>OX463296.1:25838597-27227254 GCA_949820665.1 Scrobipalpa costella | reverse complement strand
CTAACCTAACCTAACCTAACCTAACCTAACCTAACCTAACCTAACCTAACCTAACCTAACCTAACCTAACCTAACCTAACCTAACCTAACCTAACCTAACCTAACCTAACCTAACCTAACCTAACCTAACCTAACCTAACCTAACCTAACCTAACCTAACCTAACCTAACCTAACCTAACCTAACCTAACCTAACCTAACCTAACCTAACCTAACCTAACCTAACCTAACCTAACCTAACCTAACCTAACCTAACCTAACCTAACCTAACCTAACCTAACCTAACCTAACCTAACCTAACCTAACCTAACCTAACCTAACCTAACCTAACCTAACCTAACCTAACCTAACCTAACCTAACCTAACCTAACCTAACCTAACCTAACCTAACCTAACCTAACCTAACCTAACCTAACCTAACCTAACCTAACCTAACCTAACCTAACCTAACCTAACCTAACCTAACCTAACCTAACCTAACCTAACCTAACCTAACCTAACCTAACCTAACCTAACCTAACCTAACCTAACCTAACCTAACCTAACCTAACCTAACCTAACCTAACCTAACCTAACCTAACCTAACCTAACCTAACCTAACCTAACCTAACCTAACCTAACCTAACCTAACCTAACCTAACCTAACCTAACCTAACCTAACCTAACCTAACCTAACCTAACCTAACCTAACCTAACCTAACCTAACCTAACCTAACCTAACCTAACCTAACCTAACCTAACCTAACCTAACCTAACCTAACCTAACCTAACCTAACCTAACCTAACCTAACCTAACCTAACCTAACCTAACCTAACCTAACCTAACCTAACCTAACCTAACCTAACCTAACCTAACCTAACCTAACCTAACCTAACCTAACCTAACCTAACCTAACCTAACCTAACCTAACCTAACCTAACCTAACCTAACCTAACCTAACCTAACCTAACCTAACCTAACCTAACCTAACCTAACCTAACCTAACCTAACCTAACCTAACCTAACCTAACCTAACCTAACCTAACCTAACCTAACCTAACCTAACCTAACCTAACCTAACCTAACCTAACCTAACCTAACCTAACCTAACCTAACCTAACCTAACCTAACCTAACCTAACCTAACCTAACCTAACCTAACCTAACCTAACCTAACCTAACCTAACCTAACCTAACCTAACCTAACCTAACCTAACCTAACCTAACCTAACCTAACCTAACCTAACCTTTTTTTTTTTTTTTTTTTTCGTGGAGGAAACCTGCGGTCCAGGTACCTAGCTCTCCGGGGGAAGAACTAGGTTATGTGGGATTTCTACCCACTAAAAACTCCACGGTGGCCATCCTCCGTGCTATTCGGGAGACGCTGGGATCTCCTACGGAACACAACCAGTGACTCCCTAGCGCAACGCCCGGAGGCCCTTCCCGGGGCAGGTTAAACCTACCCCTGCACCATCTTGGTGCGCAACGACAAAGTGACCACGCCTTGTCGCTGCCGTCCCCGGGGTCGTTTGTTGGACGCCGTGACCCCCGCCGCAAACGCCCACAACCCCGATGACCCCCTTCAGTCGCCTCTTACGACGGGCGGGGGAGACCGTAGCACTATTCTTAGCCGGTGCTACACGGCTAACGTGCCGAGACTAGTTCCGGCCACGCCTTCCGAGAGCGACTCTGTTGTTCAGAGCCCTCCGTTGTCGCCTTCTTGCAACATCCGCTCGCTCTCGGTCTCGCTCTGCAGTTTCCTTCTGGACCATGACGGTCTCACAGAAAGAAACCACGGCATTCCACGCCTGCTTTCGATCCAGCATAGCAGCGACCACTGCTGGTAGAGAGAGATCTATTCCTATTTCTTGAACTAGGCTCTGTCTTTCAGCATGCCAAGTGTTACACTCTTCAAGAGTGTGTTGTGCAGAGTCTTGATTAGATCCACAATGATAACACTGTGGTGTGAACTCTCTCCCAATGCGGTTCAGATACTCGCCAAAGCAGCCGTGTCCCGTAAGTATTTGCGTCATGTGGAAAGTTATTCGACCATCTTGACCCTTTCGATTCATCCAAGCGTCAAAGGATGGTATAATAGCTGCAACAACCCGCTGTCGAATACTTTGCGGCTCGAGTAATCGTGCACGCCATTTATTTATAGACCATTCGTGGGCTCTCTTCCGTAGTGTAACTATGTCTATTTCATCAACAGTACCATCACTTTGATGAAGAGTGCTATACACCTTCGCATCCATCTTTGCCAAGATGTCAAAAGGTGGAATCCTGGCCAAAATAGTTGCTGCCTCGAATGAAATGGTACGGTATCCTCGTGCTACTCTGATGGCTATTCGCCGCTGCACAGAATTAAGTTTGGTTCTACGGCGACGCACTGATAATAGTCTATCCGACCAGACAGGAGCACCGTATAATGCAATTGACCGTATAACACCAACATACAGGCGACGAACTTCCTCCCTTGGGCCCCCGAGATTGGGTAGTAATCTGTGCATTGCACCTGCAACTTTTTCAACCCGAGGAATGAGTTGGTTCAAATGCTCTTCAAAGGACCACCGACCGTCTAGATACAGTCCCAAGTACTTCAGACATTGTCCTATTTGTACCAATGTACCTCCCACTTGCACTGATGACACAGGTGAGGCCGCTCTCTGAGGGAGTCCGTGGAACCACATCACCTCAGTTTTATGGGGCGCAATCTCCAGACCGAGTCCGCGGATCCTTTCAACTACACAGGTAATGGCACGTTCTGCGAGCCGAGATGCCTCTTCAAAACAATTTCCTTCAACGAGAATCAGAGTGTCATCCGCGTAGCAGATAACACTGACGTAGTTTGGAATTTCTACCCGCAGAACTGCATCATAGGCAAGATTCCAGAGAAGAGGACCTAGCACGGACCCCTGTGGAACTCCACACACAACTTCTCTGTGCACGATGTCTCCATTTGGGTCCTGGTAGCAGATGCTTCTATCAGATAAATAACTTCCGATTACATTACGTAAGTAAGGTGGAATATCATGATAAATAAGAGCCTCATAAATCGCTTTCCATGGGAGGGAGTTAAAAGCATTGACTATGTCGAGACTCACTGCCAGAACAACTTTTTTCTGAGAGACTGCTTGCTCTGTTATTGATCGAACACGTAAAATAGCATCAACAGTCGATCGTCCTTGCCTAAATCCATATTGGTTCTCCGACAGATCCGGGCCATTGCGCGCCAGATGTTTGTTAATGCGCAGGGCAATGATGCGTTCGAACAGTTTTCCCGTTTCATCGAGCAAACAAATAGGTCGGTATGCTGAGGGAGAATCTGTGGGTCTGCCCGGCTTTCTGAGAAGAACCAATTTAGCCTCTTTCCATATCGTTGGGAAACTTCCATGACACAGGCAGCTATTGAACAATCGCTTCATCCTGTTTCCTAAAACGCCTAATGCTATCACGAGGCTCCGACCTGGAATCCCGTCGGGACCGGGCGCTGTATTTCGGGCTGACAGACGCTTTAAGGCGTACTTCAGTTCCCCATCATTAACCTCTAGCTCGCTGGACCAGGACACTTCAGCCAACAATGAAGGAGCAGATGTCAAACGTGGAAAAAGAGTGTCAACAATGCTTCGTGTAAATTCTACTTCTAGTGTCTCAGTCATAGGAGGCACCCAAGGACGCAATTTTCCTAAGACCATCTTATATGGACGGCCCCACGGGTCTCTATTCAATCCATCCAGTAATTCTGTCCACGAACGACATTTTGCGTCAGATATTGCAGTCTGCAGTGCAACAGTTGCGGCTCGGTAATTTGCATATGTGCTAGCTTTTTCTTCCTCCGTAGCCCGACTTCTTCTTCTTGTTCGTGTAAATGATCGCCGAGAAGTAAGGCAAGTCTCACGCAACCGAGCGATATGGTCCGACCACCAATATACGGGGAATTTTGCACTTTGTCTTACTCTGGGCATTGCCGCATCGCAGATAGATGACATCGTATCCCGAAACCACATTGACTCACTACCAGGAAATGACGAATCATTCCAGTCAGAAAGAACTGACCAGTCGGCAGTATGAGCTGCTGCTATTAATAAATCTTTGTCAAGACGTTTCAGGGCCCAACTTGTAAAGGTGCTATAGCGAGCTCGACGTGTCCCATCCTGGGTACGATGAGTAAGATGAAACTCTATGTGGCGGTGGTCTGAAAGAGTGACTACTTCTTCTGCCACCCGCCATTCTGAAACCACTCGCTCAGCCATTTGACTGGCCCAGGTGAGGTCGACAATAGATTCGCCTTGCCATCGGACACATGTGCTAATAGAACCACGGTTCAATAGTCGCAGGTCTAGGCCGGCCGCCCACTCAAGTAATGTTTCCCCTTTGACGTTGTCTTTCACATCTCCCCAAATCTTAGAGCGAGCATTAAAATCGCCTAGGACAATTACTGGGCGTGGAAGGTACTTGCGTACCAAACTTTCGAGCTTGCCCAAATATGCTTCGTAGGCAATGAGATTGCAATTAGGAGAGATGTAGCAACCAGCAACAATAATAAATCCCCATTCGACCACAATAATTCCCGAGTCTGAATGTACTTTGCGGCAGGTTGGGTCTCCGCGATTGCCTCCCCAATAGATAGCTACCTCACCTCCGTCATCTTTAAACCAACGAGGATGATCTGGCACATTGTATGGCTCTGAAATTACTCCAAGGGAAATCGACCGCTCGGACAGTGTTTGAAAAAACAAGTCTTGTGACCTGCAGCAGTGGTTTAGATTTCCCTGAAGTACTTTGGTAGACTGTGGACCGAATTTTAAGCCTCCATTGCCTCCTGAGTCGGGTCGCTACCCGCGCTGGCCACCGTATTTTCGGTTTTTTCTGTTGTTTCTGTTGCTATTGCGGCTCCACCACCACGTTCAGATGCTGGAACGTAGGGCCCAGCTGACTTTTTCCCACTTTTTTCCTTTTTAGGGGGTGAACAGTTTTTACTGCCAACTCGGTGGTTAGCAGGACGATCTGAATCTGCACACAATGCACATCTAGGAGCCGCAGCATCACATTTATTGGCCTTGTGACCCGGCGTTCCGCAGTTATAGCATAAGGTACTACGGTCTACAGTGCTAGTGCATTGGTAACGGGCATGTCCTTGCTCCAGGCATCTAAAACACTGAAGTGGTCTTGGTGGAAGTACCTGTACTCTTGCTGATATCCATCCCACGCGAAGACGCTTAGTGGCTATCACCTTATGAACAGCGGCGAGTGGAGCACGAACCCAGACCGAGCCCAAAGTCCCAGCACGGATGCCGCGTATTTCACCCACCTGAATATCTGTTTCAGCACAGCTACCAGCTTCGGAAACGGCTAAAGCAATCTCTTTTGAGGTAACTGACTCATCCAGGTCCATTACTCTAATTTCTCCCTTTTTCATAGGCCGTGTAATATTTACGTCCATGTCTCCAAGGACCTCTTTCATTTTGGAAGCAAGCGAGTCTGCTTTGAAAGCTCCGTCCTCTCCAGACACTTCTAACAGTAAACCGCCATTTAAGGCCCGCTTTTGACGAACTTCACTGACCCCAATATCTGTGAGTTGCACCTTTTGTTTTGCAGCCGCCATAACCTGGGCGTATGTTAAATCCGAGCCCACGGGGATTGAAACCGCAATGGCCATAGACCGAGGTAATTTTGGCAGTCTAATTTTACTGCCTTTTCCTGCGTTACTCTTAATTTTGGAGCCTGGTCCTTTCTCTGTTTCTTTAGCATTCATGGTTTTCTTTTCCTCCTTCTTTTTCGCTTTCTTTTTCCTAACCATAGTCCAACCAGTTTCCGGACTGGAGTCACCATGAGTGGAAGGCTGTTGCTCCTGTCCTTTGGATTTTGCCATTTCATTAGGTTTTGGAAAATTATTAGGGATATTTTTAGGCTTCTTTTTCTTGCTTTTTCCAGTTCCTAATGGTGTAAGAGGCGCCACGCCAGGTTGTGGCACCTTTTGTTCTTCTGGTGGACGCATCTTGTCTCGAGTTATAAGTTTAGTCTCCAGGTACGCTAACTTTCCATCAATCATTGTTCTTATTTGTGCTAAAAGCACGTCATCAGGGCTACGTGCTGATCCACCAGTATCCGCAGTGTTCTTTTCTTGCCTACCATGAGATTGTCGAAGTTCGGCGATCTCTTCAGAAAGATCTGTGACTTTGTTGTTAAGTCCATCTATCTTAGAGCGCAACAGGGCATTTTCCTGTTCTAAATGTTCCGAAGTCAACCTCTGAGATATTTCAGTGACCGCAGTTTTGGCTACAAGTGCTGACAATCGTAGGGCACGTACAAAATTTCCCTTAAGATGTTTTGATTTACTTGAAACCGATTCAACCGTTTCGAGGCTCTCAATAATCCTGTTTCTGAGATCTGTAATTGTCTGATCCTTCATTTCAGATGAAAGGTCATAGACCGACGGTAACGGCAGCGTCACCGCTTTTGTCTTTTTAGCAGCAGGTAATGAAAAGTTAAATTCCACCGCATTCGATCCCCTTTTTCTTGCCTGAGAAGCCGTGGAATGACTTGAGGCATTCGATATAATTGAACCATCAGACTCACTGCCATCTGAGTTTCCTTCTCCAAATACAAAAGGCGAGACAGGGCGCGAACCTTTAGTCCTTTTGCCTTGCCTTATTGTTTTGTTTTCCGTCCCTGTATTTTCTTCATCATCCAATCGCATGCAATTATCGATATCCTTTAAAGTGTTAGCCAAGTCGTTAGTTTTTTTATTATCTTCAGAGTTAGTTTTATTCATTTTGTTCCCACGAGGAGCAAGGGATTAAAACGGTCCACCTCAACAGAGCCCCGCATGCAGAGGTAAGGCTGAATGGCCCTGAGGTCGCCCGGTATCAGAGACCCGCCGTGTGAGAGACTGGGCACCCCCCCAGTCACGCAGCCTTCGGCACGGTTCGGTTTACACCTTGGCTTGGGGTTTTAGTAGTTCTTGGCCAGAGCTGAAGAAGGGATGGCCGAAACCAACCAGTTTTCAGCTCTGTTGCCCAGGGTGTGCCGGGAAAACATGTAGCGTTTCGATAGGGTTTTGAAGTCCACACGAACTGCTACATACTAACCACACTTGGAGGCGACTACCGCACACCCCAACCTAACCTAACCTAACCTAACCTAACCTAACCTAACCTAACCTAACCTAACCTAACCTAACCTAACCTAACCTAACCTAACCTAACCTAACCTAACCTAACCTAACCTAACCTAACCTAACCTAACCTAACCTAACCTAACCTAACCTAACCTAACCTAACCTAACCTAACCTAACCTAACCTAACCTAACCTAACCTAACCTAACCTAACCTAACCTAACCTAACCTAACCTAACCTAACCTAACCTAACCTAACCTAACCTAACCTAACCTAACCTAACCTAACCTAACCTAACCTAACCTAACCTAACCTAACCTAACCTAACCTAACCTAACCTAACCTAACCTAACCTAACCTAACCTAACCTAACCTAACCTAACCTAACCTAACCTAACCTAACCTAACCTAACCTAACCTAACCTAACCTAACCTAACCTAACCTAACCTAACCTAACCTAACCTAACCTAACCTAACCTAACCTAACCTAACCTAACCTAACCTAACCTAACCTAACCTAACCTAACCTAACCTAACCTAACCTAACCTAACCTAACCTAACCTAACCTAACCTAACCTAACCTAACCTAACCTAACCTAACCTAACCTAACCTAACCTAACCTAACCTAACCTAACCTAACCTAACCTAACCTAACCTAACCTAACCTAACCTAACCTAACCTAACCTAACCTAACCTAACCTAACCTAACCTAACCTAACCTAACCTAACCTAACCTAACCTAACCTAACCTAACCTAACCTAACCTAACCTAACCTAACCTAACCTAACCTAACCTAACCTAACCTAACCTAACCTAACCTAACCTAACCTAACCTAACCTAACCTAACCTAACCTAACCTAACCTAACCTAACCTAACCTAACCTAACCTAACCTAACCTAACCTAACCTAACCTAACCTAACCTAACCTAACCTAACCTAACCTAACCTAACCTAACCTAACCTAACCTAACCTAACCTAACCTAACCTAACCTAACCTAACCTAACCTAACCTAACCTAACCTAACCTAACCTAACCTAACCTAACCTAACCTAACCTAACCTAACCTAACCTAACCTAACCTAACCTAACCTAACCTAACCTAACCTAACCTAACCTAACCTAACCTAACCTAACCTAACCTAACCTAACCTAACCTAACCTAACCTAACCTAACCTAACCTAACCTAACCTAACCTAACCTAACCTAACCTAACCTAACCTAACCTAACCTAACCTAACCTAACCTAACCTAACCTAACCTAACCTAACCTAACCTAACCTAACCTAACCTAACCTAACCTAACCTAACCTAACCTAACCTAACCTAACCTAACCTAACCTAACCTAACCTAACCTAACCTAACCTAACCTAACCTAACCTAACCTAACCTAACCTAACCTAACCTAACCTAACCTAACCTAACCTAACCTAACCTAACCTAACCTAACCTAACCTAACCTAACCTAACCTAACCTAACCTAACCTAACCTAACCTAACCTAACCTAACCTAACCTAACCTAACCTAACCTAACCTAACCTAACCTAACCTAACCTAACCTAACCTAACCTAACCTAACCTAACCTAACCTAACCTAACCTAACCTAACCTAACCTAACCTAACCTAACCTAACCTAACCTAACCTAACCTAACCTAACCTAACCTAACCTAACCTAACCTAACCTAACCTAACCTAACCTAACCTAACCTAACCTAACCTAACCTAACCTAACCTAACCTAACCTAACCTAACCTAACCTAACCTAACCTAACCTAACCTAACCTAACCTAACCTAACCTAACCTAACCTAACCTAACCTAACCTAACCTAACCTAACCTAACCTAACCTAACCTAACCTAACCTAACCTAACCTAACCTAACCTAACCTAACCTAACCTAACCTAACCTAACCTAACCTAACCTAACCTAACCTAACCTAACCTAACCTAACCTAACCTAACCTAACCTAACCTAACCTAACCTAACCTAACCTAACCTAACCTAACCTAACCTAACCTAACCTAACCTAACCTAACCTAACCTAACCTAACCTAACCTAACCTAACCTAACCTAACCTAACCTAACCTAACCTAACCTAACCTAACCTAACCTAACCTAACCTAACCTAACCTAACCTAACCTAACCTAACCTAACCTAACCTAACCTAACCTAACCTAACCTAACCTAACCTAACCTAACCTAACCTAACCTAACCTAACCTAACCTAACCTAACCTAACCTAACCTAACCTAACCTAACCTAACCTAACCTAACCTAACCTAACCTAACCTAACCTAACCTAACCTAACCTAACCTAACCTAACCTAACCTAACCTAACCTAACCTAACCTAACCTAACCTAACCTAACCTAACCTAACCTAACCTAACCTAACCTAACCTAACCTAACCTAACCTAACCTAACCTAACCTAACCTAACCTAACCTAACCTAACCTAACCTAACCTAACCTAACCTAACCTAACCTAACCTAACCTAACCTAACCTAACCTAACCTAACCTAACCTAACCTAACCTAACCTAACCTAACCTAACCTAACATAACCTAACCTAACCTAACCTAACCTAACCCAGTTGCGCTCTGTCCGCCGCCCTGTAAGCAGCTAAATCCAAGTCGCTCCGCACTAAAAAATCGGAAATAAATAGAAATCTTCATCCGATCGTATCGAAATTAGTGTCGGCGCGTGTGTTTTAGTGTTCTCCATATTTGTGCCAAACCCCTCATCACGGGAATCGAAGTGCTAAAAAGTTATTGCGAAAAAACGTGTTTTTGAGAGGTTAAGTGCAGTGGAAGTTATCACAAAAGTGCGTGCGCGGCCCGATTTTGATCGGTGCCCCCACATTTTTATATTCGCCTTCAGAGGGCAACCACCATCTCCAACTTTTGCCACGCAAAGAAAAACCCGGACACCACGCCCCTCGGAGTTATTCAAGATTTTCTTGAAAGAGCACGTGGTTCCTTGAAGCACGAGATCCTGAACGCGAAAAGACTGGTGCCTGAAAATTTGCTGGAACCACCAACACCTATACGGAGGATTAAAACCGCAAGCAAAATATTTTATCTTATTTGGTTTATTTTTAATGGACTTTTGAACTTCACATCTTTAACTCCAAATAATTCTGAAACAACATCGAATTCGGAAATTTTGCTACTGCTGCTCTTTGCGCGCTACAAAGAAGAACTTATTTTGAATTTTTTAGATTTTTATGTTTTATAGATCTTATATAATAATTGAATTAGTTAGAAATAATTGTTTCATGAAAATTTGCTGAAAATATTTCAGCTTTTGAATTCGTTTCTTTTTAGTAGTATTGAGTTAGCTTTATAGCGCCTTACAAAATTTTTTCCAAAATTTTTTCGACCATCCATTCCTCAGATATATATTTATTTGTGTTTTTTAGACTTTATTGGAAATCTATTAGAAAATAATTATTTTTGACATTGGGACTGGTTCCTACTTACTATTTCGGAGTATATTTAGCCCAAACTTGGGTCATTTATCTTTTAATTTGACGATTTTAGTAATTTTCGGCCATTTTGTTTTTGTCCATTTTGTTTTTGTGGTTCCGAAATTAAAAGGTATATATCTCAGGAATTATCTACCCTAGAGAAACCGGATTTTGGCTACTGCCTTCTGCACAACTTTAACCTTAAGATAAAATAGGTTTGACTTGATTTTCAGGCCTGAAAATTTTTGGGCCTGAAACCAAACTATAACGACGGATGAGGTGAAGCCATTAACTGTATTCGAAGCCCGGATCTTCTACGGCTACCGGTTGCTCCGCAATCAACGTCTAAAGTGGGCAATTGACAGTTCAGCGGCCATCTTGATTTACTTCGAACCGCCACAACTTCTCAACCATAGGTCGTGGAAGGTTGCGGGTTTCGATTTATATCTCCAGGGGCCCTCAGCCAGCCATCCTGAAAGCTTCAGGCCAATTAGAGTTCAAGATTTTCAGGTTCCTGAAAGCATCACTGGTGTGTAGATTAGCTCCAGCTGAATCATAAAAGCCCAAGCTCGGGGGTTCTGCGACGCCTGGAACACCCACAATCGCCGCTCAAAGTTTGACTTTGACAGCTAAGCGGCCATCTTGGATTCGTAAGAACTTAAATTCCTCCCTTCCTAGTGGTCGTGGAGCACCTGGGTTTTTTCCAGAGCCTGTAGCTGCCCAATACGCAGCTGTTTAGCCTGTTTTCAGGAGTTTTCAGGAGCCTGAAAATTTTGGACCTGAAAACCGTACCATTGGGTGGGTATTGTCGGGGGCATTGCGAAAAGTCCAAGCACCAGGGCAATCAGCATAGTAGTTCCGGAGTTATACCCATGAAACTAAATTTGGCGGCCATCTTGGTTTCGTAACCAAAATTCTAAACTTGCCATAACTCCGGAACCCTTAGAGCTACAGCACCGTGCTTGGTGTCATTGTAAAGAGCTCTGCAAGACCAATCTCTTTGCACCCTTAAATAGCTCTATATAGAGCCGAATTATTATAATTACAATTATTTTGTGTTTGCTTTTATTTCTAAATATATATTATTATTTAAGTCAAGAAATCGTTTTTGGGTCACTTTGACCATTTATTTTAAATACTTTCTTTATTCCTAAGTTTGTTCAAGGTAGAGTAACCTAACATTTTGTCTTAAGTTCAGATTTGACAGAGATCTTTACTTGTTTTCTCTTTACGACGGTTCGCTTTGACAAATTTTACTTTATTTGTATTTGACCACCGTATTTTAGGACATATTTTTGACGTTTATTCACGCCCTTGTGTATTTTATACTCATTTTTGACGCATTCCTCTGACCATGTTTCCTAGAACCCCAGTTAAACCCGTTGACGAAATGGAGAAACAAAAATCTCCACCAAAAACGCAGACACTGTCATCAAATGTTAGACAGAGTATCGAGAAGTTAGAGGCTGGGGGTTCAGGATCCCAAAACCCGACGCCAACTACTGGCAAGGTGAAAGCAAAATTAAATCCAAGGCAGGTCCTTAAGGATCGACTAGCTGAAGCACTGACAAGCGTGACCAAAGCCAAGATTAATATAAATAGTTCCCGGAATACCAGTAAAACTATAGTAAAGAATGTGCTTGAGTCTATAGACAAATTGTACTTTCTAATAAAAGAGGCAGAGGCCGAAATAAAATATCTTAAAAAGTCCGGAGTGAAAGCAACTTCCGATGGTAACCCTACAACACCTGATGTGACATCGCAAAAAGAGAGCGCTGAAGACAACAACCAGATCATGGAACACCTTCAGCAACAGAGCCTGTTACTCTTGGAAAACAATGTGAAAATGGAAGAACTCAAAGAGATGATGGAACTACAGCATCAACTTATTAAATCAAAAACCTATGCAGAGGTAACGGCAGACCAAACCGAGGTGCGCCCACCTCCACAAAAAGCACTGCATTCAGTAGTCGTCACATCGCAAGACGAAAACGACACTGGAGATCAAGTGCTAACTAAAGTTAGGGAGGCAGTGAACGCAAAAGAAGGATGGGTTAGAGTGGAAAGGACTCGGAAAGGAAAGGATAGGAAGATAGTTATGAGCTGTAATACAGAAGAGGACAGACAGAAAATAAAGCAAAGGCTAGAAAATTCTGGAAAGAGCTTAGTAGTGGAAGAAGTGAAAAATAGAGATCCACTCCTGAAGCTTGCGGACGTCTTATCAGTAAATACTGATGAGGAAGTACTAAGGGCTCTCAGGAACCAAAATCGGAGCATTTTTCACGGACTTCAGGAGGCTGAAGATAAGCTGGAAATAAAGTATAAAAGGAAAGCTCGAAATCCGCATACAAGTCACATTATCCTAAGTGTATCGCCGGTAATTTGGAAGAGAGTAACTGACGCTGGAGCAGTCTACATTGACCCCCAACGCATCCGAGTGACTGACCAGTCACCGCTGGTACAGTGCTCGAGATGTCTGGGATACGGTCACAGCAAAAGGTTCTGTGTCGATCCAGCAGACCTCTGTAGTCACTGCGGAGAACCGCACCTTAGGGCGCAATGCCCAGAGTGGCTTACAGGAAGCGAACCAACATGTAGAAACTGCATAACGGCAAATCTTGATAAAAATAATCATAATGCCTTTAGCAACGAGTGCCCTATACGCAAAAAGCGCGACGCCATAGCTCGCATGTCAGTGGCGTATTGCTAAGGGCTCCCAAGAAGAACAACATAGATACCAGGTGCTTCAGTGCAATCTCCAACGTAAAAAACTGGCCACAGAAGAACTGATGATCGAAGCATCTGAAAGAAAAATTGCGATAGCACTGATCCAGGAACCGTACGTGGGAGCGTCCAGTAGTATGAAGTCATATCGAGGGGTTAGAATCTTCCAACATACCGGGTCGGGTACAGTCAAAGCAGCGATTGCTATATTCGATGAAAACCTAGATGTTACACAACACCCAGAGCTCACCACAAACAACATCGCTGTGGTGAGTGTTACCACCCAGAAATGGAAACTCACTTTGGCTTCGTATTATTTTGAACCTGACCAACCCATAAACCCGTACTTGGATCACCTTACGAAAATCGGGAAATCTGAAGGCTCCTGAAATCCAAGCTCCTGGTTTAGCCGAGCAGTACATTGAAAACCCTGTCTCAATCAGACGTCAGGGGACGAAGTTACAGGTTCATAAAGTCATCATCTGACAGCTCGGCGGCCATCTTGGATTTTCTCTATCGGCGATTTTTCGGTAACTGGTAGGCCTGGAAACTCGAGATTCCGGTTCTGGCTTTCTGAGTACCTTCTCTACGATCGCTGTGACTTTCGGGCCTTTCGGGGCTGAAAGATTTTCAGGACTTTTTTACCACGGTTATCGACAACCACGGTTAGGCTTTTTACAGAGGAGAAAGCCGCGTCTTCCTACGACATCGGGTTCTCTAGATATTGGCCTTCAAATATCACGTTTGACAGTTCAGGCGGCCATCTTGTTTTAGTTCATACCCTCTTAACTTCCAAGCCCGAGGTCGTGGAGAACCGCGGTTTCGACTAAAGCTCATCGCTTGACATTTTGTCGGGCCTCAAACCATTTTCAGCGGTTTTTAGTACCTGAAAATTTCAGGGCCTGAAAAGCAGTTTATCACGTGGGCCTTGACTAGTGCTGAGCTTTGGTCAAACTCCAACGAAAATTGGACCACTAGTTCAGGAGTTATCCTCAGTAATAACTTTGGCGGCCATCTTGGATTCACAAACGAAAATATTCAAACGCAGATTACTCCTGAATTATTGAGCCTAGAACACTGTTCTTGGTGTCATTTTAAAGGGCTCAGTGAGCACCATCTATTTTAATTAAAAAATTCACTCTACATAGAGATTTTTAATACATTGACCATATCTTGCGTGTTCTTAAAGGTAGGGAAAAAAAAAAAAAAAAACCTTCCTGAGACTGTTGTTACTTACCTTTTGTTGCTACCTATTTATTATTATTGTTTTGTTGACCAGTGGTTATTATAATAACCCTTACAAATTATACTGTTGAGTTGCTTTATTGAGCCATCTAGAGTTAGTAATTAGGTAACTATGTTTGGAATCCGAACCCCAACCAAAAAAGCGACAATTGATGTGGATGAAAACTCTCCATTAACAACTGACCAAATGGATGTAGCGGGATTACATCAAAATGACACCCCTGGGACCTCAAATGTCAGGAAAAGTATTGGAGAAAATTAAAAAATTAAGACCAAATCTCCTCTAAAAAAGTCTGCGGGCCCTAGTTCCCAAAAAGTAAAACCGAAATCACCAGTTGACGAAGCACGAGCACTGTTGTTAAAGGCTAAATCACAAATGGAATTATCAGGAAACTTAAAGAACACCATCAAGACAACGGTGCTGGAATGCTTAAACAGCATGTACGAAATTGTAAAAAAGACTGCAAAACCTAAATCTACAGCATTAACAAGCAAAGATAATGAGCAAAAAGAACAGGCAACAGACATAATTTTGGAAAAAGGAAATGAGATATTAGAAGAAATAAGGGAGGTTAAGGAGATGTTGATAAAAGATGCGGAGGAAAAACAGCTAGGTAAGATTGAAAAAACACAAATCGAAATCAAGAATAAGGTCGAAGACCAAATGAAAGAATTGAAGGAAATGAGGACTGAAACGAGGACGATGACGAATGATATGGTCACTAGGCTGGAGGGCCCAACCACATATGCGCAGGCAGTAGCGTCTATCCCTGCACCAAATGCCACCCGCAAAAACCTGCACTCCATTATAATATCATCTTCTGACGAAGGCGACACCTCAGACACTGTCATTGGTAAAATAAGAACGGCAGTCGACGCCAAGGTGACGGGAGTCAGAGTCGACCACCTACGAAAAGCTAAAAATCAATCCGTTATTATTAGCTGCACCAAAAAAGATGAACTTGAAAAGGTGTCCGCAAAGATAAGGGGTTCTAGTGCAAACCTCAGAGTAGAAGAAACCACAAATAAAAACCCGTTAGTGGTTGTTCAGGATGTTATGAGTTACATTACTGACGAGGATCTAGTAGTAGCTATTGAATCTCAAAACGGGCATCTTTTTGAGGGTATTAAAATAAATAAAGAAGACTTTCAGGTGAAATATAGACGAAGGGCTCGAAACCCACTTGCCTGTCATGTGGTACTACAGGTGATTCCTTTGGTTTGGCAACGTCTTACTTCGGCAGGCCGCATCCACGTCGACTTGCAGAGAGTGGTCGTTCAGGACCAGAGCCCGCTGATTCAATGCACCAAGTGCTTGGGTTACGGGCACGGACGAAAGTTCTGCAAGGAACCGGCGCTCCTCTGTAGTCACTGTGGGGAGCCGCATACAAGAGCGGAATGCCAGGCATTCTTGTTAAAAGAAGAACCAAAATGCAGGAATTGTAACATTGCTAAGAAAAAATCCACCCATAATGCATTTGACAAGGATTGCCCCATGAGGAAAAAGTGGGACACTCTGGCGCGTTCCGCTGTAGCATATTGCTAAAGTTAAACACGTGATAATGCAGGCGAATTTACAGAAGAAAAGACTGGCAACGGATGAATTAATACTCGAGGCAAATAATAAAAAGGTAGGGTTCGCCTTAATCCAGGAACCTTACGTAGGTGCTATTGGTGAAATGAAAAGCTACCCAGGGGTAAGAATCATCCAAAGCACAAACAAGAGTCCAAAGATCAATAAAGCTGCAATAGCAATATTTAACAATGAAATAGGTATAACCCAATGTCCTACACTAACAACCAATAATATCGTGGTGGCAAAACTAAAAATCGGTAACAAGGAGCTACTGGTTATATCGATCTACTTTGAGGACTACCTCGATATTGAGCCGTATCTGTACCAGTTGACACAAATTGTAAAAGAAATGAAAGCACCCAATATACTAATCGGGGGAGACGCAAATGCGTGGAGTACGTGGTGGGGAAGTGAGAAGGAAGACGAAAGAGGGAAATCCGTTTTTGGAACAATCGAAGAGCTTGACTTACACCTATTGAACAAAGGAGAGACTCCAACATTCGATACGGTCAGAGGCGGGAAAAGGTACAAAAGCCATGTGGACATTACTGTCTGCTCAGCTGAACTACTGGCACTCGTGGACTGTTGGGCAGTTGATCCAGGAATAACTACCTCGGACCATAACACCATCATCTTCGAAATCTCACTTCATAAAGAAACAGATTCAATAAATAAAAATCAAGGAACAAAAGTATACAACACAAAAAAAGCAAATTGGGGTCATTTTCGTGAGAAAATGACACAATATCTTATAAAAGACGAACTCAACAAAAGAAACATAGAAAATATTGATAGAATAGACAGATTTGAACAAGCATTAGACAAATACACAAAGATAGTAACCAAAACATGCAATGAAACCATACCAAAAATTAAAATAAAGAACAAAACGTACATACCTTGGTGGAATGAAGAACTCCAAAAACTAAAAGAGGAAGTGATGACTAAGAAGCGCAGGATTCGCTGTGCTGCCCAACAACGCCGGAACTGGGTGGTAGAAGAGTACCTGAAAGCTAAAGAAAAGTATGAAATAGAGACAAGTAAAGCATAAACAGAAGGATGGAAAAGTTTTTGTACGAGACAGGATAGGGAAAGTGTCTGGGATGGCATATATAGGGTGATAGCGAAAACTAAAGGAAAAAAAGAGGATTTACCCATGGTACAAAGCGGGAAAGCATTAGCACCAGAGCAATCGGTGCGTCTGTTGGCGGAAACTTTTTTCCCGGAAGACAGCGTAGAAGGTGAAACCATCGAACACCTTAAAATAAGAGAAGCAGCAATGAGATCAAACGAACGAAAACCAAATGACACCTGTGATCCACCTTTCACTGCTGTGGAACTTAACTATGCGGTCGAAAGTTTCAGCCCCAAGAAAGCACCCGGCTCGGATGGTTGTGTAGCCGTGTGGCTGATATTTGTAAAGCTGCCATAGCCACAGAAACAGAGGTATTTCTTGCTTTTGCTAATAAATGCCTCGAACTCGCTCATTTTCCCACACGTTGGAAAGAAGCCACAGTAATAATCCTGAGAAAACCCGGAAAGGATGATTATACTGTTCCGAAATCATATCGTCTGGTCGGACTTTTATCGGTAATGGGAAAGATCGTCGAGAAAATGTTGGTACGTCGTATCAGATGGCACATACTTCCAAAGATGAACCCGCGGCAGTATGGTTTTGTTCCGCAGCGATGCACTGAAGACTCCTTATACGACATGGTCCAACATATTGAAGGAAGGCTGGGAGAGAAAAAACTGGTAGTTTTAATCTCCTTGGACATTGAAGGAGCGTTTGACAGTGCATGGTGGCCAGCAGTAAAAAGTCGCCTGGCCGAATGCCACTGTCCATATAATCTCCGTGGGCTCGTTGGAAGCTATCTGGAAGATAGAACGGTTACCGTAAAATATGCTGGCGTGGAATATTCAAAGACTTCGACAAAGGGATGCGTACAGGGATCAATCGCGGGTCCCACATTTTGGAACCTTCTACTTGACCCACTTCTGCAGGAATTAGACGACATGAAGATCCACTGCCAAGCATTTGCGGATGATGTGGTCCTGATGTTCTCCGGGAAAACCGCGCTGGAACTGGAAGGCCAGATCAAGGCCACTCTTGCACATGTGAGTGAATGGGGTGTCAAAAACAAACTAAAATTCGCACCTAAGAAAACACACGCTATGCTTTTAACCAAAAAGCTTAAATATGACACTCCACGCTTGCGCATGGGTGGGGCTGGCATTGAGCTGGTCGATGAGATCAAGATTTTGGGACTAATCATCGACAGGAAACTTTCCTTTCAAAGTCACGTTGCTTACATTTGCAAAAAGGCAGTCAACATTTATAAGCAACTAGCAAAAGCAGCGAAAGTGACTTGGGGACTGAACCCGGAGGTGGTAAGGACCATATATGTGGCGGTTATCGAGCCTATTATACTCTACGCGTCAAGCGCATGGGCAAAAGCAGCACAAAAAATATACATCCAGAACCAGCTGAACACAGTACTGAGGGGATTTGCTCAAAAAGTTTGCAAGGCTTATAGAACGGTTTCGATGAATTCAGCATTAATGTTAACAGGACTGCTGCCACTAGATTTGAGGGTCAAGGAAGCAGCATCCTTGTATGAGGCCAAGAGGGGGAAACCACAGCAGGTTCTTAGAGGCCGCAAGATAGAGGAAAGAGCAAACTTTATGTCAAAGTCACACCCCTCAGAGGAACCAATTCTTACCTTTGATTGTCTGCAGAGCGAAGTGGAAGTCCGTTCCCGCATGGAGGAGGGTGCAGTGAACATATTTACCGATGGTAGTAAAATTGATGGCAAAGTTGGGGCAGCGTTATCCTGGTGGAATAATGCTGCTGAAACTATGAGCCGTAAATACAAGCTTGAGGATTACTGCACCGTCTTTCAAGCAGAACTATACGCAATTTACTGCGCTGCAGAATTAATCAGCAAAAGTAAAGAAAACACGTTCAGGTTATACAGTGACTCGCGATCTACACTGGAGATACTAAAAAATTTCGACGCCTCTCATCTTTTAGTGGTAGACACCAGAAAAAAGCTGGCTAAGTTACAGGTAGAAGGAAAAGCTGTGGAACTTTATTGGGTGAGAGCACATGTGGGTATCGAGGGTAATGAAAGGGCAGATACACTGGCAAAAGAAGCGGCACTTGGGAAGAAATCTAAAGCAGACTACAATGGGTGTCCTGTTTCATTCATCAAGCGTATCTTGAGAGGAGAGACGGTTGATGAATGGAATAACAGATATATATCTGAAAATAAAGCGGGTGTTACAAAAATATTCTTTCCAAGTGCTACTGTAGCATATAAAACTGTACTAAAAATTAAGCCAACATACTTTCATACCCAAATATTTACAGGGCACGGAGGCTTTTCCCAGTATCTGCACAGATTTAAACGGAAAGATTCTCCCGGTTGCCACTGTGATCAGCAGACCGAGGAGACAGTTATGCATATATTGTTGGAGTGCCCACAGTTTAGTAGGAAAAGATTTGAACTTCAGCAGAATATTGGAATGGTCATAAACAAGTCAACAATAGCAGAGTTAGTGGCTAGCAATAAGGTTAGGAAAACGTTCTTAGAATACTGTATAAATATAATAAAAATTGTTATTGATAGAAATAAGACGTAGATTAAGAAACTAACACAGTAAATATACTGAGTATATCATATTTGTGTTAGAAAATATTAAAATTGTAAAAAAAAAAAAACCCTAATTGAAAATAAGGAAAAAAAAAGAAAAAAAAAATGCGTATATAAATATATAAAGCAAAAAAAAAAAAAAAAAAAAAAACAAGAGCACAATAGAACTATTAAACTAATCATAACACTCATTCCTAGCATAGATTAAGTAAACTTATAACTAACATATATTATAAATAACAACAAAGCATAAAAAATTGCATGCACTTGTTACAGGACTCCCGTACGAAAATCCGGAGTCCTGTACAACCCCGAAAGATTATAATAATAATAATAAATCATTTATTGAAAGACAACAAGATCCAAGTAGTTAGTAACAATTAACTTAACCTACTGTTAGTAACAACACGACAACAAAGCAACAACTGTTCTCTAGCGATACATAATAAGTGTAGAGGCCATGTGGCGCATGATAGGCGAGTTATAATCTCGCGGCCACTGTGGCCAGGATGCTGTTGGAGCTGGCCCGCACCCTACAGAGCATCGAGGCAGTTCTTTTCCTCATAATCGCAAAGAAGTCATCGGTACGAGCCTCGGCAAACATGCCTGACGCACTGCAGAATCGGGGCAGCCCCATCAACACCCTGAAACCATTATTGTACTGGACTCGCAAGGCGCTGAGGGTCTTCTGCGTGTAGCTGGTCCACAGGCAGCAGGTGTAAAATACTTGGCAGTAGGCTTTGAAGAGCGAGATTTTTACTTGCCTGCTACACCTCGCAAACCTGCGGGCCAACATGTTACATCTGACCGCCAGCACCCTGCGTTCCCTTTCAATATCTGCCTGGTCCTTGAGGCCGCCGGTAACGAGGTGACCAAGGTATTTGAATTCACTCACTCGCTCAAGCTAATTATGGACAATAAAAACTTTTTATAGCAGTTGAAGTCCGTGTAAAGTTGAAAAAAGTCTCTGACCAGTGTCAGAGGATTGTCAGCCAAACACACAAAAAAAAAAAAAAAAAAAAAAAAACCTAACCTAACCTAACCTAACCGAAGTTTGCACCGCATAAAACAAATGCGATGCTTATTACCAAGAAGCTGAAGTATGAAACCCCAATCTTCTACATGGCTGGAATAAGGCTAAATCTCGTGAAAGAGATAAAATTGCTAGGCTTAATAATCGACAACAGACTCACGTTCAAATCGCACGTGACCGCTTCATGCAAAAAAGCTGCGGATATATACAAACAACTTGCGTGCGCTGCAAAGGTAACGTGGGGTCTTAACAGCGAGATCACCAGAACCATATATGTAGCTGTCATTGAACCGATAATGACTTACGGGTCTTGCGCCTGGTCACAGGCTACAGAAATGGAAATCATTAAAAAACAACTTAACTCAATACAACGAGGATTTGCACAAAAAATCTGTAAAGCATATCGGACAGTGTCACTCACATCAGCTCTCGTTCTGTCGGGGCTGCTCCCTCTGGACTTGAGAATACAAGAGGTATCAAACTTGTACAGAATCAAGAGGGGCATCTCACAAGACTACTTACCACCAAACAGTCAACTTGAAAAGATCGTAAGTTATCTGGATCAACCCCATCCATCCACACTCGTACACACGGAATATGGCCTGCTTGAAGACACAAGTGCAGAAACTCTTGACAACCACCAGGTTATTGGTCCCCAAATATATACCGACGGCAGCAAGATTGAAGGGACAGTAGGAGCTGCCCTTACTTGGTGGGAAGACGGAAGAGAGACTGACTTCAGCACTTTCAGTTTGCATCCAACCTGCACTGTTTTCCAATCGGAGCTCTATGCGCTGTACAGGGCGACTCAAAAGGTGAAATCTAATACGGCACAAACAATCAACATACTGAGTGACTCCAGATCTTCACTCGACCTACTTAGAAATCCCAAAGCAAGTCACCCTCTAGCAAAAGTGATCAAGGAGAACGTGAAAGAAATCAGAGCAGCAGGAAGAGAGGTTAAACTATTCTGGTTAAGGGCACATGTAGGAACCGCTGGAAACGAAAGAGCCGATGAACTCGCCAAAACAGCGGCAATCCACGGAACAGCCCATGACTACGACAGAATCCCCCTGTCCCATATCAAAGGAAAGATCCGCGAAGAGTCTGTCCGGAAATGGCAAGATAGGTACACAACTTCCAGTACAGGGTCGGTAACCAAAGAATTTCTCCCGGATGTCGAAAAGGCATATCGGTTATCGAGGATGATAAAATGGACACCTATCCAAGTACAACTACTGACAGGACATGGTGGGATAGCCGAATACCTCCACCGATTCAAACTGAAAGAAAGCCCCGCATGTGAGTGCGATCCAGACTGCGCAGAAACCGTATGGCACTTAATCACCGACTGTCCTCGCTACGCAGCAGCTCGCCTGGACGTAGAGGCTCTGATGGATACCAATTTGGTGAAATCGGAGCTTCGAAACATCATAGCAGACGAACAAAAAAGACCTCACTTCCTAAAATTTGCGGAAAACATCTTCCGCTCAGCAGCCGAACGCAACAGCACGAGTACCCCAAATCCTCAGTTGCCACAAGGGACCCGGACGATGGAACCTGTTCCAACCCAAACAGCAGTTACCACAACTAGCACAGAACAGGGCAGTGCTACTACTATAAGGCCTAGCGATGATCGCTCAATTGTTGATTCTCACGCTTTTACAATACATCATCTAATAACTCATGGTGAGTGTGGTAAGCCAGGTATCCGTACTAAAATTGTGGCACTTTTTATGGACAGCAACAAAGAGAGACTGGGTATAAGCTTCTGCAATGCGAGGCCACGCAATCGAGTGGCACTTTCACCCGGCCTAGCCAGCTTGCTCAATGGCAGCACAAGCAAAACGAGCATGAAGCGAAAAACATTCACCGCAATGCCTATAATAAGGGTAGCCGATCAGCAAGGCAGGCTCGTAAGATCCAAAAACAAGACGATCTTACTATTGGAATGGGATGAAAATGAAACAACCCCATTCACTCAGGCATGCTCATTGCTAGCTAAAATTGGAGAGGCTGGAAATGATCACAAGCGTCGTATTATAAGCGTAGACGCCATGGCGGTGGAGTACAACAAAGGTGAAACATCTGACCTACTTGGTTGTCTCAAAGCCTCAGAAAATCATGAGGTAGTCGTATACGAAAACAGAGGTGAAGACCTGAGTTTTCTAAAGGCACGAAGAGATGCGACAGATACCCACAACAGCAGGAATAAAGCACCAAGTTTCTCAAACGCCGCTAGTGGATCAGAACGTCTACAGCAAAAATCAGCAAGGGAAATAGAAGCCAGATCTCAAAATGAAAAATCCATAAAAGAAAAGGAAAAGGAAACCATAAAGAAAACCAGTGGTATAGTGAATGCGCTAAGCACTGCTCTCAAAAGAGTTCCGGACCATATCAGAAGCAAAATGGACAACCTCGCAAACAAACAACAGGCTGCAGTCAAACATTTCTTAAGTAAACCCCACATTGAACCACGACTCGATACACGGAGAGCAAGAACAAGAGCAGACATGGGTCAAGTAGAACCTCCAAACCTCCAACTAGCCTCGGGACCACTGGAACATATGCAGAACGCTTTCATCGAGTTCTTATCTATCACAAAAGAGTCTCATAAAGTCAACCTAGAGACATGTAGATACATCATGCAGGCCTACCAGCTGGAAAACAAAGGTTTGTTGAAGATAAGGCTCGAAGAAGCAGACGCCGCCATCTATAACAACAACACTTGTGAAGTCCTGGAAGGGAAAATGAGCAAGTGCATGGCGGCGTACCATGCCACGGAAGGTTTTGTGCCCTTAGACGAGGAAGAATCCCAAAGAACAGGACTCCAAATGTTCAAAGCCCCATTTAACGATCCCATCGTAGTCACAGCCCGATGCACAAAAGTCATGCTAGACAACAGAATTTTGAGTATGGCGGAAACCATATCAGAGTCCTGGAAAGCATGGAAAGTGCCTAAAGTGACATGGGTTAACGGAGTCCCCGGGTGCGGCAAGACTACCTGGGTCGTTTCGCAGTTCGATGTGGGACGTGATATCGTAATCACCACCACCTGTGAGGCAGCCAAAGATCTCAAAGAAAAGATAGCGCACCGAATAGGAGCAGAAGCCAACAAAAAAGTGCGCACAATGGCCTCAGTTTTGGTGAATGGAGTCAAGGAGCCAGCGGGTCGACTAATAGTTGACGAGGCTCTCATGAACCACTTTGGGGCCATTGTTATGGCTGCTCGATTAACCGGAGTCAGCGAGGTCATTCTTATTGGTGACGTCAATCAACTGCCCTACATTGATCGCGAAAACCTGTTTCTGCTCAGGTATCAACGCCCTTACCTAATAGCCACCATCAGCCAAGAACTGTTGTGCACCCATCGAAATCCGATGGACGTAGCCTACGCCCTCAGTGAAGTGTACAATGGTATCTTCTCGTCCAAGCTCCAGACTCACTCCCTGAAAGTAAAAAGATACACGAATTCAGAAATTCCCAAATCCCCTCCACAGACTCTGTACTTGGTTCACACCCAAGCAGAGAAAGAATCCCTGACAACCGAGGGGTTCGGGTCCGGGGAAGGATCGCGTATCTTAACCATCCATGAAGCTCAGGGATTAACATTCGAGTCAGTAGTAATAATACAGACGAAGCCGAAAAAGTTGCAACTGCATGACAGCGTTTCACATGCTGTAGTAGCAGTATCACGACACACGGGCAGCTGTATATACTACACAGATGCAAGTGACGACGCTATTGGTAATTTTATCAGGCGCGCAGCGGAGGCGAGCACTCGGACAATCGTGGATTATAACTTGAAAACAGCGATAAAACACCGTAACGCAGTGGTAGTGGAAAACATTCAAAAACTTCTAACCTCTCAAAACACAGGGCCGGATCCGCGGCTGACTTAATAATCAATAATACAAAGATAAGGAAGCATGGACTAATAATTAACAGAAAAAAAAATGCATGAAAAAAAAAAAAAAAAAAAAAAATGATAGGGCTTAAATGAAAAAAATTCTATATGTATTAATTCTATGTATTCAAAAATGATATATTATGTTAGATGTAAGAAGATTTGGAGAACGCAAAGTTTAATAAAAATAAAAAAAACTATCTGACAATTTAATGTAACTCTTTCAAAGGCACGGACCTTATGTCTGTGGTGTATTAATTTTAAGACCTAGGAAGAAGCGGCAAATGGGGGTTTTTAGCCGGTAAGAGTCCGGCACTACCTGGGCTCCATTCCCAGGTGTCCATGATGGATTTTCCTCCATTTGCTGATTTTCTTTAGGTTTAGTATTAAAAAAAAAAAAAAAAAAAAAAAAAAACCTAACCTAACCTAACCTAACCTAACCTTTTTTTTTTTTTTTTTTTTTACGTGGAGGAAACCTGCGTTCCAGGTACCTAGCTCTCCGGGGGAAGAACTAGGTTATGTGGGGTTTCTACCCACTAAAAACTCCACGGTGGCCATCCTCCGTGCTATTCGGGAGACACTGGGATCTCCTACGGAACACAACCAGTGACTCCCTAGCGCAGCGCCCGGAGGCCCATCCCGGGGCAGGTTAAACCTACCCCTGCACCATCCTGGTGCGCAACGACAAAGTGACCACGCCTTGTCGATATCTTCCCCGGGGTCGTTTGTTGGACTCTTTAGCCCCCGCCATAAACGTCCACAACCCCGATGACCCCCTTAAGTCGCCTCTTACGACGGGCGGGGGAGACCGTAGCACTATTCTTAGCCGGTGCTGCACGGCTTACGTGCCGAGATTAATCCCGGCCACGCCGTGAGCGAGCGGCTCTGTTGAGAGCCCTCCGCTGTCGCCTCCTTGCGGGATCCGCCCGCTCACGGTCCCGCTCTGCAGTTTCTTTCTGGACTAGAACAGTCTCGCAGAATGAAACTACGGCACTCCACGCTTCTTTGCACTCCAGCATCGCAGTTACCACTATTGGTAAAGAAAGGTTTGCACCAATTTCTTGTACCAGGGCTTGGCGCTCATTGTGCCAAGCGGGACACTCTTCGAACGTGTGCTGTGCTGAGTCTTTATTGGAGCCACAGTGATGACACTGTGGTGTTGGTTCTCGTCCAATTCGATTGAGATACTCACCGAAGCAGCCATGCCCGGTTAGTATCTGTGTCAGATGAAATGTGACTCTTCCGTGCTGCCCTTTGCGGTTCAGCCAGGGGCCAAAGTTTGGTAAGATGGCTGCAACAACTCGTTGTCGAGCACCATGTGGTTCAAGCAGGCGTGTTTACCATCTGTTTAGCGCCTCTGTATGAGCCCTCTTTCGGATTGCCTCTACATCTGTGCCTTCATTGGCTGGATGAATTGAGCGGTAAACTCTTGCGTCCATCTCTGCAAGAATGTCGAAAGGTGGTAGCCTGGCCAGGACAGTGGCTGCTTCGAACGATATGGTTCGGTACCCTCGAGCCACCCTTATTGCGATACGCCGCTGAACAGCGTTTAATTTAGTTCTGCGGTGACGGACACACAAGAGCCTATCCGCCCATACAGGTGCGCCATATAGTGCTATCGATCGCAACACGCCTGCATAAAGGCGACGAACTTCTTCCCTGGGTCCACCCAGATTAGGCAATATTCTGTGCATTGCACCAGCTACTTTTTCAATGCGGGGTACAAGTCGTTCCAAATGCGCATCAAAGGACCATCGACCATCCAAGTATAGGCCTAGATATTTAAGGCTCTGTCCTATCTGCACCTGAATATCTCCCACTTGTACAGATGATGCAGGGGGATCTTCACTTCGAGGAAGTCCGTGGAACCACAGCGCTTCGGTTTTATGAGGCGCGATCGCCAAACCAAGTCCACGGATCCTTCTTATCGCACAAGCGGTACCGAGCTCTGCAAGTCTCGTTGCCCTCTCAAATGTCTCTTCTTCCGCTAGAATTAAAGTGTCATCCGCATAACAGATGACCTTAACTCCATGCGGTAACGTCAACCTTAGGACTGAGTCGTAGGCAAGGTTCCACAGAAGTGGGCCCAAGACTGACCCCTGTGGAACACCACAAACGACCGCTCTCTGAACTATGCGTCCATAAGGAACTTGATAGCACACGCTCCTATCAGAAAGATAGCTTGCAATCACATTTCGTAAATACGAAGGAAGATCGTGATGTATTAGGGCCTCGTGAATTGCTTTCCAGGGAAGGGAGTTGAAGGCATTAACTATATCTAGGCTCACGGCCAGGACCACTTTCCCCTGGGATACTGCCTGTTCAGTAATTTCTCTAACGCGGAGAATGGTGTCTACGGTCGATCGATTTTGTCGAAAGCCAAATTGGTTTTCTGAGAGATC
Organism: Scrobipalpa costella; assembly: GCA_949820665.1. Taxonomy (NCBI): domain Eukaryota; kingdom Metazoa; phylum Arthropoda; class Insecta; order Lepidoptera; family Gelechiidae; genus Scrobipalpa; species Scrobipalpa costella. The sequence continues at coordinate 27,200,130 of OX463296.1, read as the reverse complement.
TGGTCCAACGCGTGCCAAATGCTTGTTTATTCGTAGGGCTATAATACGCTCAAAAAGCTTTCCCATTTCATCCAACAAGCAAATGGGTCGGTACGCTGATGGCGAGGTTACGGGCCTTCCCTCCTTTCTCAGTAGAACCAATTTGGCTTCCTTCCATATCATTGGGAAGGATCCATATCGAAGGCAGCTCGTGAAATGCCGCTTCAACCTGCCGCCCAGAACTTCTAATGAAATGACCAGGGCTCGACCTGGGACTTTATCTGGTCCGGGTGCTGTGTTCTTGGCCGACATGCGCCTTATAGCATACCTCATTTCTCCATCATTCACCTCAAACTCACTAGTCCACGTTGCTTCCGCCGTAATTGGAGCAGCAGACGGAGCTCGGGGGAAGAGGGTGTCCACTACATTACGGGTAAATTCTGCCTCGAGAGTTTCAGTAAGAGGTGGCATCCAGTGGCGCAACTTTCCCAAGACCATTTTGTATGGGCGACCCCACGGATCCCTGTTTAAGCCATCGAGAAGTTCATTCCACGACTGGATTTTAGCATCTGCTATCGCTGTTTGTAACGAGACTGTTGCAGTGCGGTAGTCTCCGTAGGCCCTCGCTTTTTCTTCCTCTGTTGCTCTTTTTCTTCTTCTTGTTCTTGTAAAGACACGACGAGAAGCAAGACAAGTTTCGCGCAACCGTGCGATATTTTCTGACCACCAGTAGACTGGTTGCTTTACATTTTGCTTCACCCGTGGCATTGCAGCATCGCATACTTTTGTCATTGTATTCCTAAACCATAGTGACTCGCTTTCAGGGATAGATGGATCGTCCCATTCTGGAGGAGGAATCCAATCTGCAGTGTACGCTGCAGCCAGCATTAAATCTTTATCAAGGCGTTTAAGAGCCCAACCCGGCGAAATGTTAATTCGGCGGAAGATTGAACCATCTGAATGACGGTGAACCACTTGAAAAGTAATATGGTGGTGGTCAGATAAGGTAACCAACTCCTCGGCCACTTTCCAGTTTAAAATCATTCTCTCGGCCAAATGACTCGCCCAAGATAAGTCAACGATGGATTCCCCTTGCCATCGGACACAGGTACTGATTGAACCTCGGTTAAGGAGTCACAAATCTAGACCTGCTGCCCATTCGAGCAGCGCCTCACCTTTGACATTATTCTGTACGTCTCCCCAGACCATGGAGCGAGCATTAAAATCTCCTAAGGCAAGAACTGGGCGAGGAAGGTATTTTCGCAATAAGCCTTCAAGTCTACTTAAATATGCCTCATAAGCGACGAGAGTGCAGTTGGGAGCAACGTAACAACCAGCCACTATGAGAGATCCCCACTCTACCACAATGACTCCTGGGCTTGAATCGACTTTTCGGCACGGTGGCTCTCCTCGGGCTCCTCCCCAGTAAATAGCCACTTGTCCTGCCACATCGCCAAACCAGCGAGGGTGGTCAGGGATTCTATACGGCTCGGAGATAACTCCAAGGGCAACCGACCGCTCCGCAAGTGTTTGGAAGAACAGGTCTTGTGACCTGTGGCAGTGATTGAGGTTCCCCTGGAGTACTGTAGAAGGTTGACGGTTGAATGTTAAACCTCCATTTCCTCCTGGGCCGGGTTGATAACCGCGTTGGCCTCCGCAATTACTGGTTCTGCGGTTCCATCTTCTCGCAGAGATACTGGTACTAACGGTTTCGAACTTGATTTTCCATTTTTGGTCTTTTTCGGGGGTATGCAGCTCTTACTGCCTACTCTATGGTCAGCTGGTTTATCAAGATCTGCACATACTGGGCATCTCGGGGCAATGGCATCACACTTATTAGCCCTGTGACCAGGTCTTCCGCACTTGTAGCACAGTGAAGTACGGTCCACAGTACTAGTACACTGGTGTCGGGCATGTCCAAATTAGGCATCTAAAACACTGCAATGGTCGAGCAGCTAACACTTGCACTCTCGCCGAGACCCAGCCTATTCGGACACGTTTAGAAACCATCAGTTTATGGACAACTGCGAGTGGACATCGAACCCAGGCTGAACCCAAGGATCTAGCACGAAATCCGCGTATTTCTCCCACCTGAACATCTGCCTCATCGCATCCGCCGGCTGCCGCAATTTAGGCGTAACAGATTCATCTAGGTCCAATACTCTTACCTCTCCTTTTTTCGAAGGTCGCGAGATGCGGACGCCCATACCACCGAGAGCTTCTTTCATTTTATCAGCTAGTATATCTGCTTTAGAGGCACTATTCTCCCCAGACACTGCTAGTAAAATACCGCCATTTAGGGCCCGTTTTTGTCGGACCTCATTTACTCCAATATCTGCTGGCTGTACCTTTGTTTTGGCAGCTGCCATCACTTGGGCGTAAGTGAGATCGGACCCCTCCGGAATGTAAACTGTAATAGCCATTGTACGAGGTAGTTTCGGTAGCTTCGCTACATTCCCCTTCTCTTTGTTCATCTTGACTACAGGTTCATTTTCTGGTCTATCCGTCTTAAAAATCTTTTTTTTTGTCTTCTTTTTCCTCGTAACCTTAGTCCAAGCATGCTCTGACGCTTGCTCAGTCGGTTTGAGGATTTGTTTTGTCGAAGGCGGTGGTGCCAACTTTCCATCAGGATTGGGCACAGAATTGGACCCTATGCCATATCCTCTCTCCATCTTCTTTTTATTTTTGGTCTTTTCTGGTTCTTGAGGCAGCGGTTTTGGCTTGTCTTTTCCCAATGGCAGACGAATCATCGCTTGCGGCAAGAGTTTCGATTCTAAATAAGCCATTTTTCCATCTATCATAGTCCTAATCTGTGCTAAGAGTACATCATCAGAACTACGAGTCGGCACAATATCTTCACGTATGTTCACAGTTTCCTGCCTTCCTCGAGATTCCCGGAGTTCTACTAACTCATTAGAGAGCTCCTTTACTTTTTCATTCAGGAATTCAATTTGTGAACGCAATTCAGCGTTTTCACTCTCGATACGCTCATTTGAACATCTCTGAGAAAGCTCAGTAACAGCTGCCCTTGTAACTCGCGCTGACAGTCTGAGAGCCCGAACAAAGTCACCCTTCAGATGCGAGGACTTCGTGGCCACCGCTTCAATCTTGTCCATACCTTCAAAAACCCTACTAGCGAGGTCTGCCACTGGTTGCTCGCTCATTTCGAAAGCAAGGTTTTCGATAGACGGCAAGGTCGATATTGATCTTGTCTTCTTCATTTGAGGAGTAGGTGCAAAGAAAAAAGAATTGTCATCTACTTCATTCGTCCCTCTCTTTCTCGACTGAGAAGCCGTCGAAAGAGTCGATGAGGCCGATTTCACTGAACTATCAGATTCTTCGCCACCATCTTCATTCCCAAAGACGTAGGGAGAAGGGCCCTTGCGCCTATTCTTCTGCACCTGTCTTTTTATTTGTTTTTCCGTATCGTCTGTATCCAATCGTAAGCTTTTATCAAGTTCCGTTGAGTGTTTAGCCAAGTCGTTATTTTGTTTATCACCAAGTATTTTTTTTTCCATTTTGTTCCCACGAGCAGCTAGGGATAAAAACGGTCCACCCCAACAGAGCCCCGCATGAAGGGGTAAGGCTAGATGGCCCTGAGGTCGCCCGGTATCAGGGACCCACCGTGTGAGAGACTGGGCACCCCCCCAGTCACGCAGCCTTCGGCACGGTTCGGTTTACACCTTGGCTTGGGATTTTGGTAGTTCTTGGCCGGAGCTGAAGAAAGGATAGCCGAAAACAGCCAGTTTACAGCTCTGTTGCCCAGGGTGTGCCGGGAAAGCATATAGCGTTTCGCTAGGGGTTTAAAGTCCACACGAACTACTACATACTAACCACACTTGGAGGCGACTACCGCACACCCCAACGTAACCTAACGTAACCTAACCTAACCTAACCTAACCTAACCTAACCTTACCTAACCTAACCTAACCTAACCTAACCTAACCTAACCTAACCTAACCTAACCTAACCTAACCTAACCTAACCTAACCTAACCAGTTCTGCACGATCCCCCGTGGAGTAAACATCGTTTTTGCCTGAGCTCCGCACATAAAAATTCATTTGACCCGGTTATTTTGGACCGATTTTAACAAAAGTAGTGTCTGGAAGTGTAGTTTAGTGACGCGCACTTGGGTGCACCAAATTGGAGTCTGAGGATTGCAGTGGAAAAGTGTTATAGCCCTAAAACAGCTTTTAAGGTTATTAAGTGAAGGTTTTTCAAACATAAAACCGCATGCGCTGCGAAAACTAGCGCGGTACCCCCAATTTTTTATCAGTGTGGTTAGTGTGCACCGAGCTTCCCCACATTATGAAACCATTTTCAAAAATTTCTCGCCACGCAAGTCCGAGAAATTAGAGAATAACTGAAAATACCACGAGGTCAAGGCTCGCACGAGGTCAAGGTTCTGACAGCGCGCGGCAGTTTCTGCAACCGGATTCACATTTGTTATCTTCTGGAAAATAGGAAACCACTTCAAGAAAAATTCTTCAGGCGTTTTCAGCGGCACCAGCAGCTAAAGAAGTTTCTATCTTCTGACGCCTGCGATCTAAGACTAATGAAATTTTTGGAGAAGCTGACACTGCAGTTGCCTGCGCGCTAGCCTAAAGACAATAATTGTGAGTTTTCAGAATTTTATCTCTGACAGAACTTTAGTTATAAGGAAATTTGTGAAAATTTTGTATTTACTCCTGAAAACAACTGAAACTTGGCTCTTTTCAAAGTTCAAAAATTTGTGTATATAGAACACTATTTTAACCTAATTACAAAGAAATTTCCAAAATTTTTTCACCTACAGTTACCGAGAAAATTATTTTCTAATGTTTTTTGGCTATATTTCAAAAACTTACAAATAATAAATTATTTTGACACCAGATATTGTTTTCTGAGACTATCTGGCACAGGTTGAGCCCAAAGTTGGGGCCTTTGACTTCAAAAACATTAAAACACACAACAGATTTCGGTCCAGGAACCCTTATTAGGGTTCTGGGTTCGAAATTTGAAATCTAGATTTCTTGCTAACTGTTTGGGTTAGAAAATTACGGTTTACAGTTTAGGAATTGGCAGACGGTAAGGTTTCGGTGGACCTACTTTTCAGAATTTTTCGGGCACTGAAAAATTTTGTGCCTGAAACCTGAACATCCTTATAGTTATAGTGAAGCTGAGGTCCCCAGTGAAAGCCCGGTCTCAATACGACCTTCCCTTCCCGGGATACGGGTACTTGAAGTTTCTGTTTGACAGTTGTGAAACGTCAAAACGCTTCTTTGACACCCTGTGGCTCGGGAACTAGGAGGCCTAGAAACTTGAGACTTTCGCTTTTGGTATTCTGGTAACAACTTCTTTCAGCTTGCTGAATTTCAGTGGGATCGGAGCCGAGAAGTTTCAGGCGCCCGAAAATACATAACCTTACAGCCCTGAAGAGGCTTACCAGCCAGAAGAAAGCCCCAATCTTCTACGAGGACGGGAACCAGAGTTAGAGGCTGTCAAACATTGCGTTTGACAGTTGAATTGACTTTGACAGCTGTCAAAGACCAGTTCCAAACTCGTATAACATCGGATCCCGACGTCTTGGAGGATCGCGGTTTTCGCTATTGACATTAGCTAGACTTTCTCTAGCCATTTATATAGTATTTAGAATTTCTTCGACCCTGAAAGTTTCAGGCCTGAAAAATATTAAACCTGATGGAGCTCTACCATTGATAGATTTGAGTCCAAACCCGGTCAAATTCGGATCAGTAGTTCCGGAGATATAGCCAAGGTCCTATTAGGGTTCTAGGGTTTTTCGAAAACCCTAAATATTCAAACACCCATATCTCCGGAACCCGTTAAGCTAGAACGTTGATCTTGACATCGTATAAAAGGGCTCAAAAAACTGTATCAACTTTTATACAATTAAGCTCTACATAGAGTTACAAAAAAAAAAAAAAATGTTTATTATTTGTTTTATTAGTTTTTCTTATTTATCTATTAGTGGTAATTACTAAAATCAATTATTTTTATCAAACTGACTCTATGTAGAAATCTTCTCTACAAAAATTTAAATATTTAATTTTAACCGATTATTGTTTTGACTGTTACATATATTGAGAGTGCCTTATTGGGCATATTATTATATAAATTGTTCAAACTGTGAGAGTGCCTTATTGGGCATATCGTTACTTGTAGAGCAGAACCGCACTACAAAACTTTATAAAACTTTATATTATACTTATATACTTTAAGACCGGTCTTTTTGGGCCTATATAACATTTTTGTTTTTTCCAACTTTATTTTAACTACATTGACGTGAACCCCTCAAATATATAATGTTTTACACCCCGAATCACACAAAACAAAGCTCCTCGGGAGTACCACTGACAGTGACGACAAAGTCACCAATAGACAAAGCTGGCACTTCAGCATTTGAAAAGGCCCGAAGGAGCTTTGGAGAAATGGAGTCTCACTCGCAAAAAATCCTGAACAAAACCATTACAGTAGAAAATGAAAAGACAAAGACTCTAACTCAAGAGGCTAAAGACTTGATGACAAATGCACTCAACCAGATGGACAATTCGGGGAACATGAAAGGAACGATTAAGAAAAAGGTTATTGAAATTATCAAGCAACTCTATGAAGTTGTTAAAAAATCCGAGGAGAGGCATAAAGATTCAAATAAGTTGACAAACCAAACCGAAAAGACAGAAAGGGAGGTCATAGATGGAAACAAAGCATTAACAGAATGTACACAACAAATTGCAAATAAAATTGAAGAACACAGCAAATTGCTCAAGGAGAGCAAAGATGCAATGGAAAAACTAAAAATAGAGATACAGGGACATAGAGACACTTTTAAAGAAGAAATAAAAACCTACGCTAGAGTAGTGGCCGGAACCTCTAAAGAAAAAACAAAGGGGCCAACGACCATGCACTCTGTTATTATCACTTCGAGAGATGAAACAGAGACAGGAGATCAGGTCCTCGAGAAAGTAAGAAAAGCTGTAAACGCCAAAGAAGGGGGAGTGAGTGTTGACAAAGTAAGAAAAGCGAAGGACAGAAAAGTAATATTGGGATGCCATACAACAGAAGAAATTGAAAAGGTGAAAAAGAGAATAGAAGAAGCAGGCCAGGAGCTGAACGTGCAAGAGGCACAAAATAAGGACCCATTGGTTATTCTGCGAGACGTTCTCCGGAGCAACTCAGACGATGATGTGCTTATGGCACTGAGAGCTCAGAACATGCGTTTGTTCGAAGGAATATCCCCGGAAAATGATCGAATTGAAATAGAGTATAAGAAAATGACCAGAAATCAGCACACCTCACATATTGTGATAAAACTTTCGCCACAACTCTGGAACCGAATGACCGAAGCAAGGGCTGTACACATAGATCTTCAAAGGGTCAGGGTAGAAGACCAGTCTCCTTTGGTCCAGTGTTCTAGATGTCTGGGATATGGCCATGGGAGACGGCTATGTCCGGAAAATCAAGATGTGTGTAGCCATTGTGGTGGTCCTCACAAGGGTTTCGAGTGCACAGAGAGATTTGCGGGCTGGCTCAGCACCAGAATGTTGCAACTGCAAAAAAGCAGAGTTGGAACTAACTGACCATAACGCATTCAGCACCGATTGTCCTATTAGGAGAAGGTGGGATGCGTTAGCTAGATCGACCACGGCTTACTGCTAAAGGCTCCTTAAATATTAATAAGATACAAAATTCCAGCAGTGCACTGCCTCACCAGTACCGCGTAATGCAGGCAAACCTCCAAAAAAGTCAGCTGGCTACTGCCGAATTTATTGTCGAGGCGGCAAAGCGGAAGATCGCCTTTGCTCTTGTACAGGAACCTTATATTGGGAACATTGGCATGATGAAAGACTATACAGGTGTTCGAGTGATACAATGCGAGAAGAAGTCTGAAAAAGTAATAAAGGCTGCCATTGTATTGCTAGACCAGAAAATTGGAGTTACGCCGTGTCCGACTCTCACAACCGAGAATATTGCTGTTGCAAAAATAAAGATGGGTTCTCGAGAGATTGGATTGATGTCAGTCTATTTGGAGGGCGACAAACCAATAGAACCATACCTAGACTGGATAAAAAAGGTCATGGGAGAAATAGGAACAAGAGACGTGGTGCTGGGGGGGGATGTCAATGCCTGGAACACGTGGTGGGGCAGTAGGGATGTTGACCACAGAGGGGAAGAACTTGCAGGTCTACTTGAGGAGCTTGATTTGCAAATACTAAACCATGGTTCCGAACCAACCTTCGACACGCTGAGGGGTGAAAACAGATACTCAAGCTGTGTGGACATCACTACCTGCTCAGAAAACTTGCTCGGACGCATAGACAACTGGAGACTAGACAGCAGTGTGACCAGCTCGGACCACAAGGCAATCCTATTTGAATTAACCGCAGAAAAATCAGAAGGTATCGAAACGATTAGAGTAACAAGAAAATACAATACCAAAAAAGCGAACTGGTCCCAGTTTCGAACAAAACTAGACCAATACTGGAGGGATAAACTTGTTACAAAAGAAGAAGTGGAAAAGATCACAAGCAAAGAACAGTTAGAGGAAGCAATAAAAGCTTATACAGACTCTACAGAACTGGCATGTAAAGACAGTATTCCAGAAATAAAAAGCGAAAGAAAAGTACGATTGCCTTGGTGGACTGAGGAGCTAAGTGAACTTAAAAGCGAAGTAATCACAAAAAAGAGAAGGATCAAAAATGCCGCTCCAGTTCGCCGGGCCCTGGTTGTGAAACAGTACCTCGAAGCGAAGGAAAAATATGAGCTAGAGGCAAAAAAGGCTCCAATAACTATCTGGAAAGAGTTTTGCGGGAAGCAGAATCGCGAGAGCATGTGGGACGGGATCTATAGAGTAATTGGCCGCACATCGACTAGGAAAGAAGACTTACCACTAGTGCTAGATAGCAAAGTCCTCGAAGCCCAAGGGTCAGCGAAGCTCTTAGCAGATACATTTTACCCGGTGGACAAAATCGATGAGGACAACGCAGCCCATGAAGAGATCCGAAGAAAAGCAAATCAAGTAAATGAGTGGCATCAAGACGAAACCAGCGACCCTCTATTCACTGCTGAGGAACTCAAGTGGGCTGCGTCAAGTTTCAATCCGAAAAAAGCCCCGGGAGGAGACTGATTTACAGCTGATATATGTGCAGCGGCCATTACTCACAATCCCGAGCTATTTCTCTCCCTAATTAATAAATGCCTCACTCTAGCCCACTTCCCGGCTATTTGGAAAGAAGCTGTTGTAGTCGTGCTACGGAAACCTGGAAAGGAGAATTACATGCACCCCAAATCATACAGGCCGATTGGACTACTACCTGTACTCGAAAAGATTCTCGAAAAAATGGTGGTTAGACGAATCAGATGGCACACTCTTCCGGACATGAGTAACAAGCAATACGGGTTTACACCACAGCGTAGCACCGAGGACTCCCTCTATGTCATGATGCAGCATATTAAAGAAAAATTACATGAAAAGAAACTGATCACCGTAGTTTCACTAGACATAGAGGGGGCCTTCGATAATGCTTGGTGGCCCGCGATAAAGCTCAGATTGGCAGAAACCAAATGCCCCAAAAACTTGAGGCGGCTAGTAGATAGTTATTTGAGCGAGAGGAAGGTTCGTGTCAGATATGCAGGTGCAGAGAGTTTAAAAGAAACCACCAAGGGATGCGTGCAAGGCTCTATTGGGGGTCCAACTTACTGGAACCTACTTTTAGACCCACTTATCAAGGAACTAAATGTGGGGGGCGATTATTGTCAAGCATTTGCTGACGATGTAGTTCTGATTTTCTCCGGTGAAAAAGCGATTGAGGTGCAGCAACAAGCAAACCGCGCACTTGCATGTGTTCAGAGGTGGGGAGTCATAAATAAACTAAAATTTGCACCCAACAAAACTAAAGCAATGATAATTACAAAGAAACTTAAATATGACTCACCACAACTGAGCATGAACGGGCAGGAAATAGAGTTGTCCCAAGAAATCAAGATTCTTGGCCTCACCATAGATGCAAAACTTACGTTCAACACCCATGCAAACAATGTGTGCCGTAAGGCGTTGAACCTATACAAGCAACTGGCGAGAGCAGCCAAAATCCACTGGGGGCTGGACCCGGAGATAGTCAGAACTATATACACAGCAGTAGTGGAGCCAGTTGTAATGTACGCAGCTAGTGCATGGGCTCCTGCAACTAATAAGCTTAACATTAAAAAGCCTTTAAATGCGGTACAGCGTGGGTTTGCCCAAAAAATCGTCAAAGCCTATAGGACCGTGTCCTTGAACTCGGCTCTGACACTCGCTGGGTTGCTTCCCCTAGATCTAAGGATCAGGGAAGCAGCTAACCTATATAAAATAAAGAAAGGTTACCAGGGATTGGTGGGCGATCGGGAGGTGGAAAGGCCCGTGGCCTTTACAAACTCGCCACACCCAGCCGAGCAAGTAGAAATTGAGATAGGAAGCGTGACAGACGATGCAGAAATGGCTCAACATGAAACCAGTCAGCTTCAAATTTTTACAGATGGAAGCAAAATTGAGGGGAAGGTTGGCGCTGCATTATCTCTGTGGGATGATGGTGTGGAAACCCGAACCAAGAAATATAAACTGGAACCGTTCTGCACTGTCTTCCAGGCGGAACTGCTTGCTCTGTTGGGAGCTACAGAATTAGCCCTCGCAAACTCGAGGGAAAGGTGCGGCATCTTTTGCGATTCAAGATCAGCACTAGAGTTGGTCGCCAACGGTGTGTCCCTCCACCCCCTCGCGGTCAAAATAAAATCTAATCTGACTGAAGGAAAACGCTTAAATAAAGATATCAAGCTATATTGGATTAAAGCACACGTGGGGTTGGAGGGAAACGAAAGAGCTGATGAACTGGCGAAGGCTGCTGCACTAAACCTGAAAACACGTCCACATTACGATTTGTGCCCTGTTTCATTCGCCAAGCGACAAATCCGGATGGAATCGCTTGGCGAATGGAACACAAGGTACAAGACAGAAGGAACTGCAAAAACTACTAAAATATTTTTCCCAAACGCAGATGCTGCTTACCCGATTGTCCGGCAAATTCAGCTCGATCCGATTGTAGTACAGGTGTTGACGGGCCATGGCGGATTCTCTGAGTACTTGAACCGCTTCAAATGCAAGGAGAGTCCGGCATGCGTCTGTGACCCTGAAAAAGAAGAAAGTGTCATACATATTTTAACTGAATGTCCCAGATTTGAAAAAGAAAGAAACGATACAGAAATAGAAATAGGTCAGACAATAAATGTTTTTAGTATATCCTTAATAGTAGCAGATAAGTCAACTAGAAATAAGTTTCTTAAGTACTGCAAAAAACTAGCAAGTAGAGTCATAAACAACAACAAGACCAAATGATGGACTGTGTATGTATTGTATATAACGATTATAGATAAATATATATTAATAGCTATCAAATATGTAAGAAACTTGTTTCAAAATTTTAAAATTGCTATAAAATATATTATATATATACTGAGTATATAGCGAATATATAGAATTAGTAATTAAGAGAATAGCTGTAACTAGAATAGGATATGCAATTATTGTAAAGTATTTAATTTATTATTACGGAAATTTTATTATCATTATTTAATGTTCTCAAAGATTTGTAAAAAAAAAAAAAAAATGAAACGAATTTGATATTTTTAACTAAATTTGAAAAAAGAAAGACAGAAAAGAATGTAAGAAAAGAAAGATAAATAAAGGCCTTGACCTCCAATGTCAGGGGTTCTAGAAATGCCAGCCAATGGTTTTTAGCCGGTAAGAGTCCGGCACTACCTGGGCTCTCCATTCCCAGGTGTCCATGATGGATTTTCCGTTGGCAGGCAAAAAAAAAAAAAAAAAAAAAAACCTAACCTAACCTGACCCTAACCTACCTAACTGAACCTAACTTGAAAACAGCGATAAAACACCGTAACGCAGTGGTAGTGGAAAACATTCAAAAATTTCTAACCTCTCAAAACACAGGGCCGGATCCGCGGCTGACTTAATAATCAATAATACAAAGATAAGGAAGCATGGACTAATAATTAACAGAAAAAAAAAATACATGAAAAAAAATGAAAAAAATACATGATAGGGCTTAAAGGAAAATATTTCTATATGTAGGTATTTAAATTAATTCTATGTTTTAAAAATGATATATTATGTTAGATGTAAGAAGATTTGGAGAACGCAAAGTTAAATAAAAATAAAAAACTATCTGACAATTTAATGTAACTCTTTCAAAGGCACGGACCTTATGTCTGTGGTGTATTAGTTTTAAGACCTAGGAAGAAGCGGCAAATGGGGGTTTTTAGCCGGTAAGAGTCCGGCACTACCTGGGCTCCATTCCCAGGTGTCCATGATGGATTTTCCTCCATTTGCTGATTTTCTTTAGGTTTAGTCTAAAAAAAAAAAAAAAAAAAACCTAACCTAACCTCCAAAGGAAAAAACTTGCCACAAATGAGCTTTTCCTTGAGGCTACAAAAAGAAGAATCTCAGTAGCACTTTTGCAGGAACCATACGTGGGAGGGGTTGGATCGATGAGGAGCCACAAAGGTGTACGGATTTTCCAGAGCAGTACTATAGGGGAGGGTACTGTCAAGGCAGCAATAGCCGTCTTTGACAACAGCCTAAATGTAATACAGCACCCAAAACTCACCACGAACAACATCGCTGTGGTGGGGATCCAGACTGCTGCTTGGGAAATCGTTATTGCCTCCTTCTATTTCGAGCCAGACCGACCCATAGAACCGTATTTAGAGCAAATTAAACAGATCGAGGAAAAGCTGGGACCAAGGAGATGGATCTTTGGAGGTGACGCTAATGCAAAGAGCGCTTGGTGGGGCAGTACAGTAATAGATCACAGGGGAGAAGACATGTTAGGGACCCTCGACGAGCTGAATCTGAATATCTTAAATAGGGGCAATACTCCAACCTTTGACACCATTAGAGGAGGCATAAGATATTGTAGCTTCGTAGATATAACAGCCTGTTCAACGGACCTATTGAACCTAATAGAGGATTGGAGAGTTGACCAAGGTCTCACCAGTTCGGACCACAACGGCATTCAGTTCAGCATTCGCCTGCAAAAATCAAGAGGGATTAAAATAGAACGTACCACCAGAATCTTCAACAGTAAAAAAGCAGATTGGTCAAAATTCAACGAAAAATTGAAACAATACTTTTTGGACAATAATTTGATCAGAGAAGAAATAAACAAAATTAAAACAATAATCGACATAGAAATAGCCATGACCAACATTAACTCATCAATCACTAAAGCGTGTGATGAATCTATCCCAAAAAAGAAAGCGAAGGAAGAACTTGCTTTGCCGTGGTGGTCCGAAAAACTCTCCAAAATGAAAAAGGAAGTGGCTACTAAAAAACGAAGAGTGCAGTGTGCTGCTCTGATCCGGCGAGCGAAGGTTGTAGAAGAGTATATATCTATTAAGGAAGAGTATGAGAGAGAAGCCGCCAACGCTCAGATCGAGAGCTGGAAGGAGTTCTGCGGTAAACAGGACAGGGAAGGGGTCTGGGAGGGTATCTATAGGGTAATCGCAAGAACTTCCCATAGAGTAGAGGACCTGCCATTGGAGAAGGAAGGTGATGTGTTGGATGCTAAGGGCTCTGTCAGATTACTTGCCGATACCTTCTATCCGGAGGATCAAACTACTAGTGACAACACCAGACATCGGATGGTCAGACAGGAAGCCGACCGGGTGAATACTCGAGACCAAGATGAACCTTGCGATCCACCATTCACCCTGTCCGAACTAAAGACCTCGATCTTATCCTTCAATCCCAAAAAGGCCCCTGGATCTGATGGATTTACCGCAGACATATGCCGCCATGTCATAGACCTGGATTCTGAACTTTTCCTGTCTCTACTAAATGTATGCCTGAAGCTACACCACTTTCCAGACGCCTGGAAGGAGGCCACGGTGGTCGTACTACGCAAACCAGGAAAGGACAGTTACACCGTACCGAAGTCATATAGACCCATCGGACTTCTACCCATTCTCGGCAAAGTCTTTGAAAAAATGATCGTCCGCCGTCTTAAATTCCAACTGTTACCAAAGATGAGTACTCGCCAGTACGGATTCATGCCACAAAGAAGCACAGAGGACTCCCTCTATGTCTTAATGCAGCACATTTACAGCAAGCTGGACTCAAAAAAGATAATCACACTAGTGTCTTTGGATATGAACTCCCATGCTGGACTGGGAGAGAAAGAAAAACATAGAATGTTCCAGTTGCCCTTCCTCCCGGGCATGCTGTAGAAGTCAGCAAAAGGGAAAAAAAGGGATTCGAGGGTTACAGTGTATTGTCATTTAGGCGATGGGCTGACAACCTGTCACTACAGCAATACACATTACAATCTAAAATTGCCCTCAATTTATGTCAGACGTGGCGAAAGCGCCTTTTAGGAGGCGTTTTACGTTCTGCCTACCCCATAAGGAATAAAGGCGTGATTTTATGTATGTATGTATGTCTTTGGATATAGAGGGAGCTTTTGATAGTGCCTGGTGGCCAGCTATCAGAGTCCGTCTGGCTGAGGAAAGGTGTCCGGTTAATTTGAGACGGCTAATGGACAGTTACCTCAGGGACAGAAGGGTGCGTGTGAGATATGCCGGCGAGGAATACAGTAAGAGCACCAATAAGGGTTGTGTCCAGGGATCCATTGGTGGACCAATTCTTTGGAATCTCTTGCTGGATCCACTACTTAAGAGCCTGGAGAGTATGGGAGTATACTGTCAAGCATTTGCGGACGACGTTGTCCTCGCTTTTGATGGCGACACTGGACAGGAAGTGGAAAGGCGCGCCAATGTCGTCCTCGGTCATGTTTATGCGTGGGGTGTCGACAATAAACTTAAATTTGCTCCGCATAAAACATGTGCAATGACTATTACACGGAAATTAAAATACGACACACCACGCCTCAGCATGGATGGGGTCGGCATTGGCATGTCTCATGAAATTAAAATCCTTGGAGTCACAATAGACGAGAAATTAACTTTTAACACCCATGTTGCGAATGTTTGCAGGAAGGCAGACAATTAACAAGAGCGGCTAAAGTAAGTTGGGGTCTTCATCCAGAAGTGATCCGGATAATCTATCTGGAAACCGTGGAACCCATTATTCTTTACGCTGCCAGTGTGTGGGCTCCTGCGGCTAGAAAGATAAGCGTATCGAAACAGCTCGCGGCGGTTCAGCGCGGTATTGCTCAAAAGCTGTGCAGAGCGTACCGCACGGTCTCCCTCAACTCGGCACTAGTATGGAAGTGTATAAGCTAACATAGGCTCCGATTATGTTGGAGGTAGAAGTATATTAAAAAAAAAAAAAACCTAACCTAACCTAACCTAAAATTTTTGGTTCGCCGAAAATTTGTTGTTCAGCAATACCTAGAAGCAAGGGACAAATACCAGCTTAAAGCAAAAAGTGCGCCAATTGAAAGTTGGAAGAAGTTTTGTGGCAAACAAGACCGGGAAAGCATGTGGGATGGGATTTATAGAGTGATAGGCCGAACAACTATAAGAAAAGATGACTTACCTTTGGTACGACATAACAATGTCCTTAGCAATTGGGAGTCAGCAGAGCTACTGGCGGAAACGTTTTACCCGGAGGATAGAATGGAAGAGGATAATGCAGTCCACAGTGAAATACGTGAAAAGGCAAGTCAAGTTAATGAGGGGGAACAAGATGAACCTTGTGACCCACCATTTACAAATGAAGAACTTAAGTGGGCTGCATCAAGCTTCAACCCGAAGAAACCACCGGGTGCGGACGGTTTCACAGCCGATATTTGCAGGATGGCGATCGCTCACAATCCTGATCTTTTCCTGTCTCTGCTAAATAAATGTGTTGCCATATCACATTTTCCTAGAATCTGGAAGGAGGCGGTGGTGGTGGTACTCCGTAAACAAGCAAAAGACGACTATACGCACCCAAAATCATACAGACCGACTGGGCTTTTGCCTGTCCTAGGAAAGATCCTGGAGAAAATGCTGATTCGGAGAATCAGATGGCACACTCTCCCAGAAATGAGCAATCAACAGTTTGGGTTCACACCGCAACGCAGTACATAGGACTCCCTCTATGTCATGATGCAGCATATAAAAGGAAAACTCAAAGACAAGAAATTGATAACGGTAGTTTCACTTGACATAGAGGGAGCCTTCGACAATGCGTGGTGGCCAGCTTTAAGGTGCAGGTTGGCAAATACTCGTTGCCCCAAAAACTTGAGACGACTAGTCGACAGTTACTTGGCTGATAGGAAAGTTCGTGTGAGATACGCGGGAGAAGAATGTGTTAAAGAGACTACAAAGGGGTGCGTGCAGGGCTCAATCGGTGGACCAACCTATTGGAATACTGCTGGTTTTGATCTTCTCCGGTGACACCGCGTTGAGAGTACAAGAACGCGCAAATAGTGCGCTTGCACATGTTCAGAGGTGGGGAGTTGTAAATAAATTAAAGTTTGCACCGCACAAGACAAAGGCTATGTTAATAACAAACAAACTGAAGTATGACTCACCACATCTGAGAATGGGCGGGCAAGCTATAGAGTTCTCCCGGGAAATCAAGATCCTAGGTCTGACCGTTGACGAAAAGCTGACGTTTAATGTCCACGCAACCAATGTGTGCCGCAAAGCATTGAACTTATATAAGCAGTTGTCTAGGGCCGCCAAGATTCACTGGGGTCTTGATCCGGAGGTCATCAGAACCATATATACGGCAGTAGTGGAGCCCGTCATTATGTATGCGGCCAGCGCATGGGCGCCGGCAACAAACAAAATCACAACCAAGAAGCAGCTGAACGCGGTGCAGCGCGGCTTTGCACAGAAAATTATCAAAGCGTACAGAACCGTTTCGCTAAATTCGGCCCTAACACTCGCCGGTTTGCTTCCTTTAGATCTAAGGATCAGAGAAGCAGCCCACTTATTTGAAATAAAGAAAGGGTATTCTCGGGATCTGGTAGGGGAGCGGGAGATAGAAAAGCCTGTGCCATACATTAAATCACCGCATCCAGCTGAGCAGGCAACAGTAGAAACAGGGAGCGTGACAGACGGTGCAGAAATGGCTCAGCATGAAATTAGTCTGCTACAAATATTCACAGATGGTAGCAAAATTCAAGGGAAGGTTGGTGCGGCATTATCCTTCTGGGATAATGGCGTGGAAACCCGAACGAAAAAAATATAAACTCGAGCCTTCCTGCACCGTCTTTCAGGCAGAACTGCTAGCACTTCTTGGAGCAACTGAGCTGGCACTTACACACAAAGAGAATGAGTGCAGCATTTTTTGTGACTCTAGATCTGCACTGGAGCTGGTAGCAAATGGCATATCCCTCCATCCTCTCGCGGTACAGATACGAGAAAATCTGACAAAAAGCAAACAGTTAAATAAGACCATAAAACTGTACTGGATAAAAGCACACGTGGGGCTGGAGGGAAATGAACGAGCTGACGAACTTGCGAAGAGTGCTGCACTGAATCTAAAAACGCGACCACATTACAATCGATGCCCTGTATCATTTGCCAAACGAGTTATTCGTATGGATTCGATTGGCGAATGGGACAGCCGGTATAAAAATGAAGATACGGCATCCACTACAAAAATCTTCTTCCCAGGCGCGCAGTCATATTCAGTGATTAGAAAACTTGAGTTGGACTCCATTTTGGTACAGGTGATGACGGGCCATGGCGGATTCTCCGAATACTTGAACCGATTCAAGTGCAAGGAGAGTCCGGCATGTGTCTGCGACCCTGAGGCAAAGGAGAGCATTATACACATCTTGACAGAATGTCCAATCTATGCTAGAGAATGGATAAATTTAGAAATAGAGCAACAAATTAATATAAATAATATATCATCCATAGTAGCAAATAAATTTATTAGAAATAAGTTTTTGATATATTGTAAGAAGTTAGCTAAGAAAGTAATTAAAATAAATAAGGACAGATGAACAATATGTATTAGTTATATTGAATATAAGTAAGCATATAATGTCAAATCGAGAGAGCGCTAGATTGTGTATTGTATCTACAATGTAGAGAGAATATACTGTATTAGTGATATAGAATGTAGTAAAATAAGGCAAGAAATTGTTTGTTTAAGATTTTGAAAAACTTCAGTGATTTATTTATTGTATTTATTTATTTAACAATTTATTGTAAAAGAAAGAAAACTAAAAAGTTTGTAATTGAAAATAAAGATAAAAAAAGGCCTTGACTTCGTATGTCAGGGGTATCAAGAAAAGCCAGTCGACGGTTTTTAGCCGGTAAGAGTCCGGCACTACCTGGGCCATTCCCAGGTGTCCATGATGGATTTTCCGTTGGCAGGCAATTTAAAAAAAAAAAAAACCTTACCTAACCTAACCTAACCTAACGGACCACATATGTGGACAGCATGAACGGACAGGGAGTTAGGTATACCACCAAAGTGCTGCAATTGTACCAAAGAAAAACTGACAGCAGCAAATCATATTGCTTTCAGTCAGGGTTGCCCAGTGCGGAGAAAGTGGGATGCCATAGCCCGCTCGACAATAGCTTACTGCTAAGGTGGTCAGCAAAGTAACTTCGGCTATGAAAAATCAGATCTCAGCTGTAAAGCGATATTGTGTGGCCCAAGCCAATCTACAAAAGAACAAACTGGCTACCACCGAGTTCATACACACACACACACACACACATAATCACACCTAAAGGTGTAAATCCCTAATGGGGTAGGCAGAGCGTAAACGACCTAAACAAAGGTCACTCCGCCACGTCCGACAAAGTTTTGAGGATTATTTTAGATAAATTTGTAGGTATATTGCTCTATAGCAATATAGGCCGATAGGCTGACAACCTGTCACTATTGACAGGTTGTCAGCCTATCGCCTAAATTGCAATAAAGAAAAACCCTCGGATCCCTTAGCTGATTTTTACAGCATGCCCGGGAAGAAATGCAGCTGGCACATTCTATGTTTTTGTCTCGCTCCCAGTCCAGCATGGAAGTATCGAGTTCATGATTGAGGCAAAAGAAAGAAAAATTGCAATAGGACTGCTACAGGAGCCCTATGTAGGAAATGCTAAAAGAATGAGGGATTACGGAGGAGCGAGAATCTACCAGAGCATAAAGGGAGAAGAAATGGTCAAGGCTGCCATAGCCGTTTTTGACCATGACATGGACGCCATACTATGTCCGAAATTCACCACCGAAAACATAGCGGTAGTAAAAATTAGAACAAATGCCTGGGAGATCGTCGCTGTATCGTTCTACTTTGAGCCAGATATACCTATAGAGCCATACCTGGAGCAGCTAAGAAAAATAGAGAGGGAATTTGGGTCCTCGAATTTGCTTCTTGGGGGGGATGCGAATGCCAATAACATCTGGTGGGGTAGTAACAAAATCGACCACAGGGGTGTCGACATGGCAGGGGTTTTAGATGAAATGGGCTTACACATACTGAATAAGGGAGACGTTCCAACTTTTAGCTACTTAAGAGGGGGAAAAACGTATACCAGCCATGTCGACATAACAGCATGCTCTGTCAACCTTCTGCACTTAGTTGAGGACTGGAAGGTATCGGAAGACATCACCTGCTCGGACCATAACACACTGGTATTCAACATCTGACTTACAAAAGCCCAGGGAATAAACGTAGCTAGAACAACTAGAAGGTATAATACCAAGAAGGCCAATTGGGAACAATTTAATGTAAAATTGGGAGAATTGAAAAAAGAGAAAGGTATTACCATAGATCGAATGGAAAAAAATAACCGCGATGTGAACCTGGAAAACTTTGTTCTAGAGTACACATGTGTTATCCAAGAAAGTTGTCATAGCGCACTTCCCAAAAAGAATGTCGTCGAAAAACTAAAAATACCATGGTGGTCGGAGGAACTACAAACCCTGAAACAAGAAGTTGCTACCAGGAAAAGACGCATCAGATGCGCAGCACCAATCCGGAAGCAAAAAGTAATTAGCGAGTACCTAAAATCTAAAGATACCTACGAAAATCGGGCCCAGCTTGCACAGACTGAGAGTTGGAAGGAGTTTTGTGAAAAGCAGGACAGAGAGGGCTTGTGGGAAGGGATCTACAGAGTCATCGGCAGAACCGCAAAAAGAACAGAGGAGGTACCATTAACAGAAAATGGTAACGAACTAAACTTCGAGGAATCGGTAAAGTTGTTGGCTGAGACTTTTTACCCAGAAGACCAGCAGACCGGGGAAGAAGAAGATCACAAGCTAATAAGAAAGAAAGCAGATCAAGTAAATACTGAGGGTCATGATGAGATACATGACCCGATATTTTACAATGGTAGAGCTATAAGCAGCAGTGGTCAGCTTTAACCCGAAGAAGGCCCCTGGAATGGACGGACTCACTGCCGACATTTGCGCACAGGTAATATTGGGGGATCCAGATTTGTTCCTCGCTCTTTCAAACAAATGCCTAAAACTAAGCTATTTCCCCAAAATCTGGAAGGAAGCCACAGTTGTTGTATTGAGGAAACCTGGAAAGGACAACTATAGACATCCTAAATCATATAGACCTATAGGGCTCCTTCCAGTTATGGGAAAGTTCGTGGAAAAAAATATTGTAGGTAGACTAAAATATCACATACTCCCCAGGATTAGTACTCGCCAGTACGGTTTTATGCCCCAGAGAAGCACCGAGGACTCCCTCTATGACCTGTTAAAATACATAAACTAGCAGATAAAAAACTAGTAACGATGATATCACTGGACATAGAGGGAGCATTCGACAATGCTTGGTGGCCAGCCATTAGAGTACGACTGGCTGAGGAAAACTGTCCACAAAACATAAGGCGAGTAATGGAGAGCTACCTACAAGACAGGAGAGTAAGAGTGAGGTATGGAGGATCAGAGCATGTACGGGAGACAAATAAGGGTTGCGTACAAGGATCCATAGGGGGTCCAATATTATGGAATATTTTGCTGGATCCCATACTTAAGAGCTTCGAAAGTAGGGGAATTCATTGTCAAGCGTTCGCTGATGATGTTGTCTTGGTAATTGACGGTGACACAGCACAAAAAATACAGGAGGAAGCCAATGCCTCTCTCGCTTATGTTCACGGGTGGGGAGTTAAAAATAAACTCAAATTTGGACCGCAGAAAACAAAAGCAATGCTATTGACAAACAAGCTAAAATATGACACACCACTTCTGAGCATGGGAGGGATAGACATTGGCGTGTCCCAAGAAATAAAGCTTCTTGGACTGACAATTGACCGGAAATTGACCTTCGACAGTCATGCGACGAGCGTTTGTAAAAAGGCCATAAATGTTTATAAACAGTTATCACGAGCCGCTAGGGTCAGCTGGGGACTCCACCCTGACGTCATAAAGACGATATACACAGCAACAGTTGAGCCCATCATAATGTACGCCGCCAGCGCTTGGGCAGCAGAGACAGCAAAAATATGCATCAAGAAGAAACTGAACTCAGTTCAACGAGGCTTTGCCCAAAAACTTACCAAAGCATATCGAACAGTGTCGCTGAACTCAGCCCTAGTGTTGGCGGGGTTATTGCCACTAGACCTGCGAATCCAGGAGGCTGCTGCATTGTACGAGGTCAAAGGAGGACTTCCATGGCCGGACTTAAAAGACAGAGAGGTGGAGAGATTCGCTGTATACAGCGAAGCTCCCCACCCAGCAGAGAACGTAAGCCTGAAATTCGAATGCCTAGTAGACCCCGAAGATGTGGCAAAAAACAATCAACAAGACATACGGATTTTCACAGACGGCAGCAGGATTGGCGGTCTGGTGGGTGCAGCACTGTCCATTTGGAACGGTGAAGCAGAAACTAAGACTGTGAAACTTAAGCTGGCTCCGTACTGCACAGTCTATCAGGCGGAATTACTCGCTAAATGCGAAGCTACACGAATGATCCTCCGAAGACCGGAGGGGAGTTTCGGGATATACAGCGACTCTAGGTCGGCACTTGAAACTATAACCAACCTGAACTCACGTCACCATATGGCCATGGAAACAAGGCACAACATTGCAGCTGCTTCAACCAAGAATAAAAACATATTCATACATATTCATAATCAGCAGAACAACCCGCATGCATTTTACCCGGAGGACCTCCCAACTAGCGACAACACTGAGCACAGCCGAGTCAGAATGAAGGCAGAGGTTGTAAACGTGGGGACACAAAGTGAAGTTTGCGACCCCCCTTTTACAATGCAAGAACTGAGACGAGCTGCTTCATCCTTCAATGTAAAGAAAGCACCCGGCGAGGATGGGTTCACTGCGGACATCTGTCTCCATGCTGTCAACAGCGGCCCTGACTTATTCCTGGCCTTCTTTAACAAATGCCTAGCTCTACACCATTTCCCCAGAGCATGGAAGAAAGCTACAGTGGTTATTTTGAAAAAACCCGGAAAGGACTGTTACACAACGGACGGTCAATAAGTGGTTACAGGCCTACTTATCGCAACGGACGCTGAGGACTGCCGTTTGCGGCGTCACGGGTGATAGTGCACAAGTAACATGCGGGGTGCCGACTGGCTCCGTGTACGGTCCCGTCGGATACATCATGCACGTTAACAGTATGTGTAATGTAGTCAAACACTCGCGGATTTATATGTATGCGGACGATACCTGTTTAGTATATTCAAGCAAAGATATAAAAGAGATTGAATTTTGTATTCAAGAAGACCTAAATAATATCATTAAGTGGGCCCATGACAATGGGATTATAATCAATATTGCAAAAACAAAATGTATGCATATTTTCTCCCCCTACAACAAATGTATAACAGACATACCTAAAATAGTTGGTCACAACTACGATTGTTTGCATCGTGGTTTTTCCCCCTGTCACTGTGGGCAGCTTGAGGTGGTGGAAAGTTACATGTACCTGGGGCTAATTATTGACTCCCGTTTCACGTGGAGTGCACATGTGGAATTAGTGTGTGACAAGTTGAGGGCGGTGCTTGTGAAATTTCACCACCTGAAGTTCTTCACTGACAGGGCTACCTTATATACGGTTTACTATGCACTTACTGAATCGATACTTTCTTATGGACTGAGCACATACGGACGAACGTTTAAAACTTACCTCGATAAAATAAAAACCCTTCAAATCAGATTCATAAAAGTTTTAGTAGACAAGAAAACAAAACAACTTTGTAGTATGGATTATAATAAACTGTTTCTAAAATGTAACATCTTGCCGGTCGATGAGAAAGTATCGTTTCAGATTGCTCTAGAGCAATTTGGGTGTGACGACTTTAAAGTGCACGTCAATAATCCAATGTTGCATAGGAAGGTAGCTAATGAAGCGCTAATTGTACCTAGAGTTGTGAACTATTACGGTGAGAGGGCTAGACCGTATCTCGTTCCCAAAATATATAATGATATACCGTTAACTATAAGAAAGAGCACAACTAAAAATGTTTTTAAAGCTAGTCTAAAAAAATACATACTAAAAAATCTTAAAGTAAAACTGAACTCGAACTGATAAATAAAAACAATCATTTGTTTTTATAATATTTGCAAAACTGTAACTCATTTAAACTTTTCTTGCTAAACTTACAATATTAACTTAGATAACATAAAGCAGTAATGTAAATGTTTAATACAGGGGAGTCTATTTCTGCCAACAAACTGTTGTACAGTTTGGCGGAATTTGTTGTACAAATATAAACATGCTGTCTTATGTGAAAAAAAAAAAAAAAAAAAAAAAAAAAACAACCCCAAAAGCGTACAGGCTAATAGGACTGCTGCCAATAATGGGTAAAATCTATGAAAAAATGTTAGTCACCCGCCTCAAATTCCACTTGTTGCCGAGGCTTAGTACTCTCCAATTCGGATTCATGCCCCAAAGGAGTATTGAGGACTCCCTCTATATTCTCATGCAAGAAATCTACAGGAACTTAAATAAAAATAAGTTGATTACTGTGGTTTCTTTGGATATAGAGGGGGCCTTCGACAACGCCTGGTGGCCAGCAATACGAGTCCGGCTGGCAGAGGAAAACTGTCCTGCCAACCTGAGGCGGGTAATGGATAGTTACCTTAGTGACAGAACGGTTAGCCTAAGATACGCTGGGGAACAGTTTACTAAAACCACCAACAAAGGCTGTGTCCAGGGTTCCATTGGGGGACCCATACTCTGGAACTTTCTGCTGGATTCCCTACTCAGGGAGTTAGACACAATGGGTGTGTACTGCCAGGCGTTCGCCGACGACGTTGTGATGGCTTTCAATGGTGACACGGCTCTCGATATCGAAAACTAAGCTCATGTTGCTCTCAACCATGTTTTGGCGCGGGGTGTCTAAAATAAACTTAGATTCGCACCACATAAAACGCACGCGATGACAATTACCAAAAAAATAAAATTTGACACACCGCGTCTGAGCATGGGGGGGATAAACATTGAAACCGCAGACGAGATTAAACTCCTCGGAGACACAATTGATAAAAAGCTCACATTCAACAAACAAGTCGCGAACGCCTGCCGTAAGGCAATCGGCATACACAAGCAGCTAATGCGGGCAGCGAAAGTAAAGAAGTCGAAAAAATGACCTCAGCCTTGGAGTCACCACACCCAGCCGCACTTACGAGTTTGACAATCAGAACCCTGTCAAACCAAGAGGACTTGAGCGCAAATGGTGACTTCGAGGTCTGCATCTACACCGACGGTAGTAAGATTGGGGGCAAGATTGGTGCAGCCATATCCTGGTGGGCTGGTAACGAAGAGACTAGAGCCCAAAAACTCGCCTTGCCGGACTACTGTACGGTGTACCAGGCGGAACTGCTGGCCATCTGCTGTGCATCAAGGGAGATAATAAAGTGTCGAGCATCATTGTCTTCATCCCTTAGCCGTAGAAACCTGTGAGAACATGAGTTCCATTTCTCTCCAAAACAAGGCTGTAACCCTGTTTTAGATCAAGGCACACGTTGGGATGGAGGGCAACGAAAGGGCCGACCAGCTGGCCAAGGAGGCTGCCACAAACTCCAAACGAAAGGCTGATTACGACAAATGTCCAATCTCCTTCGTCAAGCGCAGCTTAAGAATGACTACCGTAGAAACGTATTTAACTGAAACTTTGCATAGTTTGAAAAATTCTAATATTCTTGTGGGAAATATATGTGAAATACTATTTCTAAATATATATAAATTGAATGATTTAATCAAATCAGAATGTTCTAAACACTTACATGTAAAATTATTCACGCTATCAATGTATTATAGAAGTGTAGACAGAATTAATACTTCTCGAACGGTAATGTATAGTATAATGTGCCTAAACTACAAAAATAAAGTAAACACGCCCACAAATAAAAAGAAATCCGTATCAGATAATAGCACACAGACAGAGGATAAGTTTTTTCGGGTCTTTCAGTAACGATAATTCATTTTACGATAAAAGCCTAGTTCTTACTACCCAAACATCTAGAACTACTGATGGTAATAACACAAACCCAAAAAATACACATTACACTACGCTATTTCACCAAAATATTGCTGGCCTGCTCAATAAACGACAAATGTTAGAACTAGCCTTATCTGAACTACAAGTAAATAAAATTGATGTAGATATAATATGTCTAAGTGAGACATTTATAAAATCTGGATCAGAAAATAATGCTCGAATTTCGGGTTTTAACCTAGCTGCTTACTACTCAAGAAAAAACAAAATACGGGGGGGTGTTTGTATTTTTACAAAACATGGTATTATATTTAAAATTCTAAATTGGTGTAATGAATTCAGTATAGACAAATGCTTCGAATGTTGTGGTATCGACATTGAAACGTATAAATGTAGAGTTATATGTATTTACAGAATCCCTGACTCAGACATTACAATATTTTTTGACCAATTGCTACAATTATTACATAGATCCAGAAAGAGTTTAAAAAATAATGGTATAATTTGCGGTGATTTAAATATAGATAAATTAAAAGATACTAAATATTCTAAACAACTATCGAATTTACTTTCAAGTCATAATTTTACTTTACACATAAATAAACCAACACGGAAAACTACTTGCATAGACCATATTGCAAGTAATATAGAATACAATAAAATCACAGCAGGAGTTCATGAAATGGGATTGTCGGACCATAATACATGCCAAACACTGGGTTTTGAGGCTGAATGTCACAAAAAGTCCATAGGTCAATATTACATTAGAAGGCGTGATTATAGCGATGGAAATGTAAGAAAATTCCTTTCTTGCCTCAGAGCTCTATCATGGGCTACAGTATTTTCATCAGATGACATTGACCAAGCCTACAAAGAGTTCATAGATGATTTTGCTTTGTTTTACAAACTCTGTTTTCCAGAAATACGTATTAAAATAAGTAAAAACAAAATAGGACTTAAATGGACCACGCGAGGGATAAAAATATCTTGTCGGAGAAATAGAGTTCTGAGATTTGACTATTATAAATATAATAAAAAAAAGGATCAATCTGCATTTTATAAATACTCAAAAATGTTAAAAAGTTGTATAAAAACAGCACAAAAAATAATACATAAAAAATAATGACTTCGTCAAAAAACAAATGTAAAACAACATGGAATATTATAAAAGAAACTGATAATAACGACCTGACACTTAATGAAATAGATAAAATAACAGTAGACAATGAAATAATAACAGATATAAATAAGATAACAAATGAATTTAACAATAAATTTATAGATGACGAAGAAAAATCAAAACCACAGAGAGCTAAGCATAAATATAATCCAAATATTAATATAAAAAATACTATGTTTCTTAAACCTTGTAGCGTAGAAGAAATTATAAGAATTACTAAATCTCTTAATACAACCAATGCTGTGGGCTATGACGAAATTGCCACCAAAATATTGAAGTTTTGTATTTATGATATTGCTCACGTTATAAATTATTTAATAAATTTATAATTTTTTACCGGAAAATTTCCTTCTGCTTTAAAAAAAACGATTGTTAGACCTCTTTTTAAAAAGGATGCTAAGGACGATATTAATAATTAGCGGCCAATCGCTCTAATTTCGGTAATCTCTAAGGTATTTGAAAGAGCCATGCATGTCAGACTTACGGAATATCTATCCTTGCATAACATTTTAAAAAAGAAAAGAACGGGTTTCAAAAAAAAAAGTCTACTACTCTTGCTGGTTATTTGTTAGTAGACGAAATAACGAGAAATCTAGACAGAGGAAAACAAGTTTCTGTCGTATACTTTGATATGACAAAGGCTTTTGACTACGTATGTCATAAATTACTTTTGAGTAAATGTGAAAGATTTGGCATAAGAGGTGTTGTTAATGATTGGCTTTGCTCATATCTTTCAAATAGAACACAATGCGTAGAAATTTCAAAATTAGATGTAAAGTCTAATCTGATTCCTTATAGATCCAGTTTCAAAGACAATAATCATGGTGTTCCTCAAGGAAGCATCCTTGGGCCCCTTTTGTTTCTATTGTATATTAACGACCTACCGGAAATCACAAGTTATAAATCAATACTATTTGCTGATGATGTATCATTAATTATTCTTTGTAATGACATAATCACTTTTGAATCTGAAATTAACAAATGTATTGATATAACATATGATTGGCTACAATATAATAATCTACAGGTAAATATTAATAAAACAAAATACACTTTATTTAGAAATTGGAAAATGCGGAAATTAAATGTTGACATAAAATGTAATAATATGAATTTAACGGAGGTTTCAGAAGCCACCTTCCTAGGTATAACTCTTGATGAGCATTTTACATGGGCCCCTCATATTAAAAATGTGTGCAGCCGATTAAGTAGATTCGTGTATGCCTTATATATAGGTAGAATCCGTTCCATATCAGGAATTGATACAGCCCTTATGGCCTATCACGGCTATATTGCGTCTGTTTTACGTTATGGCTTAGTGCTCTGGGGTAACTCCGGAAATTTGTATGATGCGTTTGTTATTCAAAAACGATGTATTAGGGCGATGTGCAATGCTGCACCTCTCGATTCTTGTCGTCTACTGTTTCGTAAATTAAGAATACTAGCTTTGCCATCTTTATACATATTCGAAGCTGCCTGTTTTGTTAAGAAGAACTTACATTTATTCAAATCCAAAAAGCAAATTACAAAATTCAACACTAGGTATCCAAATAGTTTGGTTCTACCACGCGGTAAAGGCGCCTTATTTGACAAAAACTGTTCTAGAATGGTAGTAAGAATTTACAATGCTTTATCAGAGGAAATAAAAAGCTTACCTTTTCCGATATTTTAAAAAATAAAATCGACTGGCTGTGTGATAGATGTTTCTACAATCTTAAGGAGTTTTATGACTACAAGTATAAATAAAATTTTTAATGGCAGTATTCATATATTATTAATGTTATTATTTTTATTGTAATAGTTGTGTGTAACTAAACATTTTTGACATTAAATGATGACAAATTTAATATTGAAATACGGACAAAATGTAAAATGATAATTATGATAATTTACCTTTTAATTGAAGACTTAATATTTCCTAATTTCTAATGGGCATTTATATATTATTACATTGTTAACATAATAGTACCTATTGTAGGGTTTTACTAATATTTGCATGTCACGAAAATGACGAACTTATGTGATTCTGATAAATTTTGATTGACATCTATTGTACCATATTTTCAAGCAAATAAATATCATTTCATTTCACGCTTTATGAATGGCACAACAGATATGAAACGAGTGAAACCGCTTCAATAACAAAGATGTTTCTGCCAGATGCAAGGAGTGCATATAGCGTCATAAGGAAGTTCGAAGCATCCAATATCAGAACTCAGCTAATGACAGGGCACGGTGGGTTCTCAGAATACTTGCACCGGTTCAAGTGTAAGGAGAACCCATCGTGCATCTGTGACCCTGATATTGCGGAAACCGTGACTCACGTACTTCTGACTTGTCCCATCACTGCTGCAGACCGAATTAGTCTTGAAATAGAAATAGGAGCTAACTTAAATGTAGAAAATATAAACACGCTAATAATGTCGAAACACAGAAACAGATTCTTAGAATATTGCGAAAACATTGTACGTAAAGTCGTAAAAAGAAATAAAACAGATTAAGAAAATATGCTTAAGTAATATTATGAAATATTAGTTTTAAGTATAGATATATTATGATGTAAAACCAATAGTAGTAAGCATTTTTTTAGAAAATAAGATGTTATATTGTTAGACAAATAAGGTAGCTTAAGAAACCTGTAAATAAAATTCAGTTAAGAATTAAGTTGTAAAGAACCTGAACCCAAATCCTAAATAAAATAAATTGTACATATTATTTAAAGGAACAAAACCCTGCTAAAAGGAAAAATAAATATAAAATAAAAAGTAGAATAGAACAGCTAGATTGATAGACGGGCATCCCACCCGTTAATAGAGGCAAAAGATGAAGAATGAAAGAAAGAACCACGTATGAAGCATGAAAGTGCGAGAGGCATAATCGAGGGAACTGGCATGAAAGAGAAGCTGTAGCTAAGGTCTCCAACGAACTGTGGAGGAAGAGTAGGAAAAAAAAAACCTAACCTAACCTAACCTAACTTGGACAAAATAAAGGACAAAATAGGTAAATTACAGACGAATTTGAATGTCGAGGATGCTAAAAATAAGGACCCTCTTATAATAATTAAGGACGTTTTGTCAGCCAACACAGACGAAGACATACTGGCAGTGCTCAATAATCAGAACGCACACCTCATAAGAGACATTCCAACGGAAAATCGAGTCGCGCACATAAGGTACAGCGAAAAACCAGAAACCCGCATCTCTGCCATGTCGTTGTGCAGGTCTCTCCGAAACTGTGGCAGAAGCTTACGGCGGCGGGGAGAATGCATATTGGCCTGCAAAGAGTTGTGGTTCAGGACCAAACGCCGCTTGTTCAGTGCTCTATATGTCTGGGTTATGGGCACGGCCGGAAGATATGCAGAGACTCAACCCAGATGCAGTCACTGTAGGGATTTGCACATGAAAGTCGACTGACCAGTTCAGGTTGAAGCTCCAAACTGCATCAATTGCAACCGAGCTGGAAACGAGCGGACCGAACACAACAGTTTTGATAGAGAGTGCCCAGTACGCAAGAGATGGGACAATCTTGCACGAATGAGTGTAGCATACTGTTAAAATTGTCCCGGGGACCAGTGGTAAAAAACATATAGTAATCCAAGCCAACCTTCAGAAGAAACGCCTTGCCTTACAAGAACTTATAATAGAAGGCCAAAATAGAAAAATCTGCTGGGCAATGCTGCAGGAGCCATACGGGGGAAGTACTGGCGAAGTGAAACAGCACCAAGGCACCCGAGTTATACAAAAAGTACAGAGGGGAGAGGCA
Organism: Scrobipalpa costella; assembly: GCA_949820665.1. Classification (NCBI taxonomy): domain Eukaryota; kingdom Metazoa; phylum Arthropoda; class Insecta; order Lepidoptera; family Gelechiidae; genus Scrobipalpa; species Scrobipalpa costella. The sequence continues at coordinate 27,169,831 of OX463296.1, read as the reverse complement.
CCGATCACGGCGGCCATAGTGGTGTTCGAAGATCGGGTGGAAATTAGGGAAAAACCCATACTCACTACTGAAAACATCGCAGTGGCTATCCTTAGGACAGCCGAGTGGGAGGTCTTTTTTTTTTTTTTTTAAATTAAAAAATGGTTTTGTTCTTGACTCCAGTCTAGGTCGGAAACGACTGAGACGGAGTCGACGATGGTGCGAGCTCACCCAGAAGATGCCTGTTCACTCTAAGGTTGGTAAGGTTGAAGGCGTTCGGAAACACAGACGCAGGTAGTGAGTTCCACACTTTTGCCGTGCGCATTACAAAAGAGTTTTGGAAGCGCTTAGTACGTATTGGTGGAATATCAACCAGGTATGGATGTTATCCTGCGGTGCGTCTAGATGTCCGATGGTAGAAGGGAGCTGGCGGGATAAGGTCGTGGAGCTCTTGAGCACACTCACCGAAGTACAGCCTGTAGAAGACCGACAAGCAAGCAACCTTACGGCGATGTTCCAGGCTATAAAACTTGGCTTCCAGCAGTTTTTCGTCTTCGCTGAGCCATCCCAGAGGTGACTGCAATACTCCATGCAGGATCGGACTTGTGCTTTGTACAGGGTTAAAAGCTGTCCAGGCGTGAAGTATCGCTTCACTCTATTCAGGATACCCAGTTTCTTGGCCGCTGTTTGTGCTTTGTATTCGATGGAAGCGCCGAAGTTTCGACTAGATGACAAATCCATGCCCAGAAGCTCAAGTTTGCCAGCTATAGGTACAGATGTACTTCGGAAAGTAGGAGTCTGGTTGAAAGGACTCCTTTTGGCGGTAAAAAGACACGCTTACGTTTTGTTGGCACTAAAAGAGACCAAATTGTCATCACCCCACTGGGAAACATGACTTAAGGTCAGATCTAATTGCTCAACCATGGCCCTTATCAAGGAAAGTATTTCTTCCCTGCTGGTGTTTGCGCTGGATAAGTATCTCACCAAAACCGTACTATCATCTGCGTACCCAACAATACCTGGCCGAAGAAGGTCATTGATGTGCAGCAGGAACAGAGTTGCAGAGAGAACAGACCCCTGAGGAACTCCGGCGTCAATAGCCATCAAGTCAGAGGAGCAGCCGTTAACGACTACTCTGATCGACCGTTCACTCAGGAAGTCAGAAATCCAGCTACAAAAATCAGCTGGGATGCCATACGCAGGAAGCTTGTTTAGCAGACTTGTGTGCCAGACTCTGTCAAAGGCCTTCGAGATGTCAAGTGAGACGGCGAGAGCTTCGCCATGCTTCTCAATGGCCTCACCCCAGCAGTGCGTAACATACACAAGAAGATCCCCAGTTGACCGTCCCCGGCGAAAGCCATATTGACAGTCACTGAGGAGATCATTGTCTTCGAGGTAGGTCAGCAACTTACTGTTCAGTACCTTCTCCATGACTTTGCATAAGATGGAGGTAATGGCAATCGGTCTGTAATTGACAGGGTCTGAACGGTCGCCTTTTTTGGGGACCGGCTGAACATTCGCAAGCTTCCAAGACTTTGGCACAGTTCCTTTTATGAGAGAAAGGCGGAATAAGCGTGTCAACACAGGAGACAGTTCGGGAGCACAATGCCTCATGACTCTTGCTGGGATGCCATCAGGACCACTAGCTTTATTCACGTCCAGACTACACAATACTCTTCGGACCTCTATAGTGTGAACTGCGATCTTCGGCATCGAAGAATCGCAACGAGGTACAGTAGGTGGTAGCTTAGAGCCAGCATCCAGACGTGAGTTGTTTGCAAATAGCGACGCAAATAAATTTGCTTTGTCAGATGCAGAGTGAGCCAGCGACCCATCAGGTTTCAGCATTGGAGGCAATGATGGACGACAGAAGTTTGCTTCGACCGCTTTTGATAGGGACCAAAATTGTTTACTACCCGGCGGGTGTGATGCCAATTTTGTCCCTATACGTCCTACAAGACCTAGCGGCGGAATTAAAGGCTCTCTTCTTCGCGCGAACCCTACGTGCTCTTACTTTGCGGTCATGGGCTTTGACCCAGGCTTGGTAAGCAGATTCTTTACAAGCCTCAGCGTGGGCGCATTCTGCGTTATACCAAGGTCGGGTTTTCTGACCGAGCGGCATATCGGAGAATGGAATAAAGTACTCCATTCCCTGCCGTATCACGTCCGTGACCGCATCAGCACAACACGAGGGGTCACCCGAAGAGAAGCACAGTTGCCGCCACGGGTAGGATGCAAAAAAGTGCCGCATCTCATCCCAGTCTGCCAACTTATATTTCCAAACTCTTGTCGTGCCCCTAGGACTTTCATCCGGAGACGAGCATATCAATATGGATTTCACCAGACAGTGGTCGGAAGTTCCCAATGGGGCAGAGACCGAAATTGAGTGACTGTCTGGATCAGTAGTTAGCAGCAGGTCTAAGCAGTTGGGTGTGTGGTCGTGAACATCCTGCACCCGCGTTGCTACATTCACCAGCTGGGTAAGATCTAGCGATAGTGCAAATTTGCGCGCCTCTATCCCAGCATGGTCGGTTTTCCGGTACGGGAACAACCATTCTTTGTGATGGGCATTAAAGTCCCCCAGAAAAACTAGCTTCGCTGTTGGGTACCGCCGTTGGGCTACGTCTGTCGTCTCAGCGAGGTAATTGAAGAGCGCTGTCGTCTCCTGGTCACCACGGTGCGATCGGTAAACACCGATATAAAGGAGTTTTTCCATGCCTGTATCCACCAGTATCCATATGGCAGAAAAACCCGATTTTTCAAAGCAACGGAGACGCCGACAACAAATGTCATCGCGGACATACACACAGACCCCAGATTGCTTCTTGAACTTGTGTTCAAGAGAGTAACCCGGGTAGTTGAGGTACGCCACGTCCGACGGGGTTGTTATCTTCGTCTCCGTTAGGAAGAACAGGTGCGGCTTCTCGGTCTCGAGGTGATGATGGACCGGATCGAGATTTGAGTGCAGTCCCCTGATATTGGTGAGGTGCACTTTAAGTGGGAGGAAGTGCAGCCGTTGTTTTACCCTATTCTTCATTTTAACTTTTTTCATGGTTCGGAGTGTTGGTGGGGAACAGGTCGAGTTGTCGAGGCGCTGGTCAGTCAACCTATTGGGTCACTGGAGGCAAAAACCAACCGATGGGGAACTCATTTGGAGACTGCGGGGACGCCCGAACCCCCCCAGATATGGCCACCGGGTCCTCCCATCCAGTCGCCGGCTGGCACGGTGGAGCATACTGGGATTTTTCGCAAGTTGGCGGGGCAGCCTTTGGCACGTGGCTGGCGTGCTACTTGGGCCCCCTACTGACTGCGGTCGGCCAACGGCTGGCACCGTGCTTCGGATCCCGCTACCCTCCATAATGAGTTACCCGGAAAAGTTATTTCCCAGAGCCCATGACCGGTTCTGATCTGCGCAACTGACATCCTTCCCCTCCCCCAGTGGCAGGTCGGGGTCATCAGTTTTTACTTTGAGCCTAGCGAGCCGATTGAGCCTTACATTGAGTCCCTAAAAAATATATACGAATCCCTGGGTATGCCAAATATGTTGATTGGTGGTGACGGGAATGCGTGGAGTACGTGGTGGGGTGGAATCTCAGAAGACCCTATGGTCTGGTGCCATAGAGGAAATGGGTCTGCATATCCTGAACAATGGTACTGAGCCCACATTTGAGACAGTCCGCGGTGGCATAGTGTTCAAAAGCCATGTAGACCTGACGGTCTGCACTTCGGCAAACCTAAACCTTGTCGAAGACTAGAGAGTCGACAAATCGATCACAAGCTCTGATCATAATGCCATCATGATGAGTCTCACCCTGCAGACCCCGACGAATCCACGTCCAAATCAGTCCACAAGGAAATACAGCAATAAAAAGGCAAAATGGATAGACTTTGGAAACGAACTCAGGAAGATATTAAAAGAAAGTAAGCTGACTACTGATAGGGTTCAGGGGATAAACCATGAAACAGACCTAGAAAAAACGGTTAAAGAGTATACGGAAAGCGTTACCGAAACCTGTGACCAAAATGTTCCTAGAATCAATAAAAAGCCGAGAAAAACTTCCCCTGGTGGACTGAGATACTTCAGGAGATGAATCTGGACATGGTCAGGAAGAAGAGAAGGATTCGCTGAGCTGCTCCGCGCCGAAGATCACACGTCATCGAAGAATACGTCAAGGCCAAGTCAGAATACGAAGAAGAGGCTAAACGGGCACAAACACAGAGTTGGAAGGAATTCTGCTCCACTCATGAGAAAGAGAGTATGACGGACGGGATCTATCGAGTCATTGGATGCACGGCCAAAAAATGTGAAGATTTGCCCTTGGTCAAAGATGGCAAGACATTGGACCCAGTTGAATCGGCTCAATGGCTTGCACTGACCTTCTTTCCCGAAGATACATCCAAGAGTGATGACGTGGACCACCAAGCGATCAGACTAAGGGTGAACAAAATTGGAGAATCCATGCAAAACGATAAGATGGATCCCCCTATTACCATGACGGAGCTTATTCGACGACCAGCTACAACGAATTTCTCCTTTGAGTAGCGGTTGTTAAGCACCATAATAATGGATTTTTGAGAGTCGGACTTCATGCTCGGAACTCTAGTGATATAATTAATGTCTTCTTTCGCCTTTGACATTGGATAGCAGCACCAATCTGCTCCACAATATCATAGAGGTTCTCATTCTTTTTTTGCGGAACACCCTTAATCTCTATGTTATTTGCTCGCGCCCATTGTTCCTTCTCCAGTAGGTTTTGATTAATATTGTCAAGATTAGCCTGTACAACCCCAATCGAATTAGATTTCTCCGCTAACTGGACAATTCTCTTCTCCAGGGACTTAGTTGTGTCCGAGAGCTCACATGTAGATTTGTGAACATACTCTAAGAAGTCCTTTAGATTAGCTATCTCCAGCTTCACAGTCTTCACATCCTCCACTAAGGTTGCCAGGGGGGCTAACTGCTTTGTGATGTTTTCCATACATACATACATATAATCACGCCTTTATCCCTAATGGGGTAGGCAGAGCGTAAACAACCTAAACAAAGGTTGTTCCGCCACGTCTGACATAGTTTTGAGGGTTTTTTAAGATAGATTTGTAATGCAGCTGGCACATTCTATGTTTTTCTTTCGCTCCCAGTCCAGCATGGAAGTATGTTTTCCATGGCCAGCTTTAACTCGGCGAGTTGTAGGTACTGTTACTTGAGGATGAGCGGTAGACTCTCTTTTGACAGTGACGGGACGCTCATTTTACGGCGTCGGGACGCTATTATGACGGCATCGGGACGCTCTTACGACGACGTTGGGAGGGTTTCAGTATATTGTAATTTAGGCGTAAGCTGACAACCTGTCACTACAGCAATATACCTAGAATTATATCTTAAATAACCCTCAAAACTTTGTCAGATGTGGCGGAACGACCTTTGTTTAGGTCGTTTACGCTCTGCCTACTGTGATAAAGGCGTGATTATTTGTATGCATGTATGTTTGAGTGTCGGGACGCTCCTAGTTGGGCATCAGGACGCTCTTATTATGGCGTCGGGACCCTCTTATTATGACACTCTTATAACGACGTCAAGGCGATCTTATTATGGCGTCGAGACGCTCTCATGAGGTCGGCCGGACTGTCTTTTTATGGTGTTAAGACGCTCTTTTGACAGTATCGGGACGCTACTAATATGGCGTTGGGACGGTCTTATTACGGCGTCAGCATGATTATGATTTGGTATTTTGTTGGTCCAATTTGGAGTAATAAAACAACAGGAATATTTCAAATAGAATTTATTAAACACCAGTTCGATTACATTATCAGACATAAAATGAGATATGTCACAATACTAGATTGCACACTGAACACTACTACTTACTGGCCGCAACAAGAGTGTTACAATAACTACACTCTAAAAATGATAAGGAATAACATAACAAAATATAATACACTTATTTAAAAGCTACAACAGCAATGATAAATGCATTGACCAGTTACTTTTCTGATCGCGGCATGCGTATAGTTTCTCATGAGTTGGGTTAAATGAAAGAGCAGCCTCGGCTGCACAGAGCGGCCAGAAATGCTACGATTAGTTTAACATCCTGATTATTTCCGCGTCTTTGGAAGGTGTACTGCCATCTATCACTACAATAATCATTAATAAAATAACTACCGTCATCATTTTGATTCGAAGATTACCATAAAAGTTGCATTAAATGCTTACATACAATTTTATATCATTAATTCATAAGCAGTAAAAATAAAAATCAAAGTAACAAAATATTTAAATTTTAGATTTTTAGTCAAAAATATCACATTTTTCATACACTATGGCAACACCGATCGTTGCCAACCAATAAGCACCACAACAACACATCGTGTAAAAGTTTGACAGTAACAATATTAAAACTACAACTACCTACTTAATTTATATTTTGTTCCTAAAACATTTATTTATTATAATGTATTGATTTTGATTGACTACACCATCAATAATTATGAATACAGACACGAATACACGAATTATTAAACTTAAATCTAGTTTATGGGCTTTGATATGAGCAGTAACAATCACTTCATATATTCGTATGCGCGACGCCGACGGGAGACAGCCAGCTCAGACATGACTTGTTCTTGTTACTTACTTGTCTACACAACTATATAACTGTGCATTGTTGCATTGGTGCTAGCTGTCAATATTTACAACAAAAGGTTGGCCATATCACTTTCTAAAAACATTGTACTTATTGTAATAAATGTAGGCATGCCGTAACTCAATCATAGTTACTTCTTTTTAATTTTTTCTAGAACAGACTTGTGAGTGTTGTCAGCCAGCACCTTCACAAATTTCTCTTATTCGTTAAATATCCTTTTCAAGGAAGATCTCATGACTTTTAATTAAATTTTAGGCGCCTCTATGAGGCTTCATACAGACTTGCATTGCACTTAAAATATAAATTAAATTTTACTTAAACACAGGACATTTTGGAAATAATAATTAATTTTAAATAAGTATAAACAGATTTTTTTAATTCTTTAAGTAGTAAAAACATTAATAATAGTAGTAGTAGATATTTTATTATTATAACAAAAACTAAATAATGGCACATCACAAGCTGCTAGTTGGGACCACATTCCCTACGAATAAGCAATGACTTATTCCTTATTCGTAGCACATTACATAATTATTTTCATAATTTTTATAGATGTTATTGAACGTTGTCCAGTTCACTCCACTACTGTAAATGATTAAATAATATTTTCACTTCTCATGCTCGGAAAGCGCCACTTTGTGCAGGGTGTAGGCTGCACAAAATTGAATTTGAAAACGTATCTACTCATAACTAAATTTTTTCTAAGGCAAAGAAAATTAGGCCCTACAGCCAAACACAAATAGAAATTCAGAGAAAGAACTTGTTCTTTAAAAATATTTACTTCAAATTATTTGCTTTTATGTTTTTTTAAGACATAAAACGATATTAAAATTTAAATTCAAGTGCGATAGTGTATTTGATTAAAAATTACATAATTCATTTAATTTAGTAGACTGTATAGGTCTCCAGCCCAAGCCTAATATTTGGCGATTTAAAAAGTTAAAATATGGGAATGAATATTGTTTACTTCACATTATTTTGTAGATTTTTTAAAATTTTCCTCGCAATTGAAGTGAAAAGCAGAGTTTATAACTCGTGCACATACACATTTTTGTCCTTGACTTAAAATCAGCTCTGCTGCGGGCTCGGGAAGCTAAAATACTCGGACGACACTGACTTGTTTTGTGCCCTTGTCGTAATCTATTATACAATAATTCGATAATTATCATAACATAACATTAAGTAGATCGTAATCATACTAATATTAAAATTAGGAATAAGAATACAAGTGACATCCGTAACGCACAATCCCCAAACTCGCTCATTGACTGGAACAAGGGACATGTCGCAGATTGGCAAATGAAAAATCACAATCCCTATGAATGTCCTTTTTCTCCCATTTGCTCGGAAAAAACTCATTTTGGTCCTCAAATTCGCAGACGCCAGCAATTTCTCCAAATGACAATGAACATTAACGACCGCCACACGACACACTAGTATGGTTTATGTGTTATTTAGTTCACATTATTGATTATTTTAAGGCTGAATATACAACTTTTTAAATTTACAGAATGAATGGAATGTGCGCCTGGCAAAGGCGCCATGCAAATTTTAAATGTCATAATATTACGGAGGAATCGCAAGTTTGATGTTTGTTTTTAGTTTTAGTGTTATCATTTCCTCGCCAAATGAGAGAAAAATATACTTCTCTCAGCCGAAACAGCAATATAACGGTCTCGTTTACATTGGGCCTCGCAGTCATGAACTATTATTTCGGCCAATGAGCAACAACCATCCCGCGGACTAGCAAACCCGGATCATGTAACTGAACTGTTCATGAAACTGAACAACTTAGAACAGGAAATGATCATCCAGGTGATCATTTCGCTTGCATCACAAACATGTTTGAGTGTTCTGGATCAAACACTGTTTCACCGTCCGTGCGACCCGACACCCAACTATGGAACATGCTTCCTCGAAACATTCAAGATGGTCTCTCATACTTTACATTCAAAGAGACTGAAAGAGCAACTTATGTCCTTACCATAATGTTATTTTAATCTTATTTTTGTATTGTTATGTATTAGTATCACTACATAGTATAAAACAAAGTCGCTTTCCCTGTCCCTATATCCCTATGTATGCTTAGATATTTAAAACTACGAAACGTATTTTGATGCGGTTTCTTTTAATGGATAGAGTGATTCAAGAGGAAGGTTTATATGTATAATACATGCATAATATAGTAGAGAAATACTAATGATTTACGTGCGAAGCCGGGGCGGGTCGGTAGTATCTTATAATAGTACATTATTGCAAAAGCAGCGAAATAGGCAATTGCAGGTCGAGTATAAGTTTGAAGGCCGAGCCGCAGGCGAGGACTTCAATGATACGAGACAGGCAATTGCCATTTCGGCCGAGGCATATATAGTGCTTTTCTTAAAAAAATGCAAGGAAATAAAAAGAGCCTTTTACATAATAAATTTAATTTTCTTTTGATTTCGCTGGAAGCAGGTTTTCCATCGCTAATTTACCTTCTGATCTTAAATCTGGTGGAGTGCAGTCAATGTCCATTTAATTTTCACTTTCAGAATCATCGGAACTCATTTTAATTTATGTTTATTAACAAAATAATTAACAACGAACTCCGCTTTACCGCCAATTTATTTTTTTATTTTACAGTTTGGTCCGAAAGGTAAACGCATCTGTGGCTATACAGCCACGAGATGAAAGAGTTCTAAATTCAAACAGCACGCCGTTTCATACAACATTGCAGGCGCGCTCTTCGTTCCAAATTCAAAAAACGCGCCGGGAAGTGATTTTGATTTTTCAGTCTACTTAAATATGATACTTCGCGTGTTCTTTATTCAAAAATAAAGACAATATTTTCGCGCATGTTTAAGAAAGTATATATATGTATTCGGATAAATATTACTATTTTAATATAAATTATATAAAGATGTCTTTATAATAATTATTATCACTATGTATGTTATTGTAACTATATCCCGTGAAGTCTCAAGGCCGTTTGGTGTTTGCGAGTCCGCGGAATGGTTGTTTACCAACTCTCACTGTCCGAAATAATAGGACATTTCGCGGATTGTGCGTTCTGCATTTGCCAATCCGCGAAATACCTCGTTTTTCCCACAACACTTCGAATAAGTCTCGGAATGCGATCGGGAAACGTTCCAGCAAGTCCATATCTCACCAGTCAGTATATCTGCTGCTTGAGAGTATACTTCCTTCGATTGATAACTTTCATTACATTATGTTTTAGTTCAGTTCACAATTACTATATTTTTGACGATTTTTGCAATCACAGTGCTATTTTATGTCATAAAATATGAAGTAAGAAATTTGTCAAATTAAATTATCGTCAAGTCGTAAAAATTACTAAGGGTTTTAAATTCGCCACGTTTACTGCCTCCTCGGTGTCTCAACAGGCAGAGCGACGGATGGCATTCCGAAGGTTGCAGGTTCAAGACCTGGTCGCGGCGAATTTGTTACTTTTCATATGTAGTTGAACCGTAGTCGTTGAGGAGCGAGCGGGCCAGGGCGCTGCTCGCGTCTACCGAGCGAGGCACTGCGTGAGGCACGCGGCCGCCACCGCGGCGTGCTCGGGGCGCTCGGGTCACGTGATCAGGTACGCCGGCTCGCACTTGCAGTCGTCATCGGTGTTCAACTGGGAACACGCATGAAGGTAAGCGACAGATCATAAAACAAATATGATAAAAAAATACATATCCAGTCATTAATCACTACCAATCGGAAAAGACAATCAATAATTTACGAGTTGCAATGATTTAAAGTAGGTAGTATGTACGGTTCAACAACCGCACATCTTGTTATTTAGTATTTTTATACTCCCGGTTGCATCAGAGCGCTGTGTATCGCCGCAGCGCGAACTCGCGTCACATTATATTATTATATTTCGATAGAACAAAACTATCGAACACAAACGGTATTGCGATACAAAACATAGCAGACATAGCAGGTCAGGAAGAGAGATCTTTAGCAAACAATGGCGTCAATATTGATTTATATATTGTATATATTTGAATAGGGTGACGAAACTTCCATGCTGGGCTGGGAACGAGAGAAAAACGTAGAATGTGTCAGCTACATTTCCTTCCGGGCATGCTGTAAAAACTAGGTAAGGGATTCGAGGGTTTCTGTATATTGCAATTTAGGCGATAGGCTGACAACCTGTCACTACAGCCTATAAATCTATCTTAAATAAGCCTTAAAACTTTGTCAGAAGTGGCGGAACGATCTTTGATTATTTGTTTAAGTCATTTACGCTCTGCTTACCCCATTAGTGATAAAGGCGTGATGATGATGTGTGCGCTCACCTTGAGAAAGTGGTGCATGAGCAGGTGGTCTGCGCGCGGGCGCTGCTCGGGCTCGTGCGCGAGCGCGGCGCGGCAGAAGGCGCGCCCCTCGGCCGACAGCGCGGCGGGCACGGCGGGGCGCCCCCCCATGCCCACCACGAACATGATCTGCACGTTGCTGTCGTACTCGGAGAACGGCCGCTGGAACGCACAGGTATACACTTATCCAAATATGAGGAACAACCGGTCGAAACTTTCAACCGCAGACAGGATTCGAGCCTACGTGTTTGGAATGCCGTCCCGATGCATTACTTTATGCCACGGCGGTTCTCGCACTGAGCGGCGAAATTTGTGACCGGTTGTTTCTTAGATCGTCATTAGTGGACGCAAATAGAATAGAAGTTTAAATGCAAAAAACACATAAAAATATACAGTTAGATTAAACCAGATAGTTAAATATAGCAGAGACAGCTGTTCGCAGATGCTGTTTAGATGTTATACGAAGTGTAAGGGACAGCGTCCCGCTAACTGATCGGGGTTGCTCAGTCAATGGAACTGAACAACAATTTGGTTTTCCGTACAAATTGTCTGATCGAGGCGGTCATTTGTTCATTCCCTTGCCCTTATCCCATTACTTGTGGTCGGCGCAGTATGTTTTCTTCTTCCGTTCATCCCTGTCAGCCGTCAGTTCGACATTAACACCTGTTTTCATCATATCATCTTTCACTCAGTCCATCCATCTTTTCTTTGGTCGCCCTCTCCCAACATATCCGTCCACATTCAAATTCAGTACCCTTTTACCTATATAACAACAGTTTGGAAAGGCCCAGCTGGAAAAAGAAATGTAGGCAGACCTTACAAACGCGTTTAAACGTTGGGCTGATGACATTATCCGAGAGGTTGGAAAAGAATGGATCAAGGAGGCTGCGAACAGGGAAAAATGGCAAGAATTGGAGGAGGCCTTCACCCTAAGAGGGATCCGAGAACAAGATACAAACTAAACCAACACGTTACTAACACATTAAGAAAAATAAGAAAATAACTATACTAACCTAATTGAATGCTATTTAAGTTCTTGGAAATAAAAGGGCTTTTATTTAATTTTATGTATTATTACCTAAATGACTTCAATCCCTCCGCATTACATGTCCATACCACGCAAGCCGATTTCCTCTCATTTGATCTGTTATGGGCGCAACCTTCAAGCTTCCTCTTACGTACTCATTCCTAACCTTGTCCATTCTGGTTACTCCACACATCTCAGCAGCGTGAAGCTTTCGTTCATCCGTTACTTTCAAACCAGGTGGTCATTTGTTATGGGAAGTTATCTCCTGAAAGAAACTCCTGGTGATAGTAGTTCAGTTTCCTCGACCGAGCAGTTAGCAGGCCGCCGTCCCTCACACCGGGCGCGGCGTGGTTACCTGTCCGCTGGCCATCTCCACCACGACGCAGCCGAGCGACCACACGTCGGCCGCGCGGCCGTGCCCCGTCGCCTTCATGAACACCTCCGGCGCCATGTACGCTAACGACAAATACATACATAGTTATATTTATACATATAGGTCTTTTTTTACTTATACTTGCGATTGTCGGCAAAAAAGAGAAAAGAGCCCGATGGTGTAGTGGATAGGGCCGCTGCCTCCTGAGCGGGAGGTCGTGGTTCGAATCCCACCACGTACCAATGTGTTTTTCGGTTTTCGAATTTCATATGTACGTTTATTCGGCGCTTTTTCCGTGCTTCGGAAGGCACGTTAAGCCGTTGGTCCCGGTTAATATCGTTTAATACCGTAGATATTAGTCGTTAAGCCATATCAGAGGCCAGTGCTAAGCATTGGCGGCTCGAAAACTCTGACCTAATCTAGGATTGGGTCTGGTTTTCCTTCTGGGTTGCGGAGGTCAGATGGCAGTCGCTCTGTATAAAAACCAGTACCCTCGTTCAATCCCCCGGATTAGGTAGCCGACCCCGTAAGATACGGGATAAGGCTAGGGAGATGATGACTTGCGATTGTCGGCACTTGGTGAAATTCCGTACACAACACATAAAACATTTTAAATAAACCGTTCATATTTAGCGAACGAAGTGAAACAATTGATATGTTAGTTATAGTCAATATTATTTCAATAACATAGGATTGAATAATAGCAACAGCTGATTCTAAAATCAGTAATAAAATTTTAATAAAAAATAATTTAAGAATATTGACTATAACTAACATATCAATTGTTGCACTTCTTAATTATTAAATAACGATTAATATGAACGGTTTATTTAAAATGTTTTATGTGTTGTGTATAATGTGTATAAAATCCCTGATGAAGCTATAAGTTAGCGAAACCGGTAGAATTAAATTATAATAAGTAAAACAAGTACAAGTATTTAAAAACAAAATTATATAGTTACTAGCAGCCCGTCCCGGCTTCGCACGGGGTAGACATTTTTTTTTTTTTAAGTAATTAGAATAAAAGCAGAGTCGAATAAAATATATACAGTCTAAATTAAACGTTGACAACTTTCAACTAAAATTTTTGATAGGTCAGCCGCTTACCGCTCTGCCAGAGTTATTGGAAGTTAATTGTAATCGACTGTCACGTTTTCAATAGATTCAGCAGCTCACGCAGAGCTTCTGGAAGCGTTGGCATCTTGAATATTTATTCAGAAAACGTAGGGTTTTTTTGCGCGAGCTTGCGAGGTTCGCTCTCTATTCTCAGCAAGTCGCTGCGAGCGTTCGGCGCTAGATTCTCTGGTCCATGATTGTGATGCATATTCTCTTTGACTTTCGAGTCGATCAGAATATTTTAATATGAACAGTTTATTGAATAGAAGTTTTCATAAAAAAATACATACAATACTTAAATAGGTGCTTTAAACAGAGTGTGACACTGCTATACAAATAAACTGTCAAGGTTTAATCAAGTAATTTATGCGCAGTTTTGAAAATAACTCCTAATCGATAGAAAGAAAATGTGCTCTATCTGAAATGTGTTCTATGGAAAAATCTAAATGTTCAATATCGGTAGCGTCCGCTGCGTAAGGAGCCGACCGCGCGGCTACCTATCTTACAGACGTGCACGCCCCACTCCTGTATTTCAGTGCCCCCTCCACTTAAAATGAAAAATGTTGTTGTAGTGACATAACTACAATAGTTGGACATATGCTACCGCGGAGTTTTTTGTAGACATTATGATGTTCTTCAATTTTGTTCTACATTATTTTGTTCTATCGCTAATAGTATCGGCAGCGCATTCGACGAAAGACATTTTAAGACAAATTTTTCTACACCTTCGGTTACATTGTTCAAATTTTACCAAGGATCCCTAATTTTTTTCAAAATGAAATGTAGCCTATGTCAAATTGGAAGAATGTAGCATTCTATTGGTGAAATATTTTTTTAAATCGGCCCAGTACTTTTTGAGCCTATTCATTACAAACATACAAAAATAGGTACAAATCTTTCCTCTTTATAATATTAGTGTAGATAGGTATATTTTCATGGAGATTACAATTGCTTTATAACAATTGAGTGAGTAATGTTGGAACTGTAACTACAATAGCTACGTGCCCCACTGCGGCTCCTCGTCCTGTAACTACAACACGTGCCCCACCAGCTCCCCGGCGGCGGTGGTGTTGGCGCGGCTCCTCGACCTGTAACTACAACACGTGCCCCTACCCTGCGTGCCCACGTGCCCCACCAGCTCCCCGGCGGCGGTGGTGTTGGCGCGGCTCCTCGCCCTGTAACTACAACACGTGCCCCACCAGCTCCCCGGCGGCGGTGGTGTTGGCGCGGCTCCTCGACCTGTAACTACAACACGTGCCCCTACCTTGCGTGCCCACGTGCCCCACCAGCTCCCCGGCGGCGGTGGTGTTGGCTCGTATCTTCACGGCGCACCCAAAGTCGCCCAGCTTCAGGCAGTGACCTTCATTCGTCAGGAATATGTTGCCGCCTGGGGAGAAACACAGGAGTTTGTAGTGGACTATAAACAGTAGCATAAGGGAAGAGCGAGACCCATGCATCTCCATTTATTGGTTCAATTTATAGCATAAAACACTGTTGAATGTATGAGTAGGAGACGTTGTGTACAGTGAGTGAGTGAGTTAGTGAGCACATACTCTTGATGTCGCGGTGCGCGATGCCGCGCGCGTGCAGCTCGGCCACGGCGCTCAGCAGCTGCTTGGTGTAGCGGCGCACGGCGGGCTCCTGCAGCGCGCCCGACGTGGCCAGCAGCGCCTCCAGCGAGCCCTCCACGCACAACTCCATGAAGATCAACATCTCCTCCTGGGGACAGAGGACGGACCATGTAGCCAGAACAGTGACACTTGCACTGCAGCGCGCGGAGTGGAGATATGCGCTACATTACCCTGTGCAGCTCGCAGCCGTAGTGGCGCACGAGGTGCGGGTGTATGACGCCCTCCAGCGCGCGCAGCTCGGTGGAGATATGCGCTACATTACCCTGTGCAGCTCGGTGGAGATATGCGCTACATTACCCTGTGCAGCTCGCAGCCGTAGTGGCGCACGAGGTGCGGGTGTATGACGCCCTCCAGCGCGCGCAGCTCGGTGGAGATATGCGCTACATTACCCTGTGCAGCTCGGTGGAGATATGCGCTACATTACCCTGTGCAGCTCGGTGGAGATATGCGCTACATTACCCTGTGCAGCTCGGTGGAGATATGCGCTACATTACCCTGTGCAGCTCGGTGGAGATATGCGCTACATTACCCTGTGCAGCTCGGTGGAGATATGCGCTACATTACCCTGTGCAGCTCGCAGCCGTAGTGGCGCACGAGGTGCGGGTGTATGACGCCCTCCAGCGCGCGCAGCTCGGTGGAGATATGCGCTACATTACCCTGTGCAGCTCGGTGGAGATATGCGCTACATTACCCTGTGCAGCTCGGTGGAGATATGCGCTACATTACCCTGTGCAGCTCGGTGGAGATATGCGCTACATTACCCTGTGCAGCTCGGTGGAGATATGCACTACATTACCCTGTGCAGCTCGGTGGAGATATGCGCTACATTACCCTGTGCAGCTCGGTGGAGATATGCGCTACATTACCCTGTGCAGCTCGGTGGAGATATGCGCTACATTACCCTGTGCAGCTCGGTGGAGATATGCGCTACATTACCCTGTGCAGCTCGGTGGAGATATGCGCTACATTACCCTGTGCAGCTCGGTGGAGATATGCGCTACATTACCCTGTGCAGCTCGGTGGAGATATGCGCTACATTACCCTGTGCAGCTCGGTGGAGATATGCGCTACATTACCCTGTGCAGCTCGGTGGAGATATGCGCTACATTACCCTGTGCAGCTCGGTGGAGATATGCGCTACATTACCCTGTGCAGCTCGGTGGAGATATGCGCTACATTACCCTGTGCAGCTCGGTGGAGATATGCGCTACATTACCCTGTGCAGCTCGGTGGAGATATGCGCTACATTACCCTGTGCAGCTCGGTGGAGATATGCGCTACATTACCCTGTGCAGCTCGCAGCCGTAGTGGCGCACGAGGTGCGGGTGTATGACGCCCTCCAGCGCGCGCAGCTCGGTGGAGATATGCGCTACATTACCCTGTGCAGCTCGGTGGAGATATGCGCTACATTACCCTGTGCAGCTCGGTGGAGATATGCGCTACATTACCCTGTGCAGCTCGGTGGAGATATGCGCTACATTACCCTGTGCAGCTCGGTGGAGATATGCGCTACATTACCCTGTGCAGCTCGGTGGAGATATGCGCTACATTACCCTGTGCAGCTCGGTGGAGATATGCGCTACATTACCCTGTGCAGCTCGCAGCCGTAGTGGCGCACGAGGTGCGGGTGTATGACGCCCTCCAGCGCGCGCAGCTCGGTGGAGATATGCGCTACATTACCCTGTGCAGCTCGGTGGAGATATGCGCTACATTACCCTGTGCAGCTCGGTGGAGATATGCGCTACATTACCCTGTGCAGCTCGGTGGAGATATGCGCTACATTACCCTGTGCAGCTCGGTGGAGATATGCGCTACATTACCCTGTGCAGCTCGCAGCCGTAGTGGCGCACGAGGTGCGGGTGTATGACGCCCTCCAGCACGCGCAGCTCGGTGGAGATATGCGCTACATTACCCTGTGCAGCTCGCAGCCGTAGTGGCGCACGAGGTGCGGGTGTATGACGCCCTCCAGCACGCGCAGCTCGGTGGAGATATGCGCTACATTACCCTGTGCAGCTCGCAGCCGTAGTGGCGCACGAGGTGCGGGTGTATGACGCCCTCCAGCACGCGCAGCTCGGTGGAGATATGCGCTACATTACCCTGTGCAGCTCGCAGCCGTAGTGGCGCACGAGGTGCGGGTGTATGACGCCCTCCAGCACGCGCAGCTCGGTGGAGATATGCGCTACATTACCCTGTGCAGCTCGCAGCCGTAGTGGCGCACGAGGTGCGGGTGTATGACGCCCTCCAGCACGCGCAGCTCGGTGGAGATATGCGCTACATTACCCTGTGCAGCTCGCAGCCGTAGTGGCGCACGAGGTGCGGGTGTATGACGCCCTCCAGCACGCGCAGCTCGGTGGAGATATGCGCTACATTACCCTGTGCAGCTCGCAGCCGTAGTGGCGCACGAGGTGCGGGTGTATGACGCCCTCCAGCACGCGCAGCTCGGTGGAGATATGCGCTACATTACCCTGTGCAGCTCGCAGCCGTAGTGGCGCACGAGGTGCGGGTGTATGACGCCCTCCAGCACGCGCAGCTCGGTGGAGATATGCGCTACATTACCCTGTGCAGCTCGCAGCCGTAGTGGCGCACGAGGTGCGGGTGTATGACGCCCTCCAGCACGCGCAGCTCGGTGGAGATATGCGCTACATTACCCTGTGCAGCTCGCAGCCGTAGTGGCGCACGAGGTGCGGGTGTATGACGCCCTCCAGCACGCGCAGCTCGGTGGAGATATGCGCTACATTACCCTGTGCAGCTCGCAGCCGTAGTGGCGCACGAGGTGCGGGTGTATGACGCCCTCCAGCACGCGCAGCTCGGTGGAGATATGCGCTACATTACCCTGTGCAGCTCGCAGCCGTAGTGGCGCACGAGGTGCGGGTGTATGACGCCCTCCAGCACGCGCAGCTCGGTGGAGATATGCGCTACATTACCCTGTGCAGCTCGCAGCCGTAGTGGCGCACGAGGTGCGGGTGTATGACGCCCTCCAGCACGCGCAGCTCGGTGGAGATATGCGCTACATTACCCTGTGCAGCTCGCAGCCGTAGTGGCGCACGAGGTGCGGGTGTATGACGCCCTCCAGCACGCGCAGCTCGGTGGAGATATGCGCTACATTACCCTGTGCAGCTCGCAGCCGTAGTGGCGCACGAGGTGCGGGTGTATGACGCCCTCCAGCACGCGCAGCTCGGTGGAGATATGCGCTACATTACCCTGTGCAGCTCGCAGCCGTAGTGGCGCACGAGGTGCGGGTGTATGACGCCCTCCAGCACGCGCAGCTCGGTGGAGATATGCGCTACATTACCCTGTGCAGCTCGGTGGAGATATGCGCTACATTACCCTGTGCAGCTCGGTGGAGATATGCGCTACATTACCCTGTGCAGCTCGCAGCCGTAGTGGCGCACGAGGTGCGGGTGTATGACGCCCTCCAGCACGCGCAGCTCGGTGGAGATATGCGCTACATTACCCTGTGCAGCTCGCAGCCGTAGTGGCGCACGAGGTGCGGGTGTATGACGCCCTCCAGCACGCGCAGCTCGGTGGAGATATGCGCTACATTACCCTGTGCAGCTCGGTGGAGATATGCGCTACATTACCCTGTGCAGCTCGGTGGAGATATGCGCTACATTACCCTGTGCAGCTCGGTGGAGATATGCGCTACATTACCCTGTGCAGCTCGGTGGAGATATGCGCTACATTACCCTGTGCAGCTCGGTGGAGATATGCGCTACATTACCCTGTGCAGCTCGGTGGAGATATGCGCTACATTACCCTGTGCAGCTCGGTGGAGATATGCGCTACATTACCCTGTGCAGCTCGGTGGAGATATGCGCTACATTACCCTGTGCAGCTCGGTGGAGATATGCGCTACATTACCCTGTGCAGCTCGCAGCCGTAGTGGCGCACGAGGTGCGGGTGTATGACGCCCTCCAGCGCGCGCAGCTCGGTGGAGATATGCGCTACATTACCCTGTGCAGCTCGGTGGAGATATGCGCTACATTACCCTGTGCAGCTCGGTGGAGATATGCGCTACATTACCCTGTGCAGCTCGGTGGAGATATGCGCTACATTACCCTGTGCAGCTCGGTGGAGATATGCGCTACATTACCCTGTGCAGCTCGGTGGAGATATGCGCTACATTACCCTGTGCAGCTCGGTGGAGATATGCGCTACATTACCCTGTGCAGCTCGCAGCCGTAGTGGCGCACGAGGTGCGGGTGTATGACGCCCTCCAGCGCGCGCAGCTCGGTGGAGATATGCGCTACATTACCCTGTGCAGCTCGGTGGAGATATGCGCTACATTACCCTGTGCAGCTCGGTGGAGATATGCGCTACATTACCCTGTGCAGCTCGGTGGAGATATGCGCTACATTACCCTGTGCAGCTCGGTGGAGATATGCGCTACATTACCCTGTGCAGCTCGCAGCCGTAGTGGCGCACGAGGTGCGGGTGTATGACGCCCTCCAGCACGCGCAGCTCGGTGGAGATATGCGCTACATTACCCTGTGCAGCTCGCAGCCGTAGTGGCGCACGAGGTGCGGGTGTATGACGCCCTCCAGCACGCGCAGCTCGGTGGAGATATGCGCTACATTACCCTGTGCAGCTCGGTGGAGATATGCGCTACATTACCCTGTGCAGCTCGGTGGAGATATGCGCTACATTACCCTGTGCAGCTCGGTGGAGATATGCGCTACATTACCCTGTGCAGCTCGCAGCCGTAGTGGCGCACGAGGTGCGGGTGTATGACGCCCTCCAGCACGCGCAGCTCGGTGGAGATATGCGCTACATTACCCTGTGCAGCTCGCAGCCGTAGTGGCGCACGAGGTGCGGGTGTATGACGCCCTCCAGCACGCGCAGCTCGGTGGAGATATGCGCTACATTACCCTGTGCAGCTCGCAGCCGTAGTGGCGCACGAGGTGCGGGTGTATGACGCCCTCCAGCACGCGCAGCTCGGTGGAGATATGCGCTACATTACCCTGTGCAGCTCGCAGCCGTAGTGGCGCACGAGGTGCGGGTGTATGACGCCCTCCAGCACGCGCAGCTCGGTGGAGATATGCGCTACATTACCCTGTGCAGCTCGCAGCCGTAGTGGCGCACGAGGTGCGGGTGTATGACGCCCTCCAGCACGCGCAGCTCGGTGGAGATATGCGCTACATTACCCTGTGCAGCTCGCAGCCGTAGTGGCGCACGAGGTGCGGGTGTATGACGCCCTCCAGCACGCGCAGCTCGGTGGAGATATGCGCTACATTACCCTGTGCAGCTCGGTGGAGATATGCGCTACATTACCCTGTGCAGCTCGCAGCCGTAGTGGCGCACGAGGTGCGGGTGTATGACGCCCTCCAGCACGCGCAGCTCGTTGGCGGCCCGCTGCAGCGCGCGCCGGTCGCCCGCGCCGATGGAGATCTCCTTCATCGCGAGCAGCTGGCCCGTCTCCGTGTTCACCACCGTGTACACCTGACGACGCAACATTGTTTACTTCCTACGTTTCTATAAGTAGTAAGACAAGCGGTCTTATATTAAATTAGGCAACGAATTGATGATGATAAAAACAAATGTCAGTGTCGCAATATTCAGTGTTTGTTACGCTAAGACCATGATTTATTTATTTATTTATTAACATATGACATTATTACATGACGTTCTTACTACATTATATAAGGATATGAGAGTTTAGAACCATGTTGATAACTGAACACAATGCCCAATATTCATATAACGTAAATTGACAGTAACAGCCCAAAAAGACCGGGGCCTGTGCTAGGGCTAGTTACTTCTAGTAAATGACCAGGAGGTGGCAGTTCATCCATTAAAACATCATTAAACCCTGTACAGGGCGAGCAATAATAATATTATATAAAAAAAATATTTGATTTAAAAAATTAAAAAACATGCAAAATAACAACATGCTTAAAAAGTTAACTAAAACCAGAATATATATATATTTTAATACAAATAATAAAAATATCATCTATAAATTGAGTTTATCACATAATTTTGTAAAATCATTAATATTTAGGTCTAGTAAGTAATGTTTAAGAGTTTTTTTTAACTCTTGTCTATCCTTTATATTATCGGCATCAACCGATCTAGAAAAATCGGCTGGCAATTCGTGGTACAGCGTGCGAGCTGCTACTGTATAGTGTTCCTTACTATAGTTAGTAGACCTAAGAGGCACTCTATATTTTAGCCTGGTTGTTGAACGAGCGGGTCGCCGAATTTCATTCAAAGGAAAATTATCAAGAAGTCTAGACATTGTAAGCATCGTACACCAAACAAAGATTTTATGCGGTGTCATAACTTTGCAAATTACGAATAATTCAGATGTAGGAAATCTTCGCGGCTTTTGATTTAAGGTTTAATTTTTGTACGATTTCTAACTTTTTCATTAATTCTAGGCCACATTGTCCCCAGGCTGTGATTCCATACAAAATTACCGACTGAGGCAGTGCATAGTATAGGCTAATGAGAAGGTCTTTAAAAAGGATATTACGCAGGTCACGGTAAACATAGCCTACACTGCGGAGCTTGCCTACCAGTTTGGTAATGTGCTCAGCCTACCTAAGGTTGATCCACAATAACACCTAAGTAGGTAACCTTGGGAACCCTTTGTATAACTTTACATTCGCAGTTTCTAGGATTATCACAATTGTGAATTTTAATTAGGGGTTCAAATGTTGGTTGACCTACTATCGTGGGTAAAAAACACATAAACAAAGTTTTGTCTTCGTTTAACGTCAGTAGATTATTATCGTACCATTTTTTAGCAATCATAAGACCCTCTATGGCTTTTGTAGTTACTCCCTCCCATGAACAGTCTGAGAATATTAACACAGTGTCATCTGCAAAACACAGGGTATGACAGTCCGCCAGTAAGCTGCAAAAGTCGTTCAGGTAAATACTACCTAATACACTGCCCTGAGGCACGCCGAAAGAAATATCACTGAGATTCGCATCGCTCATAACACCACCAAGTCTTGCCTGGTGACGACGTCCAGAGAGATATGAGTTAAACCAAGCCAGTGCATTATTATGTACTCCTAGAATTTCAAATTTTTTGAGCTAGATCACAAGATCTAGATACAGTATCGAATGCTTTAGCTAAATCGACAAATAGCATCTGATGTACTTCTATCCTGGCGAAAACCGTACTGGTACTCCGAAAGAAACCCATCTGCAAAAGGACTGAGTCGAGCTTTAACCACCTTCTCATAGATTTTTGCGGTTGTAGATAATAGAGAAATTGGACGAAAGTTAGTTATTAGGTTCTTGGGCCCTTTTTTATAGAGGGGTATTATTATTGCCCTTTTTAACGCTTCTGGAAATTTGCCCTGTTTAAAACTTAGGTTAATTGTATACGCAAGAGGCGAGGATATTCGTTTTTTTAAAACTTTTAATTATTTTAGATGTTAATCCATCAGTGCCGCAAGAATTGGTATTCTTTAATGTATTTATTAGAGACACTTCCACTTCCTTTGGATTTGTAGGGCGTAGGTAAAAAGATCGTGAAGTATTACCGACAACTACCTTGCCACACAGATCGTCCTCCGTTATCTTTAACTGTGCCAAATGTTCATTCGCTAAATCTGATCCCACTGTATGAAAGTACTCGTTGATATAGTTTGCTAGCCTCTTAGGATTATTATTGTATTTAGTAATTATGCCATCATACATTATTTCTTCAATTAGGTTTGAATTCCTATTTTTTCGATTTGAAACTTCATTTATAATACTCCATACCTGTTTTGGATTGCCATAACATTAATCTACTTTTAATTTATAAAAGTATTCTTTTGCCTTTTTAATACATAAATTACAAAACCTACGAAAGTTTACGTGTTGGTTGTTAACGGATTATCTGGGTATATTTTTGCTATTTTAAATAATTTATTTCTTTTTTGAATTAACTTCAGTAAACGATCTGTAATCCATGGTTTGAGTTTGATCTTTTTATGGGCTATTCTTTTTAAAGTTGTATTTTTGTGTAAGTGCTAGATTTACATCTTTTTGTTTATAAACCTCACTCCATGATACAGCTTTTATATCTTTATACAGTTGCTCATAGTTTATTATTGGAATAACCTTACGAAAATCATTGCGCGGTTCGGACTGGTTATTACAAGTATCTATGCTGCATAATGTCATTGAATGGTCGCTCACATCGCATTCGAGAACAACGCATTTGGCATTTCGCGAGCCGGATCTAATCATGCAATGATCTATACATGATCGAATATGTGTGATTGTATTTATTCCTACACGCAAGTTATAGAATGCCAATAGTGCTAAGTACTCATCGGATTGGGGATGACCGTCAGGCATTATGTCTATGTTTATGTCGCCCATTTGGATCAAACTTTTACCTCGATTTATGCCTTTAAGTACATCTTCTAAGGAGTCAAGAAATAAATCTATGTTATGACTTGATGGTGATCTGTAGAGCGCTTGTATAACTAGATTGTCATTTATTGTTATTTGTAGGCAATTGATCATGATCAAACATTATTACTGTTATAAATTACAAAGGTCCCAATAGAGCCCCCTGGGGAACACCAATGCGAAAAGATACCTATTTATGAAAATAACAGTAGATTTCTGTTCATAACTTATTGTATAGTGATGTAGAAAGTAATGGAGCTTATCAAAAACGTAGCATAAAGTTCTCCTAAATCCAAGCTTTAATCCCAGGGACCACATATCCAGGATAGACAAGGTAGAACGCTTCATCTAATTCCTCATCAAATAACCAATATTTCAAATATACGATAAGAAAATAATTGGGTCGTCGCATTGTTTAGTTATCTCGAGACTGAAGACGTAGCAACTATCCGAACAGCAATACCTCTCTTCATCAGAAGCAGGGTCACCAGATGTGGAGAGGTCGAGGAGCAACTGGCAGCCAGGCGACGGTGTAGTTTAATAATATAAATAAATTTATTAAACCAAAGAAAAAAGTACAACTTGTTACAATCAGATTTTGAATTTTAAATAATTTGCACATGACATTAAACCCTGTTCCTTAAACTAGGTCAACCTGTATCTTAAGAAGCAGTGTTCATCCAGTTTCATTGTATTTATAAAAATTTACACAAGTAGTGGTGCTCAGGTGATTTGGGGGTGATTACTTTAAAAGAACAAAGTTGAATACTTAAAAAGATTATAAAAAGTAAATAAAAAATAACAATCAAAATTGTATTTGACAATCAATAAAAGGATATGATGTGTGTGTGTGTGTGTTTGTGTGTGCGTGCGACGTAGCTTACCTTGCCGAAGGTGCCGGCGCCGATCTTGAGGCCGCGCTGCCACTTGAAGTTGAGCTGGCGCAGCTTGGGCTCGTAGGTGGCGACGGGCGCGGCCAGCACGCGGCCCACAGCGCGCGCCGCCGCCAGCTTGCGCGCGCGCGCCGCGTCCAGCCGCGCGGTCGCCTCCAGCACGCGCGCACTGTGCACTAACAATACCAAGCGGAACAATGGAGTTTATCTGCTACAATTATTCTATACATACTATATATATGCATATATATATAGAATGCTTCCATGCTGGACTGGGAGCGAGAGAAAAACAGAATGTGCCAGCTGCATTTCCTCCCGGCATGCTGTAAAAACCAGCTAAGGGATCCGAGGGTTTCAGTATATTGCAATTTAGGCGATTGGCTAACAGCTTGTCATTATAGCAATATACCTACAAACCCATCTTAAATAACCCTTAAAACTTTGTCAGACGTGGAGGAACAACCCTTGTTTTAGGTTGTTTACGCTCTGCCTACCCCATTAGGAATAAAGACGTGATTATATGTATGTATTATCCTATCACGGTCTTAATAATAACGTTGAAAGAAGACAAAAGATAATCTGCTGCTTATATAATATTGAGTTAACGTCAACAAGTTTTGTCAATTTATTCTGAGGAATGATAGTGAAGTTGTTTTAACAGTTTGGTATCTTACCAGCGAAGTCGACTTCAGGGAAGTTGAAGTTGAGTTCGTGTTCCTGCGGCGGCGTCAGCGGCGCCGCGCTGCCGCCGGGCAGGGGACTCTACACGAGGACATAAACGCAACATTAGGATGGGGCTTTCATGATGCTTACTGGAAAAAGAAACAACCGGCAAGTACCGCTTCACGTCCCGAGCTCAATACTCACATGTATCCTATTGGGTCGCCGCCTGGTCTTGTGTTCTTGTGGCGAGGGCCCGTGCGGGGCGTGCGGGGCGTGGGGGCACGGGTCGGCGGCGCGGGGGGTGGGCGGCCGCGAGCCAATCACGTGCGAGATGCAGCCGTCCATCTTCCTCTTCAGTTCCTCGAACTCCTGCTCGCTGAGGTGGCGCGTGTTGCACGGGTCGCACGCCAGCATCAGGAACTCCAGGCCCTGGTGAGCCCATCTGGACAGAACAGAAAAGAAAATCCTATTCACTGACGCGTTTTCGTAGCTATCAGGACCTCTCGACGTCTCCTCTGATTGAGTCTTCTAGACTACATAACCTGAAATAGTGGTGACCGACCTGGGCCTGAGTCCGCGTCCCTTCTCGCAGCGCTCGATGACGAACTGCATCCAGCAGTGCGCGAACTCCACGACGGCGCGCGCCACCAGCGTCGCCCACGTGTGCTCGTCCTGCGCCGCGCGCGACACCAGCGCGTCCGCGCGGGACGCCTGCGACACCAGCGCGTCCGTGCGGGACGCCTGCGGCACCAGCGCCGGGTGCGCAAGGGACGCGTACGAACGTTCCGCGGATTCACCCATCAGGAACAACTCTATGCTCGAATGAGTCTGAAAATCCATTCAACGATTGTTGTGATGCAGAAAAACAAGAAATAACGTCTCGAAAGAAGTTAATTATAAAAGGTTACATAAAAAATACACTAGGTTGTAATAAATTTGACGTAGGCATTTGACTAACTCGCTCATGACTATATCCAGCAAAAACAAAGTTTTATTAAATAATAGAGGTCAATTTTGAATTAAACACTTTATTTTGTACACGGAATGTGTAAATACATACAATGAAATCGCTAAATGTTGTAATATGATTACATTAAAATTGGTGCACAGCAAGGTAATATGCTTGGGCCCAGTTTATTTTTAGTGTGCAGCAACTCAAAATTATAAAGTTTTGAAAAATTACAATATATCATTACTTAGTAATTTATAGATTGGCAAATTAGATTATTGATTGGAATAACAAACATTTACTGACCTGATAATTGTTGATATTCTCAAACAGTCTGTCATCGAACACACTCGGCTCCGCGTCCTCCCCAATGCTCTCGGCGCGGAGGTACCGCGGCCGCCCCCCTCCCGCCGCCCCCGCGCCCCCCACGCCCCCCGCGCGTGACGTCACGCCGCTGCCTCGCCGCGCGCCCGAGCGGGCGACGGCCGAGTCGTGCACGAACCGGTGCAGCTCTTTGTGGATCTGGAAAACGTTTGGTGCTCATAGACGCTGCGCAAATACTATCATTGAAATACTTAGTCAGGGTTATAACACTCATAAACACCGACACCATAAACACAAACACGAATATGCACAACACAAAAATACCAACATAATCCCTCGTAAGAAAATACACAACAAAACACAAGCAAGTTTCCGGCAGGCTATCTCCCCAAGCTTCCCACGACAAATGGCGCAATAAAGGTCAGCAGCTTCTCAAGCGCTCGTACCAGGGGGTTGATCGATTCGTTAATGACCATCGTCTCGGGTCGGCGCGGTCTCTCTCTGTCGTCGTGTGGCCGTATCGGTTGGAGCGAGACGGGGCGACGTCGCGCGTTCCTCTCCTGCTCGAGTTGGAACGGCGCCTGCGCGAACCTATACAGTTCTTTGTGCAACTGTGGACAACATGCGATGCGTGCTGTTATAGGGGAGCTCTGTCCGTCCGCTGAGAGTTCATATTCAAAAGTATGTTGTGGAATCAATTCGCCAAACGGCGCTACAGATATATTATGAATTTTCACTGAACAGACAAAGATACAGATAAATAACACGGATGTCCTATTTTAATTGTGGAAAAATCACAAAACAGATAATAAATAATATCGTGCGGTTATAATAGTGATATGTGACATGCTGTGAGTAAAATATCAACATCCAAAATATTAAGGTAATAACAGTCTTCCCACCGATTTTCGGGATCGGCCAACTGCGCAAGACTAGTTTTAGTGCCCAAGTGTTGCGCTACACACAGGTACACTCTCTATTCCTCCAATCTCTTATTACGATGGGGTTTTTATACAGAACGAATTGTTAAACCCCCCAGATTTCGTAGCCGACCCCGTGATACGGGACAAGGCTCGGGAGATGATGGATTAAGGTGTTCTTTGAAAAGTCTAAGTTGTTTTTCCTTGATGAGTAGAATTACCATCTAAACGTTAGGGAGGTGTGTACACTGGCTCACCTCGAAGCCGAGCCGGTAGATCTGCAGCATGAGCTCGCACGCCCTGGCCGGGAGCGCGTCCGCCTCCTCGGGAGGTGTGTACACTGGCTCACCTCGAAGCCGAGCCGGTAGATCTGCAGCATGAGCTCGCGCACCCTGGCCGGGAGCGCGTCCGCCTCCTCGGGAGGTGTGTACACTGGCTCACCTCGAAGCCGAGCCGGTAGATCTGCAGCATGAGTTCGCGCGCCCTGGCCGGGAGCGCGTCCGCCTCCTCGGGAGGTGTGTACACTGGCTCACCTCGAAGCCGAGCCGGTATATCTGCAGCATGAGCTCGCGCGCCCTGGCCGGGAGCGCGTCCGCCTCCTCGGGAGGTGTGTACACTGGCTCACCTCGAAGCCGAGCCGGTATATCTGCAGCATGAGATCGCGCGCCCTGGCCGGGAGCGCGTCCGCCTCCTCGGGAGGTGTGTACACTGGCTCACCTCGAAGCCGAGCCGGTAGATCTGCGGGAGGTGTGTACACTGGCTCACCTCGAAGCCGAGCCGGTATATCTGCAGCATGAGCTCGCGCGCCCTGGCCGGGAGCGCGTCCGCCTCCTCGGGAGGTGTGTACACTGGCTCACCTCGAAGCCGAGCCGGTATATCTGCAGCATGAGATCGCGCGCCCTGGCCGGGAGCGCGTCTGCCTCCTCGGGAGGTGTGTACACTGGCTCACCTCGAAGCCGAGCCGGTAGATCTGCAGCATGAGATCGCGCGCCCTGGCCGGGAGCGCGTCCGCCTCCTCGGGAGGTGTGTACACTGGCTCACCTCGAAGCCGAGCCGGTATATCTGCAGCATGAGCTCGCGCGCCCTGGCCGGGAGCGCGTCCGCCTCCTCGGGAGGTGTGTACACTGGCTCACCTCGAAGCCGAGCCGGTATATCTGCAGCATGAGCTCGCGCGCCCTGGCCGGGAGCGCGTCCGCCTCCTCGGGAGGTGTGTACACTGGCTCACCTCGAAGCCGAGCCGGTATATCTGCAGCATGAGCTCGCGCGCCCTGGCCGGGAGCGCGTCCGCCTCCTCGCTGAACTCTGCGCGCGACCGCTGCAGCACCTGCGTCGTCTGCGCCACGATAAGGTTGCGAATGTTCAGCAAACTCGTCTGTTAGCACACAATAAAGGTATTAGATTCATAAAGAGTTAAGGGGGGCATAACGCCTTAAACTTAAAGGACTCTCTTCATTATTTCCTTTCTTTCATATGATATGAAATTAAAATAGCATTGCGAGGGCTAAATACATACATACATACATATAATCACGCCTCTTTCCCGGAGGGGTAGGCAGAGACCACATCTTTCCACTTGCTACGATCCTTACATACTTCTTTCGCTTCATCCACATTCATTAATCTTTTCATACATGCTCGTCGGTTTAGGGTACTCTTGACCTGACCTTTCTTTAGGACGTCCCCGATTTGATCCAAGTACGTGCGTCGAGGCCTTCCCCTCCCAACATTTCCATCCACACTCGCCATATATATCTGTTTGGTCAACTTGCTTTCACTCATTCTCTCAACATGTCCAAACCATTTAAGCATTCCCTTGTCAATACCTGTCACTATATCTTCTTTCACACCACAACGTTCCCTAATCACACTATTTCGTATCCTGTCACTCAGTTTGACTCCAATCATACTTCTTAACGCTCTCATTTCTACTGCATTTATTCTGCTTTCATGCTTCTTCTGCCATACCCAACTTTCACTCCCATACATCAGTGTTGGGACCAACACCCCTCTATGCACAGCCAGACGGGCCTTATCGGACACCTTCTGACTGCTCATAAAGGCGTGCAACGCTCCATTCACCATGTTACCGGCATTCACTCTTCTTTCAATATCACTATCATTCTTTCCATCTGCTGTAAACATTGATCCTAAATACACAAACTCTTTCACTTGCTCCACTTTTTCATTCCCTATCAAGATATTACACTCTGTCATATTCTCCTTTTCAAAAACCATTGCTTTCGTCTTACTAACATTTACTTTCATTCCTTTCTTGTTCAAAGCTTCATTCATAATATTTACCATCTCCTGCAACTCTTCTGCCGATGATGCAAGTAAGACTTGATCGTCAGCATAGAGCAGACATTTGACGAGTAAATCATTCATTCGTAATCCCCGTTCACTTTCTTTTAAATCTTCCAAGCAACTATCCATGAATAGGTTAAAAAGCCATGGCGACGCTACACATCCCTGTCTAACACCTTTTTCGATGCTAAACAATTCAGTATACGCCCCGTTGATCCTGACACAAGTACTAGAATCCCTGTATAAGGATTTTAGTGCTTGTATCAAAATACTGCTTACCCCATGCATGGATAGTGCTGACCACAATTCATTCCTCACCACTCTATCATAGGCCTTTTCCAAATCCACGAATGCGCAATAGACTTTTTGGTTTTTAGCCAAAGATTTTTCAGCTATGCACCGCAAGGAAAATACCTGATCCGTACATCCCATTCCCTTTCGAAATCCTGCCTGAGCATCCCATACCTTCTCATCAGTTTCTTTCGTCACTCTTTCAATCAATATCTTTGCATACAGTTTGCCGACAACGCTGAGTAGGCTTATACCGCGGTAATTTTTGCAGTCTAGCTGTGACCCTTTTCCCTTATACAGCGGAACTATAACAGCCTTGCACCAATCACTTGGTACTCGGCCGCTTCTCCAACACAAGTTGAAAAGGCAGTACAGCTGACTAGCCACTACGCCTTCGCCAGCCTTCAGCATCTCGACTGATACCCTATCATACCCTGCAGCCTTACCCGACTTCATACTATTCAACGCTTTCAAAATCTCATCCATTTCAATCTCACTGTCTATCACACTTACATCCACTTCTGGAATATTAACCTCTTGCGCTGATTCTTCTTTTTCAAACAAACTTTCAAAATATTCTTTCCATCTTTTCAACACGCATTCCTCACCTTTTACGATACTACCATCCTGGCTTTGAATCCTAATCAACTCGGATGATGCGGTTTTACCTCGAGCTGTCCTTATGGATTTCCAGAAAACTTTCAAGTTCGAACGAAAGTTCTCTGTTAGCCTCTTGTCAAACTCATCCTTATTTTCATCTTTCTTTCGAGACACAGTTTTCTTCACTTCATCCTTCAAACTTTTATACTCCTTTCGTGCTCTCTCTACATCCTCATCTGTCGCTTTTTGATTTCTTTGGTTAGCTTTAGTAGCCAACCAATCCAACCATGCTTTCTTCTTTTTCTCAACAACTTCTTGTACATCTTTACTCATCCATACACTCTTTTGTTTATTCCCTTTCGTGCGTCTAGAAATTCCACATACTTCTGTAGCAACTTTCAAAATTCCTTCCTTAAATCCCTTCCAACCTTCTTCAATATCAGCCATCTCATCTAAGCCACAAAAATCATCCTTCAGTCTTTTAACATATTCTTTTCTTACATCCTGGTCTTGCAAATTTTCTACTTTCACTCTTTCCATGACACTGGTAGGCTCGGTTTTCCTATGGCGCCACCGACTGAACAGACCACTTATTCGGGACATCACCAGGAAGTGGTCTGAGTGGATTCCGGCACCACGATAAGCGCGAGTGTCCATGACTTTTGTCTTCAATCTTCCATCCACAATCACAAAATCTATCATAGTTCTACTAGAACCTTCTTCTCTTGTATATGTGTGAATCTTTTTATGTCGAAACATTGTATTCGACACAAAAAGACCCCACTCCGAACAAATCTCTAACAGACTCTTTCCATTCTCATTTATTCTTTCATCACCAAATGCACCTAAAACCTTATCATACCCATCTCGCTTCACCCCAACCCATCCATTAAAATCTCCAAGCATGATAATCTTTTCATTCGCCTTGCAGATTTTCAGTACATCTCTCATACTATCCCAGAACTCCTCATTTTCCCTTTTAGCTTTTGTGGAACCCGAACCTCCATCTGTCGGTGCGTAGACACCTAGGACAAAGATTCGAGTAATTGCGACCTTCAGCCTAATCCAAAGAAGTCGTGGGCTTACACACTCAAACTCAGTCACACATTCAGCCATACGAGGGCTAAAATCCTCAAAAATATTAAATTATCTTCTTCACCGAGATTCTTAATCATTCAAAACATCACATCCGTTCCCATTGCCCACTTCATCCAGATTTAACTTCCACATTAAATCGCTGTCTTTCACACTCATACAACGTAACTTTATCACTTTCTTTTCTATCTTCTCCGACTACAAATCTTTCAACGTTCGGAAATCATCTCATCCACAGAGATCCAATCCCACACACGGCCGTCCTGCACCAAGTCTGTGCTCAGACAATCATCTAATGATCTAATCCAACCGGGCCGGGTCGGAAAGCAAGCGGATCACCTTCACATACTTATTACACTGTCGTTTTAAAATCTGGTGTGTTATAATGTAGGACTCACGAAGATGGCCTGCCTCTGGTCGGCGTGCTGCGGCCGGCGCGCCAGGCGGGCGGCCAGGCTGCGCGCCCACTGCGCCGCGTGCAGCGCCGCCTCGCGCTCGCCCGCGTACACCGCCTGCACCGCGCGGCACATCGTGTACACGAAGTGCCTGCAAACACACACACACACACGCACACGCACGTGGCTAACGGGACTATATACGGACGAATCAGCTGATCCGAACAGAGTCATTGCTTTTAAAAGAACTTTGACAATAGTAGGTTTTAAAGCAAGACATACGTGCGGGAGGAGAGGTATACTCACTTGTCGTCCGGATCGCCGGCGCTCTTCGCGAACTCCTCCAGTTGCTCGAACTTGTGCTTGAACTGCTTGGCCACTCGGTCCAATTGATTGCACGCTATTTCGCTAAAAACAAACGTAAACCAATAAACAAATAATCTGATTATAACCTTAGATATTAACTAACGATGAGATGTATAAAAGATACAAAGGAACGAAACAGTAATCGTATCAAGAAGATAAAAATAAACTAGAAAGAGCCAGAGTATGAAATGTACGTACGAGAAGGTCATGGGTGCGAGCAGCACGGCGCAGCGCACGCGCCGCGCGAGGCGCGCCGTGAAGCTCCACTCAGCCTGCAGGCTGGCGCGCGACATCTGCTCCACTGCCGACATCGTGCGCAGGTACGACAGGTATTGCTACGTCACACATTCAGAAACAACTGGTTGAAGAATATTAAAAACTTATTAAATATGAAGGGACCTAATTGAGACCCTTGGGGAACGCCACCAGAAGATAAGTACGCACACTTATTTAGGAATATATTTATAGAAAATTTAACATACAATTCGCTACAATATAAACATAAGGGGTAACCTATTGAATAAATTGTCTCTTAATCTCCAAATTTAAGGAAGTTTTTCTAGTAATAAATTATGTTAGATCCTGTCAAAAGCCTTGCTATAGATTAAAAAGATGTGTCACAAAGGAGCGGGAACCAAACCATAGAGAAGGGCTTATAGGAAGTGAACAAGTCGTTCCCTTATTCTTTCTCTGTGACAGGACTTTTTAATTCCTGGCAGGGCTATAACACAAAAATTATATCTATTATTTAGGATGTAATCTAGAGCTCCATGATACGCACCTTTCAGGCTTTTGGTAGCTCGCACCATACATAACATACATAAATCACGCCTTTATCCCTTACGGGGTAGGCAGAGCGTTTAACGCCTCGTAAAAGGCGCTTTCGCCACGTCTGACAAAAATTGAGGGCATTTTTAGATTGTAATATGTATTGCTTTAGTGACAGGTTGTCAGCCCATCGCCTAAATTACAATACACTGTAACCCTCGAGTCCCTTTTGCTGACTTCAACAGCATGCCCGGGAGGAAGGGCAGCTGGAACATTCTATGTTTTTCTATCTCTCCCAGTCCAGCATGGAAGAACTATCTCTCCCAGTCCAGCATGGAAGAACTATCTCTCCCAGTCCAGCATGGAAGAACTATCTCTCCCAGTCCAGCATGGAAGAACTATCTCTCCCAGTCCAGCATGGAACAAACTCGCACCATTAGTCGACAATTTGGGTCAAGTCAATCAATCAAGAGTTATTAGCTATAAAAGATGTGTATACCTTGAGCACGGTCTCCACGGTGTCGTCGAAGATCCTGATGATGAGCAGCAGGTCCGCCCGCACCCCGCGCCCCCCGCGCTGCCCCTCTAGCGCCACCTCTATATTCCTGGCGAAGGCGGCGCGCATCTCCGTCGCGATGTCCAAGCCTTCTTTCAGCTCGTGAATCAACTACAACATGGGGAACTAATGATTCGACCAGATAATTCATTAAACTCGCAAAATAATGTGAAAGAATAGCGCTCACTTGAAGCGAGAGCGAACCCCAGATGGATCTGTCAATTTGTATGTATACTTTATTTTACATTATTAGGGAAAAGAAACAGTTATATAATGGGTAGTATAGCATAAGTTTTACAAACAGTTATTTCTAAATGTACAACTAACTAGTATTTCCACATATTACAGTAAACCAAATAAAGAAATAGTGAGATTACCACAGCAGATTGCCCTACATGATAGAGAATTTGTCAAAGATTGTATTATATGCAGATGATACATCTCTTATATTTAAAGTTGATAGACATATCCAAAATTATGACAACGTAAATAACACTCTTGGACAAATTCATAATTGGTTCACTGTTAATAATTTAGTGTTGAATGCAAAAAAAAAAACAAATGTATAAAATTTACTTTGCCTAATGTACATTCTTCCAATAATGATGTTGTACTTAATAATGAAATATTAGAGTTCACCGAAAGCACAGTTTTCTTAGGGATTACACTTGACTCAAAACTTCAATGGCTCCCTCACATTACATCTTTATCGGGAAGACTAAGTTCAGCCGCATTTGCTATGCGAAGAATCCGAGAGCTCACGGATGTTGCTACAGCAAGACTTGTATATTTTAGTTATTTTCATAGCATTATGTCCTATGGAATTTTGCTGTGGGGCCGCGCTGCTGACATTGATTCAATTTTTGTTTTGCAAAAACGGGCTATTAGAGCAATTTACAAACTCAGATGTCGTGATTCCCTAAGAGAATTGTTCAAAGAGATAAATATTTTAACTGTACCATGTCTGTGTATATGAAAATATTATGTATGCAAGGAAAAATATTCATAGTTTTACCAAAAATGGTGACAGGCATAACCGGAACCTTAGAAGCAAAAATAAAATTGACCAACCCCCGTTTAGGTTAGTTAAAGTAAAAAAAAACATTTTTAGGGCTAAGTATACAATACTATAACAAAATACCTGACCATATATTAAATTTGTCAGAAAATCAATTTAAAGATACTATTAAAAACACATTATGTCGGAAAGCCTATTATAAGTTAGATGACTATACTAATGACAAAGATGTATGGAGCTCTGATATTTCAGTGACATACATACATACATACATAACGTCACGCCTCTTTCCCGGAGGGGTAGGCAGAGATCACATCCTTCCATTTGCTACGATCCTTGCAAACTTATTTCGCTTCATCTACATTCATCAATCTTTTCATGCACGCTCGTCGGTTTAGGGTACTCCTGACCTGACCTTTCCCTAGAACGTCCCCGATTTGATCGCGGTACGTTCGTCGAGGTCTTCCCCTTCCAACATTCCCATTTCAGTGAAGCCTAAGAAATTGGCACACATTGCGGTCACAAACCCTATTTTGAACAAAAAGAAGGACAAAAGTGAGAATAAGATAAAACGAAGGGAGGGACGCAAAGTGCGAGTTTCTAATGCTTCTTCTTCATTGTGATATGGTTTTATTTTATTTTGTGACATAGATATAATTTAATTATATTTGTAATAGACTCGCTTGTGACTTTCTAAAAGTGTTCTTAGGAATCTATTTGGAAATAAATAATTTGACTTTGACAAAAATAATTGGCAACATTGCCAGAATATAAACTAAACATAAAAAATTAAAATGAAGAACACCTATAAAAACATTTCTCAAAAATATCTAGGAAGGTGTTGATAATCGATTATAAACTTCTTTTCTTAACTTGGCCGCTGATTATGATGATGATGACGTACCCGTCGACGGCGACACCCTTAGCTTACGCTAGCCTGGGACCTTGCATGGGCGCGACCGTGACTAGCAAATCCAAATTTGGTTTTGAAAGTCCTTTTGCAGTAAGTACAGTGAAGAATCCCATCGGAGTTGTATGTGTAATTGTAGGTGGGTTTGGGACGAGTTTTTCGGAGATGGTGTTTGGCATCAAAATCTTCCAGACGGTAGCGTTAAAAAATTTCTTAACCCGATTTGATTGTAGTTCGCAATTCCGTCCTCTGAGTAGAAAGCTCCTCCCACGATTCACTTGAAGTGCCGACAGCAGTCAGGTGGCGTTTCAGAACATCCCTATACCCCAGGAACTGTCCGCGTTTACCTGAGCTCAATGCGAGTTTTCAGCAAGTCGCCGTATTTCCACATCAGAATCATCGAACCAGTCCTGGTTTTTCTTTTGTGGTTTACCTAAAACTTGCTGAGAAACATCAAACAGTTCCGTCGCGTAATAACGCCATTGTGTGCGTCTCCCCACCCAGCCCAAACGTGATAGGTGTTTTTATCATATATCAGGATTTAGAGCATAATTGGAGCACGCACATACTGAAGTCAGTAAATTTGAGCATCAATAGGAAAGACGCTGCGAGCTAAAAACCGTGGGCCGGCTGGGGAGATTCTCGTCAGCGAGCCCATGCTAGATCTCAGATACTGTTGAGAGTAGAGCAATGTGTTATATCTCTAGATTTAGAGCATAATTGGAGCAATCTGCTGCCGAAAAATCAATTTCAAAACTGTAATATGAAAGGAGTTATACGCGATTATCTGTGGGCTCGCTGGGGAGACGTCTCTCAAGCGAGCCCATTTGGATCTCATAAACGGTAGGGATTTAAGTTTTGATCTAAAGTTCGACATATGTGCCCTAATTGGAGCACTCAGCTCCAAAAAATTAAGTACTGTATGTTCAGTAGTTTTCGAGATATAGGTCTTTGAAAATGGTATGTACGGCGAGACGTCTCTCCAGCGAGCCCATCTGATGCGCAATAACTACCGAACGTAGATTCTTCGAAAATAGCTCAAATTAAAGCTTATAATTAGAGCACTAAGCTCCAAATAGAAGAAAGTTCTAGGTTCTACAGATTTCACGCTATAAGCAAAAAACACTTTTGCCGCCAAAAAAATCAAATTTCCCAACCGCGCGACGTTGCCGCTCCGTGCAATGAGCAAATGGACGCGTCACGAAACGTTCATTCAAGCAAAAATATATTTTGTGCTGCTAAGTTTAAGAGTGTTTTTAGTCTAACCGAGCCAAGAACATTCTAGAAATAATAGTCAGGCGCCCATATCAAATCCACTCACCGCATTTGTTAATTTTATTATGAACATAAATTGTATTATAATTATCATAATATAGGTACCTGCTATCATAATATAGGCTTATTATTGTCTTTTTCAAATTTAAGAAAGTGTCCAAATCGAGACACTTATTAAATTTGAAACCGGGATGTAAGTGGGTAAACAGGTTCTTGGATTGAAATAAAACAATTTGACAGATTTGTTAAAGTATATTGCATACTTTTTGTGACTTTATAATCAGTCTTGGTTATAATTATAAATAGACACCATAATTTTATTTAGACATAAATTGAGATCTAATTTAATTTATAATTTAATTATGCTCTAAATCTAGAGATATAACACAATGCTCTACTCTCAACAGTACCTGAGATCTAGCATGGGCTCGCTGACGAGAATCTCCCCAGCCGGCCCACGGTTTTTAGCTCGCAGCGTCTTTCCTATTGATGCTCCAATTTACTGACTTCAGTATGTGGGTGCTCCAATTATGCTCTAAATCCTGATATATGATAAAAACACCTATCTCGTTTGGGCTGGGTGGGGAGACGCACACTACGCCATTTGGCATCTATAGAGATAGCGTCATCAGTGCTGAACATCGCTCCATCAAATTCAACATCAAGCTTGCTCCGCAGATCTTTTCACGGACGAGTTTCGCAAAAGCAAGCCGTGCTGGGACTTTGTGTTCTGCTCTGCGCGGGGGCTTGTAGTTTAGCCTCATTTTGGATCTAATCAGGCGATGATCGGTCAAACCCTGGGCACCACGCATCGCTCTTGTAATAAGACATACATACATACATATAATCACGCCTTTATCCCTAATGGGGTAGGCAGAGCGGAAACGACCTAAACAAAGGTCGTTCCGCCACGTCTGACAAAGTTTTGAGGATTGTTTAAGATCGATTTGTAGGTATATTGCTGTAGTGACAGGTTGTCAGCCTGTCGCCTAAATTGCAATATACAGAAAACTTCGGATCCCTTAGCTGGTTTTTACAGCATGCTCGGGAGGAAATTTAGCTGGCACATTCGATGTTTTTCTCTCGCTCCCAGTCCAGCATGGAAGTAAATGAGAACAGCAGCTTGTAATGAGAACATCTTTTAAATCTTGCCTGCACACTATGATGTAGTCAAGGAGATGCCAGTGCCCGGACCGGGGATGCATCCAGGATGTTTTATATTTATCAGGAAGCCTGAAGAATGTATTAGTGATGCTGAGGTCAAACTCGGAGCACAGAGTTAGTAGTTCTATACCATTGGTATTGCACTTATCGACTCCATGTCTCCCCAGCACGTTGTTCCAGGCTATACGCTCTATACCAACTCGCGCATTAAAGTCACCGAGCAGAATCAATTTGTCACAGGCCGGTATTCGTTGCAGAACATCACGCAGGTTTTTATAAAATTGTTGTTCGACCTCATCAGACGTTGTCATAGTAGGTGCATACACGCTTACAAGATGCAAGTATTTTCCGGGTGCCATATGGAGTCGCAAGGACAAGAGCCTATCATTAATGCCTTTTGGCGGCTAAACTAGTGATCTGGCGATATTGTTCCGGATCGCAAATCCAACGCCACTTGCAGCTCGCTCACTTGCAGGCTTGCCTATCCAGTAATACGTGTATCCACCTAGTTCCACACAGAGCTCACCGCTATCCGCTAGATGAGTTCCACTGATTGCGGCTACGTCGATGTTATACCGGGACAATTCACGTGCTATG
The DNA here is from genome assembly GCA_949820665.1 of Scrobipalpa costella. Taxonomy (NCBI): domain Eukaryota; kingdom Metazoa; phylum Arthropoda; class Insecta; order Lepidoptera; family Gelechiidae; genus Scrobipalpa; species Scrobipalpa costella. The sequence goes on along the minus strand of OX463296.1, from coordinate 27,131,305 downwards.
AGTGCAGTCTTTCTTGGTTGTTTGAACATTATTGGACAAAGGTTGTTATCTTTGTCCAATAATGTTCGTACATTCCATGCAGCTATATTAAGGAATTTATTTATATTTCGTCTCTTTCGACCGCTTTGTTGGTGACCAAACGACCGCGGTTACCCATCTGGTTTGGATTGAGGCAAGCTTTGTTTAGGCCACCTTTTCTAGGCCCCTCCCCAGATTGGGGAAAGCAGTGCGATCCCTAAATAGGGCTGCTCTGTCGTCGGGTGAGCTGCCGAGCCAGTCCTCTCGCCTCGAATGAGTTCCGGAACGACCATCACCACCCAACCGCCATACGGGCAGAGAACAAGCTAGAGACCAAGCCCACCAGCTCAGTCCCCACCAGCAGTCTCCATCGCCGCAGGACTTGCACTCATAGTCCAGGTTCTAGCCAGGGCTCACTAGCGCGGGAAAATATTAAAGTGGATGAGGATTAGCGCAGACACAAATCCACTCTCTTGTCTTATAGTCCCATTACTAGTGGAGAGGGGGTCCGCTACGACTAGTTAGAACTACAAGATGCAGTGACTGGCCGCAAGCCACTCTCGGATCCCGACATGCGCCGACGGCGCTGACGGGGCGGTCCTCGAGCCGCAGCGACAGTGGTACCTGCTTGACGGTGAGGCAGGAGGGGCTGGCGGGGCGGTCCTCGAGCCGCAGCGACAGTGGTACCTGCTTGACGGTGAGGCAGGAGGGGCTGGCGGGGCGGTCCTCGAGCCGCAGCGACAGTGGTACCTGCTTGACGGTGAGGCAGGAGGGGCTGGCGGGGCGGTCCTCGAGCCGCAGCGACAGTGGTACCTGCTTGACGGTGAGGCAGGAGGGGCTGGCGGGGCGGTCCTCGAGCCGCAGCGACAGTGGTACCTGCTTGACGGTGAGGCAGGAGGGGCTGGCGGGGCGGTCCTCGAGCCGCAGCGACAGTGGTACCTGCTTGACGGTGAGGCAGGAGGGGCTGGCGGGGCGGTCCTCGAGCCGCAGCGACAGTGGTACCTGCTTGACGGTGAGGCAGGAGGGGCTGGCGGGGCGGTCCTCGAGCCGCAGCGACAGTGGTACCTGCTTGACGGTGAGGCAGGAGGGGCTGGCGGGGCGGTCCTCGAGCCGCAGCGACAGTGGTACCTGCTTGACGGTGAGGCAGGAGGGGCTGGCGGGGCGGTTCTCGAGCCGCAGCGACAGTGGTACCTGCTTGACGGTGAGGCAGGAGGGGCTGGCGGGGCGGTCCTCGAGCCGCAGCGACAGTGGTACCTGCTTGACGGTGAGGCAGGAGGGGCTGGCGGGGCGGTCCTCGAGCCGCAGCGACAGTGGTACCTGCTTGACGGTGAGGCAGGAGGGGCTGGCGGGGCGGTCCTCGAGCCGCAGCGACAGTGGTACCTGCTTGACGGTGAGGCAGGAGGGGCTGGCGGGGCGGTCCTCGAGCCGCAGCGACAGTGGTACCTGCTTGACGGTGAGGCAGGAGGGGCTGGCGGGGCGGTCCTCGAGCCGCAGCGACAGGTAGTCGTGCGCGGCCTCCATGCACACGGCGCTCAGCAGCAGGAAGTGGCCGCGGTACGAGGGCAGCCGCATGGACAGCGACTCCTCCGAGTAGCACCCGTACCTGAAAGTACACAACCAATATATCTCCTAGACTAACTAACGTAGGTTTCTTTCGTCGCAGAACCGAGAGCAATGTGAATATTAAAACAAATATTCGACGATGAGTGAGTATGTGAGCACTGACCGCCGCAGCTCGTAGGCGTCGTCGTCGTCGTGCGTGTCGTCGCCGTCGTCGTCCCTGGCGTCGTCGAACACCTCCCCGCCCGCCTCGCGGCGCTGAGTCGCCGACGAGCCCTGCCAGACCGAACGTCACACAACATATTCATTAGTAGCTTATTATTATTAGATTCTACAAAATATCTAAGGTTTGATATTTGAGAGCTCGATGGTGTTGTGGAAAGGGCCGCTGCCTCCTGAGCAGAAGGTCGTGGTTCGAATCCCACCACGTACCAATGTGTTTTTCGATTTTCGAATTTCATATGTACGTTTATTCGGTGGTTTTTCCGTGATTCGGAAGGCACGTTAAGCCGTTGGTCCCGGTTAATATCGTTTAATACAGTAGATATTAGTCGTTAAGCCATATCACAGGCCAGTGCTAAGCATTGGCGGCTTGAAAACTCTGACCTAATCTAGGATTGTGTCTGGTTTCCCTTCTGGGTTGCGGAGGTCAGATGGCAGTCGCTCTGTGTAAAAACCAGTAGCCTCGTTCAATCCCCTAGATTAGGAAGCCGACCCCGTGAGATACGGGATAAAGCTAGGGAGATGATGATCTAAGGTTTGATATACCCCGCCTGGTTTAGTAATATGGCAGGCACATTCAGTAGCCGCCTTCACTGTACTTACTTACTTAGTTATTTATAATTTTCTTGTATTATTTTAATATTATGCTTTATTTGTGCACGCCTAATTTGCCTCTCATTTTAAGTGTCACTTCCGTAGGTCAGCTGGAAGAAATTTCTTAGTAGAAATAAGCTGTACCTGTTGTGTCGTTATTCCTTGTGTATTGTCTTTCTCATGTTACTTGTGTACAATAAACAGTAAATAAATAAATAAGTAAGCAGGTAGGTGTTATATAAACCGCGGCAGACGCGTTTTATGGCAATGAAGCACACAGGTGAGAGAAACACACAGGTGAGAGGAACACACAGGTGAGAGGAACACACAGGTGAGAGGAACACACAGGTGAGAGGAACACACAGGTGAGAGGAACACACAGGTGAGAGGAACACACAGGTGAGAGGAACACACAGGTGAGAGGAACACACAGATGAGAGGAACACACAGGTGAGAGGAACACACAAGTGAGAGGAACACACAGGTGAGAGGAACACACAGGTGAGAGGAACACACAGGTGAGAGGAACACACAGGTGAGAGGAACACACAGGTGAGAGGAACACACAGATGAGAGGAACACACAGGTGAGAGGAACACACAGGTGAGAGAAACACACAGGTGAGAGGAACACACAGGTGAGAGGAACACACAGGTGAGAGGAACACACAGGTGAGAGGAACACACAGGTGAGAGGAACACACAGGTGAGAGGAACACACAGGTGAGAGGAACACACAGATGAGAGGAACACACAGGTGAGAGGAACACACAAGTGAGAGGAACACACAGGTGAGAGGAACACACAGGTGAGAGGAACACACAGGTGAGAGGAACACACAGGTGAGAGGAACACACAGGTGAGAGGAACACACAGATGAGAGGAACACACAGGTGAGAGGAACACACAGATGAGAGGAACACACAGATGAGAGGAACACACAGATGAGAGGAACACACAGATGAGAGGAACACACAGATGAGAGGAACACACAGATGAGAGGAACACACAGGTGAGAGGAACACACAGGTGAGAGGAACACACAGGTGAGAGGAACACACAGGTGAGAGGAACACACAGGTGAGAGGAACACACAGGTGAGAGGAACACACAGATGAGAGGAACACACAGGTGAGAGGAACACACAGATGAGAGGAACACACAGATGAGAGGAACACACAGATGAGAGGAACACACAGATGAGAGGAACACACAGGTGAGAGGAACACACAGATGAGAGGAACACACAGGTGAGAGGAACACACAGATGAGAGGAACACACAGATGAGAGGAACACACAGGTGAGAGGAACACACAGATGAGAGGAACACACAGGTGAGAGGAACACACAGATGAGAGGAACACACAGGTGAGAGGAACACACAGGTGAGAGGAACACACAGATGAGAGGATCACACAGATGAGAGGAACACACAGATGAGAGGAACACACAGATGAGAGGAACACACAGATGAGAGGAACACACAGATGAGAGGAACACACAGATGAGAGGATCACACAGATGAGAGGAACACACAGATGAGAGGAACACACAGATGAGAGGAACACACAGATGAGAGGAACACACAGGTGAGAGGAACACACAAATGAGAGGAACACACAGGTGAGAGGAACACACAGGTGAGAGGAACACACAGGTGAGAGGAACACACAGGTGAGAGGAACACACAGGTGAGAGGAACACACAGGTGAGAGGAACACACAGATGAGAGGAACACACAGGTGAGAGGAACACACAGGTGAGAGGAACACACAGATGAGAGGAACACACAGATGAGAGGAACACACAGGTGAGAGGAACACACAGATGAGAGGAACACACAGGTGAGAGGAACACACAGATGAGAGGAACACACAGATGAGAGGAACACACAGATGAGAGGAACACACAGATGAGAGGAACACACAGATGAGAGGAACACACAGGTGAGAGGAACACACAGGTGAGAGGAACACACAGGTGAGAGGAACACACAGGTGAGAGGAACACACAGGTGAGAGGAACACACAGGTGAGAGGAACACACAGATGAGAGGAACACACAGGTGAGAGGAACACACAGATGAGAGGAACACACAGATGAGAGGAACACACAGATGAGAGGAACACACAGGTGAGAGGAACACACAGATGAGAGGAACACACAGGTGAGAGGAACACACAGATGAGAGGAACACACAGATGAGAGGAACACACAGGTGAGAGGAACACACAGATGAGAGGAACACACAGGTGAGAGGAGCACACAGGTGAGAGGAACACACAGATGAGAGGAACACACAGGTGAGAGGAACACACAGGTGAGAGGAACACACAGATGAGAGGATCACACAGATGAGAGGAACACACAGATGAGAGGAACACACAGATGAGAGGAACACACAGATGAGAGGAACACACAGATGAGAGGATCACACAGATGAGAGGAACACACAGATGAGAGGAACACACAGATGAGAGGAACACACAGGTGAGAGGAACACACAAATGAGAGGAACACACAGGTGAGAGGAACACACAGGTGAGAGGAACACACAGGTGAGAGGAACACACAGGTGAGAGGAACACACAGGTGAGAGGAACACACAGGTGAGAGGAACACACAGGTGAGAGGAACACACAGGTGAGAGGAACACACAGATGAGAGGAACACACAGGTGAGAGGAACACACAGGTGAGAGGAACACACAGATGAGAGGAACACACAGGTGAGAGGAACACACAGATGAGAGGAACACACAGATGAGAGGAACACACAGATGAGAGGAACACACAGGTGAGAGGAACACACAGATGAGAGGAACACACAGATGAGAGGAACACACAGATGAGAGGAACACACAGATGAGAGGAACACACAGATGAGAGGAACACACAGATGAGAGGATCACACAGGTGAGAGGAACACTACGGTTGCAGGAGGAAGCTACTCACGTGGGGCTTCTCGAAGGTGAGGTAGACCTTGTGCAGCAGGTTGCAGCGCATCTTGCTGATGAAGGTCATGCAGCGCCGCACGCCCTGCGTCTTCAGCATCTCGTGGTGGTACGACCTGCACACCGCGTCATCATCATCATCGGCTCGTGCGAGCATGCGGGGCACGAACCGTCACATCATACATACATACATTCTTCTTCTGTCGAGTGGGTATCGAGTCTATGGACCCGATGAACCCTGGTGTCAGTGTTTTTAAACCGCCTAGTAGCACAACTATCAGGCCTCTGACATGGTTTTGTGTAACGACCACTATCAAAGACAGCGACCGGGACCGACGGCTTAACGTGCCCTCCGAAGCACAAAATCATACATACATAAATCACGCATTTATCCCTCGCAGATTAGGCAGAGCGTTTAACGCCTTGCAAAAGGTGCTTTCGCCACGTCTGACAAAAATTGAGGGCAATTTTAGATTGTAATATGTATTGCTATAGTGACAGGTTGTCAGCCCATCGCCTAAATTACAATACACTGTAACCCTCGAGTCCCTTTTGCTGACTTCAACAGCATACCCGGGAGGAAGGGCAGCTGGAAAATTCTATGTTTTTCTATCTCTCCCAGTCCAGCATGGAAGGATGACCGTCACATCACTACATAGTATTAAAAAAGTCGCTTTCTCTGTCCCTATATCCCTATGTATGCTTAGATCTTTAAAACTACACAACGGATTTTGATGCGATTTCTTTAAACGGATAGAGTGATTCAAGAGGAAGGTTTACATACATACATACATATAATCACGCCTTTATCCCTAATAGGGTAGGCAGACCGTAAACGACCCAAACAAAGGTCGTTCCGCCACGTCTGACAAAGTTTTGAGGGTTATTTAAGATAGATGTGTAAGTATATTGCTGTAGTGACAGGTTGTCAGCCCATCGCCTAAATTACAATATACTGAAACCCTCGGATCCCTTAGCTGGTTTTTACAGCATGCCCGGGAGGAAATGCAGCTGGCACATTCTATGTTTTTCTCTCGCTCCCAGGCCAGCATGGAAGAATAATAATAACAGAATGATATTTTAAACAGAATTCAGTAACTATAATGTAGTCCGCATCTCTCAGATAGCTCACCTGTATATGGAGACGGGAGCTCTGTTGAGCAGCCGCAGCTCGGTGACGTCGGCCAGGTCGCCCAGCTCGAACACGTCATCGTGCCCGGCGCCCCCGGCGCCCCCGCCCCCGCCGCCGTCCGCCGCCGACGTGTACCCGCTCTCGCTGGTGTCGGCGGTGTCGGCGGTGTCGTAGCGCGCGTCAGAGATCACTATCTCTGGAGTCGGGGGCTCTGGGAAATATTCGGAAAAAAATATGACGTCAACATAAATAAGAAGAACCAAAATCACCTACAGAAAATGCAGTGTATTATTCTTGACAATAGATCTGATTCGAGTTAGGAGAAATATTCCTATTCACTTTTACGCTTATTATTTAAAGTGAAAATAACAACTAAATCCCGGTCCTCACCTGCCCTGTCGACTACATCTTCGTTCTTAATTTCTTCATCGTTTTGAGATCCTGCCGGTACTTTATTCTCCTCTCGTCCTCCATCAGTCTCGTCCTCCTCCCCGCGCTGCTCTTCCTTGGCCGGTTCGTCGTCGGTCTCCTTCCCGCTGTCCTTGTGCCGGACGCTGCTGGAGTCGCTGTTGTTGGTGTTGCTGCTGTTGTTGGAGGAAGACGGCGTGTCGCCCACGTTGAAGCGCACGGTGCACGGACGAGGGGTGTCCGGTTGAGTTCTACGACAGGTAAAAGCATGTGCTGATGTCTGGAACGGTCAATTAACATACCAAAAACAGGAGATGAACCAGAATGCATCCCTGTGGTAGAGCTCTGTTATTTTTGTATTTGTACTGCTCGTTAAAAACTTTTTCTTTTTTTTCTTTTTGAATTATGTAAATTGCATAATAAAATTCAGTGCAAATAATTATAATCCACATAGCATATTATTGTGTATCTTTTTACAGAGTCAAAAGCCTTGCTTATATCCAAAAAGGCGTGGTTGGTACCAAAAACAACGTTATTTCAAAAACATTTTAAATTGTTTTCTATTCTATAATTTTCTAATAGTCTTTAGCACTCACAGTGCTATTTCTATCCAGTTATGGCGAGTAATAGATAGCAGATCACTAATTCGTCGCTCGGGATTGGGTCGTTGTAGCTTAGTCGTTTAAAGCGTTGGGCCGGCTTTCCAAAGACGCGGGTTCAAATCCCGTCAGCGGGTAAATGTTTGATTAGTTATTTTGTAATATTATAATTAGCTTCAATGAGAGCATTATTTGTCGTGTCACCTGCTGGGCTCCGAGTCGGTGGAGAGCGCGGGGCTGTACTTGTGGTGCTGGCGCTGCGCCTTGGCCTTCATGGTGCGGATCATGCGGCGCACGGCCAGCACCTTGAGCCGCATGTGCAGCGCCGTGTTGTACCACAGGCACATCGCCTGCAACCACGCACCGTGCATTACTTGCAGCCAATACAATACTTACAACCGTGACCAGAATAATCATTTGGAACATTATTTCCTCAGCAAGATTGTCTATTTGCTATTCAGCTATGTTTCACTTGTCGGTTGTAATAAGAGAGTAAAGAACAATTACATGTTCGATCTGAACTTGCCGAAGTTAACTTTAATAAACGACCCGAATCATAGATACAGGGTGAATTATTCATAATTCATAATTTATTCTGCAATCATATAGTAGGTACACAGTTGTTACATAAATAAGTTAGTCTCTCATATGAACCCGGGTGAGGATGCTGCATATTATATACATTTTTTTAATTAAATTTCAAAATAATTACTGATCATCAAGTTCAACATATTCAATTTCAACATTTTCACAAATTTTTTTTATTTTTTTTTGTAAATATTTTACCTACTAAGGTAACAATATTTAGAAATTACGATCTAGCCTAATCTAAAGCTAATGAGTAATTTTACTATGACTTAATTTGCTAGGTAGACTAAACTAAGAATGTGTCCATTAACACGTTTCTTATAGTCTCTATTAAGGGAAAGACACTTTGTTCTTGTGTTCTTTATGTATAGCACTCAATACACTATATTACATTGTCATTTTCACAAATGTCATAAAAATAAAACTTAATTCTGATTACCTTGAGTCTGGACTTGAATGTGTGCGTGGCGACGGGCGGGTGGTCGGCCGTGAGCGCGTGGCTGGACGGGTACAGCTGCAGCGCGCGGTGGTACGCGTCCAGCAGCGCGCCCACCGCGCGCAGCGCCGCGCCCACCGCCGCCGCGCAGCGACAGCACGACAGCGACAGGCAACAAGCGTCCACTGCGAGGTGACAAACACGATTAGCAAACTAAAACGAATACTATTTAGTTAAACAATGAATGTCTCCTGCAATGATATAATACTGACCATCATCGTAGTCGTCGTCCCCCGAGTCCGGCTCGGCGCCCCCTTCCCCCGGGCTGGCGGCGCCCCCTTCCCCCGGGCTCGCGGATCCCCCTTCCTCCGGGCTCGCGGCGCCCGCCGGCCGCTGCGACCGCGAGCGACAAGGATTCTTGTTCACGAACCTACAAACAATTACATCGATGAAAATGACCCCAAACATTACGAATGCGGTTCAACGTGTTAGGTATAACGTTTACATACATAAGCCATAGTGAAGGACCTAAGGCACTTCCCTGCGGCACTCCGCACACATAAAACTTGTTTTAAGCCACTGAAGATTTGTTTCTATTAGATAATCTTGCCAGAAGTTTTCTTCTTCGTCCTAATGTCGAATCCCAGTACGCTAGCGAGGTAAGTACTCTTATTTCAGTAAAGTATTATGAACAACAATATCAAAAGCCTTTCATAAATTTAAAATGAACAACTGTTGTATTTTTATGTTAAGTTTGATCAGGATTTGTTTCATATAACGTGAAGTAGGTAGTAGCATGTTTCTGTTACTTGTATGTGAGTATGTTGTGTATGATGTTGGGCACGAGGGTCCGCTGCGCGCACAGGAAGGCGTCCTGCTCGGCGAGCGTGCGCGCCGCGATCTTGGCCTGCAGCTCCAACCAGATCAGGTCCTTCAGCTCGTTCTGCCACACCTGCTCCTCGCGACTTATCTGGTTAAACACGGTGTGACGTCAGATCATAGGCGCCGTTAATGCAGACTAAGGAATTAATCCAGGCATATGGCAGGGTGATAACAGCAACTTAAATTAAAAGCTTATTTTAAAGCTAGAGAAATGAAGTAGAGAATACAAATAAGGGGAAAAAATATATTATAATAATAAACATAATTAATGAAATCGACATTTACTCATTTATACATATATTCATATGCAATAGATACGCCTGCAACCCTTTGAAAAATCCCAATGACATAGTATCATGCTACCATGTAAAACGTGTAATAGAAAAAGATAACAAAAAGAAACAGCTACAAACAATACGACCACGAAAAAAACATCACTAAACTTTCAGAAAGCAAATCTTGTCATTTCCAACAGAACAAAAGTACTAGAATAAAGGAGAAACAATAAATAACGGACTGCTTGAGTAATCATATAAAGCGCGACTCCACCTTAGCCAGCAATCATGATGCGCGTTTATAGAGTGGTGTCGACATTACCGTTTCATTCCTTACCGTCCGCCTGCAGCCCTTGTCGATGTTGCCCATGTTGATGAGCATGCTGAACGTCTTGTGGAAGTTGACGCGCGAGGGGGGCAGCTCCTCCCCGCCGCCCCCGCCGCCGCCCCCGCGCCGCTCGGGCAGGGGGGCGGTGTCGTCTGCCGCCCTGCTGTTGTCGTTGCCGCCCCGCGCGTCGCTGCACTTGAGCCGCGACGCGAGGGACATGAACCGGTTGCATGACTCCACCTAAAATATAGGTAGGAATTTTATTGTTGTGTCACGTTATCCAAGACTTATATGGCCTACGGTATGTTTACAAATTTCGACAAGGGTTTTCTCGTATTACGTGGTGGTAAAGGTTAGAATAAGGTAGTAGTGAGCATTGTTACTGAGGGTCTCTTGTGAGGTTATTGCTAAGAATGTGCATAACTTACCATATAGTAGCTCGAATGGGTGGATGTCCACTTATTGAACAGAAAAATAAAGTGTTAGTAAAGCAGAGAAAACATTTCATTATTATTGTTATAGTATTTAAGCATACGTATATAAGTAAGTATAGTTACTAGGATAACTTTTAACTAAAACACTAGCAGTATAATGGAAAAAAACATAGAAATTGGACATACCTACATATTGTGCAAATAGTGCAACAATCTGTGCATGGTTTTTAAGATAAGGCACAGAATATATAATAGTACTACAAACAGAATGGACATTCACCTCCCCTCCCCAGTCCGACATACGTCACACTCCGTACCGGATTGTGGGTCATATTGAACGTACGCTTAGGTCTTATTCATTATTATAAACAGTTTAAATTAAAATAACAGTAGAACAGCCACACCACACCACACCTCACCTGTTGGTACATTACGATCTCGGATCATTCTTGCCGAGATATGGTTAATTCTCTGTTGGCTTGCAAAGGCCCGGGTTATACAGGCTTACTCACCAGCGTGGGCACGGCGGCGCGAGGCGTGCGGGCGGCGGGCGAGGGGAGCGAGTCGGCGCGCGGCCCCCCCGCGGCGCCCCCGCTGCTGCCCTGCTTGAAGTCTCGCTCGCGCGCTCGCTGGATCTTCAGGCTGAGGCGGTTGCGCGGACGATCTCGCTCTGTGATTGAACAATACGTCACGATGAATATGATTATTACGCAACTCATAGATAATCCGTAGAATTAATAAAACACGAGCTGTCGCGAAATAAACGATTTTTACATGAAAGCTGTTCGTTCGGCTCTAAAAATGATTTGTATTTTGAATATTGATCAATATTCATTTCCTTGTCATTCAGTCATTGTACCTAATCATCTTCTCCTTATCCTTATCTATCTTACGGGGTCGGCTACCTAATCTAGGTGATTGAACGAGAGTACTAGTTTTTACATAGAGCGACTGCCATCTGACCTCCGCAACCCAGAACGGAAACCAGACACAACCTAGATTAGGTCAAAGATTTCAAGGCATCAATGCTTAGCACTGGTCTCTGACATGGCTTAACGTGCCTTCCGAAGCACGGAAAAAGCGCCGAATAAACGTACATAGGAAATTCTAAAATCAAAATACACATTGATACGTGGTGGAATTCGAACCACGACTCGCTCAGGAGGCAGCGGCCCTATCCACTATACCAACGGGCTATTTCAAATAATTGTAACTAATATTAATCTGTATTTATTTTTACTCTTATCAAATGGGAAAGAGTTTCAAAGTGTGTTCACAATAGTAGAGCCTCCTTCTCCCATATAAAATGGGTCACCGTCACCCGCCGTGGGCGGGAGAGGGTTGTAGGTAGAAACAAACGTGGTCACGTCACGTGCAAGGCTCACGTTTACCAGAAGCTGATGGAAACGCAAATACAAATACCGATCCTCCATGGAATACGGACGCTAGAGTACATACACACATATAGTCACGCCTTTATCCGTTATGGGGTAGGCAGAGCGTAACGACCTAAGCAAAGGTCGTTACGCCACGTCTGACATAGTTTTGAGGGTTATTTGAGATAGATTTGTAGGTGTAATGCTTTAGTGACAGGTTGTCTGCCCATCGCCTAAATTACAATATACAGAAACCCTCAGATTCCTTCGCTGGTTTTTACAGCATGCCCGGGAGGAAGTGCAGCAGGCACATTCTATGTTTTTTTTCTCGCTCCCACTCCAGCATAAAAATAATAAATAAATAAAAATCGTTTATTTCCTTTAACAATATTTTTTTACATTTGGATTACAATTGGTATTCTCTAGTAAGCAAAAAACTGCCTGTATCAGAGAATACCACTCTTCTTCCACACCTATCGAGGATATTTTCTGATAATAGGTATCTACATTATTGCAGTTTTAGACATAGAAATAAAATGTTAAAAGAGTTAGTTAATAATTAATAGTTAATAATTAGACAAAGTGTGTGTGTGTATATGTGTAAGTGTGTGTAAGTGTGTGTGTGTGTAAGTGTGTGTGATTGTGCACGAAATTATCTTACTATCTCTACCTATATAATTCGTTTTAATAATTCCTCCGTTTCATTGTAATTTAGAGTTTTTATCCACTGTTGTATTTTCTTCTTGCAGGTATAATAATTTAGATTATAGATGTCAAGTTTTTTGTTGATGTTATTATATAAATATGCTGACTGTGTTGTAAACTGTCGCTGTGCAAATGTTGTATATATTCGGGATAATTGAATATGAGCTTTACGTCTTGTAAGATTGTGATTCGGATCAAATTTAGTTTCTTTATGTCGTTTGAGAACCGCTAGAATAATATATAACTGTCTCACGGTAATTAAGTCACAAGTTTTATAAAGTTCTATTGTAGGGAATTTAAAAGGTTTCATATACATAACTTTGAGTAAGCATCTTTGTCCTCTTTCAATTTCTAAAAATTTGGTTTTGTTGGCGCCCCCCCAAATGGTTATGCAGTATGTGATGACCGATTGTGCTAACGATGTATAAATTTGATTACGTAGTTTAGGTGTTGTAATATGTCTCAGTATTTTAAACATCCATATGAGTTTTCTAACACGTTCGTTTACATAGTCAATATGATGGTTCCAAGATAGGTTTTGATCTAATATTACTCCTAAATATTTTGTTGTTTTAACTCTCTCAAGTCTTTCACAAGAGCAGCTACTATAATCATCACTGGCACATCGATGTAACTTCAGGTTTTTATCATGTTTAGGCTGAGTTCTATTATTAATCGAAAAACATATGTAGTTGGTTTTTGATACATTTATAGTTAACAAATTCTTTTCCAACCAATTAGATACTTTGGCCAATCCACGCTCTGCACTTTCAAAGACTGCGTTCCACGATGTGCCAGTAAATACTATCGCAGTGTCATCGGCATAAGAGTAAACTTTGCCATTTTCAAGACTTATATTGGTGAGATCGTTGATATAAATCAAGAACAGTGTAGGTCCCAAGACACTGCCTTGAGGGACACCACATGAAACCTCATAATCATTGCTAAAGTGATTGTCAATTTTTACCCTTTGAATGCGTCCATTCAAATAGTCGCGAAATAGTGCCAACTGGGTGTCCCTGATTCCCACACTTTCCAGTTTGTGTACAAGAATGGGAAGAGAGACCGTGTCAAATGCCTTCTTCAAGTCTAGAAAAACTGTTAAACACTTTTTACTTTGATCAAGTTGCTCAGTAATCTGAGAAGTCAGGTCAAGCACAGCATCTTCTGTTGAAAGACCTTGTCTAAAGCCATATTGTGAATTGGAGAGAATATCATACTTGTTTAGGTACTTAATTAATCTTGTGTTTAACAGTTTCTCCATGACCTTTGAAATAGCTGACAAGACAGAAATTGGTCTGTAATTATTCACATCGTCCCTCTTTCCACCCTTGTACACTGGTGTTATTAGAGCTTTCTTTAAAGGCGCAGGAAAGACACCTTTTTGGAAGCAAAGATTAGTGAGGTGGCTAATAATCGGGGCAATAAGAGCATTCCCAGCTTTAAGAAGCTTGGTTGGGATACCATCCCATCCAGGCGCACTCTCCGTTTTCAAGCTATTAATGAATCTTACTACTTCCATTGGATCAGTCTCTGCTAGAACAAATGATGTTCTATGGGTATCAATTTGGGCGAGTCTTGGGAATGGCACCGGTAGATTAGGGTTAGATTGTAATATATTGTTAGCTAAATTTTGGCCTATACTAGCGAAAAAGTTACAGACATGATTTGCTGAGTCAGTTGGGGATGCTTTCGTTGTTAGAAGCTCTGTACATTGTTGCTTTGGTGGTTTGAAATGGGTGATATTATTTATAGTTTTCCACAGAGTTTTCGAGTTTTTTGCTGCCTTTTGTAGCAAGTCCTGTTCATATTTCCTCTTTAGTTTTTTAATTAAGTTATTGCAGTAATTACGGTACCTGCGAAATGTAACTCTTAATATATCATTGTTTGGATCGTGTTTTAATTTTAATTGCATTTTATTTCTATTTTTTATACAACGTAAGATTCCTATGGTTATCCATGGTTTCAGTATACGTTGCTGTCTAGGTAGATTTTTTATTAATTTTGTTTCTTGTAAAGTCTGTTGTAGTTTGATAATCAATTGGTTTATCACGAAATTAGGGTCTTGACTTATTAAGATGGCGGGTAGGTTTTTTTGTAGTAGGTTATCATATATTTTGTCATATTCAATTACTTCTATAATTTTTGGTGGCATTATTTTAGGCTTAATTTTTGCTAAATTAAGAAATATGGTATCGTGATCAGTGACAGTGGTGTTTAGAACAGCTATAGAGGCAGAAAATTTTTTCTTGTCAATTTTTAACATAAAATGATCCAAACATCTGTCTCTCCTGGTTGGAAGTTTATGGCCCATTAAAATTCCATGTCTAGATAACATAGTGAGGTAATTGTGTCTGTTATTTATTTCGTTTGTTGGTTCGCTAGGTCTAGGTATTAGATTAATGTTTAAGTCTCCAGTAACACATATATTTTTATGGCTATTTATTGTATCTAAGTGACTATTCAGTGAGTCGATAAAATTGGCTGCATTTGAAGCGGAAGGCGACCTGTAGATAGCTAGAATAGTATGTCCAAGCAAGCTCAGTTGTATACAAGATGCATCTAATAACATTACTTCTACAAATTTTGGTTTCAATGAACTTTTTGCGTAAACAACTACACCATCATTTTGATTTCTATTATGTACAGTAGAAAACGCTATATAATTAGTAAGTTGGGGTATGGGTTTATGTTTATCTAGCCAGCATTCCGTCATTACCAGCACGTCTGCGTCAACATTAATCTGCGCAAAAGTTACTAAAAAGTCGTCAAAGTTACTAAATATACTTCTTATGTTTTGTGTAAATATTGTCAAATTGCTCCTACTGATGGTCATATATTTGCTTATATCTTGAGCTTCACAGTTTATGGCCTCAGCGATTTTGTTATCATCAAGATCATTTAAAGTTGTTAATGATGTATTCATTTTAAAATGTGTTCGGTAATGATGTACGCTATGTTTTTAGTCCATATATCTTTGTGATAAAAAATGTTTTTGGTTAACTGAAATGGTTTTGAAATTTGAAATTTTGGTAAACATTTACTGCGTAAAAATTCTGTATGTGTTTGAGGTTGTTGGCACAGTAGTAGTGTATATAATTGCGTGAGATGTGTTTTGTTGTGTATGATTGTGGTATTGTAAGTTTGGTTTTCATTTAAGAAAGTGTAAGTGTAAGATGGGTGTGTATGGTGTGTATGGGTGTGATGTGTTTTGTTGTGTATGATTGTGGTATTGTTAGTGTGGTTTTCATGTAAGAAAGTGTAAGTGTAAGATGGGTGTGTATGGTATGTTATTTTACATTTTAAGCATTCTTGCAACAAGAAAAAAGTAGTGAAAAGTACAGAGATCAAAAACGTAAACAAATTTAAAAAGGTAAAGTAACTAAGGAGGCATACTTCTACCGACTTCTCTAGTCAATCTTCTAGCAGAAGGCGATGTACCTGGTCTTCGGATTCGATGAGTACTATTTTAGCAGTTTCATTCTTGCGTACATAGATCCTGCCATATGAAGTCCAGCAAAACTTGTAATTCTTTGATTTTACCAAATCTCTTGCTAGAAAATGTAAGCGAGAGTTCCTAGCGGTGAGATTCTCAGTTATGTAGATCGGAGTTTCCTCTTGGGTGGTAAAGCCGAGATGTTTAGCCCGTAGTTTTGCCGGATTTTGTCTATTGAAGTTTTTAGCTGCTTGAAGTAAATCCATTTTCTTTATAGTAGAGTTCAATTCAACAACAATTGGTGTGTTTTGTTGGTCAGGTTTTCTTACTCTAATTCTATAGATATCCTTTACCTCTACCTTTTCAATCTCGCAGTTTAGGTGTTGAGAAAGCCGATTTATCATCCCAAGTAGATCTTGCTTGGTTTCATTCGGTTTCCTTGGCACATTTTTTATTTCTAAATTAGTTTTGCGGCTGCTTACTTGTAAATCTTCCAATTTCGACTCTAAAAATAATATATGTTCTTTATCATCCTTTATATAGTTCTCTATTTCATCGAATTTCCGTTGAAATACTTGATTTTGTGCCGTCATATCCGAAATTGCAGCTTGAATACTACTGCTGGTCTGTTGAAGTTCTTGAATGGACTTGTTCATTGCTTGTAGTTCAGCCTTCTGATTGTTAGTAAAGTACGTCATCAGTTTACGCATTTCAACCCTGAATTCATCAAATTTCGTACACAAATCCATCGGATCAGTATTTGAGTTACTAGGCTCTTCCCTTTTTTCTCGTTGAGTTACATAGTCCATAGATGTTTCATTGTCAGTCAATTCACAAATAGACATATCTTGCTCCATTTGTTTCAAAGTACCAGGAGTGCAGAAGTCAAAAGAGTAGGCAGAATCAGGCCGGACCTGGGGGCGTGGCTATTCCGATCACTGGTGATGACTGCAAGATGGCGTCTCGCCGCGTGCTACGATTGGTCGTAGGATACGCCTCTTTAATGATGGCGTCTGTTTGCGTATGCGCAAGATGGCGGCTTAGTAGGCGTGGTCTACAGTGATGACTTCAAAATGGCGTCTCGCCGCGTGCTACGATTGGCCGTAGGATACGCCTTTTTAATGATGGCGTCGGTTTGCGTATGCGCAGGGTAGGTAGGTAGTGGACTCACGTCACGTTACGTCAGATGAACAGGTTCCCGCGTCGAGTGTTGTGATCACCTCTTCGTAGCTTATGCACTCCTATTTTTTGAATCGATTTATTTTTGTCTAATTTATTTAAATTATTTAGAAAACAAAAAATATAGTTCACTGTGCACGTCCACTCGTCTCGAGGGGTCCGGGGGAAGAGGCATGTAAGTTACGCTAGAGTAATTTGCAAGATTTATAATAAGTTCATCACATGCGGACGTCATGTTAATAGTGTCAGCAACATGACGTATAATTTCGATTAACAAAATAATTTTGGAATACGTATCTTGACTGGCATTCATTGTTGATTGTTGCTATCATATCTATACATACATACAGTATGTAAAAAATATAGTTTACCATATTTTTATAAACATGTAGAGGACGTAGACGTGCTAAGCTAAAGGCATAATATATTTATTTGTATCGCGATATCACAGAAAATGCTCACAGTAAAGGATCGTTTGCCATCTGCAGTTGTTACTGTCCGATCCGAACCGTATCTATTTCTAACCAGCAAACGTTGACTCTGTGTAAACAATTTGTATTGTATCTACAAGTTGCAATCAAACCATACAACCAATTATTACACGGAACAAGATTTCTATCATTGTAAATCCATCGCTATCGCAAAGATATAATCACATAATACGGGGTGTAAGGGACAGCTAAACTAAACAACTTTCACCTGGATTTCTTTTCAGAGTGTGAAAAAGAAATTTTGGTTTTCCATACAAATTGTCCGATCTAGGTGGTCATTTTGTACGGGAAGGTTTTTTTTCATCTCCTGAGAGAATTTCCCGGTGAACGTTGATCAGTTTCGTTGACTGAGCAACTCTGTTTGCGGTCAGTGCGGGACGCTTACACCTGGTGTATCCACATTTTTTTCACTACATAAATTAATTTTATCGGGCATAGGTAAGTGAGTAGCCAAAAGCACCGGTTCATATCCCTTAATCAGTTTCGTATTAGGTATATCGATCTTATACATACGAATAAACAAAACTTCCTCTTTGTCACAACTTGAACATAGATTAAACGTGTAAAATTGTATCTGATTGTTCCACTTACCGTGTGCCGTCTGTTCGTTGGCGTCCCTGGTGTTGACCCGGAGCCCGAGCGCGTCCAGCACCGCCCTGCGAACACGCGCAACACACCATCACCATCAACACGCACACAGACAGACCACCACACGTCTCCATCAAATACTTACACTCTAGATTGACTAGATATATCCGTGTTTAGGGTATATGTTTATGTATATACGTACATACATACATTTAGGGTAGGCAGAGCTTAAATGTCTTAAACAAAGGTCGTTCCGCCACGTCTGACAAGTTTTGAGGGTTATTCCAGATAGATCTATAGATAGATAGATCTGTATATTGCTATAGTATATATATATATTACAACAATAAGTATTAAAAATAAATATAAATAGCTATAAGTATTTATTTATTTTAGATTATGTATATGATTGGAGGTATTTATTTATATCTTGTTTATATTTATGTAAAAGATTTACATTAATAAGTACAGTAAAAAGTACTGTAAACGCCAGCTAAGGGATCAAAGGGTTTCAGTATATTGTAATTTAGGTGATGGGCTGACAACCTGTCACTACAGGTATATACCTACAAATCTATCTTAAATAACCCTCAAAACTTTGTCAGGCGTGGAGGAACGACCTTTGTTTAGGTTGTTTACGCTCTGCCTACCGCATTAGGGATAAAGACGTGATTTTATGTATGTATGTATTATTTTATAAGTAGGTATTAAATTTTGTGCTCGTGTTATCCGCTTATCATTAAAAATTATCACTTCTGTAGGTCGGCTGTAAGAAATATCTTTTTAGAAATAAGCAGTGCCTGTTGTGTCTTTGGTTTTTATGTCCTGTTTTCATGATGTTTTATGTACAATAAATTGTTGAATAAATATATATGATTTGCTACAGAGTATAGTTTACCTACTAGAGGCTTACACTGGTCATCAGAGTGGAGTTTTTTGTGTCTAACGACGGCGACGTAAATACTCGTGCATTTAATATGCAACACGATTCTAAAGAGTCTGGGTTTGTTTTGTATAAGTAGATGAATTGTGTGCAGTTTTTTTTAAATATATTGAGTGAAAGAATATTTATGTTCAAGAGCCGAATCATGATTAGAAAACGATCGTGATTGAATTACTGTATAGCAATATGTTATCTGCGCTATAAATAGATTGTTTATATTTCCGTGGTCATTATCGACCACCGTTATCAGCTCATCACAAGATGACACTCGTGGATAGTGGACGTGTCTGTCCAGATACATACCGGGTGTAAGGGGCAGCGTCGAGCTCAGTCAACGAAACTGAACAGCTATTGCGAAATTCTTTCAGGAGATGAAAAAAAATTACCTTCCCATACAAAATGATCACCTCGATCAGACAATTTGTATGGAAAACTAAATTTTATTTCCACTTCCTGAAAGAAAGAAAAATCCTAGTGAAAGTTGTTCCGTTTTGTTGACTGAGCAATCCCAATCAGTTTGCGGGACACCGTCCCTTACACCCCGTATGCATACACTAGATAAATTATACCTTTTAATGGAAAATAATGTGATTATTTTCCTCCTACGTTAACATAAGATTTACATGCTTTCGATGCTTTTTTTTTATGTGGGGTTAAGTTGTGACGACGAAGGACGTGGTCTTTTTTATGATCGTCTCTCGCATAAATTTGTCAATTATCAACGATATAAAAATAGATAGGTATGCAATACACTCTAACGTTATAACGGCGCTACCAGTGAAGGTCGCAGAAGCGGCGCCGACGCAGGAGATAAGATTACCACTGGCTTTCTACAGATAACAAACGTACATATTATTAAGTTTGATACTAGATTTTCCATTCAGTAAAAGAAGGAGAATTCTTTCGAATTTGCATACGATCCAATAACGTTGAGCACTTTCGTCAAATTATCTGCCATGATGTGCGGCTGGTGGACCTGGTGGTGCTAGTAAATGTTGCGAAGTGAAGAACGCCCATTGAACATCCCATGTACAATACAAGTATTCTATATTAAAATTAGCTGTAAATCTAAACGAAAACTATACTACAAGTATCAAAATACGAAAGATAACAAACAAAAACATCGGCATGAATTTAAAAGATACAAAAATGTTCTTACTGCAGCTATCAATCTCTCACAACGTATAAACAATATTAAATACATAAATAAATCTACCAACAAATGCAAAGCTTCATGGAATATAGTAAATCGTAAGCTAGGATATAAGAATAATAATAATATAAAAAATATAAATAAAATTTTAGATAATAATATTGTATATAATGAACCAAAAGAAATTTGTAATAGATTTAACAATTTTTTTATTGACATTGTTGACAAAAAAGTAAATACAAATACGAATTATGACTTTTCTAATATAGATATGATACCTAACTCTATATTTATGGCACCGGTTGATCAATTAGAGTTAAAAAGGATAATACAAAGTCTTAGAAATACGAATGCAGTTGGATACGACTCCATTTGCACGAAGGTAATAAAGCTTTGCGTTGATATTATTATTGGACCTTTATGCTACATAATTAACCTTTCAATGGAACAGGGCGTATTTCCTGAACGCCTGAAGGTTTCTATTATCAAACCTATATTTAAGAAAGGTCAAGAAACAGACATGAATAATTACAGACCAATCACTTTGATTCCAGTTATTTCGAAAGTTTTTGAGAACGTCATTTATGCTAGAATAATGTCTTTTTTAAATAAGCATCATATACTAAATGATGAACAGTATGGATTTAGACAAAACCACACAACCTCACTTGCTTGCTTTTCTCTCATAAAATCGATCACAGATAGTCTTGATCAAAGGATACCCGTTGCAGGGCTGTTCTTGGATATGACTAAGGCTTTTGATTTTGTATGTCATGAGCAGAGGTCGGAAATTCGGGTGCAAAAAAAGTAAAAACCCACTGTTGGAGCTACTGAGAGTTGCTACAACCACATTTTTCAAGATGTTTAGGGCCCCAGTTTATTTTTCTTTATTAAATTGTTTTAGTAATGCCAATGTGTTCTTTGCGTCAATATAAGTCGAAAGTGTTGGCAATTTTTTTTTATATTTGTTTTAATTTGAAAGATATAAGTAGAAATGTGTTTTCAATGTACTGAAAAATATTAAAAATATAAAAATATCATTTGATTGTTTGATATTTTTATTGAATACCATTTAGAAATGATTTCTACAATGCTTTTATTATTTTTACACAAAAATTTTAATGGGGCCCTCGGGGGCCCAAAAGCGTTTTATTTCTTTAAAAAAAAATGCGGAGTAAATTAAAATTAAAATTCGTAATTGGCAAGGTTAAGACAAGATAAACGCTTTTTACTCTTGTATTTTTTTCTCTACGATTGATAGTTTCAGGGTAAATTGATGTTGAAGTTAGTAGGACACAATTGTTCAAGACCAAGCTAAGTAGTTGTTTTTATGGTGAAATCAGCTAGGTTAAGAAGAGATAGGCACTTCTCTTTCAAGAAAGAATTTTTTCTCTACGGTTGACAGTTTCACAGTGAATTGATGTTAAAATTCCCTGGACACAATTTTTGGGCCTGAAGGCCCCAAAGCGTTTTACTGCTTAAACATTACTATACTTTTTTCTTTCGTTGTGAAACCATTAAGGTTCATTGTAAGCGGCTAAATCCTTAAAATAAGACCAGTCAAGCACTCGCATATATGTATAAAAAGAATTTTACCGGATACGTCTTTATTTTATATTTTACAAATAAGTACATACATACATATAATCACGCCTTTATCTCTAATGGGGTAGGCAGAGCGTAAACGACCTAAACAAAGGTCGTTCCGCCACGTCTGACAAATTTTGAGGGTCATTCCAGGTGGATCTGTATATTGCTATAGTGACAGGTTGTCAGCCCATCGTTTAAAATACACTACTGAAACCCTTCCTGGGTTAGCCGGTTTCCAATAAGTATATCAGAGAAAATACTTGATACTAGGTTATATGTAATACACTTTTGATTTTGTGTACTTGCCATATTTTACAAACCAAAAATTAAGACAATACATCCTAAACGCACTTAGACAGATACAGTCAATATGCTGACCTTGTCGCACATACTCAAAGAGAGAGGCCCAAAAATTGTCCTAACAACTTTAACATCAATTCACTGTGAAACTGTCAACCGTAGAGAAAAAATAACAAGAAAGAGAAGTGCCTTGCCTATCTCTTCTTAACCTAGACGATTTCACCATAAAAACCACTACTTTGCTTGGTTTTGAACGATTGTGTCCTGCTAACTTCAACATCAATTTATCCTGAAACTATCAACCGTATAGAAAAAATTACAAGAGTAAAAAGCGTTTATCTTGTCTTAACCTTGCCAAATACGAATTTTAATTTTAATTTTCTCCGCAATTTTTTTTAAAGAAATAAAACGCTTTTGGGCCCCCGAGGGCCCCATTCAAATTTTTGTGTAATAATAATAAAAGCATTGTAGAAATCATTTATAAAGGGTATTCAATAAAAATATCAAACAATCAAACGATACTTTTATATTTTTAATATTTTTCATTACATTGAAAACTCATTTCGACTTTTATCTTTCAAATTAAAACAAATATTAAAAAAAATTGCAAACAGTTTCGACTTATATTGACGCAAAGAACACATTGGCATTACTAAAACAATTTAATAAAGAAAAATAAACTGGGGCCCTAAAAATCTTGAAAAAGGTGGTTGTAGCAACTCTTAGTAGCTCCAACAGTGGGTTTTTACTTTTTTTGCACCCGAATTTCCGACCTCTGGTCATGAGACACTCGTAGTCAAATTAAATAGGTATGGAATAAGAGGTCCAGCGTTGTTATGGATAGAGTCTTATCTAAAAAACAGAATGCAGTGCACTGAAATTGTTTTCGAAGAAAATAACCTTAAAACTGCGACTCGATCACAATTTAGGTGTAACAGACATGGGGTTCCTCAAGGAAGCATTCTTGGTCCTTTGCTATTCTTAATCTACATCAACGACTTACCAAAGTCAGTCAATCAAAAATGTATCATGTTTGCTGATGATACCACGATTACTGTTCAGTGTAGGGACAGAGAGCGCTTCAATGAGGACATAAATGAAGCTCTAAAAGAAGTCATTGACTGGTTAAACTTAAATAACCTAAAAATTAATTTAAATAAAACAAAATTGATTACATTTCAAACATACCAATCACAGCAAATCACCATCGACGTGTCACACATGGGACAAAATATAGAAGAAGTTAATAGCACAACATTCTTAGGAATAGTAGTAGATAAAAACTGTAATTGGAAAAGTCACATTAACGTAGTATGTAAGAAAATTGATAAATTTATATTTGCTATTAAACGTGTACGACAAATTGTATCGCTTGATGCTGCACTTCAGGTCTATCATGGCTATGTTGGCTCGTTTCTTAGATATGGCGTTATAATCTGGGGTAACTCAGTTGAAGCGAATAGGGGTCTTTTAGCGCAAAAAAGATGTGTAAGGGCACTATGTGGAGCACACTTTAGAGAATCGTGTAAGCCTTTATTTAGGCAATTAAAAATATTAACCTTGCCATGTATTTACATACTAGAAATATGTATTTTTGTCAAAAAACACCCCGATCAATTTAAGACCAGAAAAAATATGAATTGTTTTAGTAAGCGATACGAACACTTATTATATATGCCAAGAACTAACTTAGATCTGCGTAAGAGAAATGTATTTTGTATGTGTATTCAAATTTTTAATGCATTGCCCCCGGAAATTAAGGAACTTCCACTGACTACTTTTAAAAGACAATTGACTCAATATTTAATTGATAAATGTTTTTATACAATAGACGAATATTTAAAATGACATTTACAAACCTAAATTTATGACTAATAATAGATTGCAATTGATAGTTTGATTTAATTTATATAATTTTTGACCATAAACAAGTATATTGACTTTATTTAATTCTAATAGCTTTTTATTGTTTTCTATAGTTTGATTATTGTATGTAGTTATAAATTTTAACAAAATATTCGTACACCTAACGGTTGAGTGAAAGGACGCAATGTTATCTGTAACACCAATATGTACTACTCTAGAACGAATAAAGATTTCATTTCATTTCATTTCATTTCATTTCATTTATATATAGTAATTTCAAAATAGAAAATTCTAAATAAAATAACGATGTATTAAATAATATAATGGACTACTCTCCAAATCAAACTCCATAAATAGTGATAAGCAGTCCATCGCCATGCAAGCGATACCCGAACCGAACAATGGATGGTATGATGATGCATGTTGGATTTGAGTCGAGTCCACGAATGTGATATGATATATGATACATAATACAAATTAATTAAACTTTTTATTTATTCTGATGAAACTATGAGAAAATTGAGTCAAAGTTTATTGAATATAGATTGCATAGTACGAAAGTGTTTATTAAAAAGTAACTGAAGGAATATGATACGAGGAATGAGTCATAAATTTCATTCCATTGGTTACGAATGAGTGAAGTCCTAGATCTGGTTTGTTGTTGTCGTCAGGAATCTTTTCTAAGCATTAATTACTAAATGAATCACGAGAAATAAACATTCGGCAGAGTAAATGTAACTCATTAATATGTCTGATTGGTTTCAATTATACTTCCAATATATAGGCAGTGTTTGATTAGTCGCAGCTTGTGGTTGTGAATGTATCGAGTCAAATTAATTGATTATCGATTCGGGTTAAAGGTCAACTCGACTGTGCACCTGTCGCGTTAACATAATGTCTGTTTACAATCATAACAGACTGATAACAATTATTTCCTTTAGGTTTAGGGCCAGCGCGCACTACCGACTGAACAGTCAAGTGCTGCTTATTGTGAATCATAATAAGGAATCAGCGCTATCGTAATTATAATCAATTATAATTTATGATTATCTTTCTACTCTACCCGATTTCTTTTGTTTTAGACAAAATCTAAAATATGTATTAGATAGTTTGAGATAAGATTTAATTTCATTGCGTAGATAAGATAAGATAAGATAAGGCCTTTATTTGCAGAATACATGTAAATAACAAAAGATCTTAAAAATAAAAAATAGCATAAATGTATTCGACCGAATAATCAGTGTGCAAAATTTTATGACAATCATGCATGAGTGTCAATATAGTTAGTCCCTTGGGTACTATTACAACAATTTAGAGTTTTATTTTTTATATAAATAATAATATTAGGTGTAACTATTACCTAACTACTAAGGAAATAAATTTAGTTTACAAAATTCACTAATTGAGTTTATAAAAACATTTATACAGAAATAAGTAATTGAAAAATAAATTAACGTTAACGGTACCCATAAATTAAATATGGTATCCCACATACATGGATCCTTCTTTGGATTCCAAGTATTGCTTTACAGAATAAAAACATTTATCCATTAACCATTTTGTAAGATGGTTTTTAAAAGGGGTTAAGGACAGTCCTTTAATATGAGGCGGCAAATGGTTGTATATTTTAACTGCCATATAAACTATATTTTTACAAAATATAGCTGTTTGGCAAGATGGTAAAAAATAGTCATTTCGGTGACGTGTTGGCCTGTCTATTACTTGAAAATTCTTTTTAAATATTTCTGGATGTTGTCTGACAAATATACAAATATCTCTGATATAAAGACATGGCAAGGGCAAAATGTTTAGGTCTTTAAACAATGGTACACAAGTTTCATCAAATAACGCGTTGCACATCACCCTTATGCACTTTTTTTGAATCAAGAACGCTCTTTCAGCATGTACAGAGTTCCCCCAAAGGATAAGTCCATACGAGAGAACTGAGGATACATATCCATGGTATGCTGTTAATGCTGCATCGAGCGACACTGTTGACATAAGGCGTTTTAAAGCATATACAAATCTTTCTAATTTACTGCACATAATAGATATATGTTCCTTCCAATTGATATTTTTATCAATGGTTATGCCCAGAAATTTAGTTGAGTTTACCTGTAGTAGTCTATTGTTGTCAAAACTGATGTTAAGAGGGATTGGTACTACATTATATGAATGAAATTGTATTGCTTTTGTTTTATTTATATTTAATTGTAATCTATTAGTATGCATCCACTGAACAATATCCGCTAAACCCTGGTTAATCTCTCTTTCAAAATCATCTTTTTTATTACATTTAATAACAAGTGTTGTATCATCTGCAAAAAGTATGGTTTTATGAATGGTTGCATTTGAAAGATCATTTATGAACAATAAAAAAAGCAGAAGCCCCAAAATGCTGCCTTGCGGCACACCACGAGTATTGGTTCTATAATTTGATTTAAAACTTAATTTTGACAGTTGGTTCTTATTTGTAGTAATTTTTGATATCTCCGTGCACTGTTTCCTATTTTGTAAATAACTGGTAATCCACTCATGTGCTTTTCCGCGTATTCCATATTTGTCTAATTTGTTTAACAAAAGGACATGATCAACTAGGTCAAAAGCTTTACTTAAGTCTAAGAGTAGAACAAACATACATAATGAGCACAAGCGTCTTCTACAACGCTTGTGGATGCTTCCTGCCTTGAAACAGTAAGTACAGCACCTATACAACGATCTGCTATAAGCACTGCGGTTGTAATATTTTCTAGATGAACAACAGGGGAACCTAAGAACATAAGTTTCTAGGCTCTCACAATGTAACTGATTTAAATTAACTGCCTCTGTGGTCTAGTAGTTAGAGCCATGGGCTTACGATCCGGAGGTCTTGGGTTCGATTCAAAGGGGGAAACACAAAGTTGATATTTGTCAATTTATCACTTTGTGAGGTTTTTTCCAGTTTGGTTAGGTCATTGCAGACGGAATCACCTAATTGTCCGAAAAGAAAAAAGATTCCGTGCTTCGGAGGGCACGTTAAGCCGTCGGTCCCGGTCGCTGTCTTTGATAGTGGTCGTTACTCAAACCATGTCAGAGGCCTATTAGCTGTGCTACTAGGCGGTTTGAAAACTCTGACACCAGGGCTCATCGGGTCATTCGACTCGAGAATCCACTCGCTAAGAAGAAGACTGATCTAAAAAAATAGGATTCGTTAAAAGCATTTAGCTGGACAAATCAAAAATCATGTACACGTGACTTACTTCCGCTTGCTCTTGTTCCGGATGCGCTCTCTGGGCGGCGTGGAGCCCAGCAGGTCGGCGGCCGCGCCGTCGCCCTCGTCCGCCAGCAGCTGCTCCGACTGGCGCGGGTGACGCATCACCACGTCCTGGAGGTCACTGCGGGGGAAACAACTCATATTGTAAACAAAGTATTATGACAACATAGCTAAGCAGACTGAATTTATAGAGACGTTGTCTTCTAGATACGAGATGCCTAGACTTGACGACATAATATTCAAACATGATAAGACTAATATGCTAAGTATGTTTCATTCTTTGGGGCCATGGATCTTAGTTTTGTATAGCTTCACATCATGCAAAAATCATAATAGAAACAAATATATAACAATACTTGGGACAATTCGAATACATCATTCAAAACAATGACGCATTCCGCGAGCTCAGCTGATGCGGTCAGAGATGCGGTAGAGCCAGTCGACAACGAGAGGTCTGAACAAACGAAACAAACAACGGAAGAAGCAATGAAGTCTTTAATATTAGTGCTGGTGTGTGTTATAATTAACCTAACAGAAGATACTCTCGGTGAAGGCAACATAACCACCAGTGCCAACAAAACTACGGAAGTACACAACGCAACTTGCAAAATGAAGTGCAGAATGCGCGATGCAACACAAATAAAATTTAGTAAGATAGACACCAGAAGCACAGACAGTCCAAATTATGACCCAAACAACGATCCATACGTGAACAAGATATTGACGAAACACCACGATGAAAGACGAGCGAAGAAGCTGAGGAAACACAAGCAGAAGATGAAGGAGAGCGTGGACGCGGCGAGCAGGCAGAAGCTGCGCGCGAAGGACAAGCAGCGCAAGCCGCTGCGCGTGTTCGAGCACCCCGCCTTCCTCGCCAACATGAGCATGCGGCGCGCGCAGCAGCAGCGCCGGCGCAGGAAGAACAAACACACCATGTTCGAGCCGGTCAAAGCCGTCAACCGCGCCAGGAGCAAGAAACTCACCTGGAAGAACAACGCTAACAATTCCAACTATGTCATCGATTTGTCTAAATACAAATCGAAGGGTCTCAGAGTCGATAAGACGGACTTCAAAGGCAGAGAATACTACAGTCCTTACTTGGCAAAGTTCTCATTCGGGGATTTTCTGTCAAATATGTTTTAGTTGATTAAAGGAACCGTGGAAGGAACCCATTAATGGGAAGTTTTAATTCTATGGCAAATTTTATTAGCCTAGGTACAATTTAAATAAAGTGAATCGTAGCAAAAGCCAAGCAGAACTAACCATTTTGTGCAAAATATTTTTTACGGAAGAATAAGAATAACTTTTAGCTAAAATTGGCTATTCTTTTAACAAATGCAAAGCGATGTTGTGAACGTGCGCGTATGCGGGTTTACCGCTGCGGGAATAGCTGAATACCCCGTGATTTAGTAGCTTTTTGGTATGTAACTATTTAATGTGGTTTTATTTCGTTTGAGTTACGTGTAAATAAATTGTTGTGGTGTAAGTAACTCTGGCTGTAAGGCTCTGTATTCGCCGGTGCGTTAACATTTTTTTATAGAATTATATAATTTCTGATACATTTGCTATTCTGAATTCGAAGTGAAGTAGCAGTTTTTATCTGGCGCTGGCTGATGCCTCATTCAAACTAAAATAAGGCGATTCCCTCAACTGTGTCCTTCGTTTTAGCACAGAATATACAATGTTCTCAGCGAGAACGCTGACTAGACTGAGTAACCTTTTATTGAAAAAAAAAACATATATATATCACAGTTTACGCGCAGCAGATGCCTCACTGCTATTTTTTCGTCCAATTTAACTATATATGTGTGATATTACATTAATGATCCAATTAAATAAGGCATCAGACTTCATAAGACTCAGATTATCAGACTGATGTATTTATGAAATTCATGTTTAGTCTAGTTCAGCAAAAAATACATTATGTCAGCAAAACAAAAACATACGTTAACTATTTAGATGATCGAGGAATATCGATCACTCAACTCTATCTCAGAAGGATAGAAGCTGCATCCGGTGTTCCGTCATCGCGCTATAATGATACTGATAAGGATAATCAACATAACATAGTGATATAAATATTACTTGTGATTCAGTTTGCAGGTATGTTATATTTAAATATTACGATAGAGGATTACAATTTTGTTTCTAATTCAGTTCAAAACAGATAAAAGCAATACCAACAAAAATGGGCTAAAACAGAACCTACCATCCATAGCAACCCGCCCCGGCTTCCCACGGAAATTATCAGTGTTTCTCTACTTTATTACGCACGTATTATACATATCAATCTTCCTCTTGAATCACTCTATCTATTAAAAAAACGGCATAAAATCCGTTGTGTATTTTTAAAGATTTAAGCATACATACATACAGACAGCGAGAAGCGACTTTGTTTTATACTATGTAGTGATATGTCGTAGGATGATTTGCTTATTCGAATCTTCGCGAAAACGCGGATAATTAGACAATAGTGAAAACACTGTCAAATCTTATATTCATATCCGTTTATTTGGTAACAATAATTTTTACAGCCATAATTTAAAAAATACTCTTGAAATTAGATAATTGTTACATGTCAAAATTAATAGTAAATAGGTATATAATAATAATTGAATTATTACAAAAAAATATTGTACTTTATGAGTAACAAGTCAGTATGAAATAATAATAATGAATACACAATGTCAGAATTTGATTAAAATAAATGAATGTTATTAAATAATGTAATTTTTTAAAAACTCTGCACAGCTATAGAATGTGTGCTCCAATAGCCAATGCCTAAGTTTAGTTTAAACGAAATTATTGAGTCTGTCTCCGTTACGCTGCCAGGAAGTCGATTGTATACCTCGGGGCCCATCACGTGAGCTAACTTTCCTGAATGCGCTAATCTGTGTCTAACGACTTGTACGCGGTTAGCGTAACGCAGTACCTTAACCGCCACATCTTTGCTTTTTTGTGCTCGCTATATTGGTATAGACATACAAAGCGACCTGAAAAATTACGATTGATGTGAGAGTAAGAATTCCCAGTGTTTTGAAAAATGGCTTTGCAGATACGTCCTGTCGCACTTGCACTATTGCTCGTAAGGCTCCTTTTTTGCATACTGAAGGCTCACTCCCATTCGGCAGCACGCCCCCACAGCTCTGCACCATATTGCAAGAGCGAATACACAGTGGCAAAGTAGCAGGAGCGTGCTACTTGACGAGGGACCACACGAGCCAGACGTCGTAGTAGTTTTCCGCACATGATAGTGATATGAGGTTCCCATGTCAAACCGCGATCGAGTTCAATACCTAGAAAGGTGGTAGAAGAAACCTGATTAATCTCAGTCTGACCCACAGAAACTGCTAGAGGTCGCGGTACCCTGCGTCCGAGATAAAAGTGAAGGAAGTGAGCAACTATATTTGTGAGGACCAGTATTTACCTACAAATCTATCTTTTATACCCCAAAATTTTGTCAGACGTGGCGGAACGACCTTTGTTTAGGGATAAAGGCGTGATTATATGCATTAGGGATAAAGGCGTGACTATATGTATGTAGTACTTACCGAGTGATAAAGCGTTATCAGAGTCTATTATACAGGTCCTCGCGTGTGTAGGTGAAGGCACACGCAGGGCAACTTAAGATGAGCCATTGTCTGGGAGACACACCGCAAATGGTGCATGCGCTCTCCGCGCTATATGTGTATCATTACTCCGGCCAACTTGCCTCCGCAGATTTACTTACCGATTTAATCTTATTCTGATGGGTTAAATAAACATGCGTTTAAAACACATTTGCTCGTAAAGGGTCTCTTATTTCACCAATTACAATATCGTATTGTATCTCGTTTCATTACGCACTTGTTCGTTATTGTAATGTAAAACGCACTTGTGCGATATCGTAATGTAAAACGCACTTGTGAGATAGTGTAATGTAAAACGCACTTGTGAGATAGTGTATTGTAAAACGCAGTATCTGTTAAGATGCTCCGTCTAAAACAAAAGGTTTTTTTTTGCATTGAGTAGCCTTAGCCTTTTATGGACAAAACTTTGGGAGATAAAATATAATAAATAAACATTTAATCGTTTAATTAAGTTTTCACAATAAATTACAACCATTTATCTATTACAAAAACACAAAAATATTGAATTACATATCTCTTGCTCTGTAAGTGGCCATTGCTACCCTAAAATCTGGGTTGTAATAAACCCCTAGGGTATTATCATCTCCCTAGCCTTATCCCGTATCTTACGGGGTCGGCTACCTAATCTAGGGGAATTGAACAAGGGTACTGGTTTTTACACAGAGCGACTGCCATCTGACTTCCGCAACCCAAAAGGGAAACCAGACCCAATCCTAGATGAGGTCAGAGTTTTCAAACCGCCAATGCTTAGCACTGGCCTCTGATATGGCTTAACGACTAATATCTACGGTATTAAAAGATATCAACCGGGACCAACGGCTTAGTGTGCCTTCCGAAGCACGTAAATATCGCCGAATAAATGTAAATTTGAAATTTAAAAACCGAAAAACACATTGGAACGTGGTGGGATTCGAACCACGACCTCCCGCTCAGGAGGCAACGGCCCTATCCACTACACCATCGGGGTTTTTTTTAAAACCCCTAGGGTATTAATGACCTTAAAAAAATTACTGGCATTTTGCTAGATGTCAAATTTATATTTTAAAACATTATTTTATTTTCTTCTATTCTCGGAATCGCATATTTATTCGAATCGTAATCGAATTGCACACACCGAACCGCCAGTATTGTTTATGTCGCATGGAATAAGGCAGCAAAAAAGAAACATGGTAAATGAAGTATATTTTTAATGTGTTTTTTATAACGTCAGAATAAGAATTTGTCACTCAGTTATTACTCAGTAATATAGTTTACTAGCGACCCGCCCCGGCTTCGCACGGAAATAATCAGTGTTTCTCTATTATATTATGCATGTATTATACATATAAACCTTTCTCTTGAATCACTCTATCCATTAAAAGAAACCGCATCAAAATCCGTTGCGTAGTTTTAAAGATTTATGCATACATAGGGATATAGGGACAGAGAAAGCGACTTTGTTTTGTACTATGTAGTGATTATGAAACATCAAAATATTTAAACAATCAGTATGATGTAGAAAATGCGTTGTGCGAATTAGATAAAGTTTTTACGCGAAAGAAGATGTTTTGTGATGGATGAAATCCTTCATAGTGAATTGATTTTGCTTATTGGTACAACCGGTTCAACCTAATCTGACTTTTCCCATTAAGATTTGATAATGGTTTCTTTTTTCTTATCGGTCCCTCAGTACTGAGGATCGTGACCATTAGCAAGGTTCCTCCATCTCCAAAGGCAGCTGGCAGCTGGCTAAAAAGGAGGTATTTGTTGGTTTCTTTATTGCATTCGACCAACGCATAGGCGTTCTGCCACGACCTCGCGTACCCTCCACTTGGCCAGTAATTAAGAACTTCTCCAGGCTGTGGTTTCACCATTGTCTAGTTATCCGTATAAAAATCCCTAGGTTTATCGCAGAGATTCGAATTATCTAATCATTCTACGACACCTATAATAGATCTAATGTGATCGTGATTTGTTACGATACGTAACCACCCCGAACTCGGTGGTAAGAATCGCCTGAACTAATGGCGTGCGCTGCTCTGGTCAAACTCGCGCTCAAGGCCGGTCGCTACTTCCGCTGACAAAACCTATAACAAGAAGCAACTTTGACTTGTTGAGTTGCAATTTTCAATGCCCATTTATGTGTAAAGAGTGTTAATGAGTGGACCAAACATAGTAAAATCAACACTTCAATACAAGAAGTATTGAATTTAAGGTCCATACACTTCTAAGTCCATCAACTCTATTTAGAAATTGTTTCTCTCCTTCGCACGCACTTGGGAGTTTGCAAGGTTACTTTTGTACTGAAGTGCTTTTACATAACTTTTATCTAGCTATATAGGTACTCTGGCCCTGAATTAGTCTATTTAGAAAATCAAGCGGATGAAATTCACTGAATCTCTTTCGAAGATCCACTCATTGCCTGTCTCATAAGTGGATGCTGAACAGATATATAACAGTCTCATTAATAGCGCGAATCTAGTTGGAATCCTTACAAGTACTTCGCAACTAACTAACGAACAGCCTTCAAGTATTCAAACAACAGTACCCATAGCATAGAACAACAGCAGAACTAATTACCTCACATGTACAGTTTTCAATGGATCCCGCAGAACAAAAATATGATCTTATTTTGTCTAACAGAAGAGCAATTTTTGCAGCTTCATTTTTATGTTGAGTCAGCTCTATTTCTTGTGCAATACAGATCAGAGCATTCAATAAATCTACTTATCGTATGTTGAGTTTTGTATTGTTTCATGAATAAACGTTTTTCTATTCTATTCTTCAATTTAAGGAAGATTGAATTAAGAGGAGTTGACAATGACAACCTATCAAAAGAACCTCAATACTTTGCAAATAATACGATTTATTTCATATATATTGTGTTTGTCTTTTGTTCTAGGTCGTCAGTACACAGTCTGCTCTCGGAATATTCTTAGCCAATTAATTAGAAACTCCTTGTTCTTTCACGAAGCCTTTCGTCTACAAGCAGAGTCAACTTTATAACAACTAGATACTGGCGAAATCATAGTGGAAACGCCATAACCTAAAAGATTGATTGATTGATTTATTTCATTTGTAGGCATGGTTGTAGGTTGTTTATTGCGTATCGTTTACTAATGGATACATGCGTGACTTCATGTACGCGACACCATTTCGATTTCCGCTGTAACTCGATGCCGGCGTGTGTAAGAAATGCTGCATTCAGCCACGAGTGAATTACTCCAGCCACAGCGCAAAATATACAAAGTGATCTCTAATACTGTTTATCTTGAAATCATTTTTGCAACTATTTAAGCAGACTTCCAGGTTTCTAATAAAAAACTAAATGAAAACTCTAACTAGTCATTTTCCTGTGAAAATACGAACTAAGGGATTTCAGAACATAAGGTAAATACGTAGATAAATCTATCAAACTGAGTGCTGAATGAATTTTCCACAACTATACATTTTATGTCTTTTTACATTGTTACATGAGGGTCAGTTCTTTATGTTACTGTTATGCTCCGCGGCGCGGTGCCGCCGTGTAGCGCGATATATCGGTTTGGTTTCACATCTGAATAGGTAGTATTAGTTGGTTTAGTGGCACCTCATCATAAGTTATACAGGGGTCATAATATATGTATGTAGCTTGAGTACCTAGGACTTTTACTATTGCTTCACCTGAAAAACTTAAATAATACTTACAGAAAATTTGCTTAAGGCAGATTTAAATCTACCACACTCAAATATGGGCATAAAATTCTACAAAATTTCGCCTATTATACAGCAAAAATTAATATTTGAATTCACACATATCGGAATAATTACTGGTAAAAGAATGCTGTTTACAAATAAGAAAATAATGAAATTATACCACAATTTTATAGCCACTCTAGCACTCAATCACTTATAATGATAGCATGTAACAGCTTGATAAGAGTGAAGCCATAAATGTTTATGATAATAGCTGTATCTGTTAGCACTTCCGCGCTGATTATTCAAACATTTGCTGAGAGCTTGTTGATGGGAAAGTATTAATTACGGATTACATAGAAAGATTTAAATCAGGTAGATACTATCACATTTACCTATAAAATCTTGACGGAGGTATATCTAATAATGACTTACAAGATTCCAGAAAAGGGAAAGCTACAATCTATGATCTTATTTAACACAGGGACTTCAGCATCAGACTTATAATATTGTTTGTAAAAGACCAAAGAAGTATGATAATGAATTATCTTATCCATTTAGAATTGAAACAACTTATTTACCCTTAAAAGAATAGTTCAAACAATAATAATAGTCTTAGTCTATAAAAAAAAACTGCCTCCTTGGTCTAGCAGACTGAGCTATTGGCTCACGATCCGGAGGTCCCAGATTCGATTCCCAGAGAGGGACAATGCTTTTGTGTTGGTGTTACTAATTTGGTTAGGAGATTGCAGTAGGCTGATCAACTGATTGTCCAAAAAGTAAGATGAGGCAGATGGGCATGTAAATATTCAGTCTTGCTCCTGATTTCTCTCTGGTAGTGTCAGTCAATCTGTCCCATAAGAATAACAGATTGATGGACCTGTGTGTTGCGAAAACACTTGGCACTTAAAATGTAGTAGCGCGCAGTTGACTAACCTCTGGATGATTAATCACCATCACCGAAAATTATTTGGGAGGACTATTATTATTATTCTATAAATTAAGGGAAGAAATGTACAACAATCTAATGCCTACAATTTTTCACTATTGACTGTCTGCACTTCACATTACACATATAATATATTAGTAAATGAAGCTTGTTGCAGCATCATCACAGTCACACCACTAGTGGAACGATTTCAGAGTATCCTGTCCTGATAAGGGATAAGCAGCTCATATCTATGTCCACGGTAATCACTGCAATTACCGCTACATCAGATTGCTTGTTGGCATTGCACTTGAAACAAACTAATGGCCAGTATCTATCTATTCTGCTAATGTGATAATTTTCATGGTACCTTGACTATACATGTTACATAAATAAATACATTATTTTGCTGATAGCAAAGTTACAACAGTCCTGCCACCGATTTTCGGTGATGGCGGCCAATCTCGCTGAGATCAGCCAACTGCGCAGGACTTGTTTTTAGTGCCCAAGTGTTAGCGCTACGCACTGGTGCACTCTCTATTCCTTCAATCTCTTATTCTGATGGGACAGATTGACTGACACGACCAGAGAGAGATCAGGGGCAGGACCGACTATTTACATGCCCATCTGACAGCATGGATCATCTTACTTTTCGGACAATCAGGTGATCAGCCTGCAATGTCCTAACCAAACTAGAAACAACAACACAAAGTCATTGGCCCCCGCCGGGAATCGAACCCTCGGGACCTCTGGGTTGAGAGCCCATGGCTCAGACCGCTAGACCACAGAGGTTGTTAGCAATGGTATACAGGTGGACTAGACCAGTACCTAAGTTGTGGTAAATAAATTGATTATGTCCTGAAGACCACATGGGCTACATTACACTCACAACACCCATGCACACACACTTACACTCGCACACACACTCACACAAACATATAAAAACCAAAATATAATATAAATTTAGATTAAGTATTTTTGCTTTGTATGTGATCAACGCAATAATATTATGTGTCGGTCTCCTCTTTACTCTTTGAACACTGTCCCCCAAAATACAGGTTAAATCCTAGTTTGGGTGTCAGGGCTCCTCTTAAATATTCAATTCAAAATGTCACATCTATTGTTAAATTACTATTGTTAAATTGGAAAATAAACTACTTTTTTATTTATTTATTCACTGTAGGAAAATATCTCATTCCAACAAGAAAATAAAAATAGTAGTTTCTGTTTTGGCTCAGATTTCATCCTTCAACTAGTCCTACTAAAAATGCCATAAAAGATGGTTGATTAAAATATGGCTACCCCTTTAATTGTAGTCTCTAATGCATTTTATATGCACTGCTGCACTGAGTGAAACTTTATCAGAGTGAGTATACTACATTTATTATCCGTTTATCTGCTACGTAGGTTAGCCACACGGTGGGAGGTAACCTCTGTCCTCTATCTACCATAGCTAATAACAAGTCTTTCACTAACTGATAACTGCCTCCGTGGTCTAGTGGCTAGTGCCATGGACTCCTGATCCGGAGGTCCTGGGTTCGATTCCCAGGGAGGAAACACAAAGTTGATATTTGAGAATTTATCACTTTGTGAATTTTTCCCCAGTTTGGTTAGGACATTGCAGGCTGAATCACCTGATTGTCAGAAAAAGAAAAAGATTTCGTGCTTCGGAGGGCACGTTAAGCCGTCGGTCCCGGTCGCTGTCTTTGATAGTGGTCGTTACTCAAAAACCATGTCAGAGGCCTGATAGTTGTGCTACTAGGCGGTTTCAAAACTCTGACACCAGGGTTCATCGGGTCGATAGACTCGATACCCACTCGACAGAAGAAGACTAACTGATAAGAATAGGTAATATTGTGAAGTAAAACACTCACAAGTCATCGTCGGAATTCTCCGAGCTGTAGTTGATCGGGAAGCCGATGGACTTCTTCCACTCCTTCTGGTCCTCCATGGTCGAGGATATTATTTACACAAGTATCCGGTTCAATAAACTTGAACCATGTTTTCAACCACAGATATTCACCAAAACAATTTTACACTTTAAATCCACGGTCTGCACTTTTCATTGCACATTTTAATAGTACTACGACATACCATAGCCTCGTCACAACTTTATAAACCACACATCGCAACAATTTTAATGTTTTTGCCCAAATTTTCTATAACAAAAATTATTATCAGTGAAACTTCCCCAAACACCGCTGACTGACCGCACGGAAATCAAAAGAATGAACGCTGTCAAAATGGGTTGCCAGAACTATATTTCGTAAAATATTAAATAACATTGGGGGAAAAAAATCACAATCTTTGCTAAATTGGCCACTTCTATACAGACAAACAGAAAATGACGGCAACAATTTTGGTTGAGATTTGGTTAATTAAGTTAGTAGGTAGTCGTGCTCGCCCCAAATCAATAGCATTATTTTTTAATAATAACTACCTTTTCGGCCTTCCCGCCCGCCAGCATTAATTAAATTTTCCCATAGGAATGATATTAATTCTGTAGTAAAAAAAAGTTACCTACTCTATGTCATAGCCAATTTCATTACTTATCCAATTTTATCAAAACCTGTTCAGTATTTTTATGAAAGAACAACGAACAAGATACTTTTGAATTGCTTATTTATGATGTCGTATTCCAGAATCTAACCTAGGAATATGTATGCTGTATCTTATTGTTGAAGCGTGATTAAGTAAATAACATCTAACTAAACGTCCAAACTTTGGAATTAATTACTTCTGCCTCGTGATTTCACCAGCGGCTAAAAAATGTTTTCTATTGGGAATGATTTATTTTTAGTTTGATCATTAAAAAATAAATCATAATAATCTTTGGAATAAGATATATACAAATTATAGTAGTTTGATAGTTTTATATTACATTGTAAACTATAAGTTTAAGTCTAGTTTTTGGGGTCGTGTATATAGGGCAATATCTATGTTTATGCTGCAATTGCGACGTCATCGATTAATGTCAATAGTATGTCCACTAGTATGTTTTTTGCATTCTTCCCAGCGCCTTCTTCTGGCTGTTATGTCTGCTTTGTGCGCGCAACATTCAATTCTCTTTAAGAATTTGTAATATATCTTTTGTGTGAGACTTGGTGTTAAAAATATCTGAATGTGATTACCTAGTTGCTTTTCTAAGTCCCACGTAACCAGCGTCTCAAGACATTCCAAATTTATATCTTGACCCGTCAAATTGTCCGCCTAATTGAGTAATTAGCTGCCTCCGTGATCTAGTAGCTAGCGCCATGGACTCCCGATCCGGAAGTCCTGGGTTCAATTCCCAGGGGGGAAACACAAAGTTGATATTTGAGAATTTATCACTTTGTGAATATTTCCCCAGTTTGGTTAGGACATTGCAGGCTGAATCACCTGATTGTTCGGAAAGAAAAAGATTTCGTGCTTCGGAGGGCACGTTAAGCGTTCGGTCCCGGTCGCTGTCCTTGATAGTGGTCGTTACTCAAACCATGTCAGAGGCCTGATAGTTGTGCAATTAGGCGGTTTTAAAACTCTGACACCAGGGTTTACCGGGTCGATAGACTCGATACCCTCTCGACAGAAGAAGAAGAAGTAATAAACATCCAAACTTTCACGTTTACAATATTACTTCGGTATTAGGATCAAATTTTCGCTTTAACATTTTCATGCTTTGAACAAGTTTTTAATTGGTAGGTTTGTTGTCATCTGTGGAACATGAGTTTTTTTGAACTTTTTATTACATGAGTATAAATATATCAAAATTTGTATGAAACTGATCTTATACTAACAATCTGGCAACTTAGATCGGATTTGGGATCTGTAACGAATGAATGATACTAGAATGATAATGATAAGATTGAAAATTTACAGTGACAGTTTTGATGAGGTATTGCCATTTTAATGAAATTATTACCATGAATGTGAAGTTTGTACTGCAGTATTGTCAACAGAAATATAATAAATTCTACGAAATCGGGAACTTGTCACAAGTTGGAAAATGCATATCGGGTGTAAGGGTCAGCGTCCCTCAAACTAATAGGGGTTGCTCAGTCAACGATACTGAACAACTTCCACCAAGAATTTATTTCAGGAAGTGAAAATTAAAATTAGCTTTTCTATACAAAATGTCCACCTCGATCAGACAATTTGTAAGGAAATGCTTTTTTTTCACTTCTTGAAAGAATTTCCTGGTGGAAGTTGTTCAGTGTCTTTGACGGAGCAACCCCTATTAGTTTGTGGGACGCAATCCCTTACACCCCGCATAATAGGTGATGCGACTCCTTCACATAAACCTTTTTGGACAAGCGATATCTAGTAGTCGGTCGACAAGTGACCCTGCGTTAGTATTTTGCTCATAACTTTGTCAGTTTTGGTCGTAGGTGAACAAAAAATCACCGTATGTTCAGGTTTATATCAGGTCTATAAAACTGCATTCATTAATAAAACTATGACGGGTTTCCATTCTATTTTCATGTAGTACTACTCTCATCTCACTCATTTCGGTGTGTAATGTCTCTAAAGCTTAATGCCCTTTGGTTTAGTACTCTT
This sequence comes from Scrobipalpa costella, assembly GCA_949820665.1. Lineage (NCBI taxonomy): Eukaryota > Metazoa > Arthropoda > Insecta > Lepidoptera > Gelechiidae > Scrobipalpa > Scrobipalpa costella. The sequence goes on along the minus strand of OX463296.1, from coordinate 27,091,252 downwards.
TTCATACATATACATACATAACGTCACGCCTCTTTCCCGGAGGGGTAGGCAGAGATCACATCCTTCCATTTGCTACGATCCTTGCAAACTTCTTTCGCTTCATCTACATTCATCAATCTTTTCATGCACGCTCGTCGGTTTAGGGTACTCCTGACCTGACCTTTCCCTAGAACGTCCCCGATTTGATCGCGGTACGTTCGTCGAGGTCTTCCCCTTCCAACATTCCCACTCACACTCGCCATGTATATCTTTTTGGTTAATCTCTTTTCATCCATCCTCTCAACATGACCAAACCACCTCAGCATTCCTTTTTCTATACCTGTCACTATATCCTCTTTCACACCACAACGTTCCCTTATCACGCTATTTCTTATTCTGTCACTCAGTTTCACACCAATCATACTCCTTAATGCTCTCATTTCTACCGCATTTATTCTACTTTCATGTCTTTTCTGCCATACCCAACTTTCACTGCCATACATAAGTGTTGGGACTAACACTCCTCTATGCACAGCCAGACGAGCCATTTTGGACACCCTCTGGCTGTTCATAAAGGTGTGCAACGCCCCATTCACCATGTTACCAGCATTCACTCTTCTTTCAATATCACTATCACACTTTCCATCTGCTGTAAACAATGAACCCAAATAAACAAACTCTTTCACTTGCTCCACCTTTTCATCTCCTATCAGAATGTTACACTCTGTCATTCTATCCTCTTTCTCAAAAACCAGTGATTTGGTTTTACTAACATTCACTTTCATTCCTTTCTTTTTCAAAGCTTCATGCATACAATTTACCATCTCCTGTAACTCCTCAGCCGTGGACGCAAGTATAACTTGGTCGTCAGCGTAGAGAAGACATTTGACGAGTAACTCGTTCATTCTTAGACCACATTCATTATATTTCAAATCTGTCAAACAGCTATCCATGAATAAGTTAAACAGCCATGGAGACGCTACACATCCTTGTCTTACACCTTTCTCGATGTTAAACAATTCAGTGTACGCCCCGTTGATCCTGACACAAGCACTGGAATCCTTATATAAGGATTTCAGTGCTCGTATCAAAATACCGCTCACCCCATGCATGGACAGCGCCGACCACAATTCATTCCTCACAACTCTATCATAGGCCTTTTCTAAGTCCACGAACGCGCAATAAACTTTTTGGCTTTTAGCCAAATATTTTTCGGTTATGCACCGCAACGAAAAGACCTGATCCGTACATCCCATCCCCTTACGAAAACCTGCCTGAGCATCCCATATTTTCTCATCAGTTTCTTTCATCACTCTTTCAATCAATACCTTTGCATACAGTTTGCCGACGACGCTGAGAAGGCTTATACCGCGGTAATTTTTGCAGTCAAGCTGTGACCCTTTACCCTTGTATAGTGGTACGATAACAGCCTTACACCAATCTTTTGGCACTTGGCCGCTTCTCCAACACAGGTTGAAAAGGCAGTACAGCTGACTAGCAACAACTCCTTCGCCAGCCTTCAGCATTTCGACAGACACTCTATCATACCCTGCAGCCTTACCCAACTTCATTCTTTTCAGTGCTTTCACAATCTCATCCATTTCAATTTCACTTTCATTCTCACTTTCATTTACCTCTGGAATGGTAAAACCTTGTGCTTCTTCCTCTTTTTCAAATAAACTTTCAAAATATTCCTTCCATCTATTCAGCACGTGTTCTTCACCTTTTACAATACTACCATCCTGGCTTCGAATCCTACTCAGCTCGGATGTTGCAGTTTTACCGCGAGCTGTCCTTATGGATTTCCAGAAAACTTTTAAGTTGGACCGAAAGTTTTCTGAAAGCCTCCTGTCAAATTCGTCTTTCTTTTTATTCACTGCTTTCTTTACTTCATATTTCAATAGTTTATATTCCTTTCGTGCTTCGTCTACATCCTCATCTGTCGCTTTTTGCATTCTTTGATTAGCTTTGGTAGCTAACCAATCCAATCATGCTTTCTTCTTTCTTTGTACCACTTCTTGCACATCTTTACTCATCCATGCACTCCTCTGTTTATTCCCTTTCGAACGTCTAGAAACTCCACATACTTCTATAGCAACTTTAAGCACTCTTTCCTTAAATTCCTTCCAACCTTCTTCACTATCAGACATTTCATTCACACCACTAAATTTATCCTTCAATCTTCTAACATATTCCTTTCTTACATCATTTTCTTGCAAATTTTCTACTTTCACTCTTTCCAGATCACTAGTTGGCTGATTCACCCTGTGCCTCCATCGATTAAAGAGACCACTTATACGTGATATGACCAGAAAGTGGTCTGAGTCGATTCCGGCACCCCGATATGCCCGAGTGTCCAGAACTTTCATTTTCAATCGTTCATCCACAATCACAAAATCTATCATGCTTCTTAAAGATCTTTCTGCTCTAGTATAAGTATGGATCTTTTTGTGTTGAAACATGGTATTCGACACAAAAAGATCCCACTCCAAGCAGATCCCTAACAAACTCCTTCCATTCTCATTTATCCTTTCATCACCAAACGCTCCAAGGATCTTATCATACCCATCACGCTTAATACCCACCCATCCATTAAAATCGCCTAACATTATAATCTTTTCATTTGCCTTGCAGTTTTTCAAAACATCTCTAACACTCTCCCAGAACTCCTCATTTTCCTTTTTAGCTTTTGTGGACCCACTCCTACCTACATCCGTCGGTGCATAAACACCTAGGATGAAGATACGAGTGATTCCGACCTTCAGCCTAAGCCAGAGAAGTCGAGGGCTCACACATTCATACTCAGTCACACATTCAGCCATTCGTGCGGAGAGGAATACACCGACTCCCTTAGAGCCTCTGTCGGTACTGGGAACCCCAGACCAATACGCTACGTAGGGTCCATGTTGCGTCTGATCGCACCCCTTCCGCTTAGTCTCATTCACACACAGTACATCTATACGCCTATCATCCATCAACTGGCATACCTCGTCTATTTTCTCAGCCATACTTCCTCTAACATTCATCGTAGCAAAGCGGCTCTCTGTGGTCCGCGTTCCGCACCCGGTAGAAACGTGACGTGATGAGTTGCGAAATCCTACATCGCCGCCATTTTTATAAGTTTGCATATTTGAAACCATTGCGTTCCCACGAGCAGCGAGGGCACTCATATGTCGATCCTGGCAGAGCCCCGCTTACCAGGACAAGGTTAGCCTTGATCTGGGGTCACCCGGTCCCAGGGCCATCGGCACGCTCAAAACTAGGCTCACCCCTAGCCATGCATCCATCGGCGCGGCAGACCTTAGATTGGCGGATGAGGGAGGAAACAGGAAGGTGAACGGAAAGGGTGGGTGGGAGAGGAAAAATATGAGTTGGGATAGGAAACTAGGTGTAAGGATACTACTGCCTTGGAGGACTGGGTTTGTGGCTGTAGTAGCTCAGGAAGCCGGGGTCGCATACCCGTATACAAAACCACTACTGCCGGACAGGCAGCTTGGTTGTGTATCCCCTGACATATGTGTATCCCCTGACATATAAGTACTCTTTTCGTTTTAATTTATTTGAATACAGGTAGGTTAGTGTAGGTAAACCTATACGAAGGTATAAAGAAAGTTAAATAACAATGCAATCCTTTCATTAAATAAGCACATTAACAATTAATTAATAAAACTTATGAAATGCACTTAGACTAACTTATATAGATAGGTACCTATCGGCCGCTGAAGAACAAGGGCCAAACATATTTTTTGGGCTCGTACCGGAAGCCAGCCATCCAGGGCCAGTAGAACCTGGGAGCTTGAGTGGTGGTGTCGCACGGCTCGCACAGCTGGTAGCGGCCACTGCGGAGACCAGACCCTGCCATCGCCAGGGGGAGCAGCACGAGGAATAGGAGCACTAGTGGCTTCATCATTCTGGGCGAGTCGAGTTACTGCCGAAAGTTCTGTCTTTACTTTAACATTTTTGTCTTTTCTTTCACTTTCAAGGAAACTAAACTTCAAGTAAGTATAAACTTAGCGGTTTCTTACACGAATAATTTCGAGGATAGTTGCTCTATAAACTTTTGTAGGCACTTTGTACTGAATGCCGCTGTACCTTCTGTGCGAATGAGTAGGTGAGGCGTGGAGTTACGTCTTATATATTCTGTGGTTACGTTTAAATATACTTTGCGACCACTAAGGCATAGAAATATATAGCCTACATAATGAGTTCAGCAGTTTTTTTTATTCTCATTGGTTTGATCTTGATCCTGAATTTTGTCTAGGCAATATGTTCTAGATCACAGAATAGAAGAAGACGAGAACGACTGAAAGGAAGCGCCATCGACGTTTTACTCCTCTGTGTTCTAGATAGATAAGAGTCGATAAGAACTCAGAGAAGAATCGAGGCACTGGAATTGGAATACACTAACACCTTGAATAAAATCCCAGTGGTTTTAGTACAAATTTTATTTCATGATCCATACAAAACAAAGCATATAAAAAATAAATTTAAAAATACCTACGAGTTAATTAATCAAAATAATGTACGTTAATGTTTTTCGTTCATGACTTTATCCATTTGTCTTCTTAGAACTTTCCGTAACATCTCTTCACTCGACGAGCGTTTCTCTCCACTGATGTCGTGTCTGTTCGGCGTCCTGTTGCCCATCTCCAGCCAGTCCTTCGCCTTGTCCTTTTTGATCTTCTTCTGGTAGACGACGTACCCGTCCTTGGTGACGTACGAGATGACGGGGGTGAGCACCTGCCCGCGCCGCCTGTGTTTGCGCGCGCGCAGGTTCCGCTTCAAGTTCTGCTTCATGCTGCGGAACCCGACCTCGCTCACGTCTGACGACTCCGACGAGGAAGTACTGCTGTCGCTACTCGAAGACATTGGGATATACTTCTTCTTCTTCCTCTTCTTCCTTTTGTCTTTTTTTGTTTTCTTGTTTTTCTTCTGTAGTTTGTCTTGCTTTTTGTTGTGATACGGCATCACTACCATTGGCAGTTTCGGTTGTCCCATAAAAGACATAGGCATGCCCATGGGCATCCCTGGCATGGGCATCCCTGGCATGGGCATCCCTGGCATGGGCATCCCTGGGGGCATCTGCATCGGCCCTCTCATCGGCATCTGTGCCATCTGCGGCAACTGCGGCAGCTGCGGGAACTGCATCCCTGCCATCTGCGGCGGCATCATCTGACTGTCTACATTTGTTATCTTCAAGATAAGCACCACTTCTACACACAGTAATACGAGTTTCATCTGAAAATAATTAAACATGTTACGGTTAACGGCCTTAACTTGATTATAAGTTAGGTAAATTAGAAAAGTTTGAACGTTGTATTTTCTACCTTGATTGTAAGGAGTAAACTTCAACAGAACTGCATCGTTATTGTGATCGGCCGTTATTAATTCCTGCTTCAGCTTCAGCTTCTCTTAAATACTTCTTTAAGATTACAGCACAATGGTTCTAAAGATTTTGCGTAATTTTGAAACAATTTCAGTTGTTATGGCGTAACAAACTTACATAAACCCTATACAAATATTCAATACTAAAGAAGTTATCAATATTTTAGATGTGTAATAAAAATAAGTTTATTGAATACGGCCCTTAAACCTACTCCAAATCTTTGATACTATAAATAAATCAATAATAGTCCTTGGATACTAAGCAAAACCTCGTCTCATATTACATAAACCTGTTGTTGCATGTAATTGGTTACGATTAGGTGCAGCCCTCTTACATAGCAGCATTGTTCCTATACAAACATTTTACCGAATCATGCGCATAAAATGTTAGAGCAACTGTGTTGCGGGATCAATAAGTTTCGTGAAACTGATGGAAGTCCTCTCTATGGAATACAAACGGTAAGTGGCTATTTTTTTACTAATACAGAACCTTCATAAAGGTTTAGGCTTCGTGTTCTACAGTAAATAAATTATAATCGTCATTATTCTTCCTTTCAGATAAAATGACTAGGCGATTGCTGTTGTTTCATCTTACAAACGTGATAGTATCAACATTCGCCAAGGATGAACCAGAGCTGCCGTTATGTCCAACAGGCGTAGCGTTTTTCCCACAAAACTTGCCTATGCACTGCCGTATGCCATCTGGAGGGGGTCCTAATGGCGGAAACAATAAACCGAACATGCCCCCCATGCCAAACTTCCCACCACCGTATTTCCAAACTCCGCCACCGGGTAAAGGCCCTCAACCGCTGCCTTACCCGCTGCCACCGATGCCAGGAGGGATGCCAGGGTTCCCACCGATGCCTGGGCCTCCAATGCCTGGGCCTCCAATGCCTGGTCCCATGCCTGGTCCAATGCCGATGCCAATGCCTATGCCGTTCCCAGCACCGATGCCATTGATGCCGCTTCCACCAGTACCAGCTCAAAAGCTTCCAGTCATAGTGATGCCATTCTACTCACAAGATAAATCGTACATGAAAAGTAAAAGACCTGGTAGGAATAAACATAGGCCTCACAGCGGTAGCGACTCTGACAGAGGATGCGGCAGGGGAGGGTGCCGGGGGGGCTCTGGCTCCGACACCGACACGGACACATCCTCAGACACCGACACTGACACCGGCACCGACACCGGCACTGACACCGGATCATCGTCCGACACCGACACCGACTCATCATCTGGATCCGGTTACAACTCGGATGGTGGATGGTGGAGACGGAAGAAAAGTAAAACACCAGGGAGAACAGGAAGAAAGAGAAAAGATCATTCCGATTACAGGAGATCTGGTCATGGGAATGTAAATAATAGTCCTCGGCCGAATGGGCATCAGCATCGTAGTAGACGACACAAGTCAAGAAGAAGAAACGACTCACCGTATAAACAAATGCTCACGCCAATAATTCAGTACGTGACAAATGATGGTTATGTGATATATGAAAAAGAAATATCTAAATCTGAAGCGAAAGATTGGTTGACGGAGAAGAAACAAAATCAGGATGAGGAAGATGATAATGGATTAGATATTGGAGAAAACCGTAATACTAACGTACATGATGAGGAAGATAAGAAGGAAGAACCGGATAAAGAAGAAAGAAAAGAAGAAACATCAACGCGAAGTAGTGTTGCTCCAGGAGCGATCTCTTCGAAGAGAAGGCGGAGACCAGGATCGCACCTGAAGAACCTGATCCAAGCGCAGCGAGCGAGAGCTGTTGCCTCGCCCAAACTACCATAACATTAGGAATACTTTAATTGAATGAATACTCATAAATAAGAATGTTACTTACTTTTTTTACTTTTGTTTACTAATAAAACAATAATATAACTATTATCTGTTTTACTATTTTAATAATGATCTCAAACTTTAGTAGGTACATCTATATAATTTCATCTTTTCCTTACATCAGAGTGATATACCTATTTACAGAGAGTAAGAAAAAGTATAAATACTAAGTCAATTTGTTGTGTTTTCTTCCCTGCTGGACTGGGAGCGAGAGAAAAACATAGAATGTACCAGCTGCATAGCCTCCCGGGCATGCTGGGATCCGAGGGTTTCTGTATATTGCAATTTAGGCGATGGCACAGAATATATAATAGTACTACATAGCGATTGGCTGACAACTTGTCACTACAGCAATATACCTACAAATCTCTATCTATCTCAAAAAACATTAAAAACTTTGTCAGACGTGGCGGAACGACCTTTGTTTAGGTCGTTTACGCTCTGCTACCCCATTAGGGATAAAGGCGTGATATATATGTATTTGTCAAAAACAAATACGACGAGCAACAGAATATTTTTTACCTATAACATTATTACTTTGTCAGACGTGGCGGGACGACCTTTGTTTTGGTCGTTTACGCTATGCCTACCCCATTAGGGATAAAGGCGTGACTATATGTATGTATGTATAACATTATTATTATGAACAGCCGGAGGTGTCCCACCGCAGGGCAAAGGCCTCCCTCCTCTTCTTCCATTTCTCCCTGTCTTGAGCATCTTCCAACCAAAAAATAGGTATTTAAAATAATACAAATCATATTTTTTTAATTATTTTTTCTTACAGATAAAACTAAGAAGACATGAACTTTGGGCTGGATTATATTAGATTTTATTTCTCACTAAAGTAAACTTCTTTATATACTTTATTGCATAAACACAAAAGAAATGTATTTACAAATATAGTGTGCAAGGGCGAACTTATCTCTATGAAGAGATCTCTTCCAGCCAACCCAATGGTAGTAAGAGAAAGTTAATAATTTTCTTCTTCTTTTTTTTTTCTTTTTTTCTTCTTTTGTTTCTCACAGAAAGTCTGTAGTAGTAGGTTCAAACCCTGCATGTTCTGTCGTATTCCATAACGATCTAATAAGAAAACTATATATATATAAAAATTTTACAATGTTAGGTATCCAAATATTTTACGTTGCTATAGCAGAAGTAGCGTCATTTTAAATCCGCTTAATATTTATAGGATGTAATGTCGTTGTCAAAGTACTGTAACTGTTTAGCTTTGACTTTTGACTTAGCGACAAAGAAGCAAAGACCCTCCTGCCAGCAAACTAATATCTCTATAAGAAAGTACATATAATCACGCCTTTATCCCTTATGTGGTAGGCAGAGCGTGAATGACCTAAACAAAGGTCGTTCCGCCACGACTGACTAAGTTTTGAGGGTTATTTAAAATAGATTTGTAGGTGAATGACCTAAACAAAGGTCGTTCCGCCACGACTGACTAAGTTTTGAGGGTTATTTAAAATAGATTTGTAGGTATATATAGCTGTAGTGACAAATTGTCAGCCTATCGCCTAAATTTCAGTATACTATACCTCGGATCCTTTAGTTGGTTTTTACAGTATGCCCGGGAGGAAATGCAGCTAGCACATTCTATGTTTTCTCTCGCTCCCAGTCCAGCATGGAAGAAATAAGTATAAGAAAGTAGTTTGGTATAAAATATAGGCAGGTTGTTGGAGAGCCCTCGTAAGATCTATGCGAGGACAATGTGAAATTTGTTTAGGATGTTGAGGAACACCTGATATGCTACGCGGCCGACGGGATCTACGGGATCTACGGGGTGTACGGGGTGTACGGGGTGTACGGGGTGTACGGGGTGTACGGGGTGTACGGGGTGTACGGGGTGTACGGGGTGTACGGGGTGTACGGGGTGTACGGGGTGTACGGGGTGTACGGGGTGTACGGGGTGTACGGGGTGTACGGGGTGTACGGGGTGTACGGGGTGTACGGGGTGTACGGGGTGTACGGGGTGTACGGGGTGTACGGGGTGTACGGGGTGTACGGGGTGTACGGGGTGTACGGGGTGTACGGGGTGTACGGGGTGTACGGAGTGTACGGGGTCGACGGGGTCGACGGGGTGTACGGGGTGTACGGGGTGTACGGGGTGTACGGGGTGTACGGGGTGTACGGGGTGTACGGGGTGTACGGGGTGTACGGGGTGTACGGGGTGTACGGGGTGTACGGGGTGTACGGGGTGTACGGGGTGTACGGGGTGTACGGGGTGTACGGGGTGTACGGGGTGTACGGGGTGTACGGGGTGTACGGGGTGTACGGGGTGTACGGGGTGTACGGGGTGTACGGGGTGTACGGGGTGTACGGGGTGTACGGGGTGTACGGGGTGTACGGGGTGTACGGGGTGTACGGGGTGTACGGGGTGTACGGGGTGTACGGGGTGTACGGGGTGTACGGGGTGTACGGGGTGTACGGGGTGTACGGGGTGTACGGGGTGTACGGGGTGTACGGGGTGTACGGGGTGTACGGGGTGTACGGGGTGTACGGGGTGTACGGGGTGTACGGGGTGTACGGGGTGTACGGGGTGTACGGGGTGTACGGGGTGTACGGGGTGTACGGGGTGTACGGGGTGTACGGGGTGTACGGGGTGTACGGGGTGTACGGGGTGTACGGGGTGTACGGGGTGTACGGGGTGTACGCGGCCGACGGGATCTACGGGGTGTACGGGGTGTACGGGGTGTACGGGGTGTACGCGGCCGACGGGATCTACGGGGTGTACGGGGTGTACGCGGCCGACGGGATCTACGGGGTGTACGGGGTCGACGGGGTGTACGGGGTGTACGGGGTGTACGGGGTGTACGGGGTGTACGCGGCCGACGGGATCTACGGGGTGTACGGGGTGTACGCGGCCGACGGGATCTACGGGGTGTACGCGGCCGACGGGATCTACGGGGTGTACGCGGCCGACGGGATCTACGGGATCTACGGGGTGTACGGGGTCGACGGGGTGTACGGGGTGTACGGGGTGTACGGGGTGTACGGGGTGTACGGGGTGTACGGGGTGTACGCGGCCGACGGGATCTACGGGATCTACGGGGTGTACGCGGCCGACGGGATCTACGGGATCTACGGGATCTACGGGGTGTACGGGGTGTACGGGGTGTACGCGGCCGACGGGATCTACGGGGTGTACGGGGTGTACGCGGCCGACGGGATCTACGGAATCTACGGGGTGTACGCGGCCGACGGGATCTACGGGATCTACGGGATCTACGGGATCTACGGGATCTACGGGGTGTACGGGGTGTACGGGGTGTACGCGGCCGACGAGATCTACGGGATCTACGGGGTGTACGCGGCCGACGGGATCTACGGGATCTACGGGATCTACGGGATCTACGGGGTGTACGCGGCCGACGGGATCTACGGGGTGTACGCGGCCGACGGGATCTACGGGGTCTACGGGGTGTACGCGGCCGACGGGATCTACGGGATCTACGGGATCTACGGGGTGTTCGGGGTGTACGCGGCCGACGGGATCTACGGGGTGTACGCGGCCGACGGGATCTACGGGGTGTACGCGGCCGACGGGATCTACGGGGTGTACGGGGTGTACGCGGCCGACGGGATCTACGGGGTGTACGGGGTGTACGCGGCCGACGGGATCTACGGGGTGTACGGGGTGTACGCGGCCGACGGGATCTACGGGGTGTACGGGGTGTACGCGGCCGACGGGATCTACGGGGTGTACGCGGCCGACGGGATCTACGGGGTGTACGCGGCCGACGGGATCTACGGGGTGTACGCGGCCGACGGGATCTACGGGGTGTACGCGGCCGACGGGATCTACGGGGTGTACGGGGTGTACGCGGCCGACGGGATCTACGGGGTGTACGCGGCCGACGGGATCTACGGGGTGTACGGGGTGTACGCGGCCGACGGGATCTACGGGGTGTACGGGGTGTACGCGGCCGACGGGATCTACGGGGTGTACGCGGCCGACGGGATCTACGGGGTGTACGGGGTGTACGCGGCCGACGGGATCTACGGGGTGTACGGGGTGTACGCGGCCGACGGGATCTACGGGATCTACGGGATCTACGGGGTGTACGGGGTGTACGGGGTGTACGCGGCCGACGGGATCTACGGGGTGTACGGGGTCGACGGGATCTACGGGGTCTACGGGGTGTACGCGGCCGACGGGATCTACGACGATCTAGACGGACTACGACGCACAACGGTAAACGAGAAAATACACTATATTTAGATTACTTAGCGGTATAACAGAAGCTTTTAAAAATATGACAGAACCATAGTTCCATGGAACCATGCCTCATGGTCATGGGGTACAAATTGTTCGTTTGTTCTTTTTCGCTACATCAGACAACATTTTTCACATAAACTTGCGTAAGGTTTGTTGTAGTAAGTAGTAATATTTAGGTTTAGGAGACAATTCCACCGCGCAAAGATCGCAAAATCTTGGCTAACATGATCACCTGACGATGATTGCGATGCAATATGAGCCCATCCTCACCAATTGTAATACAGGCATTTGGCCGGAAGCAAAAAAATCAAATTCAAATTAATTTATTAAAAGTTGGTACAAGTCATCTGTTTTACCCTCGTATGTCCCGACTTAATAGGTCCTTATCTCAAAAAGGGGTTCAACTCATTCTTGAAACCTGTTTTGAAATGCTGCCGAATACCCATACTATCGACGGGCAATACCTAACCTACCTAATAAGTAATACGAGTAACAACAATAATACAATAACAATAAGTAATACGAGTAACAAAGCAGAAAACTATTGCCTAATAATATTATTTTCTTTATATCGTTATACGGGGTGTAAGGGACAGCGTCCCGCAAACTGATAGGGGTTGCTCAGTCAACGAAACTGAACTACTATACCAGGAATTTATTTCATAAAACGATAAAATAATTGTCTTTCCCATACAAAATGAAAGCTGATAAAACAGGTGTGAGTGTTGAATTGACGGCTGACAGGGATGAATGGAAGAAGAAAACGTACTGCGCCGAACCCAAGTAAATGGGATAAGGGCAAGCGAATGATGATGATACAAAATGAGCAGTGGGATGATTCAGGCTAAATAAGATAAGATAAGATACAAAATGACCACCTCGATCAGACAAGTTGTATGGAAAAGCCATTTTTATAATCATTTGCTGAAAGAATTTCCTGGTGATAGTTGTTCAGTGTCGTTGACAGAGCAACCCCTATCAGTTTGCGGGACTTACACCCGGTATAATGTCATCATATCAGAAATCTAGTTACGCCATGGCAGCTGTAACAGAAATCCTTTTTCTTTTGTTAACAATCGCCGTATTCCTACAATGCCCTCGTATTGCGCAATAGAGCTCCACCTGACTCAATAAAATGCATAAAACTGGTTTTCGGTCATGAAACCGCTACACACTATGGATTGGTGCAAATTGAATGTGAGTTCAGTTTTTAATTCCTTTTTTATAAACGTTAATAACCTGAAATTATAATCAAATTCATTATGACTGTTTCAGATTTGGAAATGGAAATATGTGTTCATTAGTGTGGTGTTTGTGGTGCGGCCGGTCAGCCCGCAGTTCCCCATGCAGATGTTCCAGATGCCGCCGATGTCGCCGATGATGATGCCCGGCGCCGCGCCCGCTCCGCCGATGGACCCGGCGACGCCTGACCCTCCGCCGGAGAACAACAACGTGGCGTTCGCGATGCCGGTGCCGATGCCGATGCCGCTGCAGATCGCGGTGCCGGCGCTGTCGCCGCCGTCGTTCTGCGCCGCCAAGCCGCGCCCCCCCGCCTGCCCGCCGTGCCCGCCCTGCCTGTGCGCGCCCGCCTGCACGCCCTCCTTCTTCTCCTACTGCTCGCCGTGTCATCAGAAGTGTCGCTGCACGAATGGCAAAGAGCCGCCGGTGCCGCTTCCTCCAGTACCTCCGCTACCGGCTCCCGGCCCAGCCTTTGCTCTACCGATGCCGATGCCACCTCCTGCTATAATGGTGCCGATACCTCCGTTCCCCAGAATAGCAGAGTCGAGCGCTTCATGTAGCAGTGAATCGGAGTCTTCTGTTTCTTCTTCCTCTTCTTCGGAATCTAGTGACGATGATTCATCAGCAAGTTGTGGGCTCAGGAACGGCAATTGTAATAAAGGCAACATGAAACTTGGTAGACGGAGGCATCGAAAACGTCATAAGTCACGCAGAAAAAAGAAAAGATTCAGCAGAAGGAGCCTCGGTGGCGGTCGGGATGTGATCCAGCCAGTGCTGTCGTTCATTAACAGCCGCGGGAGTGTGAAGTTGAACCGCCGTCTGTCCGCTAACGACGTCCGCACACTCACCAGAGACAGCTTTGAAGATAGGAACAGAGAGTATTTGATGGAGAGGCTTCAAGCAAAACCTCACGAAAAATTAGCAATTACTGAGTCACCTGAAGTTCAGAATGTGAGGCTGGTGGCTAGCGAGGATACATACAATCGTCCCCAAATTCTGTTAATATCCGATTATAAGTCGAAATTTGATAAAAATGGTCGAAAATACCGTGCACATGCAGGACAGACGAAGCAAGAACAACGCACGTTGAAGCAGGGTACGAAGGAGCTGGTGTTCAAGCCTCCACATGACAAGACTATCAAAAACTTATCAGTGTCTTTTCAAGTAGCGTAGAATCATTATTAGTAATATTTTTTATTTTTTATACCTTATTAATATTTAATAAGTGATTAAATATATTTTTTATTAATTAAGTGTGGTTTTCCAATAAATTTAATTTTGGAAGACGTAATTTTGAAATAGGCGAATGCTTCACCATCATCACGTTACATAAAAACAGAACAATTAGTGTTCACTGTTCATGTAACTGCCTTCTTGTAGAACAATACTATTCTGAAAGCCTAAGTATAAGTGAACGAACAATGCCATTTTATAATCGATCTTATATGTACCAGTGCACATGTGCGAGCACTTTAGTATTCGACTTACAGCCATGGCGTTACAACAAACTGTGTTCTTCGTCACATTGTTGAAAATTATCGTTGCCGATGGAACATTCGAAAATATCACTCAGGGAGTTGATCTCAAATCCATACAAGAGCTTTTATCGCAAGGCTACGATCAGCTGAAAGGAATGGAAGCTCTAATGCAAGGAGTGAAGGCCGTAGGCAGTGCGGTGGGAGACGCGGGGGCCAACATCGGGGGTCGCGCTGGAGCAGCATACAGACGCAGCGGACAGCAGCAGCAGCGGCTCACCAGCCCGCGGCCAGCAGGTGAGAAGACCTGCTGCACCCAGAACGGTTGCATGACGTGCCCTTTCCCGGCCATCCCGATGCAATTCTACCCGATACCGGCTCCTGCGCCGATGCCCTACGCTGTCCCAGTGCGGACGGTGTTCGAGCCGGTCGTGCACGACCATCCTTCTCCTCGCAAGATCCAGGAGATCATCAGCAAGAACAAAGACAGACCGAGGAACAAGGCGTCGAGCTCCACCAGCTCGTCCCAGGAGTGCAGCGGTGATGAAGACAGCTCCTCCGGCGATGCTGAGTCAAGCCGTGAAGTGGACTACTATGCCGATATCCCGATCCGCGTTAAGGGTATCTAGGAGACATCAGCTACTTTCTTATTTATTGTAATAATCATAATTAATTAATTAATCTTTTCCAAAATATTGGTACAATTAACTAGGATTTCATAATTTATTTATTTTCTAGGAAAATATAAAATCAGAAGACACTACAGGCACAAAGCAAGTAGAGGACCGCCACTGCCGCGTAAGACAGTCATTTCTATTGAAATATATTGAGTGTTAGAACTGGGAAATGTAACTAAATAAAAACCCCAAGCATTTCCTACACTTAGAACTATTTATATTTTGTATAAAAGATTATTTTAAAAATATATTTACATAATAAATTTTTATTACACATTCATAAATCAGAGTGTCTTTACATACCAAATTCGTACCCTGTCGGCTTTGGCTCAGCTTATTACTATGACTTTGATATTAAATTAAGTAAAGGAATACTTCCTTTGAGATTTCTTGACATGACTTCGAGTTTAATTAACTATCGCTGTCTTTGCGTGTCTTTCATCAGTGGTTCTTCTATGTTATTCGCATTGATCTCCTTGACTTCCGGCCCCACCGGAAAAGACATGGCGGTGTCGTCCTTCGTGGTGAAATACTGGTACAAGGCTCTGATGAAGTAGCCCCAGCTGATGAGGAGCAGTATCAAGAAACAAACTTGAACTGCTATGAGGAGCCAAGGACCAGTGTGGTAGACTCCGTTTAGGAACAATTTTGATTCATCTGGTAGAGGAGACTGTTCCTATAAAAATATATATTAAAAATTGAAATTTGATGCCAAAAAAAGATCATCAACAGAAATAGGTTTTAAATAAATTGTTCTTACAATTTCAATGAAGCAGATAGGCAGCACCATGTTGGCGAAGTGTTTCGCGTGTTCGTTGTAGGAGATGTCTCCGATGACTAGGTTCAGCTGCAGAGAGATCTTCGTCTCCAACTGAAGACCAACTTTCTGTAATTTCATATTATTTTCGTAAAACATATGATTAATGATTATTATTATAAAAATTATATATAGATATACAAACAAAAAAGGGCAAAGTTGAGTTCATGAACAAGAGGAGGAGTCTTAATATCGGGAAATTATTGATAATACTCACAGGATCAACAGCGATCCAGGATTGAAATCGTTCAGGATTAGGGTTAATCCCTTCAATCCGCTCGTAAACGCTGGGGTCGACACCCACAAAATGAGCCTTCGACAAAGCTAGCGGCACACCTGAAACAAAAAAATACATTTAAATTCTACAAAAAGCTTTAGTCGGATTTATTTTGATTTGAATCATTTTCTCTCACCCATAAAACACTCAGGCAACGCAAGGACCCCGTTATTATACAGATCGGGGTCGAGAGTGAAGAAGTCGTCTTTGAAGTGGTAGACCATGGCATCGGCGCCGTAGGACATGGGCTTCGTGCCGTGGTACTGCATGTGGAACATCCTGCAGATACCGATACGGTACAGGTTGATGGGGAACGTGGGGTCGATGTTCGGACGGTAGCCCACGCCTTCGTACGCGTTGTCGAATGTGTTGCATAGAGAGCTGCAAATGATTGTGATGTCAGTCGATATGAAGAAAAATACCTATAAAAATATTTAATTTTGACAATAAGCAAAGGGATTAGGATAGAACAAATCGAGATAACAGATGATCTGACCCAATTGTTAACCTCATTAGCTCGATGGCGGCGGTGCATTGCTTCCTGTAGATATAATATAAGACCATAAGACAATGGCAACCGATAAATGGAGGAACAATTATTTATTCACTCAGCTTGCTAGAAAGGGCAAACATTGATCCTAGAGGACATAGGAATTTATATAGGAAAAAGCGACTCTAAAAACTACTCAGCGTGGGGGCTTTGAGTTAGTACCCCTGTCATCAAGATATAACCTACTTTCTGAAACTTGTATTAATAGTAACTGTGTATGTTGGTTGTTATTTCGAAAGCATCGCTTACCACTGATCAGGGTCGACCTCCTGGCTCATCTCGAGTCGCTTGTGTCCGTTGCGGGACTGGATCATGTACTTGTCTTCATCAGCTGTTGATATCTCGATGCGGTGTTTTAGGTCAGGGTCGTAAATCTGAAATGTATGGTTGGTATTATTACTAGTATTATTTATAGTTATTATTATTAGTAGTTAGTATTAACATTGCAGTGGGACATCACAGGCTATTAAAAAAAAACACGATACTTTTTATTTCAGTTATCAACTTAATTAGGTCTTATAATTCAATTCAATTCAATTATTTATTTCAGACCAATTACAAAGTCCATATATTTGTTAGTAGCACCTTATTCTAGTGTTAGTATTTATTTATTTATTTTACTGGTATAATGATCTTATAAGTCAAGTAAATCAAATTTTAATTTAAAACGTTTGAAATATATAAAACTTGATGTTTGTTATATTGTCTGTACTAATGTTCTGCAATTTTTAATTCAGATTGTTCCATAATAAATCTTTGGGATTATCATAAGGTAATCTACTTACCCTGTCTAGGATGCCCATCTTCTCGAAGGAAATGGACCCAGGCATCAGCTTGTGCGAGAGAGACACGAGTGGTTCCTCGTAGCCCCACAGGTAGCTGCTGGCGTCCAGCGTCACCAACGGCTTCGAGTTTAGCTGTGACGTCAGCAGGTTGAACGCCATCTGGCTGAGGTACAGGGAATCCACCATCTTGGACAGCATGCCCTTTGGACAATGATGCGTTAGGTTTTGTGTTTGAAATATTAAGTTATTTTCTTTTAATGTGTGGCTTCACCGCACATTATGGTCCTTCTAAAATGTCTCTGTAGCCAACTTTATGTGAAATGTACAAATGAATATAATGTCTAAGGGCCGTATTTCAAATCAGCTCTCAAGAGTGACAAAGAGTTTGAGTTCGTATCAGAAATGTCATTTCAGTACAAACTGACCTGTCAAATCAATACTTAATATTGCTCTCAAGTTTGAGATCGAGTAATCGGAGTTCCCATTTAGTAATAGAAACTTTCTCGCGGTCTTTCACGCAAAAAATGCATTGTCTCATACAAGTGGGAATGGGCCCCCTTGTGGAGAGGACCACTCTGCGGAGATCGTGCCTAACGGCTGCCCCCAAAGGATTCCATTCCGATCCAAACAAGTGTTACGCGGTCGCTTCCGCATCTGATAAGTCGAAATGAAGACGAAAGAGTGGTCAACAAAGATCGATGCGTTTCGTGTTCATGTTCGTGACATTCATCCCTCAAAACTTATGGGTTTAGGTATTTCACGCTAATATCATCATCTAATCAGACTTGCAGGCATGATACTATAAGTTTTAATGTGTGGCTTGACCGCACATTTTGTTTAGAAATTCACGACGAAAATCGTGGCCTCATATGAACCAACCATTTGGAACCGTTGTTTGGAAGGCTGACCAACATCTGGGGCATATATTCTCTTTGCGGATATCATTCCATTAATCTCTACCTTCACTAACCAGCATAGGTATATTGGGCGCGGTGACGTTGAGGTCCTCAGGGTTGGCCACCGACTCCTCCGGCAAGAACTCAAGTCGGACATGCGGAGTGTACCACATGCGCTGCGCATGCTCGTCTATCACTATATCCAGGTTACTTCGCATCTCTCTGTGAACAAAATAATTTACTATATAGGTATATACATACTTTAGAATTTGTACTTTTATTAAACTCTTCATTTTCATCATCAGCCTGTGTCAGTCCACAGCTAGCATTATTTTTAACTAGCTTTCTGCTCTGCTGTTTCACCCGCGGTTCTTGGGAATCAAATATTTTCCCATGGTAAAAGCTAGCCTTTTGCTATTAAGTCGTTCTTGCGGTTCGTCCGTATTTAGCGATTTTTTACAAAGGTTCAAAATTTCTTAGCGAGAGCTTTAATTTTTTACTAATTAGGTTTGTACACGCATATAAAAAATTAAGGAAATGGAGGCCCTCATAAAGATTATTTATTTTGGTAGTAAATAAACGGATACATTCATAATCATTAACAATTGGATGGATGGTAATGATTGATTCTTGGAAGGACAACAAACAGGAAAGCGTCCCGAGACATCCACTCTACGGGCTCTCCCCCGCCACAGGTCGGATGCAAACCCGCAAAACCTTCCTGCGCTCTACGCTCCGACGAAAACACTACTGAAAATCAAACCAAAGAAAATCTGCCTCCAAGCTATAAGGAACCTTGGCCAACCTGGAGAAGTCTAAATAGGCTGAGGACCCAGGTTGGTGGAAGCAAAGATAATCGGTGAGGGTATTTAAGTAGCACAGACGCCAGCTGTGAGTGTTGAGAACCCTTGCAAACCTTGGCACACCTCACCAACGATACCGCGTGCCCAACCACCTGCTCGCGTGAGGACTTGCTCGAGAGGAACCAGAGACCCACTACGGTTGCCGATTTCTGGGAAAGCAAGATTTAGCCCGTGTTCTTGCCGACACGAAAGAAGAAGAAAGGAGGAAATGACATTATCAATAATTTTCAACCTGCGTCAGTATACTGATGGACACCGGCATCTTCCAGGGCGTGCCACCTGGTATCGGATTTTCGTAACAAGTCCTTCTGCAGGTCACAGCTGCACCAGGCAGGAGGGCGGCGTCTCACACACACGTTTATCTTGTTCAAATAAATACGAAGCCCAATATGCAAAGGTCAGTTCAGGCTAGGTAACATTTACTGTAGACCGTGCACTGTAAGAACTCTGCCAAGATAACAATATTGTGATAGCGTGAGAGCTATTAGCTACTCGCTCTTTACGTTGATACTTTTCTTACTTGCAAAACCGCTCATGCTCGAGGCAATTTCTAATGACTTGGAACAGCAGCTTTGAAAAGGGTTAACTAGATTTTTTATCAACTCTTCAAAGTTCTTCTTTAGAAGTTATCAAAATTACTGAGATCTGTCAGCTAGCACAGCACAGCCTTTCCACCGGCTTTCAGTGACTCTGTCCATCTGGAGTCCATCCTGATTCCTGAATAAGGGCTTTTCCATCTGAACACTATCTTTTCAATCTCCTGGTGCTGATGGCCGGCATATCGAATTCACATAACATTGGTTATCTGGCTTTGATTATTAGATTTGAGTAGCGTACAACCCGATACCTAACCAGAGAATATATAATAGTACTACATAACCTAACTTTAATTGCAGCAAGTATTTCGGGCTTCACAATAGCCCCACGCGTCAGAAGAAGAAGTTTTCGAGCTTGTACCTAATGATTTTACATTAGTTGATCTAAGCTTCATCAGCAAACTTCCTAGCTTTAAAAAAAAAGTTAGCTTTAATTTCTGAATCGTGACAGTGGCAATCTACCGACGTCAAATTAATTTCACTGAGTCCAATTCATCCTACCCTATATTGTTTTCTATTACTGGAAATGATTTTCCAGTAATAGAAAACAATATAGGGTATATATGTGTGCATATATGTATGCATCAGCATTGAGTCATTTATCAAACCGCTGCCAAATATTTATCTGTTCTTCAATGTTTATAGGAACTTTCATATATACACACATACATATAATCACGCATTTCTCCTTAATGGGGTAGGTAGAGCGTAAAAGACCTAAATAAAAGTCGTTCCGACACATCTAACAAAGTTTTGAGGGTTATTTAAGATAGATTCGTAGGCTGTAGTGACAGGTTGTCAGCCCATTGCCCAAATTGCAATATTCTGCAACTCTCGGATCTCTTAGCCGGATTTTACAGCATGTCCCGGAGGAAATGCAGCTGGCACATTCTATGTTTTTCTGTCGCTCCCAGGCCAGCATAGAAGAAACTTCTTAGGAACTTTCATTAGTCATGCAAATATCTCACTAGCAACTATATTTTTTTTCTAAAATAAAGATGAGTTCCTATTTGTTCTTGGTCTCGCAGACCTCACAGTAGATATATTTATTTTTAAGTTGATTCAATTTGTAATAATTAATTAGCTACTTGTCTTGTAACTGTCTCTGAAGCATTGATATATAAACTGTGTTGCTGATAGTGACAGGTCATTAGTCTCACTTCCGATTGATACAGTAGGAGAGTTTCGCAAGTAATTCACAATATTCCGTCATTTTGTGGAAATGAGAATAATAGTAGTTTTGGGGCGTTTGATAAGCTTGCATCATGGACTCTGGCTCAGTCACCTCTAGATGTATCGCTAACCTATCGCAATGAAAAATATAGTTCAAAGTGAGCGGAATGAGGAGAGCTGTTGTTTTATTTAATATTTCTGAAGGAGACCAATGTGTGCAAGTGGGCCTGTGTGTAGAGCTTGTGACAAATTAATAAACAAGCTCAGATCGTGCGGGATCACGCTAATATTGCAACATCGGGCGCAGCGCAGACGCAGACGTCGAGATAAAAGCGAACGTGGTCGCCGGGTTAGATCTACATAATGATGTGTTACGTACATTTATAGATTGTCTATATACGAGTATGTATTATAGGTATACTCACACCGCCGGACAGATTAAGTAAGCTTTATCCTGACTGTTACAGTGTGCTCGGCTCGAGATAGGAAGCTCACTGCTAACATAGAAATGCCAATCAAATCCACACGTAGTGAAATACCCGTGTTAAACATTTATAAAAGATTACTGCATGATATTTATTACATATTATAGTTTTCTTCCATGCTGGCCTGGGAGCGAGAGAAAAACATAGAATGTGCCAGCTGCATTTCCTCCCGGGCATGCTGTAAAATCCAGCTAAGGGATCCGAGGGTTTCAGTATATTGTAATTTAGGCGATGGGCTGACAACCTGTCACTACAGCAATATACTTACAAATATACTTACAAATCTATCTTGAATAACCCTCAGAACTTTGTCAGACGTGGCAGAACGACCTTTGTTTGGGTCGTTTACGCTCTGCCTACCCCATTAGTGATAAAGGCGTGATTATATGAATGTATGTATATATGTATGTATGTATTATAGTAAAAAAAAAAAAAAAAAAAATTGGAAGGACTGTCACAATCACAACAGTACTCGTACCAACTGCTTGTATGACGTCTTATTCCGCGGACTGCTAACGAAAGCTTCATATAAATAACAATAACTTTTCATCCAATTATAATGTTGCTACCTACCCGATCAGGGATAAAGGCGTGATTATATGTATGTATGTATGTATGATGTTGCTAGTTGCTAATGCTAGTTAAGCAAATAATTATAAAAACATTGATAACGGATTTATCAACTTATTGACAATGAGACATCACTGCTGCGTCGTGTGATTATGATAACTAAACACAATGTCATATTTGTCTAACGTAGATAATTTATAAGTTAATGCAAGTAAACTAAAAACTTATGCAATATCGTAACTTTCATATCGCAAGCAAAACCAGGTACTTACTGTACTAAATTTTTTATTTATTTATTTATTTAATCAATACAATTACAATTATCATTACAGTATACACCAAGTCGATAAAAGTAGTAGATACAACATTAAATTTAAAAAAAGCAAACAAAAATATTATTCTAAAACTAACATACAGTTTTTCTTGAATTCCGCCACCGAACAATTCCAAATATCAATCGAACCAGAGACCTTATTTATACTTATCATTGCCCTCGGAATAGGTGCATACTTAAGCAAGTTTGTTCGCGCCAGCGGTATTTGCAGGAGCTGCGGTCTTGGACCTTGTCTCAGGCGCAACAGTGGGATTACTATACCAAGAGCCTCTAGTACCTGTGTATTGTTTATTTGTCCTCGAAGCACACGCCACACATAGGTAGCCAATGCTACTTCCCTCCTCACGTTCAACTTATTATATCCAACCATCCCCATAACAAATAGGGATGGGTACATAAGTGGGTAGAATGGGTATACTCCATACATCTTTAAATACAAGTATCTCAAAAACTTGTTCTGGATTTTTTCCAGCATGAGACTGTATTTTGTCTCATGTGGGTTCCATATCATTGCACCAAATTCCAATTTGGTTCTTACGAGGGCATTATACAGCGTTTTTACCACGTCCATGTCTCTGAATCCCTGCCTGAGTATAAAACCAAGGCTACGAAAAGCTGTTTTGCATGTTTCTATGATGTGATCCCTGAAGTTTAGACGGCTGTCAAATTGAACGCCCAGGTCCCTAACATTTTGAACGCTCCTAATCGGGTCTTCTCCTATATTGTATGTAAAATTAAAAGGATCACATCGGCTTAAAACGATTGTGCTACATTTGGCAGAATTAAATCGCAGCCCCCAAATACATACATACATACATATAATCACGCCTTTATCCCTAATGGGGTAGGCAGAGCGTAAACGACCTAAACTAAGATCGTTCCGCCACGTTTAAGAAAGTTTTGAGGGTTATTTAAGATAGATTTGTAGGTATATTGCTGTAGTGATAGGTTGTCAGCCTATCGCCTAAATTGCAATATACAGAAACCCTCGGATCCCTTAGCTGGTTTTTACAGCATGCCTGGGAGGAAATGCGGCTTGCACATTCTATGTTTTTCTCTCACTCCCAGTCCAGCAAGGATTACTAAAATAACATTAAGGTATTTAAACCTGGAACACACTTTAAATAATGTAGACGTAAAAGCACTAGTGGCGGCGTGCGTATTTGAACGCACCCCGACACTAGTAGATATGTTCACTCCGTCTGTCGCAGCTAATGTCATATCGATAGCTGCTCTCTTTCTAATTCGCATGGTTCGAATATGTCTCGTGATATCTTTTGCTTTACTGAACTTTATAGTCAAGAATAAATCCTGCAGAACATACCTACAACGGAGTATTATTGATTGGGGACCCCATCCCCGATATTGGTGACCACGTGTGCAGCTGTTATTGCAGCAGTGCACTCGTGTTCGGTACTCTACACTTGAAGAGTTCCATCTCACTGACCTGTAGGTGAAGGGGCCGACCTCGTCGACGCGCAGCTGCGTGTCCTCGCCTGACAAGAAGGCGTCCGCGTTGCTGACGTTGAAGAGGTACGCGCGGAGATGCAGACCCTCGATCTCCTTCATCATCATCTCGTGCACGAACGAGCCGTTCGTCACTTTCGTATACTGACAAGGAGAAATTACGTTGATTATTAACTATTTGGATTGAAGTATTTCCTTTTCTATAACGGAATTTATTACGCTTCAGTATTTATTTATTTAACTTTCTAATGGTAGACTAGTTAAAATAGATTAGTTATTTCAAAATTCATCGATAACATACATGGTATCAATATCTTCCATGCTAGACTGGGAGCGAAAGAAAAACATAGAATGTGCCAGCTGATTTTCCTCCCGGGCATGCTGTAAAAACCAGCTAAGGGATACGAGGCCAGTATATTGCAATTTAGGCAATAGGCTGACAACTTGTCACTATATCAATATACCTATAATATCCTAAATAACACTTAAAACTTTGTCAGACGTGGCGAAACGACCTTTATTGTCGTTTACGCTCTGCCTACCCCATTATGGATAAAAGCGTGATTATATGTATGTAGGTTTTTATTTTTATATTTTAGTTTTAATTTAATATTTAATATGTATCCAAAATTAATTATTTACTTAACGTTGGAAGAGCGGTGCCTTCTAACACAGGCCCTGAAGCTTTCCAGAAGGCACCGACCCTAAGATAAGTTTTATCTGTAATAGCTACCAATAAAAACATATTTTATTTTTATTTATTTATTTATTTTATATATGTAACATACATGGAAACAAAATAATTAGATACGTACCAACCTAGTTCGACTTTGTATTCGTATGTTCCACTCACCTGTTTAAAGATTAGAATGATGGGATCCACGGAGAGCGTGATGAGGAGCAGCGAGAACCAGATCAGCCCCAGGGAGAAGTTCGCACATAATGTTACTGAAACAAATCATTATTCTTCTTCTTCTGTCGTGTGGGTATCGATTCAATCGAACCGATAAACCCTGGTGTCTAAGTTTTTTAACCGCCTAATAGCACAGCTAATAGGCCTCTGACATGGTTTGTGTAACGAACACTATCAGAGACAGCGACCAGGACCGATGGATTAACGTGCCCTTCGAAGCACGAAATCTTTTTTCTTCCAGACAATCAGATGATTCGGTCTGCATTGTCCTAACTAAACTGGGGGAAATCTCAAAATGTGATGAATTGACAAATATCAACTTCGTGTCCCCCCTGGGAATTGAACCCAAGACCTCTGGATCCTGAGCCCATGGCTCTGACCACTAGACCACGGGGCAGTTACAAACAAATTATTTAAACCTACTGTTACATTGATAGATACTAGTATTTTTGGTCCAATATCTATTATGGTTATGATGTGACGATCTTTGTTTAGGTTGTTTACGCTCTGCTAACCCCATTAGGGATAAAGGCGTGATATGTATGTGATATATGTTTTTTTTTTTTACCAAGAATAAACAAATAAACTACATAAGCTTTATACTTAGTTGGTTCTTCTACTAATTTAGAAATACTGTTTAATGTAACTGTTGCATTTCGTACTCTACTACTCTATCAAGTAAATATAATTGAAGTCTCACTTCCGTAGGTCGGCTGGAAGAAATTTCTTAGTAGAAATAAGCTGTACCTGTTGTGTCGTTATTCCTTGTGTATTCTTTCTCATGTTACTTATGTACAATAAACAGTAAATAAATAATGGTACAAAAAAAAAACCATTATACATACATACATAAATCACGCCTTTATCCCTTACGGGGTAGGCAGAGCGTTTAACGCCTCTTAAAAGGCGCTTTCGCCACGTCTGACAAAAATTGAGGGCAATTTTAGATTGTAATATGTATTGCTTTAGTGACAGGTTGTCAGCCCATCGCCTAAATTACAATATACTGAAACCCTCGGATCCCTTAGCTGGTTCATACAGCATGCCCGGGAGGATATGCAGCTGGCACATTCTATGTTTTTCTCTCGCTCCCAGGCCAGCATGGAAGAAACCATTATGATGTGATTGAAGTATGCGTCAGCTGTTCGTAGCAGGCAGTGCAGTGCAGGCGTAGCGCACTCGCTACGGGATGCGATCAGCGTGACGCATACTACAACCGTCATGCGCCACCTATACTACTAGTAGTATTATAAGTAGTAATAGTAATGGCAATGTAAACAGGATTCTCACTCACCTGTGTTTAGTCTGTGACGTCTTCTGTCGTATTTCATCACTTCTCTCTCTTTTCTTATCACCATTTTCACTTTCTCTATCTCACCGCTTAAATTATAAACTGAAAATAAATCACTGAGTTAGGAGACAACTACTTTATTTTCTAGACGAGCGGTTATGTAACCATTACCAATGAAATCAATCACACAGACAGATATCATTGTTGTTTTTAAAATAATAATATGAAGATAACATCTTTTAGGGTCACATAAAATTTCCATTTTGGATTTAAAACTACCTACTATCATAATAAATTTATAAGTTTAAAACGTAAATGTAATGAAATGACGTACCGTCATCAGCTCTTACATAAACATTGTTCATATTTTTGCAATTAATAGGTAAATTAATTATAATTTCGCGCATAATACTTGTATTGTTCTTTTGATATCATTTGTTAAACAATGTAGCTATGAGTTCGGAGGTTGCAGGTTTGTACTGTTCAAAGGCTACTCCATGGTATGTAGTTATAAAGGGTATATATATATTTAAATTTGCTTACGTCATAAACATAAACAATGCTTATAGTGAATTACGTAAATAAGTATACTGATATTACTGGAAGTTATCCTTAATGCTTGCTATACACGTGTAGCCCGACGCGGGCGGTGCATGCCGCCGGCTAAGCCGCGCGACGTGGCGCAACTTTTCATGCCGCTGGCACAAGTAGCAGAAGCCGGAGGGTAACATTAGTGTTGGATGTCTGTCGATAATATGCCTATCGATAGTATACCTTGAAAAATAGGAACAATGTCGTTTCGATGAGCCTATCGTAATCGAGTAATCAGCAATACTATCGATAGCCAGCGGCAGTGTGCGCAACACGCGTGTGTTTTTCCGTGGTTCGGAAGGCACGTTAAGCCGTTGATCCCGGGTAATATCGTTTCCCATCGTAGACATTAGTTTGTTAAGCCATGTCAGAGGCCAGTGAAGCATTGGCGGCTTGAAAACTCTGACCTAATCTAGGATTAGGTCTGGTTTCCATTCTGGGTTGCGGAGGTCGCTCCGTGTAAAAACCATCCCAGCCATCGTAGCCATCCCCGTTAGATACGGTATAAGGCTAGGGACATGATAATGATGACGATACGATAGTACCTGAGAACGTATTAAATTTCACCACAAAATATTCTTAATTTCCTTTTAATAAATAGACGACTGGCCGACGAGCACGCACTTGGCTAGTTATAAGTATATCTACGAGTTTGTTTGTTTGTTGATCACTTTGAGGCTAAGGCGAGTAAACTACTTTATCTAGTTTAAAGCACTAGTACATATTTTATCAGACGTCTAACTGGCACAAGCTGTATTTTTAGAGCATTATCTATCAATAGGTGTGACCAGATTAGAAAAAATATGTATTTTGTAGATTAGCTGAAATTGTAGAGACATGAAAATCCAAATTGAAAATGGAAACATCATGATGTTTTTCATAAAACTCCACCGAACAAACTTCATTGTGGATAGTTTCTTTAGTCATTAATAAAATATCATATTCAGTATATCATATTTCTTCTATCATAGCTATAGCTAAGCTAATAAAATATTAATATTTTATACTAGCTCTACGGACCGTGGGGTTTGAATAACTTTTCCCGTGGAAATATGTAAACTTCTCCCGCGTCATTGTGTAGCCTAATCCTTCTTCTGGTTGCAATAGCTTTTTAATGGCAACGGAGAATGAGAATTTGAAATTTTCTAGTTTATGCATAACAGATTTTTTCATTGTGAAAGTATAAAATAAAATCGAGATGAAATAGGATAGAAATAAATAGGAATTTACTTAATAAAAAAATACTTACGTGCTGCTTTCCAAACATAGGCCGCCCGCTTACAATTAGAAATAA
This sequence comes from Scrobipalpa costella, assembly GCA_949820665.1. Classification (NCBI taxonomy): domain Eukaryota; kingdom Metazoa; phylum Arthropoda; class Insecta; order Lepidoptera; family Gelechiidae; genus Scrobipalpa; species Scrobipalpa costella. Next base: position 27,063,532 of record OX463296.1, on the reverse strand, counting down.
TGATTCATTTAAGTTGATTCACAATTAATTAACAAGATGTAATTTTTATTCCGGCACAGCACTTCAAAAATTACAATTAATAATTCTTAAAAATATATTAAATTGAAAAATAAATTAGCCACATCCACTGAGCACCGTTATTAATGCGTATTAGGCGCGTTCTGCGCGGGCGCACCCAGCGGTATCTAACTTCTGTAAAAATCAAGAACGAGACTGTTGTCCTCGTTGCGAGATAACTTGAGTTTACTGTACAGACAGAGGTTATCTGAAAATCGCCATTCAATACGTTCATCACATTATTGTGAACTTGTGTACAGTCGCCGCCGGCTATAATAAGCATCTTCTTCCGGATCCAGACTAACTTCCTATATAAAAAATATTATTAAGAATCTGCGGCATATTGTTTTATATAAAATCGCATAGAACTGCGCGATTTATCAAAATGCCCCTTCACTCAATTTGATAAAATTTAAGGTACGTGAGGTATTTTAAAAATTTTAATTGTGGAAACTGAAACAAAGTCAATAATTATTACAAATTTATTTATTCATTATAAATTACCTAACTTACTCTTAATATATTTACTTTCATTTTCTAACTAGAATATACTCGTACCTAACGTTCATCCTTCGTGTACCCACTAATAACTCCTGTAAATAGACAGAAAATAAACATGTTTCATGTTTAATAGATTTGATGATAGAGTTAAATGCAAACGTAATATTTATGGTGTTGCGTTTACAGGAGATATTGTGTCAAAAAATAAGACCGCGTTGTTGCGGTCCCTACTACGTATACTCCTTATCACACCAACTTGGCGAAAATGAACAGTTTTCAATCAACAACGATTGTTGCATATCACGGAGTTGCGTCTCCTTGTCTGACAGCCGCGCGTCCTCGGTCGGCAGCCGCCGGGCGCTGGAGGCGGGCAGCGTCGTCTGCTCTCTGCTCGGCGAGCGCGCGAGGAGCGGGTACACCACCAGCGCGCCGCCCGCCAGCGTCAGCGCCAGCTTCAGCGCGAGCAGGATCAGAGGAGCCGTCACGTGCATCTTGTGCAGGACACGCACCGTCTCTTCCGGCAGTGGTGGCTGGATCTGTGCTCAATAACATCGTGTAAATACATTTATAAAATCACACCTTAACCCTCACAGGTTAAGCAGAACGTAAAACGACTAATAAAAGGCGTCTTTGCCACGTATGACAAATATTGAGGGTAATTTTACTGCCGTACGAATAAAACCACAATAAATGCTTTTCGCGAAGTGCCAAGCAGATACGAGTATAACCTGCTTCGTTTTTCTTCCAGAAAAGTAGATTTATCCTTCCCTAATGTTAAAAACAAAAGCTTGATAAGAAAAAATCAACTACAATCGCGATTTGCGGCAAACTATCGAAAAGCACTTAGGCTCGTATTTATAAAACGATCTAAAGATTGAGAGCAACATTAAGTATGGATTTGACAGGCCACATTGCACTGAAATGAAATTTTTGATACGGACTCAAACTAGCAGTCAGTCTCAAAAGCTGTTTATCAATACGGGCCTTAGATACTGTGTTTTAAAATTGTATTGCAGTTTAGATGTCATTGCAATAGTGTCAAATTGACAGCCCGTCACTTAAACTACAATACACTTTTCTCCCATTTCTTAGGAAAAAGCTTCATTATTAAAAAACTACATTCACTCTTTTCTGTCCTCAATTTCGCAGACGACAGCAATTTCTCCAAACGACAACAATGATCATTAACGAGCGCTACACGAAGTCTTTAAGGACATACTAGTATGGTTTAGGTGTATTTTAATTCAGTACAACTTTTAAAGTTTACAAAATGGAGTTATAATAAATGGAATGTGCGCCTGTCAAAGGCACCATACAAAAAAAAATGCATAATGTTATGGAGGAATCGCAAGTTTGATGTTTGTTTTTAAGTGAATTGTTATTGTTTCCTCACAAAACTAGTGAAAAGTATAATATACTTCTCTCAGCTGAAATAGCAATGTATGATCTTATTTACATAATTTACTCAACCATATAATGCTTATTTTTCGGCCTCGGAGTCGTGTACTAACTCTCGAATCTCTTTCCGGCTTTTTCATGCCCGGAGCGAAGCAGTTGCCTCATTTTATGTTTTTCTATCACTCCCAGTCCAGCATGTGCAACAATTATCATCTTGTAAATAAATACATACACCACTGTGCAGTGAGCCATGCTTTAATACTGCCTTTTACAAAACGAGTGTTTGACTTACCAGCTCCACATATCCTATAGGAATGACCGTGTTGGCGAAGCGCCTTGTCCTGGAGTTGAAGCTGACGTCTCCGAGCACCAAGTTGAGCTGAACGCACACGGCCGTCTCCAGTTCCATCGCTATTGTCTGAGGAATTAGAATTCTTCTTTATTTGTACGTTTTACTAATGTCAGATGTAAGTGACCATTATACATATCAAGCAATTATCTCCGTGAAAAATAAAAATCAAATTTAACTCTTTTTATATACAAAATTGGGCGAAGTTTGTTGTTTACTTTACATCCGTACTGATGCTAGTATGGATCGTGCGACTCACCGGTTCAATGATGGCGTAGGTCCGCTTGCTCGGGTCCGGCTGTGGGAGACCCTCCACGCGGTCGAACATCGACGGGTCCAGGTCCTCGAAGTATAGCTTCGAGATAGCCACCGGGATGCCTGCAAGCACATCATTTCCGTCTTATATCTCTGTTGTGTGGTCTTCACCTATAACGGCTGAAGATAAATGAAAAATCAAAATAGGCTTATAAAAATAGGGTTTTGGTAGCTCAGATTAGTTAAGACCAAATATTTAAAATGTTGATTGCTTTATGTTACAATTCGCCCTCTACCAGATTCCTGAATGTGAATGGGATGGGATTTTTAAAGCAGGACTGGAAAAGTAAAAACCGTTAATACAAATCAGTAAGAAAACACATATTGAGATTGGGCATACGTCAAATCTAAATCTATATAGCTTACCGTAAAAACAGTCCCTTAAGTCCAGAAGGATGTCGTTGGTGCCGTTCTGTCCTTTCGTGAAGAAGCTGTCACTGAGGTTGTATATGAGGCCAGGCACCCCACTGTCCAGCACCACTCGCTTGTGGAAGGTCAGGGGCAGCGTCCGGCAGAGGCCGTTCCGGAACAAGGTGAGGGGTGTCTCCGGGGTGGTGGGGGACGGGTAGCCCAGACCCTCGTACACGTTGTCGAAGCTGTCGCACTGTTCACTGAAATATGTAGAAGAGGTATAAGCTCACCGCTCTATTTTAACTAAGCAGTAGTACACTAAGTGAACCGAGCAATAGTCATCATCTCCCTACTCTTATCCCGTATCTCACTAGTCTAGGTGATTGAACTAAGCAATAGTAACACTAACTAATTAAGTAATTTGACTGTAATACTGAGTGTAAGACGCAGCGTCCCGCAAACTGATAGGGATTATTCAGTCAACGAAACTGACCAACTATCAGAAGGTTTTTTTTCAGGAAGTGTAAAAATAAATTAGCTTTCATACAAATTGTCTGATCGACGTGGTGATTTTGTATTTTGTCTAATGTCCTAATCTTCTGGCTCTCGATACGGAAGTCATGAGTTTTGATAAAGTTCCTAAATTTGATTTTATGACACAGGCTGAATCACTTCGTTCATAATATGTATTAAAGTATGTATTTTTTATGTTAGACTCAGACGAGTATATTTTATGTAGCATAAAAAGCCTCACCATTCGTCAGGATTAGCCAATTTACCCATGGCGAGTTTCTTGTGTCCATTCCTGGTTCGGATCGCAAACTTGTCTTCATCTCTGGCGCTGACTTCCAAGTAGTTGGGAGACTCCCTGTCATACAGCTGTGAAAACGACAGTCTGGTCATAAATGGCTTTGGTCTACTAGCTTTATAAAATACGAGCCTTAATAAGCACTGAACGTAGATCCGCTCTGAACTTTTAACGGATATGTTATGGTTCTGGCACAATATTCCGACACAGTTTTGTTAAGACAACTTTGGCAGCATATTATTTATTTCACAAAAGGGGCGCCTAGAATATTAAGCCTACGATTATTCGAAAGAGCAAATTCACCCGATCCAAAAGTCCCAACTTGTCGAAATACACCATGCCGGGCGCGAGTTTGTTTGCAAGAGTGATGATGGGGTCCTTGTGCCCCCACAAGTAGCTGGTGGCGTCCACGGTGATGAGGGGCGTCGAGGAGGCGGCTGCAGCGATCACTTCGAGCCCGGACCGCGTCCAGAACGGGAACGAGCTGAACATCGACGCTAGACCCTGTCGAAAACACAGACATACATTTATACATACAACTTAACGGGTGGGACACTTTCTAACGCATACATACATATAAACACGTCTTTATCCCTAATGGGGCAGACAGAGCGTAAACGACCTGAACAAAGATCGTTCCGCCACGTCTGACAAAGTTTTGAGGGTTATTTAAGATAGATTTGTAGGTATATTGCTGTAGTGGCAAGTTATCAGCCCATCGCCTAAATTGCAATATACAAAAACCCTCGGATTCCTTAGCTGGTTTTTCCAGCATGTCCGGGAGGAAATACAGCTGGCACATTCTATGTCTTTCTCTCGCTTCCAGGCCAGCACCATGTGATGTTAAAATTAGAACAACAGACTTGTACAGGACAATGCGATGGCTGGCAAAGTTTGCACATGATGGAACCTGGCGAACTAGCGAAGTTCTTGATTCAGTCTGATTTATTGTATGAAATGATGGCTATTTTATATTGATGCTACGTTATACACACAATGATAGTATTATTAATGTATTACATGCGTGTCAGTTGCAAGCTCAGCATGTTACGCAGTATTGTCAATAATATGTAGTAAGCAAGTCTGAGTAAGACGGTTCGAGTTAGCTCGAACAAGACTGATGCTTTATTCTTATTGTTAGTAGTAATAACCCAATTACTCTGTTTCAATTACGTGCATCAACCAGGGTTCATCGTATAAACTTACGCGGTGTAAGGGACAGCGTCCCGCAAACTGATAGGGGTTGCTCAGTCAAAGGCACTGAATAACTTCCACGAGGAAATTCTTTCACGAAGTAAAAAAAAAAAGCTTTTCCATACAAATTGTCTGATCGAAGTGGCAATTTTTATTTTCACTTTTCGAAATTAAATCTCGGTAGAAGTTGTTAAGTCACGTTGACTGATAAACCCCTATCAGTTTGCAGGACGCTGTCCCTTACTCCCCGTATATGATGGATAGGCAAAGAAAATAACATAGAATGCACCAGCTGCACCTATTCTTGGCAATCGGTAAGTCGGTCCCGGTCGCTGTCTTTGATAGTGGTCGTCACTCAAACCATGTCAGAGGCCTGATAGTTGTGCTACTAGGCGGTTTAAAAACTCTGACACCAGGGTTCATCGGGTCGATAGACTCGATACCCACTCGACAGAAGTCGGTGAAAATATCTAAGGTTTTCGTTGTGTTCTTGGTATCTAGAATATGGGGTTTAAAGTTCAACCCAACGTTACACACAGTCTTTCTGATTCATCGCCTTATACCGTATCACACGGGATCGGCTACCTAAGTTCGGGGATTGAACGAGGGTACTGGTTTTTACTGGTATTAAACTATATTAACCGGGACCAACGGCTTAACGTGCCTTCCGAAGCACGGAAAAAGCGCCGAATTAACGTAAATATGAAATTCAAAACTGAAAATCACATTGGTACGTGGTGGGATTCGAACCACGACCTCACCGCTCAGGAAGCAGCGGCTCTATCCACTACACCATCGGGCTCATCTTCTCTGATTATGCTTAAAATTTGTTAGAAGTGGCGTAAGTTTCTAAGATATGATGGTGTGATTTCGTAAATGTATGCTATAACTGTGTGTTCTTCCATGCTGGACTGGGAGCGAGAGAAAAACATAGAATGTGCAAGCTGTATTTCCTTTCGGGCATGCTGTTAAAACCAGCTAATGGATTCGAGGGTTTCTGTATATTACTATTTAGACGATAGGCTGACAACCTGTCACTACGGCAATACACCTACAAATCTATCTTAAACAACCCTCAAAACTTGTCAGACGTGGCGGAACGACTTCTGTTTGGGTCGTTGACGCTCTGCCTACCCCATCAGGGACACAGGCGTGATAGTATGTATGTATGTAACTGTCTGTTTCCATAGTAAAAAATGTATGCGTACCAACAATGTGAGGTTAGGCAGAGTGAGGGTGACGTTGTCAGGGTTGGCGAGGGACTTCTCCGGGAGGAAGGCGACGTCAACGCGCGGCCGGTAGCGGATCAGCTCCAGCTCGTCATCAACCTCCAAGTCCTCATTCATACGGTCCTCCCTAGAAAATATGATGAATCAAAACAAGTAAATCGCTTTAACCTACTCCTGCGAAATCAAATCATTGCCAATATTTATTTATAGTGAAGGTAACTCGAAGCTTTACCTTCCGAAAATATAGTCTAGTATTTGGTTTTTGTTCCCAGTAAAAAAACTATATTTTTTTCAAATGTTTAGGCCTCCTAACATTTTTAGATTTTAGTTTTTTTTGTGACGTGAGATACGGGATGAGGCTAGGGAGATGATGATGATGATGATGATGATGATGATGTTTTTTTTAGTGACAGAATTACTGTTAATGCAATCACAGAGGTGAATACACGAGCGATGTCAGGCGTAAGACCGACTATTCACATGTTTATCTTACCTTTCAGACTACCAGGCCACTGGACCAAGGAGAAGCTAAGTATGTTCAAATAACATTATTTCAAAAAGATATAATACTATATATATGATCTCAGATGTGAGAGACCGCTAACCTGTAGGTAAAAGGGCCGACTTCCTGGATCTTCATTTTGTGGTCTTCCCCCGAGAGGAAGGTGTCGGCGTTGGTGACGTTGTACAGGTAAATGGAGATGTGGATCACCTCTGACTTCCTCATGAGGAACTTGTGCAACTCGGAGCCGTTCGTCACACGCATGCGCTGGAAGCAACATCAACGTGCTGGTCATGAACGAGCCGTCAGGGAGGCAGGGCACTGACATCAGACTGGACATGGACTCTATCAATACTAGGGGTTGCTCAGTCAACGGAACTAAACAACTATTAGCACGATTTTTTTTCAGGAAGTGAAAACAAAGTTATGGTTTTCCATACTCAGATCGAGGTGGTCATTTTCTATATATATATATATACTTTATTGCATAAACACAAAAGAAATGTAATTTACAAATATAGTGTGCAAGGGCGAACTTATCTCTATGAAAAGATCTCTTCCAGCCAACCCAATGGTAGTAAGAGAAAGTGAATAATTTTGAGGGGACAAGAAAATGCAACATTAACAGAGACTAGTAAAACAAAAAATTAAAAATACTTACATACCTATACATAGAATAAATACCTACCGTATATTACTATCTTAAATAAACACATATATACTAAACAATATATTGATACATACATATACGAATAAACTACATAAATACATACATCAAAATTGTTCAGATAAGAAGTGCTCTTTTAATCTTTTCTTAAAGACATTCACTGAGGGACTGTCTTGAATTGTCTTAGGCAGTTTATTCCACAGTTGTGCAGCTTTTACAGAAAAGGAGTTGAAGAAGAACTTGGTATTCGCACTAGGCAACTCCAGCACCTTAGTGATGCAGGCGCGCCTAGGGCGGCGATCTGGAGGAAGATGTTGGAAACGGGAGCGGAGATAGTCAGGAGTGGCAGGATTGTGAAGGATGTTGTAAAGAGTGGTCAGGATGTGCACATCACGCCGAAGTCGAATTGGAAGCCATTTAAGCTGAGCACGAAATTCAGAGACATGATCGTACTTACGAAGTCCGAAAATAAATCTAATTGCCAGGTTTTGTAGGCGCTCAAGCTTGTTAAGTAATTCTTCCGTCGCATCCAAATAACAAACATCAGCGTAGTCGAGAATAGGGAGAAGAAGAGCTTGTGCAAGCATGATTTTAGTTTTAAAAATAAGAAAATTCTGGAGTCGCTTAAGAGAGTGGAAAGAATAGTGCATACGCCTGCTCACCCCATTAACGTGTGAGAACCAAGACAAGTGACAGTCAAAGATAACACCTAAATTTTTAGCTTTATCAGTGGAAGGAATGCATATGCCGTCATAATAAACCAGCGGAACATCAGCAAAGTCCAGTCTACACCTTATCTTGCTGCTGCCAATTATTAGTGCTTGGGACTTATCAGGGTTAACAAGAAGTCCAAAGGTTTTTGCCCAAGTTTGAACCGCCGCTAGATCTAAGTTAATAGCCACAATAGCCTCAGATACTTCATTCGGGGAAAAGTGTCGATAGATTTGTAGGTCATCTGCATACAGGTGGTAGGGCGAAGAAATTACTCGAGAAATGTTGTTAATAAAAATAGAAAAAAGAAGAGGAGAAAGAACGCCACCTTGTGGTACAACAGCAGTTAAGCTAGACCAATCCGATGAAACATCGTTGGCTTTCACACACTGCTGACGACCGTGAAGATATGAAGAGAACCAGTCGACTACAGAAGGAGAAATGTTAATAGAGCGGAGGGAAGCAAGAAGGATATCAAAGTCCACAGAGTTAAAGGCACTGCTAAAGTCTAAGAGTGTAACAACAGTAAGCTTGGTGTTATCCATAGCAGACCGAATGTCCTCAGTGACATTTAGCAGAGCACTAACTGTACTGTGAGCCGGACGGAAGCCAGATTGAAAAGGACATAAAAGGTTATAGGAAGTGAGGAAAGAGTAAAGTTGTTTATGAACAATACTCTCAAGGACTTTGGAAAGGACAGGGAGGATGGAGATTGGACGGAATTGTGAGAAAGAAGTGGGATTCGAAGTTTTAGGTAGAGGAATAACATAAGCCTTTTTCCATGCTGTAGGAAAAACATTGACCATCAGAGAAAAGTTGATGATGTGTGTAATGATTGGTGCAATGCCATCCAACACTGGTATGAGCATATTCAGACTTATGTTATCATCACCCACAGCCTTCGTGGAAATGGATAGGATGCTCTTTTTAATATCCCCCTCAGAAACCGACTGGAAATTAAACGGAGAACAGTTGGGTTGGACAAGATGTGACAGATGCGAAAGAGAAATAGATTTGGTTGTATCATCTAGGATGACTGGTGGAGTCGAGAAATGCTTATTTAGAGAATTGAGATCCACAGCACCTATGGAGGTGTCTGTGGTTTTGCCCACACCCAAAGACTTTAAAAATTTCCAGGTCTGAGCCTGAGAAAGTGAATCTAAAGAGGAATGTATATAGCGTCGCTTAGCATCCCTACACATCCTGTTGCAGATGTTACGAAGTTTTTTATATGCAGCAAAGTTCTCATCGGTTTTATCTTTCCTGTACCTACTCTTAGCTCTGTCTCGTTTTGCCATGACTCTTCTGATAGTATCAGTTAGCCAAGGAGCTGGCGCATGCCTCACCCTAACAGGTCGAACAGGCGCATGAACATCAAACAGTTTAGTAATAATTTTGCAAAAAGCAGCTACCTTCGCATCAGCCCTATCTGCGGAGAACACTGGCGACCAATCAATATTTAGAACATCCTCTCTTAAGCGATCCAGATTCATGTTGCGAAAACTACGCTGAAGAATGACTTTACTTTTGATCTTGGGAGGGCGCACTTTATAGGCAAGATAAAGAAGGTCATGATGTGAAAATGGAGCACACATTTGACCGTGAGAAAGAACTGAATTCGGTTTGGAAGTAATAATGACGTCAATAGTTGAGGGTCTACAATTTGGAAAATGGTGAGTGGGAGAAAATGGAAGCAGATGTAAGTTAAGAGAAGAAGTAAGAGAAATAAGATTGTTTGATCTGTAGTCATCCTTCGCCAGACATGTGTTTAAGTCGCCCATAATGATAACGTGTTCATACAATGTGGTATAGGTTTCAAGTGTAGATTCAAACGAGCTAAAGTAATTAACATTATCATCAGGGCTGTAAGCAACTCCTAAAAGAATCTTATTGTGTTGAAGGATGACCTCCAGCAAAAGGTATTCCAGGACACCAGAGTACTGGGATGGTGAAGCACTAAGTACAGTAGCGGGGATGTCACCGCGGATATATATGCCAACTCCACCGCAACCCGCACCTACACGATCGTTGCGGAAGAGCTTGTAACCTGGAAGAGAACAAGAAGTAGAAGGGAGAGATGGTTTTAGAAAAGTTTCTGACACAAGAATAGCGTCAACTACGCTGCTGTTAAAGGATGCGAGAAGATCTGAATGATGAGCCAAGAGGCCCTGAGCATTGATGTGCACCAGGGATAGGAAAGGTGAGCCACTAGGGAAGACAGACGAAAGTTTGTCTCCGAGCGGCTCAGAGTCAGAAAGAGAAGAGTTGTTAAGACTATGAGCACTTTCATAATCATCAGATGATGAGCAAGATAAATAATTATCATATATCATATAATAAATAAATACTTATAAAAAAATAGGAAGTTCAATTTATATCAGGCGAAACTTATTACTGTTGATCTATATATTTGAGCTAGTACGTGGTAAGACCCACAACCCATTCTTTCTAAATATAATAGGGTTTAGCGTGCCAAGATCGTTCGCTGTCCGGCCGTCCAGGCGAGAAGTATTTGCTGTACCTTCCACGCGACGTGTACCTTCGAGATCTGCTCCTCTACCTAAAGCGCTTAAACTGGTAAATCATATCTCTGTGAGCTCGATATTTTTATATGCTCCCAAAATCAGTTTCTCGCTTGCAGCAGCCGTTACCTAGAATCGTTGACTAAAGCGAGCAGCGTTGTGGGAGTAAATAATGGATAGTTAAAATCATAAGCCTTTCCCAGAACTAATAACTGTTTTGATAAGCAGCAAATATGCATTTTAAATTTCATTATTTTATTACAATTCTTAATATTGACATTAATTTATTCGAATTCTTAACATTGATATTTATTTATCTTTTGTATGTAAATTTACCTTGTTTCTTTTAATTAATTTGCATCCTAATTAATGATATTTTCCATTTTCCATGTTTTGATATTATAAGTCTGTACTGTAATTTCTAATTGACTCAACATTGTGTGCGCCTGGTTTTTAAACTGTAAGCCATATATGTGTCGTATTTAATAAATGAATTGAATTTATTTAGAAAATATTGTAGTATACGTACTATTTATTTGGAAAGTGTTTGAGATTGTAATCACGCAGGCAATCATTGGCAAAATTAGGTACTTATTGTCACAGGGCAGACTGCTGCCCCTTCCTAGATGTTTCCTATTAGTCGAGTTTTACGTCTCCCGTGGGGAGGTAAGGGTTGCGCTCTACCCCGACATCACACGGGCATCAGTAAGGTCAGTCCGCGGTCTTCTTCTTCTTCTGTCGTGTGGGTATCGAGCCAATCAACCCGATGAACCCTGGTGGTGAGTTTTTAAACCGCTTAGTAGCACAGCTAATAGGCCTCTGACATGGTTTGTGTAACGACCACTATCAAAGACAGCGACCGGGACCGACGGCTGAACGTGCCCTTCGAAGCGCGGAACCGTTTTTCTTTCAGACAATCAGGTGATTCGGCATGCATTGTCCTAGCCAAACTGGGAAAAATCGCATAAAGAGATAAATTGACGAATCGAACCCAGGACCTCCGAATCGTGAGCCCATGGCTCTGACCACTAGACCACGGGGGTACAGTCCGCAGTAACACTGAACTAACGTACATTTCGCCAATGTACTGAATTATAGCCATAATGCTATCAATTCGTAGAGCGCTGACTAAAATTATTGGCGTCCCTTTCTATTCTCTCATGTTAGAAAATTACAAGTAGTTATAGACTTATAACTGCGAATTGGTAGAATTGTAGGCGATTCTCCTCCGGAAGATCCGAGACTTTCGACTCAAAACTGCCCTAGCATTAGGCTTTTCACATAATCACCTGCAAGTGTTGTAGGAATATGTACTTGCTTCCAACTAGAAATATACATACATACATATAATCACGCCTTTATCCCTAATGGGGTAGGCAGAGCGCAAACGACCCAAACAAAGGTCGTCCCGCCACGTCTGATAAAGTTTTGAGGGTTATTTAAGATAGAATTCTAGGTATATTGCTGTAGTGACAGGTTGTCAGCCGATCGCCTAAATTACAATATACTGAAACTCTCGGATCCCTTAGCTGGATTTTACAGCATGCCCGGGAGGAAATGCAGCTGGCACATTCCATGTTTTTCTCTCACTCCCAGACCAGCATGGAAGTAACTAGAATTATCATTGTAATTTATGGTTTTATTGTTTACCAAAAAAATGTAGTTAAATTTATCTGCATTAAGTGAATGATTGATAATTATAGGTATGTATTAAAAATAATACGGAAATATACTATCGTGTGTGAAAATATTATTGAATTGTTTGTGATTATAGCGGATGTGAAGTCTAAACAAAAACATCTCTTAACCCAATAAAAAGGCTATCGTCCGTTGAAATTATCACACGTTTAAAATAATAAATGCCTCATTCACAAACACTTGTTTTATATTTTGCGCCAAAACAAAACTAAAAGAGTTCATTGATACACTTGTAGAAATGGTCTATATATTCTTCGACATTATATATTTATTTATTTTTACAATTAAACCATGAAAACCGTAGAAAAAAATCAACTTAAAAAATAAATATCGCATTTGATGCTTGATGTGATAACACAGCACGTTAAAAACATGAAAATACCTACCTAATTGAAATGTAATGTGTCTAACGAGTGTAGTTACGAACGCGCACTGAATTATTGTTGTCAATGTTGCCATTATATTGCAGTGAGCGAAAAGCGCGTTGCTATCACATAAATAAAAGCTATGTAAGTCTGCTAAGTTTCAGGGTAATTTATAATGATGAGATTGTGCTGGTTACTTCCATGCTGGCCTGGGAGCGAGAGAAAAACATAGAATGTGCCAGCTGCTTTTTCTCCCGGGCATGCTGTAAAAACCAGCTAAGGGATCCGAGGGTTTCGGTATATTGTAATTTAGGCGATGGGCTGACAACCTTTCACTACAGCAATATACCTACAAATCTAATTAAATAACCCTCAAAACTTTGTCAGACGTGGCGAAACGACCTTTGTTTTGGACGTTTACGCTCTGCCTACCCCATTTGTGATAAAGGCGTGATTATATTGTGTACCTGTACAGGTAAGCCTAAATTGCAATACACTGAATCTACGTCACGGCTCGCTCTACTTGTATACAATACGCTCGGAATATAAGTGGGCTCGATTATAGATTCCACCGGCTAAAACTAAAATTAAAATCTGTCTGTCACTTTCAAATTAATAAAACTGAAAAAGGACATGCGATTTATACTCTATGGTTTTACAATTTTTCCACTTGATTTTGACGCGCTTTTGCACGTTTCCCCAGTATTTTTGATTATTTTATCCGCCCTATCATATAACTAGCGACCCGCCCCGGCTTCGCATGGAAATCATAGGTGTTTCTCTACTTTATTATGCATGTATTATATAAACCTTCCTCTTGAATCACTCTATCCATTAAAAGACCGCATCAAAATCCGTTACGTAGTTTTAAACTAAGTATACATAGGGATATAGGGACAGAGAAAGCGACTTTGTTTTATACTATGTAGTGATGTTCTTCCATGCTGGACTGAGAGAGAGAGAAAACCGTAGAATGTATCAGCTGCATTTCCTCCCGGGCATGCTGTAAAAACCTGCTAAGGGATCCAAGGGTTTCTGTGTATTGCAATTTAGGCGATGGGCTGACAACCTGTAACTTCAGCAATATACCTACAAATCTATAACCCTCACTTTGTCAGACGTGGCGGTACGACCTTTGTTTAGGTCGTTTACGCTCTGCCTACCCCATTAAGAATAAAGTCGATTTTATATGTATCATATGACGTATGCATATGTATATATGAGTACTTTGAATCACAAAAGTACTTTGTTGATTCAGGAGTCCCGCAGGTTTCACACTTGGGTACCTTGTTTTTCATAGCTTACATTAACGATACCATTAACGATACCACTGTTGGCATTGAATGTAAATATCTACTTTACGTAGATGATTTAAAAATTTACAAACGTGTCGAAACACTAACAGATGTTCATCAAATCCAAGGTGACTTAAATCGAATCAGTATGTGGTGTCAGTCTAATAGCTTGGAGCTCAACCCTAAAAAATGTTCCTACATTCGTTGTACGCGTAAACTCCAGCCTCTTTCTTCTAAATGTATAATATGGAAGAAGTCACTGTGGTGAGGGATTTAGGCGTTCTAACAGACGGTAAATTAAGCTTCATTGATCACATTGATCATATTACCAAAAAAGCCTCCAAAATGCTTGCATTTATCAAAAGGAATTTTAAAGAATTTAATAGGAACACTAAGATCATCCTCAATAATACGTAATAATACGATCACAGTCATCTTGAATTGGCTAGTGTTGTCTGGAATCCCGTGTATACTATACACTCTCAACGTCTGGAAACAATACAACGTGCCTTCAGTAGACACCTTGCTTTTATATCACATGGAATATTACATAGTATTGATCAGCGCTGAAATTTTATAAAATAATGACACTGTGAAATCGCCGTATTATGTTAGATCTTGTTTTTCTACATAAGAGCATTAACGGGATTATTAAATATGAACAGCTTCTCCCACTTCTCTGTCTCTCTGCTCCACGTAACTTGCCAAGACAACCAATCACCAGGACATTTTGTCCTCCTCGAAGCCGCACCAATCTGGGGCAGCACGCACCTATCTCCAGGATCAAAAATTGCTATAATTCTATGAAAACTGCGCTGCCAGACTTGAACATATTTTTTGATTCTCTTCAGTCATTTAAAAATAAGTTAAGAAAACATTTATCTAATAGTTAATCTCATAATATTAAAATTATTTATAGTTTTTGTTTGTAAGTACTATATATTTTATATTTACATTGTAATTTTAAGTTCATAACAGCCTTAATTTTAAAAATGTTGTATGTAATTGGTTTCTAAATTGGACTAAATAACCTAATATAATATGTTTGTTACAATGTGTAATGTATTAACTGTTGGTGTACCTATTGTAGTAAATAAATAAATATATATGTCTCATATGACGGCGGATAAAAATGACAGATAACGCATAAAACCACCTAAAAAAAATCAATGTTTTTAGTCTGAAAGTGACAAATAGATTTTAATTTTAGTTTAAGCCGGAAAATCCAGAATCGAGCCCAGTATGTCAAGAGAAAGAAGCAGCTATGAAAAATTCTATGCATTCTTATTGCTCTCAACCAGAAAAGTTTTATTACAAAACATAAATAATGAGATATGAATGGTAAAGCAAGGACAAGGACCTAAACAAGATTACAAGTTTTAAAACAAACAAGTTATCTAAGTTAATTACGGTTAATTAAAATAAGTTGAATATTAATTATTATTTTTAGTTATCAGAAAATGCAATTAAAAAGCAAGTCAAAGTATTTAATTTATTTTGCAAATAGCAAGATAACAGGGTGCGAGTGCAAAACACACGTTGAGAGATTTAACTTATACTCTTGTTACAGTGAGTTTAGAATAATACAAAAACGACGAGTTGCTTACGAGTGTGATGCGGTATGCGTCTTATCTGCATTACGTGTTATGCTATCACACCTTTATTAGGTCTGCTGTAAGAAATTACTTTGTAGAAATAAGCAGTGCTTGTTGTGTCTTAATTCCTTATGTAATTGTTCTGTGTTTACTCATGTGTACAATAAACTGTTAAATAAATGAATATGGTTTTTCTTGCAAGTTTTACCAAAAGTAAAAGTTAAATATTATCGAATAAAAATAGATATATATATATATATATAATTTAATTTAAGCAGCATCATCATTTATTTAAGAGATAGCTCTTGTCAGTTAAGCAGCATTAATGGCTTAATTTATCAGATCCTCAAATAAATTACTTATTTTCTTTTTTAATCTTTTTAATAAAGTATAATGAGAAAATCCTAAAATTCTAATCAAGCGTTATTTTATATTGGGTCGACGCAGGACCTGTGCCGTCACCTGATGAACTTCCTTCCTAGCTAGTGACAATATTTTAACAAAGGTTTTTAACGCGTCGTAGATCATGCCTACGGAGGAAGTGCTGGTTACTATCAAAGTCAGCAACATGAAAACTTACTAATCCATGAAAATGATTGTTCTACGCTGCGTTAGACATATAGATATATTCCATGCTGGCCTGGAAGTGAGATAATAACATAGTGCCAGCTGCATTTCCTCCCGGGCATGCTGTAAAAATCAGCTAAGGGATCCGACGGTTTCAGTATATTGCAATTTAGGCGATGGGCTGACTACCTGTCACTACAGCAATATACCACCACACAAACAATATAAATCTATCTTAAAAACCCTCAAAACTATGCCAGGCGTGGCGGAACGACCACTATTTGGGTCGTTTACGCTCTGCCTACCCCATTAGGGATAAAGGCGTAACTATATGTATGTATATACATTAGATAAGACAGGGGCTCCATTAATCGGGTGTTTCTGGCTACATTGTCCTAACCAACCTTACATAGTAGTGAATGGTAGTGACATCAACTTTGCGTCTCTCTTTCATTATGTCTCGAATCCATTACGTTCTCACCACTGGACCACAAAGACAGTTAGCTCCTCGTGTCTTCAAATTGCTTGGAACACGTGCTTTTCCATATATACATAAACAATATACATTTGTCACCAGGCGTCGAGGAAAACACGTATGAAATTTACCTCCACAATGGACTTCTAGAAAATAACGCCTGTTTTTTTTATATTAACTGCATGGTTGAAGAGCCCGATGGTGCAGTGGATAGGGCCGCTGCCTCCTGAGCGGGAGGTCGTGGTTCGAATCCCACCACGTACCAATGTGTTTTTCGGTTTTTAAATTTCATATGTACGTTTATTCGGTGCCCTTTCCGTCCTTCGGAAGGCACGTTAAGCCGTTGGTCCCGGTTAATATCGTTTAATACCGTTGATATTAGTCGTTAAGAGATATCAGAGGCCAGTGCTAAGCATTGGCGGCTTGAAAACTCTGACCTAATCTAGGATTGGGTCTGGTTTCTCTTCTGAGTTGCGGAGGTCAGATGGCAGTCGCTCTGTGTAAAAATCAGTACCCTCGTTCAATCCCGTAGATTAGGAAGCCGACCCCGTATGATACGGCATAAGGCTAGGGAGATGATGATAACTGCATGGTTGAGTTATAACATAAAACTCCATGATTGATTATAATAATAATTGAAGAACAAAAGAGCAATAATAAGCTAATAATTGTATTGATTGAAGATTATTTAATTTTCAATGAGCTGATGTACTGGACCAGGCACGTGTTTCACAGCATGATTCTTATTTTATTCTTATATTATTACAAGCTTCCACATATAGCTTAGTCGAAATTAAAAAAAAATATGAATAGGCAACACATTAATACACACACTAATAGAAAAACAGTAACACTAAACTAAAACTTTAAGATTCTGTTTTGTAATCCTTAACGAGCGCATTTTTCATGGATCTGATACTATCACTAAATAAAACAAATCGGCTTACATTGGGCTTGATTCTAGATACCACCGGCTAAAACTAAAATTAAAATCTATCTGGCACTTTCAAAATAATATAATTGAAAACGGACAGGCGATTTATACTCTATGGTTTTACACTTCGTCCGCTAGATTTTGACGCGCATGTTTCCGCAGTATTTCAATCATATTTATCTTATATAAGTAATGACAGATAACGCATAAAACCACCGAATTTAAATAAAAAAATCAGAGAGAATAGATCTCCTGGCCTTTTTCAATGTTTTTAGTCTTAAAGTGACAAATAGATTTTAATTTTAGTTTTAGCCAATTTAGGCAAATCTAGAATCAAGTCCATAATTGTACTTATTGAACAGCTTTGTGACGCGTGATATGTTTTTCCTATATTGAGAATAATAATAATAATAAAATTGTTTATTGATCTCAAAATTTAGCCTCTTACAATGTTATGCTACATTTTTAAATACCGGCTCAGTGCCAAGAAAAGTAGAAATGACTACATTACAATAAAATAGTTTATTGGTCTCAAAACTTAGCCTATTACAATTTTATGCTACAATTTTATTTTAAGATTTACATTTTACAATAGGCCAACTTAAATAAGGTTTGAAACCTTCTGCACTAGTGTGCACTGTATCGCAGAGAATATCTCCTCTTATCAGTTGGTATTGACTGTTGATGATACTTGATAAATATATTTTGTGCCTCTTATTTCTATGCTAATAGTTTTTTTATTGCATTTGATGCTAAAGAAAGATAAGAGAAAAAAAAAGAAAAGATGTTAGTAATGTATCTTATAATTAGTATAGTTAGTCTAGAGACTCAAACCGTTAGGACGTGTGTGTGTGTGAGAGTGAGTGTGTGTACGCTCAGCATATGATTTCTAGGAGTGATTAAGTGGTTTCGTAATTTAATTTTACAAGATGATCCAGTAACATTATCTTACAGTTATGAGAATTTAATTTTCTAATATTTAGAGAGAAGTTCAATTTGTTATATAAGAAAGGGGCCCAGAAAGTGAAGAATGTTTGAGCAAAGGACGTTCTACAATGGGGTTTTCTATAAACTTTATCTTTACGTCTTCGAGTGTCATCATATGCGGGAATTGATTTGTGTTTCTTTAAGATTGCACTTAGTATATTATATAGTTGACGGATCGTTAGTACGTTGGCTTGTTTATGTAAGGCCTCAGTAGAAAATCTAAACCGTTTAAAATGAATTATTTTTAGTAAAGCGCGTTGAGCTCTCTCAACTGGTAGAGGAATCCTTTTGTAAGTCCCTCCCCAGGCTGTTATCCCGTACGTGCATATAGACTGGCAGACAGCATAATATATGCTTCTTAATAACTTTGTCTCACAAACGTAACGTAAATTTCTGAACAAATAAAATAGTTTGCTTATTCGACCTGAGAGCATATTAATATGTTCGTCCCATTTAATATGCCTATCAATTAACACGCCTAGATACCTAATAGAAGTAGCAATTTCAATTTTATTACAGTGGCAGTTATTTATACCAGAACAACTGTGTATTTTAATATTCAGAACACCAGGCTCCAGTTGAGTATTAGCTCTGATGCTAAAAGGAATTATTTTAGTTTCTGTTTTGTTTAAAGTCAATAAATTATTGTTTAGCCAATGTGTCACGATTTTGAAAACATCCTCAGCGTACCTACTTACATCGTCTCAAGTTTTACCAGTAAAAGTGATAACTGTGTCATCTGCATAGGTGATGACTTCTGCATTTGGTATTTTTAGATTAGAGATGTCATCAATATAAACAAAGAACAGGGTCGGCCCAAGTATGCTACCCTGTGGCACTCCAAAAACAATCTTCTCTTCGTCGCTCATGTTATTTTCAACTTTTACAATTTGTGATCTGTTTGAAAGGTATCTTTTAAAACCATTAAAGGAGTGCCACGTTTATCTTTAAGTGCTAGCTTCTTTATTATTATGGGGATAGAGACAGTATCGAAAGCCTTGGCTAAGTCAAGAAATATTCCAACGCATTTTTTTACATTATCAATACTCTCAACAATATGTGTGACCAGTTTCAAAATGGCATCTTCGGAAGATCGTTTTTGTCTAAAACCAAATTGGTTATGAGATAATAAATTGTTGTTTTCGAGGTACTGAATAAGCCAGGTAAGTTAATAATCTTTTCTATTACTTTAGCTATTGTGGGTAATAACAAAATTGGTCGATAGTTAGACGTGCTGTCTCTGTCCCCAGACTTGTAAACAGGGAAAATAATTGACTTTTTAAAGGCTTCCGGGAATATACCGCTTGCAAAACAAGCATTGCAGATGATCGCTATTGGCTTAGTCAGAATGCAGGCGAATTGTTTAAAAAACATCGATGTAATTCCATCCTATCCTTGCGAGTAAGTATTTTTAAGTGTTTTATAGTGCGTAAGATCTCATCCTCGTCAGTCGGAAGTAGTAGAATGATTGGGAAGTACAAAAAGTAAATCAGGTTCACCTAATTTACTTATTGTTCACCTATGAAACTGAATGTTTACATATTAAACTAAATGTTTCCCTAATCATGTCGCACAAAAAAATCTAAAACAGCATACTAAACATGTTCACCTAAAATATTAAACGTTCACGTAAAAAAGGTACTAATCGCTCACCTGCAAATCTAATCGTTCACCTAAAAACTAGCAGATTGCTGAACTGGCGATAGCTACTGTACCACCGGTGATACACGTCGCCAGACTGGCGATAGCTAGTGCACCAAGGGTGGTACACGCCGCCAGACTGGCGATAGCTAGTGCACCAAGGGTGGTACACGCCGCCAGACTGGCGATAGCTAGTGCACCGTGCACCACCGGTGGTACACGCCGCCAGACTGGTGATAACTACTGTACCACCGAGTACGTCGCACATCCAACAGAAATATAAACTTTATAAAATGTACATCTATGCAAAATTAATTTAAATGAATTGAAATTTAAATAAATTGTCATGAGTGCATCATGAGTGCGTCATGCGGGGCGTCATCAGTACATCATAAGCACGTTATGATTGCGTCATGTGCGCGTCATGAGTGCATCATGCGCACAACGCACTCATGACGTGCTGTCAACTTTACGTATGACGCAGTCATGACTTACCCATGACACACTCATGATGCATTCATGACGTTGTCATGACGTACTCATGATGCACTCATAACGTGTTTCGCATTGTCTGATCTTTGTCTTTGTATGGAAAACATACTTCCGCGCGCGAGTTAGCAAATAAGCGCTCCTACGCACGAAGAAACATTTTCAGTATGTTCGACACCGCTTTTTTTCCATACAAACTGGGGTACTTATGGTTTGCGTGATTATTTCTAACCTAGGCTGGACACCAGGTATTTAAAAAAACTTAGTCAAATAAAAGTCCCTTTAAGATCGGTTAAAAACGACCAAAATTCAATTTCCTACCTACCTCCTAAGTCATAAGTCGTGATTATTTGTATCGTAATTTTGATTTTAAACAATGCTCAGCCGAATATAAAAAGTTCCACGAAAATCGGTTAACAAACAGCCAAATTTAAATTTCCTGCCTACCCCCTAAGTCAGGTAGCGTGATTTTAGCTACCCTAAGTTGCAAACCGGATAACACACAGCTGAATAAAAAAATTCAGTAGTTTTGGCGTGATGTGGTAACATACAGACAGACAAAAAAAAATAAAAAATAGTTGTGATCTTTATATTGTTAGTAATGCCTGCTGCAATTATTTTCTTGGAAAAATATTCAATGTACAGACACGACCCTTCTAGAGATTTATTATATGTATAGATAGATATGTTTAACACCAATATCCAATTAATTTATTTTAGCTAAAATCACATAGAGCCTAAGTGTAAGTGGCACCCCTATCAATAAAAAAAAAAACAACCTTACACAGTGAATCGAAAATCCGGTCTAACAGACTCAAGTAATAGTAATGAAGATAATTATGAACCTTATAAATTAGCGATTAGCGATAGTTCATTGTAGTGACAGGGTAAAACAATTGCGATCAACGAACTAAGAATTGCTAAATTAAAAGGTTCTAAATTATCTTTATAACAATCACCTGAGTCTGTTGGACCCCATTTTCGATTCATTGTGTTTTAAGTGAGTTATGCTTTATTTTGCTGATGGGGGCGCCACTTAGCCTCTGTAGTCACCTTAATATATATTTTTGCTAGTAAATTGGTAATTAAACACTATTAAAATTATAATGATTGAACTCACGTTTGACATTAAGAATAATTATTATTAACTAATTCTCATGGGAATGAAGTTAATATACGTAAACGTATAATGAAGGATTAAATAAATTTAAATGAATTAAAATACTCATTTCAATAATAATTATTCTTATTTAGGCAACTAAGTAAAAACAATTCATTACCGTGGCAAAATTAATTTAGCTGCAGGTAAAGAAGCGGGGCGGTAAGCTTGAAGATACAATGTGCGCCTGGACTGGAGTATAGACAGTCATTATCATCACTTTTATATATCTGTTTACTTGTCACAGATGTACTAACAAAAATACAAACATTAAATAGGATAAAATGATACTTCCTTCCATGCTGGACTGGGAGAGACAGAAAAACATAGAATGTTCCAGCTGCCCTTCCTCCCGGGCATGCTGTAGAAGTCAGCAAAAGGGACTCGAGGGTTACAGTGTATCGTAATTTAGGCGATGGGCTGACAACCTGTCACTATAGCAATACACTTTTCAATCTAAAATTGCCCTCAATTTTTGTCAGACGTGGCGAAACCACCTTTTACGAGGCGTTTATCGCTCTGCCTACCCCGTAAGGGATAAAGGCGTAATTTTATGTATGTATGTATACATAGGATAAAATCATTAAATTAAAGCTTATCGACCATTTATGGACCAAGTTCGATATTTATGTAATTAGTTACAAATGCCGGCGTCTATTTCTACTTCGAAAAACTACAGGCCAAAAGTGTGTCCTATATGTAGTTAATTACATAACAATATTTTTATCAAAATTCGATTTAAACCTCATACCTACGAGGGCTACAAAAATAATTTTACCTTGACAGATATAGTTATAATTTGCTGTAATGTTTTTTTTTTAAATATTGCCCATTCGCGTACTATATACCAACCAAACTGTGTCAACCAAATGTTATGTTACATTACAACTGCCAATCCTAGACTTATCATGTGAAGGGACAAATGATAGGTCTTCACGAGATCTTCATTTCGATAGTTTCTTGGATCGATAGTTTCCGACATGTGGTCATTATAAGTTTCACAGTTGAAATGTAGATCTCGTCAAGACCTAGAATGAGTAGTTTTCGACACATAACCTTTTTAAATTTGACAGCTGTTATCCGAAATGAAGATCGTGTCCATATAGTAGTGGGACCAAAACACTGTGATTTTCCTTAATATTAACGCCCTTCAACTTTATGCAAATTTATCATTTTATTTTAATTTATTATATTTCTTCCATGCTGGACTGGGAGCGAGAGAAAAAATTAGGCGATAGGCTGACCACCTGTCACTATAACAATATTGTACTTACAAATCTATCTTAAATATCCCTCAAAATGTTGTCAGCCGTGGCGGAACGACTTTTGTTTAGGTCGTTTACACTCTGCCTACCCCATTTGGGATAAAGGCGTGAATATATGTATGTATGTAAAACTGATAATTTACCATTTCTTTAAATTAAATGTCATAAAATTGTCAATGCACCACTGATTTATAGTGTCCAAATCTACTCGAAGTGCAAGACAGTCGGCGGGACCAACTGATACGGCGAAATATCTTGATATCATCAGCATATGCCACACAATTACTAGATATAATGCACAGAAGATCATTGATAAAGGCAAGGAACAGCAGTGGACCAAGATTAGATCCTTGCGGAACACCAAATGTCGCAATAAAGGGGACAGATTCGAAAACATTCAATGCTAGTTGTGATCGATTCTCCAGGTAAGATGTGAACCACTGGGGAAGGTTACCTTGGATTCCTATGTGTTGCAACTTCGATAAGAGTACAGAGTGGTCAACACAATCGAAAGCCTTCAAAAAATCTGTGTAGATACAGTCAATATGAGTTTTTAGATTAAATGAATAACATATGAATGTCGTGTACTCAAGCAAATTTGTGTCAGTCGAGCGACCAGGAACAAAACCATGTTGAAGTTCACTCAACTGGGGTTGAAGATGGCAGAAAATGTGCTCGTATACTAGACTCTCAAATATCTTGGAAAACCAACTCAAAATGCTAATTGGACGGTAATTAGTTACGTCACTCTTATCTCCGCACTTATGTAGGAGTTATATTAGCTATTTTCCACAGTGAAGGAAATATACCGCTACTTATGGATTTGTTGTAGATGATCGTAAGGGGTCTAATCAGAGCTGCTGCACAAACACGTATAAAAATGGGCCATCAGGGCCCGCATTCTTAGATCTATCCATTTGTTTCAATCGCATTTTAACTTTATGAGATTCAATTGTATAATCGCAAGTAGAGCAGTTAGATTGTTGAAAATTAGGGTCATAATTTATAGCTAAGTTAGGTCTGTTAAAAATTATTTTGCAAAAAGATTTACTATGCTTGGTTTATCATTGGCACAACTATTGCTGAGTTTAATCCGGCTAGGGTAGTCATTTGTGACTCTCTTATTTTCAGTGTAGCGCCAAAAAGCTATAATAGTCAAAGTGATACCCGAAATATATAGACGAAAACACTCCTGCAGCAGAAACTTGGCTCTAGGCCTAAGCATTGCGAAGGTATCGTAGTCTCTAGGGTTATCAAAAAACTTTGTAACGGTGGTGAAATTTAATCTTTGTTTTAAACATTTTTTATTTTTTTTAAGAATCAGACGGGATAGAGAGAGCTCTTACGCCTAGATTTAAGTGAGAATTTATCAATAATTCATAAGGAGAGTTATAAAAGAACTGTACAAACTCTTCGCACAGTCGATCAATCTTTTCGTATTCAGTCTTGTAGAAATTTAGTTTTTCTAGTACAGATTTGTTTAACTCTAAGACAGATATGCAACCGCATCGAAACAGCACATCAAATGGTGGTTTTATACAAGGTCACAGAATATATAATAGTACTACATACAGAATGGACAATCACCTCCCCTCTGCAGTCCGACTTACGTCACACCCCGCGCCGGATGGTGGGTCACTTTAAGGCTACGCTTAGCGGGCATGTCTCGCGCATGTTTCCCAGTGTAACGGTGATAATAAACTTTTGTGTTTGAAAGATGGTTCGGTGCTGTTCAGCGTACGGGTGTCCTTTTATCACTAATACATTACGTGGTTCAAAGGAACGCAGTACTTTTTTTTTGGTTAATTTAGAATATATTTTTGTGAAATGGTTATTTTTGTTGAATATCAACTTTTGCTACTCCATTATACTTTTTGCTAATTTTAAGATTCAATTTAAAGAATTTAAATTTATGGAATTTAAAGTTTTTACAATTTTGTCTTTTTCATACTTCGGTGCAGTATAAATATTTTTTAGCTCTATGTACTCGTAATCAAAATACGTCTAAAGATGCCTGATGCGCCGATTCGCCTCCGCCTCATCGCCGCCTCGCCGCTTCCTAATTATCCTGCACCATAAATTCCGTGAACGGAATTTGATACACGATCTACACTAATCCCTCCGTCAGATCGCAACTTATTATTTACTTTATAACCAATAATATCATAATTTATGCACCTATTTAGGGAAACCTAGGCAATGGGGTAGGCAGAGCGTCAAGAGCGTCAGAGCGTTTCACAAATAACTGTACATCGCTATGGTAACAGGTTGTTAGCCCATCGCCTAAATTATTACAATACACTGAAACTCTCGAATCATTTAGTTTCTTTTTACAGCATGCTCGGGAGAAGATGCAGCTGGCACATTCTATGCTTTTCTATCGCTCCCAGTCCAGCATGGAAGAAGTATATGATATAATAATATGTCACATTACTAATATTAAAGGGCCTCTTCGTGTTGGCTTCGGCCCCAGCGGTGACCTGGCGACGCACGCCTTCCAAAACTACCTTCCGAGATATGGTAAAATACACAAAATAAAAATTATAATGTATTATGAATTAGTATTTAGATACTAATTATAAATTATGAAATTATGGATTTAGGCATTTTAGCTTAGATGCTGTGTGAATTGAGACTTGATACTTCATATTTTGGTGAATCGTATATTGATGAAAATTATTGTATTTTAAATACAATTAATTTATTACCTACAATTTCCTTCATTTATCATGAAAAGTGACGGCACCTCTGCTCTGTTGCCATACCCTAATGTCATCATCTCCGCTTAGGATTGGTTACGACTTCTAAGCCCAAGACATGGATTCGAAGATGATGTTATTATTGAGTAGGTAAGTACTATAAATATAAAGCAGACTCACTCGTGATGTGAGGATTTGTACCGGATCTATGAACAGCAGCACCCCTGCGAACACCAGGCACAGTGCACCCAGCGAGACGCTCAGCATCAGCTTCACTGGAAAACAACACACGTTTGGAAATCATAGGGCTTCAGTCTAAACACTACTGCGTCACTTTATAAATCTATGTTCCTACCTGCTACCTAAGATTCTCAATATCTTTCTACCTGTCCTTGAAACCGCTGTTTAGCTCCAATAAAGCGGAATGAAGACTTTTTAAAATAAATTTTCAAAATCTTTTACGGATTAATAAGCAGAGCGTTTTTTTCATGTATATGTAGATAGGTAAGGTTGAATATGAATAACATAGAAAAGGTCAAAGGATACGTCGAACGATATGATCAGCCGACGTCTATTCTACATGATAAATTATAATCGACACGGCAGAACGAATAAAAGAACTGAAAACTTGTAGAATACGCTTCATACAGACGAACAGCACTTGCCAACTGCAGGTACGACTGCTACGGTGGCTACGGCTGCAGTCGAAGCGTTAACAGCTACTTAACAACTAACATCGACAGATGGCGACAGCTCCAGTCATAGCTGCAGCTGGCAAAACGTGCTGTTTGTCTGTATATAAAGTCTAAGATCATCTATTAGGCCAAGTCAATTGGGTTTTCACACCACCCCGCGCACCGTCCGAAGCACAGATCTGGCGTGTATCGTTATTTGTTAGTACCTCAGTTTTTATGGTACTAACAAATAACGCCGCGTGCCACTCGGCCCTCACTGAACAACGTTCCTCCTACATAACAACAACTTCCGCGTATTCAAGCCAACCCGCTTTGCCGCGCGAAGGAGCGTTGTCAGGCGCAAAGGTGTGGTGTGGCACACTATTTAGAAAACAAGTTTCATAAGAAACTGTTGAGATTATACATACATACTATCACGCCTGCATCCCTAATGGGGTAGGCAGACCGTCAACGACAGAAACAAAGGTCGTTCCGCCACGTCTGACAAGTTATGAGGGTTAAGATAGAATTGTATATTGCTGTAGTGACAGGTTATCAGCCCATCGCCTAAATTACAATATAGCCTCAAATCCCTAAGCTGGTTTTTACAGCATGACCGGGAGTTCTACGTTATTCTATCGCTCCCAGTCCAGCATGGAAGCCATTATCAATAAATAAAATAGAAATAATAAAAAGCTTACTTCTGGTCAGTATCGGGGGTCTACCCTCTTTTGTAAAAAGTACCATTGTTACACTGTTGACTTCACTTTTTTAACTTAGATTTTATGTTTTATTTATTTTTTGTTATTAAAAAGAACCGATCGTCTCATCTCATCTAAGCTGGACATGTGAACTAGTGTTGCGCGCCCGAATGCTCCTGCTTTAAATAACCTGTTGCCATTTTTTTTAAAGATACGACTATCTACATACTTATATTGAGTTTGAGCGGAATCTTGATTAGACCTTGAACGTTATAATAATGTGTTAAATAACATTAAAGCACGTGTCACAAATAATTGCACTTTTATGAAGTAGAGCTTCTATAGAGCACTTGTTCGTTAAGCAAAGTTTTACAATTAATGTTCTTTTTTAAGTTGATGTAGATTGAATCAACTTATGTGAGATTTTGTTAATTCTTTATGCCTGTAAACAGTGTGACGTCCATGAAAGGCCCACCAAAGGTAACTGCAAAAATGTTATGGGCCACGACGGAATAGAGATTAATATCGATTTTTATACGATAAGTAATGAAATATTTGGAGGAATGATCATAAAATTATCTGAATTTTAAATATCTTACATATGTAAATTTCATTTAAAATCAAGTGCAAATATTAAAACGTGTGAATCTACCCATGAAACTGAACAACTCTCCCTAAGGAACATAGGTCAAAATACGAAAAACAAAAATTGACTTTTCATACTAAGTGCGCTATCAGCTGGTGCATTTTGAATGGAAGGTCCAATTTTTTTATTGGTTTTCGATCTATGTTCCTTAGGGAAAGTAATTCAGTTTCATGGGTAGATTTACACGTTTTAATATATGACCTTATTTTAAAGAAAATTTAATTTTTCGGATACCACAACAACCAAAAACACGTAGGTATTATATTTCATGTATATGCTTAGTCGATATATCTCGGTGTAGTGTAAGGATTCCAGCGACTCTACACAGCGCACGTCTAATCGATTCTAACGATAAAGGATAAGTTTAACAAACAGTATCAAACATTAAATTATGCACACTTGATATTTTTTTAAAAAGCCATTGTCAATTAACTTTTAATACCCCATAAACAATTGAATAAAATTAGCATTGGAACTGGGCTACAGCGTGACGCACGATGCGCGCGCGCCGGACGACGGACGCAGCGAGCACGACGCGCGCGCCGGACGACGGACGCAGCGAGCACGTGAGAGGACGAATAGTACTACGATCTACGATACATTCGGCATCTACTACTCCTCCTTTATCCAAAGGTTGCCTGGCCGAAATTGGTACCCTAGCAATAAGGCCGCCTAATTGTACTCTGTTTGTTTTGTAATGTTTGTTCCTGTACAATGTGTTGTTTATATGCAATAAATAATGTCTGTATTGTATTGTATCTGTGACGTAACGAATACGAATCACCTAAATAAAACAAGTCATGATTATAAATGATTATTATATCACATTTTATTATTAATTAATTACTTGATCTGTTATAGGTGCCAGGTGTAAGGGACAGCGTCCCGCAAACTGTTAGGGGTTGCTCAGTCAACGACACTGAACAACTATCAACAGGATTTTTTTTCCGGAAGTGAAATAAAAAAATGGCTTTTTCATACAAAATGTTCACGAGATTTCACTTGCACTATTAGTTTGCGGGACACTGTCCCTTACACCTGGTATACTCCGTTTCCGTTGTTTGCAAAACTTTATCAAAAAAAAAATAACAGCCTCACACTACCAGTTAGTATAATACATACTAACAAACACCGCCCCACAATTTAAGCCCATTTTACATACTTACATACAAATCAAATAAAAAACTTCAAACTGGTTTAATTAAATAAAAATAAAAATCAAAGTAGATTTGTAATAAAAATACTCATGAAAAAGCTGTTTATCTTCGCAGTATATGAATAATAATAGTGAGAACCTCATCATCATTTTCCTCATACGTCTTTGACAGACGATTTAGTCAGTATCTGAGACAAGGTTTTTCGTGGCTATATAAACCGATGCTGATGCATGCTGGACTGGGAGCGAGAGAAAATCATAGAATGGGCCAGCTGCAAATCCTCCCGGGCATGCTGTAAAAACCAGCTAAGGGATCCGAGGGTTTCAGTATATTTCAATTTAGGCGATGGGCTGACTACCTGTCACTACAGCAATATACCTACAAATCTATCTCAAAATAACCCTCAAAACGTTGTCAGACGTAGCGGAACGACCATTGTTTAGGTCGTTTTCGCTCTGCCAACCCCAGTAGGGATAAAGGCGTGATTATATGTATGTATATAAACCGATACGGGAGCGGCAATATATCCTGCATGCTCTGCATTTGAAGGTGGTAGAGTTGGTGACTGATTGCTGCGTATGTAGATGTCGTTTTTGTCTTTGGTCAGCGAGACCAGCAAACCAATAATAGTGAGAACCTATTACATCATCTTTAATTTAAGATATGTTGACTTTAAATTACAACCATTTATCTGTAACAAAAACACGAAAGTATTAATTTACCTTATTAATAATACAAGTGCTGATGCGCGCACATCGCTTATTCTTTTCGCTGAATTGCTTTTATGTTTTGTTTTCAATTGATTTATTTCCTCGCAAATATATTATAAAACTTCGTATGACATACGCGGGTTCCAATAATTACAGCCACTGCTTTCTTATAAAGCAATGTCGCCTCGGCTGTAATTTTCAACTTAGCGCACTTATATCATAATGCACTATTATAGTACTTCCATGCTATACTGGGAGTGACGGAAACAGATTTCGTTGGAACGCTACTTGACCTCGATTGGTAAAGCCACGATTGTTTACAAATATAAATGCGTAAATTAATAAATTACCCTGAACTAGCCGAAGTTTACTAGTCTATAAAATTTACCTGACTGCTCTATAGAATATATTTGATTCAATTAAGTAAAATAAGAAACGAATAAAATTAATGAAATACAGTTGTAATTAAGCAGCTTTTTAATTTTAGGTCATAATTCCATAACCAATAAAATTATCACAATATTTTTGTTCATGTTCACATTTCTTATTAATAATATTTTATTTTATTTTATTCACTAATTTAATAATACTTTGTATATTATAATTTATTAGCTGTTGAACTGTATACAGGGTGTCAAAGATAGTTTACTCAATATTTTTAAATGATTAAAAAAACTAAATGACATTACAATAAAATAATTTTAAATAATCGATGAAGATTTGATTCCACGCTAATATTTAGCTACTTATTTTGGAATGAGTATACATATTATAACAATATGAAAACTATTTACAAGTTGTAGACAAAACATTATCACAATTCACTCAGCAATATATATTAAGGTAAGTATCTACTAAGGATACATTTTACTTTGAGCGTTACAATTGAATGGCAAAACGTGTCCAACGTAGGGGAATACCCACTTTCGTAAACATTTGGCACATTAACTTACGACCAGCACCTATATGCCATTATTTACACAATGATGAGTAAATAAGTTGCTTTAAAATGCTGTCAATCTTTCGTATTTCCACTTCAATAATACTTGTTAATATTTGCTGGGTAAGGAGAGGCAAATCACACTGACTACGGCGACATGTAACTATTCACCCCGGACAATAGAGCGGTTATCATTCAATCTCTGGAATCTACAACCGCACGATAACCTTTATAGTATTTTTCCCATGGTATGATACAACACACTCCTTTAATCTATAATTACTGTAAACATCATACTTTAAAAACCCTCTTTAATATAAAAAATAAAGTACGGTGTTGCGGCAATTCTTAACGTTTTAGGAATCAAGCATTTACTTACCTCCTCAAAGACCTTGTTTGCTACTATTCTATAAACTGTCCCTTAAATCTAACCGCAGAAAACACATATAAATTATCACATAGTATCCAGATCTCACTGTTAACTGCCGATATTCATGAGCGGCACCTCAGCATCCGTCGGCTTCTTCTCATCATCAGGCGTGGTAAAAGCGATGGCGCGTCCGTCGGAACACAGCCAGTTCCAGTACAGCAGGCGCGCCGCGAGCCCCACCAGCCCCAGGCCCGTCACGCCCAGCGCCACCTGCAGGCCGAGGGCGATCGCTGGACCCGTGATGTACAGGAGCCGCATCTCCGCCTTGTTGGGCTCCGGGAGTTCTGGCTGCACCTGAAAGGTAACCAATAGTATTCATCATTCACGTTATCATCCGAGTTAGAAATAAACGAGACATAGACAACGATGATAGTGCGAGTTTACTCAATCAGCTAGCGTAAGATGCACTGACATTCTTATACCCACAGCAACAAAAATACAAAAATATTGGTAAAGATATTATAGTCTATCTAAATTTCCATGCTGGACATAGTGATAGAAAAACATAGAATGCTCTAGCTGTATCTCCTCCCGGGCATACTGTAAAATCAGGTAAAGGATACGAGGGAATCAGTTAATTGTAATTTAGGCGATGGGCTGACAACCTGTCACTACAGCAATTTACAGATCTATCTATCATAAGCAACCCGTAAAACCTGTCAGACGTGGCGGAACGACCTTTGTTTGGGTCGTTGACTCTCTGCCTACCCTATTAGGGATACAGGCGTGATAGTATGTATGTATGTATATTATAGTCTACCTAGTCGGTTTTGAAGACATCAGTGTGGCGCCATACAATCTACGTCACACTTATTGTCGCGCCCCATTTCTCCTGCCACCTGCACTCATCAGGACCTGTTTGACGCCAACCAAAGGGCTGTTGATATGGCCACGTTCTGGGCGTCAAGGATTTAAAGCAATTAACTCGAGAAGAAGAAGAAGAAGTGTGAAGATGAGCAGTATCGGAAGGTAAAAGACTCACAATGTTGAAGTACCCGACGGGCAGCACCATGTCGCTGAACCTCTTGGTCTTCTCGTTGTAGCGCACGTCTCCTATCACGATGTTCACTTGGATCGAGAACGACGTCGTCAGCACTGCTCCAACTTTCTAAACCATTTTCACAGAATATTATAAGTATAAATTCGAGTAAACATAACTTTACAATTAGAGTATATTATATGAATTGTTAGATTAAATGTCTTCTTCTGTCGAGTGGGTATCAGAGTGGTGTCAGAGTTTTGAAACCGCCTAGTAGCACAACTATCAGGCGTCTGACATGGTTTGAGTAACGACCACTATTAAAGACAGCGACCGGGACCGACGGCTTAACGTGCCCTCAGAAGCACGAAAATCTTTTTCTTTTCAGACAATCAGATGATTCAGCCTGCAATGTCCTAACCAAACTGGGGAAAAATTCACAGTGATAAAATTTCAAATATCAATTCTGTATTTCCCTCCTGGGAATCGAACCCAGGGCTTCCGGATCGGGAGTCCAAGGCATTAGCCACTAAAACACGGAGGCAGTTAATAGATAAGTGTTTGAGATGTTTTATTTTCTTGTCGGTTATTTCGTTTTGGACTTCCCTCAGGACTATATGTCTTTACTAATGTCCTGATAATATAGATCGTGACTCACAGGTTCAATGAGGAACTCGCTGCCATGTTTCTTCTCATCAGGCTGCAGACCTTCGATCCTCTCGAACAGCTCGGGACCTCCGTGCAGGAAGTGCGCATTGGAAGTCGCCAGGGGAAGGTCTGGATGATGAATTTATTGAAATTAGGAAGAGGTTTCATGCGATCCGAGGGATCCGAGGGTTTCTGTACATTGATAGGCTGACAACCTGTTACTACAGCAATATACTTACAACATCTATCGTAACCCTCAAAACTTTGTCAGACGTGGCGGAATGACCTATGTTTAAGGTCGTTTATGCTCTGCCTACCCCATTAGGGATAAAAGCGTGATTATATGTATATATGTATTTCAGTCGATGCGCGTAATGAAATTCATGCTAGTTTATCTAAAGAATACGATGGGCTGCTGGAACCTACAAAATTATACGTACGAAAACATAATATTTCCTACCATAAAACTTAGGGCATATAAAGTGGGTCTACCTGATGATTATACAGCAAAACACATTGCTCTTTGTGTGATCTAAGTTGGGATCGCGCTTGTTTCTCTACAACTTATGCATAATTTATACTAATTTATGCTAGTAACTTCCAAAAAAGAATATTTGAATCCTAATTTCTCTGTCGTGCACAATACATTAACGTAAAATGTATTTTGTTTTGCATAAACCTGTAAATCTGTCAACTCCGGTTACATTTCCGCAAATGAAGTTATTTTTGCTCTCGAATCAGGTATTAAAAACTGATGCGGTAGACGAGGCATGTATATATTCTGTGGACGAGGTCTCGTGGAATAGCAGAACAACTACTTACTAAAGAAACATGGCTAAATATCGGATATGCCATCAATACAGTTCCATTGCCACAAGATGCAGTTCTTGCTGTCCCCGAACCAAGTATCAATATAATGTCTACCAGCGTCTTGGTCTCGTGTAACAAAAAAATACTACTTACTATAGAAACACGGCGATATATCCGAGACGCCGTCTATGCAGGTGCCCTTTCCACAGGTGCAACTCTTCTTATCCCCGAACCAGGTGTCGTTGCTGATGCGGTAGACGAGGGCCTGAGGGCCGTAGTCCAGGGTTCTCGTCTCGTGGAACTCCAGCTCCAGCATGCGGCAGAGCACGTTGCGGAAGATGCGGATCCTCGTGTCGGGCGACAGGTCTGTCGGGTACGCTATGCCTTCGTACGCGTCCGTGAATGTGTTGCAGGTAGACCTAGAAACCAGCGCCAAACTGGTGATCAAGTCTGTTGTACATTTCCTGGGAGGACCTCGATTAAACAGGCAGTTTTGTTCTAGGAGTTTATTTTAAGACAGACATTTAATTTTGAATATTTTAGTAGTATAAATACACGTAATCACGCCTTTATCTTTAATGGAGTAGGCAGAGCGTAAACGACCTAAACAAAGATCGTTCCGCCACGTCTGATAAAGTTTTGAGGATTATTTAAGATAGATTTGTAGGTATATTGCTGTAGTGACAAGTTGTCAGCACATCGCCTAAATTGCATTCTACTAAAACCCTCGGATACCTTACCTGTTTTCTACAGCATGCCCGGGAGGAAATGTAGCTGGCAAATTTTACGTTTTTCTCTCGCTCCCAGTCCAGCATGGAAGTAACAGGTTTTTACAATCAGTAAGAGATAATTATGTTCAGTTTGGAAACTATCTACAAAGTAATTTCCTTATTTAGACAATCACAAATATAAAGAGGTAACATTACTCAGGTGGGATTTGAACCCACTATCTTCGACGCACTAACCAACCGAGCCACCGAGTGATCTATCGGACTTGACGACGGAACTAGCATAGCCACCTTGAATAAAATGTCAATGTGTGATGTCAGTATGGACACAGAATATATAATAGTACTACCTAGTAGTATGGATGTAAAACTGAGTGACAGAACAAGAAATAGCGTGATAAGGGAACGTTGTGGTGTGAAAGAGGATATAGTGACAGGTATAGAAAAAGGGATGCTTAGGTGATTTGGTCATGTAGAGAGGAGGGATGAAAAGAGATTAACTAAACAGATATGCATGGCGAGTGTGAGTGGGAATGTTGGAAGGGGAAGACCTCGAAGAACGTTTCGCGATCAAATCGGGGACGTCCTAGAGAAAGGTCAGGTCAGTACCCTAAACGGAAGAGCATGAAAATATTGATGAATGTAGATGAAGCGAAAGAAATTTGCAAGGATCGTAGCTAATGGAAGGATGTGATCTCTGCCTATCGCTCCGGGAAAGAGGCGTGACATTATGTATGTATTTAGTATGGATGCCTTATTGAAAAGCCACCTTCTCACCGTTTGTCAGGATCATCGTAGTCCCACACGCTGAGCCCCCCGCAGCCGTTCAGCTTCTTGATCATGAACTTGTCGTCATTCCTTGCTCCCACCTCGAGGCGATACGATACCTTCTTGTCGTATAACTGAGAATACAAAGAAATTACAATGAATATAATATGTTTTATCAATTTATACAGAGACGAATTCCCTAAATGCTATAGTGTTAATTATTAAAATAACATTGAAACTGTGGCTTTATGTTATTTATAAGAGCAATTTACGAGACCTTTATGTATGTAAGCTCTTTATTGTACCTTAAAAATCTTAAAACTAAAATACAAGAAGATTAAAACAATAGTGGCACAAAGGCGGACTTATCCCGTTAAGGGATCTCTTCCAGTCAACCTTTGATAAACCCAGATTAGACAATTATGCTTGCAGGTAAACTAAGATAGGTACATGAAACGATTATATACCGTGACATAGACAAAATAATATACTTAATAACTCAAATTTGAACGCATAAATACTAGATATAAAGATATACAAAATAATGCTTAATATTATATATAATAAATATATATTTATAATAAATAATAGATACCTATACACATCCTAAATATATATACATATATATCCGAAACATAAAATTATAAATAAATATACTACGTATTGTCCGATTTTTCTAACCCTAAACCCCAGAGTTTCTTAATTTCACTCTTAAAAAAAGTGATATTTTTACTTTTCCGAATATCTGAAGGAAGTTTATTCCATAAACAGGCAGCATGAACAGTGAAAGACTGTGCGTACGATTGAGAAGAGTATGTAGGTACCCTGAGTGAGAGATCCCCACTAGATCGCAAATTAGCCCTCTCCACATTTTGATGTTCAAATCTCTCTTTCAAGTAAACAGGGGTGCCAGGATTATTGAGAACATTGTATAGAAGCGATAAGATATGTAGGTCCCTGCGGAGGCGAATCGGTAGCCGCTTCAACCGCTCCCTAAACTCGGAGACATGGTCGTATTTACGGAGCCCAAAAACGAAGCGTATGCACTGGTTTTGTAAGCGTTATCGGCTTTGGTTCCTATTATAATGTCGTCTTAGATCAAATATATTTGATCTGAATGTCGTAGACTCTATACGGTGTAGAGGAATAATGAATAACTTCTTTGCTAAGAATAAAGTAGTAGGCGTTCTGTGTCAGCTATAGAAATGTTAGTTCTTATTAGAAACTTGCAGTTTGCATATTCATAATTTTTGTCTTTTGTCGTGTGAATAAATATTAGGTTTGTGACGAGGCTGCTGCTTGTGACCTGCTGACGCTCGCTTACCCTGTCCATGAGGCCCATGGTGTCGAAGCTGATCCAGCCGGGCATGAAGGTGTTGCCGAGCCGGATGAGCGGGTCGGGATAGCCCCACAGGTAGTCCTGAGCGCTGACGCTGACGATGGGACTGCTTCCGAGCTGATCCACGAGGACGTTGAAGCCCATGCGAGAGAAGAACGGGTACGTGCTCATCATCGAGACCATCGTCTGGAAAGAACAGCAATGGGTTTTTTATCATCTCAGTCTTGTTTATAGTCAAAAATCTTTCTTATATCTTATTGGTCTATTATATTTTGCTAAGGATTACTCACCAGCATCGCGATGTTAGGCAAAGTGACGTTAACGTCGCGAGGATCAGCGACTGACTCCTCGGGTGAGAAGACTGGAGTGACTCGCGGTGAGTAGCGCACCACGCCACCTTCTGTGTCCAGCTCCAAGTCCTCATTCACACGTAGCTCCCTGGAAAGGACAAACATGGTGTTGTTAATCACTCATATTTTTTTCTTTTCTGCATTATATGTGCCTAATATGTAATATTTCTGCGTAATATGCCTACTCAAGTCAATAAAGAACTACGTTATAGAACATTTGACACTACTTATTAACAATACCTTGGAAACTGTATTGGATATCAGATTTGTACATTCTACACAAAGTCTCCCATGGTGTTATGGGCAGTCAATTGTTAGAAAAAATATTTATTAAGGTCCCAACAAGATCTATGCGCACCCCACAACTTTTTAGCGTACCAGCCACAAACAATAATGTTTCTCAAAACAGTCCCTTGATGAGAATGTGCAGAAATTACAATAAAGTCGGTTCTCACTTAGATGTTTTCCATTCTAGTCAATTTAATTTTAAAACTTCACTGTACAATCTGAAACTAAATATTTCATAGTATACTCACTGTTTTTAACGCCTAGCTTATAATGTAAATTTTAGTGCATGTAAATTTATATTTAATTTGATTTCTAATTTCTAATTTTATTCTGGATGTAATTTATATTAATTATTATTGATTGTTAACAAATTTTGTGAATGTTGTGTGCAATTTTAATTGGATTTAAAATTTATAATGATCTGTATTATTAAGATAAGTTAAGTAATTCTTAATTTTTTTTCTGTAAATGTGCCTTTTAAATAAAAAAAAAATAAACAGGGATCGTCCCGCAAATATAGAAAACTGCTGTTATTGCGCCCATCCACAAAGGAGGTGACACTGACATACCAACTAACCATCGTCCCATTTCCCTACTTCCAGATTTTTCTAAAATATTAGAGAGGGTAGTCAACAAGCGGTTGGTAAAGTACTTGGAACAAAACGCCATCTTTCTGACAATCACTTTGAGTTCTGAGAGGGAAAGATCCACAGAGGATGCTGTGAACCTCCTGGTCCATAAAATATCTCAAAAATGGTAACGCTTGAAGTATTTTCAGATCTGGCAAAGGCCTTCGATACCGTTGCAATTACTCATCATCTCCCTAGCCTTATCCCGTATCTTATGAGGTCGGCTTCCTAATCTAGGGGACTGAACGACGGTACTGGTTTTTACACAGAGCGACTGCCATCTGACCTCCGAAACCCAGAAAGGAAACCAGACCCAATCCTAGATTAGGTCAGAGTTTTCAAGCCGCCAATGCTTAGCACTGGCCTCTGATATGGCTTAACGACTAATATCTACGATATTAACCGGGATTCTTCCATGCTGGACTGGGAGAGATAGAAAAACATAGAATGTTCCAGCTGCCCTTCCTCCCGGGCATGCTGTTGAAGTCAGCAAAAGGGACTCTAGGGTTACAGTGTATTGTAATTTAGGCGATGGGCTGACAACCTGTCACTATAGCAATACATATTACAATCTAAAATTGCCCTCAATTTTTGTCACACGTGGCGAAAGCACCTTTTACGAGGCGTTAAACGCTCTGCCTACCCCGAAAGGGATAAAGGCGTGATTTATGTATGTATGTATGTATTAACCGGGACCAACGGCTTAACGTGCCTTCCGAAGCACGGAAAAAGCACCGAATAAACGTACATATGAAATTCGAAAACCGAAAAACACATAGGTACGTGGTGGGATTCGAACCACGACCTCCCGCTCAGGAGGCAGCGGCCCTATCCACTACACCATCGGGCTCACCGTTGCAATTACTATACCGTTAAAAAAGCTTGAACGCATCGGAGTAAGGGGTGTATCGTTTAACTAGTTCCGAAGTTATTTGAGTGGCAGAAAACAATGCGTGAAGATAGATTCTTTGACCAGTCTTCTTCTGTCAAGTGGGTATCGAGTCTATCGACCCGATGAACCCTGGTGTCAGAGTTTTTAAACCGCCTAGTAGCACAGCTATCAGGCCTCTGACATGGTTTGAGTAACGACCACTATCAAAGACAGCGACCGGGACCGACGGCTTAATGTGCCCTCCGAAGCACGAAATCTTTTTCTTTTCGGACAATCAGGTGAATCAGCCTGCAATGTCCTAACCAAACTGGGGAAAAATTCACAAAGAGATAAATTCTCAAATATCAACTTTGTGTTTTCCCCCTGGGAATCGAACCCAGGACCTCGGGATCGGGAGTCCATGGCACTAGCCACTAGACCACGGAGGCAGTTTTTGACCAGTGACTTGGCGGATGTTACATTTCTTTCCTCTTTCTTGTTTCCATTTATTTACAACAAGATGGTAAAAAAAATGTGACATCAAGTATTTATCTGTTCGTGAAGCCAAAACTAAAACTACAGACCTGATCATGAACTGGACTTATGATAAAGCAGAAAGCTTTTTAAAAATTATTACCTAGACTACATACACATACACACACATAACTCACACACACAACACACACACTCACACACGCACACACACGAAATAGATTGTATTTTATTTGTATTTTTGTCTTGTTTTATGTTTAGTTAATTAAATGAATTTTAATACCACATATTTTAAAACTCTAACCCATGTCAAATTTTGAGCAGTCCTGTTAAAATACTTACCTGTATTGATACTCACAACACAGGCCTAGCCTAGTGTGGGTATCACAGTGAACCTTGTAATAATTCTGGTCGATTTTAAATAAACAATTTTGTATTTTTTGAATTTGTTTCGGTTTTTATTCTAGACTGGGTGATTGATTGAAATATTTGAGCCTAGCCTTTAGACTAGACTTGAGGTAGAGAAAAAAACAAATCACTATTCTGAACCCACTCGATCGTGTTTACTACGAAGTCTCGAGGTTCAACACACAATGTCATTCGGGGAAATGGTCATCAAGCAGTGAATCAGTATGCAAGGCGAATATGCTCGCAAGGGCAGTCAAGTGTAGCCTGTAATTACCTAATGGATTTCGCACGAGTCCAAAGACCTTGAATCTTCATCTATCCTTTCAAAAACTATAAATTATTTCGTGTAGGAGTTTTTGCAGATGAAAGTAATAAAACGGATGCAGCATCTGACAACCTATAGTTGCCTTGAAAACCTACCTAATATTTCATCTACTTATTTACCAAAATTACAATAACAATCTTTGTTTATGCGTTGGTAGAGTGTCTCATGTGTCAGGACTTATCTTATTGTTTTTTCTTCCGGAAAACAATTCTATTAAAGATACTTCTGTTTTGATGGTGCTTTACACCTTATAAATGTAAAGTATCCGCAAGGTGTAACCTTGCTAGGCCCTTTAAACAAAAACGTCAGTTTCCTGTATGGCTTGCCTTAATATCTCACTTTAGTTAGTTAGAGCAACCCAATTTGCTATCCCGCCACCGTCGTATAAATATCACTAGTGGAAAAGTAAACTATAGACCACATTGCTATAATATTACCAGTTTTTTTAAAGCATAACCACCTTTTTGCCACCATATTTCTTTCATGCTTATACCCAGGTTTATGCTAAATGCCAAGATATGTATATCATTTTATAAAGTTGACGCACTACCTACTAGCCTAACCTATGAGGTCATAGTCGTAAATAAACAGTAGTTTTATTCATCATTTCAGGCCTTTACCCACTGCAGGGACAGGCCTCCCCTGTCTCGTGCCTCGACTGCCCATCTTGCGCTACCTTGTTCAGGTTTTCCCGGCTGCCTTCAGTTTTCCTGTCATCATGTCAAGCTGACCTGTAAGTGAAAGGGCCGACCTCCTCAACCTTCAGCTTCTCATCCTCTCCAGCCAGGAATCGCTCGGAGTTGGTGACGTTGAAGAGATACGCGGATATGTGGATCGCCTCCAGCTCCTTCTGCAGCAGCTCGTGCACCGCGCTGCCTGGAGCGACCCTGGTTTTCTGAAATATGAGGGACATGAGGACATTAGTACACACCCATCATTGAGAAGTTGAAAATTTTAAATAAAAATCTAGCAGTAAGGTGAAGATTAGGTTACAATCAATTATCTTTCTTCCATGCTGGACAGGGAGCAAGAGAAAAACATAGAATGTGCCAGTTGCATTTCCTCCCGGGTTTGTTTTAAAAGCTAGCTTTGCGATCCGAGGGTATTAGTAAATTGCAATTTAAGCGATGGGCTGACAACCTATCACTACAGCAATATACCTACAAATATATCTTAAATAACCCTTAAAATTTTGTTATACGTGGCGGAACGACCTTTGTTTAGGTCGTTTACGTTCTGCCTTCCTCATTAGAGATAAAGGCGTGATTATATGTATGTTAGATTGCAAATCAAATTGGGGAGCAGGCGATGATGTAACGTTCTTAGGAATTGTATTTGATAGTAATAAAAAAAGATATTCGATAAAACAATACTTTGTTGAAGTCAACAAAAAAACTTAGTAACAATTAAATATAATGAAACTGTTTTGAACACGTCTGAAAAAAATACTAGGTACTGATACAAAAGCGATTGAAAAAATCAGCATCCAAATATGCATATTGTTCTCTTTAGGAAAAACACGTGAAGTAGATGGAAAAACGTGTTCGTAACTCACACATCGACGACATTGTAAATAAGAAGAGTTCAACAATAGGATCCTTTTACGAGTACACAGACAATATTGACTTGACCTGAGAGGACAAATCATCGAGAAAAACTATTCGATTGAAAATCAGTTGAATCAATATCATAACTAGACCATGACCCACCATTAGGGACGCGCAGACGCACCTACCGACGGCAAATAACATCTCGTTGCCGCTAATCAATAATCATTCAGTGATACATGCGTACACGCACAATATTGGAGCGACCTAAATAATTTTTAATAAAGGGAGTCGATCGTCGTCAGCCGACCTCGGCTGAGGTCAACAGCTATTGACTCTCGTTGAGGCTCAGACCGACCACTCCACTCCACCAGCCGGTAGCAGCCTCGGCAGACGTCAGCGCCGCTGTTTACCCGGATGATGATCATGTCAATACCACTTTTACGTGTTTTGGCGGCAGCGCTAAGTATTCTACAATATTTGCTGATCTCGAGTACTACGCAAGGCCTCGAACCGGATAAATAAAGCTATTGATTGAAACTATTAACGCTGTATGGGTGTTTATTGTCACCATTAAACCTTTTTTTCTTTAAGGAAGGTGGCACATACCACCATTATTCATTACAAAACATGCTAAATGTTCTGTTTATTTCTTCCATAATCAGTTGTCCGCAACTGACACAATAAAAATGTTGATGAGATGGAATCATACTTACATATCGCGCTATCATCAATACTGGGTCTAGGATCTGTATGAGGATAGGCAGCATGAGAAACAGCACTCCCAAAGATGATATCATCAGGATCTTTTCTGAAACATACACAAAGACACATCTTTAGAGTAGGGTGTTATTTTTTTTGGGATTATATTATTTTTCTCTTTTGTATTCAGTGAAAGTATTGTCTTTGATAACATTATGTAATAAATTATCCTATTTTTCTTTTACATTATGATCAATTTATCTAACTGCCTTCGTAGTGTAGTGGTCAGAGCCTTGGGCTTATGATCCGGAGGTGCTGGGTTCGATTCCAAGGGGGGGAACAAAATTGATATTTATATTATCAATTTATCACTTTATGAGGTTTTCCCCAGTTTGGTTAAGACATTGCAGGCTGAATCACCTGATTGTACTTGTATTGTATTGTAAAGCGGTACGCTTCTAAATTTTTAATGCGAACGGCCAAAGTGTGGAACTCCCTGCCTGCGGATCTATTTCCGGAACGTTATAACCTGGGCCTTTTCAAGGCGAGAGTGAACAGGCATTTTCTAGGCAATCATGCTCCATCATAGTCTACATCATCACTTACCATCACGTGAGATGGCGGACAAATGATTGCCTATCAAATATAAAAAAAAAAAAAAAAAAAAAATGTCCGAAAAGAATAAGGATTCCCTGCTTCGGAGGACACGTTAAGCCGTCGGTCCGGTCGCTGTCTTTGATAGGTGTCGTTACTTAAACCATGTCAGAGGCCTAATAGCTGTGCTACTAGGCGGTTCGAAAACTCTGACACCATGGTAGGTCGGGTCGTTCGACTCGAGAATCCACTCGCTAAGAAGATTAATTTATCTCACTTACTTGTACTGGCCATCAGCGGATTCGTTCCTCGATTTATTATGAACCCCATTGTTGACACTTAGTGACATCTAAAAAATAAAAAATATTTTAATTTAATTATTGTACGTCATTAATTCATTTTATTTTTCGGTCCACAATTTGCAGAACCGATACGCGGCTGTATACGTGAAAAATAGCAATAATTCACGCAAAATCGTCAATAATAGAAACGACCACGACACGCTGACCTATCCTACGCAGGTATTCGCTCATGTTAAGAACATTCTTTAAACATAAAAAAAACTCACAAAGTAATATATTGAATACCTACATTATTGTTGTAAATACCCAACATGATTGACAAGCAAACTAAAATAAACATACATTTTCGAAACTATAAAATGTGCAGTTTTTTTTTATCATATATACATACTCGTAATCAATAATCATTTATGCAATCATTTTGCTATATCTGATGAACAAAATGTAACTTTTTCCATAAGGTTCCTATCAGCTTTACCCATTATAAGTTTCAACTAAGAATTGTACTTCCATGCTGGACTGGGAGTTAGAGAAAAAACATATAATGTGCCAGCTGCATTTCCTCCCGGGCATGCTGTAAAAACCAGCTAAGGGATCCGAGGGAGTCTGTATATTGTAATATAGGCGATAGGCTGACAACTTGTTACTGCAGCAATATACCTACAAATCTATTCTAAATAACCCTCAAACCTTTGTCAGAAGTGGCGGAACGAGCTCTGTTTAGGTCGTTTACGCTCTGCGTATTATATTAGGGATAAAGGCGTGATCATATGTATGTATCTAAGAATTGTAGTTGAAGTGGTTTATACCTTTAATATATTTAAATGAGTGTTTAAGTGTTTCATTATAATCTAAACTTATAAAATCGTTTGTCCTTACTGACTGACTGATTTATCAACGCAGAGCCTAAACTACTAAACCTAAAATTGTGAAATTTGAAAAGTAGGTTCTTTTTATAACGTGACCTACCACTAAAAAAGGATTTTTGGATTTTCTATCCCTAAAGGAGTAAAAAGGTTTTGAAGTTTGTATAAAAGTTCGTCAATTTGAAAGTTAGGATTTTGCAAGTTCTTATTTTAACTAATATTAAAAAAATAATGGACGCGTTTTAGAATTTTTGCCCCTAAGGGCGTTAAATGGGGGTTCAAAGTTTGTGTGGAAATTCCGTGAATTTTGAAGTTAGGATCTTCGAATTTTTGTTTAGGCTATTTATAAAAAAAATGGATTCTAATATCAGCTTTTTTTGTTTTTTTTGGGTTAAATAGGTGATGGAAGTTTCTGTGAAAATCGGTCAATTTCGAGGTAAGGATCTTTCGA
The DNA here is from genome assembly GCA_949820665.1 of Scrobipalpa costella. Classification (NCBI taxonomy): domain Eukaryota; kingdom Metazoa; phylum Arthropoda; class Insecta; order Lepidoptera; family Gelechiidae; genus Scrobipalpa; species Scrobipalpa costella. Next base: position 27,019,404 of record OX463296.1, on the reverse strand, counting down.
TTTTGTGTTTAGACTATTAATTAAAATTTTAAATTTAGAAATCTACCGGGTAGACTCTGCCCCTAGGGGTTTAACTAGGTGATGAAAGGTTATATGAAATTCCGCCGATACCGAAATAAGGATCTTTCGATTTTGTGTTTATGGTAATTTAAACAAATCATTCTCAAGGGAAAACTCTCCGTCGCGGGTGAACCAAACCGCAGAGCGTAAAATTAGTGTAATTCATATATTTGATTCAAATATCTTTTATATGATGTATGTCAAGTTTAATTACAGTAAACATAAAACAAGTAAAAGAAGGAACATTTCGAAATATTTGATTATTCGATCTATGATTTCAAAAGTTTTGTAATTAAAAACAAGAGACCATAATTTATGTAAAGAAAAGGTGGTTAAAATAATAGTTAAACACTTACTTGTTTCACCATTAAATAATATATCATCCACACACTTAAAACTAAACACTGTTTATCACACTAACAGTCACACTACTTCAACACACTTTACAACATGATGTCCCTCTCTGAGCGAAGTCAAACTTTTATCTCAATGTAAAATGATTCTAATTTTTATTTCATTATCGTTACACCAAACCGTATACGGGAGATAATCGTTGGTATGTAAATTTTATAAAAACTTATCAGCACTAATTTGATCACGATTTTTTCGCTATGGTGAATTTTCAGTATTTAGATTTTACAACAGAGATGTCCATGTACGCGTTGTTATCAATTCGGACATCTTCAAGCAATGACAATGATTGGTGCGAGTGCGGTGGTCCTCGCGCTCCTTAAGGCCAAGTTGCGACGATGGCTCAAGCTTTCGTCACCGGCTCTCTTGCTGCCTCTGTGGTCTAGTAGTCTAAGCCATGGGCTTTCGCTTCGGACAGATTGTTCTATGATGAGCGAATACACCTGATTGTATTCCAAGTAGATAATGCGTTGCTGTAAGAAACGGGCGCAGTTTCTTATTTAGTTAACGCTACACAAGTTTCGTCATAGGCTACGAGGTTTATAAACTCTGACACCCAGGTTCATGTGATCATTTGTGGAAACTGCAACGCACATGACAGAAGATGAATTGACTCATTGACATAACCAGGTATTTCACTTAAAGGAGCAAAAGCTTTCTGAGTTCGATCCCTCACTGTATTTTGAATGACTGCAACTGTAGTCAGCTGCAGTCGACTCTCGGCTTCCAGATGCATTATCTCGAAGCTGGTATCCTCTTATCTCTTCCATATCCCCTTCCGAAATATGATTTAAAATACAATGTGAGTGCAACTCCGAAAGTGACCTCAGTGCACTTCGATTCACCCATTAATAAATTTCTTCATTTAAATAGATTTTGGATTTTTATGTAGATCTTTTAGGTAAATATAGATAGGGTGTTGGTCAATAAATTAACGCACTGCTTTGGACTAAATCGTTGCATGAAGATTTGCGCGAAGTGGTTTTACTATATTTCCGCGTACATAAACCGAATGTTATTAATTTTGTTATATATTAGGAATAAATTACCTTATTTATTTAACCCCAGTCGGGCAAGAAGACGTCTCCTTAATTCCTCTTAGCTGTGTCGTATATCATAAAAGCTCATTCAACCTGCGCAGTGTCAGCTGAATTGTAAAGCAAATATTTAACGATGTGCTCGCTATGAGTTACGATCGTATGATCGCATGATTTTCTGTTTTACGGTAAAAAATGTTATGTTATGTGCAGCTCAATCAGAAGGTAAAAAACTGATCTGCAATAGCAGATGCAGCTCACAGTATGGAAATATCCATACTGTGAGCTGCAGCTGCCTGGCACGGAACTACAGTGAGTTGTTGAAAGATCTTTCAGCCGAACCTAACCTGAGGAAAACCTGCCATTTCCTTGTCCAGTCAGGGTGGATAGCAAGGAGATAGATCCCACAACTCACCCTGATTAGCTTTAGCGTTAATATTTTGCATTATTAGTTTCAAGATTATATAATGGTTTAGAATAACGCATCCATCATCATCATCACCCTAGCCTTATCCCGTATCTCACGGGGTTGCCTACCTAACGTAGGAGATTGAACGAGGGTACTGGTTTTTACACAGAGCGTCTGCTATCTGACCTCCGCAACCCAGAAGGAAAACCAGACCCAATTCCAGATTAGGTCAGTTTACAAGCCGCCAATCAGAGGGCTTGTTTGCAATGACGTCACATCACACACCGTTGAAAAAGTGTCTTTTGTCACTCGTTGTAGTAAACAATATTCTAAAGAATAATTAGCGAGAATAAGTAGAGAATTCATACAAACTAGTCAATATTAGATGAGTACTAGCTTTTCACAACGCGGTTTCACTCATGTATATTTAGTTTCTGTAAGAAAAATAAACATTTTCCTATAGGTATTTTCAGTACTAGTAGTCGGTTACATACAAACCAACAGCTCCTTCCGACTAGTATAGAATACTTAAACTATTTATAGGAAACAGAATATATTAGGTTACTAACAGTCGTACTTAAAATAGTCAACAAATTGTTAGGTATGTATGAATATGGGTTTTAGCCAACGAAGCAGGTGAATCGCTTGAGGTAGGCCGTTGGTCCCGGATGCTGCCTTAGATAGTGGGCGCTCCATCCTCTTCTCATGTTCTTCTTCTTCGTCATGTTCTTCATTACTGTAGGCCGTGTCCTTGATGAAAGTCCCTTACTGTTTTTGATGGTCATACTCCACTTCTCTCGATGTTCAGCATTTCTTAAGCCGGTTGTTACAGACAAACCTGTAAGCGCGGTTACTTGGTCACACCACCAGCCTCGGGATCATTTGCCTTCCACCTCGCCAACCACAATTAACTTTTCAAGGCTGGTGGTTGACGACGGGAAATGTGGCCAAAGTACCCAAGAATTCTTTGGTAGCATATCGTTGAGAGTCTTGTCATTATGTGAAGTTGATCAAGTATAGATTTATTTGTTGTTTTTGCGGTCCATGGCTTCTCATGTTACTCTGCTGTATAGTTAGATTTGGACCAGCACAGTATTGTCTTGCTCAATTCCCCCACAGTGGACACCTCGCGGTGAATGTTAACAGCGTCCGAACTGGCACATGACCCGCTTTCTGGCAAAAGGTTCTATTACGAGGACTAAAAACCTATGAACAGCTACGCTATGTCGCCAATATGAAAAAAACACTATTTTTCGAAATAGGAAATACTTAAAATATATCAATCCTTCCCCATCAATTATGTTTCCAATTTTTTGCCCAGGTGTCAATTGGCCACTGAAACCTTGTGAATCTCATAGGTATAATAGAGATGAGTATCAAGGTCATCTACCTATTATAGGAAACGGGGAAACGATCAGAGCTGATTTCGAGTACGCAAAATACGCTGCAAAAAACCCGACAGGAGATAAATTTTATTGTTTGTCGCCGCACTATGTCATACGTTGCGTATGTACTCGTACTTCCACTAAGTATGAATTAGTAATAAGATAAGATAAGATAAGATAAGATAAGATAAGATAAGATAAGATAAGATAAGATAATTCTTTATTGTTAACTGTGTTGTTTGATGGTACAATGTGGAACAATGGTATCAACAGTTTGCCTTTTTCAGGCGTACAATAATAAGCAAAGCATATTTAGCACCTAATACATTTACAATATTATAAAGCTGTTGACTTAATAACTAAATATTATAAGTTAAGAACATGCAAAGAAGTCATTTAAGCTGTAGAATCCCTTTTCCAAAAGCCATTTCTTGAGTTTAATTTTAAATGACATACCTTCAAGCATTTTAATCGAGACAGGTAGGTGGTTGAAAATTTTAATACCCGTAATTAATGTGCTTTTATACATTATATTGCAAGTCGATGATTTAATACATATGTCATGGGTATAAAACGATCGCAAATTATTTCTAATGTCAGATTTTTTTACAAAATTTTCATGGTCATTCTTAATAAATAAACAAATTTCTAAAATATAAATGCATGTCAATGTGAGGAATTTATTATTAATAAATATTGATTTTAGAGAATCTGTGAATTGCATTTTGTATATTGTTCTTAAACACCTTTTTTGCATAACAAACGTTGACTGGACATTTACAGAATTTCCCCAGAAAACAATTCCATAGGTGAGCAGGGGATAAACAAAGCCATAATACGCATTTCTGGCTACATCAGTGGACGTCACATTAGCTAGAACCGATAAGGCATAGCAACTACTAGCTATTCTTTTATTGATATTTTCAATATGAGATTTCCAGTTTAAATGGGTGTCAATAGTTACACCTAGGAAATTTATCTCACTTACTTCATGGATTTGTTCGCCCCGGCTCACAACGTGCAAATCATAATGTTGTTTTTTATAATTTCTAAACTGAACAATTTTTGTTTTATCCAAATTTACTTTTAAATTTACTGATTCCAAGTAGTCTACAACAGTTTCTAAAGTTCTATTTATTTCTTCTATATAGTCACAATTGTTTTCTTTTGGTATAAATATAGTAGCATCGTCTGCAAACATTACACATAAGTGATTAACAATTAATGGTAATTCATTAACATAAATTAAAAATAATATTGGCCCCAGGACACTTCCTTGGGGCACGCCTAATATAACATTTTCATAACTTGATTGAATAGTCTCAATTGTCTTAGTGTCCTTATTGTAAGTGTCAATAACTGTTGCTTGAACCCGGTTTTTGAGGTAAGATTCGATAAAACGTAACACATTTCCACGAATACCTATATTGTCTAATTGTTTCAATAAAATGTCATGCAATACACAATCAAAGGCCTTTGATAAATCTAGATATATTCCAATACATGTACTTTTATTATTTATTGCAGCCCATACTTGTTTTAGAATTTTAAAAATAGCTTGGATAGTATTTTTCTGTTTTTGAAAGCCATACTGATTTGGATTTAGAATATTTTGCGAGTTTAAAAATGAAACGAGTCTTGTGCATAAGATTTTTTCAATAACTTTTGAGAAAGTTGGTAACAAAGCTATGGGCCTATAGTTATTCATATTCGTTTTGTCTCCTTTTTTGTGAAGAGGCTTTATTATTCCTTTTTTGAGATCATCTGGAAAGCAACCACACTCAAAAGCTAAATTAATAATGTGTACTAAGGGACCTGCTATATAGTCTATGCTTGCTTTAATTGCTTGTATTGGAATTTTATCAAAGCCAACACTTTTTTTATTCTTCATACCCTTTACAACTTTTTTTAGCTCGCATGTATCAGTTGGTGTCAAAAACATACTTTTACAATTTGCTGGAGCTATTGGCTTATAATTAGTACTAGGTGTATGAGCTTTACATAAATTAATAAAATGCTTATTTAATGTATCCGACATAATATTAGGTTCATTTATCAGTAAATCATTATTATTAATACATTTAATAGTTTCTCTTATAGTGTTATTGGCCTTTGTATTCTGATTTATAACGGACCATGTAGCTTTATTTTTGTTGGAGCTTTGATTTATGTACTTAATATTAGATAATGACTTTGAGTTATTAGTTACCCGCTTAAAAATTTTACAATAATTTTTGTAAGAGTATTTAATTTTTGAACATTTACTTTTTTGTGATTGTAGATGGAAAATTCTTTTAGTTTTACTAGCTATAAGTATTCCTTTTGTTTTCCAATTTGGCTGCCTCTTATAAGTAATTTTGACTTTTTTTATGGGCACACAAAGTTCATATAATAGATTAAATATTTCCATAAACTGTTTATATGCTAAATTTGGGTCCTTTTGTTGGTATACATTACTAAAGTTGATTTTTGATACATATTTCACAAATATCTCGATATACATCGTTGGATTTCTTTTGTGAACATACCAGTAGTTTTGACGAAAAGATACATTTGTTGGAATTGATATTAGTTGTGCTGTATGATCTGAATATTCTAATTTTAAAACTTCAACTTTATATTTTTTGATATTTGTCAAAATATTATCAATACAAGTTTCAGAATGATCAGTGATTCTTGTCGGCTCCGAAATCGTCGGATGAAACTTATAAGCTTGCATAGTACTGAGAAATTCCTTCTTTTGCTTTATTTTTGTATATTGTTTTTTATATAATACCTACTCTTAATCATACTCAACGACTGGCAAAAATATTTTCATAGCATTTGCTTATCAAGTTATCACAGAATGTCAGTACTATTGCAGGAGACGCCCTCTTGTGACATAACAAATGTTACGATGACCGTGACACCGCCACGTACGTGTGCGCAACACGCGTCGCTGTAGAGAAAGTAAACAAAGCACGTGCTTCTCTTTTACTGCTAGTTTAGACGCAATAGGGAACAAATTGGGAACCGTTTTATAGTACATACCTGACCTGACCTGTTCTTTCGTTTTCCTTCCGGAACAAAGTTTAAATGTGAAATATGCGAAATATTTTTAATGTCAACCAAAAGTGAGTATTTTCTAGTTGCCCGCTAAATCCTAAGCAAGTTTTCTGATCTTCACGTCACTAATCAGGAATGGTGTACAAAATACCTATAATTTATGCAATTTTGTATCATAGGTCATATAGATAGATATATAGAGATATATTCTTTATTGCACATAAAACAATAACAACAGGAATACAGTTACACATATAGTTTTTTGACTTTTGATTTGAGTGCATTATTTAGCCTTCTTGATGTATTTTTTTTTTTTTTTTTATATTTGATAGGCAATCATTTGTCCGCCATCTCACGTGATGGTAAGTGATGATGTATTAAAGTGAGATCAGGGTAAAGGATCTTCTCAGTGACTGAGACAATTGAAGTAAACGACAAAATTACCTCGTTAGAGATAAAGGACATTAGAATTATCCTCAGGCAGACAGAGGAAGTTACGACCTATATTGCAGATGTTTTAATTTTGTAAACTGCCGTAGGTAAATAGGTTGAGTTGACCAAAATATTAGATTTTGTTTCTCACAAATAATGGATGTTATACCTACAACAAGTACTGTGCTATCATTATGATGACGTATACTTTCTTATTTTTATTTCATATAATGATATACTATAAACCCTATAACATTTAAATAAAAAAAGTGAAGTGACTTACAAAAGAACTAGCTTTAAACGATTTTTATTTTTCTTATTATTAATCTTAAGTTAGAAACTTATAAATATACCTATCATACGTCGGTAACATCTCATATAAAGAGTAACAAATCTGAAATTCGTCAAAATTACAAAACACTTAATATCCGACTTTCACTGTAGTTACTGTATTTTGACACTATCTGAAGGCAGCAGGCACGAGAGTAGAGCACCACCTGAAACAGCAGACAAAACACATTTTTTGACAAACTCAGCAGAAAATTAACACAATTTTCATTAAGATAATTTCAATGCATTTAGAATATTAGTAGCCAAAACTGCTTCTATTGTAGTAGAGTAGTACTCACTGATCAATAGTCCGGCGAGTCCGTAAAACGCGCCGGTGCACTGCCAAGTGACGTATGCGCCGATCAGGTTGACACCGGTGATGCTACTGATGCGAGCCACCATCACGCCCAGACACGCCGCCATACCACTTCGGATTAGAAAGAAATGTCATTAGCTAAGAGCATAAAACAACCTCAGAAAGACTCTGATGCTAGAAAAGAAAAATAAAGTTAAGCTATGAAATCAAACTAAATTATCTGAATCACTCACCGAAAAGAAGTGGGATAAAAGTCCACACAGTAGGAGAAGACGATCCCCATACACAAGCTGTCAGCCACGATTCCGAAGTAGGAGATGATGTTGACGAGGTTGTTGGGAACATACAGCGCCGAGAAGCAGCACAGACTGGAGAAGGAGAGGATGACGATCGTGAGCGTCTTCTTGTGCGACGCCAACTTGGACATGCAGAAGTTCAAGATGCAGAACGCGCTGCCGGCGGTGGTAGTGAAGATTACGATTGGAAGGTCAATTTTAGGTGTGCATTTTACCTGACAGAAAAGAAGTTGATGGTCAAGAAATGTCACCATGAACGCCATAAAATAAATCTTGATAAAGTTTAGACGAAGCGTTTGGGGAAAGGAAACAAAAAAAAATATACTTAGTTATGAAATATCAGCGGTGGAGGATGAAAAATGTACTCACTTGATCAGTCAAGCCAACCTCCTCAGGTACACTCTGTGTGATGACGGAACAGATACCCTCGTGTCGGTCGGAGGTGAAGTCCACAGCCTTCGTGATGTCGGTCGCGAGGAACGGCAGCCACATGAACAGGCTACTGCTTCTGCAAAGTCAATAATTTGATACAGTACAGTTCTGTTGGCGCAAATCGATGTGTGTGAATTTGCTCTGCAGAGAAAAGATTGTGAAAGCTTTGTTTCCTAGAGATTGAATCTTTTCCTGTTTCTTATCCTAGAGGCAATGTATCGGTTTTGGATTTACTTTAGAAGTTTCTGTGTGAGGTCGCTCCATCATTGACTGACATCACCTCTAATCACACAGGTGTCCGGTGGCAGATTTAAGCCAGTATTGATAAACAACACTTGAGACTGCAGCTAGTTTGAGTTCGTATCAGAAATGTCAGTTCAGTACAATGTGGCATCTTAAATCCATACTTAATGATGCTCTCAGTCTTGAGATTGCTTTATAAATACGAGCCTTAGTATTTTAAATTCAAATAACAAAAAAATACAAAAGATTCAAAAATGCGAATTTACATATTAATAAATAATTTCCTCTAATATTTGCCCAGCCTGATGCTGGGGCACAGAATATTAATAGGCTATGGTCCGCTTTCCGGCATTTTCTACTCTACTTTGCCTAGTCTTCGGCATGCACTGGTGTGAAATAGTTCTCTTCTATGTCGACTTTTAGGACGTCTAGCCAGCGTTTCTTTGGTCTGCCGCGTGATCTAGAACCTTGGGCAGTGAGGTCGGGGCATCTTTTTTCGACGTAGTCTGACTGTTTGTGACTGAAATGCCCATACCATCGAAGACGACTTTCCTGCAGCTTATCCGCTACGTCGCGGACTCCAGAGCTGCCACAGAACGGACAACGATAACATTTGGGCAAAATATTAATTTTAATATAAATTCCTCTTCTCTGTAAAAATTAAAGAAATTATTTTATATTCTTTGTAGTTACCGGTCACCCTGCAGATAAGAGCAAAAAAAACTCACGAGCTGTATATGATGAAAATGAGGCTATAAATCAGCGCGGTCTTCGCCAGCAGTGGCGGCTGGAACAGCGGCGCGGTCTGCTGCCACATGGATGCTGCCAGCGATCTGCTGCGCTCCGTCAGGTTGCCCGCCTCCGCAAGAACCACCTTCCGCACCTTGAACAGTACAAAGTTAAATTCAGTTTGGACCGCCTGTGAAAAGCATAATTGAGTTGCGGGAAAGCTGCTAGCTGAAATCTTTGACAAAATGCCAGTAGATACCTAGTTATTATGGAATGCCTATTCATGAATTCTTCATGATTCAAGGAATGCCTATTGATAACGTTCGATCAAAGTCCATCCATCCATATAATCACACCTTTATCCCTAATGAGGTAGGCAGAGCGTAAACGTATTAACGAGCTGGTTTTTACAGCATGCCCGGGAGGAGATGCAGCTGGCACATTCAATGTTTTTCTCTCGCTCCCAGACCCCAGTCCAGCATGGAAGAAAGTGCAGACAAATAATACCTAAGTATTGCCATCATATCCCTAGCCTTATGCCGATCTTACGGGGTCGGCTACCTAATCTAGGGGATTGAACGAGAGTACTGGTTTTTACACAGAGCGACTGCCATCTGACCTCCGCAACCCAGAAGGGAAACCAGACCGAATCCTAGATTAGGTCAGAGTTTTCAAGCCGCCAATGCTTAGCATTGGCCTCTGATATGGCTTAACGACTAATATCTACGATATTAAACGATATTAACCGGGACCAACGGCTTAACGTGCCTTCCGAAGCACGAAAAAAGCACCGAAAAAACGTACATATGAAATTCGAGAACCGAAAAACACATTGGTACGTGGTGAGATTCGAACCACGATCTCCCGCTCAGGAGGCAGCGGCCCTATCCACTATACCATCGGGCTCTATAATACCTAAGTATTGCCATGGAGTAATCTACACTAATATTATAAAGAGGAAAGATTTGTACCTATTTTTGTATGTTTGTATGTTTGTAATGAATAGGCTCAAAAAGTACTGGGCCGATTTAAAAAATTCTTTCACCAATAGAATGCTACATTCTTCCAATTTGACATAGGCTACATTACATTTTGAAAAAAATTAGGGATCCTTGGTAAAATTTGAACAATGTAACCGAAGGTGTAGAAAAATGAGTCTTAAAATGTCTTTCGTCGAATGCGCTGCCGAAACTATTAGCGATAGAACAAAATTATGTACAACAATATTGAAGAACATCATAATGTCTACAAAAAACTCCGCGGTAGCATATGTCCAACTATTGTAGTTATGTCACTACAACAACTTTTTTCATTTTAAACATTAATGAAAATGCTAACCAAATTCAAACCATGCTATTTATGTGTTTATATTAATCCTTATCCAAATAAATTATTTTATGGTCAAGACTATTTAACGACCTATAAAATAGTTTTTAAATTATTTAAATTGGACTTTCCATTCAAAAGATATTACGAATTAAAAAATTCTAACAGTAAACAAAACCGCCATAGCGCCGTGGCCGTTGTTTGCGATGCAGTCTGAAAAGTGCGCCGGGCATCGCGGCGGGCGGGGTGGAGGGGGCACTGAAATACAGGAGTGGGGCGTGCACGTCTGTAAGAATATATAATTATAATTGTCTACCCCGTGCGAAGCCGGGACGGGCTGCTAGTAATATAATATACTAACTAACGTAAGTATTGCCCTGTAGTGGATAGGGCAGCGGCCTCTCGAGCGGGAGGTCGTGGTGCGAACCCCACCACGTACCAATGTGTTTTTCGGTATTCGAATTTCATATGTACGTTTATTCGGCGCTTTTGCCGTATTTCGGAAGGCACGTTAAGCCGTTGGTCCCGGTTAATATCGTTTAACACCTTAGATATTAGTCGTTAAGCCATATCAGAGGCCAGTGCTAAGCATTGGCGGCTTGAAAACTCTGACCTAATATAGGAGTGGGTCTGCGGAGGTCAGATGGCAGTCGCTCTGTGTAAAAACCAGTACCCTAGTATAATCACCTAGATTAGGTAGCCAACCCCGAGAAATACGGGATAAGGCTAGGAAGATGATGACTAACGTAAGTATTGCTCTTAACTTTGCATCAGGGGCGAGTGCGACATAGCATTTTGCATAAAGCTTTTCTCATTTGGCAGTCAAAATAAATATCTTATTATTATTTTTTATTTTGAGAGCCTGTGGTGTCCCACTGCTGGGCAAAGGCCTCTCTCCCTTCCTTCTTATGTTGTTAAATAAATCTCACCGGGTAGAATCCGTTTCGGTTCCTTCTGCAAATATTGTCCAGCACTCGCAGCGCTTCGGCCTGCCTCCCCGCGTTGATGAGGAACTTGGGGCTCTCGTAGTGGAAGCTCAGCGCTAGCGCGCTCGCGCCCAGCGGCAGAGCCAGCAGCACCGCCAGCAGCCGCCACGGCACCCAGCTGATGAACACCAGGTCCAGCTCGAACTCCAGGAAACCGATCGAGTAGGCAAGGGCTGGAAATACATATAGTCATGCCTTTAGCTCTTATGGGGTAGGCAGAGCGTAACCGACCTAAACAAAGGTCGTTCCCCCACGTCTGACAAAGTTTTGAGGGTTATTTAAGATAGATTTTTAAGTATATTGCTGTATTGACAGGTTGTCATCCCATCGCCTAAATTGCAATATACTGAAACCCTCGGATCCTTTAGCTGTTTTTTACAGCATGCCCGGGAGGAAATGCAGCTGCCACATTCTATATTTTATGTACCTTATTATAAGTATGTTTAAGGGTCAGCGTACCACAAACTGATATTGGTTGCACATTCAACGACATTTAACAGCTTGCACCAGATTTTTTTTCAGGAAGGGTTTTCTTTTTTGCTTTTTCATACAAATAGTCTGATCGAGCAACCCCTTTTAGTTTTTGGGACGCTGGCGCTGTCCCTCACAGCAGGTATGTTCAAAATTTCAATGAATAACCAGTATGATCACAATATGAAAGGAATCTGAGTTGACTAGCCTGATACCCCGTGAATAGTGAACCTGTTTGCTGAAGATCGTTTCGTTCCCTACAAAACACAGGCAAAATTTTACGCAAAGGCTATAAAAAAATGTATCGAGCCATCCAGTCAGGTAGTTTTCTTCGCTAGTTTGTGTGTGGCTTGAAGACGCAGTGTTTTCGTCCGTGAATATTTAGGAAATAACCCTCAAAACTTTGTCAGACGCGGCGGATCGACCTTCGTTTAGGTTGTATTCGCTCTGCCTACCCCATTAGGGATAAACGTGTGATTGTACGTGTAATATTTAGTAATAAGTAACTTACTGAAGTAGACCCCCATTGCGAGGTGCATAACGCTGCTCATGACCAGCAAGGAGGTGCCTTTGACTCGCTCGCAGCAGGATTCACCGAGCAGCGCGTACGACACTGACTGCGCACAACTGCAGCTGGAATCAAAAACAAGACAAATTATAGTGACCAACAATAATGGTACGCCTGATGATAAGAAGAACCTGAAAAATTTGGTCGTAGTCATTCGGCGGCAGAATAGGGTTTTCTTGGCTTGATACGGGCTCCGGGATGTAAGGGCATTATATCCTTTTACTAGAGCTATGACAATAATAGGTACTATTAAATAAGAATTATTATGACTTCATTTGGACTAATTTAACTTGAAACTCTGATAGCTTGGTTAGCCACAAACCCGGTAAACGTCTAATTTATGGTTGGGTCTGGTGTCCCTTCTGGGTTGCGGAGTTCAGATGGCAGTCGCTCTGTGTAAAAACCAGTATCCTCGTGTAATCCCCTAGATTAGGTAGCCGACTCCTTGAGATACGGGATAAGGCTAGGGAGATAATGATGATTGGACTAATTAAACGGCGTGCGATAATTTCTATAGATCTCATTTAGCTTTCTAACTTCCATTACCAACAAGTTTTGTTAGTGTCAGGAATTCAGGATGTGATGTAACATATGAGAAACAAAAAATCAAAAACATTCTACATGCAGCCTTGGTTGGCCTTGGTATACCAACTTCAGAAGTAACAAATCAACCGCCTGACAAAATGAATCGACTACAAAATAGATACCCACGTCAAAAATGTACTACTCGTAACAGCCAAAGAACTTTACACAAACAAATTAGTGGAAACAAAAGAAGTCTACTACTTATAACTAATTTCTTTCGGTACGGTGTATAATCTAAATGAACGACGACATAACATTTAACTGAGAAGAGTGTACATACATATAATCACGCCTTTATCCCTAATGGGGTAGGCAGAGCGTAAACAACCTAAACAAAGGTCGTTCCACCACGTCTGACAAAGCTTTGAGGTTTATTTAAGATAGATTTGTATATTGCAGTAGTGACATGTTGTCAGCCTATCGCCTAAATAGGAAATGCAGCTAGCACATTCTATGTTTTTCTTTCGCTCCCAGTCCAGCATGGAAGATAAGAGTGTGAAGTTATATTATTTCCAATTCTTCAAACTGACTTCTTTAAATGTGTCGCGGTTAGCAACAAACAGGGGAACCTGAAATGGCATCCACAGAATATTACACACACACATAATCACTACTTCCATGCTGGCCCAGGAGAGAGAGAAAAACATAGAATGTGCCAGCTGCACTTCCTCCCGGGCATGCTGTAAAAACCAGCTAAGGGATCCGAGGGATTCAGTATATTGTAATAAAGGCGATGGGCTGACAACCTGTCAATACAGCAATATACCTACAAATCCGTCTTGAATAGCCCTGGAAACTTTGTCTGACGTGGCGGAGCGACCTTTGTTTAGGTGGTCGTTTGCGCTCTGCCTACCCCATTAGGGATAGAGGCGTGATTATATCATCATCTCATCATCTCCCTAGCCTTATCCCGTATCTCACGGGATATGCTACCTAATCTAGGGGATTGAACGAGGGTACTGGTTTTTACACAGAGCGACTGCCATCTGACCTCCGCAACCCAGAAGGGAAACCAGACCTAATCCTAGATTAGGTCAGAGTTTTCAAGCCGCCAATGCTTAGCACTGGCCTCTGATATGGCTTAACGACTAATATCCACGGTATTAAACGATATTAACCGGGACCAACGGCTTAACGTGCCTTCCGAAGCACGGAAAAAGCGCCGAATAAACGTACATATGAAATTCGAGAACCGAAAAACACATTGGTACGTGGTGGGATTCGAACCACGACCTCCCGCTCTGGAGGCAGCGGCCCTATCCACTACACTATCGGGCTCTTTATATGAGCAGATTATATGTATGTACCAGGCCACTCAGAAAGTATTGCGATAAATAGTTTTTATATATGGCAGACTGGCCGGTTAGAATCTTTTTTGAAAATATGATTACTTGTAAGTAAAAATATGTGTGTTCCATTTTCAAAATTTCCCTCCACATTTTTTGCGAGCCAATTCAAAGTATCGTGTCTTACTGAAAAATGGATCTGCGGCGGGAACATTTTAGAGGTATGATTTTTACGATTTCAAGTGTCGCCTGAAACCGGATGAATCGTTCGATAGACTTCAAATGGCATTTATGGATGAAAACCCCTCCAAGGCAACCGTGTATCGTTGGTATAACGAATTTAGGCGCGGTCGACCAACCTTGGGGGATGAAGAAAGAAGCGGTCGCCCTTTGACGGCTATTACGGAAGAAAACGTGCTAGCAGTGAAAAATTGAATCCAAGATAATAGGCAAATTACATATCAGGAGATTCATCACATTTTCAAGATTGGATCGGGAAGCGTTCACGAGATTCTACAAGGGCATCTTCGCGTGAGGAGGATAGTATCGCGCTGGGTGCCGCACTACCTCACCGACGCTCAGAAGCAGGCCCGGGTGGAATGGTGCCGTGATATGCTGAACAAATTTGAAGCAGGCTCGTCTCGGCGTGTTTACGACATCGTAACAGGTGATGAGTCCTGGATTTATCAATACGATCCAGAAACCAAGCGCCAGTCGACAGTTTGGGTGTTTCAAAATGAAACAACGCCTACCAAAGTGAAGCGATCTGGAAGCGGGGGGAAGATTTTGAACGCCAGCTTTTTTAATTTGACTGGCCACTTGGCCTCAATTCCCTTACGAGATCAAAGAAGCATTAACGCCGAATGGTATACTACCAAATGTTTACCAGAAGTTTTTTCTGTTGTGAGCAACAAGCGACCAAACACAGGGCTCCGCGGACTACTGCTCCACCACGACAATGCGCCTGCACACACCGCGCTCAAAACGAGGGACTTCCTGGACAGCACACCAGTCAAACTCCTGGGTCACCCTCCTTACAGCCCTGATCTAGCACCGTGTGACTTCTTTTTATTTCCAAAAATAAAAAATCAGCTCAAGGGGATACAAGTTTCGTTGCCGGAAGATGCGCTGGCTGCGTTCGAGCAGGCTGTAAACGAGGTGTCTACGGCGGACTGGAAAAAGTGATTTGAAAACTGGTTCAGACGCATGAATCTTTGTATAGAGGCTGGTGGAGAGTACTTTGAAAAGATTTAATAAAAATATATGTACCTGTAAAACAATTTTTTTTAGTGTCGCAAATCTTTCTGAGTGTCCCACGTATGTATTCTCTCCCAGGCCAGCATGTAAGATAAGATTTTACAGAGAAATCTATACATATACTAGCTGACCCGGCGAACGACATAAATGAGCAGATTTTTGATTTTATTAATATCATCCTCTTTGACTATATTTGCAGCACGCATTCAGTCAATTCTATGTCAAATGTCTTAAGGTTACATTAAAAAAGTTTAATAATGTTATATGGTGGTTAAGTAATTTTAAATTTTCTAATTTTCCGCGCAATTTCCTTATTTTTTTCTTTCATAAGAACCTTCTCCTGATAATAACGAACAGAACAAAAAAATAATTAGCGAAATCGGTCCAGCCGTTCAGGCGTGATGCCGTGACCAAGGGAAATAGGGATTCATTTTTATATACATATAAATAGAAGATAGATTTTATATATATAGATAGATAGATTAATACTCTAGAAGGGTCGTGTCTGTACATTGAATATTTTTACAAAAAAATAATTGCAGCGGGCATTATTACCGATATAAAGATCTAAACGATTTCTTTTTTAATTTTTGTTTGTCTGTCTGTCTGTCTGTCTGTGTGTTACCACATCACGCCAAAACTACTGAACCGATTTCGATGGGACTTTTTTTATTCAACTGTGTGTTACCCGGGTTGCAATTAAGGATACCTAAAATCACTTATCTGACTTAGGGGGTAAGCAGGAAATTGAAATTTGGCTGTTTCTTAACCGATTTTATGATACTTTTTCATTCGACTAAACATTATTTAAAGTTACGATACAAATAATCACGCTGCATGACTTAGGAGGTAGATAGAAAATTGAATTTCGTTCGTTTTTAACCGATGTTGATGGAACTTTTTTTGTTTGACTGAGCATTACTTAAACTGAAAGTTACGATACAAATAATCGCGCCACCTGACTTAGGGAGTAGGCAGAAAATTTAATTCTGACTGTTTTTAACCGATTTTAAATCGACTTTTTATTTGAATGAGTTTTTTTTAATTACCTGGTGTAATCCAGCCTAGGTTAGAAATAATCACGCAAACCATTTTATATTGAGTAAGTACCCCAGTTTGTATGGTAAATACGCAGTGTCGAACATACTGAATACCCTTCTCCGCGCGTAGGAGCGGGATCTGCTAGCTCGCCCTTAAGCGTGTTTTCCATACAAAAACAAAGATCAGACAATGCGATACACGCTTCCGCGCGCGGATTAGAAGATCCCGCTAATACGCGCGGAGAAGCGTTTTCAGTATGATCGACACTGTGTGTTTTCCATACAAACCGGGCGTACGAAGTCGCGGACACAGCTAGTAATGAATAAATTGTAAATATCATACAGATAGATAAAGCTAGTGAAGCTATAAACACTAAATGTTGTTTCTCTATTTTATAAATCTATCTTAAATAATTACTTCCATGCTGGACTGGGAGAGATAGAAAAACATAGAATGTTCCAGCTGCCCTTCAAAAAGGGACTCGAGGGTTACAGTGTATTGTAATTTAGGCGATGGGCTGACAACCTGTCATTATAGCAATACATATTACAATCTAAAATTGCCCTCAATATTTGTCAGACGTGGCGTTAGACGCTCTACCTACCCCGTAAGGGATAAAGGCGTGATTTATGTATGTATGTATCTTAAATAACCCTCAAAAATTTGACAGATGTGGCGGAACGACCTTTGTTTAGTTGTTTATGCTCTGCCTACCTCATTAGGAATAAAGGCGTGATTATATGTATGTATGTTACCATGGCAACTAAAAGCGGGCGCCATGTGCGGCAAAAACCAGAACTAAAGAAATGTATTCTCTTTACATATATTATGACGTTTGAAAATGGCTATTGTAGTGAAGGTTCAACAAAGAATTGAAGTGGACTAAGTAAAGGATGAAATCACTGTTACTACCGTTACAAATTAAGGTTTAAGTAGGAATTAACAACAATAGAAGATTTTGGCATTTAGCCTGAATAGGAATATAAATCTTCCATGCTGGCCTGGGAGCAAGAGAAAAACATAGAATGTGCCAGCCGCATTGCCTCCCTGGCATGCTGTTAAAATCAGCTAAGGGATCCGAGGGTTTAAGTATATTGTAATTTAGGCGATGGGCAGACAACCTGTCACTACAGCAATATACATACAAATCTATCTTAAATAACTCTCAAAACTTTGTCAGACGTGGCGGAACGACCTTTGTTTAGGTTGTTTACGCTCTGCCTACCCCATTAGGGACAAAGGCCTGTATGGATGTAGAATATTTGGGGAATGTCGTTGACTTTTCTGCACGAGGAGAGGGCAGAAAAGTACTGAAGAAAATTTTAGATAAGACTAAGTGTACTTAAATACAATTTGATGGGCCCTTTTGCTAATTACCAGAATTCTGGTTGACGGCTCATTTTTAGGTGTTTAAGGAAGGTGTAAGTTCTAAGGGCGATGACTATTTGTATACCAAGAAAACTGAGACAGACTTACAAGCAAGTACTGACGAGCTTGAAGAAGGCGAGCGCGATGCAGTTGGGGGCGAAGGCGCAGATGACCGAGCATATGAAGCTGACAGTCAGCGCGATCAGCAGGCTCCGTCGGCGGCCCTGAGTGTCAGACACGTAGCCCCAAGCGTACGCCATCATTATGGGCCCTGGGGAGATAAAACAGATCAAGTTGACATGAAGAGCCCGATGGTGTAGTGGATAGGGCCGCTGCCTCCTGAGCGGGAGATCGTGGTTCGAACCCCACCACGTACCAATGTGTTTTTCGGTTTTCGAATTTCATATGTACGTTTATTCGGTGCTTTTTCCGTGCTTCGGAAGGCACGTTAAGCCGTTGGTCCCGGTTAATATCGTTTAATACCGTAGATATTTGTCGTTAAGCCATATCAGAGGCCAGTGCTAAGCATTGGCGGCTTGAAAACTCTGACCTAATCTAGGATTGGGTCTGGTTTCCCTTCTGGGTTGCGGAGGTCAGATGGCAGTCGCTCTGTGTAAAAACCAAACCCTCGTTCAATCCCCTAAATTAGGAAGCCGACCCCGTGAGATACGGGATAAGGCTAGGGAGATGATGATCTATGATGCACGCATTCAAATTCGCGCTTATTAACATTTATATTTTCTTTTTTTTAATTCAAATTGATATTCTTATATTTGTATATAGTGTTATGTCTGTAAGATTATCATACCTCAATTATTATCAATTCAATACATTTTAATTTCAACAAGATTAATATCATGATTAATAACTTAATTAAGCTGTTTTTAGTTAATGTCAATATGAAATCTATTTTGCTAAACATAATGTATTTTTAACTTCCATACTGGCCTAGGGGCGCGAGAAAAACATAGAATGTGCCAGCTGCAATTCCTTCTTTGTATGCTGTAAAAACCATCTAAGGGATCCGAGGGTTTCAGTATATTGTAATTTACTCGATGGGCTGACAACCTGTGACTACAGCAATATACCTACAAATCTATCTTAAATAACACTCATAACTTTGTCAGACGTGGCGGAACGACCTTTTACTAGGTCGTTTACGCTCTGCCTAACCCATTAGGGATAAAGGTGTGATTATAAGGTATTTTTTTTAGTTTTTATGCAAATATAATTGCTGTAAGATTTCTTGCAATAAAATAAATAAAATAAAATCTTGAACACTGCGTAGGTAATCACTAAGTTTTAATCTTGAAGGTCACAGGTTATTTCTGCTATCGTGGTCGTCGTCGCGTCGTCGTCTCAGCCAATAGATGTCTACGGTTTGTTATTCTGAAACGATCTCAAACTTGAGAGAAATATTAAGTATGGATTTGACAATTTGAAATTACATTTCTGATATGAAATCAAACTCGCTGTCACTCATGAGCGCCTGATTATAAATATGGCCCTTAGTATATGTTCAAGTTGAGATATCATCTTAATATCGATTTGGATCTCATAATAGAAGTAAACTCTCATATCACATTTCCCCGTATTACAAGGACCATTCATTAAGGACTTACCAATAAAAGGCACTGAGAGCAGGATCTGCGTCTGCGCAGGTGTGAGTTGCAGGTCGCAGCTGGCGAGCGCGACCACCGTGGAGAAGCTGAAGATGTCGATGCTCATCGCCATCAGGGAGAGGCTGAGGGTTACCATGAGACCGATTGTGTACCAGCCTGTGCCTGCAAAACAACACAGCTACTTTTAGCCCTGGCTTCTGGCCCTGGTAGGTTTAGATAACTACCACCGTGGAGAAAATGAAAATGGCTACGCTCATGGACCTGAGCGAGGTTCTCATCGTTTATCTCATACATACACACAAGCATATAATCACGCCTTTATCCCTAATGGGGTAGGCAGAGCGTAAACGACCTAAACAAAGGTCGTTCCGCCACGTCTGACAAAGTTTTGAGGGTTATTTAAGATAGATCTGTAGGTATATTGCTGTGGTGACTGGTTGTCAACCAATCACCTAAATTGCATTATACTGAAACCCTCGGATCTCTTAGCTGGTTTGTACAGCATGCCCGGGAGGAAATGCAGCTGCCGCATTCTATGTTTTTCTTTCGCTCCCAGTCCAGCATCGTTTATCTCAGTGGGCATAATGTCAGTAGACAAACCCAAGGGTATACTTACCTTTATTTGAATTAGCCACCAATATCTACAATGCCAATCAAAATGTGACAGCCCTGACGAAAACGGCTTTTATAGGGTCGTCCTTGATGGACTGCTCATGGTTGTATTTAGTTAATGTGGGTGCGAAAATATTCCTCACCTGCCAAGTCGATGGCCTCATCATAAGAATGCTCTCGTTCACTGCTGTTCCTCTCTTGCTCGACGGTGTAGCCACTGACGGTACACAGGTACTGGGTGCTGGACTTGCGGTCCACTTCCTCCAGCTCGCCCATGCTCCCGAGGCGACTTCCAGGCGGATACATTCTTGAAAGACACTATTTGGTATTTTACTTTCTTCAATGAGTTATCTATAGGATCCAATTCAAAACAAGCAATCTATTTTTTTTTGTTATAAATTGTTTTTACATTACACTTGAATTAATATTGATATTGACTCATCAAGTCCTAACTTATACCGATTTATTGAAGTCACATGATATTAATATTTTTTTCTGATTGTTGTGCTTCACGTATTTAAAAAAATATATGATAGGTAGGTATCTATAGATTTTTATGCAGCTCTTTGAGATGAGTCAAGAGTATCACTGAGTTTAATTGCACATTTTATTAGATTAATCACTAATATTTTATTAAACCACAGCACAAAATGTATTTCGCTACTGTTTAAAACTATAGTTTTGTTGATAAGTATTTTATTAACATTAAATAAAAGTTATTTTCTAGACTTTAAAACAAATACCACGAGTAATGAGTATCCTTTGTTAAGCAAGTGTTATAACAGAACTGGTACTAAATATTATTCGCTTCGTTAATAAATACTTCATTAACCACGGTTTCTAGTTGGCTACGGTTATAGTATACTCGCAATTAGGTTAGTTGTTACTAAATCGCAGCACTGAATTTCATTGATATTTAAAATAATTATGTATTATTAGTTTTTTAAAATGTATAACACAATATTTAACTAGGTGCGAACGAAGGCGTCTGTCATCTAACTTAGCTAATGTTTTACTGAAGTACTGCAAGTTGTGTAAACATATTTAAATTAAAACTGGCTAAGAGCGTTCTAGAGATGTTACACGTAGTAATTAACAAGTATTTTTGTAAAGAATTCAAACAAACCGACTAAACTGACCTATACAATTTTGTTTATGCATTAATTGTTCTAAACTTGAGCTTTAACGTATAAATCATAAGTCAAATATATTTTTGTAATCTCATTCAATTATCTTTATTTTGATACCCCACTCGATAGGTTCAGTCGATAAACTATTTTAGAGGACTTGCAATTTAGACCTATCTAAGAACAATTGGTGCAAGACCAATCGAATGATACCCTAACTATCAAATTCCATACAGCCGGTTTGGAGATACGAGATAATAAAGAAGTATCAAAACATACATACCTCAATAACAAGATACGCGCGAAAAACATAACCCTTTCTTGACAGTCGTTTAAAAATGGTTCCATAGTTAACTTAGTTTCCTGTCATTTTGATTTAGGTCTTATAATAATATGAACGTCACATCATTAGGATCATTTCTCTTTGACAGACCTACTAAATACTTTATACGTGGTGTAAGAGACAGCGTGCCGCAAACTGATAGGGGTTGCTCAGTCAACGAAACTGAACAACTATCAGAAAAACATATGCTTTTTCACACAAATTGTCTGATCGAGGTGGTCATTTTGTATGGGAAGGTCCATTTTATTTTTGTCGCCTGAAAGAACTTCCTGGTGATAGTTGTTCAGCTTCGTTGACTGAGCAACCCCTATAAATTTACCCGGTACACGTGTGTATTTAGATATCATGGCACAGAATATATGTATAATAGAACTACAGCACCATGGTACAATACGCCATTTATTTGAGCAGCATATTTTAAGATTCGCAGTTGACCAAGAACCACCCAGCCTTCACCAACTAGCTTAAGCCACTGTCTGTCCGTTTAAGTCTATCTGTCCGTTTGCATGCCCACCTTAATAACTCTGTCAGTTTTGAACCTATAAAATTTGAAAGATGGATAACAGTGTCAACATTTGTAATCTTAACCATGCCAAGGATGTTGAAAAGCTCAGTTCTCGCTCACTATCTATCCTGTTGTTTTTTTTTCCCGGAAGGTTTATGTATGGAGTATGCGCGCCAGTTTATTAAAAACAAACTGCGTTCCGCTTTTTGAAAACAAAAAAAAATCTTTCTTAAAGGATTTAAGGTTGCCATGCATTCATTCATTGTTACATACGGTGATGAAGCGAACATAACTGTTATTTGGATAAACAAACAGTTTTACTTGACGTATCGTCGGCGTTGCATCGCTGTCTTCATGTTACAAGTACGATGACCTGTCTGTTTTATAGTGGTTGATTCTCTATACACATCAAAGACTTACGAGTATTAAGCTATCCTAATTGATTCAACCGAATCTAATCTGATTCATTGGATTGCCATTTTGGAAGACAAACCCTATAAATAGCTATATAGAGGTGCAAGTAGATGACCCGCAGTACCATAACGGGAAATTAGAAACTGATGGCAGTAGAAAAGAGAGTTTATTTGTCAGGTAATTATACTTATATACAGATTAAATGTTCTTTGGATTATCTCGAGGCATTAGATGCGACATCACACCAGCACCTGCAAAGAAAAAGACGAGTAAATTATAAAGATGTTTGCCATTCTGATAATGAAGATGACAAAACATTTACCTTAAACCCTGCCTTCATTACACAAAATGATATATATAATAATGATCACTTACAAAACACACTTACCAAAAGAAACCATTTTAAAACTAATGCTAGTAAAGGTGGCGCAATAAGCCGGGCCGATAAGCGCAATAAGAACGATCCCTCTCAGATAACAGAAACAGAAAACCAGTAGGTACTTACTGAGCATAAGGAAGCTGACAGCTGCAAAGGTGGCCTCACAATGTGTGGTGATAAAGGGTCCGGTGATGTTGACGCCAGCGATACCGCTCACTCGGGCCACCATCACGCCGAGACAAGCCGCCATGCCGCTAAAAAAACAAACATGAGTTGACGAAACAACATCGACTGGTCAGGTTTCAAAAATAGAGTGAAATTATTTGACACCCCCATCTCCATCTCCCTAGCCTTATCCCGTATCTCACGGGGTCGGCTTCCTAATCTAGGGGATTGAACGAGGGTACTGGTTTTTACACAGAGCGAAATTATTTGACACAATATTAAATATCAAACTAAGAAGATAGATCCACTAAATAACTAATAATTAATCATCCTTACCGAAAGGAAGTGGGATACAAATCGACGCAATAAGAGAACACAATCCCCATATTCAAGCTGTTGAGCAGAATCCCGAAGTAAAGAATGACACTGGAAACATTGTTGTAGATGGCGACACTGCCGACGCCACAGACGAAGCAGGCGTAGAAGACGGTCATCATCACGAGCCTCTTGCGTGCAGCCAGCTTGGACGTCAGAGCGCTGAGGATACAGTACGTGAAGCTTGCGCCGATCGCTGCTATGACGATGGGCAGGTCAATTGTTGTATTGCAGCTATCCTGTAAATATTAGTACTCATAAATATATAACACTTTTCGCCAGTAGAGGAACTCAAAAAATATAGTGTGCAATAGGTGTAACATTTCAGGTGATTCTAGATATAATACGTTTCCATGCTTATTTTATTAATTACTTAATGTATGTATGCAAAATAAATTGAATTAAATTACTATTACTCCATGGCAATACTTAGGTATTATTTGTCTGCACTTTCTTCCATGCTGACCTAGGAGCGAGAGAAAAACGTAGAATGTGCTAGCTGTATTTCCTCCCGGGCATGCTGTAAAAACCAGCTCAGGGATACGAGCGTTTCATTATATTGACAAAAGAAATTCTAACTTTAAATTATTTAAGACTAAATGACCGCGACGATGGTACTGTCGGTGGCCCGCCTGAAGTCGTTGCCAGGGACCTTGCAGTGCTTATACCGGGGCTGGAAGAGCTGGGACTGGTTGTCAACAGTTCAAAATGTGAGCTCTTTCCGTGTAGTGCTGCTGCGCTAACGAACTCTGCTGAACTACTAGACCTTGATCCCGGTATCAAAGTTTTGAATCAGCTGGATTTTGAGCTGTTGGGAGCCCCAGTTTTCGGGGAAGCGGTACTGGAGGCGTTGCGGGGTAAAAGGCGGATACTTTCAGAAGCGCGAAAACACTTGCAGCAGTTGCCTCCCCACGTGGCTTTGACTCTCCTTAGGAGTTGCCTTTCTCTGCCAAAGCTGGTGTACGTTATGAGGACTGCCCCTACCTGGTTGTTTCCGGATAAGGTTACACTTCTGGATAATGACCTCAGGAACACTTTGGGTAGTATCCTCAACGTACATCTTAATGACTCGCAGTGGGTACAGGCGTCGTTACCAGTGCGCCACGGAGGGTTGGGTATCAGGAGAATGCAGGATAAGCGTGTGCCGGCTTTCTTGGCCTCGGCGAGCGGGGTAATCGGTTTAGTCACTAACATTTTTCAATCCCAGGGTGACCGTATCGATATTCCGTTCGCAGATGAGGCCCTGATTGCTTGGTCACGTATCTGCCCTTCATCATCTCATCCGGACAACCCTTCTGTACAACGCCAATGGGATGACCCAGTTTGCAAGGCAGTTTTCGGTAAGCTGATGGAGTTGGCAACTGGAGCGGACATGGCGCGTCTTAGGGCAGCGACACAATATGAGGCTGGTGCCTGGCTGCATGCGTTCCCTTCCCCAAACTTGGGTACCATCTTGGACGGCGGTACATTAAGGGTGGTTGTGGCCCTCAGACTTGGGTGTGATATATGCGAGCCACATGTCTGCAGGTGTGGTAAGCCGGTAGATAGTAAGGCATATCACGGTTTGAGCTGTGGTAAAAGTGCGGGAAGATTTCTGCGGCACCACATGCTCAACGACATCATCCGTCATGCCTTAGTGTCTGCCGAGATCTCCTGCAGCCTGGAGCCACCAGGTCTTAGCCGCCTCGATGGAAAACGTAATATGAATATTTATAATAATTATGTTAATCAAGTTATTTAATTTGAATTGTTTTATATACATTGACATTTTTTTATACTTATTTTGAATTTGATGACTATTATGAATAAATTTTATGTGACTAATATTTTTGCATGCTATGATTGTATTGGCGAAACAAGAGAAACTGTACAATTTTGATGACCACCATTACTACCATGTTTGATGCAAATAAATTATTCTGCTTCCATGCTGGACTGGGAGAGGTAGAAAAACATAGAATGTTCCAGCTGCCCTTCCTCCCGGGCATGCTGTTGAAGTCAGCAAAAGGGACTCGAGGGTTACAGTGTATTGTAATTTAGGCGATGGGCTGACAACCTGTCACTATAGCAATACATATTACAATCTAAAATTGCCCTCAATTTTTGTCAGACGTGGCGAAAGCGCTTTTTACGAGGTGTTAAACGCTCTGCCTACCCCGTAAGGGATAAAGGCGTGATTTATGTATGTATGTATGTAAATTATTCTATTCTATTCTATTCTTGCAATTAAGGCGATGGGCTGACAACCTGTCACTACAGCAATATACGTACAAATCTTTCTTAAATAACCCTCAAAACTTGGTCAGACGTGGCGTAACGACCTTTCTTTAGGTCATGTACGCTATGCTAACCCCATCAGGGATAAAGGCGTGATTATATGTATGTATGTAGATATTATACTAACTGTAACAATATCGCTCTCAGGAGGCCGGTAGATCATCTCACACAAGCCCTCAGTCTGGTTGATGCCGGAGTTCAAGTTCATTCCATCTGAGAACGCTTTGGCAAAGAATGGCAGCCAAACGAAGAGGGCACTGTTTCTGTAATAAAATTTGCATAAGAACGTGTAGAAAATCAATGTTATATGCCGGAATATATAGATGTAATCTTAAAGCGAGTATATTAAAATACTTACGTAGAGTACAGAGCGAAAATCAGGTAGTAAAGAAGTAAAGTCTTCATAAGTAGCGGTGGTTTGAAGAGTGGCACCGTCTGCTGCCACATCGACTGCAGGAGTGACTTCTTCTCAAGGGATATCTTCACGTTACCAGCTTCTGCGAGGATTACCCTCTTTACCTAAATGATAAAATGTATTTTATACCTCCTGTACAGATGTACTTTCATGCAAATTTTCTCGTATTCATACTTACAGGGTAGTTTTTAATATCACCACCGTTCCTCCTGTAGATGTTTCTCAGCTTGTCCAAGGCTTCTTCTTCTCTGCCAACATTGAGGAGAAACTTGGGGCTCTCGTAGAAGAACCTTAGGAATAAAGCGCTGACTCCCAGAGGCAGGGCCAAGATGAGGACTAGAAGTCTCCAAGGGACGAATGTTATGAAACCCAGATCGTACGAGAAGTCTAAACTGGTCACCCAATACGCCAGTGCTGTAAAATTAAGGCAAAAAATATTAAATCTTAGAAAATTGAATGAATGAGATAATCAAGATGACGAGGTTAAATGGATGCTGATCCTGAAGAAGATAAAGTTATAATTTGCACGGGTGACGGTAGAAAATCAATGTTGCCTTTTGTGAAAATCTCTTAGGGTAAAATTCACTGAGCCATGGCCCTTTTACATCATTGCAGCACACATGTGCATCTTGTGTAAACTACTTTGATTTATCTGTTTGTTTTATTGTATGTGTATTTTTAAACTTGCGAAATGTACATGTGTTTTGTAGAAATATGAATAAAACGTTTTATCTAACTATCTATCTAGTTGATGATTGAAGGTCTTACAGTAATAGATCGCTAGGTTCAAGTGGATAATGCTGGTCATGACAAGCATGAACGCGCCCTTCACGCGCTCGGAGCAGGACTCGCCGAGCAGAGGGAACGTTGCTGACTGTGCACAGCTACAACTGGAAACAGAAAGGGACGTTGAAATGGGGTAAAGCAGTGTGTGAAAATGTTGTAGTTAATTAGAAATCAGTATGTGTTTTGTGATTTTGGTGGTTTTAATGGTGACTTACAAGCAGGTTGAGACGAGCCTGCAGATAGCCAGCATGGACCAGTGCGGTGAGAAGGCGCCCAGCGTCGACATGATGAAGCTGACCGTCAGCGCGACCTCCAGGCTGATCTTACGCCCGCGCGTGTCGCTCAAGTAGCCCCATGCGTACGCCATGATTATTGGTCCTAAAATTAAAACCATACAATTACATTAACTACATGAATAAGTTATCTCCTGTAGTCAGCGTTGCACAACACTGGATGAAAATATTATTGTTACCAGTCGACACGAAGAAGAAAAGGGTGAATCTGACAAATGCGGATGCGGATTGAATGCTAAATTGCGACTTAAAACCTCTTAACTTTTACAGTATGCCTAGTAGTAATTTTAAATTCGGTTAGAATACTTATACTTACGTAGAGCTTAAAGTATATTCCCGTAGCTTTGTTTCTTGCTATCTAGCCATCGAAATTTGCGGTTCTGCAAATAGCGCCCAATAAGAAGTACAACGCAAATTTATTTTACACGTTTGCTATCACCAATGTCTCAGGAACTTGGTCGACTTTTTTTTTAGCGTGTCGATGGAACACGAGACTCACTAATAGACAGACAGGACATCTAAAACTTACTGTCACTATTCTTGAAGGCGTTTCAACTCACCGACGAAGGACATAGAGACAAGCACGTTATTTCAGAACTGGTCAACCTGAAGGTCGCACGCAGTGACGGTGACCACCAGCGCGAAGCTGAACATGTCCAGCGCCATCGCAAGCAGCGCCAGGCTCAGCAGGGACCGGCTGGAGCATCTTGCTATCACTATTCTCACAGGCGCTTCAACTCACCGAAGAAGGCCATAGAAATAAGTACGTTATTCCAGAATTGGTCAACCAGAAGGTCGCACGCACTGACGGTGACCATCAGCGCGAAGCTGAACCTGTCCAGCGCCATCGCAAGCAGCGCCAGGCTCAGCAGGGACCGGCTGGAGCATCTTGCTATCACTATTCTCACAGGCGCTTCAACTCACCGAAGAAGGCCATAGAAATAAGTACGTTATTCCAGAATTGGTCAACCAGAAGGTCGCACGCACTGACGGTGACCATCAGCGCGAAGCTGAACCTGTCCAGCGCCATCGCAAGCAGCGCCAGGCTCAGCAGGGACCGGCTGGAGCATCTTGCTATCACTATTCTCACAGGTGCTGTTCAACTCACCGACGAAGGGCATGGAGACCAGCACGTTGTTCCGGGACTGGTCGAGCTGCAGGTCGCATGCGCTGACGGTGACCATCAGCGCGAAGCTGAACCTGTCCAGCGCCATCGCAAGCAGCGCCAGGCTCAGCAGGGACCGGCTGGAGCATCTTGCTATCACTATTCTCACAGGCGCTTCAACTCACCGAAGAAGGCCATAGAAATAAGTACGTTATTCCAGAATTGGTCAACCAGAAGGTCGCACGCACTGACGGTGACCATCAGCGCGAAGCTGAACCTGTCCAGCGCCATCGCAAGCAGCGCCAGGCTCAGCAGGGACCGGCTGGAGCATCTTGCTATCACTATTCTCACAGGTGCTGTTCAACTCACCGACGAAGGGCATGGAGACCAGCACGTTGTTCCGGGACTGGTCGAGCTGCAGGTCGCATGCGCTGACGGTGACCATCAGCGCGAAGCTGAACCTGTCCAGCGCCATCGCAAGCAGCGCCAGGCTCAGCAGGGACCGGCTGGAGCATCTTGCTATCACTATTCTCACAGGTGCTGTTCAACTCACCGACGAAGGGCATGGAGACCAGCACGTTGTTCCGGGACTGGTCGAGCTGCAGGTCGCATGCGCTGACGGTGACCACCAGCGCGAAGCTGAACATGTCCAACGCCATCGCCAGCAGCGCCAGGCTCAGCGTGCCCAGCAAACACCAGTTGTAGCATCCCGTTCCTGGGATATTAGATTTGATAGAATATTACTGCATATTATTATGTGTTCGTTACATAGGTTAGATGTAGTTGAATACGACTTATTAATGCCTAACTGTTTTTAATTTGAATTCTAAAGAAAGAATGGAAAGATAAATCACTTTAGGTAGTAAAATGTACCTTTATTTATCACTACAGATAATTAATTATTGTTAGACACAAAGTCACACTGGAAAACACTACATAACTAATTTATGTGATACAAGATCTTTGAATAAAATATCAGTGATTTCATGTACATATAGAAGTTTTTCTTAGAGAGCCCGATGGTGTAGTGGATAGGGTCGCTGCCTCCTGAGCGGGAGGTCGTGGTTCGAATCCCGCCACGTACCAATGTGTTTTTCGGTTTTCGTATTTCATATGTACGTTTATTCGGTGCTTTTTCCGTGCTTCGGAAGGCACGTTAAGCCGTTGGTCCCGGTTAATATCGTTTAATACCGTAGATATTAGTCGTTAAGCCATATCAGAGGCCAGTGCCTAAGCATTGGCGGCTTGAAAACTCTGACCTAATCTAGGATTGGGTCTGGTTTCCCTTCTGGGTTGCGGAGGTCAGATGGCAGTCGCTCTGTGTAAAAACCAGTACCCTCGTTCAATCCCCTAAATTAGGAAGCCGACCCCGTGAGATACGGGATAAGGCTCGGGAGATGAGAAGAGCCACCTTTATTAAATATTAGGGCCGCTGCCTCCTGTGCGGGAGGTCGTGGTTTAATTTCACATGTACGTTTATTCGGCGCTTTTTTCGTGATTCGGAAGGCACGTTAAGCCATTGGTCCCGGTTAATATCGTCTAATACCGTAGATATTCTAATACAGAGGTCAGTGCTAAGCAAACTCGGACCTAATCTAGGATTGGGTCTGGTTTCCCTTCTGGGTTACGGAGGTCAGATGACAGTCGCTCTGTGTATAAACTAGTACCCTCGTTCAATCCCCCTAGATTACGTAGCTGACCCCGTGAGTTACGGGATAAGGCTAAGTAGATGATGGTTAGGCACCTTTACGTTACAAATTGATTGTACGAGTAATGTTTGGAAATCTATGGGATTAACTAGTAATTGGCGATTTTCTAATACTTCATTAATTATTTTTCCGTAAACCGTGTTTATCAGCGCGTTCCTCTTAGTTGGTCCAGTACCTGCCAGGTGTATAGCTTCAGCATAGCTGTAGACCTCTTCCGCAGCTGTGTCCGCGGTCTGCTTCTTCCCACATCCTCCATCACCTGCCTCCAGCTGCGTGTCACCGACTGCTGTTACTTGCTGATCGCTGATTACCACCATTGTAGGAAAATACACCATTTATTACACTTTACAAATCGCACAACTTTATTTCCTCGTATATATTTTAATTCTATTTGAGAACTGAGCGAGAATGCAAGAGGGTTATTATTTATATTGATGTTTCAGGACACAGACTGAATTTTAATGAAATCATATTACATAGAATTTTTCTATTAACCGCCTATTACGAGTTTTTTAAATCAATTTCTATGTGAAAAAAAAAAGAATTTTCTTAGTTTCTTACACTAGTGCAACCTATATCTGAGTGAGATGTTGGAAACTGAACACTAGATTATAAAGGTCCGTGTATTTGATGTTCATGTCACCTTAATAACTATACTCTCATCAAACAAGCATTAAGAGCAGTACTTCACTAGAGAGCACATACCTGCGTCATAAAATTTATGTGCCCGTCTCATTTTATGATTGTAATTTGATTTTAATAATGTATATTCTGATTTTATGCCCCTAGCAACCTTATTTAATTCATACAGTTTTGAATTTAAAATATTTATAACATGTAAAGGTACTCCCAATCGGATTGTAGCAGCTATACCGGAGGTAAACTGAGTGCGGTTGCTCAATTAACGAAACTGAACAACTTTCAGTAAAAACCAGCTAAGGGATCCGAGGGTTTCTGTATATTGCAATTTAGGCGACAGGCTGACAACCTGTCACTACAGCAATATACCTACAAATCTATCTTAAACAACCCTCAAAACTTTGTCAGACGTGGCGGAACTACCTTTGTTTAGGTCATGTACGCTCTGCCTACCCCATTAGGGATAAAGGCGTGATTATATGTATGTATGTATGTAACAACTTTCACCGGAAAATTCTTGTAGAATATGAAATAAACCATACAAAATCTCCACCTGGATTGGATGAATGGGAGAGTGTTCCTTCTCTTTTTGCTAAATATCCACGCGGAAAGAAAATAATTAATCTACCAATAGTTAACCTGTTTTTCTTCTTCTTAGCGAGTGGATTCTCGAGTCGAACAACGACCCGATGAAACCTGGTGTCAGAGTTTTCAAACCGCCTAGTAGCGCAGCTATTAGGGCTCTGATATGGTTTTGAGTAACGACCACTATTAAAGACAGCGACCGGGACCGACGGCTTAACGTGCCCTCCAAAGCACAGAATCCTTTATCTTTTCGAACAATCAGGTGATTCTGCCTTTAACCAAACTGAGGAAATCCTCACAAATTAACAAATATCAACTTTGTGTTCCCCCTGGGAATAGAATCCAGCGGAACCCACAGAGGCAGTTATTAAACTATTTAAACCACCTAGACTTTCTGTGTTAAGTAATGTTATTAGTGTATAACACACTTTACAATATCTATTATGCTATTGTGCAAAATTATACTAATATAAAATTGCACTTTATGGAGTTGTTAAAATCTATATTTGGTACAAGACAAGACTTTTAAGAGCCGAATTTAAAAACAATACTTGGAACAAATAATTACAATCTGATCTTTAGTTTGCTGCACTTTTATCCTGTGCTTAGGTACTGTTGCTGTCATTTCCTTCGTCAAGTTCTGATTGTAGTTTGCAGTATCCTATCTTCCATTTTATGTATTAGTTTATTAGGAATCTATCCTCTATATATAGTTTATATATATATTAGTTTTTTTGGTTTTTTAGTTTATTCCATGCTGGACTGGAAACGAGAGAAAAACATAGAATGTGCCAGCTGCATTTCCTCCCGGGCATGCTGTAAAAACCAGCTAAGGGACCCAAGGGTTTCAGTATATTGTAATTTAGGCGAAAGGCTGACAACCTGTCACTACAACAATATACCTGCATATCTATCTTAAATAACCCTCAAAACTTTGTCAGACGTGGCGGCACGACCTTTGTTTGGGTCGTTGACGCTCTGCTTACCCCGTTAGGGATAAAGGCGTGACTTATGTATGTATGTATTAGTTTATTTTACAAATTTATATGTAGTAGCTTGTACTTAGTTAATGTATTATATGTAGTGTAATGTATTTAGGATACTTATTTGACTAGGTTTGCACTATCCCGCTTACCGCTACGCATTTTTCTTTCACCCAAAGGTTGTCTGGAAGAAATTGCTACCTTAGCAATAAGGCCGCCTATGTTTTTCTTGTCTTTTGTTGTTATCTGTTGTGTTGTATGATTTGATTTCTTACGTGCAATAAAGTATATTTTGTTACATACATACATACATAAAATCACGCCTTTATCCCTTACGGGGTAGGCAGAGCGTCAAACTCCTCGTAAAAGGCGCTTTCGCCACGTCTGACAAAAATTGAGGGCAATTTTAGATTGTAATGTGTATTGCTATAGTGACAGGTTGTCAGCCCATCGCCTAAATTACGATACACTGTAACCCTCGAGTCCCTTTTGCTGACTTCTACAGCATGCCCAGGAGGAAGGGCAGCTGGAACATTCTATGTTTTTCTATCTCTCTGGAAGAATATTTTGTTATGTTATTAAAATGTTTTGATTTGCTTTAAACTATTCTTAAGAGCTTATAATGTTTGTCCATGTATTTTTGTAGATCAAACCTTGGATACTAGATAATCTACAAACTTATCTTATCCCACGGAATGGAACTTTTACACATTGGTTTTGATTCTCATGACAATGAATATTTTTTAGTTCATAAATACTTATTCATGCTAAAAACTCTGGAAGTAAAACTGTTTTTAACAGTAAATTTGATATTCCTTCTAATCTGTTAGGAACGCACGGTTCTTTGGGAAATTATCCGTATTGTGATTATCTAAAATCGTAACATAGCTCTTTTTTAATCTGATTCGTAGTTTTTATGTAATTAGCTTTTATGTGTGGTTTTCACACATTTCTGACGCGCCCATGGACCTAACCGCCACGCCGGAGCGCGCGCTGATTTGAACGATATACTACGGGCGATGGTTGCATATCTTGAGTGAAATCTACCTGCTCATCTGCCGGCAGGATACACCTTAACTAAATCTTTGCTAAAATGATTACATACATTTAATCACGCCTTTATCCCTAATGGGGTAGGCAGAGCGTAAACAACCTAAACAAAGGTCGTTCCGCCAAGTCTGACAAGGTTTTGAGGGTTATTTATGATAGATTTGTTGTAGGTATATTTCCATAGTGACAGGTTGTCAGCCTATCGCCTTAATTGCAATATACTGAAACCCTCGGATCCCTTAGCTGGTTTTTACAGCATGCTCGGGAGGAAATGCAGCTGGCACATTCTATGTTTTTCTCTCGCTCCTAGTCCAACATGGAAGTAAAATGCATTTTAAGTTTATTGCCTAGGCATTTTTCACTTGAAGAATGCAATGCAATCGAGCGACTGCCAAAGATTGAACCCCAGATCAAATACTTTC
This sequence comes from Scrobipalpa costella, assembly GCA_949820665.1. Lineage (NCBI taxonomy): Eukaryota > Metazoa > Arthropoda > Insecta > Lepidoptera > Gelechiidae > Scrobipalpa > Scrobipalpa costella. The sequence goes on along the minus strand of OX463296.1, from coordinate 26,985,585 downwards.
TAAATGAGTAATCAAAATGTAAAACAACAACAAGAAAAGTTTCAGACAAAGAACAGGATTTGTGTAAAAATCGGCGTTTTGCCAACTTTTATACGTTGGGTTTTTTTCTTAAACCGGCTCAAAACAATATGAGTCAACATCTTAATCCCACGTCAAAACAGAGCTGTTATGTATATTACGTCGAGTAAAGTACTGTTAATCTAATATTTGCAACAATAACCATTACACGGCAGTAAAGATTAGGTAACCAGGGAGGTAATGTAAATAACGCGTTGAATATTCTTGCTTTGTCATTTACCACAGGAACCATATGACATACCAATAGAGGCAATTAAACGCATTTCATACATACATACATATAATCACGCCTTTATCCCTAATAGGGTAGGCAGAGCGTAAATGACCCAAACAAAGGTCGTTTCGCCACGTCTGACAAAGTATTGAGGGTTAATTAAGATAGATTTGTAGGTATATTGCTGTAGTGACAGGTTGTCAGTCTATCGTCTGAATTACAATATACTGAAACCCTCGGATCCCTTAGCTGGTTTTTACAGCATGCTCGGGAGGAAATGCAGCTGGAACATTCTATGTTTTTTTCTTGCTCCCAGGCCAGCATGGAAGAAACTCATTTCATCAAATAAAAACGACATTTTTTTTTTTTGTAAGTTGATAATTAACAATGATCGATCAGTCTAAACCCTTAATACTTTTGTCCTATTTACAAAAAAGCATCTCTGTAATTCTAATTGCTGACTTATGTTAGTTTGTGTCCTTCTTCTTTTCAGTCGTGTGGGTTGTCGAGGTGATCGACCCGTTTAATGACCCGGTTCTTCTTAAGGGGCGAAAAGAGCTGCGACGGTGGCACCATCAGTCAAAAGAAGAAGAATGAGAGAATGAGAATCATTTATTTGCCATAAACAGGGTTACATTAAGGTGTTACAAATGTGCATTAAATCATGCCTGCTTAGCTAATATTAATAGCATGCAAAATTACAAAATGTCAAAAAAAAAGGAAATAATTATACAATTGAATTTAAAATAATACGAAAATTCTAATCATAACAATAAATCAAAATGTCAGTTTTAAAAAAATATATATTTATGTCGTCCTCGTATATGCATTGTTTATGTTGATTTTTGCTTTAAAATTCAGAAATTCGTCCAGGGAGTAAAAAGTATTTTCTATCAACCATTTACGTAGTTTATTTTTAAACTGATTAAAAGTGCATTGTTTTATATCCTCTGGAATATTATTAAATATATTTATACACATAGCATAACAGTTTTTTTTAAAAACGATCTGTTTTTAGCACTGCATCAATAACTAGTCTATGACGATTTCTGAGGTTTCTTTGTGTAACATCCTGCACTTTCTTAAACATGTCACTATTGCATTTGACAAATTTACCGATTTCCAATATATAGAGACATGGCAATGGAAGAATGTTCAAAAATTTAAAATATAGTCGACAGGAAACATCTGGTGCAATGCCGCATATTGCACGTACACATCGTTTTTGTGCTCGGAAAACTAAGATAACATCAGTACCATTTCCCCATATTAGTAGACCATACCTCAATGCTGATTCTACAAATGCATAATACGCAGTTAGAGCAGTTTTCTGATCAGCTACTTTTGTCAATTTATACAATGCAAACGAGAAGCTGTTTACTTTCTTGTATACATAATTAATATTTTCTTTCCAATTCAGTTTACTATTTAAAGTTATTCCCAAAAAAGTGATTTTATTCAGATGTTTTAAACTTTGTCCTTGGTAATTGATAGAATATAATGGATTTGTCAGATTATTAAAATTGATGAAATTAGTTTTATTGTAATTAAGTATTAGATTATTATTGTTCAACCAGTTGATTAGTTTATTCAATGTATTTTCTATGTCTGATTTATGTCTTTCGATTGTCAACGTTTTCCTATCTGTAGTCACTATAATTGATACATCATCTGCAAAAAGAATTGTTTTATAATTTATAGCATCAGGAAGGTCATTTATATAAATTAAAAATAATAGTGGGCCAAGGATACTTCCTTGCGGTACACCAACGTCGTTATTTATTAAATTAGATCTAATAGGTATAACATTATGTTTTGAGTCAACTTGTGAAATTTCGACATATTGTTGTCTACCTTTAAGATAGGACAGTAACCAATCAAGTGCAGGCCCCCTTATACCATAAATCTCTAACTTTTTTAATAAATTATCATGGGACACAAAATCAAATGCTTTCGTCATGTCAACGAATATTACACTTGTATACATTTCATCGTTTACGAAATGCAGTATGTTGTTTATTAAACTAAATGCTGCAACTGCAGTTGATTTATGTTTTTGAAAGCCATATTGATTAGGCTTTATGATTTTGTATTTATTTATAAATGACGTAAGTCGGTTGTACATGGCTTTTTCAAAAACTTTAGACAACACGGGAAGCAACGCAATAGGACGATAATTGTTCATGTCTGTTTTATCACCTTTTTTGTGTAATGGCTTCACTATTGCTAATTTCAGTTTTTCTGGAAACAATCCAAACTCAAATGAGAGATTTATAAGGTACATTAGAATAGGGCTTAGTTCAATTTTGCACGTTTTAATTATTTTAGTATTAATGCAGTCATAACCTTCAGAGTTAGTGTTATTTAATGATGATATTATTTTAATAATTGAATTAGTGTCTACAGGAGTCAGGAAAATTGGGTTTGTAATGTTATTATTAATAAGTGTGTTTGTTGAAATGTGATTACATGATTTTGTCAAATTTATAAAATATTTATTGAATTCAGATGCAATAGAACATCTGTGATCATAGTATTATCTTTTTGTACTTTGTCTATGTAGTTATTTATTTGTGTTTGTTTTACTTCGTTATTTATGACAGACCATGTTGCTTTTCCTTTATTTTTACTGTTTATGACGAACCCCTTATTTTTTATTTTCTTAGCATGAAATATACATTTTTTTTAAATCTTTTTGTATTGAGTATATTTAGTTTTATCATAGCCTTTTTTTGTAGTATAGTATTTAAACCGTAGTTCTCGCTGCGTTCCACAACACTTTTTAAGCCCTTTTGATATCCAATTTAGTTTAGAGATATATTTCACTTTGATATTTAATACCGGAAAACAGAGAAGACAAAACCATTCATAAAATATATTGAAAGCTGCATTCAGATCTCTTGTTTGATACATGTCCGAAAAGGTCAGAGATTGAAGATATGTTTTAAAAATGTTTATATTATAATTAGAGTATTGCCTTTTTTGGATTATTATATACCTAGGTACTTCTTTTTTATGTTTCACAGGGAATTTTAATAGCTGTGCTGTATCATGATCAGACAGTCGTAGAGATTTAGTCGATCCAGTTGCATTAGGAATATTAGTCATAATATGGTCTAGACAAGATTTTCCTCTAGTTGGTTCATGTATATGATTTTTGAGATTAAGCTTCTTAAGTAAGTCAGCTAGAAGCATTAAAGTAATAGTATTTCAGGGGGAAGCATTAAAGTAATAGTATTTCAGGCACAATTAATCTCAAGAGTGAAAACTGATGGCGATATCGTCGCAGCTCTGTTCGTTCCTGAGAAATCTAAACAAGACGATTGCAATAAAAATAAAACTTTACGATTTTGAGTTAAAAGTCTGAAGAGTATTAAAATATGAATATTCATTAACTGAACGCACGGGACATTTCCACGGCAGTTTCAAAAAGCAGGTCATAAAATAAAATAATGATTGGCTTCGGTCCAATGTTGTGTACGAGAGCAGACCGCCGACAGACAAATGTGTTTTCAAACAGTTTCGCTGATAACGGATAAAAACACTTTGATTTGAATGGTACCCTTTCTTTTGTTTTAGTATTTAATAAGTCGAGTGATGAGCCCGATGGTGTAGAGGATAGGGTCGCTGCCTCCTGAGCGGGAGGTCGTGGTCCGAATCCCACCACGTACCAATGTGTTTTTCGGTTTTCGAATTTCATATGTACGTTTATTCGGCGCTTTTTCCGTACTTCGGATGGCACGTTAAGCCGTTGGTCCCGGTTAATATCGTTTAACACCGCAGATATTAGTCGTTAAGCCATATCAGAGGCCAGTGCTAAGCATTGGCGGCTTGAAAACTCTGACCTAATCTAGGATTGGGTCTGGTTTCCCTTCTGGGTTGCGGAGGTCAGATGGCAGTCGCTCTGTGTAAAAACTAGTACCCTCGTTCAATCACCTAGATTGGGTAGCCGACCACGTAACATACGGGATAAGGCTAGGGAGATGATGATTTATTTAGTAGAATATTGCTAATACACATACTGAGACGAAGTTCTTCTTCTTCTGCCTAGCGTTTTCCCGGCCTGATGCTGGGGTTTCCCCGGTCTTCAGCTTACGTGGGAGTTAGATCGTGCCTGAGATGAAATTGTTTACGAAACTTATTTAAATTTTAGTGAGACCACAGATAATAGAATACTGGTGAGACATACGAACTACTTTCTTTAAGATAAAACACATAAGTAATAAAACATTTTAATAAGGTCACTTTGACTTTTGCTTGCCAAAAACGGTCGATTTCACTATTTTGATGATTTACCTGTACTTGTTTTGAATGATATAACCAAAATTATATCTAAACAAAACAGTTTTCTAAATTAATTATATTTAAGCGATTAGCTTTTTTAAAGCATACTTACATACATATAATCACGCCTTTATCCCTAATGGGCTACCCCATTAGCGGAGTAGAGCGTAAAAGACCTAAGCAAAAGGTCATTTCGCCACGTCTGACAAAGTTTAAAGGGCTATTTAAGATAGATTTGTAGGTATATTGCTGTAGTGACAGGTTGTCAGCCCAACGCCTAAATTGCAATATACTGAAACCCTCGGATCCCTGAACGCAATTGTGGGAAACCCAAATCTTTTATCTTCTTTATCTCTTATCTTTATCTTCATCATAATACACAAAACGTAAAGAGCATTAGGCCTTTACCTTCAGTCCTCCACAGCGTCTGTCGGTCTGAATGCGATAAACTCAAAAACGATCTAGCCATTTTGGCATTGATTTATGAGAAGGTTATTATTCTTTAGACGTTTTTGGCTAACGTATATTACACGCCGACTGAAATTATAATGCAGGCTCTAAGTATAAACTCAAGTTTAAAATCTGTTTTAATTTTATTGTCATTGGATTCTACACGAATCAACTAATATCCTCAAAATAACTGAAAGTAACGTCTCATTACTAACCTTCCTCAACAAGTCCTATTTTAAAACCTAACACAAACCATCAGGGCTTGAGTTCCGTCTGTTGTCGTCGCCTTAATAACTTATCTCGATATCCCAAGGTCGGCCTTGTCAATGAAGGCGAAACTGAACTGCGTAAATTCAGTGCAATTAATTTGATATTTTGACGGCGCTCTTGTGCGTTTACTCTGTTGGCGAATTCTCCCACTTCGTCAACTTTAAACATGAACTGAATTAATTTCACTTTAATATATTGTGAAATGCAGTTATTTGTTTAATTACAATACTTTTTTTGGTTCGTTTCCCTCGTAAATCAAATCAAAAATAATTATTAGTTTACTTTATTCTTTGGTTCTTCTTCTTTTCGTATCAATGGCAGAAGTCACACAGTCGATCTCCAATACTCGGCGACGCCCACCGCCCGTAGGTTAGCCTCAAGTAAGTCTTCTGCAGTGCAGGTGATGGGGAGGTTGGGGCATAACAGCAAGAGGTCCATAGTTTGAGTAGCCCCACAACCACACTTTGGTTAAAGTATAATAATAATATCCCCGGAGGGGCAGCTTCTGTAGCGAGCTAATGGTGCGTGGTGACACCCCGGACCCCCAGCTCCGAGGGCCGTATTCATTTGGCCCTCACCTCCTGGTTCGCCTTCGTTGGCCGTCCAGGAGTGGAGTTTGCTAGAGCGGAACCTTTGCTCCAGGTTGGAAGTGTAAAATGTCATAACGCCGGGGGCTGCTGACTGGAACACCACGATCTGGCGCCCGCAGTCTCACCTCTCGACAACCTTAGTCGCTCACACGATGTTGCCCTCTTGTCGTTCTTTGCGTTCGGCCGTTTTGGGGGGCCCATTATAGTGAGTTGGCGAGTCACCGCCTGCCTATTTTTTGCATTTTTGAACATTGATCGGGCATGTGCAATAGTTCTTTCAATATTACCCAGTGCACTATCATTTCAACACAATAACCCGGTTTCGTTGCTTCCATTTTCCTCTATAGTCCTACACTACCTTAGGGTTGTTCTTGGGTGTACTTCTATAGTGCACACAGGGATAGCCGCCGGCTAATTTCACATTACTAATATTAAAGTTGTCTTAAAGGGCCTCTACGTGTTGGCTTTGGCTGCACGCACGCCTTCCAAAAGACCGGGATTTTATAGTCCCGAGATATGGTACGACATATAATAATAATAGAACAGAGTGACCTGGCGAGTGTATTGGCGACTCTGCCTTAACACACTAGCAAAAACCACTACTTGGTAGCTTGCTAGCAAAATGCCTATTATGCTAAGGCAAAACAAATTTTCTCAAAATTGATACGAAAAAACATAATAATTCTTTAATAGTTAGATTAGAAGAATAGGCCAAACTGGTTGATCCTTGTTGTAATAGGCACACTTGAAAATAAACTAGTATGTTGATCTAGTTTTAAAATTAGGCTTAAGCTGATAAATATACGATAAAATCGGATTCAGCCGGAGACATATTGATTGCTGTTGGAGCCTAAATGCATGGGCCACGGCGGGCGGTGTGCGGTGCGCGGGCGGGAGGGCTCGCGCCATTGCATATACGACTCTGGACCAGCTAACTCGGTCGCATCTACTTTTTATTATAAAATATACCGAAAATCTGTATAACTTCTTAGTATTCAGCATTATAACTTCAGTTTAACATCTCAGTTGTCGTCTACGTTATTTGAAGAACCCAAGCAAACTCAAAATAACATCAATTTCAATACATTGCTATAAGTCTTTTTAACCTTTTTAATACCGGCGGGCGAGCCGGCGGCACTGTGTGTAGCAGGCTTAATGACATGAAATCGGAATATTTACTAAAATAAATCTAATCTAATCAAACGACACCTTGGAGTAGATATTGCATTCATCTCAAGTTGCTTTGGTTATTCCTATTTTAAGATATCAACAGTAAAGTTGTACTGCTTATGTGTAGTGATTAACAACAATAAGATGGGGTTTCGAACCCCATATTTGTCGCAGTGGTTCGCAGCTGTAAACGGTAACATTTACTTTAAATTTGCCATCATCATCAATATTATTACTATTTATTTATTTATTTACTGTTTATTGTACACGAGTAATATGAGAAAGACAATACACAAGGAATGACGACACAACAGGTACAGCTTATTTCTACCAAGAAATTTCTTCCAGCTGACCTACGGAAGTGAGACTCAAATTGAGAGGCAATTAGGCGTGCACAAATGAAGCATAACATTAAAATAATACCCGCAAATTATAAGTTACATAGATATATAAATACGTAATTATAATAATAATATATACATGTATATATATAAATACATATACTCGTATATACATATCAATATTATACGAAAAGTAAAAGGTAATGCTCTTTTACTCTCTTTTTAAAGACAGCGACAGAAGGACTGTCACGGACCGTGTGCGGCCGCGAATTCCATAACCTGGCCGCATTGACAGTGAAAGAATAAGACTAGTATTTATGACAACCACCCGCAATTCTTCTAATAATTACCCCAATTTGCTATATCCCCTCATAACGCTGTGGTAAAACATAAGTCATGACCATTCCCATAATTCTGTCTAGGTTTACTTGCATCTTCAGGGCATACACGGATAAAACCATCAAGAACATGCCTGCCAAAATAAAATCAATAGCAACCTACTAAAATTGAACTCATATCATAACTTATTATGTAAATTTTATTTACATTCCAGTGTTTATGCTGACCACAACAATTGGTATAAGCTTCGGTTGGATGTCACCGTTCCTGGGCAACTTGTCAAGACCAGACTCTTATTACGATGTTACCAAGGAGCAAATGTCATGGATAGCATCACTCACGAGCATGGGGCAACCAATCGGCATCATTCTGGGATCTGTAATGGCCAACAGTTGGGGAAGCAAAATATCTACACAAGCCAGTGGATTCTTCTTCGTATCAGCTTGGCTGTTGCTAGTACTTGCTAAGACTGTACATCTCGTGTTTGCCAGCCTCACCGTCCTCGGGATCAGTACTGGCATCGCCAATACGATCTTACCCATCTACATGGCGGAAATGTCTGACTCCAAAATCCGTGGCCTCCTCATCAGTTTCGTAGTACATGGAGCTACTATTGGTGTGCTGGTTGGCAACTTGTTGGGAGTCTGGTTATCTCCCACGACCATTGGAATGATCAATTTCGTTTTAGTATTAGTGAGTCTCATCAGTTTTTCATTCGTGCCTTCGACCCCGCTGTACTTACTGAGTCGCAAGAAAGTGACTGAGGCTGAGAATGCTGTGAAGTGGTACAATCAAGATGTTGATCCTGCTGTAGAAGTGAAGATGATATCAGAATTTCTGGAATCAAGTCCAAAACTGGCTTTCTTGAAGAGCGCGCGTGAATTAATGAAACCCATAAATTTTAAGGCACTCATGATAATCTGCATGCTTCATGGTTTTACTCAATTATTTGGAGTCGCAACTATAATGGCTTATTCAGAAGTTATTTTTATAGAATCTAAGGTTGTATTGATAAATCCTGCTATTTTAGTAACTATTTTAAATGGTTTAACAATTCCGATTGGTTGGGTATCTATGTACACAATCGACACATACGGTCGCATAGCGATGTTGCTCGTCTCATACGCACTCTTATGTACAGCTTTAATAGTTTGGAGTGTACATTTTTTTTTACTAGATATGGGGTTTGTTGAACCTCAACTTCAATGGTTTTCTATAATAAGTGCTGCGGTGTTTCGCGTTGGTATATCCATCGGCGTAACTCCTATAGCAACAGCCTTAGTCGGTGAATTATATGCTCCTAATATCAAACCTATTGGTTGTTTATTACATAACATATTTACAGCAATATGTTTTTTTGTTTCAAGTAAAAATTTTCAATTACTTGTTGATAACCTGACTTATAAGTACACTTTTCTGTTGTTTGCTGTGTTTATGTTTTTAATAGGTCTTTGTGTTATAATATTTGTGCCGGAGACGAAAGGTAAAACCCTGCAGGAAATACAGGAAATATTGAGTAAACGCAAAAAAAATAAGATCCCAAAAAAACAAACGGATATAGAAAATGATACAAATATTTAAGTGTAGCTTTAATTGAAGTTTTGTTTTCGTACACATCGGTACTATTTACTTATACATACATACATAAAATCACGCCTTTATCCCTTACGGGGTAGGCAGAGCGTCAAACTCCTCGTAAAAGGCGCTTTCGCCACGTCTGACAAAAATTAAGGGCAATTTTAGATTGTAATGTGTATTGCTATAGTGACAGGTTGTCAGCCCATCGCATTAATTAGCTTTTTAAAAAAAAACTCGTAATAGACGTACAAAGTTTTAAAATACGAGTTAAATGATTTTGTTTTAGTAGACAACAGTGTTCCTAGAAGGAAAAATGGCTAAAATTATTTCTTTTTACATTTCGACTGCATTGTTAATTGATTTATTTCTGTATAAGGAATATGTTTAAAAAGAAACAGTATGATAAATTAGGTTGAAAAGATTTAACTTTACTTTGATAATACTCAGCCAGCGCATACAATTAAGTCAGTAAAATAGTACTAAATGTAAATTCTCATGACTTAAGTGGTAGATATATATGTTATGAATGACATGATTCTTAAAAAAACTAAGGCCCGTATTTAGTCTGCACTTGAGACTGACAGCGAGTTTGAGTTTGTATCAGAAATGTCTTTTAAGTACATAATGTCTCTCAAATCCATACTTAATACTGCTCTCAATCTTGGTATTGCTTTATAAATATGAGCCTAAGAGATTATTATAAAGTTACAAATAACAGATAGTAAATTTATTATTTTCTTTCCCCTTAACCCACTGTATGCATCATTTTGCATGTCAAATAGGTTATTTCCAGTGCTACTTCCTTAAACAAGGATTGGAAAAATATCGTTTACATGTTAATTGTTGGTGCTATTTTCGTAAAAACAGTTTCTTTATTCTCTTGAGTTGTCAAGATGGTCATAATTACGGTGTTAGTGAGTCGGTAATTCGCAGTTAGCGTCGTTCTGATAGTTTACGAGAACAATGAGCTCTTGTAGTGGTTATTAGAATTGGTTTACAAGAATTGTGACCAAATTATTATATTTTAATCTTCCTGTGAAGGTCATTCGTGTGTATTTACATTATTGTGCATAATATTATTGATTTGATTCAAAGATATAGAATCATATAAATTCATAATCAATATACTTGAATAGGTTTAATATAAAATTAAAAACAAAATTTACTTTTAGAATAACCTTGTTTTATCTCCCATTAGGATTCTCCATCCAAAACCCTGGCTAAGATTTATTGCCTATTAAATGATAGGTTTAATTTTGGCCATGCTGGCCTTGGAGGGAGAGAAAAACATAGAATGTGCCAGCTGCATTTCCTCCCGGGCATGCTGTAAAAACCACCTATGGGATCCGAGGGTTCCAGTATATTGTCATTTAGGCGATGTGCTGATTACCTGTCACTACAGCAATATACCTACAAATCTATCTTAAATTACCCTTAAAACTTTGTCAGACGTGGCGAAACGACCTTTGCTTAGGTCGTTTACACTCTGCCTACCCCATGAGGGATAAAGGCGTGATTCTGTGTATGTAATATTAACTATTATAAAATCCTGTTTACTCCAAATCAGGGTCTAAACTCCTCAACTCATGTGACAAACACTAGATAAGCCTTCGTCTCACTGTTCTCTCGGCAAGGTCACTCTGCTGCGCCAGCGCACGGTACACCGACAGGGTGAACGCGCCCTTATCTGCGCATGCGACTCTTTTGCAGTCATTTGCGTAATACTTTATTAGCTAACAATTATTATGATTGTGTGTTACTTATTTGTGTCTTTGTGATGGATCAAGTTTATTGTTGTTGTCGTAGGTCGAATAAATTGTCCGGATTATCTTTTTTAAATACTCTAATAAAGAAAAACAATAGTAATATAATATACAAGAAGTTTTTATAACGAAAAAATAAGAAAACAATAAAGTGTTATTTTTGTAACTTACACTGAGAGAATTCTTCTCTTTTTTCGTTCTAAAGTTCTCATCCAACACGAAACTTAAATTTCCCTCGCCAAATATTTAGCAAGATGTTATCAATTATGTAGATATTTTTCCACTTATGGTTTTTAAGCCCTTGGTGACTCTATCTAATGCATTTAAAAATATATTTTTAGAAACACTTTACTCACCAGCTTCCATTACTGAAGTAACCTGATACCTTTATTTAAAGCGTGAAAACAAGCTATTGTCACTATCTACCCTCTCACCCCCACGCGTCCGAGGAAACCAAGTACAATAGAACCTATACCTAAGGGGGAGAGTGGGGGGTGGAAAATGGGAACTGATTGAACCTTGTTCTTGACGCCATCACAGACTGGACTTTGTTCTTCGGGGTAAAGTCTACTTTAAGGGCTGTCAAAACAGCATAGAAAAGATTCAGTTCATTTGTCTAGAAGAAAATGTATTAAAGATTTTTTTTTCGAGTGCGCGACGCAAAGAAGGGTAATGTGTTTATCAGCCTGTGTATGTCTGCATGTGTGTATGTTTGATCCTTGTGGCACTCTACGGCCCAAACGCGTTGGTCGATTCTAATGATTCTTACTTCAATCGATTCGTCTTATCCTTGCGAGTGTCACTGAAGATATGATTTTGATCCAAATCAAACATGGCGGCAATTAAACGCCATTTTGTGGAAAAAAAAAATAACATTCGACGAACTATGCCGTGTAAGGCAGCATTGAATAGGTATTTGCAAATAAGTTTTATGTTTCTTATAACATTTTTCGTTTAAAATGATCGTTTATTATTTTCAGTAAAGTAGCGCGGTCGTAAATAGTGTAGATCTCTTTGAGATGCCCGCACCAACCCTGCCCGGGCTGGCTGGCTGGCTGGTTGTATCTGGAAGCCGCACAAGTGGTGATTGGCCACGCGACGTCACGAGGAGTTCACGTGCACAACGGAAACTTTATCCACGATCAGAATAGAGACAGACTGTTTCAATTTGAAGGCCTTTACATTACATGTCCTTCAGCCTGGAATCCTGACACTCAAGGGCGTACCCAGGTTTGGGCCAGAAGGAGGGAGCAAATCATTACTCGGATGTACTAAAGTACTCTGATCTCTCTTTGAATGGTGTATGAAAAGGGTAAGGGCTGAATATCAGTGATCACAGTTGCTTTGAGTAGCATGGTCGCAAAATATTGAGACCCTCACCTTTTACTCTCAAACCGTACTATTGTGATTGTTATATAATAGGTTCTGTTTTAAGTGTGTAATAAAGATATTTTGAATTTGAAAAGTTAGTTAGATTATATGTATGTATGTAGAGATATAATCAAATAGTGGCTGCAAGATGTTTATTATTTACTCCTACGTATTTGGACCTAGCTATAAGAAATTAAGTATATTATTACTTTTACGTATAATTAGTCATTCTTATAGTTTTGTAAATCATAGAAATATTTGTGTACATCCATGTTGTCAATAAAACAGTAAAATAAATTGGCAAGAATTTCATTTAATATATATCTGGACATATCCAGCTACTCGACGAGGTTATAACACTTAAGAGTCGTATAATGTCGTCATAAAAACCTTACAAGCAATACTGATAGAAGGTTACTGATATGAAATGCCTCCAAACATCCGCTATTGTCTCATGATGATATTGATATAAACTAGCCCCTTTAATACATAAGCATAAAATAGTGTCAAAGCTCTTATTATATCAGTTGTGGTTTTCGACTGTAGACTTGTTTTAAATCTGACGTACGTACTATTTATAAAGGACGCATGCACAAGCACAAAAGTTTAACAGTTCACAAACTTTTCCTTTTGCATGTTGATATATTTTAAATAATCTGAAACTAAAAGATACACCTGTCACATTGTAAGGTAAGAAAGCACAGCCGTAGTTTCTACTACAATCGGTATAATGCATTACTGAAAAGTGTTGGCAAATTAATTAAATTTAGTGGTATGAGTATATATTGCGGTATTTACAATAACTACTTGAAGGATGTCCTCACCAAGCATTATCTGAGGTGTATAATCCGTTCCTTGAACCAGAATTACTGTTTTCTTACTGTTCACAGTCATCCTAAAAAGTTCGCAAAGAACCGAATGGCGTGGCCTACTGCGTGATGGCATAATTCATCATGACGCAACCTGGCTCGATGGCCTGAAGCAGAAGAGACTTCGTGCAGCTCAGGAACCATGTTCAGACTCACGCTTCACCTGTGCTCTCTGTGGCAGGAAGTGCCGAGCTGCAATTGGACTCTACAGCCATAGAAAAAGATGCGCCGCATCTCTTACCTCCGACGGCGCACAAAACTCTTCTTAATTAATTGACGCTGCAACAATCATCTGAACAAGATGTCGTGGCTAATGATGACGATTTACAATAACATAATGAAAAAAACCGGATAGGTCACTCCAATAGCCCGCCCCGTGTCGCCCCCGGCACGTAGGTGCCCATCACACTCGCCGCGTTTCCGCGTTGAATTGCGATGGACAACCTTTGGGCCAGAAGTGACCCGGAGTCATAAACAAAAAAGAGTCTTGACCGCTCTCCCTGAATCTGTGACCCAGTTCAGTAATGAACTTACTGAAAATATCTAACAGTTAAAAGTATGTAATGTGCTCAGCTGCTCATGTCCTTATCATAAAGACAATTATTCGACTTTTTCCAACCTTGAGGTTCTCCCATTCGAAATTGCCGATAAATTATAGTCGAACTGATTGATGGATAACAGGCGTTTTTAAATTTTATTTTGTCCTGTATTTTTATGGGTGCATTTATTTCCATAGTCCATTGCCTACACCATACATGCGTCACCTTACTGGCAGAGGGATGCGCCGACGTAGAGTTCCTCGCTACGCGCGCGTACTTGGTGCGTAAGGTGACGCATGTGTGATGTACGTAATGCAAAAAGCATTGACAGCGTGTTGCGCGCGAACTTGCGCATTTTTATGCTTTTACGGGTGCAGCTACATCGTAGTAAAGAGAAGGTACAGCTACGTCTACGTGACGTGACGTGCCTACGCCCACATCCACGGCGCGTCCCCTTGCGCCAGGAGAAGTTTACTCACCAGCCCGCAGGGGGCGCTGTAGTACTACGGCGGACGTAAGAGTATGTATTTATTTATAAACAATTCCTCAGACGTGTTTATGCAAACGTAGATTGGATTCTTTATTTGGCAGCGTGTCACAAAAACAATTCATAAACACAGTAACAACAATATTTCGTATTATTTTATTTGCGATGTGTTCGCTCTTTTTTTACTCTAGAACAGAGAGGAAGGAAGAGTCAGCCATTAAAAGTTATTATCGTTATTTTTGAAATTAAATTCTTATTTATTTATAATTAATAGTCTCAATTCAAGTTTTCATTCCCACACTGAAAATGAATCAACCTTTAAAATGTATTTCTGTCGGTCGTTGGCTGAGTAGAGAGTACAGATAATATTTTAATTAATTTAATTATTCATGACAATTTATTTTCACTTCCCTTTCATTTGCTTTCAGTTTGCAGGCTGAGGTATACATTTGCGTTATTATAAATAAAATTAATATAAACTTATCTCCCTAATTTGAGAGTCAGAATGCAAAAAGCACATAGGACATAGGGAATATTTCGTAAACTTATTATTTGATATTTCATAAAACGCAATTAAAGCTGTGCCTCGTGTCATAAATTACGTAGACATTCCTCGCGAAAATAGACCGCAATCAAAGTCCAAAGTCCCTAGATTCCCCGATACACGTCTAGCCCTTCGAGTTGTCATTGGCATTGGATCGAGCAAACAAACAGTTTTCAGCGAGACCGCGACCGACGGTGACGGTCAGCCCGCAGCCCGGCAGCCCGGCAGACCGCCAGCCCATCGGTCAGTCGAGTGCAACCAGCCGCCCGCGCCGCGCGTGCCAGCAGACATACCACGCACCACCATCGCTACTCACCCATGCCTCTACGATACCGGTCACGAGTCAAGTTAAAGAAATAATCAAATCAAAGACTTTTCTAAGAAACAAATGGGATAAAGAAACATTGAAAAGACAGTTGAAAATAAAGACTTGTTGAATATTGAGTGTGATATTAGTTGTAAGGTAGTTAAGTTTGTTGTTATAGCAATTAGTTCATTAGTGTTGGACAGTTGATTTTTGTGTTGTGTTTAAAATGGAAGAAAATGGAGGTAAGTTATCTACAACTTTCGTTTTAGATAATTAGCCGTTAGGGCGAAGTGCGAATTCTGAAGCTTTCGATTATTATCAACTTCATTATTATTTATTCAAGACTCGTGTAAGCTCTACAACAAAGTTTTTTTATCAAAATGGTCATTACATTATTAACTTTATATTTCAATTTTAATTGACACTCAGATAAATATAGTCTTAGTAAATAATTGACGTGAAGATGTCATTCGACCTGACATACCGCGCCGCAGCATACCTAATTTGTGACATACCTTTTGAGTGGATTGCGAGTACCCGATGTCAAAGTTTTTACCCAGGTAATACAACCTGCATTGTCCTAAGTTTAAATAGAACCCATAACCTGTGGATCGAAAGCCCTAACTCACCACTAGACCTCAGAGCCAGGTAGTACAACGCAAAATTTGTATTGTTCACATTGGCAACAACAGAACACTTAATTATTTTATTTCGTCATAAATATTACTTTTAAATACGTCTGAGCTTTCTGTACATGTTTATGTCTTAACGTTTATTGCGTAGTTAGGAATGGAGATGAAAGCAGCTGAAGGTTTACGGCAAATACTGTGTTATTGTTACCAAGTTATTGTACAAAGTTGCAAAATATGTTGAAATCAATTTTAAAATTACGTAATTAAAATTATATTAAATAACGCAAAGCCAGACGAGCAAAGCCAGTGCAATTTAAACAAAAATCGTTAAAACGTTATCAATAAATATAAAAAAAAATTGGAATGTAACAGTCTAAATGATATTTTCGTACTGGTAAAATGTTAAGTTGACTATAGATAAGCTCGTAGACGCGCTACAGCGTTTTCTTCGTAGCTGCTACGCCGTAGAGGGGGCCATCTCGCTACGCCGTTGTGGGGTCTACCAGCTACGATATTCACGAATAATTTCCTCTGTGATCCAGTGGTGTGATCCTTAAATTCTTTATTCGGAGTTCATGAATTCGATTCTTACGGAAATTACATAAACATGATATTTATTTTATTACCATTTTTATCAGTAGCAATACCACCACCAAAAACTCTGTGTCAGAATTTTTTTAAGATAGTTATATTCCGTGATGAGTCATAAATGTTCGCAGTTTTATGAAAACCGCATGTTTGGTAGTAGTGGAAGAATCTGAGATCCGTAACCGCGATGACGTCACGTGTTCAGGAAAGGAATTAATCTTATTTACGGAATATTTTCGGCTAAAGTTTAATTGAATAAACATTTAACTATCACAATAAAAAAACATAAATCGTAATTTATTTTTTGCATTTACCATATATTTCCCAAAGCTATTAAAAAAAAATGAAAAAATTAAAATATATACATATTTCCATATTAACCGTTGTTCTTACGATGGTAGTATTCTCCCGGCATCACACGGTTAACTGATTTGTCACCAAAACACTACTATACTTAGGAGAGCCCGATGGTGTAGTGGAGAGGGCCGCTGCCTCCTGAGCGGGAGGCAGGTCGTGGTTCGAACCCCACCACGTACCAATGTGTTTTTCGATTTTCGAATTTCATATGTACGTTTATTCCGCGCTTTTTCCGTGCTTCGGAAGGCACGCTAAGCCGTTGGTCCCGGTAATATCGTTTAACACCGTAGGTATTAGTCGTTAAGCCATATCAGAGGCCAGTGCTAAGCATTGGCGGCTTGAAAACTCTGACCTAATCTAGGATTGGGTCTGGTTTCCCTTCTGGGTTGCGGAGGTCAGATGGCAGTCGCTTTGTGTTTAAACCAGTAACCTCGTTCAATCACCTAGATTTGGTAGCCGACCCCGAGAAATATGGGACGAAGCTAAGAAGATGATATGATGACACTACTATACTTAGTCTTTGCTTTTGACTCTAGTCTTTTGACCATAGGTTTTATTTAATTCTCCCACCGTGTCCCCCATGACGCGGTTTCAATTATGGAAAGTGACCGCTGAGCTGTCCGCACGTTTGATTATCTTGACCGTACTGTATTTAGGTACTTAAACTGCGTACATATAATCACGCTTTTATCCCTAATTGGGTAGGCAGAGCGTAAACGATCTAAACATAGGTCGTTTCACCACGTCTGACAAAATTTTGAGGGTTATTTAAGATAGATTTGTAGGTATATTTCTGTAGTGACAGGTTGTTAGCCCATTGCCTGAAACCATCGGATCCCTTAGCTGGTTTTTACAGCATGCCCGGAAGGAAATGCAGCTGACACATTCTATGTTTTGCTTTTCTCCCGCTTCCAGGCCAGCACGGAATCTCATGTGCCATTATTTTGCCTAAATCTGTTCTTCTTCTCGTGTCATTTTCGGATGCTAATAATTTTTATAGGGCACAGGAACTTATTACCGTATTTATTAGGGTCTCTCTCGCCTTGTTTTTACAAAAGAACGAAAAGCAACTGGTACACTCCATATAATGTTTTATATTACTCCTAGTTTCTGTTTTCAACATTTCTTGAAAATGAATTACTCAGCTCATCAGCAGTTCACATTAACATTGTCCACTTCTTTACACGCATGTCACTTATCACTAACGAGTGATAAGTGCGAATTCACAGTGACCCAGTCGAATTTGATCGATTGACTGACAGCTGTGGATGTTCACCTCGCCGAGATAAGAACCAACTATCAAGGACAAGTTGCCAGACCATTTAAATCAATTTACATTGTATTTACTAAGTTAATTAATACACAATAATACATAGTTACATGCTGGACTGGGAGCAAGAGAAAAACATAGAATGTGCCAGCTGCGTTTCCTCCCGGACATGCTGTAAAAACCATCTAAGGGATCCAAGGGTTTCTGTATATTTCAATTTAGGCGATAGGCTGACAACCTGTCACTACAGTAATATACCTACAAATCTATCTTAAACAACCCTCAAAACTTTGTCAGACGTGGTGGAACGACATTTGTTTATGTCGTTTACGCTCTGCCTACCCCATTAGGGATAAAGGCGTGATTATATGTATGTTAATACATTATGTCCCAGTATATACATACTTTCACGCCTGTATCCCTAATTGGGTAGGCAGAGCGTCAACGACCCAAAGAAAGGTCAATACGCCACGTCTGACAAGCTTTGAGGGTTATTCCAGATTGATCGGTACGTATATATTTCTGTAGTGACAGGTTGTCAGCCCATCGCTTTATTACAATATACTGAAAATCCTCGAATCCCTTAGCTGGTTTTTACAGCATGGCCGGGAGGTGATGCAACTGGCACATTGTATGTTTTTCTATCGCTCCCAGTCCAACATGGAAGCTCCCAGATAATGTCCCAGTGCTCTTGTACAATGGGTCCCTTCACTAGGGATGAATGGCAAAATTGAATAAAGAGCATTATTTGGTGTTCTATGAGACTCATCTACATTACCTTTAAGTATACCAGTGCCACAAGTAACGGGTTTTCCTGTTTGTTAAGGCCTTAGGGGCTAGAGGCCTTCTATATTTACTCTGTTCAATCGATGTGATGTCACGTCTGACCTAAAACCACAGTAGAATAAGAGTTACCCCTCGTAGATTAAAATATGTACATTACATTAGATTGCGTAAGATTCGCGGAATAAGAATAATATATTCATCTTCTTCTATCGTGTCGATGACAAGACAACCCCTCGTCTTTTTTTTAATTAATTTCCTTAGCCCAGTAGTCCGCAGCCCAATAGGAGATAAAAATATTATTCTAGACTCGTTCGGATAAAAAACAAATACCAAATAAATTGCTAATTAATTGATAAGAATTCATCAGAACTCATCGTAACCGCAAGCTTAATGCTTAATGACCTAACTAAACAGACTCTAGAACAAATAAACAGACGTGAATATTCTTTAACTTAATTACGTTGCACCGTAATATTAATTTCCCTGAGTTATTCCATAATTTTATGCATTCAATTTTACATGTTATTTCTTAAACATATTTTGTTTCAATATATAATATATTGTCAGAATTATATATAGATAGAAGAACATAGAATGTGCCAGCTGGATCTCTTTCCGGGCATGCTGTAAAAACCAGCTAAGAGAATCGAGGGTTATCTAGAGAATTGGAATTTTAGGCGATTGGCTGACAACTTGTCACTATAGCAATATAGATCATAATCAACTGTAATAACTCCGAAACTTATTAGACGTGGTCAAACGACCTTTGTTTAGGTTGTTTTCTCTGCCTACCCCATTAAGGATAAAGGCATGATTTTTTGTATGTATGTAGGTTCTAGTTGTACCAAAAGAAATGTCTAAATACGTAGTTCTCCAGGTTCAAGGTTTGTTTTACAAAGTGACCCTTAATCAATAACAGTTTATACACAATACATATACATACACTCGCCAAAGACATATTACATGTGACACAGAGCAAACAAACGTGGCGATGCGGCTGACACACGACTTAACTAAATTAATTAATCTGACTCAAATGAGAGAACAGAAAAGGACGATTAATCCTGCCAAATAATATAATTTTCAAAAATGATGGTTTAGTCGTGATGTGACGGGGCCAAATGCCATATTATATGTTTTGAATTTAAACTAATTCTAACAGCTCTATAACAAGTTGATTGTATTCCTTCCGAAAAAGATAGATTTTAATAGGGCGTGAAAGGTCTAATGGTCACGAACATGAACAAGAAAAGCATCGGTCTTTGTTGACCACTGTTTCGTCTTCATTTCGACTCATCAGATGCGGAAGTGACCGCACAACAGTTAGTTTGCAAGTGCTTAGGTCTTGTGAGCTTAGCTGTTCCAATCCAAACAAGCTAACCTCACAAGAGCAAACCACTTGCAAAATAGATTAATTTTTTTGTAAAGTCGTGCGGTAACCAAATCGACACCAATGCCATAGACATGGTGTATAATGGTGATGGGGCGTTAAGTCAACACAGGGCCTGTGTTTATCGGAGCTAAACTATACTGCTGGTCATTCGTAGATGTTTTTACTGGTTTTTACCAAATTAATGAGAAATCGATTCGAATGTGTATAGGGTTACTTTTTATAGCAGCTTTAAGGACTATGTTTTGCCTAGACTGAATTTAGGTACACTTTCAAATTAAAAAATTAGGAAGTAGGGAAATCAAATCGCGTAGCCTTGCTGTAGGAGTTTTTAAACCACAAAATGACCTGATAGGTAGGTTCTACGACTCGAGGATATATCACCCAGACTCACCAAGACATGCACAAACCATTTTGCGTTTAATAACAGGGAAAAAAAATCGAAGAGACAATCGAAATGCTTGTTTGTGAACACGGTAGCAACCACGTTCCGGAAGTACATTCCAAGGGGATGTCGTACGGCATACACACCCGGAAACTCTGAAACTCTGAAGCAGTACGACCACCTTTTTAATGAAGTTCCCTTCTCAAAAGCAACTGTCCAGAAGGGCGAAGAATTAATGCTTCAAGTTAACGAAAACCGGCGAGAAAAATAGACAGACACGGTTTTAAATATAAATATGACACATAGCAGTAGAAAAGCGTGGACAACCATAACAAAGCTCACTAGTGATCCACCGCAAGCCTCACCTCCAAGTAAAGTTACAGCAAACCAAGTTGCTCACCAGCTCCTACTGAACGGTAAGTCTCCTTGTCGTCTCAGTAAAAACACCACCTCCAGTAGTTGTCGAAGCTCCGAGCCTACCATTACGCACACCGTTTTTGCTTCCTGACATAATTTCTGCAATAAAGTCACTTAAAGATGGAAAGGCGTCCGGAGTTGATGACTTATCTGTAGAGCAATTAAAGAATCTTGGTCCAGTTGCTGTGTCTTGGTTACTCGCAATGTTTAACAATTGCTTGAGGTCGGCCAGGATACCCCGACTTTGGAGGAAATCAAAAGTGATAGCTCTCCTCAAACCAGGGAAAGCAAGCAGTGACCCCAAAAGCTATCGTTCGATCTCCCTCCTGTGTCATACGTACAAACTTCTATAGAGAGAATGCTGTTAAACCGCCTAATAAGTGTTGTGGACCCCAAGCTCATCCCAGAACAGGCTGGCTTCAGACCAGGCAAGTCCTGCTGTAGCCAAACGCTAAAACTCACGCAACATATAGAGGATGGGTTTGAACTAGGCCTAGTGACCGGCGCAGTATATGTAGATTATCAGCAGCGTATGACACGGTGAATCTCAGAATACTTCTAAGTAAGGAGACTGATGTTACAGGCGATCATAACTTTACGAAGTTCCTTCGTGAGATGCTTCACAATCGCCGTTTCCAAATTTACCTTAACACCGAACAAAGCCGATGGAGGTCACAGAAAAACGGTTTGCCCCAGGGTAGTGTTCTGGCACCACTGCTTTTTAATGTATACACCAACGACCAGCCGTCTACACCTAACACGGAATGTTTCTTGTACGTTGATGATCTAGCGTTGACATCACAGGCATCATCATTTGAAGAGGTTGAGTCCAGTTTGTCAGCAGCCCTCGACACCTTAAGTAACTACTTCGACAGCAACGCACTAAGGCCAAACCCTTCTAAAACCCAATCCTGTGCGTAAGCATTAAGCTTTAGGCGAACCGTGGGCCTGCATTACATGGCGTGGAGTGCCTATTACTCACAATGCGCAACCTAAATATCTTGGCATCACTTTAGATAGAGCACTGACGTACAAAACGCACTGCAAGAACGCCCAGCAAAAAGTCAACACACGCAATAACCTGCTGCGTCGACTTACCTCAACCAGATGGGGAGCTTCGCCGGAAGTTCTGCGGACGACGGGAATGGCTTTGGGTTTTTCGGCTGGCGAGTATGCCTGCCCGGTTCGGAGCCGTTCAGCACATGTAAAGTCAGTGGATACAGCTTTAAACGACACGTGCCGAATCATTACGGGGTGCCTTAAACCTACTCCAGTAGAAAGGCTGTATCCACTGGTAGGCATTGCTCCACCTGATATCCGTAGAGAGATTGCAAAGCTCAGTTGAGTGTAACAAGAAAGCAAATGACACGAGGCACCCACTTTATCATCACACCCAGGGACCCCAAAGACTTAAAAGCCGGCATAGTGAGAGATATCCTTCAGCTTCTCCACACCCCTCAAAGGAGGTCCTTCCCCCAGGTCATAAGCTCCCGTGGATGACTTGGAAGTCCCTGAACAGACTCCGGACCCAAGTCGGTCGCTGTAGGGACAATTTGTGCCGATGGGGATACAGCACGAACAACCAGTGTGAATGTGGTGCCTCCCCCCAAACAATGGCACATCTATTGTCTTGCCCCGCGTGCCCTTCATCTTGCACCCAAGAAGACCTTTACAACGCCACTGATGTCGCAGTGCGTCTGGCAGAGTACTGGTCGAAATTAATTTAAGCCATTACGATCGAAATCGATACGATAAGAAGAAGACAGGGAAAAACAATTGAAGAGTCTAGGAAACCAGATATGGCAACACTAAACATAACCGATAGAAACACGTTCGTTCCTTTTTGAATCACTGGTGAGTTCCGGTGCGAACCGGAATTCCCTTGAAGGTTTAAGCAACACTAAGGGTCGTATTTATAATCAGTGCTCATGTGTGACAGCGAGTTTGATATCGTATCAGAAATGTCATTTCAGTACAAACTGGCCTGTCAAATCCATACTTAATATTCCTCTCAAGTTTGAGATCGCTTCATAATTACTAGCCTAAGTTTGAACATGTAATAGGGGTGTCCCGGTTCTCGGGCAGTGTACACTTTGTTTTAAAATTATTGTATAAATATTTCTATAAGCGCAAGACTTTATAAATTCAATTCGTACTAATTCATAAGTTCTATAAAAAATCTACTTGACTACTAAACTTTTTACAAATTAACAATATCAAGTGGCCAGAAATGGTCTTACATACATACATACACATCATCATCATCATCATTAGGCCTTTGTCATCTTGTCAGATGATTTAAGCAGCGCCTACGCGGGAGGAGCATCGTCGCTCGTGGCTAAATAGGCCGATCCTCGAACGACACTTTCGTCCGCACTTACGACACGCGAACTGAGAGTCCGTTGCGACGGAACTTTCATCGCGCGCATATCTTTTTTCCCGTTTTTGTGCTAGATTTTGAAACCAGGCCTTGTCGTGGGTCTCACAGCCCTCATGAATTAGTTTTCTCCACTTATCGCGGTCAGTAGCGGGGTCCTCCCATGTGTCACAGTTGATGTCAAATGCGATCATGTCGCGTTTTGCGCAGTCTTTGAACCGTAGAATAGGGCGTCCAACCTTGCGTTTTGCGAATGCGACTTGGCTCAACATGGTCTGCCTGGGCTAACGAGTGCTGTTCATTCGGTGCACATGCCCCAGCCACCGCAGGCGTCTCTGTTTGAGTAGGGCGGTGATGCTAGGAAGCTGTGTTATCTCTAGCACTCTCTTGTTTGTTACCCTGTCCTTCCATGTTATGTTCAAAATGCTCCGAAGACAGCGCATGTGGAAGGTATTAAGACGTCGTTCCTGTTTGGCATACGACTTCCAGGTTTTAGCTCCGTACAAGAGTATGCTCAAGACGCAAGTTTGGTATACGATCATCTTATACATACACATAATCACGCCTTTATCCCTAATAGGGTAGGCAGAGCGTAAACGACCTAAACAAAGGTCGTTCCGCCACGGCCCGCGTCTGACAAAGTTTTGAGAGTTATTTTAAGATACATTTGTAGGTATATTGCTGTAGTGATGGGTTTTTCAGCCCATCGTCTAAATTGCAATATACTGAAACCCTTGGATCTTTTAGCTGATTTTTACAGCATGCCCGGGAGGAAATGCAGCTGGCACATTCTATGTTTTTCTCTCGCTGCCAGGCCATTATGGAAGAATAGTCTTAAAACAGTATTGTCTTAAGATGGCTACAACCGAGAGACCTGCCCTACATAACAAAGTGTCCCAGCCTTAAGACGTTTTCTGTGAAATAAGATATTTCCTACGGTAAAAATAGGTTGTGTTAATTCTAGCTGTTATCTAAATGCACGTGTTAAATGTCAAACTGTTTATTAAATACAATACATAAGTACACGATGTTAAAGCCACATCAGAGGTGACTTCAAAATATAAGTTTAATGGCCTTAGTTGTGTCACATCTGTTTGTTTGTTGTAAGCTTCATTTTACTTGAAACTAAACTTAAATACTTACTCGTATTATAGGAATGTTAAATAATATTAATTTGTTGATGTTTTCCCTTGACTTAGTTTTTCGTTACATGTACATAAAATCACGACTTTATCCCTAATATAATAGGCAGAGAGTAAACGACCTTAGCAAAGGTCGTTCCGCCACATCTGACAAACTTTAAAGGGTTATTCAAGATAGATTTGTAGGTATATTTCTGTGTTGACAGCTCATCGCCTAAATTACAATAAACTGAAACCGTCAGATCCTTAAGCCGGTTTTTACAGCATGCCCGGGAGGAAATGCAGCTGGCACATTCTATGTTTTTCTCTCACTCCCAGGCCAGCATGGAAGTTATTTATCATTTAATTATTAAATATTTTTCTGCTATGCGAATCGTTTTAGATTAAGACATTTAGAATTAAACCTTTTAGCCAGTCCTTTTTGAATACAAGATAATCTGTTTATAAGGATTAACATAGAATTAACGAAACTAATCAATCACTGCCATATTAATTGTAGTCAATTTGATAAATAACAATTACTCATATACATTAACGACTGATTAGTCATCTCAAGGAACTTAGTAACAAACAAATTGCAAATATTTGTTTAAGATAAGAAACCAAAATTTGCGAATTTTGATAAACAAAGTTCCGGTTTAAACTTATTTTGCTGGAAAACAGCGTGTACGAAATAGCTACGGCGCACGTGTAGCAATATTTTGGCTGTAAAAATAGTTTTTTTTATTATAAATATTGTTTGTTAATTTTACTGCCTGTAAATTTATTAAGTGAGATGTGTTCTTCTATGGTGTGGGATCTACAAATGAGAGGATTAATCTTTTTGACAGAGTGTTAAAACTGGATCGACAGGATGTTATGGCTTGTGTGGTTCTCATTTAATTAACAACCTAAATAAAGGTCTTTCCGCCACGTATGACTAAGTTTTGAGGGTTAATTAAGAAAGATTTGTAGGTGTATTGCTGTAGTGACAGGTTGTCAGCCCATAGCCTAAATTACAATACCGGGTGAAAGAGATAGTGTCCCGCAAACTGATAGGGATTGCTCAGTCAACGACACTGAACAAGTACCAGCAGGATATTTTTTCAGGAAGTGTAATAAAAACTTACCTTCCCGTTCCAAATGAACACCTCGATCAGAAAATTTGTATGGAAAAGCAAATTGAGTTTTCATTTCCTGAAAGAAAAAACTGCTGAAACTTGTTCAGTCTCGTTGACTGTGCAACCCCTATCAGTTTGCGGGACGCTGTCCCTTACACTCCGTATACTGAAGCCCTCGGATCCCCTTAGCTGGTTTTTACAGCCTGCCCGGGAGGAAATGCAGCTGGCACATTCTATGGTTTTCTCTCGCTCCCAGGGCAGCATGAAAGAATAATTCATATGACGTGTACTCAATTAGGGGAAAGCCCGTTTCCATTTTTAGACTTTCTGTGTCCGATAACGATAAGGTAGCGGGTAGTATTAAATGTGTAAAATTATCTCAATACCCCGCTATCTGGCGGAGGTTATATTGTTATCACGAATTGCTCCGTGAGCCGCTCGTTATTATTTGCTGTTCGCGTCGTTATCAGCGCAGATATTATTCACATTGAGCTTCCCGTAAGCTGTGACGTCACAGAGGGGGGCTTGCACGATAACTCACGCGTTAATGAAACTTGCGGAGTAGACTAGACAAGTACCTTAGGCTCGTTTTTATAAAGCTATCTCAAAATTGAGAGTAACATTAAGTATGAATTTGACAGGCTCTTGTACTGAAATGTCATTTTTGATACGGACTTAAACTAGCTGTCAGCCTCAAGTGCTGATTATAATTACGGGCCTTAGAAATATTTTATTGTGATCTATATAATCGTAAAATTACTACATAATAGCTGTGGAAATTGAGAGCCCGATGGTGTAGTGGATAGGGCCGCTGCCTTCTGAGCAGGAGGTCGTGGTTCGAATCCCACCACGTACCAATGTGTTTTTCGGTTTTCGAATTCATATGTACGTTTATTCGGAATTCTTTTTCCGTGCTTCGGAAGGCACGTTAACCGTTGGTCCCGGTTAATATCGTTTAATACCGTAGATATTAGTCGTTAAGCCATATCAGAGGCCAGTGCTAAGCATTCGCGGCTTGAAAACTCTGACATAATTTAGGATTGGGTCTGGTTTCCCTTCTGGGTTGCGGAGGTCAGATGACAGTCGCTCTGTGTAAAAACCAGTACCCTCGTTCAATCCCCTAGATTAGGTAGCCGACCCCGTGAGATACGGGATAATGCTAGGAAGAAGAAGAGCTGTGGAAATTGAATGAATTATTCCACGGAACAATGGCCAAATTTTGGTAAAGAAAATTGTATATTTGCATTACCGTGTGGTTTTTATGAGAGATAGTGTTTGGTTTGGATTTTTTCGACGCATGTTAGGAATAATTTTACAGTTTCATGAGTATCAGGACTGGCTCATTGTTGTATTTGCCCCAGTTAAATAACTACTAAACAATAGTTAAAAGTGCACTTGCATTACCAATCAAAGCTAATATTCTATCATCAGCTATCCTGTAAGTTTCCAGAACCATCCAGTCCTTTCCACCACTCACTTCAATTTACGGTGGTGTCCAAACCGAAACTTACCGGTATTAACCAGATCAAGGCGGTTATTAGCAGATCTAGACCGAAATAAACCAGAGCTTAACCAGCGGTATCATTGGCTCGCGCGGTTATAATAAACTAAGCAATTAAAACAATTGACTCGAGGACTTACGGTTCGAGATTAAAGATTACCGCAAGAATCGGGATGCCACTTCTAATTGGAGTATTTAACTTTTAATCCCGATTAAGATTCTTTTAAACGCGGCAGCTAAGATGATGAAGATTAGGATAGTCGTAAAAGTTGTTTTTAATAACAATATTATACATATAAAAGTAGTTTTATGTTATCTTTTAAACTTTTTCAAATTAATTCCTGGACAGATATCTAATTACTACTACTACTTCTTACTTTCATGCTGGGCTGGGAGCGACAGAAAAACATAGAATGTGCCAGCTGCATTTCCTCCCCATGCTGTAAAAACCAGCAAAGGGATCCGAGGGTTTCATTATATTGCAATTTAATCGATGGGCTGACAACCTGTCACTACAGCAGTATACCTACAAATCTATCTTAAATAACCCTCAAAACTTTGTTCAATGTGGCGGAACAACCTTTGTTTTCGTTGTTTACGCTCTGCCTACCCCATTAGGGATAAAAGCGTGATTAAATGTATGTATGTAAAGATATCTATGGAACATCATCAGTTGAATCAAATTGAAATCGAAAAAGTCAAATGACGAAACCCTAAGGGCTCTTTACTGACTTTGACTTTCGATCTTTATCTGAGATGTGATGTCTATTAATAAAATTAGTCCACCGTTACTATTTACGTTCGTCTCAGCTCCTCGAACCCATGTGGCCGAGAAATTACTAGAAAGTTCTCGATACAGCAGAACTTTCCACTGAGGTATACAGATACAGTCTGACCGACAGACATAACACGACGCTTGTTTGAAAACAAATGATCGCTTCAGAGAGGGTTTCGATGGAATAGATCAGTTACATTTATCTGTAAAACTTTATTCATTAGTTTGATTGATAATTTTCAACATTGTGCATAAAAATGTCACCACAATATTGAATGCTAATTTCTGAAACTAAATTAATTTATCGTTATATAAATTCCGTTCTGTCATTTTCAGCCTTCTTCTTTTTCAACCCGTAGTTTATTAAATAAAATTGATACTACGCATATGTATTGGACCAGAGAAGTATTTATCTTTTAATTCATTTATTCATGCCAACATCTTTCTAGCCGCTAGACTTTAACATACATACATACATAAATCACGCCTTTATCCCTTACGGGGTAGGCAGAGCGTTTATCGCCTCGTAAAAGGCGCTTTCGCCACGTCTGACAAAAATTGAGGGCAATTTTAGATTGTAATATGTATTGCTATAGTGACAGGTTGTCAGCCCATCGCCTAAATTACAATACACTGTAACCCTCGAGTACCTTTTGCTGACTTCAACAGCATGCCCGGGAGGAAGGGCAGCTGGAACATTCTATGTTTTTCTATCTCTCCCAGTCCAGCATGGAAGAAACTTAAACACTGCATTTTAAGAAATAGACTTTAACACTGCATTTTAAATGCTATTTTAACACATTCCGACCAAAAAGATATGTGGTTTGTATTATGAATTACGGGTAAAGTGTGTAGAATCCAATATATTATTTATTTATTTATTTACACCTATACTATAAAATAACATGATACTATTTCTGTCGCCGTGCTCTACAAAGGACAGAAAGCAATGATATAACAACTTCCGTGCAGAAATTGACTCATTGCATTGCTGACAATTAAAACGAGCAATTTGATAATTGAACTCATACATGCCTACGAACGAAAAAAACACGCCTATACAGGGTGCCTGGCACAGCATCCCGCAAACTGATAGGGGTTGCTCAGTCAACGAAACTGAACAACTATCACTAGGAAATTCTTCCAGGAAATGAAAAAAAAACATTTTCCTTTTCCATACAAATTGTCTGATACAATTAGTCATTTTGAAAGTCTTCTTTTTTCATCTCTGAACAACCCCTATCAGTTTGCGGGACGCTGCCCCTTACACCCGGTATAGGGATATGTAGTGACAAGTGACAAGTGATACTGAAACTCGTTGTTATTACAAATGTTACTTTGAGGGTTATTTCAGTTAAGATCATGCATGTAGTATATGGATGAGTTCATTTCCAAAATTGATATTTTCAAACACCTCGAATTCCTTTACCAGTTTTTACAGTAAGCGCGAGAAATGAAGCAGCAGGTTCATTTTTTATCAGGCTACTCGTATGTTAGTTATTTTTACACGTCAGTTATCTTATCTTGTCAATCATCAATCATTATATTTTAATTATCAGCTGTTTTGATCATAGAAATTATAAAATATTTGTAAAAGAGTATATTTACCTAGTTCATTTTTAACGTAAAAATGTTAAGGTCATAATTATTATACATTGTATTCTTGGAAATATTTCTTACCACCCAAAAGTTGTCTGAAAATTTGTTTCCCTCACATCTAGTTTAAGCAATTATGAACACCTTATAAAAACTATCATAATAGCGAAATAGTAGTGATGAGTATTCAGTACATCTGTTGGTGTCGTCAGCTGACCCTGCCTGCGGGCGCCGGGCGCCGGGCGTCGCGGAGGCCATCAGAAGTTATTCTCGTGCTGTGTTTGGCATTGTGGACACTGCGCCACCATTATGCCTCGTTCACTCACCTCTCTTCCGGATATTATTGGTTCCTATTAGTATTAAAGAAGACGTAACAATTCGTATGACTCTAGCTCTAAGCTAGTGTTTTCGTACTGATGTCAGTCGTTTAATAATTGTGAATCAGGACGAGGCCGTGTCCCTGAGCCTACCATAGGTCATTCTGTTTTAAAAACAGTTTTTCAAAACAGGCACGTTAATTAATTTTTATACTCTCCCATCAGGGGGGATGTATTATTTACTCACATTATTTTATTATACTTATACCTCCATGCTGGACTGGGAGCGAGAAAAAAACATAGAATGTGCCAGCTGCATTTTCTCCCGGGAATTCTGTTCAAATCAGAAAAAAAAGCCCGATGTGGATAGGGCCGCTGCCTCCTGAGCGGGAGGGGAGGTCGTGGTTCGAATCCCACCACGTACCAATGTGTTTTTCGGTTTTCGAATTTCATATGTACGTTTATTCGGCGCTTTTTCCGTGCTTCGGAAGGCACGTTAAGCCGTTGGTCCCGGTTAATATCGTTAAATACCATAAATATTAGTCGTTAAGCCATGACAGAGGTCAATGCTAAGCATTGGCTGCTTGAAAAACTCTGACCTAATCTAGGATTGGGTCTGGTTTCCCTTCTGGGTTGCGGAGGTCAGATGGCAGTCGCTCTGTGTTAAAACCAGTACCCTCGTTCAATCCCCTAGATTAGGTAGCCGACCCCGTGAGATACGGGATAAGGCTAGGGAGATGATGATTCTGTTCAAATCAGCTAAGGGATACGAGGGTTTTAGTATATTGTTATTTAGGCGATGAGCTGACAACCTGTCACTAAAGCAACATACCTACAAATCTACGTTTAGGTTGTTTACTCTCTGCCTGCCCCATTAGGGATAAAGGCGTGATTATATGTATGTATTCATCATTTTATTTCCTTGTCAACAGATACCAGACAGCATCTACACGAGACCCCCCTGCCTCTGGACACTCCTCTAAATGGTGAGTTGATAAAACATACAATACAATACAAGATACTTTATTGCACAAAGAAACACAAATACATACAGCAGAAAAGTAAGGAACAAAACAGTACAATATAGGCGGCCTTATTGCTAAAGCAGCAATTTCTACCAGGCAACCTTTGGGTAGTAGGATACTACATAGCAGATAGCGGGATAGTGCATATTAAGTTAATCTTAATACTTAAACAATATAAATACTACTAAATAAATACATAAATAAAATAAACTAATATATATTTATAATAAACTAATACATATTATGCTAATGGGAGATAGGATAAATAACTAATTATTATTGTCTAAGAAGAACTTTCTTGTTCGCTCTTTAAATGTCTCAATAGACGGTGCTCGTCGAACGTTTTCGGGAAGGGAATTCCACAATTTGACTGCTCGGACCGTGAAAGATTTTCCGAAGAAGTCCGTCTTGTGGGAGGGTAAGTTTAAAGTTAAACTGTTGCTGGAGCGCAAATTACGCGCCAGAAGAGTTGAGGAATGAAAGGTAAATCGGTCCTTAAGGTAAGGAGGCATCTATGTATTCTTATCTTCTTCTTCTGAATTACTCCTACTAAGGATCAATTTTTTAGATACAATTATTCCTAGTTTTTTTTTTTATGTGACGTTAAATATAATGAAATTCCCCTTTGAAATATGAATAAATATTTGTAAACTAGCTGTGCCCGCGACTTCGTACGCCCAGTTTGTATGGAAAACACGCAGTGTCGAACATACTGAAAACGCTTCTCCGCGCGTAGGGGCGGGATCTGCTCTGTTTCGCATTGTCTGATCTTTGTTTTTGTATGGAAAACATGATATTGTATATCGTTAACGTGATTATTTGTATCGTTACTTTGAGTTTAAGTAATGCATAGTCAAACAAAAAAAGTTCCATCAAAATCGGTTAAAACCGACCGAAATTCAAATTCTTACCGAAGTCATGTCATGAGGCGTGATTATTCGTGTCGTAACTTTGATTTTAAATAATGCTCAGTCGAATAAAAAAGCTCCATGAAAATCGATTAAGAAACAGCCCAATTTCAATTTCCTGCCTACTCTCTAAGTTAGCGTGATTATAGGTATCCAAAGTTGCAACCCGGGTAACACACAGCTGAATAAAAAAGTCCCATCGAAATCGAGTAAGTAGTTTTGGCGTGATGAGGTAACATACAGACAGACAGACAGACAAACAAAAATAAAAAAAATGCGTTTTGATCTTTACGAGTATATCGTTAATAACGCTTGCTGCAATTATTTTTTTGTAAAATTATTTAATAGACAGACACGACCCTTCTAGAGATTTATTATATGTTTAGATAGATTTACGTTAGCCGTAAATTATGGGGAAAGAGAATATGTAAAACCAGTGCAAAAGAAATTCTATAACTCTTTTTTCTCTTACATACATACATATAATCACACCTTTATCCCTAATGCCACGTCTGACAAAGTTTTGATGCTTATGTAAGATAGATTTGTAGGTATATTGCATACATAAAATCATGCCTCCATCCCTAATGGGGTAGGCAGAGAGAAAACGACCCAAACAAAGGGTTGTTCCGCTACCTCCTACAAGTTTTGATTGTTATTACAGAAGATTATGCTGTATATTGCTCTATAGCAATTAATTAATTAATAATTAATCGTCACTATTGACAGGTTGTCAGCCCATCGCCTAAAATTGCAATACACTATAACCCTCGAATCCCTTAGCTGGTTTTTACAGCATGCTCGGGAGGAGAAGCAGTTGGCACATTCTATGTTTTTCTATCACTTTCAGTCCAGCGTAGAAGATATATGTATATGTAACTATATTGCTGTCGCTTACATACCTAAACTAATTAAGCCATCGAAATTGCCTTGCTCTATCTACATGACTGTGTCATAAAAATCGACTATCTAATGTCGGTCAGGGGGCACGACGCATAAGTTGCTGTGGGTGGGTAGCTTTAAGGTGGGTCGAGAGCTGCGACAGTAGCGCCATCAGTTTAAGATTAACTGTGCCTGAAGTACAAATATTTTAATGACTGTTCTACGTTTTGCGACAATCGCAACTAATTCTCCACTTTATAATCAACTAGCGACCCGCCCCGGCTTCGCACGTAAATTATCAGTGTTTCTCTACTATATTATGCATGTTTTATACATATAAACCTTCCTCTTGAATCACTCCATTAAAATAAACCGCAGCAATATCCGTTGCGTAGTTTTAAAGATTTATGCATACATAGGGATATAGGGACAGAGAAAGCGACTTTGTTTTATACTATGTAGTGATAATATAATACAAAGTGCCCACTTTTAGCACATTTGTAACAAATAGCTTTTATGTTTAGTTTGAATATTATGGAGAATTAGTTGCGATTGACTCAACCCGTAAAATTTTCATGAAAATGATTGTATTTCAGACACAATTAATTTATTACTATTGAGGGCGCCCGCTACCTCAGCTCTGATACCACCTTAAGTAATAATATTCTTGTCTGTGACTTTTTTTTTTAAGTTGACATGCTAATCTGTGAAGTAGTAAAAGTTTTTCTGCAATTCTCGGAAAAAAATAGGTAGTGAATAAGAAGCAGTATTTCTGTAGTGAGCCCATGTCCAGCAGGGCACTGCTGCGGCTGATGACGCCACATGATGCAGCCACCGAACTAAAACTTTACAATTACATAGTATGATAGATGCCGTCACGATCGAGTCATTCATTATCTGCAAGTGCCGCTGTCGTCGCGCACTCTGTACTCCAAGCGCGGTTCGGCCGCTGCCAAACCTGCGCGGGAGTCGATTCTCGGTACTTGGTATAGTTTGAGCCAATTAATTTGACTTGAACGACGCATTCCGCGCATTGAAAACGCGACCTTAAATTTTAGCCCTTAAGTGTGAATTTTAGTATGGTAATTTGTTCAATAAGATTGCCGTTTAGTATACTCGTGGGTATCGGTGTATTAATAGTAGTTTTGTTGGCAGACACCAAGGAGCGGCTCCAACGGGCGCCGTTCGAGACCGCGCTGCATCACGCCGGTGAGTACAACTATGTATTACTTCCTTTTATGTAATGGGGAACTAATATTATAAAAATATATTTAATCATTTAAATTATAGTATATTTTTCTTAAGAATGTGTTCTACGTGTAAAATAGGGTGAATATCAACGAATTTTCTCAGTCTACTTCTGTGTTTATAATTACATAACTGCAAAATATTTGCCGTCACTTGTGCGTGAAAAATATCGCCTAATTCTGTAGAATATCTTGTTCACGTTCAAAATCTGGCTGACTGTAATAGTCTGTTTAAAACAGATTTATTCCAACTCATAAAATACTGTTTCGTTTGATTATTCTCTAAAACCAGTCGTGCCAATTGCTTCACTAACATCAAAGATGGCTGCCCGTTTGTTTTTTCTCTTTGCAAATTGTGTTTGTCTTCGAAAATCTTTTGAACTTCCGGAATAATTAGCCGTTGTTGCAAAATTACAAAGCGAATGAAAAAGACGGGAACAGAACAATTAGGAATTACATAAATCTGTGCTAGACTAAACACTCGGTCTAGACTAGCATTGATTTATATCTATCTATCCTATCTCAAGCTATTTTTCAACCTAACACTATTATTTTATGGCACACATTAAAATAATAAAAATATAATATAATAATATAATATATACTGGATGGCCTCGTAATCCAACTCTAACATGAGAAAAAGCCTATATACTACTTAATCTACTTAGCTTACAATATAAGGAAGGACATCCTTATTCATGTTTGATCTGATTTTCATGATATAAATTAGCTATAAAAATATAACGGTGCAAAATGTTTTTGATCAGATTTCGAATTTTAGGATACAGATAAAAATATGAAAAAGAGAGATGAAAGGGAGTCTTCGGCCAGAAGTACGATTCTAATGACAAGTAAAGATAAGATAAAATATCTGACAACACACTGGTCTCTGCCTTCACCTGTAGAATAAGACCGTGATCCCTACCTTCGCAAGTCCCAGACAGCATCAATCAAGTTGACCACAACAATTATGGAGTTCCAATGCCGTGGCTCGAGTCGAGGGTAGTTGCTAATACCGCGATGGGCTTTTAGCTAACGAAGGGCGTGGCCAGTGGTCAGGGCTGCCACCAGACTATTTCTGGAGCGGATAATTAGCAAACAAGGCGGGGTGAACTAGGAGAAAATGCATTTTTAATGGCGATGGTTTGACTTGACAGCTTGGGTCATCATCTCCCTAGCCTTATCCCGTATCGTACGGGTCAAGTTGACAGCTTGGCTGTAGAGGGTAATTGAGAAATATACCGCACAAAAAGAAAACAAGCTGTGGCCTCTGTTATCAGTATTGCAACAATGCTCATTTGCGAATGCAAAAAATAACAACTTTGGCAGAAGGCGCTTTTGCTAAGTATTGATAGATTCTGTGCTATATCTCCAGTTTTTTTCTGGTTTCTCCCTGCAGGAAAAACTATGTCGTACTTAGATGGTCTTCAAATTAAATTGTTTTATCGGTGTTTCCATGGTGACTCAGCCAGTGTCAAGAGTTATCAGTTGTCACCTTATCACATTGGTTTATAGGCAGCCCTATGACGTCACAGTGACAACAAGGGCGGTTCAGGGTTCTCGTAATGAGTTCCAGGAAGCGCCACCAAGGTCGGGGAGGCTATTTGTGGGGCTGGTTCTAAAATACTGTCTACCACGTCTTTTTTTCGCAGACAGACTGTAGACCTACAGAAATAAACAGTAGAGAGATTCCATATCAGATCCAAATGTCTCTAAGGGCCGTATTTGTAATCAGCTCTCATGAGTGACAGCGAGTTTGAGTTCGTATCAGAAATGTCATTTCAGTACAAACTGGCCTGTCAATTCCATACTTAATACTGCTCTCAAGTTTGATATCGCTTCATAAATACGACCCTTAAGTATCTATAATGTACATAAGTCTGTACTAAATCTTAAAAACCTGCTCAAAATTTAAAACATTGGCAAATCATTTTACATTGTAATGTAACATTGTAGAACAATAATCAAAACACGTTTTGCCAAAAATACATTTAATGGAGCATAAAAGAAAATGATTGCACACTGTACCTACTGTGTACCCACTGTTCAACATTTTAAACATTAACAAAACCTGAACAATGTAACACTCTGCCTCGTAGGTACTAGTGCGTTCGGTCGTGAAGTATTCAAGTAGTTCGTACGTAAAACATTATTCTCATAATAATGTATGGGAGTTAAAAAACCATGTCTTTATGGGGTAAGCAGGCAAACAAAGTAGGACGCTTTCAGTTCAGAGACAAATCATGTCAGTTTCTATCAAAGACGTTCTAAGGCCCTATAAAGGCTCAGGGCTCAGAGCAACACGGCCTTCCGTTCAAGGAATAAAGGCAGTCAAGCTAGATTAAGTAATTCGGAAGGCACGTTAAGCCGTTGGCCCCGGTTGATATTGTTTAATACCGTAAATATTAGTCGTGAAGCCATGTCAGAGGCTAGTGCTAAGCATTGGTGGCTTGAATCTCCTAATCTAGGATTGGGTCTGGTTTCCCTTCTGGGTTGCGGAGGTCAGATGGCAGTCGCTCTGTGTAAAAACCATTACCCTCGTTCAATCACCTAGATCAGGTAGCCGCCCCGAGCGATACGGGATAAGGCTAGGGAGATGATGATAAGCTAGATTAAGTAATATTAAAATACCACATTTTAATCCATAGCTATTAATATTCGACCTTCCCATACATGGAAACTCCCCAACTAAGCATGAACACATCCCACTAGTGGCACTAGTTGTCAGGTCATAAAGTTAAACTACCATTAACTATTATTCGACAGACATGGGGACCGTTTCATAAAACTACAATTTAGAAATACAATTCGATGTACACTGCTCAGTCGGTAAGGCTACTACTACTACTTAGCAGATTAATACAGAATGCCTATGCAATTGACAGCGTAGTTTACTGTGAACTGTAGTTTTATGAAAAAGTACCCTATGTCTCGTAGATTCCTATATTTTATGTTCAATCTACCAAGGGGCGCGGCGCAGCGTCTACAACAAATGCTTAAGTTAAACTGTCTATTGCCACTTTTTATGTTTAGCTTGAACATTAATTCAATCACTGACTAGACATGGAGAAGGTTAGGTTATGCTATCAACATGTGCACAATAACTGCAAATCTGGTAGTATAGCCCTTTTTAATTCTTTGCAGGGTTATCTCCCTAGCCATATTCTGTATCTCACGGGGTCGGTTACCTAATCTAGGTGATTGAACGAGGGTGCTGGTTTTTACACGACTTTATACGCGAATGCCATTTGACCTCTGCAACCCAGAAGGGAAACCAGACCCATTTGTTTCTTTATAATTATTATTGTTAGGTCGGAGTTTTAGGTTTAGGAGGCAGCGGCTCTATCCACTACACCATCGGGCTCTTCCTTCTTGCAGGGTTTACTGTTGATTATTATTATAATCGAAAACTTTTCGAATGGCACAATCTAACATAACATTACATAACATGACTTTGACAGCCGTAAAGTTGGCTCTAATTTCCATGTCAGTCTCTTTTCAAAGGCTACACATTTTTTTTATGTCGTTCTGTATGAATTTAAGAACAGGAATTGTAGAGCGAAGCTATCGCCAGGCCCGTATACGAGACCCCGGCGACGAGCTATGGCGACGAGCTATGGCGACCGTCAGCCGGCACTCCGCCACTGCCCTATGGTGTATCGACGGCGCCGGGCTTCCCACTGGAAATTCCCATACATCGAACATGACGAACATGCGATGTGGAAAGTTTAATTTATCTATGCTCTTTCTTCCATGCTGGATTGGGAGCGAGAATAAAACATAGAATGTGCCAGCTGCATTTCCTCCCGGGCATGCTGTAAATACCAGCTTAGGGATCTGAGGGTTTCAGTTTATTGCAATTTAGGCGATGGGCTGACAACATGTCACTCCAGCAATATACCTACAAATTTATCTTAAATAAACCTCTAAACTTTGTCAGACGTGGCGGAACGACCTTTGTTTAGGTCGTTTACGCTCTGCCTACCCCATTAGGAATAAAGGCGTGACTGTAATGTATGTGCTTACTACGACGTTCAAACATGTTGATGCAACAAAATGTGTCATCTTTCTGCATTACCTACTCGTACGTCGTTTTTCAGCATCTACTGATCTATCGGTCTGAGCCATGAGCTCACGACCCGGAGGTCACAGGTTCGATTCCCGGCGGGGGACAATGACTTTGTGTTGTTTTTTTTCTAGTTTGGTTATTGCAGGCTGATCACCTAATGGTTTGAAAAGTAAGATGATCCATGCTGTCGGATGGGCATGTATTCAGTCCTGCACCTGATCTCTCTCTGGTCGTGTCAGTTAATCTGTCCCATCAGAATAAGAGATTGAAGGAATAGAGAGTGCACCTGTGTGTAGCGCAATCACTTGGGCACTAAAAACTAGTCCTACGCATTTGGCCGATCTCTGATAGACTGGCCGCCTTCACCGAAAATTGGTGGGAAGATTATCTTAGCCATGTTGACTGGGTGGCAAAAAAAACATGATACTCTCTCAGAATCTCATTCATTATTTAAAATAAAATGCTCATTTAGATTTGATAATAGAGTTAAAAATATAGAAGTTATTGATTTGCGTAGTCAATATTTACTGGTGAGTGACGTCATAACCCACTATTTTCATACGATAAAGCGTTTTTATAATTTCATAAAAAGTTGCTGATTTGACTAGTAGTTAAATAGCGTATTACTTGTTTCTTGTTTTCATTACTTTATACGATACCCACTCGACAGAAGAAGAATTACTTTACTTTAACATCTATTTCCCGACTTTCTTCGCAAGCAGGTGACTGTTCTAGTTCTATTCCTGTAGCTGTAACTGAAGGACAGTAAACAGACACACACACACACACACACACATGACGATTGTTAACGATTGTATTGTAACGTCAGTCGTAATTGCAATCGTAAAACAACATCGGACTTTTATTGGCGGACAACGAACAAGGATCCGCGTGAGATGTACTTTGCTTACTTGCCTGCATTTTCAAAGCGCTTTTTCGTGCGTAAAGGGACCCAAGGGTACTCCTATTTGGCGCCGCGAGCCGAGAGCTTATATCTAACTAGAATCTACAATTCCATACCCCATGTCAAATACATTGTATGAAATTTATGATATATAAACGTAGATGTATGATTGAGTTTAACAATTTAAAATGAGATTTTCCTCAAGAATAGTAACTACTTTAGCAAATAATGAATCAATTTATCAAAAGATGTACCTTTATAAGAATTCACGTGATTATTTGCTCGATCTCCTAACAAGTGTAAAGACAACAAACATTCATTGGGTTCGGCATATATTTAACACTTTTATACAAATTGATACAAAGTACTCATAAAGAAGAAACTGATTGACTAGTAAATTCTATGATCCTGTGGTATGAGCCTTGGGCTTTTGATTCGAACGTGAGTCGCATTTTCGGGAGGGACATAGGCCCGTATTAATAAAATGGTCTCAAGATTGAGAGCAGTATTAAGTATGGATTTGACAGGTCATTATGTACTGACATAATATTTCTGATACAAACTTAAACTCGATGTCAGTCTCAAGTGCTGATTCTAAACACTGACCTTAGTACAGCAGGTAGATATCACTTTTCACAGAACAATACAGGCTGAATCAGATCGACTAGTAAGATAACTCTGTACTACAAAGGGCATATTAAGCTCTCCGTCCCAGTCGCTAAGCAGATCATTTAACCCAAAAAAAACTGTTTTTTCCTTTTTGATTCAATTCATCTCTTAGATATCTAGTAGCAATCAATAGAGTACCTGCATCGTAATGTAATGAATGATAAACATTGACAAGAGCAGAATGGAGAAAAAACACTCCTGCGCATGTCATAAACAGATCATGTACGTTACATAACAATGAGTAATGAAAGAGCAATGAAAGATTGTAAACAAACAAATATGCATTTTTCTTTATTGTGTCCTTCGAATCATTCAAGCAGAAATAGACCTTATTATTAAGCTAATTTATTTCTTTAGTGTTAACCGCAACCGCAAGTGATATCAATTCTATTGTAGTTTTTATAGGTTTCTATCCAGGCCAATTCTTGTGGTCTATTTCCTCATTGAACGAGAACAAAAAAACAATTTTCTACATCGTAAAAAATCTCGCATTTAGGGCGATGAAAGAAATATCTGTGACAAAAAATGTTGTGAAAATGATATGCGAATGCAAAGTTTTGTAAATATTCCTGATTGGCGAGTTGTTGATGTTTTCGTGATTGGTTGTGATGACAGCTGTGTACGTGGGCAGTGGGGTCAATGAACTATTTCGCTGAACCCAAGAAAATAAGGAAAATGATGCTGCCTTTATCTTGAGACCATCTCGTTGATAAACTACTACTAAAATGTTAACTAGTAAAATGTTGTCATAATGATTTAATTAATTCTTTGAAATTAGTAATCTAGTCATATTAAACAGCAGATATATCTAAATTTCACGCAAGAAATAGGAGTGTAATTTTATTGAAGTATTTAAATTACGTATAACATTGAAAATAATTTATAGTGAATACGAAACTCAGGCACACTAAAGTTATTTTGAAGATAAGAAAAGTTTCCTGAATGTCAGATTTCTTAGATGTAATTGTTTTTCTTTGACTTCTTAGGCAGTTATACTTGAGGGATTCATTTATTTTATCTACGTATTTTTTGAGGAAGAGAAGAAGTTGAGCCTATTCCTATTTCTAATGTGGTCAGCTCTCCCAATGTACCTTCTTGACACAATTCCAGGGACGTCGAAGGTCTTTTAAAATATCTCCTGAAATATGTTTTCCTCTAGTTTTCCGCTGCGCCTGCGCACGCGTCACTGAAACCTCCTCTCGCTCGTAACTCGCAGATGACGACCATAAACGTATAGTTTACGACCGATGAGAGACTCGAGAGCATCGTTAACTGAGCGCTATGCTCGTTACGATGCGAGGTTTGCAATTAATACGCACACCTAGGGATCGACAGGAAAAAAATATAAACCATCTGCTATTTTATTGGTACTTTAAATTATATAAGAGTTAGTGTATGACGCACATTATAATTATATAATTAGGGAATACTCTACCTACTATCGCGTCTATTTCTGGTGGCAAACCGAAATATTCGTACTTTTGTGTTCCGGTTTATAGAGCGTAGGATTCAGCGAAATGATGTTGGCACACGACATGACACAATCCACGCTTGGTCTCACTCACAGTGATGAATGCTCTTTGCTACCTCACCAGTTGTTGTGGTAGATACCGCTCTGCATCAGGCGGACCTTAATGTTTATTTTTTTTGTTGCCACTATTTCTTTTAAAAATATTCAAATCTGAATCCGATAGTTTTCTCCGTTTACCTACGTCTGCTGTTCTTTCTGTCATCATATTTAAAACGATATAGCATGCAAACATGTTTGGAAGACTTAGAGCATTTTTGCACCGCTCCGTATTCGGATTCGTATTTGCATATAACTTTTCACGGATACGAAACTATTACCGAGCAGTGCAAAACGCACTTAGTCTCTACATTTCTTAATGATTCTATCCTTTGGCACGAATATAAACAAATATATTCAAGTAAATTAGTCCTCTGCCTCTAAACTTCTCACTTTCAAGGTGACATATTTATTCCTATTTCTTTTTATATCACCCACAACGCGGAGTAGGTCGCGGCCTGCGCACGCGTCTCGCTGCGCCCGCGTCCCGTGACGTCACGGCGACCATCTTGCATCGTAGCGGTTTGGCAGCGTGACAGCTGAGAGCGTCGTTGCGTCGGGGATTTGTTGTTGTTGACGACTCTCAATGGCGCTAAAAACGCATTTTTTCAGTATTTAGGCGGCTGTGTGCGCGATCTCATTGGACCTGACTATATTTTTTTAAATGCGGAAAAAATATTCAAAAATATCCTGTTTCTAGTTTTTTTATTTAATAGTGAGATAAAACAATTTACTGTATATGTATCCCACATATGCAGCCATATGCCATGGTAGACCGTACTTTGTAGATTTCCTTCCGTCAGTGTTTGTCTTTTAGGCTATCTTCAACAGTTAACTATCTTAGTCATTAATGTACCTTAACGTACCTTAGTCTGACCTAGAGTCCCACCACAAATAAAATAAATAACTATTATTAAATTCTCTCTCGGCTTCATAAAGTTGTTTTTGTCACATTCCGGTGGTTATTTCGGATGCTCGGTGCCGTGAGTCGAGACATGCTCGCACTTGGCCGGCGTCGGCGGATTCCAAACATCCAAGTATGTCACACCATTTTGGCACAACACCCTTTTACAATATATGATTTTAAGCTGATAAAGAAAGGAAATTTGATTTCGGTACATGAATATTGTTTCCGTAGACTTTTGCTACGGCGTAGCATGATTATAGTACAAGGTTACGACAGTCAAATTCTAAACTTGAACTTTTTAGTTACTACTTTTCATAAAATTTTATGTTTGGTTTATTGCATGTGTGTTGCTTGTAATTAAAGAAATTTTCTAACAAAAGTTGAGAAATATATTTAAAATATAATACAAATTGGAATTCAACGGGCAATCGTAACTAAAAAACAACATATTTCCGGCCTACCAATTGGTACCAAGAAATTTAAAACTTCAGTATATTTTGCCAACTTAAACCAGTGGTTTCAAAACCATGCTAGATTTATCCAGTAATATCCAGTGGTTCCTAAACTGTGCTAGATTTTGGCACTTCCCATAAATAGCTCAGCTGTCAACTATAACCTTGAGTCTGTAAGACTACCATAATCTATGGTATTACTAATTTGGTCATCTAATTCTTATACATATTTATATTAGCTATTAGTCTAAACATTATTGCCACCAGACACGACAAATTACATGTTATGTATAAAAGAATATAGAATTATATGTTCATTTGTTATAACAAAGTATATTACTAAGAATAGAATTAATTATTTACTTTGACATTTACATATAACAATCTCAGACATTTGTTTTAATTAAGACTGGATGCCTCATAGACTTTTTTGTCAAAAGTTAACTTTTAAACTAATCTTATTTTTATCTGGCCTTGAACAAAAATATGACAATGATCAGAGGGAATCAAATTATTCCCCGTAAAGAATACAGTCCTGATACTAACATTTGGCTATTTAAAGTGTGGTTAAATTTTATTTACTTCCATACTGGACTGGGAGAGAAAGAAAAACATAGAATGTTCCAGTTGCCCTTCCTCCAGGGCATGCTGTAGAAGTCAGCAAAAGGGAAAAAAAGGGATTCGAGGGTTACAGTGTATTGTAAATTTGGCGATGGGCTGACAACCTGTCACTACAGCAATACACATTAAAATCTAAAATTGCCCTCAATTTATGTCAGACGTGGCGAAAGCGCCTTTTAGGAGGCGTTTTACGTTCTGCCTACCCCGTAAGGGATAAAGGCGTGATTTTATGTATGTGTATGTATATGTATGTATTATATTTGCTTTTACACGTGAATCTACATTTTCCTCAGGCGTCCAAACTTTCTTATCACGTCATAGAACTCATTCGACTTGT
This sequence comes from Scrobipalpa costella, assembly GCA_949820665.1. Lineage (NCBI taxonomy): Eukaryota > Metazoa > Arthropoda > Insecta > Lepidoptera > Gelechiidae > Scrobipalpa > Scrobipalpa costella. The sequence goes on along the minus strand of OX463296.1, from coordinate 26,942,170 downwards.
TGAGATGGCCGGTGTCGGCGCACGTGGGTACTGAAAATAAACATTCAGACATGTTTAACTAACAGCTGACCGAGGTGGAAAAGTAAACATTGTAGTCTCTTGTCCAGTCCATCGTTTGATTGTATATTTATCTTATAAAAATGCTTTCTAGGATGACAATTCGTAGAAAAGAGCAGCTGGCAGATTTACATGATGCAAGAATTGCGGGCTTTGTAGTCATTGTTATATGATTGGTTGTGAAATATATACTTAGTTAGATAGTAGAAGTTTGCTCTGAAGTCGGAAAATTCTCTTTAGATACAAATGTTCTGTTGTGTATTTGTTTATGTGTGTATCCCATTCTCTTTGTTACATAAAAAACACGTATGTACTCTTATTATGTATGTAACTTGTTTCTGTAGCTTGTTATATGTATTTTCGGCCCCTACTAAGCTCGTCACACAATCGTCACAAAGTCGTTCTTACTAGAACACTGCCAAGTAGTTACTAAGCTTCTTAGCGAGTGGATTCTCGAGTCAAACGAGCCGATGAACCCTGGTGTCAGAGTTTTCAAACCGCCTAGAAGTACAGCTATAAGGCCTCTGACGTGGTTTGAGTATCGACCACTATCAAACACAGAGACCAGTACCGACAGTATAGCGTGACCTCCACAGCACGGAATCCTTTTTCTTTTCAGACAATCAGGTAATTCAGGCTGCAATATCCTTACCAAACTGGGGAAAACCTCACAAAGTGATAAATTTACAAATATTAACTTTGTGTTCCCCCCTGTAAATCGAACCCAGGACCTCCGGATCATAAGCCTATGGCACTAACCACAAGACCACGGAGGCAGTTACTACTAAGCTGCAAATGAGATTGTCCTAAACGCGGGAAGCCAATTAATTGACCGCAAAGGGCGGCACTGAGCCTTCTGCCTCGTGTACGTACGTACACGCAATATCTTTTAAAAATGTAAATTGCATGAACACGTTGATTCTTAATACAAAACGTTTCCAAAGGAACAAAATTTACTGAAAATATCTTATTTTTTTTCATAAATCTTACGATAATAATCACATCTCTTTTTATCTTTAACTCCATCAAATTTCACTCATAAAATATTTTTGAATCAAATTCTGGCCTGCTGCATTCTATGTTTTTCTTTTGTTTCCATGCTGGCCAAAAAGCAGAAGAAAAACATAGAATGTGTCAGCTGCATTTCCTCCCAGGCATGCTGTAAAAACCAGCTAAAGGAACCGAAGGTTTCAGTATATTGTAATTTAGGGCTGCCAACCTGTCACCACAGCAGAATACTTACAAGTCTATCTTAAATAACCGTCAAAAGTTTGTCAGACGTGGAGGAACGACCTTTGTTTAAGTCGTTTACGATCTGCCTACCCCATTTATTTTTAATTAATTAATTGTATCTTGCATCACATAATTGGTAAAATATATTGTATGCACCGGCCGCTTCTGTGATTCCACCAGGTTCGGAGTGCGGAGAGTCTGGTGATCTGTAATACAGGTCTCCTAGTACGGACACCAGTCTCTCACATAGATAGATTCTAATATATATATTTATGTCAGTTTCACCTAGTTTTAAGTTTTACTTCTATGTGAAAGAAAAATAAAAACTTTTGTATTTGTATTGTATTAAGGATAAAGGCGTGATTATTTGCATGTATATTGAATCAAATTATTATGATACATACATATATTCACGCCTTTATCCCTAATGGGGTAGGCAGAACGTAAACAACCTAAACAAAGGTCGTTCCGTCACGTCTGACAAAGTTATGAGGGCCATTTAAGATAAATTTATAGGTACATTGCTGTAGTGACAGGTTGTCAGCCCATCGCCTAAATTGCAATATACTGAAACCCTCGGATCCCTTAGCTGGTTTTTACAGCATGCCCGGGAGGAAAAGCAGCTGGCACATTCTGTGTTTTTCTTTCGCTCCCAGTCCAGCATGGAAGAAATTATTATGATAAGTATATAAAGATGAATCATTACTTACTAATGAAAGAGAACATTTAATATCGTTAATTTAAAATAACTCTCAGACCCAGACTGACAATATTGCGAGAAATACTGCCACTAACTAGGAATAAAATATACTCTATAGGTTTAGATACATATTTTATATGAATGACCTCTAATTACTACGAGCATTGCGTGCTTTACCCGTTTTAGTAAAATATATTATTTCCGATACATGTGCGTCGGCCATCTTTGTCCCAAGGTGGACAACAAACACCGCTATATCGCTTTGATCTAAGCCGGTCTTTCGTTATAGTATAACTTTAATAGTAGGAACAATGTGCCTGTATCCGGAAACCTACTTATACCTATTTATGACTTCCAGTGCAGCTAAAGGCCTAGTTATCTTTAAGTTATGGTGACTCCAATCTACTTCACTACATAGTATAAAACAAAGTCGCTTTCTCTGTCCCTATATCCCTATGTATGCATAAATCGTTAAAACTACGCAACGGATTTTGATCCGGTTTTTGCTTTGCTTTTAATGGATAGAGTGGTTCAAGAGGAAGGCTTATATGTATGATACATGCATAACATAGTAGAGAAACACTAATAATTTCCGTGCGAAGCCGGGGCGGGTCGCTAGTTAAAAGTATATTAAAGAACTGGAACACTGTTGTTCTTCTCTTCGGTTAATAGCGCCTGACTGATCAGCTGTTCCAAGTTATTTTTACCACAATTCCATAATGTTTAATTGGCAAAAGTTATTAAGCTTCTTGCGACGGATGTTTCCTACTGATATTTTATTTGCACTGAATATAAAGTACACTTACGTGCTGGACTGGGAGCAAGAGAAAAACATAGAATGTGCCAGCTGCATTTCGTCCCGCGCTGATAAAACCAGCTAAGGGATCCGAGGGTTTCTGTATATTGCAATTTAGGCGATAGACTGACAACCTGTCACTACAGCAACAAATCTATCTTAAACCTTCGAAACTTTGTCAGACGTATCGGGACGATCTTTGTTTAGGTCATTTAAGCTCTGCCTACTCCATAAGGGATAAAGGCGTGATTATATGTATGTATAAAGTACACCTTTGGTACGAGATGTTACGTAATATCAGTTGCTTATTGCCGAGAGATCGGAATTGAGAAATTAAAAATAAACTGTGCACATGTGCAGAACATAGGGCTAAATCAGTTCCTTGTTTTTTTGCAATCAATAACAATTGAGCAGCTATTGAGGCACTTGAGCTAACGACGGCAATGGAGTCAAGTGTTGACAATTCCAGAGCAATATGCCAGCGATATTGCACTACATGGACGACATGATACTCTCGCCAGGAAACGACAATTATGGGGGCTAATGGCGAGGTCTGATAGGAAATAGAATTGGTGATAGATTGGAGTCGCCTTTATAGTCACTCTTGTCAAATAAATTTGACGGCACGTTATGTAGTGTCGAAGAACACAGACAGGAAGACGTAATTCTTTTTTTTTAATCGTCGGAAATACTTCACTTAAATTAATTTGTACTAAAATCATCATCTCCCTTGCCTTATCCCGTGTCTCATGGGGTTGGCTACATAATATAGGGGATTAAACGAGGGTACCAGTTTTTACACAGAGCGACTGCCATCTGACCTCCGCAACCCAGAAGGGAAACCAGACCCAATCCTAGATTAGGTTAGAGTTTTCAAGCCGCCAATGCTTAACACTGCCCTCTGACCTGGCTTAACGACTAATATCTACGGTTTTAAACGATATTAACCGGCACCAACGGCTTAACTTGCCTTCCGAAGCACGGAAAAAGCGCCGAATAAACGTACATATGAAATTCGAAAACCGAAATACACATTGGTACGTGGTGGCATTCGATTATTGTATCGATTCGATAATTTTTACTAAAATATTCGTCGAAATAACATGGCCATGATTTAAACTGGCGACCTTGGAATACGATTACTTTGATCTACCAACTGAGCTACCAAGGTCCTTTCTAAACCAGAGCTATTTTTTTATGATTATTTTCTGTTGCAGGATATGGCACGTTCCAATGGCTGCTGCTCATGTCCTGTGGTGCAGTGTATGCCGTTTGCGCCCTCAGTACAACTACCCTGAGCTTCGTGCTCCCAGCAGCGACATGCGACTTCAAACTGCAGTCAGCTGATAAAGGACGTCTCACAGCCATGCCTCTTATTGGTCAGTATCATGTTTTGACTCTAGTCTAGAACAATAGTTCGATATAATCGATTATAGAGAGAGCTCTCACGGGAGCCTAATAAAGTCCAATTGGCACGAGTTTCCTAGAAGCAACGGTTTTTATCCTTGTTTTTAGCTGCAGGCACTGAGATTTTATAAATTTATTAGGAGATATTTCTAAACAAAATTATTTAACACCAAAACTAGGTATTAAAAAATACAATATGCTGAGTTAGGGTGGGTCTATTTAAGAGTGCGGAACGCTTCCGATAACTTGTAGGTACTTAATTTATTTTTTATTGTTATGTCGACTTTTTTACTTACCTTGTTGTTGTATTGTACGGGACCCTTATATACGGTTTATCCGGCCATCTATCTATCTTAAATCTCTTACTTATCAGTATCTTCTTCTAACTTCCAGGCATGTGCGTCGGCTCCTACTTCTGGGGCAACTTGGCCGACGCCAGGGGAAGGAAGAAGGCCATCATCGGAGCCCTCCTCCTGGACGCCATCGCTGCCTTTGTATCCAGCCTCATGCAGTCCTTCCATGCCTTTCTGGCATTCAGGTAGGTAGTAATTTAATATCGCGAGATAAGTCTTAGCACACCGAATGGGGCTTATCTGTGTCCCAGTGTTACTTTTCTTAGACTGTGAACTGCCAGGGAACATAAACTGCCCTGGCAACATTACCGTATTTTGTCTGCTCAAATCTTATTGTTTATGAGTATCAATCATTCATTACATTGATGTTCAAAATTTTATCTTTGCTATTATCCGGAAGGAGTACAATATCATTTAAATGCACCAAAGATCTCCACTATTTTAGGCACTAAGCCACCATGCCTACCTATTGGTTGTAGACCCCCCCTGCTTCCAGGTTCTTCTCAGGGTTCGGGATCATCGGAGCGACGGGGCTGGTCTTCCCCTACTTTGGAGACTTCTTGTCGCTACGGCATCGAGACGTCATGCTGTGCAGGCTTGAAGTCTTCTGGACCATAGGAACGATTCTTCTGCCAGGTAAGAAAATAAAATTATTCGTATGCGAATGATTTTGTGAATTCTCCCAATTGGTTTTCTGACATTATGTTATTAAGGTTTGACAAGCGTTCTTAAACGTTTCGACAAGAAAAATAATTGCGTTTAGATAGCCTTGTGGACAAATCGGTTGACTATGACTATGGTGTCAAACGGACCGAAGATTTAAATGTCTTCCATGCTGGCCTGGGAGCGAGAGAAAAACATAGAATGTGCCAGCTGCATTTCCTCCTGGGCATGCTGTAAAAACCAGCTAAGGGATCCGAGGGTTTCAGTATAATGTAATTTAGGAGATGGGCTGACAACCTGTCACTACAGCAATATATCTACAAATCTATCTTAAATAACCCTCAAAACTTTGTCAGACATGGCAGAACGACCTTTATTTAGGTTGTTTACGCTCTGCCTACCCCATTTGGGATAAATGTATGTAAGATTTAAATGGACTGAAATTAGCCAATTCCTAGTTAATGTCGACTGCTTATATTCAGGAATGGATATATGCTTACGATGGTGAAAAGGTTTTCCGTTTTAGACGAAACTGGATATATTCTTGAATTTCATAACTTTCCATTAGTAGTTCAAAGTCCACTTCGTGAAACAGTTCAAAGGTATTGCATTTGTTTACATCAGTGACTATACGTTGTTGAACGGCTGCCAATCAGCGGTGGATTGAATTGGCACCGACTCGCGTTTCTGGTCAAATGTTCGCGTTCCGTGACTATCCCATCACTAAATACAACGTTCAAATGTCAGCCTAAACAAACAAGTCGACGCAATTTATAAGACCGTGAAATCAGGTAGATTGATGGCATTTATTGAAGATAGATTCCGAAAGAGAAGGTTCAATATCCTTTGTCTAGGTAAAAATAGGAGTCATGAAAAAGTGTCATAAAAAACCTTCATCTCTCAATCCTACCTAGACGACAACCAAAGAGAGTATAAATTGGTGGCAAATAAATATTTTCTATTCTATAGAAAAACATCATCAAATACCTCCAGACTTAGAATAGTATTTTTCTTCCTCTTAGCGAGTGGATTCTCGAGTCAAACGACCCGATGAACCCTGGTGTCTGAGTTTTCAAACCGCCTAGTAGCACAGCTCAAATCAAAATGAGAACGAAATAATGTCAATCGACTACTATCGAAAGTTTTTCAAAAAATTCAACCATCTTCTGTTTCAGGCATAGCATGGGTGATCATCCAAGACCCCCGCTTCAACCTGACAGAAGTTGGCGCCGGGTTCCAGTACTCCTCATGGAGAGTCTTCGTAGCAGCATGCGGGGTGCCAAGTTTGCTGGTGGTGCTGCTGCTACTGCCGTTCCCGGAGAGTCCTCGATACCTGCTGCACGCGCACCGACCTGATGAGGCTCTAAGAGTGCTGCAGAGGATTTTCACAGTCAACACCAAGATGGACGCTAAGGACTTCCCGGTACGTTATTTTACTACCTTTGGAAATCGCATGCTTTCATCGGCGTGAAGGAATTCCAGTACTTTTGATATTTCTGACAAACTGAGTTGTCTTTTTGGTGAATCGGTTTTTGACACCTCTTTTTAATCGCTAACTAAAAAGTTCCTCTTATTTTTATCATTCAAATTTCGGTAGGAGATTTATAAAATTATCCAAATTATTTAGATTTATATAGGATCGTTCAATAATGCTGTCCTGTATACATACTGCTTCCCGGGTTTTATCTTCCTCGATTTAATTTTAAAAAGACGCATTTAATCAAAACATTATGTCATTATCAAAATAAACCGGAGCGGTCTACGAACTTCATACTCTTGACCTTCTTACCATGTAATCTGATTAAAATGAGGTGAAACATCCACCCCTGACCCTGGATTAACTATTTACTTAATTAAAGAAAAAGCGAATATAGCTGTTTTGTATTACATAACAAAGGATTATTTTAGACAGTAGATTAGATAATTACTCGTACTTATACGTAAGTTCGTTCTACAGACATAGATTGGGATGAGATTTATCAATCTACCGCTCTAACTTGAACTAGAAATGTTATTTTGTGTGGTCACACATAAACTAGAGGGCACAGACAGATATATCTACGTATTCTGCATCGCATTTTCTATTTTAAAGAAAATCAATCATGGGCCCTATCTTTCAAGGTGGAGTCCATGTTAGGAGTAGAAGAAGACGGAGAAGACGACGGCATCGTGGCCGCCGACAACAACAACGAGACGAAGGCTCCTCGGACCTTCAAGCAAAGGATGGAAGCATTCTGGAACCGCAAGAAGATGCTGGTCACTCCTCCGTACATCGGCCTGCTGGTGCTGTGCTGCTTCGTCGACTTCGGACTCATGTTCAGGTAAAGTCAGCACCTAATACTGACCCCAGTCGATCCAGGCTAAATTTTCCGTAGATATGCCACAGCCCTAAGTAAAACTTGTTTTATTTTGCAACCTGAATCCTATCTGGAGGGACTACTGAGGAATTTATCTCCGGAGAATTTGAGGTTTTAATGATTCTTCTCTTGTTTTGTTGGCAGCTACTACACGCTGATGATGTGGTTCCCAGACTTGTTCGAGCGCTTCAGCCAGTTCACGACGATGTACCAGGGTGTATCTGCAGGTGTCTGTGAAGTCTCCGCCAACCTCACCACGATCCAAACCTACTCGGACCCTCTGGCCGAGATCATGGCCATTGAAGTAAGTCCTCCTGCTGAATACCAACTTGGCATTTCCACCGTTGCAATACGTAAGCTGCTTTATCAGCAAACTTCTTGGTCATATCCAAAAATTCTTTGATGATTATCTTTGTTCTGATTGTTATTTTGTTTTCAGGAAAAATGCCACATGAAGAACGATGTATACGTGCATACGTTGATCGTCGCTCTGAGCTGTTTGCCCACCGCTCTCTCTGTTGGCCTCACCATCAACATGATTGGCAAGAAGCCCATGTTAGGTGAGCATCCATCCAAGCTTTTACTTTTTATCCTGTAGATCGTAATCTTGTCACTTAACCCCGACCCTGTCCCTATCCAGATCTACATAAAATTACTTCCACGAGGAGAGCATTCAAAACTCTACCTACCAACATAGACCAAAACTTTTGAATCTTCCTATCTTCGCTTTTTTCTTTATTATTCTATTTACCACACTGCTAGTACCTTTTTAGGGTACGAAGAGTTTCTGTACCAAGATCCTAAATAAATTGTCATTTGTTCCTCAGTGATGATGTTGACGATCTCCGGCGCGGCAGCCTTAGGCCTGAACTGGGTGACGTCATCGCTGCAAAACCTGGTGCTGTCCTGCATCTTTGAGGCCATCGTCAGCTGCACAGAGGCGGTGCTGTTCTGTGTCATCTGCGAGATCTTCCCAACCAAAGTTGCGTGAGTATTGGGGTCTAATCTTTTACTTCACTTTTTAGCATTTTGTCTACAGACGATTAACCCTGGGAGGTAATGTATTCCAATACGTCATAATTTTTGACATAAAATCCTCTATGTCAAAAAAAAATCATAGGTGTCATATTATTACATAATGTCAAAAATATTGAAAACACACCGTGCTTCTACAAAATAAATTATCAAAACTGCCTCCCAAAAGAAATTTCAGTCGAGAACCAATTATGCGTTTTTATTACGATATCCCTGTAAAATCCTTTGTTTTAACAGTGCAACAGCAATGGCGGTGACAGTGATGTGCGGGCGGATTGGTGCGATTGTTGGCAACGTGATATTCGGCGCGTTAGTTGACGAGCACTGCATCGTGCCGATATATATGTTTGGCACTTTACTTATATGTGAGTACCTCTTCATTGGCTTCTCAATATTAATAGATCAAAAAATATTGACAGTTTTATCTTTGGAGTGCCTATTTTACCACGTGTCACATGCGGATGCAACGCGAGATGTAATTTTGAACCGGTTTTTACGATTCGGTAGTAGACTATGTTGGTCCTTTTGGTAATTTTTTTAATTTATAATTTTTGATTTAAATAACTATTGTTTCAAATCATGTCTCTGACGTGTCTATGTCTGTCTGTTGTAGCGAGCGGCTTGCTGTGCATCATCCTACCGCGGAGCACACGCCCGGAGCGGCCGCAAGTGTAAAAGAGGCTTTAAATTCGTAAAATAGTAGTGTGTAATCTATTTTTGTATTAAGACTACAGTAATATTAAAATTATCTCACATAGTTTGGTAGTTTCATTTCTAGATTGACACCAGGGCCCATCGTGTCGACAACTCGACACCCACACGACAGAAGAAATGGAATTTCTAGATTTCTTGAGAAAATACGTTTTTTATATCATTGATTCTATTTTTATAACTTCCATGCTGGACTGGGAGCCAGAGAAAAACTTAGAATTTGCCAGCTGCATTTCCTCCCGGGCATGCTGTAAGAACCAGTTAAGGGATCCGAGGGTTTTTGTATTTTTCACATTAGGCGATAAGCTGACAACCTATCACTACCGGCTATATACCTAATAATATATCTTTAATAACCCTCAAAACTTCGTCAGACGTGCGTGGCGGAACGACCTGTGTTTAAGTAGTTTATGCTCTGCCTACCCTATTAGGGATAAAGGCGTGTTTATATGTATATGTATGTAATAGAGTAGAATAGAATAGAAATAAATTTATTTCGTTCCACAACACAAATATTACATATTACTTAATCTAAAAATATACTAATACTAAGTTGTGTAATGGGAACAAAAAAGGTCTCCACTCAGCTGGAGGCTTATGTATGGATGTATGACTCTATTTTAACGATTCACTTACCTCGAGAGATCTAGAACTGTGAGTGTCAATTCCACAAAGACTGATCATTTTCTGCCTAGCCTTATCCCGTATCTTACGGGGTCTGCTACTTAATCTAGGGGATTGAACGAGGGTACTGGTTTTTACACAGAAAGACTGCCATCTGACCTCCGCAACCCAAAAGGGAAACCAGACCCAATCCTAGATTAGGTCAGAGTTTTTAAGCCGCCAATGCTTAGCACTGGCCTCTGATATGGCTTAACGACTAATAGCTACGGTATTAAACGATATTAACCGGGACCAACGGTTAACGTGCCTTCCGAAGCACGGAAAAAGCGCCGAATAAACGTACATATGAAACTCGAAAACCGAAAAACACATTGGTACGTGGTGGGATTCGAACCAAGACCTCCTGCTCAGAAGGCAGCGGCCCTTACCTTTATATGGATAGGGCCGCTGCCTCCTGAGCGGGAGGTCGTGGTTCGAAACCCACCACGTACCAATATGTTTTTCGGTTTTCGAATTTCATATGTACGTTTATTCGGCGCTTTTTCCGTGCTTCGGAAGGCTCGTTAAGCCGTTGGTCCCGGTTAATATCGTTTAATACCGTAGATATTAGTCGATAAGCCATGTCAGAGGCCAGTGCTAAGCATTGGCGGCTTGAAATCTCTGACCTAATCTAGGATTGGGTATGGTTTCCCTTCTGGGTTGCGGAGGTCAGATAGCAGTCGCTCTGTGTAAAAACCAGTACCCTCGTTCAATCCCCTAGATTAGGTAGCCAACCCCGTTAGATACGGGATAAGGCTAGGGAGATGATGATGGTATGTATTAATTAAATAACAAAATAGAAATTGAAACGATTTCATCTTTCTATAAGTAGTTATCTTAAAATATGTAACGAAGAAACTAGTAAACAGTCACCTGAACAGACATTCATAATAAAAACAAACACGCAAATAAATTAAAACTATAATATTTGCCATTGCTATTTGTTTAATTAATAACGCGCGGAGTTCCACCGTTGAAAACAAACATGGTAGTGGTAGCCCGCGGTTGTGCCTTCGTCACGAAATATCAAGAAATCGTCCATATACTGGTAAAAGCAGAAAAAGATAATCCTAAATTGTTCGATTGAAGTATATATTAGCCAAGAAGATAATATCAATAACAATTTGATTATTTTGAGGAAACATAAACGATCCAATATGGTAAGTTTAATTCTTGTTCAACCAAATGGTCAATAAAATCTGCAGATTATCAAAAACGTAAAGATATCTAAAGTCCGTTAATTCCGACGAATTAGCAAACGTGAAACTTTTTAATGATTTTGTTAATAGTTTTGAATTTGTATGCAATAGATGTAACATGCGATTTTAATAACATTGCCCATGATATAGTTCCTTTGTCACCAAATGATACTATTTCAGTCAGTACTAATATATTTACATATTCCGATATAACGGCTGAAATAATTCTGTTTCAATGTTTGTCAAAACTGGCGGTTGATCCCTCTGCAAACGTTGAAGATACGCCACCGTTACTCCGCATATAAAATTTAGTATCTCAGTGTATTAGCTCAGTAGCTACTGAAACTGAGGATGCCACTGGCGTGCAATAAACCGAGATTCGATCAGCTGGACAATCGGTATTGGGAATCTAGTTTTAAATAAACAAAAAAATATAAAATAGAAGAAGAAGAAGGGATTAAAATCAAGATGGTGACCGCGCAGACTGATGCTGAAGCCCCAGCGCCGAGGGAAGAAATACCACACGATCATCTTTTTATGGTCACTGGATTATCAACGTCGAATTTAGAAAAGCTGGCTCAAGGTAAATAATTATATCATTTACTTATTTAAAACCAAAGTGATACATATATTTTTTACATATTTCAAAATATGACAACAGTAAACCTTCTCATCACTTTGTTAATTTATTTTGAATAGACAAAACACGTCAGTGGCGTCAATCCCCTCTTTAGCCTTATAATCGTACATTCTAACAGCATCAAGGCTCAGGTCAATGCCTAATATGACTCTAGTATCAGTTCATCCATCCATCTATTTCCTGACACAGTATCTTATAATCTACCAGATAGAACATCTAATCACTTGTGTCTTAGTAACGCTGTAGTGCAGATCCTCCAAAACTCTTACTCTATTATCATGGTGAGGCCGGACTTTATTTTTTTCTTTAATCATATCATTCACGACCATAACTATAACATCTTCAACACAGAGCCCCCGTCAGACTTTGAAGAGGCAATTGCAGCTACCGGCTATGGCAAGTTCAACATCCTGCTCATGCTGGCCACTCTGCCTGCCTTCTGGAGCGCGGTCTCCGTCACCAGTTCTGTCTCCTACATCTTCACCAGAGCCCAGTGTGACATGAAGCTCAGCTTGCTGGACATGGGCACCGTCACAGCCATCACTTATGGAGGTACGGAAAATTTGATATGCTACACCTACAACTACATGTAAATAAAGAGGTCGACCAAGGATAAGCTACATTGACCAAATTAAAGCCAAAATAAATGTCAAGTCGTACAAGGACGTCAAGGAGAAGGCGGAATCGAGAGAGGACTGGCGTTTACTTCATACTCCACCGACAAGAGCAGCGCTCTTAAGTTTATGATGATGACACCTACATGTCGTGACGAATTTTTATGGATTATTATAAAACAAAATTTGCAGATATTACTTTGAAGATGATCAAAGCCACTAAAAAATATAAGCCTGCAACTATAATCAAGTGATAATCATTAATAATGCAAACTTTATACATAATCGAAACTATGATTACCAATACGGTCATGTGCCTTTAATATGTTATCATGATGAGTTATTCATAGAAATCACATTATTTGATACATTAGCAGATAAATATTTGTAGGCAGGTAGTAAATAAACAATAGTAACTCTATAGGAAAATTTACAATTAGGATACACGCCTCCGTTGACGATGAAAAGCCCTGTGTACACCGAGAGATAAAGTCGGTGATTGGTGACACAATGACGGGTGAATGACGTAAGATATGTTAGTAAGACCATTCAAGCGTAACATGATGCTGGACTAGCGTGACAGACAGGCATTATTAAAATAAAATTTAAATTTGTACCTACGTATAACGAATCAAAAACAAGAATAAAGAGAAGATAACAATAAATGATGAATATTTTTATAAACCAGTTGGTTTAGGAAAAATTAAAAATCATAAAAAAACATTAATACTAGGCAATATTGATATGATACCAAACGATACACATTGCGATGCATTAGATCTGACATCACAATCTAATATTTGTTCTGAAACTGCAGTAGGTTAGTTTAGGCCGGAATATGAAACAATACGCAACGTAAAGTCTTTGTCGACAGTCGTAATCGTAACAGAGATAGCTTCGACAAATATTTGGAAGGCTAATAATGGGAAATACCTATTTCGATTACAAAGCTATTTCTATTGAAAAGGAAATTCATATTTACGAAAACAAGTCGACATAGACATTGCACAAATGTTTTGATTGAAATTATTTTTACTAGACAAGCACGTAGATTAGGGAGGTGACCTTGTAATGTCTTGAAATGTCGTCAACCTATGGGTCAAAAAGATCGTTGGCTTTTATCAAACAAATGTTATCAACCTTTTCAGGTATGATATCATCAGCAATGGTCTGGGGTTTTCTGTCTGACACCCTGGGCAGGAAAAAGATCATGGTTTGGGGATTCTTTGCCACCGGCTTCCTCGAGATGTCTTCAGCAATGAGTCAAAGCTTCGGGATGCTGCTGTTTACCAGATTTTGTTCTGGATTTCTGTAAGTATAAATTGATGCTTGTGCCGTGTTAACAGATCTCAACTGAAGGTTTTGATAATAACCAATAAATAATAATTTGATAAATTTTGAAAATATAAAGTATAAAAATGCACAAATTATAAACTCACTGTTCACAAATAATCTTTTCGATCGACCATTCCAAGCCCCAATGGTTCAAATAAATTCGACTTCGCTTACCATTTTTCTACGAAAATATGATCCTGTTAAGACTCAGGTACGGTGTCTGCCATGCTATACGTATAAATATTTGAGTATAAATTATTATTCTAGTTTCAACGGCCCGTTCGCTGTGCTGATCTCATACTTAGCCGAGCTACACCGCACGGAGCTGAGGGCTCGTGTGATCCTTCTCACCAGCCTGTTCTACACCATCGCCAACACCACCCTCCCTTTGCTGGCCTGGGGCATCCTCACGCAGGACCTCGACTTTTATATCTTTGGCAATAAGTTTGGTAAGTGGTCTACTGTCCCAACTTTTATGTTTAGGTTTTTCCGAGGTTCAAGAAACTGTTACTCTAATTCTATGGCTTACTTTACAGTGATACACTCATGGAATCTCTTCCTGCTGGCCACCGCTTTGGTTCCCCTCCTGACTGGGGTGGCGTTCCTCTTCATGCCAGAGAGCCCCAAGTTCCTGATGTCCAGAGGCAGGAACAAGGAAGCCATGGAGGTCTTCCGAAAAATTTACATGTTGAATACGGGGAAAAATAAGGAAGACTTTCCGGTGAGTATTCACAGAATTTCAATTTAAAGTTTTTAAAAATACGCCAGTTCCGGTTGCTGTCTTGGTTGTTTTGTTACGCAACGACTGAAATTAATTAGCCGATTTTAAAACCACCTATCAGCAGGGCTCTTTAGGTCGTTTGACAGGATAATGTAAGTGGGCTTTGTGTTTTGGTATCAAAAGTACCGCAATGTAGACTGAGTAAATCATTTCCCTCCAGGTGACCCGACTGGTTGAGGAGAAGTCTGAGCAGGCGCGAGGGTTGGCGGCGCTGCGAGCTGGCTGGACGCAGCTGTCGCCACTTTTTAGGTACCCGCACGGACCCTGGCTGCTACTCATATGCTGCATCCACATCGGCGCTATGTTTGGGTAACAAAGTGCTTTTTACAACAATTTAAACGGTATCCCCAATTTTGACCATTAACGTAACCTTTATGTCTGTTAAAAAGAACGGAACAGACATTCCCGCAGTTTCATGAAGTTTGGCGTGATTCATTATTAAATTTTGAGGTAGCCTTAGATGAATTTAGCTGATGCATAACCCTCAAACATTTTTGATTCTAGGTCCAACACAATCCGCCTATGGTACCCTCAGCTGGCCGCCATGATTGGGTCTAACTCTGACGAAAGCCTGTGCTCTGCCATCGCTCCGTCCAAGGCTCCTGCCATAGTGGAGGAAGAGCTGTGTGTCCCCATTGCCACAGACATGCTGACCTACCTTCAGAGCGCTATCGTCGGCGCTGGCAGTGTCCTAACGTACGGGATCGGAGGAGCTATTGTCAACAGGTTTGTAGAATCGTTTATGACAAGGTAATCTCTACAAGGTGGCGTGATGTTAGATCCAAATAGTCTACATCATCACTTACCATCACGTGAGATGGCGGACAAATGATTGCCTATCAAATATTAAAAAAAATAAAAAAAAAAATAAGATGTAAATTCAAACTCAATATCCGAAACAAACAATGCGCCTTGCAACTGTTGTAGTAACGTATGACACTTGCTCGACGTGAGTGGTGATCAAGCTACAGTCAAAGATCGAGAACGAGCCAACCGAACATCTGACAATAATAATACCATTCACAGATGCGGAAAGAAGCTGGTCGCGGGTATCTGCGGCATCTTGAGTGCAGCGACCATCGTGCTGATGCCTTTCCTGGGCAATGGGCCCTTTGCGGTGGTTGCCATGGTGACCACCGCCCTGGCTCTCACTTCTCTCTGTGGAGCCTCTCTGTCCAGCATCAATGTAGAGCTATTCCCTACATCGCTAAGGTAAAGTTTTAGTAGATAATTAATTATTTTCTTTTATGTACCCAGTATCTATGTAGAGCTCTTACTCCTCTAAAATATAGTTTTTCATATTCTTCTCTAAGATCTTGTCTAGCACTATTGCTAGAGCTTTTTTCTAGAACAAAATGAGTTTTAGGAATATTCTATCAATCATCTGTGTCACTTGTCAATTCTCTTTTGATAATATTGTGGTTGTTTTGCTACAGGGTAATGGCGATGGCGACGTTCCTGATGTGCGGCCGTTTTGGCACCATCACCGGCACCGTCGCTTTCCCCGCTCTCATCGATTATGGCTGCTATCCACCATTCATCACTATATCAGTTGTCTTAGCAGGTGAGTTCCTCAAGTGTTAGGTTAGGTTAAGGTCCAAGTATTTTTGTTCCTCCTCAAAGCCTCATATACTTACGCGATGCGCACACTGCGCTACATCAGATATGGTCGTATATTGCGTTTGCGTAGTATTACCACAGCTCGGACACTCCTAACTATAATGTAATTTTGGTCACACATCGACTGACGGCATGTTGTACTTGGCATGAGTTTGTGTGCGTGTTATAATGGTTGACAAATTTTGTTATACCGGTCATAATCATCACTTGATTAATCTGGTTCTTGATTAAACCAAAGTTTTAAAGTAGTTCACTGTAACTGAATAGTTAGAATAGATTAGGTTGCATATTTTGTATGAATTTAGGTCTCTCATCACTGTGGAATCTAAAAAAGTTCCTATTGGAGTCATATCTTGTGGTAGAATGTACACGTACACGAAACAGTACCTAATCTTTAGAACACAAAACTTTATTATTTCCGTTACACTGGGAAACATGCGCGCGCCATGCCCGCTAAGCGTACGCTCAATGTGGCCCACAATCCGGCGCGGAGTGTGACGTATGTCGGACTGGGGAAAGGAGGTGAATGTCCATTCTGTATGTAGTACTATTATATATTCTGTGGTATTACGATGCGTAGGTCAGATATAGTCTATGTTCCATTGTTCCAACTGGTGCAAACCGTTCGAACAATAGAAGCATAAGCAATCGCGTCGCGTACAGCGTAGCCCAATATGCTGATTTCAAAATGTCTGTAATGCAATGCGACATCTACCGCATTATATGGGTACCTACTTTGCCGACGCACAAATTACAAGCAGCTGCTAGAATTGTCGTAGATTCTCGGTTTACAGATAGATGGCGGTCATTTGAAGGAATCCAAAATATTATTGTACATCACGCCTGTATCCCTAATGAGGTAGGCAGAGCGTAAACGACCTAAACAAAGGTCGCTCCGCCACGTCTGACAAAGTTTTGACGGTTATTTAAGATAGATTGGTAGGTAAGTATATTGCTGTAGTAACAGGTTGTCAGCCCATCGCCTAAATTGCAATATACTGAAACGCTTGGATCCCTCAGCTGGTTTATACAACATGCCTAGGAAGAAATGCAACTGGCACATTCTATGTTTTTCTCTCGCGCCCAGGCCAGCATGGAAGAAATTAAAGTACGTTAGTATATTATATTACTCCATGATATTATGCAAAAACCGGCTTAAACAAATTATGAAAATAATCTATTATTTTTTTTCTGTTTCAGTGTGTGGGTGTGCCTGTTTCGTTTTGCCAAATACAACGCTGAAAAAATTAGAATGAGAATAAAATAGTACTTTTATAAAATAATTATGTATTTTGGATTATATGTGCATCAGTCCAGCAATACCAGTCGAAAAATAATATTAATATTTTTTAAGTTCAAGTTATTTTTTTATAATTTTTACATATGTTTTTTTTATTTATTTAATAATTTTTACTGACAAATATTACAGATAATTGTTATGTTTCCTCTGTGATCAATTTGAATAATTCTTTTTCTTCTAACTTCTATGTTTACTGATTGTTCTGTGACAGTATTTGTGTGTTTTCAAGTAAATGTATTTGTGTGTTGTAATTGAGTAAGTTATGATATATTGTTGTAAATATTCCTGATATAGGAGGTAGTGTATTTAATTAAAATAACGAATAGGCTAAATAAAACCTCAGAAGTTTTTAAAAATATTCTCTTTTATTTATAATTTATCGTAGGTACCCTTATGTCATTCATCACCTGTCACACTCACACTCACATTGCGTCCACAATCTTCCTTTTCTGAAAATACATTATAAATTAACTTCCAAAATAAGAAGTTTTGGACATCGACGCCACCGCGCACCGGCGAGCCAGGGACAACGATTACTTTTTATAAAAAATTCACATCATTCTTGTATTTCTTATATTGCTATCTACATAATTATACATTTAGCTTCAACATATTTTCAACAATGTATATTAATATATCATGTTCTGTTTAAATTTAACGAAAGTTTTAATTGTATTCATTATTATTGCTTTTGAAACCTGTTTATTGTTTGAATACAATTTTACACATTGTTTAAAAATATGTCATTTTTATTAAGACGCTACATCAGTCTAATGCAATGACTAAATAGCTGAATTTATGTTCCAATTAAATAACGTTTTTTAACGATGGAATTATGCTGAGTAACAAATTTGTGACAGCATTATTATGTACAGTTATATTTTTGAATTGCTAAATGCACATATATAATAATAATTTCATCAAAATTATTAATTGTGCCTATTGGCAGCTGTATGTTTATACTGGGTTGAAATTTTAATAAAATTATACAATCACAATAATATTTAATTCAAACTGGCCTCGTGTACGTAATATTATTAATGAAGTATAGATGCTAAACGTATATTGACAAAGCAAGATTTTTAAAAGGACTAGAATGAATCTTATTGTCAAATCAGCTCACTCTGCTTTATCAGTACACCCTTTAATGAAATCAATTGTTCCTGAACTGAAAATAAATTTCTAAGAATTTGTTATTAATTACTCAACTTGTCTAGATTTGAGGGTGTTACAACTACTTCCTTACTTTTTAAATAATTATATATAGCTTGTATACATAAAAATGTCGAACAAAGTCGTATAGGCTCGGGAAATTGACTGTATTACCCTATATATCTTCAGATTATTAACATTAACCACATTTGAATACAACGCAAGGCACAATGTTTAATATTCTGTTTAAGACAAATTTTACCTATCTATGTTTATAAAATGTTGATTGCACTAGTCTTCACTATATTATTTTTAATTATTGGCAGATCTCTTTCGATTACAGTAACTAAAAGATCATGTCTAGGCTGGTTGTGAGTGTGGTGTTGCGGGTGTTCCGGCGCCGATACGCAGTATAAACACAATTCACGGTTCTGTGGTTCAATAACATAGGTACGATTTGTGAATTGAATATAGTATTTTAAAATTGGTACCCTTAACTTTGACTTGTACAAAAAAGTATAAACCAGAGCATTCTCAGTAACGTTTGTTCGTGTATGACTATTCTTTATTTTCGAAGTCGGAAAAATGCTTTTCACACAGCCTTCTTCATATTTTAAACGATTTATCATCTCGCATTATAAAATTGTGTCAAATCATACTTTTGTACAAAAGAAGATCTATGCTAGTCTTAAGTAATTTTACAAACTAAGGTAAGGCATGTTTAAAATTATAAATAGGTTAATTACAAATATTATAGTACATATTTTTATATATACAGTCTCGCGTTGTCTTAAAGCCAAATCTATACAATATTATACAATTGTAGAAAAATGTATAGATGTACTATACAAAATGGAACATAGTTCTCAGAGTATAAGGCCTCAGAAGTTGTAACGATTGTGAACATTTGGAAGAAACGTACCTATCGCTATTGAATTCTGAACATTGTACTCTGCAACAAAATTGGCTTTTCCAATCTGAGAGAGTACTTAAATATAACCAACAATTCATAATATTAATTTGATTTAATTTTACACATTATACATATTTTAGATTGAGGAAACGATGGTCTAATTTCTCCCAAATATTGCAATCAATCACGACAAATTATTGTTTCAGTTAAATTCTTTAAGAAATCTTGCGATCACATTTTGTCACATCACTTTTTTCAAGGCCTCTTCTTGTGTCCAAGTATTTGCGTTATGGTGAATAGAAAGAGCTTTTAAACTTCAATATATCATATACATAGATTTTTCATAAACTCTTCTATATTTATTTAAATAATTCTGCAAATAAATAATTTGTAAAGTAATGAAACAAATCATATTTTTTTTAAATTGTAACCGAATTTACGGTGAGTGCTTCAAAATTACAATTAAAATATTTAAATAACCTACAATAACCATGAAAAATTGCCCAAAAATATTTTTCATGTTCTATTTTCATATAAATGATTATTTGCGCAAGGATGAATATATTATTAAATTTAGGCAATTTCTCATAGTACGCAGAGGACTGGTTAAGTATAATAAAAGAAATTACTAAATTATATTTTTTAAGTCCATTTCAAATTCGTTAAACGTCTTTTCACTTCACTTTTGGTCCGTTTTCCACTAATTAGTTCAAATTGTTTTTATTGTCCCTCCACTTGTTAACTTAATTTCTAAATGGAATCAGTAAAAGTATTATGAAAAGTGGAAATAAACAAAGCTCGTGAGCTTGCCAGAGCCACTTGTATTTTTTAAAAAGGTTATTGTAAAAACTATACATAAATATACCTTTTCCGATTCCATATAAAAACGGCACGTTGTAACCACAAAGCACGATTACTGGCGTCAGCTCGGCGGCGCCAGCAGCACCTCGAGCCAGCAGGGGCACGCGGTGACGTCACGCCGCGAGTACTTCGGCCCCCAGCCCTTCGCGAACGAGATCCTGACTGATCTAGGATCCACCGGGCCTATGTGGGGCAACGACGTGGCCGGCGGCGGTGCTGCGGGGTCGAACACGCACAGGCAGTGCCCCGGCGCTACTCGCCAGACCAGCAGAGCCTTGGCAGCAGCAGCGTCTAGAGCGGGGGAACTGACGAACACCGGCTCCTGGCTGCGGTTGTAGAGCCACACGCCGTCCGATTCTAGTGAGAGGGTCACGCCGGCGCCGATCTTTGCGCGGGTTTTTCGCACCTGTAATAAAAGAAAACGTTCAAAGTTAATTTGAAGGAAACAATCTGTGAATCGACATAATGATTTAATATCAAATACGACCTAATCAACCCCAGAGCTGACAAACAAGATCGTCCATGTGTGGGTCTGGTCTGGCACAACCATAATATAACAAGGAGATACAACACCATGAACATTGGAACGAAGAAGAATAAATTTGAAGAAAACACTCTCGAAAACATGGTCATAGAATTTTAGGTAGATATGCACATAGGTACTTTCTTTATAAACAGTGAGTTGTTTCGGATTATTCACGATTGCAGCGTCGTTATCGCGAATCGCGGGGTTATCGCAAGGTTATCGCTATTCAAGGGTTATCGCTTGCGCACACGCACCCCTCTAAATCAATATACTGCACTCGCTTGTTTACCGCTTAATCAAGCAAGTAATTTTGCGAATTATAACTGATTGTGTTAAATGCAAATACTCTATTGAACTGAATTAGGATAGTTGTCACTACCCAAAAGAGGTGGAGGCCTATAGCAGTTTTATAAAGTATAATGTTTGTAGAATGCAAATATAAAAATAAAAGTCCCTTCGCTCTTTCAGGCTGTAAACTATTTCCATATCTCTTGTATTAAAGTAGTTCTAATTTACCTGTTCAACTTGTGCGCCATCGCCTTGGTTATCCAGAGCGTCGAGACAGAGCCCGTGCCTGCCCGAGCCGCAGGCCCCGTCGCTGCCCCCGAATACATCCACCGCCCTCACTCGCACGCCGAACTGCCGCCCCACCCGCCGAGTCAGCTCCCAGTAGGCCAGGCGACACCATTCTGCTTCCCAACTGGGCTTCTCTGGAAGTGACAAAACAGTTTATTAGTATTGGAAGTAGAGTTTATGTCGTTGCAATGGGTGGTATTCAATTCTATATTGACTTTTTAATTATTAGTTTTTGATGAAGCGTCTGACTGAGTGAAACCAGTTTTCAGAATGCCAATTACTCGAGGCCCTGTCAATATTACCTTATCACTATCACGGTAGTAACATAATATTAGCAGACCATTTCGAAGATGACCACTTTCCCACAGTGAGGGCCGTCAATCATCGGCGTGACTCAAACCGGGGCGTAGACACCGGTTCTTTGACGTCACCACGACATAAAAAACCGACAAAACCCGAATTTAATGTGCTCATATAGTCTTATTATGACTTTTGTCTAAAAAGGAGCGGTAGAATGGAAATAATATTGTAAATTATTACAAAATTGCTTTGTTAAAAGCTTCCTATTTAAATAAGAATGTTAAATATGACCAAAAGTTTTCCGCATAAATTACTGGCGGTATACAATATGGGGCCCAAAGTTTCATTCACACAAACAGACACAAGTTGAATCCAAAACATTTAATACAAGACTGCTTCGACAAGATATTCTCTAACAAAAACAATTTGTTTTATTATTTACGCAGCTTACTTCATTTCGCTTCCAGAAGCTGTTTGTAGTGTTAACTAACGCACTGACAGATCGTCAGCCATCAGCTGCCAACCAACCATCAGCGGTTATTGGTCATCGCTCACTCTGATGTCTGAACACGAGTTGAACAAAACCGACGACGATCGTGCGTAATGTGATATGTCAAAAATATAGTTCTAATTGAGCAACAAGACGGTGCATTCAATTGTGTGGTTAACTAACTATAGTGTCGCAGTTAAGACCACTTTAGATTAGAAACACCAATAGTCACAAACATTGCATTCGCACAAAAAAAAGCAACAAATTTTCGAGAATGTACCAGAATTTAATACAACAGCCAAAACTGCAACGGTAATGTTTTTTAATGTTAAAGTTTCATCAGTAAAGATCACATCACCTTCCTAAACGTTTGAGTGAAAGACAACAGATATGAATGATACGAGGGAGCCAAGATTTCGTGCAATGAAAGCCAAAATTTCACTCTGTCGTGTCAGCTTTCAAAATAACACTGAGTTTACAGTACAGACAAGAAAATAGCTTATATTAAATCAACTGTCAGAATCAAAAATAAAGTAAAAATTTTCCATTTAAATCTTCCTAAAAAAATAAGAAGGACTTGCTGCAGTGATGAACAAAGTCCTTAATTATTTGTTTCACATTTTTAAACCCCGGCTGGACTAATAAGGTTGAAGTACAATTTAGCCGGCAAATAGTTATAAAAATGGCGGGATCCTTATAAAGTGGTAGTGGTGGTGGTATAACGGTGGTGCGGCGCCGGGCTGGCGGCGATGGCGGCGATCGATCGCCAAGGTTACCAGCTCCAGACACATGGTGTTGTGCCACCATCGAGGACTCGCTGCCTGACGGCTGACGTCATTACACTACAGTAGTTTCACAACATAGACGATATATAAAAGTTGTGAACAACTTCTCAACTACCAAGTCATGCCCGCTTACCTTTAGAACTAGGCAAAGCGTTAATACTTTCGTAAGTTTTATCTATTTTAGAATAGTACTTAGATATATGCATTAACTTTTTAATAAATATACCCTATCGTTACCATGATTTTCTTCAGAAGTTCGTAGGTATCTAGTATAAATGCCTTTCTACGAAATTCTTGTCAATTTATCTAGTTCTATTTTATCTTTTAGGTAGGAGATAATAAGAATGCTATACCTTCTCCGTCGGTAGCCAGCGAGCCGGTGGGTAGCCGCTCGTGGTCAGTTCTCCTCGCATCTTCTGTGCTCATTCCGTGTGCTGAAACAAGACAAACACCATCATTAGGACCGCAATGTCTACACGTCCAATGAAACCTCCGAGCTAACCCGCAAGATTGCCAGCAGAGTCTGGCTCCAACTAGCTTGCTTATGACTACCTTTCTGTCTAAACTCAACATTAAACCACTTCAAAAAGAGAATTAACAAAGCAGAAACTAATTTCGTTCTTTAGCAAATTTTGTTGTAGTTTTAAGTACGCCTGCATGTTTATCTTAAAACAGCCCCAAAACCAACACAAAGAATTCATACAATTCCCATTTTCACAAACACTTTGGAATTTCAACCATAATAATAATATTAGTACCGTCTGTATAAACTATAGTGATTTCTGTAAACTTTGCCTACACGTGGAGCAGTTACAATAACATGCGATTGTAAGCAAAGTTCGGTTTGTAAACTATGTAGATCATTCATAGTTTCATTCATCTGAGGTAATGACAATAAGCTTTGTTGTCTATGAAAGAGGCACCTTGGAAACCCTTCGCAGTGCATTCTATAGCTTTCCGACTCGCTATATCACCAGAAGATAATTCAGTTTTCCTGCCGCCAAGCCAATTCTATTTGTCTAGCCATTTCTCAGTTCATGTTCTTCTTCTTCAGAAGTTCATGTTTTTTTGAAACTACGTATATAGTCCTTCCATGCTGGCCTGGGGCGAGAGAAACACATAGAATGTGCCAACTGCATTTCCTCCCAGGCATGCTGTAAAAATCAGCTGAGGGTTTCAGTATATTGTAATTTAGGCGATAGGCTAACAACCTGTCACTACAGCAAACCTACAAATCTATCTTAAATATCCTTCAAAATTTTGACAGACGTAGCGAAGAGACCTTTGTTTGGGTTGTTTACGCTCTGCCTACCCCGTTAGGGATAAAGGTGTGAATATATGTATGTATTTATTGTATTTTTAACTAAGAGAAATTTGACGCAAATTAAGCTTCAAGAATTTGTATCCAGAATCAAGGTGTTGTGAGTGGCTAAACTACTTTTTGATATTTTTCCTTTAATGTTTTTATTTGCCATAACAAAAGACGGTTGTAGTGGTATCGGTCCGTCGATACATTATAAACAGCTATAATTATGTGCCTGCGACCTTGATTTGATCGCTTAAATGCTAATCCGACTGTGTTGTGTCCAAGCCGACATACGTTACTTTACTATACGTTACCTACTTATACCTACGCAAGTTTATTAAACTACATTTTTGAATGATATAGGTATGTCCGTACTTCCATCATCATTCATGCTGAATGGAGAGAAATTAAAAAACTACCTGCCATTTGTCTTCTGTTCGGTAAAGGGAACCGCCCGACGGTGGATTGAAAAAAATTGCAATTTAAGCAAAGAGGGTTCTATCTAAACTTTAGAAATTCTCCAAAGAATCTTAAGTATTCCTAGAAATTTGACAGACGCGATTTCAATGATTTTTATAAGACCGTTATGTTGACGCTCTACCTGCTCCTACATATAAGTCATATAGATGCAAAGGCAGCAAGATCCTATTTTTCAGTGAATAGCAACTTTAAATGCTATCTGTCAATGTCAAATCAGCTTAATCGTTGGACATAATAAGTTCGTGCATAATCAGCAACATCTCGTCTAAAATAGTCATTGAAATACTAGGTTTGCAGCAAAAACAGCATTATCCATTATTAATTGCACTGCTTTAAAACTAAAAAAAATGTTTACTGCAATTTTGGTAAGACTGGATGTTGCTGCCCTTGCATCTATATAACTCATATTTACTAAGAATAAAAAAAATAGGGAACTAGTTTTAGCGCCATCATAGCTTCAGATTAGTTTATTCATATATTTACTATCAGTCACTCTATACATACATACATACATAAATCACGCCTTTATCCCTTACGGGGTAGGCAGAGCGTTTAACGCCTCGTAAAAGGCGCTTTCGCCACGTCTGACAAAAATTGAGGGCAGTTTTAGATTTTAATATGTATTGCTTTAGTGACAGGTTGTCAGCCCATCGCCTAAATTACAATATACTGTAACCCTCGAGTCCCTTTTGCTGACTTCAACAGCATGCCCGGGAGGAAGGGCAGCTGGAACATTCTATCTTTTTCTATCTCTCCCAGTCCAGCATGGAAGAAATCAGTCACTATCATTATCATTAGTTGTTGCATTATTTACCTTGTATAATCTACAAGATCTGTGATAGAGCCAAAATTATTATCATTAACTATCTACTAAAGTCCATTGCCCGAAAGAGATCTCACAGTAAGATAAATCATACGATTCTCATTTGACATAAATTAGCGAAATTATGAGAAACGGAAGCGCGGGACGATAGAAGCGGCTTGAATGTTGCGTGAATCAGATTCGGCCATTCATGTTTCTGATAGGCCCACCCTTCGGGCTTTTAATAAATTAGAGTTAGACACACCTTAATGGCAGCAGGTGTAACGACCTGATAATTTTATTATCGTTTGGTAGAATTTACGTTAGCTAGCTCTGTTGCAAAGATTACACTATGCTCAATTTTCTAGTAAAAAATAATTATTTTGGAGCAAAGACTTAGATTTAAAAACATAAAAGCGTCTGTTTATGATTTCTTCTACAAAACCTACGAAGCCTATTTTTTTCTACTACTCTTAGATCAACCAATCACCTACCATTGTCCAAATTAATATAATTTATCATCAATTTATTTTAATTTCCTAATCTAATGGTTTTTATAATTTTGAAGATTAGTAAACATTTTAAAATGCGTGTGTGTGTGTTCGACTCATGTGAAGTAGGTAGGTATAGGTAGTTAGGTACCTACAGGTGTCCAGAATGTGACATCATACGGAAACCAGCCAGACGGGTTCTTAAATCTCAGTTCGCCATTTTTATTATCAAACATTTTCGTTTTACTGTCGTTCGATTGAATTGCTTTTGTAATTTTTGTTTGGGTGTCTTTATTTATTTATTTAGCCTAAGCCGTAGCGCTGTAGTTTTTGCTACTACCATAGAACAGCAAATAAAAATGGGACCTATTAAAATCATCGAAAAAAGCTTTGCTTTTAAAACTGAGCATTCAATTACCTAGTGGAACCAAAGTAAGTAACCTATTAGTTGGTACACACACGGAAAGAATGAGAGGAACGCGCGTCGAGTGAGGAGAGAGGTTCACACGAGAGGCCGAATTGTTGGAAGCTCAATGACACCGTGAGAGCCTTTATACGTCACGACACGACTACTTACTGAAGACCAGGAGGAAACGGGGTAGAAGAAAAAATAGAAAAAGATCAATTGGACAAAGAATATACTGAAATTGAAGCCGATGATAACGTAACAATAGCTAAAAGTGAGTAAGATGAAACTACAATTCCCAACACAGTTGCAAAACAAAAAACAACAACTCCACTTTCAATAATAAACGCAAATCATTGTAAAGGCATGCACAAAAACAGAGAAGACGACGTTGCACCGCCGACAGCAACACGACTGCACTCGCACATTCCTAACCAAGTTCCTAACAGTATAAATGGCCCAACCAGTGACACAGTAACTGCCGCCGCTTGTTTACAACCGCCTTGCCTTGCGCGGGATGTCAACTGACAACTAACCACTACAGAGTAGAGAAAAAAACAGGCAAATTATTTAGTAGAGTTTAGTCAAAGTTTTGCAAATGAATTATTTAATATTTGTATAGATTAGTATAAATAAAAATTACAAACCTAATATATATAATAGTGCGCGAAAAAAAAAGGGTTCGGCTCGAGAATCCACTAAGAAGAAGAAGCGAGAAAAAAAGCTTAAACAAAAAGACCCAAAATTCGTTTTTTTTACAGTTTATTGCACATATGATCATACATCTTCTATGCTGGACTGGGAGCGAGAGAAAAACATCGAATGTGCCAGCTGCATTTCCTCCCGGGCATGCTGTAAAAACCAGCTAAGGGATCCGAGGGCAGAATATTGCAATTTAGGCGATAGGCTGACAACCTGTCACTATAGCATTATACCTATAATATCTTAAATAACCCTCAAAACTTTGTCAGACGTGGCGAAACGACCTTTATTTAGGTCGTTTACGTTCTGCCTACCCCATTAGGGAGAAAGGCATGATTGTATGTATGTATGTATGATCATACAAATGATTAAATATTGTAAAATATTCAGTAAATCATTAAATCGGTTATACGTAGTTCTATATCTCATACGTGCAGGATATTTTTTAATGAATACTTTCCGATGGAATTCCAAAACAAATGGGTAAAAACAGTAAATAGGACTGCAAAAACAACTTCCAACAATAGAGTAGGACTCTAGATCTAGACAAATTCTAATTTGTTTATATCACAATAGCATAGGAAAACAAATAACATACCTAAACAAGTCAAAATTAAACCCAATGTTAGGTGCGTATGTTTGACTCGAGCGTGACGATACATACATTTTTTAACAAGCACACACAAGTCGAACTTGAAACGCTTGAGTGGCTAAGTATTGATAAAGCGGATGCATTATTTCCGAAAGCAATCTACTTGCGATGGTGCGCCCCTTTTAAACGTGAGATTAGGGAAGGAGAGCTGGCGCCAGCAGACTGTTCCGACACGGGAAGGGAATTTCGTGTGGATGTGTTTAAAACAAGTTTGGAAACGATTTCTGGAAATTACGCAGTAGGTAAGTACAGGTAATTTAAACTAAGTGTATATATAGAGTGAGTTTCATTTTGTCGACGACTTTACTTAACTTCGTAAAAAAATATATGAAAGACGTAGAAAGGCACAAGAGTGCACATGATATTCATAGAGTGGAATCACACACGAAAAAGTTGGTTCAAAGCTGAAGTATCTCTGTAATTATCAGGTAGGTAATAAGACCAAGAAGAGACAAAGGCTGGTCGTTTCACGATCACCGACCGGTGACCACCTCCGTCCGACGAGCTCCGAGCACCCGGCGCCGGCGCTTGATAACGCACGATAACGCTAATGGACACCCCACTATCGCGACACTTCCAGCGATACCACCACGAGAAGGGACTAAAGCACTTACTAAACACGATGAAGGACACAAAAAATTAAAACCACCTTCAGAGACTAGACATAAAGTCGAAGATGGTGTTGGAATGATTTTGGGATGGAAAATAAAACTCTTGATGTTGTAAAATCAATGAATGGGTTCCGAGAAGCACGTGTGGGAACGGTAATGGCCGGAATGTCAATGTCATCGGAAGGGTCCACCATTCAGAAACTGATAAAGTGATTCAGGTAAATTAGGACTAATGGAAATCTATAAAGTCTAGATGGATGATTTCCTTTCTTGGAGCTGAGCAACAAAGATTACACTCGGTTGAAGGATATAATGGATATTTATTCCTTATGGGCACTATACTCTAGAGTGCCATAAAGACAAAAAAGTCGCCGACAGCCATAAAAACCATCTTGTCCTTTTAACAAATTTGAAAATACTTCGAGCTGCAGTTGATCCACAAAAAGCTGTTTATAAAGGCGGATTTGATAATTGCATTGAAATTTACATTTACAATTTACTAAACAGGCTGAATATGTACAATTATTTTTAGTCAAACTGACACCCCATAACACAGTCAATTTATGAGACGTTCAAATCAAGGGATCACTATTAAACGAGGGTGCAACCAATGAGCGTAACGACGGAAGCAGACAGGCGCCCGGACTTAAACAGGGAGGGCCTTGGAGGGAAACCCGGTGATGAATGCTGAAGGGAAACCCGGCAACGCCAGGGACGCATTGATCCTACAGGGATTTCCTGTGTTGTGTCTGATGATGGCTTGCCTAACATGATGCGCTCTTAGTGATTGATGCACGCTAAAATGATCTGCATGCCGTATAATAAGATAAGAATATTTATAGACTTCAACTAGACGCTTTGCCTCGCCACGAGTAAGCAAGCTCAACAATAATATTGAAACGGACGCAATTTCTATTCAACCAATAAATCAATCAGTCAATAGCTTGAGTCGGATCCCACGTGCCGGTGCAGTGACGTCATCAAATCATCAAACGACTAATCCGTTTCTTTAGTGATTCTTTTCACCGCACCGCAAGGGTCTTTATTAAAAACAAATATATGGAGTGCGTGCGTGAATCGGGTCGAGCGGACGGGTGGACGGGCGCGACGGCTGATGGCAGGCAGAGCGGAGAAAAAAGGCGCGTGTGCCTCTGCGGCTGCGCCGTAAGCATTCATAATGCGGCTCCAAGATGGCCGCCCGTTGGAATGCGCGCGGGACCAGCTCGTGATAGAGCTGCGCAGGAGTCGATGGGAGCTTTATAGGTGTTTTGTGCTTTTATAATATCACTGTAATTGTAAACCTTATCTATCGGCGTCTATCTATCTAAACATTTGTCATCTCTATTAATAAAGTCACGTGAGACATATTCAGGTAACTAATCAATATAACATAGAAATGTAAATTCGTTTTCAATGTATTTTACGTTTTCGTACTTTTGATTTGATAACTGTCACATTAACACACAAGACGTTCCTTCAATAATTACAAAGAACTCTACTTCTCCTGAAACTTTCTTTACAAACGGCTCAACATGGTTATTACAATGTTTATCTGTTGGTTCTTGGTGCGCGGGCGCCGGCCGTGCGTGTGCTGTGTTTGGTTTGCAGATAGCGCTATTTGCGAACGCCTTATCGACACTATCTATTTGCCTGGAGAACAAACATGAGACTTGCTCTTCCTAATGTTCCCTGAGACATCATACAGAAATACTCAGCTAATAGTTGTAGCAAATTATTATAGCTAGGTAATATTTATGAAAATTATGATGGAATTGCTAGAGACGGTTATGTGATTCTACATTACGTTTTTTGCAATGGAATTCGTTTTGTCTAGTTAAAGACAGAATTGACGTTGAAACAACCTCACACTTTAAAAACTAGCATTGCCAGACACAACATAAAACATTAAAACACAAAAGTTATTGTAAATACCGTATTGTATACTCATACCAATAATGAAGAGAAACACTTTTGTTCATTATAAAAAACACAAAAGTTGCTTATCTCCAAACTAAACTGCATATCAGCTCTACGTCGACTGGGAGAAAAGGATGTTTAAAAAAAATACTGTTCTCATATTTAGAATATCTAATTCAGTGACTTTTTATGCATAATTAATTCACAGCAGAAGCCTGTTCAATAAAATTGGATCTGCCAATAATTTACTAATTATAACTTATAGATACACTATCGAATAACCCATTTCCGCGAATAACAATAACAAAGTCATCGGGGATAGGATTTCATGATTAAATGAATATTTCGAGATACTGGCGCGATATTTATAGGTGCAATAACCTTTTCATATTACAAATTACAATCTATGTACCAGTGTAGGTAAAGAATCATAATTAAACAAATCATTGTTGAGTGTCACGTCACGGGCTTTATCTCCTCCCAAGAGGCTTGGCGTCATTTCTCTCACGTTTTCTAGATTTTATTTTTAAAGCTATGGTTTAGGCAAGTATATTACCACTCAGTCCCTAAAGAATGCCGGCAATTCAAGCTACCAATTAAAATTCTACGAAATATTTGTTATTATAAGATAGGCTACATTTATCGATCAGTTCGAGGGATCTCCGATCGCAGTCCCAGCTCTACCCGGTTTCCAGGAAGCGGCGCGGGCGCCAGTCGCTGGATGCCACTATCTCCCGCCTTTCCGAAACGTTGCGTCGGCGCAGCTCCCCCCACCCCCCAACCCCCTCAACACGCGGGACTAAAACAACGTGGGGTCCCTTTGCCGAGCACGCCGACATTTTGGTTAGAACTATTTAAAAAAGTTAAAAGAGCTTTTATTACGCTCGTTAGTATAGAGAAGAGACTAAACCTAACCTAACCTAACTTTTATAGAGGGGTAACGCGCATGGCCACGTACTATGTGTTGTGCGTTCGGTTAAAATGAAGTTATGTGTAACAAAAAGAAAAAGAAAAATGTGCCCTAATTTAGTGAACGTCTCTATATAACTCTAGATACTCTTAATTGCTTACTGGATGCAAAATATATTCAATTTTTTTTTATATATAAAATTCCAATAAATCAGCACTATACAATCACGGTATCGCATCACGATCGGTTCAATTTAACAATTTAGCAAATCAGCATGTTGATGCGCGCGCAGGCGGTCGCCTCAATTGCGTATATTGGAGCGCGTGGCAGAGTGGCATCAAAATAAGAAGTCAGAGATTGCACTGGACACCACAAAAGTCTCGTATCTTGTTAAGTTGGATAAGTTTCAGGAATATATGAAAAAAAAAGCTTCTTTGGTAGAGTAGAGTCAAGTTTACGGATATAAGAGTTGTCAAAAATGTGGTACCGCTTACAATCCCTAATATATTGAAGTAATTAAAATAGATCAAATCTATAATAGTGTTCAAAGACATACTTATTACTCTTAAGCATTTTGTACAACACATATTTGCTGATGATTAAGCCGATCATTATTACAGTTTTAATATGTTACCTCAGTTACCTATATTATTAATCACAGCAATAATCACGCTATTATATGACGTCATAATTATGATTGGCATGCCTCAATGACCATCAATCACTGAGCGAGTAGTTCAAATTCTTAAGTACACGGACTTACCTTTAGGTTTGACGTCATCCATGGCGTACCGACTGTATGGTGGGGGAGGGGTTTCTGTAACAAAATAAAGAAGAGACTTTAGAAACTAGCCTACAAAACGAAGCAAAAATGAGAAACATCGAAGGTGAATAAGTGAATCAGATTCTCATTCAAAAATAGAAGAATAAAACAAAGAACGTTAGGTTTTAAAACATGCTATTCAATCGGCCAAAACTAATCGCCAACCGCGTTACCCGCGGCATTAAAAACAAAACAAAATTGAAGAGAAACAAAACAAAAATGGCTTTAAACAAACATCGGGCTGGAGCAGGTATACCGACGGTAATTATGGTTGAGTCGGGCGACTGGAGTCGACTCGGTGCAGACTCAGGTATGTCCGGTGCCTTAACCTATATTTTGACCTCGTATAACGACAGTTTTATGGTTCAAAAATTCATAATAAGACTGTCATTCTGATCGGGTGTGTAATTTTGAATGATTTTCCACGTTAATTTCAAATTACCGGACTTTTTTTTTAACTGTCTGAATTGATGGCGCCATCGCTAGGATTAGATATTAGTCCTAATAATATATTTATATCCCCTATTAGATTAGAAGAAGATTACAATGTTGTGTGAATTTATCAATACTGGTCGCTGGTCACATTAGCCGCTACATTTATAATGTCGTTTGAATTTAGAACACATTCTATTCAATTTACGCTGGCCAGCACGCGCTCGATCATTCCGAATTTCGAACGCCATTAGTTATTCGAATTCCAAATTCAAATTGAGCAATTGTCAATATTGTCA
The DNA here is from genome assembly GCA_949820665.1 of Scrobipalpa costella. Lineage (NCBI taxonomy): Eukaryota > Metazoa > Arthropoda > Insecta > Lepidoptera > Gelechiidae > Scrobipalpa > Scrobipalpa costella. Next base: position 26,909,272 of record OX463296.1, on the reverse strand, counting down.
TTTGCAAGTCGGTGGCGCCAGCGAGCGTCAGTGGCGCTTTTAAAGTAAGAGGTTATGTTGAATACAAATTATGAGAAAATTTTCCGAGACAAGGATGTTTGCGACGTGGCCCACGTGTACAGGAATTCCAAGAAGCTTCGCATTTAATATGCTAATTTTAGGAGAATTTACCGAACATTCATAGGTAAGACCATTATGGAGAAAACATAAATACTTCCACTAATGAATCTCACAGATATATGCAGAATACATGTATTTTCCGCAATTTCACAAACCATAAAACTCACAGTTAGGTTAACGCGCTAACAAAACACCAATGTTAGCATAGCAAAGACGAGAAAACTTGCATTTTACTGTGCGCATACGCATTCCCTGAAGTTGTTAACTGCGTTTGCGCAATAAATGTCAAAACAATCGAATGCATGCACCTGCATACAAAACCAGCCACCAGCAATGGTTGGGAAACACACAGAGAGCAACGTTCATCATTGCCATAGCCTGTTTGCGCCTCTTTTATGGAAATTACAAATTCTGTTCTTCATTTTCTGTTGGTTTTGAGTTTGGAATAGCCTTTTAACTTGTAGATAGTACAGATTTTCTGATTGGTGCTTATTTGTTTTGCAGAGTGCGTATGACTCAATGTCAATTCAAATCAGTATCCAGATACTACAGATATTCAAGATTTGTTTAAACTTGATCAAATGATAGTCGTGCAAATCTAACATCGTTGTCGTGTTCCACGTTTTGCTTGTCTGTCTGTCTGTGAGGCATGTCAGTCACAATTGTACTACAAGTCGAGAACACAAATAGTATCGCAACAAAACAAGGCAATGAATCAACTAGTGACTGCTACAATCCAGTATTTGTTTTCACGCAAACGAATGAAGCTACATATAAATTCTTTTCTACGTGAATAATTAACCCAAACCTAGCTTACACACAACCCACAACTGAAATGGCGTAGTGCCCTTTCAAAATGAATATGCAAGGGATTTAAATACAAAAGCCTGAGTCACCGCAGTAAGATTGTAACATTCCAAGCGTCGCCACTGAAAAAACAAAACCAGGCAATGCAAAAGTAAATGACCCTAAACTCCTAGCGTGGCATCCACCAGATATAAATAATATCAGTTGTTGACTAACTCCGCTGTCCTGAGCTGCCAACACACGACCTAATATAAACCCTAAAATGTCCCAATAAAATTGACAGTAGCCTACATATCGACAGCGATTTAATATCTTCTGGAAATGAGAAAGTCGCCCATATAAATATACGGAGTGGCGTGACTGAAAATTGCTTGAAACGACTGAGCGTATGCTCCCGATACCGTCACAGGAATTAAAACCGTATCCTGATTGAATTAAAGTACTGTTTCGAAATGAACGATCACAAATCATTAGTCGGTTTACTGTTGAACTCCACTTGCTAATGTGCGGAGCTGAAGTCTATCGTATTACGAACGTTTAAGGTTTTTATTTAGTTGGTAGTGAATGTTAATATTGTGTTTCGATTTATTGAAGGCATATGTCAATGGAGAGTGAGTTCTGTTCAGATTTAGTAGAGTTTAGATTGGATAGGCGTGCGTCGGAATGCCAGCTGGGAGATAGATAGCTACAGTAGAGTATGGAGTGGTATGGACCTCGGAGGCCCGGTATGTGTAATTAATCTGAACATTCAATCTATAGCAGACGTTCTAAACATTTCATTTAACGCTCTAGCGAGAAGTTTTTTAACTTTATCTTTCTCTCTCGGTAAGAAAACCAATACAAAAAAATATACGCTGCAATTAGCAAACCATCATAAAAGTTATCAATACAAATTAGCGTAGTTTTAAACAATTGTCCATCAATAATTATTTCGTCAACCAAATCACTCTTCTTCTATTATTCATCTGTTTTTCCTCCCTAACTCAGGTGGCACAGGTTGGCCACCTCTGTCTACTAGCAATAAATACCTCTGGTTGTCTGTCAGTGTGTCCTTCGCAGGCTGCAGCCGGACCGACCGGCTTCTCGTTAATCGCTCTATCGACGGAAACGCCCGATGTTTTGCAAACACCGCGCTACCAACATAAGATATACCTAAAGCCTTTGCTGCATCTTCTTTTCAAATCGAAATAAAGTAATTTAAATTCCAGAAAAAATATGATGACTGAACAGAAAGGGAAATTCTGGTCAATGCTACTATGTAGAGGATTGATTGGAATAGAACCTGGAAAAAAAGACGAGCAAGAAGGGTTTGTCTATCAATCTGAGACATTCTTCAACTGGTCTAGACAAACTGCTTTATAAGTAGGTACGTAGTGTAGTAAATGCTTCTTAAAAGCCGTTTCGAGCTAACTGTAGAGGCGCGTCGAAATCTCGGCGCCGCCGCTGCCTCGAATAACATTAAAACAAAGTGGCAAATATGCGTCGTGGCCCGTGATTCATAACTATGTTTGAGAATTGCTTTAATAATCAAAATGTAAAAAAAAGTGGCCAACACGATTTAAGAAGATGTCATAATTACAAAGATTGCTGAAGAAAAACCGAACCGATTTGCCAAAATACATGAAAGTGCCGAGAAATCAAGAGAGTATTAAAAAGTCACGCAGTAAAATAAACACAGATGAAAAGAGGAAACTAAATAAAATTTATGACCATCCACAAATTCTATATAAAAAAACTAAATTGAAAACAATAAACAAACAATAAATCCGGTTTAATACTCCATAAATTAGACTGAAAGTTGGAACGGCGGCGTCGTTGCACGTTAGTACTTACCTACTGAAGTATGGCCGAGTCTCAAGGACAGGACTATGCTTCACGGAATTTCAACTAATTTTAATGAGAAACTTTCACACTCGGCCCATTTATTATTCATATTTTAGAGTCATTCTTCAATATTGTGTTTCTGTGCAAAGTTAATAATTCTTATTATGATTTAAAGTAGAGCGCTAGTATGCAGCCTTGCGAAGTCAATAATCATTATTGTAACTATTTGTCACGGATCGAAGAACTGTAATGTAGAATATATTTAGTAATACTAAAAACCTTCTAAGAATTTAAACGAGGCCATGCTACATCGACCATGTCTCAAAGTGACAAACGCCAACGCGAAAACATACGAGATAAATATTTTGAAACAAGCCAGCTGTATAAGGCGAAAGAACTCTCCGTTAGGGTCATGCCGCCAACGCGAAAGCGTAACGTTTCGAGGAACAGTAGTAGTGGCCAGTTCTAAAATTCAAAAAACATTATACGCGCAGAGCGTTGCGCGCGTGTGAATCGCCAGAAATAGCGCGCCCGAATTATAACATGTCGGATGGCGCCAGCGACGGCGCCCGCCGGCCGGCGCGGCCCACGCCGCCGCACCGCGCACCGCCGCGCCCGCGCCGCACGCCCGACGCACCGAACTACCACTATTGTCAACATTGATGATATGTTACAGTCTAATTAATCGTTGTAGTACTGGACATCGCATTCCTCGTCGGGACTGTGCTTGCGATGCGGTACAGGGAACACGCGCTGTAGATGAATCACATCCTACTGTTGTTTCTTATTCGTGCCGCATAGATTTTGATTATACTGGCACTGGCATTTTGGAATGAGAAGTATTTATTATGCTTTACAATGCGCAAAGTGAAGATTGAGAAGATGTAACGTAGGATTCAATCTATAAAGGTATTGTTAGCAAATCAATTGTCAAACATAAAACTTGTCACTACCACATAAATATTTATAAGCAGCACGCATGGAATGCACATTACCTTTCCACTAAAATTTTCTTAATACACTGTATTTCTCCAAATCAAAATCAACCCATTCCGATGACGTCAGGAAACTATGAGATACAAAGGAGACTATTTTATATGCGATTAACGAACAAGCTCCAAATTGCTTTGATCGTTTGCGAAACAAAATTCAATCAAATAGTCGTTAGGGCTATTGTTTGTCATAATTGGAACATTACGAGTGCTATGTTTGTAATTGGAAATCACAAAGCAATTATTGATGCATTACTATCGTGTGAAGAAGCCGAGAGTAGTCAACCACCTCACCTTGTAACGACAACTAAAAACCCGAGCTGACATCTACCGGAACACTCGCGCAAAACAACACAGAACAAGATGATGCAAATGCTTATGCTAATTCAAGCTGTTGATTGATTGAAAGTATTTAAGCCGTAGAGGAAGAAACAAAGAATGCGATCGGGGAAGTAACAACGTTCCTGAACTCAATGTTGTAATTTGTAATTGATCGTCACGTATGGTGCTGGTATAGTGTGAACGGAGAAAGCCATCCTTGTTTACAAGTCTGTATTTGGAAACCGGGAAGTAATTCAATTTGTCTTTACCAAACTATTAACTGACGGAACACACAGACGAGTTATAAAGGTTTAAAAATTATAAATATTCATAGAATATTAATTTTATAGTGCGTCAGTTGTTGGAACGTCTCAAATACTAATTATAGGCAATTATATCATTGGGCTCATTGAAATGACCAACATCTGGCGGCATAGTTTACATAATTCAATATCGGCACGTTAGAACTACGTATTAATTAACGCTCGTTAGCGGAGCATCAAATACGAAGAAACTGTTGATATTGGATATTATATTGCAGATTGTGGAAGATATAAAAGGAACGAATGCTATAAACATTCAAATATTGCCATCAACCGTTGCCTCTTTAACTTTATCAGAAGTCCGTACTTCATATTTCAAAATAACCTACCTGATCATGATTCTATGGTTTATTAGATCCTGAAAAGTATTTATTAAAGTATCAGTTGTGAATAAGATTTCAAACTGAAGTGTTTTACTTGTGACCGTTCATAATTTTGAAATATGATTCGCATTATATCCTTAGGTCACTGAAACATTTATTTATTAAACATTTAAGCAGCATAAGAAATAAAACATTAGAGAACTGGAGGAATAATATTATAATGGCAGTAGTTTTTGCAAACCCAAAAAGGCCTCTTTAGTAGATAACCTGACAAACGGAATTCTTACTTAGTTACGAAAACATGAATGACTCAATTCCTATCAGACTGGTCTGGTTATGAACATTCTTCGCTAACTTTTCCTAGACTTGAATCTTGTTGATTCATAAAATAAACTCTGGCATAGTTTCACAAGAAGCAGACGAATGACTGTAGCAGTAAAGCTTTCTGTAAGGTGTGTGTTTTGTATTCACAAATCACAATTTGTTTGAAACCAGCAACATTTACACAGCATTGCAGTATTGCACATAAAGTATTCTGAGCACAGCTCACAGAAACAAACTGACTTTGAGGGACGACCAGAATAACAATTAAAGAAATAGGCCTTGAAAGTCAATAGCCGATTTGATTGACAATGATACATGAGATGGGATTTTGAATTACCATATCTAAGGTAACGCGCGTATCGCAAAGGTATTTGAAAATACATACTCGTATCTTCAATTTCTTCTCAGAAGTTGTTATGCATGACCACGACCGATAAAGCTAGATAAAAAAATTCTACCTGGATTATAAGAACGTTGACTTATAGATAGTTTAAAATATCATACAAGTTATTAAAATTGAGGAGAACAGCGCAAAAACAAAAATTCAAAAGCATCTGGCTTTAAGTAAAGTTAAGAAAGAAAATCATGTTGTTGATATTGAAGTTGCTGATGATATGAGCAGCCCTAATATAAATGATAACGAGTTGGACAAGAGAAGGACCGGCTCCGGCGCGGGCGCAGGTGCCGTCAATGGCGATCGTATTACCTTCGAAACCTTCGATCAAACATTCAACCAGTCCTATCCTACCTACAGCGAATTTATATTATAAATAAAGTTTTTGCAAATTTTGATTCGATAAACAAAATTTGAAAAACAAACCAGCTAATTATGACTGCCAAAACTAACAAACATGATGATAACGATAATACTCTTAATTAACTTATTAAAAATTATATAACGTTGATCAAACATAATGAAACTTTACATCAAAAACTAATTTATAAAGAATTACTTGCGACAAAGGGAAGTAACAATAGTGCAGCGGATACAATGCCGCCGGACGACCATTCACAAATACAACAAAGAAGCCCAAAAACATGACCAGACTGCAATAACACGAAAAAAACCGATCACGAAAATCAAGTTGAGCTTACGCAGTGGCGCGTACCTGTGCCTGCGCCGCCGGTCCCCCCTCCCGCGCCCCCCTACCCCGCACCGCCGCCGCCCCCGTCCGCGCGGCGCGACATGGCGCCGGCGCCAGCCGCCCGACAAGCAATTATGGCTAAATAAATATCGGCCATGCCGCCGCCGCCTCCAAGGCGCTCACATCAACAGATGGATTCTTATTCGAGTATATATAGACGACATTATTAAATTTTGGACACGTAATGGTGGTGAAATGGCATGTGGGCTCAGTATTACTTGTAAAAGGTAGTCGGGACCGATAATGTTTGTCCGCCGCGGATGTGGGCTTGAGCATCTAACGTGGGCCGGTCACGTAATGGACTTTGAGGTTTGGTGATGACAACGGTACAAATTATACGAGTTGAGGAGTAGAGTTGGAAGTGTGCGGGCGTGAGTTGGTGGCGTCGCGTCGGCGCCTGCGCATGATAAGATAAGGATCCCCTGAGCCGCGGCCGAAACGCCTCGCATAAAAACATTCACAAATAGAGGCCGCCAGCCAGCGCCGAGATTGGCGCCGCTCGCTCGCACACGCCTCAAGCCACGTACTACGCTCCAAAGATTGATGTGCATGAATTATTTTTAAGTTCTTCGACATTTCCTTTATTGAGCCCGCCAACGGACCACTGCAGCCGTTGAATACAATAAGAATACAAAAAATATGAATTAAATTAAGCAGGTGCACCAGCAACAGCTGACGATAGAACGCACAAGCCTCCGTATTATTATGATAGACACGCTCATAAAACTTAAATTATTGCTTTCCTTCATTGTAACGTGAGCCGTTTAGGAAAAGATACTTACATAGAGAAAGTAGAAAACAATGTCACAGACGAATCCAAAGACATTTTCGAAAGGACGAATAAAAATGTTGCAATCAGTTACCAGGACAAAAGACAATGCAAATGAAGATGATTATAAATCAAAAAAGAATGCCGAGTTGATGACGCCAGCTATATTTAGTCTGTCTGTGGGAACCTGCCGCGAAAGTTGACAAAAACGGTGGCGACACGACTCGTCGAGACCGAGACGACGCCAGAGCAAAAAAAAACGCACAGGTGAGGTCCGCCTGAGGATACGCGGAGCCAGGTGGATCGGAATTCGACAGGGCAATTTCCGACATCACGAAAAAAGATTAAAACCATCCCAATAATTTACTAATTGATAGCAATATTGAATTTAACGATGAAGAAGATACACGAAATTAAAACATTCTAAAGTAAAGAAACAGCAAAAATTGTTTGTAAAATATGGATGTTGTGAAAAGCCTAATGCAGCAAATATGAAGCAAGAAACCGTGAAAATCACAAGAGCCAATAAATTGAGCAAGTAACGAGGCTATAGTTTGATCAACGTCGCCATACATGGCTAGCGAGCGAAAGTGAACGGTCGTAGTCACAACGAATTATGGCATAGTTACTGTAACAGACATAATAATAGGATCCATTGAAGAGAATATTCCGCAAAAGGTAGAACGTTCTTATTGGGTTCCGCCAGTTCATGCAAAATCGAAAAGGTGTGGCGAAGCTGGCGCCAATCAAACGAGATTAAAGGATTGGTCGATCAGAAATAGCTCGGCTTCTCTTAGCAATACTATTCCTAATGATGACGCAAGTGCAATAAAGGGTGAAGAATATAAAGGCAAAGACGAAGACAGTTTCGACATCAGTAATGATAATGAAGTTCACTGACCAATCCGCCGCGCTGCAGGGGCCCTGCGAGCCTGCCCGGACTACCCACATTAGGAAACATTAATATTCATATTTTTTCTTGCCTTTCCTCTTAATTAATATGCTAACAGGCATTGTCAACACACCTACATCGCAGGCTCCCAGGCCGCTGCGTGGGCGCAGCTGTAGGCGACGTGAACCGCGCGTGAGCCGATGTCACGGACACTCATTACAGAGGAAACATCAAATTGAACACTCAAAGCGTTCTACCTCACTTCTAAACCTTTGATTGAAACCTTAGCTAATTTGAAAAGAGTTGTAATAACAGGAAATAGTTGAGCCATGAAATGGGTTTTATGTTATGACATCCTGATCCGATTTAGAATTTCATTTTATGAGTAATCGTATCTGATCCATTAGATTTAAACGCCCAACGATCAGCAGCAAGACAAAAAAGATTAAACGCTATAGACATGAGTAAAGACTTTATAGTCGATTGCGATCTAAACTAAAACCACTCGACTCCTCAGCATGCGTCAACTGTATGTCGAAACGTTGAAGAAAGTAATGACGTCATTGCGTACAATCTTACACAAGCTGCTGTCTTACAATTAAAACGAGGTAACGTTGTAGAGTTTGACGAGTTGTAATAAAAATAATAAAGAAAAGCCGCAAAGAGGTCACCGGCAAGGAAACAAGGAGGCGGCAACGAGTACAAAGGCTGCCGGGCGGTAGCGCCATTGCCTGACGAATTAAAAAGTTAACGGGCGCGCGCGCCGCCGCCGTCGCGGCAAGCCGGCGCCAGCGCCGTGACCTTGTCTACTTATCGCGAACGCATGACCCTCGCGCGCAGATTAGGTGATAGGTTCTTACTTTGCTTACGCCGACGATATCATGTCCAAAATTCGTAAATACTCACAACGGAATGCCATAAAAATCTTTACGACTTCGGACTAATTCGACAGGTCAAAAGAACAACTTGATGGAATGGACATAAAATAAACTGATCACGATGAGATACAAAAGCTTTAAAATAATCGGGATATTAGAGATTTGAAAATATGCATAATAAGTATCTAATAAATAGTGACCTTTAAAAATTCGATAAAACAAACTAAAGAAACTATACGACCGTTGATGTCAGACTCTAAAAATAGACTAACGAACGGAAATGTTTACAATCTGCTTTACAGGGTTCGAAAGCTGTATTTCAATTTGGTTTTGAGACGAAAACTTGTTTAAAAGAAGTAACTTGTGAGGATATAACAATTCATGCAGAGGACTGATGTTTGGTGCGCACGATGCGATGACGTCACAACTCACGTAACGTCAGATAGAGAAACAAACAGTAGCGATAAGAGAGTGATAACGATTTGCACTGATAACCGCTGCAGCCAACGTGAAGTGAGTCGCGAGTCAGGGCACCGGGTGAAGGAAAATGAAAGGTAAGGACAACGTGAAGGGCCCAGTTAAGTACATGGATTAAAAGATAAGCAAGCAATGTTAGAGCAAGACCAGTTTGAAGCGTTTATAGCGCAAGCATAGATACTTAGGAAGGTTAGGTTTGTCTCGAGGCCGTTTGTTCAGGATTTGCACATACAGAATCGAACACACATCCATGTTTTCAACACTGAAAACCACTTTTAACCATCGGACATTCAACTATAAACCAAAACATCCAATCTGAACTTCGTCGACGCATTCTCGTATCACTTTTTGTTCACGATCCATCCATTCCGTATCACTATCAGCATCATACATTCACTGAACGGGCTCCGTTTCGAGTGGTACGCGTCGGGAAGCACTCGGGCCTCGAGATTCGTCGGCGTTTGTGTTTACTCAGTGCACTTGTTGCGCGGGTCAACGTCCGCACGTACCAGGTTTGCAAAGGCGGCTCCAGTGATGAGGGTTGCAGCAGTGGAGCTCGCAGCAGAGCGGGAGGCGCCGCAGCTCACCCAGCTCTCGCAGGTCGGGAAACCTGAAGGCGCGGGCGGCGGCGACGCAAAGCTGCGGCTGGCCGGCCACGCAGGCCCCGGCGGAGCCCGCGTCCAGCGCGCGCGCCAACCGCCGCAGCTGGTCGTCGGGCACCGAGGGCGCGCCGGCTTGAGCCAGCCGCCGGCGCAGGCCGCGTCTCCGGAACATCACATGCCGCGGCCGCCGTCACGAGCCGCGCGGCCGCGATCGCCACGCGACGCACTCTAGCTTGCGGAACATCATCTCTCGCCGCGTGCCGGCATTCGACTGACCGCCGAGCGCGCCCACTGCACTCACGCCCGCCGCGCCGCGAGGGGCGACGTCTCCGTCTCTACAAATTACCTCAGTCAATTTCCCCACGAAGTAGGGGAATCATGGAGTATATTCAAGAAGAATTCGTCGAAGATGGTTCGAATATTATTTTAGGTAAATCCTCAATTTGTACGTAAGTATTTTTAGATTACCGTTAAAGTGACTATAACTTTCAGCAAACTTTCCTGTTCAAAAGAGTCATTAACAGCAATGATTTGGTTGTACACAAGACAAATAATGAATGTTTTGCATGATCTGATGATCTTTGCCTTGATAATGGTAGGTACTTCTTAGTACGAACGATGTACAGGCTGTATTTATTTTATTAAGATCTTAAAAATTCAAGAAAATCCAAAAATGTTACCATGCAATAAACAAAATTCAAATTTACATCAAAAAGACATCCCCCACCAGATTATTAGATACGCGTAGGATATTGTCATTTTGCCTGTACATCAAATCAAGCCTTGAAGACTACTTAGAAAGTTCTGTTCATCCAAAAAATGTATACTCGCTGGCTGACTATAGAAAACTCTAATAAGTCCAATCCAAAACAACATCTCCACAATCATTCTCCCCAGAAACAGGCGTCATTTCTCTGTGGGCTACCCTGCGGGGGGAGCCGTGGCGCGGGGCGGGGGGCGTACTGGCGCCGTCGCCGGCGTCAGGTGTATGCGCGTGTGTGCGTGCGGCGCCACCCGCCGCGCGGCCTGCAGACGCGACACCCAGGCGACCGGCTTTGTGGATAAGAGGTTATGTCTCTCAGAGGTTGCTTGTCACGAACTAAATACTTTAAGGTACATTGTTTGTGACGAATTAATTGTGGATAATAATAAATAGCACATAAAATAATCTCTATAAACAAACGGGTGCTTCAAAGTCGTTGAAGATAATATTACCGAAGATAACTATAGATTACCGAAAATGGTAATTATAATGGTTTATTGACATTAAGTTTCCTGTTTAAAATTTAAATACTAAACACTAATACGTCTGTAATATAATAAAGGTAGTTTATGGATTTAAGCGTGGTCTTTGATATTGTGCCTCATGATCAATTAATATTTTTGTGAGGTCTATGGAGTCCGGAGCATAATAATTTTAAAATGTACCATAGAAATACCTAATACTACGAGAAAAATAACACTATTTGATGATTTTTAATGTGTAATAAATAACCTAATGACTTTGGCGCACCACTGGGGAGTACCTATTGGGGCCATTATTTTTTTGACATACATCAATGATTTACCCAATGTATCAGATTAGATGATATTACATTATTTTGTTTTCTTGTTTCTCGTGGTCTAGTGGCTAGTGCCATGGACTCCCGATCCGGAGGTCGTGGGTTGGATTCCCAGGGGGGAAACACAAAGTTGATATTTGAGAATAAATCACTTTGTGATTTTTTCCCCAGTTTGGACATTGCAGGCGAAATCTCCTGATTGCCCGAAAAAAAAATCGTGCTTCGGAGGGCACGTTAAGCCGTCGGTCCCGGTCACTGTCTTTGATAGTGGTCGTTACTCAAACCATGTCAGACGCCTGATAGTTGTGCTACTAGGCGGTTTAAAAACTCTGACACCAGGGTTCATCGGGTCCATAGACTCGATACCCACTCGACAGAAGAAGAAGTTAATGATCATATTTAGATAGCATTTTTCACCGGAAAATACTTTCAATATTTTTTCTTTTCTGAAGTGATCCAGTGCTTTCTGCTGTTGTTTATTCTTTGGCCGGCCGTCGTCCGGAATGCGCAAGCTAAAAGACACATCAACTTAATAAATGACTGCCCCTCACGATAGCGGCCGAATCTTTGCATCTTGCACTTGTTACTTTACTACAAACTATACTATTGCTGCTACTTATAGGTACTTTACAACTGCTACTTTACACTGCGCCGCTGCTGTTTATGATAATGGCTATTATCATGTAGAAGTAGAGTTGGCTAATATTTTAATTTTAGCTTTACGGACCGCGGTTTTACTTACAGCTAATGAAATCAGCTTTTTTTCGTGGAATTGTGTTTTTTTTTCATGCTGGACTGAGAACAAGGAAAAACATAGAATGTGTCAACTGCATTTCCCCCATGGGCATGCTGTTAAAACCGGCTAAGGGATTCGAGGGTGTCAGTATATTGCAAATTAGGCGATGGGCTGACAACCTGTCACTACAGCAATATACATGCAAATCTATCTTAAATAACCCTCAAAACTTTGTCAGACGTGGCGGAACGCCCTTTATTTATTTATTTATTTAACAGTTTATTGTACACAATAAAATACAAAGAACATATACATATAATACAAAGACACAACAGGCACAGCTTATTTCTAAAAAGAAATCTCTTCCAGCAGACCTAGACCTTTGTTTAAGTCGTTTGCGCTCTGGCTTCCCCTGTAGGGATAAAGGCGTGATTATATATGTGTATGTGAATTTCAACTGTTACTGTGATAAAAACTAGTCTGTATATTACATGTAACTTCCTAAATGTTTTTTTTTTATTATTTCAGTATTGATTAAAGTTAGATCTAGTATGTGTTGAGAGCTACAATTATGTTTGGTTATAGAAATCTTTAAATTTAGAGCGTAAGGGTCTGCCGGAGTTGTGAAATCCCATACAAACGTAGTTTCGCTTTTATTCCTAAGCAGAAAACCAAACTTAACCAAACTCCGTACCTACACATGACCAAATGCATCGTATCTATGCTTCTAATTAGGTTCGGTTTGAAAGTATTAACTAAGTACAAAATAAGAAATCAAATTTAATTTTAGGCTATTTTCACACAATATCGTATTTTCGGTCTTATTTTGTTTATACTTAATATTTTCAAACCAAACCTAATTAGATACATAAATATGATGCATTTGGTCATGAGTACGAAGTTTGATTAAATTTGGCTTCCCACGGCTTACCAGTATTTCTCTACTATTATTATGCATGTATTATACGTATAAACTCTCCTCTTAAATCACTCTATAAAACTATCAAAATCCGTTGCGTAGTTCTAAAGATCTAAGCATACAAAAAGTTCGTTTATTTAACGTCGAGTTATCGATACTAACTTGTTTTGCAGCTCATAAACTGATTTTCCTTAAAACTCTAAAGAAAGTGAACCGCAAAACGCAAACATATGTTTGTAACAAGTTTTATAGTCTGCGGTTCCGAAATTTGGACATCTGCTAAGTTGCAAAGAAAGTGCTGTCTAAGGGCTACAAATACAAAACACGTTGGTATTGATAACGCAACGTTAAAAAAACGAACTATAAGGATAGACGTACATCCGACACACTGGAAGCGACTTTGTTTTATACCTACTATGTAGTGTAGTGATAGAGTACCTATACCTTATCAAATCAAACAATTTTATATGAGAAATTAAAAGTTATAGTTTGTTTCTAAACACATCAATCAGCTTGTCGCCGGAATCCTGTTGGAAAATAGTTGTAAAGCCGGTGAGTCCTTTACGTGTTCAAGTATCGCTGTAATATTTGGGATCATTCAGCCAGACACAGTCCCAGGAAGGCCCATAAAGTACGCGACCAATGATGTTTATCCCACACCACTCTTTAATGAATTATGTAGAGTTAGTAATTACGTAGTAAATCCCTTTTTTTTATTTAATGATAAAGTTCACACTCTTTCTTTCCAGCCTACATATCCTACATATTTAACCATTTAGTAGAGAATGAGACTCATATTAAATGCTGTATATTTGTTTATGTGCGTAGAAATACTGGAGACCAACTTCATAAGGATTCGCAAAAAACTACGTAAGTTGCTAAATACCCACAGGCATGTATTCAAAACAGAAACAAAAGGAAAGGTTAACTTGTTTCGTTGTTTTTGGTAGGTACTTTTCTACCAGATTATTACAAATATCTCTACATCGATATCCACAAAATAAATAAAAATGTCTACCTCATGAAATTGAAGAAAATCCATAGAGTAAACACACAGGTACTGTCATTCTTCATCGAACAACACATCACTTACGAATATTGCATCCATAGTTTATAATTATAAATTACTTTATTATAAATAAAAAGTTTCTTATTTTTTTTTTTTCATAAATCTTTATCACATTAATATTTTCTTATATCACATCTAAAAAGTTTGTCATTATTGTCAAATTAGTTTGATCCCATGAGAAAGTTTTTCCGCGTGTGTATTCGAATTTCCCGGGCGTGCGTGCGACGCGGCGGCCCGCGGGAAAATGGCGCGAACCGCGGGAAATCCGCGTATTTATGCGCAGCTCGCAGCCTCCCAAGAGCTGTGAATGAAAACTGACCTTCTGCGCGCGTTTCAGAAAACTACAAGTTACAAGTACAGTTCGGTGTACATTGCGAACGTGGTGAGTAAATTAATCTTCCCTGTATTGTAATAGCTAACTTACTTCGCAGTGTACATCGAAATGTACTTATTCGTAAATGGCCGTGAACTTTGCGCCAGTCTCCGCAGTTACAACTTACGGCGGCCTAGGCTTTTGAACTTTTTAAGGGTGTTTTAATGTGAGTTCTTCTCGTAGTGTTTGTTTGAAAATGTTGATGACGAATATTTTACTTCGGATTAAATTTTCAGGTTCAAAGTACGTAGATACCTACTTCGAAATTATGACGAGTCATAGAATAAAATAAATATCCAAAAATAACTATACGTCCTACAATTTATTCCTTGTTCGTGCTCGTGCAAACTAATCGACTTTTCCCAAGGCACATAAAAATATCGTCTATTTTCTAGGACTCTACAACTTACGTAACTACAATAACTCTATGTAAGTACGTATTAGCGTTAAAAATTAGCTTGCTTATGAGTAGATAGCTACATACCTTACCGTTCATACCCAAAAAAAGTGCACTTTAATTTAACAGGCTAATTCAACACCAAGAAACCCCTTATCTAAACACGTAGCCAATAGCGAACAAACAAGCCACTATACAAGATGTGAACAAAATCGATCAGTCTACATGTTGTGCTTGTGTTCCCATCTCAATAACAAATTCAAGCATGGCGGGCAGCGGGTAGTTGAGCAATAAAGAAAGTAGCAGCAGATTGGCACGGCGAGGTGCCCACTGTCGCCGATACCCACCAGAGCAGTGTTGCCAACTCGGAGAGGAGAGAAAACGAGAGATGAATCAAAATATTTATTTATTTCAGACAGAACAGCATTAACCTTACTCTCCGCAGGTATCGTGATCGAAACAGCAGCAAAAGCAAGCTTCCTGCGAATGAAACATCTTGCACAACGCTTGCCAATCCGCCTGCCAAATGAGGCGAGTATACTAAAGTCCATCCGTGAATGTGTAGTTATTAGTTATATGTAAGAGTTTTGAGTAAGAGCACTTGTGTATGTTGGGTAAGAAAAAAATGTTATGGGTCCAGCTGAATACCAGCGCTGCAGCTTTAAACTGCAGCATACGCTGAGTTGGGTACCCTTTTCGGTGTCCATGTTTTGTATTTTATTGTATTTTTTTTATGTTTTGTTTTATCGGGTACTGAATAAATGTATTTTCTTTCTTCTTTTCTTTCATCCAATGAATGAGGGATGTTATATCCATGTCAATCGGTGAACGGTGGTACATGTTGTAGTATAAGGTAGAGCTGACATTACTCATAGAATCTGGCTGCATAGAAACAATCAATTTGTCCCAATTTTCCCTGGTTGGCATCACAGATGTTGCCGCCGCGCCGGCAGGTCGCGCGCTCGGGCCGGAGCCGGCGGCGGCGGCGGCGCGCCGGCCTGCCTCCGACGTCCGCCGTCCTGCCGGCGGGACGACGCTGGCGCCCCGACGCCCCATCGGCGGCGGTGCCACCACGCACCAAACCCCGCGTGAGAAAAATACATGACTTGTTGTTATCATTCGGGTTATTGGATAAATTAGCCTTCTCTATCACTTTCAGGTTAGGTAAGGCCTCGTCAAAGAGCTAAAGGCCAAGTTCCGATCAAAGATAGCTATTTATTCCGATTAGGGTAATAAGGATTTCTTGCCCATGCTGTGAGACACTTATATTAATAAGGATCATATGTTTAATTCCTGATAAGCTTTTAAAATCTTTACAATTTTAGATCTAAATAAGTCTAAATAATAATATTTTCCCACAGTAAAATCTAAGTTGTGCCGCTCTTGGTTAATGGTAAAAGAAGTTTAAAGTCAATCTAGTAGTTTCAGAGCGTATTCGAATCAAACATACAAAGTTTTCTCCTTATTATACGGTGCAGATTAGCATGAAACAAAAAAGATAACCCGTAGAAAATTTTGCCGAGAAATAAAATAAATTTATCATTATCACAGTCACAAGTAGTCTTTGCTTTTAAATTAGCTTCAATGATATACGACAATTCATTATCAAATTTTATTTATATGCATTTTAATCTTGTTGCTAAACATATTAATGCAGTATTTTGTACATTGCAGTAGTAACTGGTTCATGAAATGACTAATATAACAAATCATCAACGAAACTTATCAGTTGCTAACGAAACTTATCTTATCAGTGATTTATGGCTCGAAACAGTCACACCGTGCCAGAGTGCGACCATAGTCAATCTGATAATGATAAGAAGCAAATCGTTTATACGGAAGTTCAAATGTTTCATTGTACCGGATTAGGTAGGTAGCGGTTTTAATACAGGTGAATTTGAGTTGAGAAGTTTTATAATATAGATAAGGCCAGGATTAAATTCTCATGGTATTTGTCAAAGATGCGGAAACTGTTGCCCACCCACGACTAGCTATTGCCGCCTGCGTGTAAAATTATAATAACTATAAGACCAAAGAAACCGTCCCCAGCGCCGCCCCCTAGTCGCCGGATGCTTAATGTTAACAACTAGAAGATTGTCCTGTATACTACCTACTGCTAATATTGCTTACTAGAACTACCTAGTAAACTACGGTCGAACAAACTTGGAAAACTATTCAGGAAGTTTGGACTCAGATTGAAGCGGGCTCGCGAGTCGAGTCGACAGTACAAAAGTATGTAACAACAAATTAAAGCGCCGAATAAACGTACATATGAAATTCAAAAACCGAAAAACACATTGGTACCAATGCATGCGTGGTGGGATTCGAACCACGATCTCGCCGCTCAGGAAACAGCGGCCCTGTCCAATACACCATCGAGCTCTCTACGAAATTAATATTTACCATAAGAAAATATTGTGTGCCTGCGGGAAAATCTGATAACGGTCGTTGTCGCTATATTGTCGTAGCACTTACTACGCCGTAGCAAATAGTTTTAAAACTGAATAATTAATAAAAAGTGTGTAAGTAAATATCTATTGCAACGGGGTTCCACCGTAGTGGGAACAATGTCCATAACCCTAACAGCGATCAGTCGCAAGAACTAGTAGAAGGGGATCGGGGAAAAGAGTTTGATCTTACATTAAACTTTACTTAAACCCGGCTCGCCTGTATCTTTTACCAATCTATATCTATCTATCTATATCAGCCTATATCTACCCACTGCTGAGTATAGTCCTCTTCTTTTACCAATAAAGAAGGAAAATGTTCCGCTCTCTTCGCTCGCAAATATTTAAGTTCATTGCTCACCGTTTCCATATTTTTTTTGTATTTTACACATACGAAACAATATTTGGTCTTATCAAACCACGTGGCAAGCATGACATACCCACCACAACTATTTGGCTATCGGAACGATGATTCTAGCTCTATCTTGTCATAAACAAATTTTCATAAACACACCTTTAAGAGGATACATCCAAAATTATCCGATTCATAATGGGCGGAGCCAGTCTCGTTTGCGGGGCGCCCCCCTCTATGCGTTTACGTAGCGTAAACGCGCGCGAAATTTAAATTATGCACGGCAGTCAAGGTTGTTCTTTTACTTTAAAATAGATACAACCAATGCTACAACTGTCAGTTACAGCTAAATAAAGGTAAGTAGTACTTACTAAGTATTCGTAAGTGAATAAAATAATAGTGACATAACAAACATTTATTTTTAATTATAAAAATAAGATAAGAAAGAAAACTGAATTCGTGGTCTGAGTTGAAAAGATTTTTACCATAAAGCACTGTATAAAAAACTACTTCCTTAAATAAGGGTGTAAATGACATTATTTTATTAATAATAACTGCCTGCGTACTTTAAATATGTTAACCTGTAGTTTTATGGTACAGGAGCCAAGCGTTGGTAATCGCTTTGGTATAATTACTCACCAATGTCGATCTTATACATATTTCTTGGTATCTAATCTACTCAGAATCATGGTCTAATTTACCACCCCCAAGTATTCGTTACGATGACATTTACACCCGACATAGTCCGAGAGTAAGGCGGTCAGTGAAATTGTTTCATCGAGTGAGACAGTGACAGAGAGACGGTGAGGGGCGACGGCGAAGAGCGACAGCGAGGGGCGACGGCGAGGGGCGACGGCGAGGGGCGACGGCGAAAGGCGACGGCGAAGGGCGACGGCGAGAAGCGACAGCGAAGGGCGACGGCGAGAGGCGACGCCGAAAGACGACAGCGAGAGGCGACGCCGAAGGACGACAGCGAGAGGCGACGGCGAAGGGTGACGGCGAGGGGCAACGGCGAAGGGCGACGGCGAGAAGTGACAGCGAAGGGCGACGGCGAAGGGCGACAGCGAGAGGCGACGGCGAAGGGTGACGGCGAGGGGCGACGTCGAGGGGCGACGGTGAGGGGCGACGGCGAAGGGCGACGGCGAGAAGCGACGGCGAAGGGCGACAGCGAGAGGCGACGGCGAAGGGTGACGGCGAGGGGCGACGTCGAGGGGCGACGGTGAGGGGCGACGGCGAAGGGTGACGGCAAGAGGCGACGGCGAAGGGTGACGGCAAGAGGCGACGGCGAAGGGCGACGGCGAGTGGCGACGGCAAAGGGCGACAGCGAAGGACGACGGTGAGGGGTGACGGCTAAGCGCGACGGAGAAGGGCAGCTAGATAGGGCAGTAGCTGAATGAAACTATTTTTGACTTCTAAATATTTTTATTATTAGTAGTGACTGCTTGTTTAGTAAGAAATATAGGTGTATGTTATCTGAAATAAATGCTTTTTTATTTTCATTTATTTTTATCATAATTATCATTAATCAAAGTACTTTCTTTTCAGATTAACTAGATACATACTAGACAAAGCATCTATAATTTGTTTAATAAAATAGTAACAAAATAATGAATAGATATAAATTAAAATTTTGAAAATGTAACTACAGTTTCAACATTTTCAGACATATTATGATGATTTGAGTCTCCTTGGTCTTGATTTTCTTTACCTTCACCTGCTTTCTGAATTTTGACATAAACAGGATCCCGGATCTTCAAATTTCTTGGGTGACGGGGATCAACAAGCTCCGGTAAAAGACAATCAAAATAAAAAGAAAGCAATTTTGGCTCCATTTTCTCATTCCAAAACTGATCATTCTTTTCTAATACTTCAATTTTTAGCTTATTCTCGCCGTACCATACAGCTAATAAACATTTGGAATATTTGCATATGTGCATTTGGCCCTGTGCTTGCATGAACCAATCTGAGTTTTGGTTAATATGAATTGCACCTGTTTTTTTATCTTTTTTCCAGAAATGCATTTTGCCCTCGGAAATAGCTGTGTCTATTCCTGTTTTGTATGGTGCAATAGGGCACTTTACTTCAACAAGCATGTCATCGGCAATTCCGTCAGGGGTTGCCCCTAAAAATGGATAATTTTCATCGATAAATAAACCACATGGCTGGATATTTTTATTGATGAGGATAGATAACTCTTCCAGCGCCTGTTTCTCATGCTTCTTCCCATGACTTATAGAGGCAACGTGATCAATGTTTGGTTTGTACAACATGTTTTTCACCATATTAACACACGAGTTCGTGGTTTTTCGCTTAATTACTTTGCCAAAATTAGAAGCCGTTAACAAATTTCGGCGCAATTCCAGCCATTCCCCGCTTTCGCTTTGGAGAATGGTTCGCTGTTCAATGGCACGACGTTCTTCATCTGTTTTTTTTAAAGATTGCAAAAATGACATTCTTGCTAGCTCATAGCTCTCCGCATCTAAATCAGGTCTTTGAGCATTCTCTCCGTAATCAAAATCGATTTTTTTATGGCATAGCTGGCGATTCTTTTTTCTGCTTAGTGTTTGGTTATATTCTCTTCTTTTTTTGACTTGCTCTTCAAACTTTTTTATTTGTTTTGAAGGACTTTTATTGTGAATAGTTTTATGCACAGTATTTAATAATTTACCCGAGTTAAACGAAACAACTGCGCCAGCACATCTTGCTTGGTACGAACGTTTGAGTGCGTAATTGATTCGTTTTCCTCCAATAAATTTGGCTATAACGCCATTTAGCCTTTCCACGACATTACTGTCAACGTCTTCTATTAAGCTTCTTGCCTGAGAAGCGGTGTGCCCCACAAAGTAACGAATTCGTTGAAAAAGTTGTGTATTAAATTGGTTTTTAATATCTGCTGCTGACTCTGTTTGCTCGGAGCAGATCGATTTATTGCATTCATCATGGTAACCATATGCATGAAGCATTGAATTAGCAATATCTTGGTGTAAAAATTTAATACTCTCTGATTTAGTGTTTCCAGAGGATTTATGCCATTTTATTGAATTGCAAATATATTTGCGCCCGCTCAAAACTTTGCCAGTGGTAAGAATCTTTCGTTCTGTTTTTAAATATTTAGTGTCGGATTGTAATTGCTGCAATTTTGTACACAGATTTCTCAGTATGTGATTTCTGCAGCCAATTTTTTCTACTGTGGTAGAAGAATATGGTCGAGATTCCAATAGCTTTGCATAAGTGCTACTGTCTCCATCGGCAATAAACCTGGCATAAATTACACCATGCATTTCGATTGAGAGTTTGAAGCCTTCGCATATAATTGTACTTTCCATAGCTGTGGAAGATCCAGTAAAATTTCGGAAGCATTCATGTTGCTTAGCGACTTCATTCTTCTTTTCGGCTCTGGCACAAATGCAGCAATACTTATTTTTTACTGCTAAAAATAATACCTGACCAAATCGTCTTCCAATAATAGCAGCAGTGCCTGATAATGCGGAATAATTGGTTCTGTAGGATCTTTTACACCAAGAACCATCTAAAACGACATCAATTATGGGAATACCATCTTTGTCAACATTTCCTTCTTCGAGTGCAGCTTTCCGTTCACGATCGCCGGCTTTTTTCATTTCTTCCCAAGATGTCACTTCCCACTCATCACAAACTTCATCTTGTGAAACTCTATATTTACGTTCTGACATGATTGGCATATCCAATGCAGCTGTTATTTGTTTTAACTGAGCGTGACCACATCCTGCTGCCATTACACCAGCCACGGCATTTTTATTTAAATTTTCATTCGAATTTTTGATTTTAAAATCTTGATTGCACATATTGCAATGTAGTGTAAATGTAGATGTTAAACCTTTTTGTACTTCTGCCTCAATTGACATCGAATGAAGTCCACAGTTAAATAAAGAATTATGCCCAGAAATATTCATAATTTCTTTAAAAAAATGATGAACATCTATTATTCTGTGACCATCGATCTCGTGTTTCTTGAGCGTTACAGTCTGAAACGAACAAAAAAAATTAATTTAAGGAAAATAAGTTTTGTGTAGTAGCAACCACAAAAACAATATTTACATTATCAACTGCTATATTAAAAGGAATTGGTGAGGTTTTTTCGGTAGCGTCTGAATGTACATTAGCTTTCAAGATTGTTCTGAAACAAAAAGATATATTTTAAAGATTACACACGGTAGATATCAATATCAATAGATCAATATTATTATTTTTAATGTAAAGGAAGAACTGAGTGCTTGCATAATATATTATATCGGAGCGTAAAAATCACGATGTAGCACTAAAACTTAATTATTTATTGGCTAGCTGTTTGTAAGAATGATCGGCTACCAAGATGTCTTACCTTTCTTGGTCATCAAATAAAGAGCAAGACTGCATGTCAACATATTTTCTTGTGTCATTGGGGTTTCCTTTGTCATGACTGAAGTAATTTGTTTGTGACGACGACATTTCAGATCTGAAAAATAAAATTTACAAGTAACACATGATAATACATGACCGATAGGTATGCAGGCAGTATTTATTTATTTATATTGGAAAAGCGCCCAAGTATTACTATATCATTTAAACCCTGCATACGTATAAAATCGACATTGGTGAGTAATTATACCAAAGCCATTACCAACGCTTGGCTCCTGTACTATTAAAAAAACCACGATGGCCCACTAAAACTAAATTATTCATTTGCTATCTGTTTGTAAGAATTATCGGCTACTAAGATTTCTTACCTTTCTTGGCCATCAAATGAAGAGCAAGGTTGCGTGTCTACATATTTTTCTGTGTCATTAGGGTTTCCTTCAATGTCATGACTGCAGTAATTTGTTTGTGATGACGACATTTTGGATCTGAAAAATAAAATTTACACCGTAGTACATGACTATATTGGAAAAGTGCCGAAATATTCGTTACGATGTCATTTACACCCTGTATATGTATAAAATCGACATTGGTGCGAGTATTTATACCAAAGCGATTACCAACGCTTGGCCCCTGTACTATAAGAATGCATGTCAACATTTATAATTTATAATAATTATAATTATATTTATAAAAAAATATCATTTTTCAAGTACGCAGGCAGTATTTATTTATTTATATTGGAAAAGCGCCTAAGTATTCGTTACGATGTCATTTACACCCTGTATATGTATAAAATTGACATTGGTGAGTAAATAATTATACCAAAGCGATTACCAACGCTTGGCTCCTGTACTATAAAACTGCATGTCAATATATTTCAAGTACGCAGGCAGTATTTATTTATAAAATAATAATTTATAAAAGGTCTGTGTGGTGCCGGGTTAAAACAGCATCACCCCATATCTTCCTGAGGGTGTCGTAAGAGGCGACTAAAGGATAAATCCAGGGAATGGGCAGCAGCGTTCCCTACGAATTTATAACTCCTACTGCGCTCACCAACCCGCCTGCCAAGCGTGGTGAGTATGGTATATACCCCCAACTGTTGGGGAGGCCCATGTCCAGCAGTGGACTGTTGTGGCTGATGTTGAATATAAAAGGAAAGTTGTCGTAGGTACTTACTTTTTACTTTTTGTGGCTTCTCTCATAGCACTTGCATGCTTGCGTTTTCTTTTTAGTATTTCGCGCTTTTTTCCTGGCGCGGGTTTATTTCTTTTATTTGCCATTGTGTCACGTTTCTGTATGTCCTTAACCTCATAAAAAACCAAATACTTCTTTCTTTATGTACAGCAATACTAATTTAATTATTAACACAGCTATTAAAAATTCTGATACGAGTTGGAGATGCCGAAACAATGAAGCGCGCATCTGCTCTCGGCAAAGGTCACGGACGACTGAAGTGAAAAGAAAGTGACAGCGCTTATCTATATTCTAGTGTCATGAAAGAGACGGATGCGCCCGGTACAAAGTAGATTGAACGATGCTTACGCCAAATAGATTTTAATTATTTATAAGAAAACTACTAAACTAATCCAAAAAAAAACTTTCTCAATCATTAGGTAATATTAGTATCTTGAATTAAATCTAGGTTTCACTTTATTATAAAATACTGTGTTGGAAAAGTAATCGTTTTGGTTTTTTAAACAGACCATCTTTGGATTTTTATTTTATCGAGAAAATTTTATTCAATCGTGTTTTTGTCTTGGTGGTCGTTAGCTTATATCTTCGAGATAAACATACCTAAAAATAAAAATCCTAATCCCCATAGTTCTTGAGATCTTTTACTTTAAAGAACCCATATTTTTTGGATGTATCATCTTAAATGATTGATTGATGATTTTTTATCATCAAGCATTCATGTTTTAGTAATCTGGATCATTCAAGTGTTTTGACTTAACACTGAACTGACTGAAATAATAAGTTAAACTTCAGTGACATACAAACAAACATAGTTCATACAACTTCTAAATGTATTGACCCTTTGTAAGTTGTAAATTTTCTTCCATGCTGGACTGGGAGAGATAGAAAAACATAGAATGTTCCAGCTGCCCTTCCTCCCGGGCATGCTGTAGAAGACAGCAAAAGGGACTCGAGGGTTACAGTGTATTGTAATTCAGACGATGGGCTGACAACCTATCACTACACATTAGCAATACACATTACAATCTAAAATTGTCCTCAATTTTTGTCAGACGCGGCGAAAGCGCCTTTTACGAGGCGTTTAACGCTCTGCCTACCCCGTAAGGGATAAAGGCGTGATTTTATGTATGTATGTATGTAAATTGTTGTCGATAATAAAGAGTTTTATCTTTTATTCCATGCTGGCCTGGGAGCGAGAGAAAAACATAGAATGTGCCAGCTGCATTTCCTCCCGGGCATGCAGCTGGCACATTACTGGAACATTACTGACACTTTACTGACAAAAACCAGCTAAGGGATCCGAGGGTTTCAGTATATTGCCTTTTAGGCGATGGGCTGACAACCTGTCACTACATCAAAATACCTACAAATCTACCTTAAATAACCCTCAAAACTTTGTCAGACGTGGCGGAGCGACCTTTGTTTAGGTTGTTTACTCTCTACCTACCCCATTAGGGATAAAGGCGTAATTAAATGTATGTATCTTTCAAACGTAGCAGAGTTTTCTTATTTTGTCGTAATTTTAGCTATCACGTTGATGCATACCAACATAATTTAATAAAATTGACACATAAAATACCTACCTGCCCAGTCATATCTTAGAATTTATTATCTTCCTGTTCTTTTCCAATATTTTGTTATTCTGAAAGTCTGTTTAAATTAAGCTTTGCTTTGTTTTCTTTCGAAATAATAGTTCTACTGAATGTATTATTCAGATGTCATCAACTTCTCGTTTTGCTGATTTACGACTACGAGCTGCAATTCGGAGAGTCACTGCGAAACACCTCGTCAGCAGAATCCCACAAAGATGGCTGACACATTGTAGAGCTGGTTTATGTTCGTAAATGGAGGTAAACACTACTATGTATGTGTGTAAATAGGGCCATATAAGTTCCTGAATCCTTGCAAGGATGGAAATAAATTTTAGGTAAAATATTACAATCATCATGTTTGAATGTTTGAACATGCATAGGTTTGAATAAATTGAGGCTACATCAAAATGACATTCGAAAGGTATTTACCAAATATTTAGTTTGGTAGGAGCCCGATGGTGTAGTAGATAGGGCCGCTACCTCCTGAGCGGGAGGTTGTAGTTCAAATCCTACCATGTACCAATGTGTTATTCGGTTTTCGAATTTCATATGTACGATTATTCGGCGCTTTTTCCGTGCTTCGGAAGGCATGTTAAGCCGTTGGTCCCGGTTAATATCGTTTAATATCGTAGATATTAGTCGTTAAGCCATGTCAGAGGCCAGTGCTAAGCATTGGCGGCTTGAAAACTCTGACCTAATCTAGGACTAGGTCTGGTTTCCCTTCTGGGTTGCGGAGGTCAGATGGCAGTCGCTCTGTGTAAAAACCGTCGACCCCGGAGATGGTGGTAAGATTGTGTATGTGTACTGTTATCTGTGTGTAAGACTCAAAAGGTTGACAAGAATTAAATGCGTTATAACTTGACACGATTGATTTATATATCCGAACCAGACATTACAGAGTACTATTCGCGAGAGGAGTCTAGAGGCAACTGGGAAGGCGACGCGGTCCGTTCCCGTCGCACAATATAGAATGTGCATGCGCAGCATTTCCAGTCGCGCGATATCGCTACATACCCTATATGCGTAGTGTATAACCATTTTTTTAAAACAAAATTTCCAATTCTATCGAATAGCCGAAAAGAATTAGCAACTTAGAGTGTTTTTTTTTAATTTATGATGTGTTATATCAGGTGTAAGGGTCAGCGTCCCGCGAACTGATAGGGGTTGCTCAGTCTACGATACTGAACAATTTCCACTGAGAAATACTTTCAGGCAACTTCCATACTGGACTGGGAGAGAAAGAAAAACATAGAATGTTCCAGTTGCCCTTCCTCCCGGGCATGCTGTATAAGTCAGCAAAAGGGATTCGAGGGTTACAGTGTATTGTAATTTAGGCGATGGGCTGACAACCTGTCACTACAGCAATACACATTACAATCTAAAATTGCCCCCAATTTATGTCAGACGTGGCGAAAGCGCCTTTTAGGAGGCGTTTTACGCTCTGCCTACCCCGTAAGGGATAAAGGCGTGATTTTATATATGTATATGTAAATACTTTCAGGAAGTGAAAATAATAATTGGTTTTTCATACAAAATGTTGTTGATCAGATAATTTGTATAGAAAAGCCAATTTCTTTTCACTTCCTGAAAGAATTCCCGGGTGGAAATTGTTTATTGTCGTTGCCTGAGCAACCCCTATCAGTTTGCGGGACGCTGTCCCTTACACCCCGTATAACACATCATAAATATAAAAACCCCGTATATGCATAGTTAGTAACCATTCTTTTAAACCACAAATGTCAATCTTATTGATGGTTGGTCGAAGCTGAAGACGAAGAAGCAAGTTAAAGGATGTTTTTAATTTATTGTGAGTTATGGTGATATGTGTTTTTTTTTTCTAATGTCTTCAGTTATTATGTGTTTATTATCTCTGTCGGCTGACTCGCCAGCGCGGTGCGTCGTCGCCGTAGAGCCAGGATGTCGCGACAGCCTGCACCACAACAACTTTGCTGGCGAGGTTAATAAATACATCCAGAATACTGTGATTATGATCAGATTCCAGCGCATTTGCAAATATTTCAGGGATATTTCGGATTAGACGAAAAGTTGGAGATACCTCTGCTACCATGACTCATTCCTATCCGGCAACACTTCTGGTAATATATTTTTTTATATTAAATTATAAATAACTTATTTCTTGTGTGGCTCTCAGGTATATCAAGTTTTTGGACTGCCTGTTTTGTTGTAGGTACCTACAGCACAGCACAGTTTGATCTAAATAAGATTTTCCGCCGCCGTCACTGAAAACCGCTTGGTAAAACGATTCTAAAAGTATTATTAAATAGGAGTCTGGATATGATCCCACGCATTTATAAGACTTATTATCCCCAGCAGCGCAACCGACCGATAGTTTTAGAGTGTTTACATTGCATTGTACTGTGACGCCATTATAATGATTAGGGGAGACGATTTATTGACTCTGTGACGCCATACATTGTCCATTAGGTTATTTCCTATACTTAGCTCCTAGGGGTAAGAAGGACCCCTTGGTGTACAGAAAGGTTTTGGTAGATAGATGGAGATCGAGAACTCTCTTTAAACTAGGTATTTTTTGAGGCAAAAACCATTATTTTGAACATTGCCTGAAAAGTATCGCAAGTAAAATAAATAATAAAAATAAAATAAAATATTGTTTATTTTAATAAAAGTATTACAATAAAAACCATGGTGAACAAGTGTAGAACAATCTGTAAGAAGTTGTAAAGCTATATATAGGAACATATTTAATACTAGTTGTGCCCGCGACTTCGTACGCCCGGTTTGTAAGGAAAACACGCAGTGTCGAACACACTGAAAACGCAGAGAACACGCGGAGAAGCGTTTTCTGTATGTTCGATACTGCGTGTTTTCCAAACAAACTGGGGTACTTACTCAATATTAGAATGGTTTGCGTGATTATTTCTAACCTAGGCCTGGTGTCCACACCAGGGAATTAAAAAAACTCAGTCAAATAAAAAGTCCCTTTAAGATCGGTTAAAAACGATCAGAGTTCAATTTACTGCCTACCCCCTAAGTAAGGTGGCGTGATTATTTGTATCGTTACTTTGAGTTTAAGTATTGCTCAGTCAAACAAAAAAAAACTCCAAAATCGGTTAAAAACGACCGGAATTAAATTTCCTACCTACCTCTTAAGTCATGAGGCGTGATTATTTGTGTCGTAACTTTGATTTAAATAATGCTCAGTGGAATAAATTAAGTTTCATAAAATCGGTTAAGAAACAGCCAAATTTCAATTTCCTGCCTACTCCCTAAGTTAGGTAGCGTGATTTTAGGTATCCTAAGTTGCAACCCGGGTAACACACAGTTGAATAAAAAAGTTCCATCGAAATCGGTTTAGTAGTTTTAGCGTGATGTGGTAACATACAGACAGACAGACAATAATTCTAAAAATGAAAACGTTTCTGACGGAGATGTCATTATTGTCTTCATTAAAATGCAATGAAATCTTTAGGCACTCTAGTAGATTTTCTTCCTGTATATTCAGGAAGGAAAGCTGCTCGTTAGCACATTTACGACGGTACGTGATAGTGAGGTACAAACATGGTACAGAGCTATAAATGTACCGGCTGTAAGGGACAGCGTTCCGCCAACTGATAGAGGTTGCTCAGTCAACGAAACTGAACAACTATCACCAGGATTTTTTTTAGGAGATAAAAAGAAATTAAATCCCATACAAAATAATCTATACATATAATAAATATATAGAAGGGTCGTGTCTGTCCATTAAATATTTTTACAAAAATGTAATTGCAGGAGGCAATATTAACATAATAAACGTTTTTTTTATATTTTTTGTCTGTCTGTATGTTACCACTAAACGCCTGAACCGATTTCGATGAAACTTTTTTAATCAACTGTGTGTTACCCGAGTTGCAACTTAGGATACCTACAATCACGCTACCTGACTTGAGGGGTAGGCAGGAAATTGAAATTTGGCTGTTTCTTAACCGATTTTTGTAAAACCTTTTTTATTCGATTGAACATTATTATAAATAAAATTTACGATACAAATAATCACGCCTCATGACTTAGGAGGTAGGTAGGAAATTTAATTTCGGTTTGTAACCGATTTTGACAGAACTTTATTTGTTTGACTGAGCATTACTTAAACTCAAAGTTACGATACAAATAATCACGCCACCTGGCATAGGGGGTAGGCAGGAAATTTAAATCTGATCGTTTTTAACCGATCTTAAAGGGACTTTTTATATGACTGAGATTTTTTAATTACCTGGTGTCCAGCCTAGGTTACAAATAATCACGCAAACCATTCTACCCCAGTTTCCTACAGTAGTCCTACGCGCGGAGAAGCGTTTTCAGTATGTTTGACACTGCGTGTTTTCCATACAAACCAAACGTACGAAGTCGCGGGCACAGCTATACATCATACATAAGTTAACTTTATGTCTATTAATAAAACGTAAGTTGTAAATAATCTTAAATATTCAATAGTTTAATGACAAATTCAACGATTTTTTTTTATCATGATTCCTATATAATTAATTGATCCCAAAACAAAAAGAAATGGAAAAAAAGAAACAACCGTTAGGTAACGCAACTCCTTCCATATTTAAGTAAACAGGTACGTACATAGATTACCTACTATAATGTACTATGCTCGCAATGGTGTAATGTAAGACTGTATTCTATCCCAAATATGTATAATTTAAAACAAAAAATACATCGCTGTTTAAAATCATAACCACGGCGCAGCTAGTAATATAATAATTTGTAATAACCACCTCGATCAGACAATTTGTATGGAAGTTTTTTTTTTCTTTCACTTCCTGAAAAAAAGAACCTGCTGATAGTTGTTCAGTTCCGTTGACTGAGCAACCCCTATCAGTTGGCGCGACGCTGTCCCTTACATCTCGTATATCTCTCTCTTGTGATTACCTCCATCCTTGCTTCTGGACTTTGTCAGGACATGCAACTCTTTGGGAGAGGCCCATTAAAGCTCAACATAATAATGTAGAGACCCTTCCAAACTCTCAGAAATAAAATCTGAAATCCAAGTTAGAGCACCAGAGATAACCGCCCTCTTTCAATTTGATCTACAACGGCTCTATTTTCGAAAGATCACCGGTAGTTTCTCTCATCTTGTTGACAACATACCCTCACCCCAAATACTTTTAACAGCCGATTACGAATAATAAGTCGGTATATCTATCAATCAGGGTGCTGGGAAGTAGGAAAGGAGATGACGCGCCTTGGTGGCGGGCGGTTGGCGCATGGCGGCCATCTTGCCCGCCGCGCGCCGAGCCGTCGCGCCAGCGCCGCGCGCCGCACGCGAGCGCCGGCCAGGCGGGCGAGCCGCAACAGTTGGCGCCAAAAACACCGCCATCTTGCTCTCTGTCACTTTATGAAATAATTTCCTAATAGTGGATAGGACATTAGGGGGATTAAGACTGATCGGGGTATATTAGATCATAATGCACATACATAACTATAATCACGCCTTTATGCCTAATGGGGTAGGCAGAGAGTAAACGACCTAAACAAAGGTGGTTCCGCCACGTCTGACAAAGTTTTGAGGGTTATTTAATATAGATTTGTAGGTATGTTACGGTAGAGACAGGTTGTCAGCCCATAGCTTAAATTGCAATATACAGAAACCCTCGGATCCCTCAGCTGGTTGTTACAGCATGCCCAGGAGGAAATGCAGCTGACACATTCTATGTTTTCTCTCTCGTTCCCAGTCCAGCAGGGAAGAACCGTAATGTAATATAGGATTATAGAGATGTACAACCACATTCGAGAAACTACGCGTTTTATACGTTAATTTTAAACATGTTTTGATTAATAGAAACAGCAGACTTAAACTCTTTGTCAGATTGATGTTTCCTGAGGTTCTACTCTATCCTTACGTACCTAGTAGTAAATACATCTCAATATATAGAGGCATCTACTTACCTCCATTACAAAAATCATGAACGGCAGAACTATAAGGAATCCTGTAAGAAAAGAAGGGGGCGGATATTCAAGGGTAGGTGACAATGTAACCATGATATTCAGAAAAAATACTGATAATCCGGCCATAATCCATCTATCTATCTGAACTACCCCATTTTGACAGGGAGGTAGGTAAATAAACTAGTTTAGTTGCTACCTGGTTATTTTAAACAAGTAGAATACAAACATACCGACACCAAATACCGCCACGATAGAAGAAGAAGAAGAAGACCTCAAATAAATGGGATAAGTGCAAGCGAATGATGAGGATACAAGCATAAGGCTTGCCTGATGCACCGTAACTTCGTAAAATAAAATATTAATAATTTCGTACATTGGTGACATAACTTTCAAAATATTTTTTAGGTAAAACAAGTACAATTTCCTGATTTTATTGATAACAGACATAGAATGTACCAGTTCTGTCTCTTGCCAGATCATTTAGTAGTAGGATTTGGGGCTTTGGTGTAATTACATGAGTATAGGTAGTCTGACAACCTACAACAAAATTTTATTTCTTATTTAAATTTATGTTAACGACGTTAGCCGTTGACGCTTTGTTTACCCCGTAACGGATACTAGCTTGCGTGACGTGTTTTATTAAATCAAACCACCAGCATCGATTTGGGATTAATGATCTAGATAACATACAAATAATGATGTTGTTTGTTTGTTTGTTTCCCACCGTCGTCGTCATCGGACTTGCAAATGCTCACGCGCGGCCGCCGTCGGTCATCTATCATACTTCGATCATTTATATCCTGAAAATACTAGGTATTATTGCTAATGCTGTGGTAAAAGTTTGGCTTGTGTTTCATAATCGGGTTAGCAAATACCCAGTACACATTAGTTATGTACGCTGATATTTTACCTATTTTACCTACATACAAATTATTACGCGAAAACGACCTCAAAAAAGGTCGCTCCGCCACGTCTGACAAAGATTTTATGGTTATTTAAGATATATTTGGGTATATTGCTGTAGTGACAGATTGTCAGCCCATCACCATAGAATGAATAATTAGTACTACATACCATCACCTAAATTGCAATGTCCAGAAACCCTCGGATCCCTTAGCTGGTTTTTACAGCATGCCCGAAAATGCAGCTGGTACATTGTATGTTTTTGTCTCGCTCCCAGTCCAGCATGGAAGCATCCGGTAACCAAAGAATAAGCTTAGCCATTCAGAGAGGTAATGCTGCCAGCCTCCTGGAAACCTTGCCTCGAAGTGACATCTTGGATGAATTTTCTATTTGTAATCGACCCTTTGTAATTGTTGCCGATAATAAAGTTTATATAACGGGTCTTCTAAAATTTCATTTCGTATTTCCTAGCGGGAGCAGGGTTCTCTGCTCTCTAAAAACAATATTATTTTTGAGCTCGCCAATCCCTTTTCCAAGCGTAGTAAGAGTATGGCAATTGCCTACCTTACATTTGAAGAGAAATCAGGCTAATTCTAGTATTAAAGTATTAGGGTTTGGCGAGAAGGGCGTGCGGTAGTGGATGGTAAATCAAAGATGCTGCGTGTTATTTACAGGTGTATATTTACAGTATGTACATTGTACATACAAACATATAATCACGCTTTTATCCCTAATAGGGTAGGCAGAGCGTAAACGACCTAAACAAAGGTCGTTCCGCCACGTCCGAAAAAGATTTGAGGGTTATTTAAGATTTGTAGGTATATTGCTGTAGTGACAGGAATACAACAACAAATAGTGACAGTATATTACAGTATATACAGGTTGGTTAATGCGATAAAACATATACACGAAAATATTGATATCGCAAGAAATAACCAAGCACAAATGAATAAACATTGTAACCAAGTAACAAGACCTGTGGCGTATGTACAAGAATGACAGTTTGACAGATACGTCAGGAGTGAAAAACTATAATACAAAAGAGTTTGCGTCTCGGGAGGTTAGACGCTACAAGGGTATTAGTACAGAATCGATTGCCTTCGCTTGCCTCCACGTGCATATCTGTTTACTCATAACGGGGGTAACGATGTTGTTGTGATATCTCGAGATCACGCATGCAGCCGCCGGTCCCAGTCGCAGTCGTCGGGCCGGCAAGACGCCGGGCGACCTGCCGACAGTGGTAGCAATTCGGCATTGCAAAACACACGACTTAACTAATACAAGCTCAAACCTATCCTTTTCTATCATAAGAGAACAAAGGACGGTAATTTTAGCTTTAGTTCAGTCGTGTTCGTGCCGAATTGGCACCAGTGCCGACTTGGCGTTCACTGCTGGCGCCTTCAGGCTGCGGGGTTAGGATACTATCATAAAAACGTAATAAGGAATTCATTATTCAATGCATGGAGAAAGAAATGGTTTCATGGCTACTGGAACTGGTAGAAATGTATCAATAATTCACATTCAATTAATTTATTTCAAAGAGTAAGTAATACATCAACAATCTTACAAACTAATGTTAGCACTTACAAATACGTCCTTGGCTTCAGATTGACATGTAATTTGGTCCAGTGTTCCATGAATGAACCCTGGACCCTACCAGCAATAATTTCCAGGAGCCTGCTACCGCAAAATGGCTGCGAAGCCATCCACGTGCGCGTCAGCAAACATTCCTGGCCGCTGCATAACGCAGCTGGCCGTATACAAACACATTGCAAAACAAAACAGTAAAAAAGTAGCGATTTACAAACGATAACTTTTCCATATAGTTTAGGGTTTCATTAAGTAAATAACAAACTTATATTTTACATAGATAATAAACATATGTCCTATTTATTGGATGCAACCACATCAGAAAAGTTCATTGGTATTTATCTCATTTCATTACAATAAGTAAAACTTCTACAAGTATGCTGTAATAAAAACTTCTAAGAAGCTGTGCTACGATTTTGCTACGCCGTAGCGAATATTACGTAACATTATTTCTCAGAATAAATAAACTTGTTTAATTATGAATTTGATTATATTATAGGTAACACTATAATACCGCTCATTCCAACTAGATATCATCATTAAATTATGATCAAGAATTTCATTAATTCGACTGCCGGCGCCGGCGGAGATTTCGTAGAGAATTGTGATTAACTAGCAAAAGACATCAACGTGCGCCCTTGGTATTTCCGTAACAGGAAAAACCTATAACACTATAATCATATTAATAATAGCAACATTCAAACAACCATATCAGACAAGTTAACAAAGTACCAGAAGTCGTATTTTTGAACCGCTCGAACTCCTATGCGCATATGAAAGAGTAACTTTCGCATACGACTTTCATACAATTTGCCATGCGAATGTTAGTCTTTCGTATGCGAATTCGATTCGACCGGTTCAAAAATACGGCTCCAGGACCTCGCAATTGAAATAAAAACTTAGTGGAATGCAGACACCGTTTATACTGTTCCCATCCCATACAGTACCCACTCTCCTCGACTGGAATCATACCTGCGAACTGGCTAAAAACTCTTAACATACTACCAATCTAAAGTCGTGACTCCGGCGCACCAAAACGTAGCAGACGAGAGAAAACGCGGGGCAGAGAGGGGAAGGGTTTCACAAACATTTCCCTTCCCCTCTTTGCCCCGCGGGGGTTGTTTCGTGCAATCTTTGAGAGCAGGAGTTTCAGCTTTACATTCCTTACAAAAATCAACTGTCGGACGAAAATTTCTAACATTGTTGACTGTCACTTATTTACCTTCTCTTAACAGAAAACATACATACATACATACATTTAATCACACCTTTATCCCTAATAGGGTAAACAGATCGTAAACGACCTAAACAAAGGTCGTTCCGCCACGTCTGACAAAGTTTTGAGGGTTATTTGAGATAGATATATTACTGTAGTGACAGGTTGTCAGTCCATCGCCTAAATTGCAATTTACAGTAACCCTCGGATCCCTTAACTGGTTTTTACAGCATGCCCGGGAGGAGATGCAGCTGGCACATTCTATGTTTTTCTGTCACTCCCAGTCCAGCATGGAAGAAAATTAATAATAGTAATATAACCGGGAATATAATACTATAATATAGATTCTAGCTTTTTCTGAAGGCCATATGATCATAGTACACGTTACACATTAGCAGTTTCCGAATGTTGTTTAGCTTTCCCGGCAGCGGCGGTCGCTTGTCGCCTGCCGCTGGCGCCGCCGCATCGCCGCACCGGCCGGTCCTGTTGGCGCCGCCGCATCGCCGCACCGGCCGGTCCTGTTGGTGCCGCCCCACGCCGCACCGGCCGGTCCTGTTGGCGCCGCCCCACGCCGCACCGGCCGGTCCTGTTGGCACCACCCCACGCCGCACCGGCCGGTCCTGTTGGCGCCGCCGCACGCCGCACTGGCCGGTCCTGTTGGCGCCACCCCACGCCGCACCGGCCGGTCCTGTTGGCGCCGCCGCACGCCGCACCGGCCGGTCCTGTTGGTGCCGCCCCACGCCGCACCGGCCGGTCCTGTTGGCGCCGCCCCACGCCGCACCGGCCGGTCCTGTTGGCGCCGCCCCACGCCGCACCGGCCGGTCCTGTTGGCACCACCCCACGCCGCACCGGCCGGTCCTGTTGGCGCCGCCGCACGCCGCACCGGCCGGTCTTGTTGGCGCCACCCCACGCCGCACCGGCCGTTCCTGTTGGCGCCGCCGCACGCCGCACCGGCCGGTCCTGTTGGTGCCGCCCCACACCGCACCGGCCGGTCCTGTTGGCGCCGCCGCACGCCGCACCGGCCGGTCCTGTTGGTGCCGCCCCACACCGCACCGGCCGGTCCTGTTGGCGCCGCTCCACGCCGCACCGGCCGGTCCTGTTGGCGCCACCCTACGCCGCACCGGCCGGTCCTGTTGGCGTCGCCGCACGCCGTACCGGCCGGTCCTGTTGGCGCCTCGAGAGGAGAACGCATTTGTAGGACTGAGAGGACGTCGTGACACCACTCATAAAAATATTGCAGTTGATTTATTATTAGTACGATACAGTCTTGTAGGCGAAATCGCTGATTGGACAATCTACATTTAACTGTTTCCATTCCCGATCCGGAGGTCCTGGGTTTGATTCTCAACACATAATTGATATTTATAAATTTATCAGTTTGTGAGAATTTTCCTAGTTTGATTAGGACTTGCTGTTCTTCAAGGAAGGTGATAATACCCTATTGAAGAATTACAGACCCATCACTCTCCTAAGTCACGTATACAAGTTGTTTTCGAGAGTTATTACGAACCGACTCGCGCGCAGGTTTGACGACTCCAGCCTCCCGAACAAGCCAGGTTCCATAAAGGCTTTAGCACATAGACCACATTCACACGCTCCGCCAGATTATACAGAAGACCGAGGAGTATAATCGGCCACTATGCCTAGCGTTTGTAGATTATGAGAAAGCCTTCGATTCTATCGAAACCTGGCCTGTGCTTGAGTCTCTACAGCGATGCCGAATTGACTATCGGTACATCGAAGTGCTAAAGTGTCTATACAGCAATGCCACAATGTCAGTCCGTATCCAGGATAAAAGTACGAAACCAATACAACTTCAGAAAGGTGTTAGACAGGGAGACGTTATATCTCCAAAACTGTTTACCTGTGCCTTAGAAGACGTTTTTATACTTTTGAACTGGAGAGGATATGGCATCAACATCAATGGCTATACTCGGAGTTTCGTTACGCGATAGAATAAGAAACGTGTATATTCGTAAACGAACAAAAGTAGCCGACATAGCTACAGGATCAGCAGGCTGAAGAGACAGTGGGCAGGCCATATAGACCTTTGCAAGCTGAAATACATGATTGTCTGAAAAGAATAAGGATTCCGTGCTTCGGAGGGCACGTTAAGCCGTCGGGTCCTGTCGCTGTCTTTGATCGTTACATAAACCATGTCAGATGCGGTTTAAACACTCTGACACTAGGGTTCATCTGGTCGATCGACTCGAAACCCACACGACAGAAGATTTAACTGTGCGGTGGCGATTCTCAATTAGTATATGAGCTCTACAAAAGGAAATCATGTTTACCATTCGGCGGCGAGACGTGGGGGTTACTTCAAGTTTCCAAGTTCATTATTGCATTTATCAATGTAGAATTCAAAACAGTATGTATGTATGTAATACAAAGACACCCTGCTAGCGTACAGCAACATAGTTGAGAGGGAGCTTGTAACGATTCAGGGCCTCGTTCTATTGTTATTCCACAAATATGTTTGCATTATGAGAGTAATTAAATATATATTGTAAACAAAAAAGTTTTATTATTATAAAGGCATTTTCAGATAAAATCGGAAGAAGGAGAACTAAAGGTAGAATATAAACTTCATTGGAATTGCGCGAATTTGGGTTGTAGCCGCACTTGATGTGGTTTGAATTTGTAGCCAGCGTGGACGTTTATTTGTGCGGAGGTGTTCATGAATAGCAGAAATTAGCGGTTAACTGTTGCTTTTGCAATTGTCAAAATAACAAGCAAAAGCTGATCATAAAATGTTCGAATACGAAGATAGTTATTGAAACTAAGCAAAACTGAGGATTATTTCTTGAGACATACGATTCATAATGAGTAGACGTTGTATTTGACATTACACAGGTCGAAAAGATTCATTTTATAAATCGGTTCGGGTGTTCCTTGAAAATGATCTTTATTTTCATAGTAGAAAGGTCTGACCCTTATCTCCATAAGAATAGGTTTCAGAAAATGAAAAGTTAGAGATTTTTCAAGAATTTTTCAAGAAATTTTCATGACAGCTGCCACTGATAATAGTAAATTTGACCGTGTCGTCATAGAAATAAGGTCTAAATTGAATTGAAGCTGTCGAATGCTACTGAAAAATGAGAATGTTTTGAAATTTAAAACCGATTTGAAATAATGAGGACAGATGGCCATTATGGTTTAAAATTAAGACGTGTGTCTTCGTTATAAGGATCAAATTGGACTAAAGGTGGCAAATTTCAGAAATAAAAACGAGAATAGCGGACAAATTCTGTTGATAGTTTAAATCGAACTTTATTTCTATGGTGAAAAGGCTGTGAATGGTTTGATTAAGCGAATTTTAGTAAAATGAATTTTAGAAAAGTGGATTTCATTAGTTTTTCAAGGAAATATTTGTGACAGCTGCAAACTTGAATCTTATGGACTATTAATATGGATGAAATTGGATTGACTGTAGGCCACATGAACAAAATACGGATTTGAATCGTAAAATTTAGACAGTTTTAGTTTAGGAAGACTGGAAGTGAACTTTGTCTTGTTGGTTGGAAGGTTGAAAATGGAAATTGACTAGTTTCTTGGAAAAAATAGTATTAAAGCGGAACGGACGAGTGCTCGAGGCTTTTTGATTGTGAATCGTGCGTCAGTTCACACGTTTTACTTCGCAAATTTAATTCTTTTACGTGTTAATCGTTCAGTGTTCATACGTTTTACTTTGTTAATTTAGCTTTTTTACGCGTTTATCGTTCGTCAGTTCACACGTTATACTCGGTAAATTTGGGGTCTTATTTGTTTTGAGTTTTGAAAGATTAACTTTAAATTCAGTTACGTTTTGTATTGAAGATTCTCTATGGTCATAATTCCGGGGAGGTGCTTTCGGGCGCGCACTTGCATTTGCGTGTTTCGGAGTGCATGTCTGGAGCTAGGGTCATATTGAATGGGAGATTCTTTTGACAGTATTCGTGTGAACCATGCTTTGGTCATTATACCTGTTCTCCGTACCCACTTCTCAGACCAGGAATTTTGGCTAAAGAACCTAGGAGATTGTATTGGTGCGTACGATCGGCTTGCCCCAAACGCAAGTTTTATGCGCCCAGGTATGGGATACTTAGCAAAACGGTGTAAGGAGTACCTAGAACCACCTCTAGCGAACTGTTCCGTCTCCAGCCCCGATACGGACGACTTACGACTGTTTGTTAAGGATTTCCTATCTGTCCCCCACACAACACACGCGATTATCGGCTTATCTCTTATCTTCGTCAAGCTGGTAATCAACCACACGGGTATAGGATGTAATAGGCACTCTAAATCGTGACAACCTCATCACGTACAATTTAGCAGAAATAGGGTTCTAGAAGTTTGAACTCAGGCTTTCTAGAACATCCACATTACACTACACACCTCACAATTAAATAATAAATGTCGGGATCTCCCTAGCTTTGCATCTTCACAGTAGAAACAATTAGGATTAGACAAAGTTAGACTATAGGATTACTTAGTTCGATTTTATATCTACTAGGGAGGGACCTTAGGCATCAAGTAGGTGTAGGTCTTATTAATAGATTCATTAGGATTGTAGGGATTTATTTATTTATAGTCTTAAAGTAAAATTTGATATTAAATTAACTTCAAAACTGTTCTATTAAGTTTATAATACCTACTTTGTTACCCTACCTGCTCCCGAAGCGTGTCAGACGTGATTCATAGTAGTGTACCTTGAGTAGGTACTGGTGAATTCAATTCTCAGGAACCCTATAGTAGATAGAGGCTAGATTTGGTTGAAGGGTCCTAAAGTTGATAATGAACTAAATTTATGTAAGAAAAGAATTACCTATTGAAAACAATTGGTTAAAGTTATCCTGTATTTAATATTAATCATAAATCTTTGATATATAGGAATACATCAACAATTACTTTGATCTGACATTGGTGTGCTGACTGATGAAAAGATGTAACAGTTGTTTGGCCATTTATTGAATGAAATATAATATTCTAGTAGAACGCTCAAAACAATAAGGGTAACTACATTAATGGTTCAAATGATTTCTAATAAAAATTATGTATCTGGCAGTATAATTGATTGTCATGATTGGGAAATTGTTGATAACAAATAAATAGTATCAATAGTTGGGATAAAGGATATTCTTAACTGGTTGTTTGAAGGGAAACTGTACCTAGGTTGATAATGATATTTGTTATTTCCTGATAAATTCAGTCAGAGAAAGAATAGTTTGGAAAAGTAAGACAAACTGAATCTACATTAATGGTTCAAATGATATCTAATAAAATTATTTATCTGGCAGTATAATTGATTTTCATGTTTGGGAAATTGGTGATAATAAATAAATAGTATCAAATGTTGGGATAAAGGATATTCTTAACTGGTTGTTTGAAAGGAAACTGTACCTATGTTGATAATGAAATTTGTTATTTCCTGATAAATTCAGTCAGAGAAAGAATTGTTTGGAAAAGTAAGACAAACTGAGTGACAAGTTTATACAGAATGTTGCTTTGGATTAAGATTTTGTCCATGACTATAGACTGACAAGTTTTACCTATATTTTGGAAGTTCCAAATAAATTCACTATTAAGTTAAATTCAGAAAAAAAGAGATTTCCAATACAGTTGGCTATTCTTAAAATCATGTTTGCAACACCTTTATTGTTAGAAACCTATATGAAACAATCCTGAGTATTAAGGAACAATACTCTATGTAGCTTTTGATATAAAATATATATTTATTTATACTATAAAGTCCTCTCAATTAGAATAGCAAAAAGAATGTTGAAATTTTGATTACATTAAATAAAGGTGGTAATTTAAATTTAGTATAGGAGCAAAGTATTGGAAATATGTGGTGGGCTTCTATCCAAAGTCAATGGTTGAAAGGAGACAGGGTACCTGATCTGTTGTAGGGCTAGAGGTTATAATAAAATACAATACAGCCTCAATATTGACAGATTGGGGCATAGTCAAACTAAATCAATACCTATGCAGCGTATGGCCGGAGCTGAT
Source organism: Scrobipalpa costella (assembly GCA_949820665.1). Taxonomy (NCBI): domain Eukaryota; kingdom Metazoa; phylum Arthropoda; class Insecta; order Lepidoptera; family Gelechiidae; genus Scrobipalpa; species Scrobipalpa costella. The sequence goes on along the minus strand of OX463296.1, from coordinate 26,868,841 downwards.
CCTCTAAAAACCACAATAAAAATGTCTAAAGGTTTCTAAGCATTAGTATGTGACGCTATCTCAAAAATCTAGGACAGTATCTTGATTCAATAGCATATTCAATTACATTAGAACTGGTAGTATGTTCACAAACTCACTTCTGACTCCGAATGTAAATAAAGTAATATTTATAGAATAGCAACTCCTGGTACACATTTTTCTATTCAAACAAGCCAGAAATAATAAACCAAAACCATGAAAGAATTTAATCCAAGCCGAATATTAAATTGAATGACATAGGAATAATTTTATCAAATAATTGGTTTCCATAGTAGGTGTTCTTCCGTTGTTGTGTTTAGGCTCATATCCTCTTTCTGTATTAATATGCAGGAACAACTGAAATTAAAACACATAGTTAGGTAAGGTACATACTTTAAATTCTAGTAGAATGAGCTTAGGGTGATACTTTAGAAAAGGAATTTATGTTATAAACATTCAAACTAACTCAGTAACTATGTGCTAAATTAAATCATGTTTTACTGTTGGAATCCTGATGAGAACTTGTGATCAGACGTAGAAGCTTGTCCTTAAGCGCTGACCAGTCTGAGAGTTATTGCGTTGACTGCATTATTTGTAGGTTTCATAACTGAAAGATCTTTCTCAGCAGCGGCTGGGACTGTAAGGGAAGTCATTTGATTTTGTTATCTTTACTGTTGAATGTTATGGAGTGATTTAGGTATTCAAAACATTAGTGATTGCAATTTTGACTGGAACCTATTGTTTCTATTACTTGCCAAACAAAACTTACCTAGGAATCCTAGTTGTAACCGCAATTCTTGTGTTGGTAACAATAGTTTTGTTGAGGAACTTATGTTGACAGAATCTTCTGCAAATCTTCTAGTTTCAGGGTTTATCCTGGAATTGGTAATGATAGGTTAGATAAGAGATTTAAATTATGGTGGTAAGTATACATAATCTAACAAGTTTAGCAAAATAGTAGCAAAGAAAAGTTCATGTTTTGATCTGAAGTTATGATACAGGGAAAGTATTGCAGAAGTGTTCTTACCTGTTAAATTGGGAAGGGATTGAACTTGTGGAGTTGAGAACTTGTTGGTGGAACCTTGGCACAGCTTTTAGCCGAATGCTTTTCCCTTTTATAGTGGATTTTGTATTTTTCATTGTAAAACTATGCCGCCAATTCGAGTTAAGAAAATTACTTTTTAAATTTGTCAATGACAGTTTTGAGTTTAGGCATGGAAGATAGGATATTAATCCTTACGGGTTACGAAGTAATTTTTGATTGTCGCACAAAAAATAACTTAGCCTTATGTAAATCAATTCATAAATTTGAAGATTTTACTGCTATAATAATCTGTAACATTTTTAGAGCAATTTATGATTAACGGGGTAGAAAATTAGGTAAATGTTTTTGATGTTTTATGTGTATCTGAAGGCTTAAAAGTTAACGTTCCGTTTCAACCTTAGATTTATTCCAGAGACATTAGGTAAATAGTTGAGAGAGGAAGGAACGTAATCAACCTCTACTTAGTAGAAATAGGAAGGCTTATTGCCAAAATGTTTTAGTCTGACGTTCGATGCATTGGATATTATCTTACCTTTTTAAGGACCAGGGTTACTCTCTTTCACTTCGTAGACGTAGACGTATCACTAAAGGCCATAGAAACGTGAGTTTCTTATTTTAATCAAAGCTCTTCTTAAATATGAACGGAGAAAAAAAGGGGGGGTTCGGTACAATTTGTTATACCGTGACCAGGATTATGGGATTAATGGCTTACTACGGCGTTTGTTTTATTATGTAATGATTCCTATTTTATTAAGTACTTTATTTAATTTTAATAATGTGACTATTTTATTAGTCACAATTTGTTGTCCGTGTTTTGGATGAAGGTGAGATATGTCTTATGCATTGAACATTCATGGTTTGGATTTTTCAGAAATAGTAAAGTATGTTTTCTAGTCTGGGAGTTGTTTAGAATAGAATAGAACAGAAAAACCCTTATTTGTCACCATCAACATCAGAAATAGTAAAGTATGTTTTCTAGTCTGGGAGTTGTTTAGAATAGAATAGAATAGATAAATCCTTATTTGTCACCATCAACATAAATTTAGTTTAGGGTACATATGATAATCCAATACTGTGATCACATACTTACTGTACAATGAATGGGTTGGTATGAAGGTAAGCGGACAGACTATGTAAAGTTATTTTCATATTTAGGTATGGTAAAAATTGGTATAATAGGTAAAAGGTAAAGGTATGCAAAGGTAATTTAAGTAAGTATGAACTTTTTCTAGGGTAAGCAATCAAACACATAAGGTAAGTTAAACAAATACAATATAATTGAGAATGTACAATAATAGAGAAAAGAAAGAAGTAATATAAATAAAAATTATAACTATTGTCTGTGTCAGGAGGTGAGATGAAAGTCTGGAGAGAGCTTGATCAACGCAAAAAAGAAAAGGGATGTAATCAATGATAAATTGTGGATATGTAGGAGACAGAGGAAGATAATTAGACGATTCGGGAATATGGAAAGCTGGGGAGTTGGTTAGGGTTGTTAAGGGGGTAGTCGTTATAACAGGAAGGTGCGGAGTCATAGAAGGTAATGTTGAGTAAGTAGATGTTGTAATAGTAGGACAGGTCGTAGTAGGGGAGTCACTCGTTGGTTGTCGTAGGGAAGAAGTAGTAGGAGGAATATCAATGACTGTACATGGGGTGATGGTTAAAGCTATGGAGGGTTTTGTTTTGGGGGTTGTATTGTTTAAGGGTAAAAGGGGGGTAAATCGAATAGGGAATCTAGGTCAAAATAGGATGTAGGGTTGTGATGTGGAAAGGAGTCGAAAGTAGGGTCTACGATTTTAATTATTGGGCAGAAGTCCTCAGCAAAATCAATTTTTATTGAAGGGTCACAGGTATTTTTGTACTTCAGCTGCAGCTTCAGCTTGCCGAGTATTTTGTCCCATGTAGTCTTACAAATATGAGCTGTGAACAAACGAAAATAAAATTAGCGAAAAAGTAAAGGGAAAATATTATGTACTGAAGAGAGTTTCAATACTATTAGGGTTTTGTAAGAGTTAATTTTATTTGTATAGTGATTTGGTATGATTTACGAAATTTTATTTAAACATTTCGGACAAGACTTCAATTTAAGAAAGTTTGGATTAAAGTTGTAGCAAAGTACCTACTTACCATCAGTATTGAGTTTCGCGGATATATCTTTCCAGGCTGCACTTTTCATAGCCGTGTCCTTGTACGAGGGGTTTATTTTATTATAAAGGTAGTCCCGCGAGGACACGGCGTGTATTAATTTCGATTCGAAATTCATTTTCAAAACTTTTTTTGTCCGCTCTATGCAAAGTTTCAGGGGATTAAGAATGAAAATTTTATCAAGTGTTCGAAATTTAAAAGGGGACGCCGCGCCTAGATCAAGAAAATTTAAGCCATAAGTCCTTAGTATTAAATTCAATAAAGAGCAATTAAAAAAAATATACGTCAAGGTAAATCGTAAAGTCTAAAGACTAGGCTGTATGAGATTATGTTCTTTTGCTACCTATAGCATGGAAGGATTGAAAAAACAGTAAATCAGAAACCGAAATATATATTGTGAAGTTATTTTAACTATTTTTTATGTGTTTCAGGCAAATTTTAGGATTTAACGACAAAACAACTACATCCTTAACAGCTGAACTACAGGAGACAGTACGAAGTACAGTGTTTTATAAGAGGAAAAGTTAAAAGACAAAACATTGGTTACCTGTTCAAGAATTTGTTCGATGGAATACTGCTGAAGATAATAGTGTTACTGGTGGTCTTTTTCGGTCGAGTGGGTGTCGAGTCAGTGGACCCGATGAGCCCTGGTGTCAGAGTTTTTGAAACCGCCTAGTAGCACAACTATCAGGCCTCTGACATAGTTTGAGTACTTTAACGTGCCCTCCAAAGCACGAAATTCTTTTTCTTTTCGGACAATCGGGTGATTCAGCCTGGAATGTCCTAACAAAAAAAATCACAAAGTGATAAATTCTCAATTTCCCCCCTATGAATCGGAACCAGGACCTCCGGATCGGGAGTCCATGGCACTGGCCACTAGACCAAGGAGGCAGTCAGTATTATTTCGTTAAAGCTAGCTGTGTCTAATTCTTTCATTCTTGATTTGGAGCAATAGAAAACTAGACCACGGAGGCAGCAGCAGGCATTACTGGTGGTGGAGTTCTATTATCACGTCTTACTTAAAACATTACTGAAAGCGTTGTACATGGTGTTCATTATACCATGCTGAACGGACGGATGGATAGCTTATAGCCTATAGCTTATATAGAAGTGTCAGCTGCATCACCCTCAGCTTGCTGTAGAGACTAGCTAGGGGATCCTAGGGGTTATGTGTGTTGCAATATGGGTAATGGGTTGACGGCAAGTCACTGCAGTGATTTGCCTGCAACTCTGTCTTGTGTAACCCTGGACATTTTGTCGGACGAGATGGAGCCAAATTTGTTGGGTTATCTTCACTCTGCCTACCTCATTATTGATGGGGGCGTGAGTGTATGTATGTAATTGTATGTATGTCAGTTCATCAAGTTTTACCGTGAATAGATGGTAAAGTTCTCCAAAATAAACGTAGAGTTTACTTTTACATTTAAACCAAAATAATCTATTACAGATGCTACTATTAGATAAATAAGGAACTATAGTGGAATATTTGAACGAGACCTTGATGGTAACTTAGGGCTATTATTTAGTTGTTATGTGTAACGTAAAAATGTACCATAAAAATTTACACCACAAGTTTATTTGTTTTATTTCCCGTAGAGTAGGTACCTACTTAAGAAAATTATAACATAAATATTCAAATACTTTGAGAATTTTAGTGAGCATTCTTGTAATGGGGTTTTGAGATTTTGTTGAGAGGAAAAATTCTGCGCAGAGGAATGATAAATGTGTTTAAAAGGTATTTAAATGGCTGAGTGAAAGGCTCATTCTGAACTTCAAGGCTACTTACATTGAATGCAATTTATTGTGCGTCCTTTTATAAGACATTACACATGACACCTGAATTTATATGAAACTTTGGATTTGAGGTTAGGACAGATGTCATAAATCTGTGATTTCACAGTAGTTTCATATAGATTCGAAACTCTACATGCCGCTAACAGGCAAAGCCAATGTTCCCCACACAATCATATCATAATGTGATTAACAGTCAGCTAAAGCGATAGCGAAATACCTAGAAAGTGGAATTCAAATAGAGAACCTTGATCAATATACCCAGCAAGTTGATTTAGCTATAGGATATCTGCACCGTAGCTATACAGGGGTTCTTATCTAAAGATCAGCATTCCAATTCAGAATAAATACGAGTCTTGATGTGGATCTTATAAGATCAATTCTTCTAATTCGTTGAATTCACAACTCGGCGCCTTGTCTGCGGTGTGATTTAATCCTGCGACAATACCTTGTTGTTTATTAATTTGAGGTTTTCAAAGATTTTGAATATCATGATTGAGTTATGGTTGTTAACGATTTAGTCATTTTACACAAACATAACAAATGAGCATCTATGAAAGGATGAACAATATCTCATAACAAACATATATGTGAAAAAAAGATATCTTTGTGGTAGATAGGTAAACATTCTTCATTATTATTATCATTTCGAATGTTTAGGGAGTTGAATGTAACGATTCAGGGCCTCGTTCTATTGTTATTCCACAAATATGTTTGCATTATGAGAGTAATTAAATATATATTGTAAACAAAAAAGTTTTATTATTATAAAGGCATTTTCAGATAAAATCGGAAGAAGGAGAACTAAAGGTAGAATATAAACTTCATTGGAATTGCGCGAATTTGGGTTGTAGCCGCACTTGATGTGGTTTGAATTTGTAGCCAGCGTGGACGTTTATTTGTGCGGAGGTGTTCATGAATAGCAGAAATTAGCGGTTAACTGTTGCTTTTGCAATTGTCAAAATAACAAGCAAAAGCTGATCATAAAATGTTCGAATACGAAGATAGTTATTGAAACTAAGCAAAACTGAGGATTATTTCTTGAGACATACGATTCATAATGAGTAGACGTTGTATTTGACATTACACAGGTCGAAAAGATTCATTTTATAAATCGGTTCGGGTGTTCCTTGAAAATGATCTTTATTTTCATAGTAGAAAGGTCTGACCCTTATCTCCATAAGAATAGGTTTCAGAAAATGAAAAGTTAGAGATTTTACAAGAATTTTTCAAGAAATTTTCATGACAGCTGCCACTGATAATAGTAAATTTGACCGTGTCGTCATAGAAATAAGGTCTAAATTGAATTGAAGCTGTCGAATGCTACTGAAAAATGAGAATGTTTTGAAATTTAAAACCGATTTGAAATAATGAGGACAGATGGCCATTATGGTTTAAAATTAAGACGTGTGTCTTCGTTATAAGGATCAAATTGGACTAAAGGTGGCAAATTTCAGAAATAAAAACGAGAATAGCGGACAAATTCTGTTGATAGTTTAAATCGAACTTTATTTCTATGGTGAAAAGGCTGTGAATGGTTTGATTAAGCGAATTTTAGTAAAATGAATTTTAGAAAAGTGGATTTCATTAGTTTTTCAAGGAAATATTTGTGACAGCTGCAAACTTGAATCTTATGGACTATTAATATGGATGAAATTGGATTGACTGTAGGCCACATGAACAAAATACGGATTTGAATCGTAAAATTTAGACAGTTTTAGTTTAGGAAGACTGGAAGTGAACTTTGTCTTGTTGGTTGGAAGGTTGAAAATGGAAATTGACTAGTTTCTTGGAAAAAATAGTATTAAAGCGGAACGGACGAGTGCTCGAGGCTTTTTGATTGTGAATCGTGCGTCAGTTCACACGTTTTACTTCGCAAATTTAATTCTTTTACGTGTTAATCGTTCAGTGTTCATACGTTTTACTTTGTTAATTTAGCTTTTTTACGCGTTTATCGTTCGTCAGTTCACACGTTATACTCGGTAAATTTGGGGTCTTATTTGTTTTGAGTTTTGAAAGATTAACTTTAAATTCAGTTACGTTTTGTATTGAAGATTCTCTATGGTCATAATTCCGGGGAGGTGCTTTCGGGCGCGCACTTGCATTTGCGTGTTTCGGAGTGCATGTCTGGAGCTAGGGTCATATTGAATGGGAGATTCTTTTGACAGTATTCGTGTGAACCATGCTTTGGTCATTATACCTGTTCTCCGTACCCACTTCTCAGACCAGGAATTTTGGCTAAAGAACCTAGGAGATTGTATTGGTGCGTACGATCGGCTTGCCCCAAACGCAAGTTTTATGCGCCCAGGTATGGGATACTTAGCAAAACGGTGTAAGGAGTACCTAGAACCACCTCTAGCGAACTGTTCCGTCTCCAGCCCCGATACGGACGACTTACGACTGTTTGTTAAGGATTTCCTATCTGTCCCCCACACAACACACGCGATTATCGGCTTATCTCTTATCTTCGTCAAGCTGGTAATCAACCACACGGGTATAGGATGTAATAGGCACTCTAAATCGTGACAACCTCATCACGTACAATTTAGCAGAAATAGGGTTCTAGAAGTTTGAACTCAGGCTTTCTAGAACATCCACATTACACTACACACCTCACAATTAAATAATAAATGTCGGGATCTCCCTAGCTTTGCATCTTCACAGTAGAAACAATTAGGATTAGACAAAGTTAGACTATAGGATTACTTAGTTCGATTTTATATCTACTAGGGAGGGACCTTAGGCATCAAGTAGGTGTAGGTCTTATTAATAGATTCATTAGGATTGTAGGGATTTATTTATTTATAGTCTTAAAGTAAAATTTGATATTAAATTAACTTCAAAACTGTTCTATTAAGTTTATAATACCTACTTTGTTACCCTACCTGCTCCCGAAGCGTGTCAGACGTGATTCATAGTAGTGTACCTTGAGTAGGTACTGGTGAATTCAATTCTCAGGAACCCTATAGTAGATAGAGGCTAGATTTGGTTGAAGGGTCCTAAAGTTGATAATGAACTAAATTTATGTAAGAAAAGAATTACCTATTGAAAACAATTGGTTAAAGTTATCCTGTATTTAATATTAATCATAAATCTTTGATATATAGGAATACATCAACAATTACTTTGATCTGACATTGGTGTGCTGACTGATGAAAAGATGTAACAGTTGTTTGGCCATTTATTGAATGAAATATAATATTCTAGTAGAACGCTCAAAACAATAAGGGTAACTACATTAATGGTTCAAATGATTTCTAATAAAAATTATGTATCTGGCAGTATAATTGATTGTCATGATTGGGAAATTGTTGATAACAAATAAATAGTATCAATAGTTGGGATAAAGGATATTCTTAACTGGTTGTTTGAAGGGAAACTGTACCTAGGTTGATAATGATATTTGTTATTTCCTGATAAATTCAGTCAGAGAAAGAATAGTTTGGAAAAGTAAGACAAACTGAATCTACATTAATGGTTCAAATGATATCTAATAAAATTATTTATCTGGCAGTATAATTGATTTTCATGTTTGGGAAATTGGTGATAATAAATAAATAGTATCAAATGTTGGGATAAAGGATATTCTTAACTGGTTGTTTGAAAGGAAACTGTACCTATGTTGATAATGAAATTTGTTATTTCCTGATAAATTCAGTCAGAGAAAGAATTGTTTGGAAAAGTAAGACAAACTGAGTGACAAGTTTATACAGAATGTTGCTTTGGATTAAGATTTTGTCCATGACTATAGACTGACAAGTTTTACCTATATTTTGGAAGTTCCAAATAAATTCACTATTAAGTTAAATTCAGAAAAAAAGAGATTTCCAATACAGTTGGCTATTCTTAAAATCATGTTTGCAACACCTTTATTGTTAGAAACCTATATGAAACAATCCTGAGTATTAAGGAACAATACTCTATGTAGCTTTTGATATAAAATATATATTTATTTATACTATAAAGTCCTCTCAATTAGAATAGCAAAAAGAATGTTGAAATTTTGATTACATTAAATAAAGGTGGTAATTTAAATTTAGTATAGGAGCAAAGTATTGGAAATATGTGGTGGGCTTCTATCCAAAGTCAATGGTTGAAAGGAGACAGGGTACCTGATCTGTTGTAGGGCTAGAGGTTATAATAAAATACAATACAGCCTCAATATTGACAGATTGGGGCATAGTCAAACTAAATCAATACCTATGCAGCGTATGGCCGGAGCTGATCCTCTAAAAACCACAATAAAAATGTCTAAAGGTTTCTAAGCATTAGTATGTGACGCTATCTCAAAAATCTAGGACAGTATCTTGATTCAATAGCATATTCAATTACATTAGAACTGGTAGTATGTTCACAAACTCACTTCTGACTCCGAATGTAAATAAAGTAATATTTATAGAATAGCAACTCCTGGTACACATTTTTCTATTCAAACAAGCCAGAAATAATAAACCAAAACCATGAAAGAATTTAATCCAAGCCGAATATTAAATTGAATGACATAGGAATAATTTTATCAAATAATTGGTTTCCATAGTAGGTGTTCTTCCGTTGTTGTGTTTAGGCTCATATCCTCTTTCTGTATTAATATGCAGGAACAACTGAAATTAAAACACATAGTTAGGTAAGGTACATACTTTAAATTCTAGTAGAATGAGCTTAGGGTGATACTTTAGAAAAGGAATTTATGTTATAAACATTCAAACTAACTCAGTAACTATGTGCTAAATTAAATCATGTTTTACTGTTGGAATCCTGATGAGAACTTGTGATCAGACGTAGAAGCTTGTCCTTAAGCGCTGACCAGTCTGAGAGTTATTGCGTTGACTGCATTATTTGTAGGTTTCATAACTGAAAGATCTTTCTCAGCAGCGGCTGGGACTGTAAGGGAAGTCATTTGATTTTGTTATCTTTACTGTTGAATGTTATGGAGTGATTTAGGTATTCAAAACATTAGTGATTGCAATTTTGACTGGAACCTATTGTTTCTATTACTTGCCAAACAAAACTTACCTAGGAATCCTAGTTGTAACCGCAATTCTTGTGTTGGTAACAATAGTTTTGTTGAGGAACTTATGTTGACAGAATCTTCTGCAAATCTTCTAGTTTCAGGGTTTATCCTGGAATTGGTAATGATAGGTTAGATAAGAGATTTAAATTATGGTGGTAAGTATACATAATCTAACAAGTTTAGCAAAATAGTAGCAAAGAAAAGTTCATGTTTTGATCTGAAGTTATGATACAGGGAAAGTATTGCAGAAGTGTTCTTACCTGTTAAATTGGGAAGGGATTGAACTTGTGGAGTTGAGAACTTGTTGGTGGAACCTTGGCACAGCTTTTAGCCGAATGCTTTTCCCTTTTATAGTGGATTTTGTATTTTTCATTGTAAAACTATGCCGCCAATTCGAGTTAAGAAAATTACTTTTTAAATTTGTCAATGACAGTTTTGAGTTTAGGCATGGAAGATAGGATATTAATCCTTACGGGTTACGAAGTAATTTTTGATTGTCGCACAAAAAATAACTTAGCCTTATGTAAATCAATTCATAAATTTGAAGATTTTACTGCTATAATAATCTGTAACATTTTTAGAGCAATTTATGATTAACGGGGTAGAAAATTAGGTAAATGTTTTTGATGTTTTATGTGTATCTGAAGGCTTAAAAGTTAACGTTCCGTTTCAACCTTAGATTTATTCCAGAGACATTAGGTAAATAGTTGAGAGAGGAAGGAACGTAATCAACCTCTACTTAGTAGAAATAGGAAGGCTTATTGCCAAAATGTTTTAGTCTGACGTTCGATGCATTGGATATTATCTTACCTTTTTAAGGACCAGGGTTACTCTCTTTCACTTCGTAGACGTAGACGTATCACTAAAGGCCATAGAAACGTGAGTTTCTTATTTTAATCAAAGCTCTTCTTAAATATGAAAAGAAAAATTAGGGGGAATTCGGTACAAGCTTAAATAACTTTGGTGCCAATTCGTAGTTGCAAAAATCAAGACTTAACTTATATAATTCTATACCTTTTAATAGTACTGTTTATCTATTAAGAGAGAACAGAAAGGGACGGCAATAAATTTAGTCAAGATTTAGTTAAGTAACGATTCCGTTACTATTAGAAAAGGTAGACTGCTGGTTAAACTTTCACAAACGTTCTTCTTTTATGTCAAAACGGCATCCTTTGAGACATCCAGGCAACTTGATGTCTCAAAGTATGCCGTATAGACATAGAATTGTCTTCCCAGGTAGAAAAGCCAGCAGAATTTGACTCCAAATGGGCACCAAACCCCGTCACAGCCTATCTCCCTACTCTTTGTCGAGCTCCGAACTTCGTCTTTGCCTTGTTTGACGGTGAGGTTTGAAGCTCGTGATGTTTGGGGTGGGATGGGATCTACCTTCTAATGGTCCACCACAGGCTTGCCTGTAAATAAGTCCTGCTGAACGATCCCTACAAAGCAGTGGTAGGCTCCGCAAGGGGGGCCGCCTGGCTCGCAACCACCCTCTCACCGGAGTCCGGCTCCAAACAGCTTGGTGTTTTCCGTCGATGCTTGAGATTGCCAGTGCAACACATCTTCTAGGTGAGCTCGCGCCATCGTCGACTCTGTCACGGTCATTCGTGACCTAGTGTCTAGAGTCAAGAGCATACCCATTTCTGATTTATAAAAAGATTATTTCCTCCTGCCTGATTCCTGTAGTGTCTTGTAGCTTGTTGTGAAGTAGCCGGTGTGGCGGGCGCCCGCCTGTTTGTGTGTCGGCCGCCGCGCCGCCGCCGGTTCGTATCGGAGCCGGCGCCCCGCGATGTCCGGCGTGGGGCAATAAGGGAGCGAAGAGCGATACACCCGCTGCCTATAGTAAAGTTTATCCAGAGTAAATCCAGAGGTGTCTTTTGCCATGATACACTAGTTTTCAGTTAGCGGTTTCGCCGGGTGCTGCAACAGCTTGTTAGGATTATTATGTAAAGGCCGTTTGGTCCAATACAGCATGATGGAAAAGCAAAGTGTTGTGCTCGGGGACCAGGTCCAGTTGGTAGACCGTGGATTTTCTATTTATACAATGTCTCGAAGAAACTTCGATACCGCGTTTTAGGTTTCGGTTTCTGATTAGCTATCTTTATATGACGTATCCATGTTTACATTGAGTGCACAGCTCGCTCGTCTTGCGTTTTCAGCAGTTCATGTGTTCAGCGTAGTCAGCATTCTATGTAAGGCGCGTGTCGTGTTATTGTTGCCAGGCGCACCGCCACAAGCTTTTCCCGTGCTAATGATGTATTTCCCGCGGTAAAAAGGCCTGTGGCCAATAGGAATCTCGGGTCTGCTTGGTCCTGGAATAACAGGAGGAATGACTAAATTTCGCCTGTATAAGTAATATTGTTTGATTGTCAAATCGACGAAGGGCCCTGCCTGATGACTGAGTTTTGAAATCGCCTAATAGGCTTCTGCTCTGATAACTCTTTTACGGAAAACCAACCCAGGACCTCTGGGGTGAGGACCCTAGGCTGAGATTACTAGACCACAGAAGGCAATTTCAGCAAAACTAACCATTTTCAAAATCGCTTACCGCCTGTCACTTACACCACCAATAGTTCCCACTAATGATGGCTCATGATTTATTTGGGGCTCATTTTTATAGCTGCCTGATTTCGCCTCGCGACGGCAAGGTGTGTACAAGCCCTAATGTTTGTTTTGTTCTCTCCTCTACACTACACGTATACTCACGTAGTTAAACAATTATCAGCAGATGTGGATCGGGCGCCGTTGGTAATCGGCTGGCGACACTGGGGCGAGGCAACTATATTTGAGGGTGATTGTAAGGATAGAGATTATTTTTCTTTGTTTTACAAACATAAATACATATAATCACACCTTTATCCCTAATGGGGTAGGCAGAGCGTAAACGACCTAAACAAAGGTCGTTCTGCCACGTCTGACAAAGTTTTGAGGATTATTTTAAGATAGATTTATAGGTATATTGCTGTAATGACAGGTTGTCAGCCCATCAACTAAATTACAATATACTGAAACCCTCGGATCCCTTAGAGAAGAACCAGCTTTGTTTTATATGGCTAGTTTTTACCCGTAAAACTAGAAAAAAATCCCGATGTAGAGTACACGTGGAGGTTTAGTGATACACTTAAAGATCGCCTTATGAGATTTTTCTAGTTTGGTTAAGGTCATAAATTATAATTGTAGACTTGACAAGTAAAATTCTGCGTTTCGCAGTGCATGTTCCGGTGGGCGCCGGTATTCTCTTTCTAGAACCATTAGGAACGTTTCCTTGAAGCCAGTTGGCAGAGTGATGACGGATGGGAAAAGGGTAATTAATTACCCGCCTAGTCGGGTGTTGTGACCACGTGACCAGGGGACCGGAGTCCGACTGGATTAGTTCGGAAGTTGTATATATGCGGACCGCCGAGCAAAATTCGATACCGCGTTTTAGAACTGTTGTATCTTGATGTGGCGCCATCTATGTGCGCTACAAACCTAAGATATCCTCTTTCTAGTATACAAGTTATCCTTTTTCTAGTACAACAAGTCATCATCTATCTAGTACAACAAGTCATCATCTATCTAGTACAACAAGTCATCATCTATCTAGTACAACAAGTCATCATCTATCTAGTACAACAAGTCATCATCTATCTAGTACAACAAGTCATCATCTATCTAGTACAACAAGTCATCATCTATCTAGTACAACAAGTCATCATCTATCTAGTACAACAAGTCATCATCTATCTAGTACAACAAGTCATCATCTATCTAGTACAACAAGTCATCATCTATCTAGTACAACAAGTCATCATCTATCTAGTACAACAAGTCATCATCTATCTAGTACAACAAGTCATCATCTATCTAGTACAACAAGTCATCATCTATCTAGTACAACAAGTTATCATCTTTCTAGTACAACAAGTCACTATCTTTCTAGTACAACAAATATAATCTTTCTAGTACAACAAGTCATCATCTTTCTAGTACAACAAGTTATCATCTTTCTAGTACAACAAGTCACTATATTTCTAGTACAACAAATATAATCTTTCTAGTACAACAAGTCATCATCTTTCTAGTACAACAAGTCACTATCTTTCTAGTACAACAAATATAATCTTTCTAGTACAACAAGTCATCATCTTTCTAGTACAACAAGTCATCATCTTTCTAGTACAACAAGTCATCATCTTTCTAGTACAACAAGTCACTATCTTTCTAGTACAACAAATATAATCTTTCTAGTACAACAAGTCATCATCTTTCTAGTACAACAAGTCATCATCTTTCTAGTACAACAAGTCATCATCTTTCTAGTACAACAAGTCATCATCTTTCTAGTACAACAAGTCACTATCTTTCTAGTACAACAAATATAATATTTCTAGTACAACAAGTTATCATCTTTCTAGTACAACAAGTCATCATCTTTCTAGTACAACAAGTTACCATCTTTCTAGTACAACAAGTCACTATCTTTCTAGTACAACAAATATAATCTTTCTAGTACAACAAGTCATCATCTTTCTAGTACAACAAGTCTTCATCTTTCTAGTACAACAAGTCACTATCTTTCTAGTACAACAAATATAATCTTTCTAGTACAGCAAGTTATCCTCTTTCTAGTACACAATTTATCCTCTCTCTACTACAAGTTATCCTCTTTCTAGTACAGAAGTTATTCTCATTCTAGTACAACAAATTATCATTTTTCTAGTACAGGAGGCAAGTTCCTTTTTAGTACAAGTTGTACGTAGTATTATAGTTAGTCTGTGGTACAAGTTGTACGTAGTATTATAGTTAGTCTGTGGTACAAGTTAGTTTCTTTCTAGTACACCAAGTTATTTGGAGCTTTGAGACAGGACGCTTTTATCTATTTATACATTTAGTTTTTTATTTAGTCTAATGTTTTAAACCTTAGGGCTTAGGCGCCCTTTGAAGTGAAGATTTAAGATTATTTCAACGTTTAGGGTAGCAAGAAATAAGTGAAACTCAAAATTACTGTAATATTACATTTATTAAAGTAAAAAGTTACTATTGCTAACACATCCACATGTTCGGACAAATACAGTCGTATTTTATATAAAAAACGGACAATACATAGATGAGTAACATTCTAGTCAATACTGGGCGCGTACCACAGGGGAGCATACTTTGCCAGTTTAATTCTTTGTATATAGGAAGGAAAAATATCTAAAGCAGTTGATTTACTCGCTGCAACATTACCAACAATTTAGTAATCATTTCAGAAAGTGAATACTAAAAAGCGGTTTTAAGTGCGAACGAGGTAGCAATACATTACATTAGTTCATCCTTCCTATAGAAAAGAAAAGCACTTATTTTGTACATTTCATTATAGCGCCCTCTATAGAGACTAAATGAATATTAATTGTGCGAAACAAATATTATGTACAATATTTCGAATGTAACATGCAAATAAAATGCGGTATGTAAACTGTATACAAAAATAATTTGGACCCGACATCTTCGTTTGAGTAGTTATATCTATTACTCTATACCTAATAGTTGTTAGAGTTTATATTGCGAATGTACTTGAGGCTATTTTAGTACATTCATTAATACTATAAGAAAATATTATGGAGTTATGTATACGACTATTATAATAAAGAAGTAAGTTTTTAAATAAAGATGTCAAAAGCAAGCGGGTTTCACCCAAAACAAATCATTATAGAAATTAACTTCAGTTACAAAATAAATCATTTAAGTTTTTTCCTCTGTACTTGCTTTAGACACCTTTATATTAATTTTAGGGTCTTAGTTTGGTCCTAGTTCTAGTTAACTAGTTTCATTTGATCTAATTCAAATGGGAATTTATTTAATGATGTTGGTGTATTAAATTAGGACCCTACCTATCAACTAGATAAGTTAAACATACAATAAGTAGAAGACATTCAAAGTATTCAGTTCTAAAATATTCCTGAAATCTAAGTACAAAGTTGTTCGTAATTAACAATCAATTTAATAAAACGATATTAAAAAAAAGTAACTAAATCAAATTACCAATTTTTACCATTTTTTGTTACAAAAAACCTCAATGCAAATAGTTAATTTTACACGATTTCACGATGAGGAAAACTATGAGCTATCTATACTATAAATAAACTAAGTTGTAGTTACATTACTTTGAAACTTTAGATAATAATTATTCTCTCATAATCAACTTGAAATAGTACATATTGTAGGAAACTTACTTTAGCGTAACTAAGTGTTTTTATAAAAAATCTGTATAAAAAATAATAATAAATGTGAAGTATTATTGCATTGGAAGATCTGTTGGCTTAAATCAGAAGTGGGATTAGAACCACCAAATGTAATTAAACTTGGTAGACAACAACCATGTCTTTAGAGCGTAAGTTTTAGAAGATCGTCGACGTAAAGACGTAATTATTTCGATGTTTGTTAGCTATATTTAAAGTTCATGTGTACTTTGTAGGTGAATGTAGTGTAGTGTGGTCCAAATGAAAGTTACAAAAATAAATGCTGTTACAGCCTACTTCTAAACATGCATATAGAGACAACAGACTAGCAGGATGGATAAATTTACAAAGTGTAAAAGAGGTTATAATTTCGCCTCTTAGCACTGATTTAGTAACATCTATCTGACCCACCACTTCAGAATTTTATTTTGGGATATTAAGCGCCTTTTTATGTTTTTAAATAGGAAAATATAGAATTAGATTTACACGAGGGGCTCAAACAAACCATAGTTTAGATTCGATTGAGTTTCGCTCGCATGGAAGTTTTAGTTCCTATATTCTCATAAGCTGGACAAATAAAGCTGCTTTAAAAAGTTTGCAACTTTCATTTGGAGCATATTCATGTACAGATGGAGGCAATCTTCTGTAGTGGGACGCGGGCAGGGCGCAGGAGGCAAACGTCAACTATTTACCAATATAGCGCGTGTTCCTACGTTCGGTTCTTGTAGGATTGTTGAGTCCCCCCGCACCTCACCCGCAAGTTCCCCCCCGCCTGTACGCGTGTGTGTGTTTGTGTGTGTGTGTTGTGTTAGTAGTTGCGGAAGTTCCTGTTGTTGGGCTTGAAGGGCGCCCCGCTGCCCAGCCCGCCCCCCGCGCCGCTGCCCAGCCCGCCCCCGCCCCCGCCCCCGCCCCCGCCGCCGGGCGCGGAGTTGAGGAACAGCTCGATGTAGCGGTGGTCCATGTTGTTCTTGTCGCGCCGCATCGCCTGGGGAGAGGAAATACATCAGTCTTCTGCTGCATAGTGTGCTATTAAGCGGTTTAAAAACAGAGTTTGATGGGATCGATCGACTCGAACCCGCACGACAGAATATAGCTATATATTAGCTATGGCTAATAGGCGTCTGACGTGGTTTGTGTAACAACCACTATCAAAGACAGATGAGACATATTGAGTCGATTAACCCGGTGGTGTCAGTTTCGAAACCGCCTAGTAGCATAGCTATTAGGCCTATGACATGGTTTGTGTAACGACCACTATCAAAGACAGTTCAGACATATTGAGCCGATTAACCCGGTGGTGCCAGAGTTTCGAAACCGCCTAATAGCACAGCTAATAGGCCTCTGACGTGGTTTGTGTAACAACCACTATCAAAGACAGCGACCGGGACCGTCGGCTTAACGTGCCTTTCGAAGCACAGAATCTTTCTTCTTCCAGACAATCATATGATTCGCCCTGCTTTGTCCTAACCAAACTGGGGAAAATCTCACATAGAGAAAAAAAATTACAGAAAGAGATAAATTTATAGATATCAACTTTAGTGTTCTCCCCCTGGGAATCGAGCCCAGGACCTCCGGATCGTGAGCATGGGCTCAGCTTATGAGAATATAGGGTCTAACCACTATACCACGGAGGCAGTTATTATTATATCAGTAAAATTAATTTACCAACTGAGTCAAGTCAGTCAATCTCACCACCAACATACTCACGTACATCATCCATCCATCCATATATACACGCCTTTATCCCTAATGGGGTAGGCAGAGCTTAAACGACCTAAACAAAGGACGTTCCGTCACGTCTGACAAAGTGTTGAGGGTTATTTAAGATAGATTTGTAGGTATATTGCTGTAGAGACAAATTGTCAGCCCATCGCCTAAATTGCAATATACTAAAACTGTCGGATCCCTTAGCTGGTTTTTACAGCATGCCCGGGAGGAAATGCAGCTGGCACATTCTATGTTTCTCTCTCGCTCCCAGTCCAGCATGGAAGTACACGATTGTGCACGGAGAGCGATAATACGATCAAGATTGATTTTACATGTGGGTGGATATTCAATTGGAATTAATTTGCCATGACTGTAACATGTGGCGGCCATTTAATAACTATACAGAATTCTCGATAAAGATTTCAAGATATTTTATTTTACTAGACAAGCACAAGAGACCGATATAAAAGAATTCTACAAAAATAATTCCAAATATGAATGTTTTCGAAGGCTTTCTCCTATTCGCTTAGGTATGGTATGTTGATATGGGGCAACAGCATAAACATAAATCGAGCGCTTTTTGGACGTTGCTTTAAAAATATTGGTAACAAATCATCATCATCTCCCTAGGCCTTATCCCGTATCTCTCGGGGTCAGCTACCTAATAGCGCTTTTTGGACGTTGCTTTAAAAATATTGGTAACAAATCATCATCATCTCCCTAGGCCTTATCCCGTATCTCTCGGGGTCAGCTACCTAATAGCGCTTTTTGGACGTTGCTTTAAAAATATTGGTAACAAATCATCATCATCTCCCTAGGCCTTATCCCGTATCTCTCGGGGTCAGCTACCTAATAGCGCTTTATCGACGTTGCTTTAAAAATATTGGTAACAAATCATCATCATCTCCCTAAGCCTTACCCCGTATCTCTCGGGGTCAGCTACCTAATAGCGCTTTATCGACGTTGCTTTAAAAATATTGGTAACAAATCATCATCATCTCCCTAGGCCTTATCCCGTATCTCTCGGGGTCAGCTACCTAATAGCGCTTTATCGACGTTGCTATAACAAAATGGTAATAATAATAAATGATTCAGATAGAAAGGCTCATGTCTAAAAAATTAAAATAAAATTTAATGCTTTTTTATAATTGACTAATTTGAATTTTATATTGTTAAGTTCTTGACCTTTGTGAATTTTTTATTACCAAATTTATCGCAAATTTTATTTAGTATTGTCACAATGTTATTTTATTAATTACTGTAATAGGGTTACCCGTTGTAATTAAATACATACATACATAAAATCACGCCTTTATCCCTAATGGGGTAGGCAGAGCAAAACGACTTAAACAAAGGTCGTTCCGCCACGTCTGACAAGTTTTGAGGGTTACATACAGATTACTACAGAGTAATCATCTGATTATGATGAACTATATTGCTATAGTGACAGGTTGTCAGCCCATCACCTAAAATTGCAATACACCCTCGAATCCCTTAGCTGGCTTATACAGCATGCCCGGGAGGGGATGCAGCTGGCTCCCAGTCCAGCATGGAAGAAAATTAATTTATTTAATTACATTTATTTGCTTCCATGCTGGACTAGGAGTGATAGAAAAACATAGAATGTGCCAGCTGCATTTCCTCCCGGGCATGCTGTAAAAACCAGCTAAGGGATCCGAGGGTTTCAGTATATTGTAATTTAGGCGATGGGCTGACAACCTGTCACTACAGCAATATACCTACAAATCTATCTTAAATAACCCTCAAAATTTTGTCAGACGTGGCGTAACGTCCTTTGTTTAGGTCGTTTCCGCTCTGCCTACCCCATTAGGGATAAAGGCGTGATTATATGTATGTATGTGTAAATAAATGAAATTAAATAATGTGTCACCCGCATGGCGTCCTCGTGGCACTCGAACTCCACGTCGGCCTCGCCGGACGGCCGCCCGCTGCTCTCGAACAACACGTTGATGTTCACCGGACGGATCGGCTTGAAGAACTGAACAACAAACAACAAACACACACATTCATCACTTCAATGCTAAACAAAACTACAAGTAGAATTTAATAGAAAAACGTTTATTCATGAAACAATACAAAACTCAACATACAGTAAGTAGACTTATGTTACATACATACATATAATCACGCCTTTATCCCTAATGGGGTAGGCAGAGCGTACACGACCTAAACAAAGGTCGTTCCGCCACGTCTGACTAAGTTTTGAAGGTTATTTAAGATAGATTTGTAGGTATATTGCTGAAGTGACAGGTTGTCAGCCTGTCGCCTAAATTGCAATATACAGAAACCCTCGGATCCCTTAGCTGGTTTTTACAGCATGCCCGGGAGGAAATGCAGCTGGCACATTCTACGTTTTTCTCTCGCTCCCAGTCCAGCATGGAAGTAAACTTATGTTACATACATTATAACATAATATTTTTTTTATTGAATGCTCTGATCTGTAAACATTCTTCTGACGTGGGTATCGAATCGATCGTCAGAGTTTTTAAACCGCCTAATAACACAGCTAATATGCCTCTTCCATGCTGGACTGGGAGCGAGAGAAAAACATAGAAAACATAGTAAAAACCAGCTAAGGGATCCATGGGTTTCTTTCTGTATAGTGCAATTTAGGCGATGGGCTGACAACCTGTCACTACAGCAATATGCCTACATATCTATCTAAAATAACCAGCAAAACATTGTATGACGTGGCGGAACAATCTTTATTTAGGTCGTTCACGCTCTGCCTACCCCATCACTACATAGTAGAAAACAAAGTCGCTTTCTCTGTTTCTATATCCCTATTTATGCTTAAATTTTTAAAACTACGCAACGGATTTTGAGGCGGTTTCTTTTAAATAGAGTGATTCAAGAGGAAGG
The DNA here is from genome assembly GCA_949820665.1 of Scrobipalpa costella. Classification (NCBI taxonomy): domain Eukaryota; kingdom Metazoa; phylum Arthropoda; class Insecta; order Lepidoptera; family Gelechiidae; genus Scrobipalpa; species Scrobipalpa costella. The sequence continues at coordinate 26,848,038 of OX463296.1, read as the reverse complement.
TTTATATGTATGATACATGCATAATATAGTAGAGAAACAATGATAATTTCCGTGCGAAGCCGGGGCGGGTCGCTAGTTAGGGATAAAGGCGTGATTATATGTATGTATGTAATAGGCCTCTGACATGGTTTGTGTACCGACCACTATCAAAGAAAGCGACCGGGAGCGACGGCTTAACGTGCCCTCCGCAGCACGGATTCTTTTTTCTTCCAGACAATCAGGTCTTCTTCTTTGCGTGTCGCGGCGAATCAAATGTTTCAGCCCAAAAAGTTGCCACACAAATAGCGTTTGGAGTGGCTGCCCAGAGATCTTCCAGCGTGCAGGTGTCGGGGCACGCAGGGCAGTTCAGGTTATTCGGCCTGCATTGTCCTACGTCGGAGGCCTAATATATATATAGGTAGCTGTGCTACTGGGCGGTTTCGAAACTCTAACACCAGAGTTTAGCGGGTCAATCGACTCGTGAAGAACTTACGCATGATGAGTAGTTAATTTGTACTTACATAGGCAATGTCCTGCGGCGATGCCTTGAACGGCAGCCCCCTCATGTGCACACAGTGTCCGCCCCCACCGCCCCCCATGCTGCCCCCGCGAGGACGGAACCCGCCCCCGCCGCGACCGCCGCCACCGTAGCCGCCGCCGCCGGCTACAAATTATCAAAAACAAAATGTCGGTGGATAGCTCTGTAAGTGCACCCTGTTCGGAATCCGGCACCAAATAGTTTCAGTTTGTTAGGAACTTGGTACGGCGTGGGCCGGTAGCCGCGCGACGACCGGAAACCGGCCTCCATACGAGCACTGTATGACCACTGCTATGACGAATCATTTGGGGCAGATAAGGATGGTCCATTTAGTGCCTATAAGATGATCTATTTCTGACCTATAAAGGGTACATTTTGACAAATAAAGTGGTCCATTTGGGATAGATAAAACGCTCCATTCTTTGGGACAAACAAAAGAACCATTTGGCACAAATAAAATGGCCCACTTTGAACAAAAAAAAAATGTCCATTTGGGACAAATAAACTGGTCCATTTAGAACAAATAGAATAGTCCATTTGGGACAAATAAAATGGTCCATTTGGGACTTTAATGAGTGTCCATTTTGAACCGATAAGACGCTTCATTTGATACTCTAGGATTTTCCATCTTACTCAAGAAGATAAATATTTGATGGAAAGTGAATAAAAAGTGTTGTGAAGGTATACCATCATTACCGTATCCGCCCCGGCCGCCGCGCCCGCCCCCGAAGCGGCCGCCGGGGAAGCGGTCGCCGCGGTCGTAGGGCGTGGGCCGGTAGCCGCGCGACGAGCGGAAGCCATCCTCCATGCGCGCGCTGTACGACCGCACCTCGTCGGGAGAGCTTATGAACACCTCTATGTACCTGTTGGGGAGAATGAAGCTGTAGCTGGACAGATTGTAGGGTAGCCTCCGATACGTCAAGCGTTGTCGCAGTGGTTCAATGCAAGCTGGTTGTAAAGCAAAATTCCTAAAGTCCAGCGAAACTAGACCAGATGATCGTCTACGATGCGTGGTAGTAATTTCGAAGTATGCTGGGAATAAAGCTTACATTGAACCAATATGTGGTGTGTCCTGTCCACGCTTGAAGTAGAGGATGTTTTGGAAACATTGTTCTATGTTATCCGGTGAAAGAATTTGTAGATTTAATGATGACTTCCTGATATGGTTTGGTGATAATGTGGACATCCGCGCGGGTTATGCAGGGTAAACCTTATCGAACTCCCTTTACTAAATGGGAAAAAAGTTTCGTCTGAGGTACATTTTTTTTTATGATAAATTGACGGATGATTTACAATGCAGATTCATGGTATATTACAAATAACAGTTCTCGAACAAATTACATAAAAAGTTCTCGAAAGAATTGATCAATTCTAACAATATGTGAAAAGATACTAATCTGAAAAAAATCTTGATGACTCTTCATAAATTAAACAATAAAGGATCACTGGTATATTGCTGTAAAAGTCCTAAATATGGAGCTAAAAACTGGACAACTTACCACACTTTAAAAACATCTTAAAACTGATAAAAAACAGAAATATATTTTTTTTTTCTACAAAATGATCCAGGATTCTTAAAGATTCTGCGGTGTAAGAATTTAATAATAATACACAATTGTATAAATTTGATTAGGCAAGTTGTCCATTTAATTTCCACATGACATGTTTTATATTAGGAAAGCATTGTAACCAGTGAACGTATAACCCGTCTTCTTCTCCGCCTCCCTCCCGTCCCGCACCCGTCCCGCGCCCGTCCCGCGCCCGCCGCCCACCTTTATAACTCAGAACCAATCACTCGCGCCTTTGTCTGCTACCTTTGTTATTTTGTTGCGCTGATTTAATCTAGTGTTGCAACAGAACTCTGCTTCCGCTTCCGCAACTGCAGAAGTTCCGCATTTTTTTTCACTTCCGTTTCTGCTTCTGGTTCCGCAAACTTTATAACAGAACTCTGAACGGAAGCGGGGAGAAAGCGATGAGGAGCGGTGCAGCAGACGCGACGGCGGCACGGCAGTGCAGCCTTCTACTTCCAAATCATCAGCATCATTGCAAATATTGGAATCGATGTTAAGTGTAAATGAAGACCAGGAGGAGGACTCTTCTACAGCTAAAGATACAGTCACACCTTCAGGAGTACAAGAAAGAAAAAAGACTACCTCTTCATGAGGATCCCCTTATGTGGTGGAATGGAAATGCGCACAAATACCCCCATAACCATATTTTGCCAATAGTTCGCCAATACTTATCAGCTCCCCCCACCAGTGCAGCCAGCGAGCAATTATTTAGCGGAGCTGGTTTAATATATGAAGAACATCGAAATAGGCGGAAAGGTGAAAAAGCGGCCAAGTTACTCTTTATTAAATATAACTTGCCGCTGTTTAATTTTGACTACTAAAATACAAATTTAATTAAAAAAGTTTTAAATGTACAATTGTGCTTTTTTTTTAATAGTGTTAACGCTTCCGTTTCCGCTTCCGTTTCCGTTTCTGCTTCCGTTAAGATTTACTTTTGACATCTGATTCCGTTTCTGCTTCCGTTATGCCAGTTCCGTTGCATCACTAATTTAATCATAAGTCCACTGACATGATTATGAAACGTTACAGGAACAAAGCTGTTGAGCCGAGTCACGAGACTCTCACATCAAAGCAACCTTTGCATTTGCATGTTGCGACTTTTATAAAATATCTATTTTTTGCCTACAATAGCAATTCTTCTTCTTCGCTTGAGAGAAATTGAGCTACATAAATTAGAGAGTCTAAATGGGAAAACAAGATAATGTATTTGAATAACAAGTTTTAACATCAGACTCAGAAAACGTGTATTAGACTAAACAATTTATAAAGCTTAAATCTTTGATTAATTTTTATTTTGGAAGTTTAGATGTCAGTTAACCCATATTGGTCAATTTGGTATTGGCAATATTAGCATGGAGTAAAATAATATACTTACAAATAAAATAAATAAACAAAATGTACAAGTGTTGGTATGGACAGATCCTCTGACCAAATCAGTACAGTATACAAAGGTAGCATAACAGAAGCACAATAATAATCACCAATTTATGAATTAGAAATTACAATATCCCAAAAAATAACTAATTCTTACCCCTCCAGTATGTTGCTGGCCTTATCCTTTCAGATATTTCATTCCATGCAAAAAAATCCCCGATGTTTATAATTTTTATAACTATTTCTAGAAACAAAATAAAAAACAAAATAAAGAAAATATTTTTAATCTACAAGACTAAGATCAGAACACATTTTCTGAGTTTTGTGATAAACTCGTAAAATAGAAGTGAAGTGTAGGCCAGCAACACAGAAGGTCCCAGTAATGTACCCGCTACACCAATATAAATAGCTGTTGTGGTTGTTCACGGTGTACTGGGTGGATTTTTTAAGCTAAGTTGCAATATTTTATTTTAGCCCTTATTTTCCTACTTGGGGTATTAATTTTTTAACACCCGTAAGAAACCCTCCAGATTCTGATAGTTTGTGAAATAGTTAAAAATACTGCTGAAAATTCCAAAATTTCTTTATAAAATAGCAGCTGTGACATGGGCCCATTGTCACTTTGTCCACTTTGTTTTAATTTTTATAAATCACGCTGTGTAATAATTTTATATTTAATTCGTCAGATACATTATAATGGGAACAAAACTGATATTTTTTTCCTCTCTTTATCTTGACAATTCACTCTGTACCAAAAAATTTTGAACAACATGACCAAAAACCCCCACCGCAGTCTGTTACCGCACACCACATGTAAATAATTCCCCCCACCTGTGTCCTATTTTCTCCCTGTCCCGCGCGAGAGCCTGCTCGGCGCTCCCCTTGTCAGTGAAGTGTACGAACGCCTCTCCCGAGGCCCTCCCCGAGTGGTCCGAGAGTAGCACCACCCCGTCCGGGGCCACCGGTAACCCTGCCCGCCCAAGAATGTGTTCAGTTGGTAGCCTGCGCTGTGCTCAATATCGCACTAAGCTGAATAACTTTTATAATGGCAAATAATTACTCTATAGATAAACATATTATGTGAATTTTTATCACATATTTTTTTTCTTTTCATTTAATTTTGAGATATGACATTATGATTATGAACCCTCTACAAGAGCTCTGGTCATTGGAGCCTAAAAGATTATGGTTGCATCTAGTGGTACTATTTAAAAAAATGATTTATAGTAGGGTTATGAAATTAGTTTTCCAAAATAGTTTCACAATTTCTTCAGGAAAGTTATTCAGTTTCATTTAATATTTTTACAATGAAAATTTCGTGTCAGAATGTGGTTTCATTATTTTTAATAGTTTGCGTAGATTTAACAACATTCTGATAACACCTGAACAAACCAATTTATTTACTTGGTAACCTTCAATTTACAGAAATAGTAAATACAAAGAAAATTTTCAGCATAAAATAGCAATTCATAATTTTAGTGATTTTGATCACAGCACAAGCTAAAAGTACCTAAACAGGCCCCAAACATTAATTATTCATATTTTTTTTATTATAAAATAAGTTGAAAGAGAGCCTGATTTAAATTTAAATAGTTGTATCAAATTAAATTTAAAAAAGTAACGAATTAGATTGCATTTAAATGTAAACATAAAATTTCAGGGTCTGCCAGAGCAGTGCAATCCCTTACAAACATAGTTTTGCATTTATTCCTTAACAGTAAAACCAAACTTCGTACACATGAGCAAATGCATCATATCTATGCTTCTAAACATAAGATTGAAAAAATTATTTTATGTAAAAAAATAAAAAATTAAATTTGCTTTCTAATTATGTACTCAGTTAATAGTTTCAGACCAAACCTAATTAGAAGCGTAGATATTATGCATTTGGTCATGTGTACAGTGATTGGGTAAGTTTGGTTTTACCGTTCAGGAAGAAAATCGAAACTATGTTAGTATGGGATTTCACTACTCTGGCAGATCCTAAGTTTACCATATTCTCAGGCTCTCTTATTCCAAACAAAAAGAAAACATTCACAAGAATAAAACAAAGATTTCCTTACCACCGAAGAACTGAACAATCTCCTCCTTTGAACAGCCAAATGGCAAGCCTCTTAGCTTGACAATACCAAGTTCATCGGACATGTTTGGAATGCCCCCGAAACCATTGTCACTTTGGAAGCGCATTGCGTTCAGAGCCCATTCCATGTCTTGGCGGTCCGTGGAAAAGACTAGAAACAACAATTATTTAAATAAACTTAAGAATGATACTTTATTATTATTTCAATAATGAAGTGGGAGCAAAAAACTAAGAATATACCAGCTGCTTCTCTTCAAAAGTATACTGTTAAAACCTGTACAATGGATTTTTAGTGTATCCCGATAGCACATTTCATAATGAAAGCCACAAGTCAGTCAAAAAACTGATGGGTCTTACCCTCAATATATCTCTTGCCCATATTCTCCTTGTCTTTCTTGAGGGCCTCATCCACATCCTGTTGGCTCTCAACCTCCACGAAGCATTCTCCTGACGGCCGGCCTGGACGCACCTCCGTAAGGTGCACCCCTGCAAGAAAAAACCGACTATAGAGGTTTCTTCATCTTCTCTATCAGCTAGATTTTTGGTGTCGAACACCCTGATGTTTACCCCGTGCGAATCGGACCCACGACCTTCGGATCGAAGCCCATGGATCAGACTACTAGACCATGGAGGCAGTTAACAACCGGTATATCGGTGGTTTGACAAATCGGCACGCCCTTGTGCCTGATACATTAAAACAGTTATAGCTAAAGATTGGTTCGATGGATGTGTGGTGGACAAACCTTCCTTGCCGCCTACAATATTCACGCCACTCAGGAATTCTAGAACATCTTCGACTGTCGTGGAGAAAGGCAATCCGCGCAGTTTTATAATGTGGCTGCTATCACCCGATCCCAACATCGTAGTTTTTGCTCTTCACTACACAGTACACACTTTCCACGATTTTTAACACAAAAGAAAATTATAGGTATTTTCTAGATTATTTACGATTTTTGTCAGATTTTTTCGGCGTTAGTCATCCGCCATTACAAATTGTTACAAAAAGAAAAGCACCTCGAAATGCCTCGAATCGAACGCAGAACGAAAAAGTCAAATGTCGTTCTTCAATAGTGAAGTGCGCATGTCAGATCGTTTCACTTAATTTTATCGTAATCGATAAAATTAAGTTTGGTTTCAAATTGAAATCACAGATGAAGATAGTGTTGAAAACATTCAAAGACGTGGGTAACTTATTGGATATCTAAAACATTGAGTTTTTGATATCTAAAACATTGAGTTTTTGATATTGAGATGATGTTGAGATAAGGTAAAAATTAATCTGAACTACTTATCACTAAACTAGCTCTCAATCGTGTGGCTAACATATTTAATTCATTAAAGGAGTTTTGTGAGCCTTACTCAAATCTTATTTAACAATTTAAATAACTAAATTAACTGTTCTATGAAAAAACCATCCAAATTGTTGAAATCTTCAAAAACCCATTAGGCTGCAGGGAAGATCTTGTTTCTAAAATTAGTTTTAGCTATTAGAAATGACAACATAATGAGATAGTAGGCTTAGTAATTTAACTAATTTGCCAACACATATAATTTATTTATGAAATGTGTTTTTGAGTAAAAAGACATGAAACTTTGTTTTCCTTTATTATAAAACTGAGTAGGAAATAATTATAGGTACATTTTTATCCGGTCCGTACAGAGACATATCGGAAGTGAAGTTATATCTGATAGCGGTGAAGATTTTGCTACCTCGAGAGTGTGCTAATGTTTCGCCGGCTGTCAAATGTGAATGTGTGAGTATCAATTGTGTATGTGAGTCTATGTATGATATTTGTGAATGTTTTCGTTGTTTTGTAATTTTGACAGTTTCGGTCGGTGCACGCAGGACATTATATACTGTCTAATCTGTGGGTGCACGTTCAGTGATTCCCGCTAGACTAAAATTCATACGATTTAAGTCTTATATTGGTCGACTGAACGCACGACAGTTAGATGGCAACGGCGTGGCGGCCACATGAATATCACGCGAGTAGATAGATGCAAAGAATTTGAATGATGCAGGCTAGCCAGTCAATAGGGACCAATACGCACTAAGCGCTTTCAAAAGTCTTACATAATGCGAATGGCAAAAGAGTGGAACTCTGTACCTGTGTCTGTGTTTCCAAATGCGTACATCCCCCAACACTTTAGAGAAAAGACATTTAAACAAAGATTAGTTTAGAGTAAACAGGCATTTTTTGGGTGACCTCGCCCCATCGTCGACCTCGTCTACGTCAGTTCCGACCTAGACTGTAGTCAAGAGCAAACCCATTTCGTCATTTCATAATGTAAAAACGTTTTTTTGGCTCGGACCTGTAAGCAACACGCCTGTGAGCCCATGGCTGGCTACGTCTAAGAAAAGAATACGTCCGTCAAGATAATAAGATTAAAACAATGTCAATATCAAATAATACATACTGTACATTCGTCCAAAAGACCGCCTCGAATCGCACCCGGTGGGAAAGTGCCCAGCACGCTATGTATTCAATAAAATTACAATAATATACATAATAAGATTAAATACACGTCATTGTCGATATTAAACAATACATACATACATACATAACGTCACGCCTTATTCCCGGAGGGGTTGACAGAGATCAAATCCCTTCACTTGCTACGGTCCTTGCAAACTTCTATCACTTCATGTACATTCATCAATCTTTTCATGCACGCTCGTCGGCAAAGACCGCCTTGAATCGCACCCGATGGGAAAGTGCTCAGCACGCTGGCAGCGTTGCCTAGTTGTATTGCCCGTAAGATGTGTTGCATCAGGTACGATTCGGAGCGGACATCACCACCATTGTTCCTAATCTTTCGTCTTACATCTAGGGAGTTGTTAGGATAAAAGCCCTGACCTCTGCACACCCAGTGCCGGCTACCTCCACAGCAAAAGGGACAAAGAAAGATGCTGGCGCCATATTTGCGTATTCAGTGCGCTTTTGACTGCGGCTCATTCCACAGCAGTTTCAGCTTGTCGGATTAAACGCGACAAGTGTGAGGGAGCAGAAGTGCTAACACAAGTCGCATCCCACACTAGGCACCGGCCCTTATCCCAAGGGACCGAAGTCAGTCCGTCAGGTCGTTTACCATGATTCCAGGGTACATGGTACACCAGCAGACACCAAAGCTCTGCGGATAACTTCATCCAGGACGTGATGTCTTGGAAATCGGCTGGCAGATTTTGCACAACTATGTCCGTAATGAGCCCTGACGTCCACCGATGCACCGCATTTGCAAGTGTGTAGGGTGCAGATGGCCGCAGATGCAGAAGACAACCCAGCCTCAGGCCCACGGCCACCCTCAAGTATCCATCGTCCAGTGCCGTTTCCAGATGCGGAGAAGGCAAAGCATGCAACCAAGCTCCCGACTCGGGCTGAACCACCGTCCTAAGACGGGCTACATTTTCTCCCTCCGCCTCGCTCAGGAGCCCTGAGTGTGTTGCTTTGCAAACAGGGTCATCCCACTGACGCTGCAAAGCCGAGTTTTCTAGCGAGACGGGAGGGACTTGGAAGACATACATACATACATATAATCATGCCTTTATCGCAAATGGCTTAGGCAGAGAGTAAGACTTGGAAGACGGGAGCCCCTAATAGCTCAAAAGACTTTGGGTTCAAAGTTTTAATTCCTGGGATTAAGGTTTTAACTTGCTCGATACCGTTCAAAGCAGCAACACTACATGGGAAAACCTCACACTTGCTGGTATTGACATCTAAGCCCAGGTCATTAAGCTTAGGGATAAATAAAATAGTGCCAAATTTACAGTGCACCTATATTATTAGAATAGTGTAATAAATTATTAGTATCAGTCTGTGTGACTCGTCGGACGTCCAGGAATTTTGATAAGGATTTCAGGACACGTACACGCCCACCCAACTGCATTTAGATAGTGTACCAGACCTTCGATAAAAAAAAAGGTTTTTATGTATACAGTTTCTGTTAAAGAAGAGGCAAGAAAATCAACCCTTCACCAATTGTAATAGGTCCCTCTGAGAGTCATAAAAACCTATTTCTCATGGCTGATGTTTTTTGTCTTCCTTTAAGGTCCTTCCTTTGGCTTTGGGAAACCCCGCTACACCTTCCAGCCAGTTCCTGTAACCTTTCGCTTTAAATAAAGTTACTGTGTGTGTTCCCTATTTCAAAATCAAGCCAGAATGGAATAAATGATGAGCACGCCATTCATCTCTGAAGTTAGAACTGCTGCATGGTTTTACCAGTCAATGGCAAATTAATTAAGATTTATCGAAAAATATTTTTCTTAAAAACGTCGTGTCGATGAAAATAATTATCGACTTTTGAAAGCTTGTTCAATAGTGTACGTTCAAAACATAAACGTTGATCAAAAAAGAAAATAAATATAATTTATTTGAATGCTAAGACTTTCCTATCTTTAAACCATTTTTATAAGATTTGATCAAGGATTTAAAGAAATAAATTGTTTTTTATTGTCTGTTCACGTCAAACGTCATATTTTTTAATGATTTTTTATTTTATTTTATTCAAGGAAAGGAATTAGAAGTTATAGTTTTCGAACATGCTTATTTTATTTTCCATAGACAAAGGTGTTTTATAGTACCAATCTTTTTAATCAAACAATAAATTATTTTATTCTGCAATTTATGTAAAAACAATTCATTGATTGCTTTGTTTTGGTCTCAAATCTTTAAATTAGACATTTCACTCATACTTTAATGTCTTTTTATTAGTTTTAATTTCACATTTTTTTTATATCATTTGTAGTAGGTAAGAGGTACTTGAAACAACCTCGTGTCTGTAGTTTATGATTTGATTTCTAAAATATGTTTTAATCTGTGGCGGCCGCAGCGCACACAAGACTTTCGCTTTGCAGCTGTTTATCGAATTATTCGATGCTAAAACCATGTTGTAATTGAGTCATCAGATTCTGTGTAAATTTACGTATCATTCCTGCCAAAAGTAACAAGTGGTGAAAATGACTGTGGACGGCGAGGACAAGCCGGCCCGGGACCGGGTCTTCATGGACATCTCGATCGGAGGTTTGCCGTCAGGGCGCATCGTTTTCGAGCTCTTCAACGATGTGGCGCCGAAGACGGCAGAAAATTTCCGCGCCCTGTGCACGGGGGAGATGGGACTTGGCAAAACTACTGGAAAACCCTTGACTTACAAGGTTAGTTTTTAGAACTCCTTTGCAAAGAATAGCTTTTTGCACCCATTTGACTTTTTCTGGATGAATCAGATATTTTCTTACAATAATAAAAGTAGCCTATGTTGAGGGTGAACAGCTTCCTAATGGTTTAAGAATTTTTTGGAATTTGGTCCAGTATTCTTGAGTTTATTGGGCCTATGTCCATGTGTCTAACAGATGACTTTTCTAGGGTATGGTATTCCACCGCGTAGTGAAAGACTTCATGATACAAGGAGGAGACTTCACCAATGCAAATGGAACTGGAGGAGAGTCCATTTATGGAGGGACTTTTGAAGGTAAAAAGTTTCTATATTGCCTGGTGTCAAGTAATTGTGGTAGATTATTGTATGTTTGAATTACCTCTAAGTCTGTAATCAGCAAAACTTTAAATGTGATTTAAGAATGGCCTTAGTTTGTTTAACAAGTGACTGCTGTAGTGCTGGTTTTCTAAGATTTGAACCAGTTCTTTTGTTTCAGATGAAACATTTGAGATGAAGCATGACCAACCATTCTTGCTCTCCATGGCTAACCGAGGGAAGGACACCAACGGGTCTCAGTTCTTCATGTAAGTATTAGCTTGGTGGCATGAATGGAATGAAAGTATGTATAAAAGGAAACTGAAAGTTAGAAAAGAAGATTAAAGCTGACCTGATTTAATAATTAATTATCGATAAATGGAAAGAATGCAACATGTTATTTTAAAATTTTGATGTAATGTTATGAAGGAGTTCTGGTCCTCAAGAATTTAAATTGAGTTTGCTTCGAATCGAAAAGAAGAAGAATGTAATGAATAATACCTATGCTGTTTGTGCATTTGTATCTAAACTTTTTGGCTTTTTAATTTACCTAAAATTTATGGGTAATTTCTGTATTCCTCATGTGAAATAAATAATGTGTCTAATAATGATATTATTTTTCAGCTTAATCCAGGCCCTAATGTAGCTGAATATGGTATACATTTGTTTTGAAATAAAGTGTTAAATACATGAACTGTACCTTTTGATACCTCTATAATTTCTCTGCCTTCGGTGTACAATAGCAATACCATTGTTATAATAGTAATACAGAAGGATGGGCCTCGGAATATACAAGAACATTTTAATAATTCTGGATCTATTCATACCGGGTGTAAGGGACAGCGTCCCGCAAACTTATAGGGGTTGCACAGTCAACAACACTGAACAACTTCCACCAGGAAATTACTTCAGGAAGAGAAAGATAAATTTGGCTTTTCCATACAAATTGTCTGATCAAGGTGAACATTTTGTATGGAAAAGCCTTATTTAATTTTCATTTCCTCAAAAAATTTCCTGATGGAAGTTGTTCAGTGCCGTTGACTGTGCAACCCTTATCAGTTTGCGCTGTCTCACACCGGGTATAATATTTTCCCTAATTTCCTAGTTTGGCTAATCTATAGTAGAGAACATAAAAGTAGTAATGGTGACGAAAGGGTAGATAGATGATATAATAATTTATCTATCCTCTTGTCCGTTGCTCCTAAGCGTAGTGTCGCATAGCCGCGTGGTATGGGCTATGTGCACGGACGGCAGGTAACGCGCGCTGTTATTGTGTAGACCGTCGCGCCGCCGCCGCGCCGCGCGAGCCAACACTCTCATTTCTGTTGTCTGTGTGTTGTAGAACAACACAGCCGGCGCCGCATCTCGACAAGTGAGTATTACAATTCAATACAACATTCTTTATTGCACAAACAAACACATACAACTTATTACTCCCATGCTGGACTGGGAGTGATAGAAAAACATAGAATGTGCCAGCTGCATTTCCTCCCGAGCATGCTGTAAAAACCAGCTAAGGGATCCGCGGGTTTTAATATATTGCAATTTAGGCGATAGGCTGAAAACCTGTCACTACAGCAATATACGTACATATCTTTAATAACCCTCAAAACTTTGTCAGACGCGCCGGAACGACTTGTTTAGGTCTTTTACGCTCTGCCTACCCTATTAGGCATAAAGGCGTGATTATATGTATGTAACACATACAACAGAAACAAAAGGAACAAACATGACAGTACAATATAGTATTGTTTGTTTACATAGTGTAGTTTCTAGAAAAAGATGACAGAGGCTTTTCCGCGGAATGATGTGGGCTAGATAAGATAGGATAGTTACTAAAAACTCTGGTTTTAATGCCTTCGAAAGGTAATGCACCTGCAATCATTAACCACAAATATTGTACTAAAAATGCAGGACAGTTACTTTTTTAACTTAATTGGAAATGTATTGAGTCGTAGCGAGGCCTCTTAATTACTTTCAGATCCTTTTGTGATGGGTTTTCTGTCTCTTTCATTTTAATCAAAATTGACACCATTTTATGTCTTGTCCTTACTTACAATCCCTAACCATTGCTTTCCCTTGTCTCCAGTGTACACGTAGTATTCGGCCATGTCGTCAGCGGAGCAGCCCTGGTGCGACAGTTGGAAGCCTTGCCAGTAGACCGGACGGCCAGACCCTTGCAGGACGTGGTGGTCGCCAATGTGGGGCAGCTGGTCAAGCTCAAACCTGGTGAGTTGGGCTTCTATCTCTGATATCCTGGTTAGAGACTCCCTGGTGCGACAGTTGGAAGCCTTGCCAGTAGACCGGACGGCCAGACCCTTGCAGGACGTGGTGGTCGCCAATGTGGGGCAGCTGGTCAAGCTCAAACCTGGTGGGTTGGGCTTCTGTCTCTGATATCCTGGTTAGAGACTCCCTGGTGCGACAGTTGGAAGCCCTACCAGTAGACCGGACCGCCAGACCCTTGCAGGACGTGGTGGTCGCCAATGTGGGGCAGCTGGTCAAGCTTAAACCTGGTGAGTTGGGCTTCTGTCTCTGATATCCTAGTTAGAGACTCCCTGGTGCGACAGTTGGAAGCCCTGCCAGTAGACCGGACCGCCAGACCCTTGCAGGACGTGGTGGTCGCCAATGTGGGGCAGCTGGTCAAGCTCAAACCTGGTGAGTTGGGCTTCTGTCTCTGATATCCTGGTTAGAGACTCCCTGGTGCGACAGTTGGAAGCCCTACCAGTAGACCGGACCGCCAGACCCTTGCAGGACGTGGTGGTCGCCAATGTGGGGCAGCTGGTCAAGCTCAAACCTGGTGAGTTGGGCTTCTGTCTCTGATATCCTGGTTAGAGACTCCCTGGTGCGACAGTTGGAAGCCCTACCAGTAGACCGGACCGCCAGACCCTTGCAGGACGTGGTGGTCGCCAATGTGGGGCAGCTGGTCAAGCTCAAACCTGGTGAGTTGGGCTTCTGTCTCTGATATCCTGGTTAGAGACTCCCTGATGCGACAGTTGGAAGCCCTGCCAGTAGACCGGACCGCCAGACCCTTGCAGGACGTGGTGGTCGCCAATGTGGGGCAGCTGGTCAAGCTCAAACCTGGTGAGTTGGGCTTCTGTCTCTGATATCCTGGTTAGAGACTCCCTGATGCGACAGTTGGAAGCCCTGCCAGTAGACCGGACCGCCAGACCCTTGCAGGACGTGGTGGTCGCCAATGTGGGAGCAGCTGGTCAAGCTCAAACCTGGTGAGTTGGGCTTCTGTCTCTGATATCCTGGGTAGACTCCCTGCAGTTCCAGTTGGAAGGTTAACCAGTAGACGGGGCGGCCAGACTTAATTTGTGTTTTCCAAGCGCTTTTATAGGAAACCATTTCAAACCGACTGATTGGCAACCTTGATGTACACTATCCACCTATTAGTAGACCTTCCCGGTCTTACGATGATCCTATAACTCACGAGTTTGTCATGGCTTTAAATTTTACACACTACAAAACCCTTTAGCATGTTTTATAAGCAAGTTTTTTTCTTTTCAGCGAAAAAAGAAAAGCGTAAGCAGGAGAAAGTTAAATCGGAGAAAGATGACAGCGAGGACTCCGACCACTCAACGAAGGAGAAAAAGAAGAAGAAGAAAGATAAGAAGGAAAAGAAGAAGAAACGGTAACCTTTGTTGATTTATAATTGTTTTCTCTTGTCCGATATGTCACATTATTTCTAGCTCACCAAAACTGGCGCAGGAAGCTCACTGCCTCCTCGGCAAAGTGGAATGATTGCCATACTTTAACACACTATAATGAGCCTTGTGGGATACATACAAATATATACATATAATGTTGCCTCTATGTTTAATGGGGTAGGCAGAACGTGAATGACCTAATCAATGGTCGTTCCACCACGTCTGACAAAGTTTTGAGTGTTATTTAAGATAGATTTGTATGTATACTGCTGTAGTGACAGGTAGTCAGCCCATCGCCTCAATTGCAATATACTGAAATTCTCGGATTCCTTAGCTGGTTTTTAGAGCATTCCCGGGAGGAAATGCAGCTGGCACATTCTATGTTTTTCTTTCGCTCCCAGGCCAGCATGAAACAATAAAGACTTAGTGGGAAGTGGTTAAAAATGCGGTAAAAACATCCGTGGAAAGAGACCGATGTTTGTTAACTTGACGCCATACTATTTCTCATGTTGTTTCAGCCAACAATCAGGCCCATCCGAAGAGGAAGAGGAACCCGAAGGCCCCTCTCATCCGCTCGTCATGACGTCTAAAATAGACCCGCGGGAAATCCCCGAGGTGCCCTCTAATAGATTCCTTATGCGCGGGGGGAGGGATGCTGGCAAGGATAGGCCAGATCCGAGACGAGACAGGGAAAGGTATAAATATATATATACATACATAAAATCACGCCTTTATCCCTTACGGGGTAGGCAGAGCGTAAAACGCCTCGTGAAAGGCACTTTCGCCACGTCTGTCAAAAATTGAGGAAAATTTTAGATTGTAATGTGTATTGCTGTAGTGACAGGTTGTCAGCCTATCGCCTCAATTACAATATACTGTAACCCTCGAATCCCTTTGCTGTCTTCTACAGCATGCCCGGGAGGAAGGGCAGCTGGAACATTCTGTGTTTTTCTATCTCTCCCAGTCCAGCATGGAAGAAATTGTATTAGATATGATTGTATTGTTTGATTTAATCTTATTGATTTAGTATTTTTACGTTTAATAGTTCTAGTATATTTTTAGTTTACATTGCATTGTGTATTTGTTTTGCCTTTAAAATGTTTCTGATTCTCTCAACTACCAGTGGGTTAGCTGGAATAGATCTCTTCATAGAGATAAGTTCGCCCTTGCATACCTTTCTGTAAACTTATTTTTTTGTATTTTAGTGCAATACAGAATATATACAAAGGTACAACATAAGTATACATACCAGTGGCGCAGGGTCCATATAACACAATTCCCGTCGGCTTCCCTTTTGAAATTTAGCAAAATTTTAAACATTTATCTATTTTGAGATATACGGAGTCGATAAAATTCACCATATTTTGTACAATAATCAAGTGTTATTCATAATGAAACCTGATCGGCTACTTGTTTGTATTGAAAGGAGGTTTAGCCGTCGAAGTTTCGATCCTATACCAGGATCTTCATTAGGAGAGAAGAAATTCGCACAATCACGCCACTTTTGACATAGGATCGAAACGTCGAGGGCTAACCCTCATCACTATTACTACATAGTATAAAACAAAGTCGCTTTCTCTGTCCCTATATCCCTATGTTTGCATTAATCTTTAAAACTACGCAACGGATTTTGATGCGGTTTCTTTTAGTGAATAGAGTGTTTCAAGAGGAAGGTTTATATGTATAATACATGCATAATATAGTAGAGAAACACTGATAATTTCCGTGCGAAGCCGGGGCGGGTCGCTAGCTTTAATACAAACAAGTAAGCCGATCAGGTTTCATTATATTTACATATGTTTCAGTTTCTTTACTATAGATTCCTACGACATTTTCTATCATTTTAAAGTTTATTATGTATTGGATGGATTGAATCTGTAAATAACGTGTCTGATGTTTTAAGGGATTTAGGATTCGTTGGATCACTAATAGATGGCATCGGGATCATTAATCATCAACAAGCAGGACATCCTGTAGCTATGTTATTTGCTTTAAATTATAAAGCGCTTGAAAAGTGCTTTTGAGCATGATCGATCATCCATCAATTTACCTGCCTCTTACATCTCTGTTTAAATAATAGTACATTACTTCGACGTGGAAAAAAGGAATTTAAGGTCGAGTAAATTTAATGCAAACGAGACCATAAATTGCTATTTTCAGCTGAGAGAAGTATATTTTCTCTAATTTTGCAAGAAAACACTAACAAAACAAACATGAAACTTGCGATTCCTCCATCATATTTTGATATTTAAGATTTCTAGACAGGTGCACATTCCATTTATACCGTTTTGTAAATTTAAAAAGTTGTATGCGCTTCAGCTTTAGAATAAACAATAATGTGAATGAAAAGACACCTAAACCATAATAATGTGTCCTTAAAGACTCCGTGAAGCGGTCGTTAATTTAATTGTTATCGTTTGGAGAAATGCTGGCGTAGTGCGAATTTGAGGACCGAAAAGATTGAATATAGTTTTTTTTTATAATGAAGCTTTTCCGAGCAAATGGGAGAAAAGTATGTTTGTGTTCTCTTAAAGTCAGGTAGGTAAGTAACGTTCAGGTTATATATAGTAGATTTTATGCCGAGTGCATAAATCAAGTCATTATTATCCGAGATCGTTATAGATGAAGAAGTCTTGTATAAAAATGATTTGTGCACGAGTTATAAACTCTGCTTTTCACTTCGATTGCGAGAAAATAAAACAGTAACATAACATACTAACATAAAGAAAAATGAGTACAATTTTGAATGCTGAATGATATAATTTTTCCCGGCATATTAACGATATTCTTTTGAATTTTAAAATGACATGACAGAAGATGGTATATTAAAAGATGATTGTTCTGGAGATGGTTCTTTTTTAGTATAGATACATTTAAAAAGCTACTTTTTTGCCCTTGTGCATAAAGTTCAACTTTATGTCGCCTAGATTCTGCATAAAGTAGTACTTTTTCGAGCATGAGAAGTGAAATACCAATTTCACCAGTTTCAGCCAATTTTTGATGTAAGTATGTAATGTCTCTCATCAGTCATATTACTACCACTTTACTTGATTTGTTTCACATCTTATAGTACTTATCTGTCTAGCAGCCGCTGTGGGTTCTTCAGTACAAAGCTCGTTCTATCTGTACTTGATAAAAAATACCGGGTGTAAGGGACTGCGTCCCGCAAACTGATAGGGGTGGCTCAGTCAGTGACACTGATTAACTTGCACTAGGAACTTTTTCAGGAAGTGAAAAAAAGAAATCCTAGTGGAAGTTGTTCAGTATCATTGACTGAGTAACCCCTATCAGTTTGCAGCACCCTGTCCCTTACACCCGGTATATTAAAGTTGGAAATGTGCTAGCAATTTCCTATACTAATACAATGTTGTGTTGTTCGACAGGATGAGGTACCGCGAGAGAGATCGCAACGCTTACACTCGCAGCGGGAGAATCATTAAAGGAAGAGGGGTTTTCGTAAGTTATACCATATTGACCAATTTTGCAGGGTTATGATAAATAGATAAAAACATGATTCAGTATTAGTAATAACAATTAGACAACTTAAAAGCCATGTCTATGTACAAGACTATATATAAGGGTCGCTGCCTCCTGGGCATATAATTCGACTTCCTCAAACAAATACTACCTAGGTCAGATGGTCTTTTTTTAATCGCCTTAAAGAATTTTCTGGAGAAAGTTGTTTAGTTTAATTAAGAAAGAAATAAAGAAAATAAATTTATTTTAGGCACAAAACAGGTTACAATGTGTTACAAGGTATTAAACAAGAAATAACATAATTACCTGAACAACCACTATCAGTTTGCGAGAAGCGTAGACGTATCAATTTGTGGAGAGGTCGTGGTTCAAATCCCACCTCGTACCAATGTGTTTTTCGGTTTTCGAATTTCATGTGTACGTTTATTCGGCGCTGGTCCGTCCTTCGGAAGGCACGTTAAGCCTTTGGTCCCGGTTGATATCGTTTAATACCGTAGATATTAGTCAGCCATGTCAGAGGCCAGTGCTAAGCATTGGCGGCTTGAAAACTATGACCTTATGACCGATTGGGTCTGGTTTCCCTTCTGGGTTGCGGAGGGCAGATGGCAGTCGCTCTGTGTAAAAACCAGTATCCTCGTTCGATCTCCTTGGTAGCTGACCCCATGAGATACGGGATAAGGCTAGACAGATGATGAGATCGAGTGCTACTTGGCCGAGTCTTCCTCTAACGTTGGTTCGTTTCCAGCGGTACCGAACTCCGTCCCGCTCCCGCTCGCGCTCTCGCTCGCTCACCCCCCCGCACTGGCGACAGGCGCAGCGACGGATCGTCAAGTACTCCGATATTGAGGTAAATAAACCGTGTATTTAGTCTAATTTTCTTACTAGCACTTTCTTACAACTGCTTCCGTGGTCTAGTGGCTAGTGCCATGGACTCCTGATCCGGAGGTCCTGGGTTCGATTCCCAGGGCGGAAACACAAAGTTGATATTTGAGAATTTATCACTTTGTATATTTTTCCCCAGTTTGGTTAGGACATTGCAGGCTATATCACCTGATTGTCCGAAAAAGAAAAAGATTTTGTGCTTCGGAGGGCACGTTAAGCCGTCGGTCCCGGTCGCTGTCTTTGATAGTGGTCGTTACTCAAACCATGTCAGAGGCCTGATAGCTATGCTACTAGGCGGTTTAAAAACTCTGACACCAGGGTTCATCGGGTCGATAGACTCGATACCCACTCGACAGAACACTAGCACTTGATTTGCTTATTGTTTATACAGTTCGATAGATTAAACCTTTATCTCATTTCCAACACGACATACCATACCAAAAAAAGAAAATGTATACAGTTAAATGACAAAAAAAATAACATACGATAAATTTACAACAAACTATAGACTAGAGCTTAACTAATTATTAACTAACATTTATAAGTGTTGTATCTGTGGGTGTACTTGTGTGGTTGCTGCGTTATGTCGTGTTAGTGAAAATGGCGCTGATTCAGCATGTGTCGCAGAAAAACCACGACGCTGTTATTCTGCCATATTTATAAAATATTCGGCAACTCACTTGTGGCTTTGATAGGCTTCTCTCCTGAAGAAGATCCTCGTATGGGGATGAAATGTCGAGGATGAAACCTCTATCAAACCCACAAGTGAGTTGCCGATTTTATAAATATGAATACCACTTGTTCATCGTTCAGTTATAATAAAGTTACCTGATATTGGCGTCGATTCTCGCGACATAATCCTAATTCTAATTCTTAGCTAGCGCTGTCAATTTCTTAAGTTTGACATAAGAACAGGATAGCAAATGAGTTTGACATTCCTAATCTGACATAAGACTGCTTATTTGACGTAAAATAAGGTAGCAGCTGTTCAGTTCTTATTTAAAGCGTCTTTCCTCAAATAAGGAATGTCAAAGTCATGTGTTTAATTGCTATCCTGTTCTATGTCAAACTTAAGAAAGTGACAGCGCTAGCTAAGAATAATTTATTTATAAATTCCTGTCTCTTCCTCACATTTTAATTTTTTTTTACCGAACAACCTCCTTTTGTGTCGATACGTTGTCATTGGCAAAATACGTCTCAAATCATATATATTGTACTGTATATATTGCCTATATTTTACTGTCACATTTGTTCCTTTTTATTTCTGTTGTATGTGTTTCTTTGTGCAATTAAGAATTTTGTATTGTATTGTATCATGAGACGTGAAGCCATTAAAAAAAAAGAATTAGGATTATGTCGCGAGAATCGACGCCATTCTATAGCTGAATCGCTGAAATCACATCCAAAAAAGGAAGCTCAATATAATTAATTATCTTGCAGCAAGACCGCATTGAGCGCGAGAAGCACGAGGCTCAACGCAGACCCGCGGAACCGTCGCGGGAGCCTCATCACAGTAAGACATGGCACAGTTCGAGTCGAAACAGAATCACTTTTCAAATACATATAATCACGCTTCTTTCCCTAATTGGGTGGGCAGAGCGTAAACTACCTAAGCAATGGTCGTTACGCCACGTCCGACAAAGATTTGAGGGTTGTTTAAGATAGATTTGTAGATATATTGCTGAAACAGGTTGTCAGTCTATCGCCTTAATTGCAATATACACACCCTTGGATCCCTTAGCTGGTTTTTACAGCATGCCCGAGAGGAAATGCAGCTGGCACATTCAATGTTTTTCTCTCGCTCCCAGTCCAGCATGGAAGAAATACATACATACATATAATCTCGTGTTTATCCCTAATGAGATAGGCAGAAGGTAAACGACCTAAACAAGGGTAGATTCGCCACGTCTGACAAAGTTTTGAGGGGTTAGCCCAGCCCATCCTCTAAATTACAATTTACTAAAACCCTCGGATCCCTTAGCTGGTTTTTACAGCATGCCCGAGAGGAAATGCAGCTGGCACATTCAATGTTTTTCTCGCTCCCAGTCCAGCATGGAAAAATCAATTGTTTCAAACACAAATACAAAATTGTTTATCCCGAAAACAAAAGTTTACATATTGAAGTTTATTGGCTTCCCCGCACCAGGCGAACGAAGCTGTGTCGCGGGCAAAACCGGTGATCATAAATTGATTTACAAATGCTTCAGTGAACTTCCAATTTACAAACAACTTGGTATACTGATATTTGATGTTTCATTTCACATTTCGACGGTGAGGCTATTCTTACCCAGCATAAAATGATCTGTCACATTTTTTTTATTGTAGGAGATGAGGGCGGTACCCCTGAACCAATCGAAGAAAAGGAAGAAGGAGAATGTGACTCCACACTCGGTTAGTACACTCATACTTAGCACACTTGCTGTTGTTACTAACTGCCTCCGTGGTTTAGCGGTCAGAGCCATGGGCTTACGATCCGGAGCTCCTGGGTTCGATTCCCAGGGGGGGGGACAAAGCTGATATTTATCAATTTATCACTTTGTGAGGTTTTCTCCAGTTTGGTTAGGACATTGCAGGCGGAATCACCCGATTGTCCGAAAAGTAAAAAATGGATTCCGTGCTTCGGAGGGCACGTTAAGCCGGTCGGTCCCGGCCGCTGTCTTTAATACTAGTCGTCACTTAAAACCATGTCAGAGGCCTAATTGCTGTGTGCCAGGGTTCTTCGGGTCGTTGTTCGACTCGAGAATCCACTCGCTTATAAGATTTTTATTTAAGATCAATTTAGTTTTTATAGTGTTTCGGTTGTTTTCACCAAATGAATTCGATAATATTTACAGAAGCCCCCCGCCATGAGAAGGTAGATTACAATGCGTTGGACTTTGAAGAAGATATGGACGTCGATGGTAAGTTATTGATCAAAAACCGGCCAAGTGCGAGCCGGACTCGCGCACGAAGGGTTCCATACCATTATCTATATAAACACTATATTTTAACCATTGTTATTAATATCAAGCAAAAAACCGGAAAAGAAATCACATTTTTGTATGGGAGCCCTCTTTAAATATTTATTTTATTTTATTTATTTATTCTCAAAGTAATTATACAACTCTAATGTTCTGTGAGTATTTGAAGCGTTTACCTGTTGCCATTTTTAATATCGAGCAAGAAAAGTAAAAAAAAACATGTTTATTGTATGGGAGTCAAAAGTATGAGAGAAAATTTAATCTCTCTAGCTATCACGGTTCATAAGATACAGCCTGGTGATAGACAGAAAATCAGGTTTGTTGTATTGGAGCCCCCCTTAAATATTTCTTTTATTTTGTATTTAGTATTACTAGTAATAGCAGCATCAAAACTGCATTATCGTTGAAAATACCAACTGTCTAGCTATCACGGTTCATTAGATACAGCCTGGGTTGACAAAAAGAAAATCACGTTTGTTGTATGGGAGCCTTATTTTGTTTTCTGTGTTTAGTATTAGTTGTTATAGCGGCAACAGAAATACATCATCTGCGAATTTTTTAACACTCTAGCTATCACGGTTCTTGAGATACAGCCTGATGACAGACGGACAGACAGACAGACGGACAGACAGCAAAGTCTCAGTAATAGGGTCCCGTTTTTTACCCTTTGGGTGCGGAACCCTAAAAATTTTGTTTTTACAATTAGTTTTCTTTAGGCTCTATCCTAGGTAGGGTTTCGGAATTCCCAGGGTTTTGTTTTGTATTAAATTACCAAAAACGTTGCTCAAAGTAATTTTTTTTAGTGTTTGTAACCCTAATCATATTATATAATGTAATGAAATGATCCACCAATAGCGCGGCATCGTTCAATTTTTGACTCCTCCTCCTACGTACGTCATTACTTCAAGAAGTTTCCCCCCACCTGTATTTGGGACTTGCCTGTTGAGGCCATGGCAATCTCATACCGATATGTATAATTCCGAATGTATTTCAGACGAACATGAAGCCCCCCACAAACGTAGGAAGCCGGTGAAAGAGCGCTTAGCGCCCTTAGAGCCGCGCCGTAATGAGAGGGAGCGAGAAAGAAGACCGTCTCCTGAAACTCGGGCGCAGATGTTAGCCAGGGCTCTGGGAGTTGAGCCAAAGACCAATGACAGGTTAGTGAAGACTTAGAAGCAAACAAACGGTAAGAAAAAATTACATACATATAATCACGCCTTTATCCCTAATGGGGTAGGCAGAGCGTAAACGACCTAAACAAAGGTCGTTCCGCCACGTCTGACAAAGTTGTGAGGGTTATTTAAGATAGATTTGTAGGTATATTGCTGTAGTGACAGGTTGTCGGCCTATCGCGTAAATTACAATATACAGAAACCTTCTTATCCTTTAGTTTTTACAGCATGCCCGGGAGGAAATGCAGCTGGCACATTCAATGTTTTTTTCTCGCTCCCAGTCCATCATGGAAGTTTGATGATTTAACCTATTTTAATTTCTCCTATCCAGAGATCGCGACACCCGCGATTTGCGTGAAATGCGTGAAATGCGCGAAATGCGCAACATGCACTCCCCGCCGCCGTTCCGACGCCGTGACGGGATGGTCTCAACCGTCGCCTTCGCACAACCCAAACTGTCCTCAGCAGTCACCGTCCACGAGGGACCAGGGCTAGGAGTTGGGAGGCAACAACAGCATAGCCATGGCGGATTGGAGAAACATGCAAATGATAATCATGATATTAATACGGAGGGGGCCAAAGAAGGATATGACCCCTTTAGCTTACTTCGAAGTACTTTCAGAGGAAACAGGTGAGTGATATTTTGTCATTTATGGTATAGTTCTGTGGGGAAACATCAACGACGCTAATGTGATAAAGGATATGATACCTTCTGTTTAGAAGCACATTTAGACAGAGTAGCTAAGTTTACCCAAACTCAGCAGTCACTGTCAATGAGGGACCAGGGCTAAGAGTTGGGAGGGTACAACAGCATAGTCATGGCGGATTGGAGAAACATGGAAATGATAATCATGATATTAATATGAAGGATGCAATAGGTGAGTGATATTTTGTCATATATGGTATAGTTCTATGGGGAAACATCAACGACGCTAATATGATAAAGGATATGATACCTTCTGCTTAGAAGCATTTTTAGACAGAATAGGTCTTCTTCTTTCGTGTCGGCAAGAAACACGGGCTAAATCTTGCTTGCCCAGAAAGCAGCTACCGTAGTGGTTGCTATCGAGCACAGAACAGTTGGTAAGGTGCGCCATGGTTTGCAATGGTTCTCCACATTCACAGCTGGCGTCTGCACTACCCCCATCGGCACAGGTTGTCTTTGCTGCGGCCAACCTGCGCCCTAAGCCTATTTAGACTTCTCCAGATTCGCCTAGGTTCTTTATATCCTGGAGGCAGGTTTTCGTTGGGGGGATACAGTGAATGTGGAAACTCACTTGCCCAAAGCTTGCACCTCACGTCAGATGGGTCTTGGTCGGTGCGCTGTGTAGATCGCAGGAAGCTCTTGCGGCTTCGTAGTCGACGTAAGGCGGGGGAGAGCCCGTAGAGTGGGTGTCTCGGGTCGCTTTCCTGCTTTTGTTTTCCAAGCGAACAGGTCGCCTCTACGGAGTCTAGGTGGAGCTATTCCCGCAAGAGGAAACAGCATACCGACCGGAGTTGGCTTCAGACAGACAGTCACTATGCGGCAGGTGTCGTTTAACTCCGCATTCACCTCTCTGGTGTGAGCTGACCTAGCCCACAGAATAGGTACATACATACATACATAAAATCACGCGTTATCCCTTACGGGGTAGGCAGAGCGTTAAACGCCTCGTAAAAGGCGCTTTCGCCGCGTCTGACAAAAATTGAGGGCAATTTTAGATTGTAATGTGTATTGCTAATGTGTTGTGACAGGTTGTCAGCCCATCGCCTAAATTACAATACACTGTAACCCTCGAGTCCCCTTTGCTGTCTTCAACAGCATGCCCGGGAGGAAGGGCAGCTGGAACATTCTATGTTTTTCTATCTCTCCCAGTCCAGCATGGAAGAAAAGAAAAATATTTACATACATAGATATAATCACGCCCTTATTCCTAATGAGGTAGGCAGAGCGGAAACGACCTAAACAAAGGTCGTCCCGGATGGAAGGTAAGTTTACCCAAACTATCTTCAGCTGTTACTGTGAATGAGAGACTTGGGTTAGGAGTTGGGAGACAGACACATGATCGTCATCAAACCAACAACGGGCTTGAGAAACATGGAAGAGATGTGAATATAGCTAAACGGGTCATATCCTACATATATTTATTTATTTATGTATTTAATTTCAATAACTACGGCGTACCAATTACAGTCATCGAGGGTAAAAATATCAAGTACAGTAAACATTTGTGTCAATGCTTAATACAATAGAAAATTCATCAAAAACAACAAACATATCTGTTATATGCTATATATATGGCCTAAAGGGGTCATATATATAGGATATGACCCGTTTAGCTTACTTTGAAGCACTTTTAGAGGGAATAGGTAAGGTCTGTATTTTCTTAGATGACATCATCTACTATGGTGGCCTTCGTTGTCACTGCTAGTGAAGCTGGTCTCGTAATATAAAAACCAAGGTAATTATAATATTCCATTTTATTAACAGAAAAGAAGAACCGCAGCGTCCTGAACGTCGCGAACGAGAAAATAGACAAAGAGAACCCAAAGACAGAGAAGAGAAACGTGAAAGATACAGGAGCGAGAGGGATGAACGCGACCGCAAACAGTCTGAACATGACGAGCGGGACAAGAAGATTTCTGAAAGAAAGGACGAGAGGGACCCTAAAGTTGACAAAAAAGATGAACGCAAAGACGACAAAGAAGAAAAAGACGACAGAGACAAAGTCGATAGACGTGAGAGATCAAAAGAAAGACGCGAAAAAAAAGATGACAAACGTGAGAGATCTAAGGACCGCGCTGACGATAGGTCTAAGGATAGGCGTGATGATAAGTCTATGGACAGACGCGATGATAAATCCCGAGATAGACGCGACGAAAAATCTAGGGACAGACGTGATGGCACATCTAAGGACAGACGTGATGACACATCTAAGGACAGACGTGATGATAAGTCTAGGGAAAGACGTGACGATAAGTCTAGGGACATACGCGATGACAGGTCCAAAGATCGCCATGACGATAAGAAAGATGACAAAGATAGAACTGACAAGGCTGATAGATCAAGAGACAGACGTGAAACTCGAGAGAAATCAAGAGAAGGACGCGAGAGCCGTGAGAAATCAAAAGATAGACGTGATACTCGTGATAAATCCAGAGATAGACGCGACAGCCGTGAGAAGTCAAGGGACAGACGTGACACTCGTGATAAATCAAGAGATAGACGTGACACCCGGGAGAAATCAAGTGACAGACGTGATACTCGCGAGAAGTCACGAGAAAGAGACAGAAGCGAGAAACGCAGAGATGGCAAAGAGAAGCGAAGAGAGGATAGGAGTAGGAGCAGAGACGACGATAGAGAGAAGAGGAAGCGTCACTCGCGTTCCCGATCTAAGGATAGGTAAGTTCTGTTGTCTTCTAGACAGAGATTTGAGTCACATCTCTAGTTTACAGTTCTTAGAATACATACATATAACCAAGCCTTTGTCCCTAATGGGGTTGGCAGAGCGTAAACAGGCTAAACAAAGGTCGTTCCGCCACGTCTGACAAAGTTTTGAGGGTTATTTTAGATAGATTTTTAGGTATATTGCTGTAGTGAAAGGTCAGCCCATCGGCTAAATTGCAATATTCTGAAAACCTCGGACCCCTTAGCTGGTTTTTACAGCACGCCCGGGAGGAAATGCATCTGGCACATTCTATGTTTTTCTTTCGCTCCCAGTTCAACATGTAAGATCTTAAAATACATACGTTGAATCGTCCCTTCTCTAATTTTCCTAGACTATTGTTGGTATTGTCTTTCATGCTGGCACTCTCAGAGCGAGAGAAAAACATAGAATGTGCCAGCCGCATTTCCTCCCGGGCATGCTGTAAAAATCAGCTAAGGGATCCAAAGGGTTTCTCTATATTGCAATTTAGGCGATGGGTTGACAACGTGTCACTACAGAAATATACCTACAAATCTACTTTAAATAACCCTCAAGACTTTGTCAGACGTGGCGGAACGACCTTTATTTAAGTCGTTTACGCTTCGCCTACTCCATAAGGGATAAAGATGTATGTATTGTTGGTAATTAGGCTTCATGTTTCTATCTTACTTCCTGGCTTTGAACAGTTCTGTTTGATACCAGGTCCCGCTCCCCGCGCGCCCCGCGCCCCCCGCGCCCCCCCCGCCAGCGCTCGCCCTCGCGCGGGAAGAGCCGCGCCAGGACTCCGGAGGAAGACAAGAAGAAGGTAAGAACATTGATAAAGCACTTCTTAGCGAGTGGATTCTCGAGTCGAACAACGACCCGAAGAACTAGGCGGTTTAAATACTCTGACACCAGGGTTCATCGCGTCGATAGACTCAATACCCACTCGACAGAAGAAGAAGAAGAAGGACAGCGACCGGGACCGACGGCTTAACGTGCCCTCCGAAGCACAGAATCCTTTTAATTGTCGGACAATCAGGTGATTCAGCCTGCAATGTCCTAACCAAGCTGGGGAAAACCTCACAAAGTGATAAATTGACAAATATCAACTTTGTTTTCCCCCCTGGGAATGGATCCCAGGACCTCCGGATCGTAAGCACATGGCTCTGACCACTAGACTATGGAGGCAGCTAAAGCACTTAGGAATACCAGTTCACCGATGTATGTACACGTAAGCCTTGCCAAAGAATGATGCTATATTAAGTTTATGTCACACTCATTTGTTTTAATACCAGATGTAAGGGACAGCGTCCCGCAAACTGATACGGGTTGCTCGGTCAACGACACTGAACAACTATCAGCAGGATTTTTCTACTGGAAGTGAAAAAAAATGGCTTTTTCATACAAAATTTTCACCTCGATTAGACAATTGAATTGAATGGAAGTGAAAAAAAATTGCTTTCCCATACAAAATGTTCACCTCGATCAGAAAATATGTATGAAAAAGCCATTTTTTTCTTACGTCCGGAAAATATCTTGCTGATAGTTGTTCAGTGTCGTAGACCGAGCAATCCCTATTAGTTTGCGGGACGCTGTCCCTTACACCTGTTCTGCTTGCTATAAGCGAGCTCAGTTCAATTTGTATTCACTAAGCATGATACGATTGCTTTGTTTGTCACTAGGTGGAAGACAGAGACGAAGCTCGCAAGGAGCTGATGGAGATCGTGCGTCTCATCAAGTCCCGGCAGAAGGAACGAGAGAACAAAGCCACAGGTATGTAGTTTATTCTTAAACAAAATTTTAAGTTGTATGACTTTCGGGTGTGTGAAAAGGCCTGAGGATTCAATCTAAAACTGACTGAGTACGTACATACATACATATAATCACGCCTTTATCTCTAATGGGGTAGGCAGAGCGTTAACGACCCAAATGTCTATTTATTTATTTATTTATTTATTTACTGTTTATTGTACACAAGTAACATGAGAAAGACAATACACAAGGAATACCGACACAACAGGTACAGCTTATTTCTACTAAGAAATTTCTTCCAGCTGACCTACGGAAGTGAGACTTAAAATGAGAGGCAAATTAGGCGTGCACAAATAAAGCATAATATAAAAATAATACCAGATAATTATAAATTACATAAATAACTAATTATATAAATACTTAAAATCATAATAACTATATAAACATGATGTTGTCGTTCCGCCACTTCTGTCAAAGTTTCTTTTTAGATTCCTAGGTATATCGCTGTAGTGGCAGGTTGTCAGCCCATCGCCTAAATTACAGTATACTGAAACCCTCGAATCCCATAGCTGGTTTTTATAGCATGCCCGGGAGGGAAAGCAGCTGGCACATTCTATGTTTTTCTCACGCTTCCAGGCCAGCATGGAAGTAACTAACTGAGTGCTACCTTGAAATCGTCATCATACTTTTAAGAGCTTTGCTCGTGTCGGTGGAGTAATCGCCAGCTCACTCGGGATTCAGCCTTCATATTACTCCTTTTTTAGGTAAATTTAAACTGCCTCCGTGGTCTAATGGCTAGTGCCATGGACTCCTAATCCGGAGGTCCTGGGTTCGATACCCAGGGGGGAAACACAAAATTGATATTTGAGAATTTATCACTTTGTGAAATTTTCCCCACTTTGGTTAGGACATTGCAGGCTGAATCACCTGATTGTCCGAAAAAGAAAAATATTTCGTGCTTCGGAGGGCACGTTAAGCCGTCGGTCCCGGTCGCTGTCTTTGATTGTGGTCGTTACTCAAACCATGTCAGAGGCCTGATAGTTGTGCTACTAGGCGGTTTAAAAACTCTGACACCAGGGTTCATCGGGTCGATAGACTCGATATCCACTCGACAGAAGAAGAAGAAGGTAAATTTAGTGTGGTGGTGTGCCCTCTTGCCTTCCACACCACAGTATATGAAGCGAAGCTAGTCTGCGTCGTGTGGTCTGGACACCAGCTCTTCCGGAATCCCGCTTTTCTGTTTGCAAAATACTACAAAGTGTATATAATGCGTCACCGGGCTAAGGCGGGGCAATCGCAATCAAACGCAATCTACACCCTTAATGAAATGGCAACTGCCTAACGGCGCCCACTAGGGCTCGAACCTCGGCTTATGGCGTTGCCTTGGGGACTACTTATCGGAGAGAATCTGCCCGGTACGTGCCGGTAAACCCCAAAGTGGGGAGCAAGGGAGCATTGTGTTTTAGTAGCCTACAGCTCAGCCCTAACATAGCCTAAAATAAGACTTATTTTTTGTTTAGTCGAAGCGAAGAAGAAGCGTGATTCCTCTCACTCGTCGGACTCGGGCGACGAGCGGCGCCGGCGCAGGTCTGCTGACAGGGAGCGCAGGAAGCGCAGCGACACTCCACGGTAAGCATGACTAGGATTCATACATACATACATATAATCACGCCTTTAACCCTAATGGGGTAGGCAGAGCGTAAACGACCTAAACAAAGGCCGTTTCGCCACGTCTGACAAAGTTTTAAGGGATTTTTAAGATAGACTTGTACGTATATTGCTGTAGTGATAGGTTGTCAGCCCATCGCCTAAATTACAATATACTAAAACCCTCAGATCCCGTAGCTGGATTTTACAGCTTGCTCGGGAGGAAATGCAGCTGGCACATTATATGTTTTACTCTCGCTCCCAGGCGAGCATGGAAGCATAATAATTAAATAAAAATAGAACAATAGATGTTTAGGTTCACTTCCATGCTGGTCTGGGAGCGAGAGAAAAACATAGAATGTACCAGCTGCATTTCCTCCCGGGTATGCTGTAAAATCCAGCTAAGGGGTCCGAGGGTTTTAGTATATTGTAATTTAGGCGATGGGGATGGATGGATAACTGCCTCCGTGGTCTAGTGGCTAGTGCCATGGACTCCCGATCCGGAGGTCCTGGGTTCGATTCCCAGGGGGGAAACACAAAGTTGATATTTGAGAATTTATCACTTTGTGTATTTTTCCCCAGTTTGGTTAGGACATTGCACGCTGAATCACCTGATTGTCCGAAAAGAAAAAAAGATTTCGTGCTTCGGAGGGCACGTTAAGCCGTCGGTCCCGGTCGCTGTCTTTGATAGTGGTCGTTACTCAAACCATGTTAGAGGCCTGATAGTTGTGCTACTAGGCGGTTTAAAAACTCTGACACCAGGGTTCATCGGGTCGATAGACTCGATACCCACTCGAAAGAAGAAGAAGAAGTATATTGTAATTTAGGCGATGGGCTGACAACCTGTCACTACAGTAATATATCTAGAATTATATCTTAAATAACCCTCAAAACTTTGTCAGACGTGGCGGGACACCTTTGTTTAGGTCGTTTACGCTCTGCCTACCCCATTAGGGATACAGGCGTGAATATATGTATGTATGTATGATAATAAATTAAATTGAATAATAATTATAACTAGGTTGCCTCGATGAATATTGCTTATTCCGCGGGATTTGAATTGCTCGGTGTCCTGCATGGACTTTGAACTTTTGTTACTTTACTGTGGAACTGGCATCATTCCCTTGCCCTCATCCCATTTACTTGTGGTCGGCGCAGTACGTTTTCTTCTTCCATTCACCCCTGTCAGCCGTCAGTTCACACTCACACCTGTTTTAGACATATCATCTTTCACTGACTGTATAACTGGCATATTTGAAGTGAATATGTAAACTGGTTGTTGATGTTTGAGCGAGTAATTCACTTACATTAAATGCGGAAAAAACTAAGTTTATTGCTTTTTCTCTTGCACCACCGCTGCCAGGCGTCCCCTGTAAATTGTACATACATACATATAATCACGCCTTTATCCCTAATGGGGTAGGCAGAGCGCAAACGACCTAAACAAAGGTCATTCCGCCACGTCCGACAAAGTTTTGAGGGTTATTTAAGATAGATTTGCAGGTATATTGCTGTAGTGACAGGTTGTCAATCCATCGCCTGAATCACAATATACCGAAACCCTAAGATCCCTTAGCTGGTTTTTGCAGCATGCTCGGGAGGAAATGCAGCTGGCACATTCTATGTTTTTCTCTTGCTCCCAGGCCGGCATGTAAATAGTGTATGTCCAACTATCCAACAAACAGATTGTATAAAGTATCTTGGACTAACAATCGATCAAAATCTGAATTTTGAAGATCCTGTAAACATTACATCAAAAAGTGAGGAAATTGACATATATTTTCAAACGGCTAAGACATGTAGCAGACAACAATTTGATTAAATCAGTATATACGGCATTGTGTCAATCTATCCTATCATATTGTGTTTCCTCCTGGGGAGGGTTATCAAAAACTAGTATGATAATAATTTAAAGAGCACAACAGTACTTAAAAGTTAGTATTTTTTAAACCAAGACTCTTTCCAAGTTTTAACTTTATAGGGAAATCAAAGTGTTAACGGTAAGACAAATGTTTATAATGTCAGTTATATTGCGAAAACACTCTTTAATAATGAACAAGTTAACTTTACGTTACAAAATTTTACATTTTTCAAAATAGCAGACTTTTTAACAAGTGTAATAAACTTTATTCAATTCTTGATAAAACAAATAAAGGTTGCAAAAAAGATATTGAAAATTGTTTGCTGGGCTTATCCTATGACGATACAGATTTTTTTTAATACCAATAGAATGAGCTATCACTAACACACACACACACACACACACGCACACACACACACACGCACACACACTCACACCTATACACTTACTCTCTCTCATACATAAATACATAATTATTTTAGCTTGATTTTATTTTTTATTGTAACAATAGGTTTAAAATATGTACTAGGTATACTGATGTCTGTGTATAAATGAGACAGTTAAGTTATGGTACGAAGGGAGACCAGGAGCCCATAGCAGTCTACCTAGTGTGAGACTCCTGTCTCTCTACATTTTATGTTGCACGTAACAACTGTTAAAATGCTTTGAGTATTATAGTTTACCTAATATGTAAAAATGTAGACAGAAAATAAACGTTTATTATTATTAAAATGTTTAGACGTGATTCGTCCCCGGAGCGCGCGCCGCGTCGCCGCCGCTCGCGCTCTCCGCGACGCGACAGACGACGACGGTCGCCTTCCGACCGTTAAGGTAAGGAAATACAATACAATACAAAATTCTTTATTGCACAAAGAAACACATACAACAGAAATAAAAAGGAACAAACGTGACAGTACAATATAGGCGGCCTTATTGCTAAACCAGCAATTTCTACCAGGCAACCTTTGAAATACCAGCACTGCATACAACATACATACATATAATCACGCTTTTATCCCTAATAGGGTAAACGACCTAAACAAAAGTCGTTCTGCCACGTCTGACAAAGTTTTGAGGGTTATTTAAGATAGATTTGTAGGTATATTGCTATAGTGACAGGTTGTCAGCCCATCGCCTAAATTGCAAGATACTGAAACCCTCGGATCCCTTATCTGGTTTTTCCAGCATGCCCGGGAGGAAACGCAGCTAGCACATTCTATATTTTTCTCTCCCTTATCAGTCCAGCATGGAAGACGGTAGCATTGACTGATGAATAATAGGCTTAAATGAAAAATAAGATTGCTGATTGGTAAATAATAGACTTGAATGAAAAATAAGAGTGCTGGGTGAGAAATAATAGACTTGAATGAAAAATAAGAGTGTTAGGTGGGAAATAATAGACTTGAATGAAAAATAAGAGTGCTGGGTGGGAAATAATAGACTTGAATGAAAAATAAGAGTGCTGGGTGAGAAATAATAGACTTGAATGAAAAATAAGAGTGCTGGGTGAGAAATAATAGACTTGAATGAAAAATAAGAGTGCTGGGTGAGAAATAATAGACTTGAATGAAAAATAAGAGTGCTGGGTGGGAAATAATAGACTTGAATGAAAAATAAGAGAGCTGGGTGGGAAATAATAGGCTTGAATGAAAAATATGAGGGCTGGGTGGGAAATAATAGGCTTGAATGAAAAATAAGAGTGCTGGGTGGGAAATAATAGACTTGAATGAAAAATAAGAGAGCTGGGTGGGAAATAATAGGCTTGAATGAAAAATATGAGGGCTGGGTGGGAAATAATAGGCTTAAATGAAAAATAAGAGTGCTGGGTGGGAAATTTTAGACTTGTATGAATAATAAGAGGGCTAGGTGAGAAATAATAGGCTTGAATGAAAAATAATAGCACTGGGTGGATAAACAGAGTATATAATCAAAAATAATGCCGAGAGGTCTCTAATCTTATATGTTTTCTTACAGTCGACGCCGGCCAGTAGAAGCTCACCGCCATCATGATGAGGTATAATGGTTTCTAGATATGTCTTTAATTAATTATATTAGTAAGTACCTTATTTTACTAGGTAAAACAAATTGTATGTAGACACTATGGACTTTTAAGATGTTTAAACCTTGCCTTCAGTATTTTGAGCTTTTATCACATAAATTCACTAACTTAATAATCACGCTGCAAAAAATAAATAAATTAAGTGTTGGTAAACAGTTCTTATCCCTACAAGTACGTTCTGAATTTATTTAAATGCTAACTTATCTTAAGGGACTTGATTTTTACAAATTTTCGACCGTCAATAAGATAATAATCGCAATAAACACACACGGGCTTAAATCAAAATCAAGGGTAAAATTAACTGAATAATAATATAAGTAGTAACTGTAAGTAAAAAGGCATTATAATTAGATCCGTTCCTTTATGAAATACCTACTTAAGGTTACTTTATATTTACTTTTAAATTTAAAAATAGTCGAAAGTAAGCGAAATTTATTATTCCCGTTTACTTTCGTAGATAAAATTATTAAGTTTCTTTTTCTTTTTCACAAACTCAACTGAATTCCCAAACGTAGGTAGTCTAACTGTATTTTCTGCATTTTATTCTCTACGATTGTGTGAAGACGTCCTAATTTGGTGTTTTAGTCAATAAAGCTCTTATTATCTCAAAATACCCAATAGTTTTATTTATACACATGTTCCCACGAGGCCTACAATAACTAAATCAATTTAATTTTCCAGTCAAAACACAGTTTCCTGTTTATCCTGCGCCACCGTAAAAATAAACTCTGGTTTCTTAAATTTATTCTATTTAAATAATATTTGGCACAGTTGAAGTGAAGTACATATAGTGCCACCGCCATTACTGTTCAGGCGGCGATATTAGGAACTAAATTTTTGTCATAGGTGAAAACTGACAGCGATTGAAGCAATGACAGCTAAAGTGGCGACTTGATAAGTAAAAAAAATAAATCCGGCTGAGCATACAATTGCTGGCAGTGTTTTATTTTACAAAATGGCGCAGACGCTAGGATCGCAAGATACCCTTATTCATAATGACAATGAGTTAATGTCTGTCGATTCTGTAATCTAATAAGTAGTTTGATTTATTATTTATTACCTATGGAATGAAAAGGATGATCACAGGATAAAGGTATGGACATAATTCAAAAACTGGACAATCTAGAAGCGAATCACTTTATTTTTTACAAAGGAAACCATCGTTGAGCTCCGTCCAACCGGATCACTGCACCATTCAACATTGGATTCTCCACCACACTTAAAACAAGATGAGCAAACTCCTCAGGCTTGCCTAGCCTCGACGGGAAAGGGGTCATGCGGTTTATAAACTCTTTCATCTTCTCTGGTAGGGTTATTAAAGGCGTATCAAAGATGCCTGGCGCTATAGTGACAACTCGGATGCCTTGTGAAGCTAGATCTCTAGCTATAGGCAAAGTCATGCCTATAACAGCTGCAGTGGAAGCCGCATAAGCTGCCTGTCCTATGTCACCGTCGTAAGCTATTGTAGAAGCAGTGTTTACTATCACACCGCGCTGCCCGTCGCTATCTGTCTCGTTCTGGCCCAGAACGCCTGCAGCTAAACGAATAGCATTGAAGGTGCCGACGGCATTCACGTTGACGCATTTCACGAATTGTTCCAACTGACAAGCTTGGTCCTTCTTAAAGTTATACATTCGATGAGTATTTGAGTAACCAGCGCAGTTGACCAGAATATCCAAGCGACCGTATCTGTCCTTTGCTAGATTCAGCGCTTTTGTCACATCTTCCTCCGAGGTTATGCAGCCGGCAGAAGCAGCAACATCAGCACCGAGTGTCTTAGCTACTTGTTCAGCCCTTGTTCCTTGAAGATCCAGAATAACCACCTTGCCTCCATGCTTTACAAACCTCTCTACGGTCGCTTTGCCCAGGCCTGAGGCGCCGCCGGTCACCAAACTAACCTTACCTTTTAGCATTCTTGCTATACAATACGAATGGTAGGTAAATACGCAGGATTTTGATGTTTTTACTACAGTTTATTCCTCTTTCTATTAATATTATGTACTTAGTTATGTCTAGCTAGTACAATCGTGATTTATTGAAAGCGTATCTTGTTTGGGAACACACACAAGACACAACGCGCGCTACGGTTGCACAATATTTACTCATTCTGCGTGTTGGCCGGGAGACATAGGGGGTCAAAGCTGTCCGCGTCCGTAGGCGAGGCCCTTTTCTGGGCCTCTTACTCGAGTTTCCCTACACGTGGCCCCTGGGCAGTGCAAAATGGACAGCACTCTCTCCGGTGGTAGGCTTCGGCCGCGGCTGGTTACCACCCTCCTAACTAAATAATGTCGCCAAGCGGTACCGCCGTGTTCCGACATGTAGTAAGGAGAAGCCAGTATGGAGGTTGGGTCTGTACAGTAGTACCGCGGCATGTAGCAGGTCGGAGTGGCTGATTGTTGCGACAACGAGTGGCTGGTTCTGGAGGCTAGCGGGATCCGAAGCACGGTGCACCGCTGGCCGACCGTAGGAAGTTGAGGGCCCAAGTAGCGGGAAAGCCACCCGCGAAAGGCTGCCCTGCCACCTCACGAAAAATCCCGGGATGCTCCACCTTGCCGGTTGGCGACCGGATGGGAGGACCAGGTGGCAATCCCCGGGGGGGTTCGGGCGTCCCCGCGGTCTCCAAGCCAGCTATCTTTGCGTGTGGCTGCAATCAGCTCATTTTCTAAGCTTATTGCAACGCGGGACCTCGTACAACTGCCTTCCTCCTGCCTATTCACTTTTTCCCCACATCACCAATTATGAAAACACACAAAAAACGGAAAATGGTTAAACAGCGGTTGCACGTCCTCCCACTTAAAGTGCACCTCTCAAATATTCGAGGCTTGCACTCAAATCTCAACCCCGTCCATCACCATCTTGAGACTGAAAAACCGCATCTGCTGTTCCTCACTGAGACGCAGATCAATTGTCCGGCTGACGCGGCGTACCTCAGCTATCCCGGCTACACACTAGAACACAGGTTTCTACCTCGTGCCGGAGTCTGTGTGTACGCTCGCGATGACATTTGCATCAAGCGTCTCAAGAACCTTGAGGCACCAAGTTTTTCCGTATTGTGGGTACTGGTCGATACTGGTGTAGCTCAAATTGTGTATGCTTGCGTCTATCGCTCGCATAGTGGAGACACGGAGACAACCAAACTGTTTGAACACCTCAGTGAAGGTGCTGATGAAGCTCTGCAGAGATACCCGGCAGCGCAGCTAGTCATCCTGGGGGATTTCAACGCTCATCATAAAGAGTGGTTGTTCCCATACCTAGTGACCGATCATGCTGGGCGAGAGGCGCGCAAATTTGCATTGTCGCTAAATCTCTCCCAGCTTGTCAGCTGTGCAACAAGGGTCCCGGATATTGAGTCTCATACAGCCAACTGCTTAGACCTTCTGCTGACTACCGATCCAGACCGATACTCTGTGTCTGTTTCTGCCCCATTGGGCACCTCAGATCACTGTCTGGTGAAATCTGTATCAGTGTATTCACCACCCGATCAGGGCCCTTGTGGTAAAAGACGGGTGTGGCGATACAGGTCAGCAGAATGGGATGAGATGCGCCACTTCTTTGCTTCGTATCCTTGGCAGGACTGTTTTTCTTCAGGCGAATCGTCGAGCTGCGCGGATGCTATTACAGAAGTCATACGTCAGGGTATGGAGTATTTCATACCGTTCTCTGATATTCCTACCGGTAGCAAAGCTCGCCCGTGGTTTAATGCTGACTGTAACTGCGCGGAATCGCAGAAACAGTCGGCATTCCTTGCTTGGGCTGATGCTCGTGCACGCAAAGCTCCGAATACTCGCGATCTGAAGAAAAACTATAACAAAGCCACCAAGTTAAGCAAAAAGGAATTACGCAGGGCTCGATTCGCCCACATAGGCCGAGTAGGCGCTAAGCTTGCTTCCTATCCGGCTGGCAGTAAAGCATTCTGGTCGCTTGCGAAAGCAGTGGAAACCAATTTCTGCCAGCCATCTTTACCGCCTCTGCAGAGACCTGATGGGTCGCTTGCTCATACTGCGGAGGAGAAAGCCAATCTTTTTGCCTCCTATTTTGCGGAAAGTTCGCGTCTTGATGCCGCAGGTAAAATACCACCCCCGTTACCTCGTGTCGACTGCTCTATGGCAGCCGTACGCATCCGGCAAAAAGAGGTCCTTAAAACCATGCGAAATCTAGACGTGAATAAAGCAAGTGGCCCTGACGGTATCCCTGCAATCGTCCTGCGTAACTGTGCGCCTGAGTTGTCTCCGGTGTTGACACGCCTGTACCGCCTCTCACTTGAGACTGGTGTTGTCCCCAAATCGTGGAAGCTTGCAAATGTGCAACCTGTACCCAAAAAAGGTAGTCGAGCAGACCCTGCCAACTATAGACCCATATCGGTAACCTCTATACTCTGCAAGATTATGGAGCGTGTACTGAATAATCGGCTCCTGGCATACCTTGAGGATAATGATCTCCTTAACGATCGCCAATACGGCTTCCGCCGAGGGCGATCGACGGGGGACCTCCTCGTGCATGCCACTCACTTATGGAGCGAGGCTATCGAGAGACATGGTGAAGCACTTGCCGTGTCTCTGGATATCTCCAAGGCCTTTGACAGGGTCTGGCACGCTAGCCTTACTGGCAAGCTTCCCGCCTACGGGTTGCCTGCTGGCCTTTGCAACTGGATTTCGGACTTCTTGAGTGAACGATCCATACAAGTGGTCTTAGAAGGCTGCTCCTCCGGACAACAGGGTATTGATGCCGGAGTTCCTCAAGGTTCTGTCCTGTCTGCAACCTTATTCCTGCTGCATATCAACGACATGTTGACACCCGATACCTTTGGGTACGCTGATGACAGCACGGTTGTTGACAGATATCTGTCCAGTGCAAGGGCCAACAGTGAAACAATCCAGTCTTGTCGGGAGTCCATAGTGGATCGTCTGAACTCATCGCTAAGGGTGATATCCGAGTGGGGCGATGCCAATCTCGTCAAGTTCAACGCATCCAAAACCCAGGCGTGTCTATTCTCGACAAAACCGAGTCCTTTTAACCTGGCTCCAACTTTCCGGGATGTATCCGTACCGATTTCTGACCATCTTGAGCTTCTTGGTATGAGCCTTACGTCCGACTTGAACTTTGGACGTTACATTGAGTCTCTGGCCACAACAGCTGCCAAAAAACTTGGTATCCTCTCGAAGGTGAGGCGATACTTCACACCGGGACAGCTATTGCAGTTATACACAGCTCAAGTCCGATCGTGTATGGAGTACTGCTGCCACCTTTGGGACGGTTCAGCTAAATACCAGCTGGCTGCCTTAGACTCAATCGAGAAACGTGCTAAGAAGCTCATTGGAGACTCAGCACTGGTTGAGGCAAAACTACAGAACCTTGAGCACCGTCGCAGAGTGGCATGCATGTCGGTATTTTACAGGATACATTTCGGGGAGTGCGCGTTAGCACTTCATGACCTTATACCCCCCTCCCCTTTCCATCTCCGGAGCACGAGGCGTGGACAGGGGTTCCACCCTTATGTCGTGGATATACCACAAATTCGCACGCACATTCTTAATGCGAACGGCTAAGGAGTGGAACTCCCTGCCGGCGGATCTGTTTCCGGAACAATATAACCTGGGCCTTTTCAAGGCGAGAGTGAATAGGCACTACATAGGTGAGTATGCTCCAACATAGTCCGCATCGTCACTTTCCACCAGGTGAGATGGCGGACAAATGCTCGCCTATATATATTTAAAAAAAAAAAAAAAAAAAAAAAGACAAGCTGTTTTGTCTTGTCTAGGTACTAGTAGATTTTCGGATAGTGGTTTCAATCGTCGCTTAATGAGTTTTCCCGCAAATTGCTGCAGTACCTACCTATCTGCGGTCTTCTTATCGAATGGGTCTTCGAGTCAACATAGGCGTAGGTACTACATAGAGGATGTGTTACTTATTGGGGACAATGACTTTGTGTTGTTGTTTCTAGTTTGGTTAGGACATTGCAGGGTGATAATAAATAAATAATAAAAAATAAAAAATAAAATAAAAATATTGTTTATTTCTAAATCTTATTACATACATTTTTTATATGAGTCTTCCCATTAAGTAGTCGTCAATGACACTTGTGTTGGGAAAGGCTCGCTACTTCCCTTATAACATCATTGATTTAGAAAATCTATTAGTACAATTTAAAAAGAAAAAGAAAAATTAAGAACTAGGTTACAACATGTTTTATACATATTGGTAGTATGCAAAGGAGAAATTAAAGTAGGTAGATAAAACTAAAACAAAAAACAGTATGGTTCGCTCCAACTCGACTGTGTTTCTATAAGTGCGTGCGTGCGAGTGTGTGTGTTTGTGTATATGTGTGTGTGTGTGTGTGTGTGTGCGTGTGTGTGTCATGTGTGTGTGCGTGTGTTGTGTATGTGTTTGTGTATAAGAATTATTAGTCTGTGCAACCCAGCTTACAGCTAGGTTACCCTAGTCAGCAGTTTCTCTACTTCCTCGTAGGTAAGTGTATCTAACCAATTCACTACAACTTTTTTACACGTATGAAATGTAATGTGATCACCTGATTGACCGAAAAGTAAAATATCCATGCTGTCGGATTGGCATGTAAATAGTAGGTCCTGCGTCGGTCCCATCAGAATAAGAGATTGAAGGAATAGAGAGAGCACCACCTGTGTGTAGCGCAAACACTTGGGCACTAAAAACTAGTCCTGCGCAGTTAGCCGATCTCTGGTGTCATAGTTTTAAACCGTCTAATCTAACAGCTAAGCCGCTTTTAGACGAAAGCACATGAGAGACGGGAAAAATAATTTCTGTTCTCTGTGTAATCTAGGATTGGGTATGGTTTGCCTTCTTGGTTGCGGAGGTCAGATGGCAGTCGCTCTGTGTAAAAACCAGTACCCTCGTTCAATCCCCTAGATTAGGTAGCTGCCCCGTGAGATACGGGATAAGGTTAGGGAGATAAAAGACACGATCACACTCATAGCCCCCACTAGGATTTCATTTATCAGGGTGCCATGGACTTACACAGAAACAACCACAAAGATCACCCAGATCCAGAAACAGACATTTAAACTCATCATTCAAATGTCTGCCCTGGCCGAGAATCGAACCCGGGACCTTGGAGACGGGACCGGGAGCAGGTAGGTACACTGCCAACTACGCTGCGCGGGTCGTCCCGATGATGAGATGGGAGATGATTTAAAACCGTATCAAGAAAAATGAAAAACAGGAAGCAAACTAAGAAGATCAATCAATGGCAGTCCATCTGACCTCCGCAACCGAGAAGGGAAACCAGACCCAATCCTAGCACGTTCACTGTGCAACCGAAAATCAGACATTGACCCCTCACGTGTTTTCATTTCTTTTTTCTAAATAGATTGGTATGATGTGTATATAGACATATTATACCATTAATTTAGTTTTTGGAAACTGGTTTTCCAGATTTTCATGTTTTTCTCAGTGAACCACATGTGATGCACGCACGTATGACTTACAAACGTAGTACCATCACTATTGGTTTTTGAGGGTAGATTGAGATTTATACGAAAATATAAGTCAGCCAAGGGTAACGTATCAGTACCAAAATAAATGACGTAAGTGGAACTTATAATTGCGTTTGTGTTCGTTTTTTTCCCTAAAAAGTTGTGATTTACAATGAAACGCTCCAGCCCTCAAAGTAAACACATATCAATGTATATGTGAATTGTTTGTATTTGTATTTTGTATTTTTATTTCAATTTTAAGATCATTATTCTAAATATAATAAAAAGAGTATAGTAGACTTTTTGGTTTCATGTTGACATGACGTCCTGGCAACACCATTCAAAAAGTGCTCCCGGTAATCACATGGTCTTTTTCACAATTTCATTGTCCATACGTGTTATGCAAATAATAGGTTTGAATTCATACGTGCAAGATTTTGGAAGTCTAGAACTTCACAAGGTGGCGTGTACCACATTTGATGCATGCACGTTTCAGATATACCTCGCAATGCATCACATGTGATGCACGCACAGTGAACGTGCTAGATTAGGTCAGAGTTTCCAAGCCGCCAATGCTTAGCACTGGCCTCTGACATGGCTTAACGACTTATATCTACGGTGTTAAACTCTATTAACCGGGACCAACGGCTTAACCTGCCTTCCGAAGCACGGAAAAAGCGCCGAATAAACGTACATATGAAATTCGAAAACCGAAAAACACATTGGTACGTGGTGGGATTCGGACCACGACCTCCCGCTCAGGAGGCAGCGGCCCTATCCACTACATCGAGACGTTAAAAAGGTAAAAAAAAAATAGAATTTAAAAACAAAAGCAAGCTAATAAAATATTTATTTTATAAATAAGTATCCTACCTACATTTTTTTAAATATTTTGATCAAATGTTACAATCAATTACACAAATCAACATATTTAACGGCACATGATATTTAACTTGCGAATAACGTATTTCGTTTTTACCTGTTAATGACAGACAAGTTCATTATGATTAAAATAAAAATATTATACAACTTTTTAGTTGTCTTCCAATAGATCTTATACGAAAATATCTTATTTGTTTGGATTAGGTTGGTAGGTAGCTAGGTATTGTTTAATTCTTTTGTTACAGACTGTCATGTAATGTAGCACCTTTAATAAAGATTTTATTACAAGTTTCAAATCACTTTCCGGGTGTGCTCTCACGTTGTTTGCAAGCCACCAAGGTCAACCCGCCGGCGTGCGGCGTGCCTCTGGCAAATACGACGTAAAAACTGCGCCGAATCTAATACGGTGAGTTGACGACCTTCCTCAACATAAGGATACCCGCACACAGACGCGCGTACGCGATCACATACACCAAACATACTGAAACGCATGCAACAAACGAAAGGCATGCACCAAAACTGCAAGCTCTGATGACACAGTTTGGATGCAGCGCGCGTGCTTGAAGCCGGAAGTGTAATGCGATTATCGATTTGATTATGACAGAAAATGCGTTGAATGGAGAAGGTTGGAGGCGAGTGGAGGGCTCGCGGCCGCGGGCGGGTGACGGGGAGGGGGCGCTCGGCCGGCAGTGCGCCGAACGACGCGGGCTGCGGCACACGTATCGCGCAGCCCGCTAGTGAAAAATTCGCGAGTGCAGTGCAAATGCTTGTGTTTATATGGCGCTCATGTTACTTCGAGTGTTTCTGGTGGGAGTGCTGGCGGCGGCAGCCGACGGTGGGTTATAGTGCAGTGTTGTTGCCCACGTGGTGGCCCGGGAGTGTTTACAGCGGCAGGAGCATGCGCGCGGCTTGTTTGCGTCGCGGGTCAAACACCGGCCTAACCTAAAGCCTGCCTCTATAACGCGTAGTTGTAGTCCTCAGCTATTAAGTAAGTTTAGGCTAACCGATGAGCAGCAGCAGTGATCGATACGACGATACT
Organism: Scrobipalpa costella; assembly: GCA_949820665.1. Taxonomy (NCBI): domain Eukaryota; kingdom Metazoa; phylum Arthropoda; class Insecta; order Lepidoptera; family Gelechiidae; genus Scrobipalpa; species Scrobipalpa costella. Next base: position 26,804,815 of record OX463296.1, on the reverse strand, counting down.
CCGTACGTATGTGTAGGAATACAAACGATACGCACATTATACACACAGCCTTCATGTTAATTGTCCTGAATTAGTCCTTGCCATCAATTCCAGTTATTCTTTCATTCCTCAATTGATTTGGTCCTTTGGTCATGTAATTGACTGTTATTTCCGGCTGTGAAGGCTTCTCATTTACGTCCTGATGGTTGTCCTTGGAGGCTATATCTCTCCTTGTCTGTCTCCTTCCCGCTTCATAACGTCCTATTCTAACACATGAATACAAAACATATCCAGATCGTTTGATGTCTTTTGTAACGCCTGGTTGCTATCCGGTCCCTAGTACTCGCATAGTTTGTATTTTAAACCCCTCCAGCTATGCGAGTTTTTGTTTGTGTACAGCTTAGGAATGTGTAAAGGTGTCTTGAAGCAGTGGTCATAAACTTTTATGCTATTTGCAAAGGAAAGCAGTTTCTTATAGGATATCGAAGCCAAAAGGAGACGTTTTTCTACATAGAAGTCGCATATTATTTTGACGAAGAATTAGGTTATTTATATTCGTAAGTAATGTTTCAACCCACGCATAACTCATTATTATTTGCGAAGGAAAGCAAATTGAAAAGGATAACGAAGTTGGAAAATATATGGTATACAATACACGTAATCTATAACAAGAATAGTATTCGCGCACTATTTATTAGTTTTTAAACTAATTAGCAGATGAATTACTATCGTGGGTGATGTACCACACAGGAAACGATAATGGAACTATGACTGTTGAGAGATCGAGTGACCACAAAATCCATACATGAAAATTAGAAGAACGTTTTACATTAAATTGTATTTCGTCAGCACCTACGTTTGGTGAACATTTAGGAATCCGCCCTGAACTTGACACTCTGACCGAAGAAATAAATAAAATATCTGTCGAAAACAGAAAAAAAAATACGTTGGCGACAAACACAATTTAGTATTACAAACACCTATCTTTGTATCTAACGAAATGTTATCTCAAATAATATTACGTCTACATTCAGAGAGCGCAAAAGTGTAGTGGATAGGGCCGTTGCTTCCTAAGCGGGAGGTCGTGGTTCGAATCCTACCACGTACCAATGTGTTTTTCGGTTTTCGAATTTAATATGTACGTCTATTCGGCGCTTTTTCCATACTTCGGAAGGCACGTTATGCCGTTGGTCCCGGTTATTAGTCGTTAAGCCATGTCAGAGGCCAGTGCTAAGCATTAGCAGCTTCAAAACTCTGACCTGATCTAGAATTGGGTCTGGTTTCCCTTCTGGGTTGCGGAGGACAGATGGCAGTCGATCTGTGTAAAAACCACTACACTTGTTTAATCACCTAGATTAGGTAGCCAAACTCGTGAGATACCGGGATAAGGCTAGGGACATGATGAATATTACGTCTACCTTCCACATTAAGGTGTGTTTGTTTGTCAGAATTCCCCAAGGAAAACACAACTAGCTTCAAAGGTGAATGTTTTACTTGGATACATTTTCATGAATTCCTAATTTGGTGGCATTAGGAAGAAAATAACACACTTTATCTGGATCCCAGAATAATCGTCTCTAGAAACCCTTGTCTGAAAAGAAATTTGGGACCAGATAAAGTTAATGAAGTTACACCAGAAAAAAGAATTTGTTAGACCTTTAAGACAGAACTTTTATTTAAATTGTATCGTTCAAGCTTTTTGAAGAAAGAAAAGAAATAAACTAATCTCTCACTACAGTTAACGACATTTTAAATTACAAAAAGTCCTTAACCAGAAGCCAAATTCTAGAATGTATTGTCTAGATGAGAAGCAAACTTTTTTGTTCCTTATTTGATCGGGTTCGAATATCATCCCAATATCTTGAACCGATCATATCCGATGTGATCAGGTCACACACGGGTGAGATCACACAATTAAATCGCTCAACCTTATCGGATTCCCAGATAACTTAATTTAAATCCCTAGTGGAATCTGAAACAGTTGATAGAACCTTTAGAGAAAATGAGGTCTCAAATTTGTTTACAAAGTATACAAGGTAAAAGAGATTTTATGGCAGATTTTACTGGAAACTGTAATTACAAGAATAAGAAACGATACTGCTATAAATTTAAATAATCACAATTGATTAAATTATGAATGAAATATAGCAAGAATTATGATAAATAAAGCAAAGAAATTGCGAGGCATCAGAATGTAAGATATGTAGGAGCATAAAATAAAAGCCCTATGAAATACGTGCTCTGAAAAATAAGAACTATGGAATGGAGGATAAGGGGATACGTTGCCCTGGTTTCGGGAGACGAGAAACTACTTGAAACATGAGACTTTCTATTAGGAGATTCATTTTGATCTACAAATTATTCATCTACCTACATTGAAACACTATATTTTTAAGATCTTGACCTTCCTTCAAAATAAAATTATGTATTATTTTGATGTTTTCAAACATAACACCAAATTAAGAACAACATGTAATGCTTGCATGTCTTACCCATGTCAAGATTATTATATTATTATCTAACTCTAAACCCTATGATTTACAATGCTAGACCCTAGAAGAAAATTGTTTGGGGTCCTTTCATATGATATCACTTTATTAATCTTGCTCCTTACGATAATACTAAAATCAGGTTGGATGCTATTCTAGGTTTAAGTTACTTGATACAAGAACCAAATTGTTGTATTTTGTTAATTAAGTATAATATTAGTTAAGTATCTCATAATTAACTCTGACAAATATTGCAATACCCTGTTATAAGGGGTATCATGTGTTGGACTTTACAATATTATAACATCTTAATGTACCATGTGATTCGCAATAAATAAATATGAATATGAATATTCTGGTGCGTTAATTCTCAAGCCTTCAGATGATTTTTTTGCGATTTGGGAACATTTCTTTAGCAGAACATGAGATGAAAAGTCAACCCAAACCTTAAAATTAAAAACAACAACACAATGAATTCATTGTTAAATTCAGTACCTACTCATATTGTTGACCATCGTCGGGAATAGATCTCACGACCTCCATACCTAAAGCCAAAGGCTTCAACCAGTATACATCAACGTGAAGTTTACACTCAATTAAGAATTATAACATTGTTAGTCATGTTGTAATGGCATACATCTCCTTGACAAAATATTCCTTCGTTGATTTGATTACGTTAGATTAGATTTCGCACTGTGATATTCTGAGAAATTTGGAATGCCTGCTAAGGCTAAGTGCCTGGTTCAGATTTAGATTGGATTTTCGCTAAAGGTGAAATAAATATTTTGACATACATTACAATTTCAGAATGTCTATATGTATTTTTAATATAAATAACTTAACAAATAAATACTTTTGAATTTGAATTTGAACTTAATCCAACAATCAGATAATCGACTATCTATGCTATGATGATAAATTGTGACACATAGTTTTATTAACTTTTATTACCTTTATTACTCTGTACACTTAAGTACTCCCCCACTTTCTAGCAATGAATTAAGAAGAATAAGAATAATTTATTTGGCTAAATCATTAGTTTCATTGAATTGCTAGAAAATAAATGAAAAAAGCACAAAAAAACAAATAAAGAATTTCCGGATGGAGAATCTTCTTACGCAACTATAAAAATATCATAATACAATATATTCCGCATGAGGCAACAAGGAGTTTACCCAATATTGCCGACCCGATCCAGTTTTCTGATGTGTGCGTAAATATCTTAACATAAGAATCTGGGACTATTCCAATCCAACAGAGTGCATTCCCTACCGTACTGAAAGATCGATCTAAATTGCAATCGCAACGTTTCTCTAACTATACGGTATATTACTATGGACCACATTGTGATATCTACCAATGTGCGTTATTGGTAGACGTCGTAGCATTCAGATTGGAATGCTGAACGGTTTGGAAGAAAGAATTCATTGACCGAACTCGAAAATTCGTAGTGGGCAGCCTGTCAACGTGATGCGTCTTCAAGCAGCTTTGCGCCGCGTCGCGTCCCGGTGTGAACTGACACTTAGGGTAAATGCCTGAACGGATTATTTGTATATATAATGTCGTTATTACGATGTCGTGGCTGTTTGAGTATACGGTTCACTGGTTTCGGGACGTCAGATCGTATCAGTTGACGTTTGTCAAACAAAACTCCTGTGGGATAAGCAAATGAGATGGAAATTGGTGGATGACGCCTTATCTGTTTACAGAATTGATTCACAATGAAATACAATGTGTTTACCTGCCCATAAATATTTTAATTGTTTAAAAAGTAATTTTGTTTTTTTCGTGTTCCATTAATTTTGCCGATGTGTGTAATAAATTATTAAAATCTTGTATTATGTTTACCTAACCTATACATTATTCTTGTTCCCATGATAATAACTTTAATATGGACGAAGTTAGAAGCAGGGTTCTGTCTTAAAAAATAATATCCTTTAGATAGGCAGGTAGCTAGCAGTAGCAGACGTATCCACGGGGCTGAAAGCTAGCAAGAAGACGTATGATTAATATTTATGATCCTAAGAACGCTATTATAATAGCTATACATACATGTATGTATAAGGAGTGCCTTCAATGTATATGCTCGTTATAATTTATTTTGATAGGACTGAATAAATGACAGTTAATATATTGACGAGAAAATATTGCTTGAATAAAGAAATGTTCCTGAAACGGTTATGTTTTCTTAAGGAAACATTTTACTCCTAGAAAAGTAATATAAACACAGAATGTACCAGGTGCTTTTCTGTAAAAAAGGTCTCTGAAAGATTCAGTGATGGGCTGACTGACTAACTGTCACTGACAAATCATCCATCAATGAGTGTAATTTGGGGAGCTCAAAGAAAGTCACCCAGAAAAAGAGAAATAGTCTTAGGCCCGTAATTATAATCAACTCTGAAGAGTGACAGCGGGTTTAAGTTTGTATCAGAAATGTAATTTCAGTACAAAACAGCCTGTCAAATCCAACCTTAATATGGCTCTCAATCTTGAGATCGCTTTATAAATACGAGCCTAAGTAGCTCTAAAGGGACCTGATAGGGACCTGATCTGAACAAGCCGGTAGTAAAAACAGCGCAATGGATTATATTAATTTCATAATCTGATTCATATTACCCATGACAAATACACCAACGAGTACATACCCAAAGCCTTATTACATACATACATATAATCACGCCTTTATCCCTAATGGGGTAGGCAGAGCGTGAATGACCTAAACAAAGGTCGTTCAGCCAGTGTGACAAAGTTTTGAGGGTTATTTAAGTTAAATTTGTAGGTATATTGCTGTAGTGAATTGCATTAGACAGACAGTAAATTACAATATACTGAAACCCACGGATGACTTAGCTGTTTTTTACAGCATGCCCGGGAGGAAAAGCAGCTGGCACATTCTATATTTTCCTCTCGCTTCCAGGCCAGCATGGAAGTAACACAGTGCCACAGCCTTATGAGACATACAAAAAGTGTTCTGAAGAAATGATCGCGGTCATAAGGACCCGAGTTTTTGCTCATTTGTTCTACTTTTTGCGGGGAAACTGGCACAATTAATCTTCAAGTTCAAATTGGTCGCTTATCACAAGTTCCAGTCTAAGGATTGGCGATGAAGCACAAATTTTGACGCATAGGCCTTAATAAAGACAAGGTGATTTTCAAGTCGTATCAGGAAGTGAAATCGTTGGCAGAAGACAGAGAAAATTGGCGATTAGATATCTATCTGTTCTATCTATCAAGATAGAACATTTTCCACAATACACAACTACAAAATTACACAGAAAATCATACAGTAAAACATGAGGAATTGAGGACACATATATGATATAGGTACTGCAGAAATCAGGCTACAGCTCCGCGTAATTTTTGCTCACTAGGAGCAAACACTGATTTTCAGCTGTTACCTGTGTGGTGGAACCGAGTGCAATGTAATTAATTATAATAGACCAAAAGCGTTTATGAGCAATTAAATTATGAGGAATTAGACTAATGTTAAATTATGTTAGTAATAGAGTAGTAAATAGATAAAAGAAACATATAAAACATAAACAGGAAGCGAACGCAAGAAATATTGACGTTATCCGGCACCATGTTCGAAGAAAGAAAGAAAGAAAAATCATTTATTCGGCATTATTGCAGTAGAAAGGTGAAAAAAGCGTCTTGGAATTCCAGATTTCTGTTTTTCTAGCAAGTAAGCTTTTAAATGTAATTTCTAATTACTCCACCGACAAGTGCCCAGCGTTTAAAATCTCTGACACCAGGGTTCATCGGGTCGATAGACTTGATACCCACTCGACAGAAGAAGAAGTGCCCAGCACTTAAATTTAAGAAGAAGAAGATCTTATCCATTACTTCTCTATTCTTTACTACCACACTGAAATGGGAAGGATCAACATAGAAAGAACCAGCTGTTTTACCTCCACCTGCGCCACACTGAACAACTTTCACCAGAAATTTCTTTGCAATAAAAAAAAAAGACTCCCTTTCAAAATGATCACCTCAATCAGACCATTTGTATGAGAAAGCCAAATTGTATACAGTTTCGTTTATTGAACAACCCCTATCAGTTCTTCACATCGTATAGTAGGTAATACTATAACCGGAAACGTTTTATTACGATAAGAGGTTTTCTGCTTAAAAAGGTAAGTGAAAGAGCTTTAAGGATAACTATTAGTAGTGTAAGTTATAGTCCCAAGCTTATTTGAATAGCAGGCACGACGCCAGAACCAACCAGAACCCTTACAATACTATAATAGTGATGTCCTTTGACAAGTATTACGAGAAGCTTTGTTTCGAAAGCTATCAGACTTCAATATTGGACTGGTGCGATGCGATAAAAACGTAGAATGGGTACATCATAAAAGCCCATAAATATTCTTTTATGCTGATTCTCCTACTTGCTGGACTGGGAGCGAGAGAAAAACATTGACTGTGCCAGCTGCAGTTCCTCCCGGGCATGCTGTAAAAACCAGCTAAGGGATCCGAGGGTTTGATTGTATTGTAGTTTAATCGATGGGTTGACAACCTGTCAATACAGTAATATACCTACAAATCTATCTTATATAACCCTCAAAACTTTGTCAGACGTGGCAGCACGACCTTTGTTCAGGTCGTTTAAGCTCTGCCTGCCTCATTAGGGATATAGGCGTGATTATATGATACATTAAAATATTCATGAATAAAGCGAATACTAACAAATATCCTCACCACATCCGTTCACTCCCGGAAGGAAATGTATCTAGGATGACGTTAACCGGATTTGGCGGAGCCCTTGATAAGATAGCGGCACTTTGACTATTATTGACTGTTTTATGGAACTGTGTAGCTTTTTCCCTAGATAATGTTTATACATACATACATAATAATCACGCCTTAATCCCTAATGGTGTAGGCAGACCGTAAACGACCTAAACAAAGGTCGTTCCGCCACGTCTAACAAAGTTTTGATGGTTATTTAAGATACATCTGTAAGTATATTGCTGTAGTGACAGGTTGTCAGCCCATCGCCTAAATTACAATATACTGAAACCCTGAGATCCATTAGCTGGTTTTTACAGCATGCCCGGGAGGAATATGCAACTGGCATATTCTATGATATTCTCTCGCTCCCAGGCCAGCAAAGAAGAAAAGTAGAGTATCGAGTTAGTATTTACTGCGAAAGCACTCCAAGGTGAAGGCAAGCCATACAAACGCCATACAACATACAATAACCCCACTACGGTGAAGTGACGTCACTACTACAGTTATACATAGATACATACATATAGGTCATACTATTACATAATATTTAATGATATGATGGAAGAAGAACATACAAACATACATATAATCTCGCCTTTATCCCTAATGGGGTAGGCAGAGCGTAAACGACCTAAACAAAGGTCGTTTCGCCACGTCTGACAAAGTTTTAAGGGATTTTTAAGATAGATTTATACGTATATTGCTGTAGTGATAGGTTGTCAGCCCATCGCCTAAATTACAATATACTAAAACCCTCAGATCCCGTAGCTGGTTGTTACAGCATGCTCAGGAGGAAATGCAGCTGGCACATTCTATGTTTTTCTCTCACTCCCAGGCCAGCATGGAAGCTAAAAAATGGAAGAAGAAATATGAATAAAATATTGCTGTTATATTAGAAAAATAACTAAACATGCGTCAACTACGCTAGATGATTAATTAAGAGATAGACTAGAAATTGTAGAAAAAAAATCCTGCAATGAATTGCAATTTACGCAATGCGCTGACAACCCGTCACTAGAGCTATTACACAATGAAGTCTGATGTGTGTTCAACTTTGAACGTGGCGAAAACAATGTAAATGTGATCAAGACAATAAGGCTCGTATTGATAAACAACATTTGAGACTCACAGCTAGTTTGAGTTCATATCAGAAATGTCTTTTTAGAACAAAATGGCCTGTCAAATCCACACTTAATATTGTTCTCAATCTTGAGATCGCTTTATAAATACGAGCCTGAGTATTACTTCCTGCTCCTCTACCTGATCTGAATTTAATCAGCTCCTTTGAAACCAACATTTATGCGGGATTTTCTTAAACCCACTTCAAATCAAAAGGGAATTCGGTTAAATCCGACAATTAGGGCTTTAAAACCCTATGAAGCCCTTAAAACTTAAGCTGCTGTGCCTGAAATTAATCTTAGGTCTAACTGGGTTTGGCTTCGTTTACTTACCTGTGGTGGTTATGGTTTACGGACATAGGTTCAAGAGTTGTTACGTTACAAATTACCGATTACGCCTTCAAGCCTCAAAATTGCAGGCTGACCACCAAGGACGGATTAAGTGGGGCACCGGACGGTGTTTTTATGTACTGTTGAGGTTCCATAACAGTACATAATTAGAAACACAGTATATACTTGTCCCAGAAAAAAAACCGCCCTTTCTGACCACTCGATACAACGGCGCAAGTCAAATTGTTTGATAGAAGACTGCCATGGCCCTACCATGTCCTCTATACATTTCTACATTCTCTTCTATCCAGGTAATGGCATCACAGGTTTTCCTGTGGATGAGTCCGTCCCTACATGAATGGTGGAAGGCTCCGGCGCCAAAGAGGTTGCAATTGCAGTCTTCTTTCGGTGGCTTCAGTGTGAGCTCGCTCCATCATCTTCTCTGCCTCTATCTTATCTAGACTGGGTAGAATCAAGAACTAACTACATACATATAATCACGCCTTTATCCCTTAAGGTGTAGACAGAGCGTAAACGACCTCAACAAAGGTCGTTCCGCCACGTTAGACTAACTTGTGCTTACTTAAGATAGATTTGTAGGTATATTGCTGTAATGGCAGGTTGTCAGCCCATCGCCTAAATTGCAATATACTGAAAACTTCGGATCCCTTAGCTGGTTTTTACAGTGTGCCTGGGAGGAAATGCAGCTGGCACATTCTGTTTTTCTCTTGCTCCAAGTCCAGCATGGAAGAATGTACGTGCACCGATTTCTGATCTCGGCAGATTTGTGTTCAAACTTTTAACTTCCTAAATTGTTGGATGGAAATCTCTTTCTACTTTGTTCGGTGTAATCAAATTGTGATAATTTTATTTAGATAAAGTATATTATGGAGTTCTTTCTTTAGTTATATTAAACTGTTGTAAATTGACGGTCATTCGATCGATTGGTAGTTCTAAGCTCTCCATCTTCCTAGCTTTATCCCGTATCTCACGGGGTTGACTACCTAATCTAGGGGATTAACCGAGGGTACTGGTTTTTGCACAGAGCGACTGCCATCTGACCTCCGCAACCCGGAAGGGAAACCAGACCCAATCCTAGATTAGGTCAGAGTTTTCAAGCCGCCAATGCTTAGCACTGGCCTCTGATATGGCTTAACGACTAATATCTACGGTATTAAACGATATTAACTGGGACCAACGGCTTAATGTGTCTTCCGAAACACGGAATAAGCGCCGAATAAACGTATAAGTATATGAAATTCGAAAACCGAAAAATATATTGGTGGGATTCGAACCACGTCCTCCCCGCTCAAAAGGCAGAGGCGCTATCACTACACCATCGGGCTCCGATTGGTACTTTTGAGCACAGCCAGTAAATGCAAGTTTGTGTAAATTGCCAGAAAGCCTGTGAGGAGAGTGGGCGTGATTTTTCATGGTAGGTACTTATACTGCCATAAACGACGAACAAAAAAAAAACGTATTACTTTCCAAGGTCTATCACCAACCGATAAACGTACTGAATACTCGTTCCATCCACTCCTGCGCACCTACAACATGTTTGCAAATATCAATTAAACATTCGCACGCGGGCTTCATTCCGTCAGCGTAAACGGTTTTTTTATCGTGTTTTTTTCGTCTCGCAGTCCGCCTAGACGCCTTGGAACCGGGTTTTTTTAAGACTCGGTTCTAGTGGGAACAGCGATAGACGTTTAGTTCGAAGAAATCCTCGATTAACTAATCTAATAGACATGTTAAGCTAGATATTGGAGAGCACGCGAGTCGTAGTTAGTCTCTACAGGTCTTTCTTTGTTATGTTTTGATCTGTCTGACCACCATTATTTTGATTTCTACAAAGGAAATAGGTCATGTAGAGCAAGTGTTAAACTATTGAGCGACAAGAAACGGAAATTCTAGAATATATTGCTATGTCTTGTTATAGATTATCTGCTTTCAATAGCAAGCGAACTAAAGTATGTGCTATAGTTTACTCTTGAAAACTAGAGTAGATAGGTGCATTACACCTCTTCCCGTTCACAAATGTATTGTACACAATGTACACACAGAATAGTCTGTACACATCACATTATACAGCAGATAACAATCAGGCCATCAGTGTCAGCTTCGATCCCAAACATCTACCGGTTGTTTTGGCGTGAGTCTAGACTCAACGCGGCCTTGACATAGAATGTTCCAAAAAACATGCATTGTGTTGTTGTGTTGTAGTTCTGAGTGGGTTGTCTAGCCTTTATCGGGTTTGGTGAATGCGTGTTAGGTGTTTTAAGGAAACTTTCATTCACAGAAAAGAGAATTAGAGAAAGTATCGACGTGTCTCCAAATAATATTCACTATGCTGTGCCTTTTCTTCCATGCTGGACTGGGAGAGATAGAAAAAAATTGAATGTTCCAGCTGCCCTTCCTCCGGGATTGGTGTAGAAGTCAGCAAAGGGATTCGTGGGCTACAGTATATTGTAATTTAGGAGAGCAACCTAAATTACAATATATATATATATATATATATAGGTTAAGAACCTGTCACTAATGCAATACACATAACATGACATTACAATCTAAAATTGACCTCAATTCTTGTCAGACGTGGCGAAAGCGCCTTTTACGAAGCGTTTTGCGCTTTGCCTACCCCGTAAGGGATAAAGGCGTGATTTTATGTATGTGTGTATGCTGTGCGTCTATGTAACAAGTAAATTATTTAAGTCACTTGTTTACAAACAGCGTCGAAAGTTTTAAAATGGCACCAAGAGGTGGTTTACTAAGGCAATTGCTGCCAATTTTATGTGGCATTGAAAAGCAATAGAAACACTACCTACCTATCTAGGTTCTATCTAGATTTCAAGAGCAAACTCACCTACCATACACGCATCGGTATGGAAGCGTAGAACAAATACCTAAGTGTAGGAGAAACATACCTACCTAAGTAGATCTTGTCTAGACTAGAGGCAGACGGAGTCGACAACGGAGCGAGCTCGCCAGATGTAGAGACGCTAGAAAAATCAATCTATCCATATGTTCAGAGCCTATATTAGGTCGCTACTGGGCATAACCACATACTACAAAGGTCTTTTTAAAGAAAAGTTGATGCTCTGAAAATTTTGCAAGCCTTATATGGCAGTTTCAGTTTCAATGAAAGGTGTTTCGCCAAGGCTTGAGGCTCAGTAGGTAGGCATTGCTGTTATGATAGGTTGTCAGCATTTCGCCTAAATTGAATCATGCGTAAAAAACATGTCCTTCTGTACGCACTAGCTATCGGTCCCTCCGGTACTAGTGCGTGCGATTTGACACGCGGCCCGCGGCCCGGCGGCCCGGCGGCCCGGTGCCCGGCGGCCCCCTCAAGGCCACCGGAGGCCCGAAGGCCCGCGCAGGCCGCCGCCGCTTTTTACCTCACTACTTCACGTCGCTGCTCAGACCGGGCGTCCCGCGGTTCAAACGATTGAAGGTTAGAAATTGTTGCGAATTTGCGATTGATGCGAATTTGCGAATGATGGATTGGAATTGTAGCAGGTATTGAATGAAAATCAAGCAGAAATGACTTGTTTATGTAGAGATTGGATTTAAGTCGTAGGTAAGTATTTTGGAGAAATGGTGCTAAACATCTGTAGGTACCTACCTATCAACGTTATTAATATAGGTACTTATTTTAAGGTAGTCATGTAGAGTTAAAATTTATCATGTTTTCAACTCAATTTCTTTGGCTCTTGTTTAGAAGTAGTATGCAAAATTGTATTGTGTTTTCAATAGCTATGACTAAAATTACTTACGTAAATTGTGTTTTTATAGAAACTTATATTTAAGAAATAATTTAAGTGTATATTAGTACACAAATGGTAAATAATATATGACTCTACGTAATGCGTGAGAACCACAAGCATTTTACGTGTTAGGTAGGTACAGCTACGTGTGTGCGTTATTTATTTAGCTGTCGACTCGAGCGCTAGTAAAACGACTAGATACCTAAAAATATAAAAGAAACACGCGAACTGCAAACATTACGCAACTCGACGTGTGTTTGTTTGTGTGTTTATACACTGCAAACGTTGACCCGACTCGCTTTGATTCATGAAGCCAATGTGCACTCAGAATAGTAGCAGGAAGAGTATATTTTTAGTTGAACGGACTTCATTTTGCAAGATGTCGCAGTTTGCTGCTTCTTGGTTTGGAAAATTGCTGTATTTAGGAGGGATAGAAATGTTTAGCTCTAATATTCTGATTTTGTATTTTACGAGCAGTGGGTTATGGTAATTAACATGTGCCTAATTAGCAGATTATCAGACACCGTGTAATAATATAGCCTTCTTACGAAACAGAATAACAAATACAAACTGGAATGATACTGATTAGTTTAATTTCAATATTTTCGTAGAATTTCCTCAATTTTCCTAGCAATCGAAGTGAAAAGCATAGTTTATAACTCGTGCACAAAACCATTTCTGTCCTCGACTAAAATCAGCCCTCGCCCTGCGTGCTCGGGCAGCTAAAAATCTCGGTCAGACATTACTTGTTTTCTGCACTTGTCGTAAAATCTACTATTGTAGTATGGTCAGTATGGTGCAAATAGATCCATTAAAAAAAATGTGTCTTCCTGGAGCCGTATTTATTAACCACTCGTATGAAAACTGAAAATGCATACGAAAATCATTCGAGTATGAAATCAAAATCTATCACACACGATTTTACGAATATTTTTGAAGCAGTAGAAATCTGTGTTGCCAATCTTTATCTAATCCCATATATTGTTTTCGTTCTACGCAGAAATACACCTACTACACCACCACTACCACTAACAAAAATCGTTGATTTGAAAAACCAGTAATGAATCGCAGAGAAACGGAACGTAATTTCAGGTAAATTTAAAAGTTAAAGTGTCACTTGTCAAATGATTGTCTGTGTCACTGTCATGACTCATGATCATAGAATACTCAGGTTTCGAGTAGTAGAAATCAAAACGAGTGGTTTGGACCACTCGTTGCAGAGTCGCATACGTGTGATTATTAAAAAAATGTGTTTATTGCACATAAACAACACATTATGTAGGAACAAACGTTACAAAACAAACAGAGTACAATTAGGCGGCCTTATTGCTAGGGTAGCAATTTCTGCCAGGCAACCTTTGGGTAAAGGAGTAGTTTTCTAATATTATGCGGGATAGTGCAGTTACTATTGTTATAAATTTAAATAGAATAGATAGACTTTGTACTTACTAGTTACATAAATACGAATTGGTACAATACATACGAGTAAGTACCATTATCTACATTACACTTTACACTAATATAATAAAGAGGAAAGATTTGTACCTATTTTTGTATGTTTGTAATGAATAGGCTCAAAAAGTACTGAGCCGATTTAAAAAAATCTTTCACCAATAGAATGCTACATTCTTCCAATTTGACATAGGCTACATTTCATTTTGAAAAAAATTTGGGATCCTTGGTAAAATTTGAACAATGTAACCGAAGGTGTAGAAAAATGAGTCTTAAAATGTCTTTCGTCGAATGCGCTGCCGAAACTATTAGCGATAGAACAAAATAATGTACAACAATATTGAAGAACATCATAATGTCTACAAAAAACTCCGCGGTAGCATATGTCCAACTATTGTAGTTATGTCAAATTTCTTTGAAATACTTAGATGTACAGGTAGATACATTTTTAGTTGAAAGTTGTCAACGTTTAATTTAGACTGTATATATTTTATTCGACTCTGCTTTTATTCTAATTACTTAAAAAAAAAATTGTCTACCCCGTGCGAAACCGGGACGGGCTGCTAGTAATATAATAAACAAATATAATATACTATAACAGACAGGAAAATGCAATATTTCATTCAGACGAGGAAGTGAGATTGTGAAAAACAAAATAACAAACTAGATAATATAATTAAAACACAGTAGGTAATTACTTAAGTCAATCAGGTGCTATGTAGGAGCATGTAGAAAATATTTTATAACACGCTCTTTAAAAACTGCAATAGAGGGGGTAGAAATATGAGCTTCTTTACCAGATAGAACTACAAATATTAGGTAAGGCAATATTATATATAGGTAATATTAGGTACATAATATTTTATGGGGCTTCATCGACAGCACGCAACGTAGCTGCGACTGTGGAGCGCCATCACAATCAATGCCACATTTGCTCTCTTGCCCTCAGCTGCCCGTCTCATGCAGCAGGGAGGAGCTAATCCTGGCGACTGATAATGCAATAGCCGTCGCCAGATACTGGCAAGGGATGATTTAACCTATTTACATATTATAATATTTGGATCATTGACACGAAGAAGAAGAAGAATATTTGCCAATTATACAAGATTTATGATTTTTACTTTTTTATTAGCGAGCGCCGTTAAAATTGCACACTAAGTAGGAGAAATACCGAGCGCTCTATTTGTTAAAAAATTACGCTGCCCAGGGCAAAGCTTGTGGACAATATCCGAATTTTCAATCTAAATGAATCACCTTTCGAGCATTGGGTAATTTTAGCTTTACCCGCTTAACGGACATTACCCGTAACATATATACTTCCATGCTGGCCTGAGAGCGAGAGAAAAACATGTGCTTTTCCTCCCGGGCATGCTGTAAAAACCAGCTTAGGGATCCGAGGATTTCAGTATATTGTTATTTAGGCGATGGGCTGACAACCTGTCACTACAGCAATATATCAATACAATCTGTCTTAAATAACACTCAAAACTTTGTCAGTCGTGGCGAAATGACCTTTGTTTAGGTCGTTTACGCTCTGCCTACCCCATTAAAGCCGTGATTATATGTATGTAGGAAATATAGCTTTACTATCACAATGTTTTAGTCTGTCCATAATTTGTAAACACAGTGAATTCCGAGCTCGAGCGTATCACTACAAATTAATTTGTTGAAATAACAAACAACAGAGGAAAGCCGCGATGTTTACAAGCCGCGTGCGCCGGCCGATAACGACCCACTTGCTGGCTTATTCTGAATACGCATGCTGGACCTTTTTAATGAGCGGGTTTTTGAGTCGTGTACAACCTGATAAACACTGGTGTGTGGTAACTGCCTCCGTGGTCTAGTGGCTAGTGCCATGGGATCCCGATCCGGAGGTCCTGGGTTTGATTCCCAGGGGGTAAAACACAAAGTTGATATTTGAGAATTTATCACTTTGTGAATTTTTCCCCAGTTTGGGTAGGACATTGCAGGCTGAATCACCTGATTGTCCGAAAAGAAAAAGATTTCGTGCTTCGGAGGGCACGTTAAGCCGTCGGTCCCGGTCGCTGTCTTTGATAGTGGTCGTTACACAAAACCATGTCAGAGGCCTGATAGTTGTGCTACTAGGCGGTTTAAAAACTCTGACACCAGGGTTCATCGGGTCCATAGACTCGATACCCACTCGACAGAAGAAGAAGAACACTGGTGTCAGAGTTTTGAAACCGCCTTTGAGCACAGCTAATAAGAATAGAATAGAAAATATTTATTTGCCACCAATTTACAAATATTAAATATTTTAATGGTGTTCTTAAGCGACAAATGGGTCACGCTCATCATTAATGCTATGTAGGGGGATAACTGGGAATATAAAAAATAAATAAAAGGAGAACAATAAAGAGTATATAAACTAACTAAATATATTTATTTATAGATAATTATTATAGAAATAGGCTTTGGACATGGCTTTTATGTGCACTCCAAAGCAGAAAATATATTTTTTAGCCAGTGTTCCCCTGTAGGAATCGAACCAACGACCTCCAGATCAAGAGCCCGTGGCTCATTTTACTAGATCACGTCGAAAACACCCATTATGACCCCATCACATACACATCACATGCCACTGTGCCAGACGAATTGCCGAATAACCCTCCTGCGCAGACGCATTCATACTGCGCTATCAGTGACGCGATGACGTCATCCAGTCATTCATGCGAGCATGCGCACTATGCGCAGCGACCCTGACTGAACTGAACCGCTACGATTTGATAAATAGATAGTTTGTTTTGGTTTTGGTGGGTTGGAATAGCAGGAATTTCGAATTTCTTCCATGCTGGACTGGGAGAGATAGAAAAACATAGAATGTTCCAGCTGGCCTTCCTCCCGGGCATGCTGTAGAAGACAGCAAAAGGGACTCGAGGGTTACAGTGTATTGTAATTTAGGCGATGGGCTGACAAACTGTCACTACACATTAGCAATACACATTACAATCTAAAATTGCCCTCAATTTTTGTCAGACACGGCGAAAGCGCCTTTTACGAGGCGTTTAGCGCTCTGCCTACCCCGTAAGGGATAAAGGCGTGATTTTATGTATGTATGTAGAACAGCAGGGCCCCATGTCTTCCCACTAAATGTTTTGCCGTAAAAGATTTCTTCTTCTTCTTATTTAGCCTATAAATGATCCCACTGCTGGACAAAGGCCTCTCTTCTCCTTCCAATAAAAGGATTACGGAATATTTTTAGAATGCTGTTGTCCGTTCCGCGTGAATGTAGGTCCCTTCTTCTTGCTGAACTACATACATACATATAATCACGCCTTTGTCCCTAATGGGGTAGGCAGAGCGTAAATCACATAAACAAAGGTCGTTCCGCCACGTCTGACAAAGTTTTGATGGTTATTTAAGATAGATTTGTAGGTATATTGCTTTAGTGACATGTCAGCCATTCGCCTACATTGCAATATACTAAAACCCTCGGATCCCTTAGCCGGTTTTTACAGCATGCCCGGGAGGAAATACATCTGGCACATTCTTTGTTTTTCTCTCGCTCCCAGTCCAGCATGGAAGAGTAAACTACGAGTGCTCAAAACATAATTTGTACCTGCCGTTTCATTTCACTTTATGTAATTGTTTCAGTGTTTTTAGACGTAGGAACTAACCTATCCTAACTAACCTTAACTTCAGTGTGTGCTACCTGTGAATCATACTACTTACATAAACAACTAAACACGACTGAAAAACCACATTATATACTTAACCAAAACAAACTACTTAACTTAGTAATAATAACATTAATGTGCTTTGATAAGATATATTGCGGCGCCACTTACTTATTAATAAATATTAGGTACTCATATAAACATAGTACTAACTAAGTTTTGTCTGTCTGTCTGAACGCTGTCAGCTCAAAAACTATCAAACATAATGGGCATGTTAACTGGGTAGCTAAAAAAATTCAATACGTTTGTACTTAAAACTGATGGCTAAAAATACTGTGGATCTCATTTATCATTTAAAAAAAATGCACATATAGACTTAATAATCTAGTTAACAATATAAAAGTTATTGATTTGAGTAGTCAAAATTTACTGGCGAATGACGTCATAACGCACTATTTTCATACAAAAAGGCGTTTTTGACATTACATAAAAAGTTGCTGATTTGACTAGTAGGCAAATAGTATTACGTATTATGCAGTTTTCCGTTTAACCAATAAGAATATAAGTATCTAGTAGAGCAATAGTTCGTTTCCTGAAAATTGGCCAAAGTATAAGTATGATCATATTATATTACTTCTTCCATGGCGTGATAAACGTATTGTTGCGTATCACTATCACTACATAAAGTTGGATTTTTAATTCAATGCAGCAAACTGACGTTTGGAGGGTTGCCGCTTTTTTGGGAAAAATAAATAGTGATGTGCTTAAAAGATATAACTCAATCACTCATCTAGTGACATGTTCATATAATATCAAAGTGATAATTTTAAGCTTATTATGATTTTATGTGACTTGACCGTTGACTTGGACTGGATGTGTCAACAAACAAGTAAATGTGCTTACGGAATGTTCAATGGCTGGTCAAACAATTGGGCATATTCACGGGTTTTCACTCAAGATATTAATTGCTTTTGAGTTCCCGATATATGCCTATTAGTTATGTTGATAATAACTAATTGGTCTCTGTGTAGCGTCACTCAAGGGACTAGCCATTTTTTATATATCTACCTCTCTCCTCAAGAAATAAACTTAGACAAAAACTTCATACATCAAAAATGGCGGCTCGATAACGGCGAGCCAGTCTGAAGAGGCTCAATGAATCAACTCATTGAACTTTAAATTGAACTGGAGTACGTCACTTTGGTTTTCGAGTTGGCAACATTATTTACATTTTAGCTGTCAGTTTGCTGCATTGAATTAAAAATCCAACTTTAGTATAAAACAAAGTCGCTTTCTCTGTCCCTATATCCCTATGTATGCTTAGATCTTTAAAACTACGCAACGTATTTTGATGCGGTTTCTTTTAATGGATAGAGTGATTCAAGAGGACGGTTTATATGTATAATACATGCATAATATAGTAGAGAAACACTGATAATTTCCGTGCGAAGCCGGGGCGGGTCGCTAGTTCATAATAATGAAATAATACAAATTTAGTATAGTAAAGATGGTTGTAGCAATATTTCTTATTTAATTCAATGAAACTTGTCTGAACTCCTGCTTGAAAAAGTAAGACTTTGTTATTTGTATAATTACTGCTATGATGACGAACAATATCACAAAGATAACCAGCGTAAAATTTAGATTGGCAACCAAGCTCGGGCCCCGGCGATGCAAACTGTGCTTAGTGCAGGGTCAGTTGTTCAGTGTTGTTGCTTTGTACTAAACTGTTTTTATTTGTAACTCGAATTGTCATTATTTTTGTACAAATCCTTTTCTGGTAAATAAATATTTTTAATTTTCATAAAACATCGATAAATAAGATGCCGTTTTGATGTTTAGCCAATAAACAGTACTCAAGTAATTGCCTCCGTGGTCTAGCGGTCTGAGCCATGGGCTCTCGACCCGGAGGTCCGGGGTTCGATTTCCGGCGGGGGACAATGACTTTGTGTTGTTGTTTCTAGTTTGGTTAGGACATTGCAGGCTGATCACCTGTTTGTCCGAAAAGTAAGATGATCCATGTCGTCGAATGGGCATGTAAATAGTCCATCCTGCGCCTGAATTCTCTCTGGTTGTGTCAGTCAATCTGCCCATCAGAATAAGAGATTGAGGAAACAGAGAGTGCACCTGTGTGTAGCGCAAACACTTGGGCACTAAAAACAAGTCCTGCGCAGTTAGCCCATCTCCGGGATATTTCCCACAGCAATATTCAAGTATTGCGGGTGAAACAGTGGGCCAAAGTTAGTGCATTTTATAAGTGCAGTTATCCGCTTAATGTTATCTAAATGCATATCTCGGTAGCTTTATCTGTAGTGGATCAAATCGCAATAAACAAACCCATTATAGATGTTATTAATAGTATATTAATCTTAATATTGATTGTTGAGTTTCTTCTATGCTGGCCTGGGAGCGAGAGGAAAACATAGAATTTGCCAGCTGCATTTCTTCCCGGGCATGCTGTAAAAACCAGCTAAGGGATCCGAGGGTTTCAGTATATTGTAATTTAGGCGATGGGCTGACAACCTGTCACTACAGCAATATACCTACAAACTATCTTAAATAACCCTCAAAACGTTGTCAGACGTGGCGAAACGACCTTTGTTTCGGTCGTTTCCACTCTGCCTACCCCATTAGGGATAAAGGCGTGATTATATGTATGTATGTATGTTGATTGTTGATAAATTATTGATTATTGTATTGATTTAATATTTTTTGTCTGGATCATTATTACTCATAGGGATATGTTTTATTAAGTACTCCATGTGTTAAGTTACACATTATGTACATTCCGTAGCAGCTACGCCGTAGCAGATTTTCCAAATTCTTATGATGTTAGGTAGAGCATATCAAACATTTTGGCTTTTCCATACCAATTTGTGTGATCGTGGGATCGAGGTGATAATTTTTTATGGGAAAGTAAAAAAACCATTTCTTCCATGCTGGACTGGGAGCGAGAGAAAAACATAGAATGTGCCAGCTGCATTTCCTCCCGGGCATGCTGTAAAAACCAGCTAAGGGATCTGAGGGTTTCAGTATATTGCAATTTAGGCGATGGGCTGACAACCTGTCACTACAGCAATATACGTACAAAATACAAATCCATCTTGAATAACCCTCAAAACTTTGTCAGACGTGGCGGAACGACCTTTGTTTAGGTCGTTTACGCTCTGCCTACCCCATAAGGGATAAAGGTGTGATTATATGTATGTATGTATGTAAAAAAAAAACATTTCTTGAAACATTTTTCTGTTGAATATTGTTTAGTTCATTGCGCAACAGCTAAGTATCAGTGTTCGGTACTCTGTCCCTTACTTCTTACTTACTATACCTACTTACCAGCTACGCAGTGTAAATCGTATTGTAATATGCACTGTACCCTGGTTATCCCTACACTTAGGCCCGTATTTATAATCCGCTCCTGAGACTGGCTGCAAGTTTGAGGTTGAATCAGAAATGTCATTTCAGTACAAAGCGAACTGTCAAATCCACGCCTAAGATTGCTCTCAATCTTGAGATCGCTCTGTAAATACGAGCCTTAGAAACTTAGTCCCCCATCGTTGTAGCAAATAATTGACTTCAAAATACATACACAAGACAGATTAACAGTGGTATTAACAAAGGCTGAACTCAAACCGGCTGTTTTGACTAGTTTATAAAAGACCTGGACAGACCCCTCGTCCTCTGGTGTTTAGCATCATTTTATTATATGGATCAAATTAAAGGGATCAAATAATGTCAGGTAGGGATTTAGTGTTAGCGGAAGCATAGCAGACATTAGGTGGGGCTAAGATTTTAAAAAATAAGAATTGATTAGTAGCGTTATTTTTTTTTATATTACAATGGTGAATGTATAATTTTATGATAACGAACTATATTTTATTGACTTACTTCACCTTACGTAAATATTACAAGTATATAGGGGAATTCATATTATTCCATGCTGGCCTGGGAGCGAGAGCAAAACATAGAATGTGCCAGCTGCATCTCCTCCCGGGCATGCTGTAAAAACCAGCTAAGGGATCCGAGTGTTTTAGTATATTGTAATTTAAGCGATGGGCTGACAACCGGTCACTACAGCAGTATACCTACTAACAAATCTATCTTAAATAACCATCAAAACTTTGTTAGACGTGGCGCGTCGACCTTTGTTTTCATAGTTTACGATTTGTCTACCCCATTAGGGATAAAGGCGTGAGTATATGTAGGTATGTATATTATTTTGCTTGTTAGGAAAAATAAGAACGAAAAAAAGACATAACCGTCTCTTAATGAGAAAACTATGGTAATATTATTACGGCTTTATCTAGTTTCAACTACATTTACCCGGAACTAGCTAAACCTTTAAAAAGTTAATCTTAGATCTTTCCACCTTTACTTACACGCTCTCACTGAAACCTCACCCTAGCTAGACGAGCGGTTTTTATTCGCTGCCACCGGCACCCTACCCAATGCCTGACCATACCCAACCCTTTGCTTGAGCCCTATTTTGAAGGGGAATCGTATCTTTATTGTCAGATGACAGTACTTTAACTGTAGACATAATTCTTCTCTACCAAGGTCTGACAAGGGTACGCGAATGCTGTATATACCTATAATAATATTGTAAATCCGTTTTAGAAAGGTCAATTCAAAGAGGAAAGTTATTGTGATGATTTTGACCGGTTCTTTGTACAGTTCAAGTAAAATGAAAGTGAAATGTGGAGACTGAAATTCTAAGACATTTTTTGGTTACAATAGAAGGTAATAATAATTCTTTCATGCTGGCCTGGGAGCGAGAGTAAAACATAGAATGAGCCAGTTGAATTTCCTCCCGAGAATGCTGTAAATACCAAATAAGGGATCCCAGGGTTTCAGTGTATTGCCATTTAAACGATGGGCTGACAACCTGTCACTACAGCAGTATCCGTGAACATCTATCTGAAATGACTCTTAAAACTTTGTCAGTCGTGGCAGAACGACCGTTTAGGTCGTGTATGCTCTGCTTACCCCATTAGGGATAAAAGCGTGATTGTATGTAGAAGGTAAAACGAGCCCAGATAAATATAATAATAATTAGCTTTTGACAACCCTTCACCTAAAATAAAACAGAAACTCTCGGAATGCTCTATTGTAACTTTTACAGTAGCTATGATATGACGTTTGACTAATGTTCAGTTCTATGTTTTTTATTTCTCTCGCTCCACGAAATAATCGTATTCTGTAGAAAAACCTATAATTTTATCGTAAAAAATGTACCATTTTATAATAATACTTTAATTAAGATAATAACATGTCAGATAAAGACCATTAAACACCTCCATATCTCTACTCTCTGCACTTTACATAAAAAGGTTAATTAATTACGCTATTGTTGTAATTAAAAATACTCATTAAGATAACATAGGTAAGATTTTTGGGCAAAAACTAGACAAAAACTGAAACGACTCTATCTAGTTGCAAATTATTAGATTTATAAAAATATTACGCATTTCCAACAAAATAATAATCTCTTTTAGTTCATAAATTTATCTTCGTTCATGCTATAATTTCATAGAATTTGCATTGAATTAATAAAATATGTCTTGTCGAAATGATTAGAAGGAAAAGATCAACATAACAATTAGGGAGTTAACCATACGAATTTTAACAATTAAATGTCAGACCTTACTAGGACGTAGGCACTGCGCGACAAAAGATTCTTTGTATGAAAACGTATGAAATGTACCTACTGCACTAAAGCGGCACTGTAACATGTCAGTTCATACCTTTTGACAGTTTTTGTCGCGCAGTGTCGCACCGCTGCATGCTACGTCCTAGTGCGGTCTTACCTTTATTCCATAGGCATCTCTTATCTCTTACCTCCGACGGCGCACAAATCTCTTCAAAATTGACGTTGACGCTGCAACAATAATCTGAACAAGATGTCGTGGCCAATGATGATTTCTACTAAACGAATCCTTGGAAAATTTTAAAAAATATACATCTAAGAAATTTATTTATTAGTTCATGGTCTGCAATTGCAACATTTAAAAATTATCTACTTTATAAATACGTATGCTAAAAAAAACTGGAAATAAATCTGTTTTTATCAGTAAATTTGATATTGCTTCTAAACTATTAAGATCGCTTTCACCTTCCTTCGGGAAAATATCCGTATTATGATTATCTAAAATCGCAACATAGCTTTTTTTATCCGACCCGTAGTTTTTATGGAATTAGTTTCATTGCGGGTTTTTCGCACATTTTTGACGCGGCCACGGTCGTAACCGCCACGCGCCGCCGCCGTAGGGCGCGCTGGTTTGAACGATATTCTAAGGTGTTACGGGCGATGTTTGCATATCTTGAAATCTTTCTGCTTAGGTATCTGCCGACAGGATACACCTTAAATTTAAACTTACATTCAGTGCTATTATTATTGGACACTTTTAGATACTTTAAAAGTAAAATTTTGGGTATACTTTCGCGAATAATTATATACTATTATTATTTATCCTTGAACTAAAACAATATATATACTGAAATAGGAGACTGTTTTTTATGAATTTTTATTATTATTTTAATGAATTTTTCATTGTTGTTTTAACTAAAACTTACACAAAGATAGAAATACCTATCGATAAGAATAAACGTTTTTATTTAAACCAGAACCAATTATTATTGTCACAAGATCTGGTATTTCAGGTTTTCTTTAAACGTTAGGGAGTTAACTGTAATGTTAAGATGGTAGTTAGATAGTATTGTGTACAATCTGGTTGTAAATATTCTAATGTTTGTGTCTGTTCATTGGGTTCGTTCCCAGGGCGCCGGGCGGCTTGGTACATAATAATAAAAAATGACTATTGAAACTGCAGAATAAGGGATGCTGACCTAATTCTCAAAGTATCTGTGTAGATATGTGGACATGTGAGGACTGTATATTAATTATTATTTTTTTATTAGAAAGATGGAAAGGTCCTACATATTGACTTATCTGAATTAACTATGAATATGTACGAACCATCTTATCACTTTTTTTTAGTAATCTGTTATACTTTTTTAATTTTATACCATTTTTAAAAACTATAATTTTAGAATTTATAAAATAAATATGACGTCTACCGAAAATGAATCTTCCCCCTGTTTATCTATAGATTTCTATTTCAGAACATTTTCAGTTGTAATTGTTCTGTAAGTTGTTCAGACGGAAACTGTTTCAGATGAAAAGCCACAATCACACCTAACTCCGGTCTTATTGGATAAGTTCGACACGGCAGGAACCTTATTTTGATTTGACAGGTTCAATAATACGAGCCTATTTATTTGACTTCTAAGATCTACTACCATTAATAGTACACTCTATAGTATTTCCAACTCAGCTTTAGAATAAAGGTAAACAAAGTTTCATGTATTTTTATCGAAGATATTGTTCTAGCTATTAGATATGACAACACAATGAAATAATAGTTTTAGTAATTTAACTTATTTGCCAACACGTGTATAATTTATTTATGCAATGTGTTTTTTAATAAAAAGACATGAAACTTGTTTTACCTTTGATCTAAAACTGAGTTGGTAAAACTATAGGATATTATGACACTGGGCAGAGCTCCATATAGGCCTTGCAACGTCACCATGTCTAACAGGAGAATTGGTGTTCGCAGTAAAAGTTGTTTTATTCTCAGATAGCTGGTTATTTCTAGGATTATTCCCTCAGTCGCTTTTAAGGACTCTTTTATGAGAAGATTGGGAGGAGAAAGGATGCTTTTCTGACCCACAAAAAAGGTAGTAGTTATTTAATTTAAAAGTTTCTTGCTTCCTTTGCTTATGATAGGAAACATACATACATATAATCACGCCTGTATCCCTAATGGGGTAGGCAGAGCGTAAACGACCTAAACAAAGGTCGTTCCGCCACATCTGACAAAGTTTTGAGGGTTAATTAAGATAGATTTTTAGGTATATTGCTGTCGTGACAGGTTGTCAGCCCATCGCCTATATTGCAATATACAGAAACATGTTTTTACAGCATGCCCGGGAGGAAATGCAGCTGGCACATTCTTTCTGTTTTTCTTTCGCTCCCAGGCCAGCATGGAAGTAATGATAGGAAAAGAGTCATATAATAACTGATGTATATGTACTTATGTATTACTAGCTTTTAGTCCCGCGGTTTCACCTGCCGTTAAGAGCTTTCCCGTGATAATGATTTGTTTTGAGGCAGTAAAATGTAACCAGTTTTTGACACAAAATTGGAAGATGCTAGTAACTTCAAAATTTCCGAAATATTAACCCCCTTTCGTTGCGAGTTCAATAACGCCGGTATACATGCGCATTCATTTGAGATCAAAACTGAACACAAAATTTTAAGATCCTAAATTTAAAATTGACGGAATTTGCCATACGAACTTCCAATCCCTATTTAACTGCTTTCTAGGGCAGAAAATCCAAAAAGGATGGAACACATGTTCATTATTATTTAATTATTAGTCAAAATACTAAATTGCAAGATCATACACATACAAACATAAAATCACACCTTTATCCCTTACGGGGTAGGCAGAGCGTTAAACGCCTCGTAAAAGGCGCTTTCGCCACGTCTGACAAAAATTGAGGGCAATTTAAGATTCAAAGCTGATTCAATAGGGTTGTCAGCCCATCGCCTAAATTACAATACACTGTAACCCTCGAGTCCCTTTTGCTGACTTCTACAGCATAACCGGGAGGAAGGGCAGCCGGAACATGCTATGTTTTTCTATCTCTCCCAGTCCAGCATGGAAGGTCAATTTGCAAGATCTTAACTTTAAAATTAACAGATTTTCATACAAACTTCCCCTTTTTACCCCTTTAGGGCTAGAAAGTCCTTTCTTAGTGGGTGGGGTACGTAACCAACGTAGGCTTTGCGTTGAAGAATGAATAAAGACAAACGATTTTATAAGTATAGATAGATTAGCTATCAATATTTATATCTTTGACAACTTCTTCTTAGCGAGTGGATTCTCGAGTTGAAAGACCCGATGAACCCTGGTGTCAGAGTTTTCAAACCGCCCAGTAGCACAGCTAATAGGCCTCTGACATGGTTTGAGTAACGACCACTATCAAAGACAGCGACCGGGACCGACGGCTTAACGTGCCCTCCGAAGCACGGAATCTTTTTTCTTTTCGGACAATCAGGAGATTCAGCCTGCAATGTCCTAAAACCTCACAAAGTGATAAATTGTGAGTAGGTATTCAGAAGATTTATTTATGCTACCAAAAAATAAAAACAGTGTTTATTCAACACGTGTATTACATTAGTGTAATGACCCGGCAAAAGTCGTTTTTATTAATTTTGTTGTGTGTTTTTTTAATGATTAATTAGAATTAGAAGTTGAATCAATTATATAGGTAGTTCAGAAGAGGAAGCTCCTTAAACAATATTCATACATACATACATATAATCACGTCTATACCCCTAATGGGGTAGGCAGAGCGCAAAGGCCCTTCTTCTTCTGTTGAGTGGGTATCGAGTCTATGGACCCGATGAACCCTGGTGTCAGAGTTTGGAAACCGCCTAGTAGCACAACTATCAGGCCTCTGACATTTTTTGAGTAACGACCACTATCAAAGACAGCGACCGGGACCGACGGCTTAACGTGCCCACCGAAGCATGAAATCTTTTTCTTTTCGGACTGGCCCTAAACAAAGGTCATTCCGCCACGTCTGACAAAGTTTTGAGGGTTATTTAAGATAGATTTGTAGGTATATTGCCGTAGTGGCAGGTTGTCAGCCCATCGCCTACAGCACAATAACCCTCGGATCCCTTAGCTGGTTTTTACAGCATGCTCGGGAGGAAATGCAGCTGGCACATTCTATGTTTTTCTCTTGCTCCCAGGCCGGCATGGAAGAAAAATATTCAGTTAGTTTATTTATTACAAATTGTGATTATATGTATGTGTGTTGTAATCTGAATAATATACATACATACATATAATCACGCCTTTATCCCCAATGGGGTAGTCAGAGCGAAAACGACCTAAACATGGGTCGTTCCGCCACGTCTGACAACGTTTTGAGGGTATTTAAGATAGATTTATAGGTATATTGCTGTAGTGACAGGTTGTCAACCCATCGCCTAAATTGCAATTTGCAATACACAGACTCAGAAACCCTCGGATCCCTTAGCTGGTTTTTACAGCATGCCCTGGAAGAAATGCAGCTTGCACAGTCAATGTTTTTTCTCGCTCCCAGTCCAGCATGGAAGTAAACATAAAAAACACTCAAATGCCTTATTTAAAAGTAACTTAGTTCGTTATACCTACTTTGATACAAGTCTATATTCTTCCATAGTTCTGTCTATTTTTGGCTTCTTGTTTTAATTTAATCACATCATAAGTAAACTTCTTAATATTCGTACTAATTATATTTTGAGGCAGCATAGAGTCGGCTCTACATGTGAGAAATACCAGTAAAATAAGGTTTTTTTGTAGGCAGTAGTCAGGATATCTGTAATCCAAAACCAAGTTAAAGGTAGATACATATAGCCAGAAGGTGTATTGGATAGGCCCGCTGCCTCCTGAGCGGGAGGTCGTGGTTCGAATCCCACCACGTACCAATGTGTTTTAGGTTTTTGAATTTCATATGTACGTATATTCTGCGCTTTTTCCGTGCTTCGGAAGACACGTTAAGCCGTTGGTCCCGGTTAATATCGTTTAATACGGTAGATATTAGTGCTAAGCATTGGCGGCGGCTTGAAAATTCTGACCTAATCTAGGATTGGGTCTGGTTTCCCTTCTGGTATGTCGTACTATTATATATTCTGTGCTTCTGGGTTGCGGAGGTCAGATGGCAGTCGCTCTGTGTAAAAACCAGTACCCTCGTTCAATCATCTAGATAAGGTAGCCGATCCCGTAAGATACGGGATAAGGCTAGGGAGATAATGATTCACACATATCTACTGCACCCTGTAACCTAATTGCATTAAGCTAAAGTGGTGGAGATTTGTGCTAAGTACATCCGTCTAGTAAACAGTTATTTTAAGAAATCATTTATGTATTTTCATGAAATTTTATATTTGTTGGAATCACTCAATTGTGCAAGTGTATGAAAATCCATAACTAATTTCTTGAATATAATCTTATCCGTTTCTAGCGGGTCTGCCCAGATGTTTCCTTTGCTGACGTACCAACCCCGCCTCTTTTTTGCTAGTAATAAAAGTCTAGATCTAGTCTAATCTTTGATAGCATTAGGATAGGTTAGGAAAGGATTTGATAAATAGTACCTACTGGCAAAGATTAAACGTAAAACGGTGGTAAATATGAAAAACAACATACATACATACAATTACGCTTTTATTCCTAATGGGGTAGGCAGAGCGTAAACGATCTAAGCAAACGTCGTTCCGAGATCTTTAGCTATATTAGTAGGTGTGGGGCTGACAACCTGTCTATTGACAAATTGCAATATACAGAAACCCTCGAATCCCTTAGCTGATTTTTACAGCATGCCCGGGAGAAAATGCTGGCACATTCTACGTTTTTCTCTCGCTCCCAGGAAAGAGTGAGAGAAACACAACATCACTACATAGTATAAAACAAAGTCGCTTTCTCTGTCCCTATATCCCTTTGTATGCATAAATCTTTAAAATTACGCAAAGGATTTTGATGCAGTTTCTTTTAATGGATAGAATGATTCAAGAGGAAGGTTTACATGTATAATACATGCATAATATAGTAGAGAAACACTGATAATTTCCGTGCGAAGTCGGGGCGGGTCGCTAGTTCCCTATAAGTCCGTAGGTATGTTTATCATAGTGTTTGTGTGCTTATAGTAGTTTAGGTAGTAGGCATGTTGCCGCACCGGTCGTGCTGTGACTGTTACCGAACCCGGCCGAGAGGCCCGGCCATTGACCCCGGCATAGAGCAGGTGGCGCAGAGTGGACTGTAGGCATTTACTGCGAACTTGGATGGAAGTACAAGACTGTGATTGAGAAAATAGCTTTCAATGCATTGAACTTGTAGATTTTAAAAAAAAGGTGCCTCGATTTTATCTGTTAAAGTCTAAATCAGTTTGCTAATAATTTGTGTCCTCTCAAGTTGTATATTATATATATACGAGGGTGGATTGAAATGTATTCGGCCTGACCAAGAAAATAAACACAAATAAAATTTATTATATTTTTATTTTTCTACGTAATCACCATCAAGTTCAATACACTTACGCCATCTCCCCTGCCAAGCGTTTAGACCTTTAAAAAAAAAGATTCTTCCATAGAGTCAAAATACGCGTCTACTGCTGCTTTGACTTCATCGTTTGTGGAGAATTTCTGACCCCCCAAATGCTTTTTTAAGTTAGGGAACAAAAAAAAGTCGGATGCTGCCAAATCAGGTGAATAAGGCGGGTGCGGTAACAATTCAAAGCCAGTGTTACTAATTTCAGCCATTGATTGCACCGATGTGTGAACACGTGCATTATCCTGAAGAAACAGGAGTTTTTTCCTCAGTTTTCCAGGGCGTTTTTCTTTAATTTCCTCACGTAAACGACTTAGTAAGGTGCAGTAGTAATCAGAGTTTATAGTACGGCGATTTTCAAGATAATCTATCATAATTATACCCTTTGAGTCCCAAAACACTGAAGCCATCACCTTACTTGCCGACAAAATTGACTTAGTCTTTTTAGGGGGTGGTGAACCGGGTCTTCTCCATTGCTTCGATTGTTGTTTTGTTTCCGGTGTACTGTAATGCACCCATGTTCCGTCCATAGTAACAAAACGATTCAAAAAATCATCTGGATCAGCTTCAAATAATTCCAAACAGTCGCGTGAAATAGTCAACCGCGTTCTTTTTTGTTCCATTGAAAGCAGCCGTGGGACCCACTTCGCCGAAACCTTGTGGAAACCCAATTCGTTGACTATGATGTTTTGTGTTCGTTCATAGGAGATGCCTATAATCTCAGCTATCACCTTAATTTTTAATCTGCGGTCTCCTATAATTAAATCCAGTACTTTTCCAATATTTTCCTCAGTAGTGGAGGTTGAAGGCCTTCCAGAGCGGGGTTCGTCTTTCACGCTCTCTCTACCACGCTTAAATTCAGCTACCCATTTTTTGACTAATGAATATGACAAGGCGGAATCACTTAAAGTACTGACCATATCTTCATGGATGGCCTTCGGTGATAACCCCTTCTTATGGAGGTACTTAACAACAGCCCGCTGCTCAATTTTCTCTATTTTCCGAAATCACGTCGGATTGCTTGATAAATAAATTTATTTAATCACAAGTAATTATCGCACACATTTGAAACTTCGCACAGTTCGCAAGTTTGAACTGAACTGAATTATGGAGTAGTTTCGATTTTTAAAATTAAATGGTTCTGTGTCAGGCCGAATATTTTTCAATCCACCCTCGTATATATATTGATATGTATTTATATATATTTATGTATTTAATTGTATTGTTGCATACATTTATATTACCATATTATTGTGTATATATTTTATGAATACTATTATAGTAATTTTATATTGCATAAACGTATATACCTCTAATGATATGCATATATTTATTTTAGTTTTTAGTTATTCTTATTTTCACTATTCAATTTTTGTTGTATTTAAAGTTTTTAAATATTTCCTATACTTCAGCACTACTCTCTTCTCTTTACAGTCTCCCCTACCCAAAAGTTGTCTGGAAGAGATCGCTTCCAGCGATAAGACCGCCTTTGTGCACATTAATTTAAGTTTATTTTTGTGTACAATAAATGTTTTTACTTACTTACATAGGTAGGCCATTGACCCGGTTAAAAGCAGGTGACGCAAACTAGTATACTATATTGTATTGCATTGTAGATTTATGCAGGTCAGGGGTATGTTTTATTTTAACCACAATTTTCAAGTACAATTCACTTTTCATTGCGCAATCGATTAGCTATTTTGGTACTTGGAGAAATAACTAATTGACCCGGGACACAATTTACATCAATTGCAATTCAAAGATGCAGATATCAAATTAGCCTGAAAAATCGTGTTCGTTGGTTGTACTACATGCAAAGCCCTAAAGTGATTGAGTTAGGCATTTACCTAAGACCTAGATTTATAAACTTTTTTAAGCTTCTTCTTAGCGGGTGGATTCTCGAGTCGAACGACCCGATAAACCCTGGTGTCAGAGTTTTCAAACCGCCTAGTAGCACAGCTTTTAGGCCTCTGACGTGGTTTAAATAACGCCCAATATCAAAGACAGCAAGCGGGACCGACGGCTTAACTTGCCCTCCGAAGTACGGAATCCTTTTTCTTTTTTAAGCTGAACTTACGTGTCACAGAGTAAGAAATGCAGATAGGACAACAACACTAGACCACAGAATATTGTAATAGTAATAGTGACTAGGACTGATGTGGATTGCGTTTCTAATTGATTATTGGAAGAACATTTTGGAATTTGTAGGCCGATGTTACCTTAGAATACGTAGAAATGACAGTAGGCATAGAAATACATCTTGTGATCTTTAAAGAATTAACCTAAACAACAAAATGATGTTTATTATTGACAACTCTTATTTTCCCAATCGGAAATAAAGCTCTCTCTTTTCGACTATGCTATTCATATGACAAGGTCATCTTTAAATTATAACACTAATTTGACAGAGCTTTATAAAACAAACTGTGTTGAAGTAATTTTGACCACCACATTTTCTCATAAAAAAAAAATCGTCATTACGCCTTCTACGTAGACCATCTACCTACCTCGTAAAGGAAAGGCTCTTTTATGTCCAATTATAAACCTATCTCTAATCTTTGTGAAAACGTCACTCCACAGCCAGAGAACGATAATGAACTTTTTTTTCGTTATTCTTACGCACTGGCGTATTAGACAAATGACCTTCAAGCCAATGCGGCCATGTTCGAGAGTCGCGGAAGTAAACACGAGCTTGTATTATCGAGTGTATTTTGGAATCAGTCGGGTTATGAGGCGCGGAAGGGTATAGGGCGAAACGCGATGGATGGGAAGAATAAAATGTATTGATCTTAGTCATGGTCGGTTTGCTACTATTTATGTTCAGTTGTTGACAAAGAATGAGAACGGATTGAAGTTAATCTTTGGTAAATAAGTTAGTGGATGAATTAAATGATTTATTATTTACGGTGGTGTTTGTGCTGTTTTATTGTATGTAGAGGCTGTTCTACATTTTATATTAAAACACGTATCTGCCTCGAATGTTCAATGCTGGACTGGACTGGGAGCGAGAGAAAAACTTAGAATGTGCCAGCTGCGTTTCCTCCCGGGCATGCTGTAAAAACTAGCTAAGGGATCGGAGGGTTTCTGTATATTGCAATTTAGGCGATAGGCTGACAAACTTTCACAGCCGTATACCTACAAATCTATCTTAAATAACCCTTAAAACTTTGTCAGATGTGGCGGAACGAATTTTATTTAGGTCGTTTACGCTCCGCCTACCCCATTAGGGATAAAGGCGTGATCATATGTATGTATGTATCTGCCTCGAACTAAATTCATTAAGGCTTGTTGTAAGGGAACGAACTCATTAATGTACCTATTATTTAAATTTAAATTAACTTGGTATTGATCCAAAAACAGAAAATCGTCGATGTTAAAAGAAATAAAATAAACTTAAGTGATATGTACCTATGTTAGTTTATATTACAGTTGGCCCCCCATGCGATGCCAATCAGGAAGATTCGATAATATACCTCCTCATAGGCTACCTTCTCGAAGACCCATTTGGAGCGACATGACCGTTCAGAACCAACCCGATATCAGAGCAGAGTGGAAAAGTAGATGGGAAGGTTCAGACGCCTCCAAGGGACACATAAAAATAGCCGACCCCTCAGCTGCAGTGCCGGGCTGTAAAGAACAAAGGCTGGTGTGGTCCTCAATAAATCGAATCAGAACCGGAGTTGCAAGGTGCAACTACCATCTGCACAAGTGGGGCATCGCAGAGTCACCTTACTGCGACTGTGGAGATTCAGTGCAGACCATCCAGCACATCGTGGAGGACTGCCCTACACGAAAGTTCAGCACCGGATTCGAGGGGCTTCACCAGCTAACACCGGAGGCAAAGCAATGGATTGCTAACTCCGACATCAAATTTTAAAGTAGCATTTTTGGAAACGCCATACGTTGATGATGAGTTTATATTGCGTGTTTTAGGTTTAATTCATTTGTAATGTATTTATAGTATTGTAGGTATCTTAGATTTAAGTTTATATTGTACTAGCGACCCGCCCCGGCTTCGCACGGAAATTATATTATCAGTGTTTCTCTACTACTGCATGTATTATACATATAAACCTTCCTCTTGAATCACTCTATCCATTAAAAGAAACCGCATCAAAATCCATTGCGTATTTTTAAAGATGTAAGCATACATAGGGATATAGGGACAGAGAAAGCGACTTTGTTTTATACTATGTAGTGATAGTAAATAAATAAATAAGTTGATCTAATTAACATTTTACTTTTAGAATTATGTGCCGATTCGTTACTTGCTATTGACTCTCGAATTTAGTTTCGTAATAGGCCTTATTTTTATCATTTCAAATGAATTAAACAAAACTTATCTAACTCATTCCTTCCACATAATTCCATACCTAAGATATTATGTAAACTAGTTTGGTAGAGCTGGACTCAGCTAAACTTAGATAGAGTTAACTTAAACTCAAGACAAAGCTAGAAATAGCTTAGTCTGAACTTTAGATCTAGCTAATAAATAGCTTAGGCCTTAATTCTTGCTTAGTCAGTTTTAACTTTAGACTACTGATAAACTTTACTACTGTTTTGTAGTCTGAGATTGTAGTTCGTAAATAGATACAGTTAGGAGTTTCTAAGAAGGAAAGCTTGCTCATTCCTAAATACTCATTATATGGGGTGTAAGGGACAGCGTCCCGCAAACTGATAGGGGGGGGGGGGGGGGTATCGGTCAACGGAACAGAACAACTACTTATCAGCAGGATTTTGTTTAGGTTTTCATACAAATTGTCTGGTTGCGGTGATCATTTTGTTTGGAAAGTTCTTTTTATTTTTCATCTCCTAAAAGAATATCCTGGTGAAGTTGATATTTTGTCATGTTATCACTTAGTGAGATTTTCCTCAGTTTGATTAGGACAATGCAGACTGAATCACCCGTGCTTCGAAGGGCACGTTAAGCCTTCGGTCGCTGTCATTGATGGTAGTCGTTACACAAACCATGTCAGAGGTCTATTAGCTGTGCTATTACTTACTGTTTAAAATTCTGACAAAAGGGTTCATCGGGTCGATTACGACAGAAGATTATAAACACAATTGATGAGTTGATTACGGGTTAGAAAGAAAATATCGGCTTTACGGAACTTTGACTTGTATGTACCATTAAATATCAAAACAAAGCTTTGTATGTTTTACTTCGTAGGTACAGTAAATAAATATTATTATAACAACAATATTATAACAAATTGAAATCAGATATAATTTGATTCTTCTTCTTATCGAGTGGATTCTCGAGTCAAACGAACCGATGAACCCTGGTGTCAGAGTTTACAAACTGCCTAGTATAAGAACTGTGGCGTGGTTTGAGTAACGACCACTGTCAAAGACAGCGACCGGGACCGACCGCTCAACGTGCCCTCCGAACGGAATCCTTTTACATTTCGGACAATCAGGTGACTTAGCCTGCAATGTCCTCATCAAACTGGGAAAAACCTCACAAAGTGATAAATTAACAAACTTTCTGTTCCCCCACAGAATATATAATAGCACTACATACCCAGGACCTCCGGATCGTAAGCCCATGGCTCTGACCACTAGACCACGGAGTCAGTTATTTGTTTGAAACGGTAGTACCTATCTTCTCAGAGGGATCACAAAAATGAACGAGGAATTATTTCAGTAAACATCCGAGTTATTGTTCTCAGTTATTTTGTGCCTGATAACTTCTTTATTCGTTGTTCGCTACAATAACGTTTATTTTCACCGCAAACAAAAACCGTTTTGGAAGAAATCTTTGCCCATTTTTCCGCAGATTTTTTCGATCATAATGAATATGATAATGTTGTAAAAGATAATGTTCTGTTATGTTTGTGTTGTTACTTTATTTTTGGCGATGGTGGACTGGAGCGGGTGAAAAACATAGAATGTGCCAGCTGCTTTTCTAGCCGGGCATGCTGTAAAAACCAGCTAAGGGATCCAAGGGTTTCAGTATATTGTAATTCAGGCGATGGGCTGATAACCCGTCACTACAGTAATATACCTACAAAAACATACTGCGCCGACCCGAAGTAAATGGGATAAGGGCAAGCGAATGATGATGATGAGGACAGCAATATACCTGCAAATCTATCTTAAATAACAATCAAAACTTTGTCAGACATGGCGGAACTATCTTTGTTTGGGTAGTTTACGCTCTCCCTACCCCATTAGGGATATAGGTGTGATTATATGTATGTATGTATGTATATTTGATAGTAAAGTCAGCAAAGGAGATATCTATGTCACATAGTTGGCTCGATTCTAGATTTACCGGCTATATATATCGATAAACCCTGGTGTCAGAGTTTTTAAACCGCCTAGTAGCACAACTATCAGGCCTCTGACATGGTTTGAGTAACGACCACTATCAAAGACAGCGACTTGCAACAGTGCCTTCCGAAGCACGAAATCTTTTTCTTTTTCGGACAATCAGGTGATTCAGCCTGCAATGTCCTAACCAAACTGGGGAAAAATTCACAAAGTGATAAATAAATTCTCAAATATCAAGTTTGTGTTTCCCCCCTGAGAATCGAACCCAGGACCTCCGGAACAGGAGTCCATGGCACTAGCCACTAGACCACGGAGGCAGTTAAAATCTATTCACTAAAATTAAAATCTATTTGTCACTTTCAGACTAAAAGCATTGGAAAAGAACAGGAGATCTATTCTTTCCGGTTTTTGATTCATCCGTGGTTTTATGTGTTATCTGTAATTTTTATCCGCCGTCATATGATATGGCGGATAAAATTTACAGAAATACTGGGGAAACGTGCAAAAGCGGTTCAAAATCTAGCGGACAAAGTGTTGTGTTGACAGACAGATTTTAATTTTAGTTTTACCCGGTGGTATCTATAGTCGAGCCAAATATTTTCTGTAAGTACGTGTTCATAGCTTTCGAAAAACCGCTACACTTCACTACGACGTAGCAACAGTCTACAGTTTAAGATAATTAGACACAGTTTTTTTCTTTTTAACTTTCTTTTACGTTGGACCGAGAAGAGTATAGAATGTTCCAGCGGCTGCACTTCCTGGATGTATAACTTGCATTGCTCGAACAAATTTTTGCATGTGACTGTAAAAATAAATTTGATTATGTTTTAATGTAATATTTTTTCCATTACTTCTGTAGTTATTAGATTCAAATACTTTATGAACACTTCCCACGCTACGTAGCTTCCAAAAAATAAATATACTGCAAAATAAGTTGGCTTTCTTGATGGAGTGAGAGCGAAAGAAAAACAGAATGTGCCAGCTAGATTTCCTTTTGGGCATGCTGTAAAAACCAGCTAAGGGATCTGAGGGTTTTAGTATATTGCAATTTAGGCGATGGGCTTACAACCTGTTACTACAGCAATATACCTACACATTTATATTTAATAACCCTCAAAACTTTTTCGGACTTGGCGAAACGACCTTTGTTAAGGTCGTTTAAGCTCTGCTTACCCCATTGGAGATAAAGGCGTGAGGATATGTATGTATGTAAGTTGGTTTTTCAGGCCTAGGATTTAACCAGATTATTCCTACTTTGTGTGTTTCTGGCATTGCTCTGAAAAAGCCAAATGACTACAAAGTTAGGTCTAGGATTAAGGTTAGGCATCCTAGGTAATTAGTAATGTAATTACTTTTGTTTGTCCTAATAGCTTTGTGCGACTGACTAGGGTTAAGATATTTGTGTGTTAATGTATGTTATTAAGCTAGACCTTCTGTATTTGATATACATTTTATTTATTTATTATTAACTCTAATGACTATATTCGAATGTCAAGCACAATTAGTACAGTCTGTAACTGCCTCCGTGGTATAGCGGCTAGTGCTATGGACTCCTGATCCGGAGGTCCTGGGTTCGATTCCAAGGGGGACACACAAAGCTGATATTTGAGAATTTATCACTTTGTAATTTTTTTCCCAGTTTGGTTAGGACATTGCAGGCTGAATCACCTGATTGTCCGAAAAAGAAAAAGATTTCGTGCTTCATAGGGCACGTTAAGCCGTCGGTCCCGGTCGCTGTCTTTGATAGTGGTCGTTACTCAAACCATGTCAGAGGCCTGATAGTTGTGCTACTAGGCGGTTTAACAACTCTGACACCAGGGTTCATCGGGTCGATAGACTCGATACCCACTCGACAGAAGAAGTACAGTCTATGATTTTATCTCAGAACCTATTCTGGTTCCGCAAACTGACTGGGTTTAGCTCGGTCAACGGAACTGAACAACTATCAGAAGGATCATTTTTTCAGGACGTGGAAAAAAATATGATTTCCCGTATTAATTGTCTGATTGAGTTGATCATTTTGTATCGGAAGTTAATTTTTTTTATCTGCTGAAAGTATTTCCTGGTGATAGTTGATCAGTTTCGTTGACTGAGCCACCCCTATCATTTTGCCGGACGCTGTCCCTTACACCCGGTATATTACGAGAAAATCTTTCATATTCAATCACAAATTCATTAAATATTTCATAACTAGTATTTCGGAGGAGTCCAATGCGGCATCTCGACGCACGCCATCTTGAAAATTCACTCCGATTTTAGTGAATGTTCCTTAGCTACGTATAAAAGATATTTCCTCCACTAAAAAGATATTTCCTGAAGTAGTAAGTAAAATTAGTGTAGCGGTTTTTGAGTTTATCCATAACAAAATTTTTTATACTAACAGACTGCACTAATGAAAAATATCCCATACTTTTAAGTTTTAAATATACAACGCAACTAAAAACAATGTTTCTCAGACATAATATTAAAACAACATCTAAAATTAAAATTCGATTCCACCTTTGATTTCTCTGAAGAGCTGAATGAGCATATAAACGGAAGTAGCTGTACCTCAACTAGCGACTATATGGTATGTAGGTCTTTAATAAATAAGCACCAGGCATTAAAAATACTTTCACTTAATATCAGAAGTATACATCACAATTTTGATAAATTTCTAGTCGTATTGTCTTCACTAGAGATTGATTTCGACATCCTGGTTTTGACCGAATGTAGAATTAAACATAAGGAATCCCTGCACTCTATTAATGGATACAGTTCCGTGAGCACCATCATTAACCCAATACAAAATGACGGGGTCATTGTGTTTGTTAAGGACGAAATATCTTATCAATCTGAGGAAGTATCAGTGTTGGGAGCAAATTGTCTGAAATTGAATATAACCGACTACAATTTGACATTACTAGCCATATACAGGTCGCCTTCTTGTCATAACATCGATATTTTTCTCGATTCTCTAGACGAAAACCTTAAACGAATTAAACGAAACA
The DNA here is from genome assembly GCA_949820665.1 of Scrobipalpa costella. Lineage (NCBI taxonomy): Eukaryota > Metazoa > Arthropoda > Insecta > Lepidoptera > Gelechiidae > Scrobipalpa > Scrobipalpa costella. Next base: position 26,765,887 of record OX463296.1, on the reverse strand, counting down.
CTCAATTGTTGCTGGTTGGTGACATGAACATAAATTTCGTGGGCGATGCAAAGGCACACCCACAAGCAGACGAATACTTAACGCTACTAGCTCTATATAAACTAAAAATAGGAATAGACAGACCTACTCGTGAAAGAGGTTGCCTTGATCATATGATGGGACGAATTGGACATGACAAAAATGCTGCTTTTGTTGTTTTTAATTCAGAGGTTACCGATCATTCAATGATCATATGCAGCATCTGGAACAAAACTCAAGCAGTAACAGCTAGCAGGAATACACATAGTAAACCACCAGCATTAACACGCATTATTAATTACGAAAAAATTTACGAAGATGTAAACAACGAAAGCTGGAACGAAGTATACTTGCAGACCGATGTAGATCCGGCATTAAAATTATTTATTAACAAAATTAATGAACACGTTAGTAATAATACAACCCTAAAGACGATACCTCACAAAAACAAAAAACTAAAACCGTGGATTACATGTGGGCTCATTTACTGCATTCGTCAACGTGACAAGCTATTTAAAATTTGGAAGAAAGACCCTGAAAATCACTTACTAAAGGAAAATTATCAACAGTATAGAAATGTTTGTAACTTAACTATCAGAAAAACTCGCGAAAGATACTATCGTAATAAAATTGAGGAATTTAGAAATAATCCGAAGAAAATTTGGAAAGTCATTAATGAAGTTTCGGACAGGACAAAGAGTCATAAAATGCACATCATAAAAGAACTCACAATTGAAGGTCGCAAGGTCAAGTTAGCTGATGATCCCAAATGTGTTACACAAGCGTTTAATGAGTACTTCTGTTCTATAGGTTCAGACTTAGCTGAACACAACTTAAACAAAATGGAAACGTCTATTGACCAGTTATGTAACAGAGTTAACATTCCACAATTGGATAGAACATTCTACTTGCGACCTACAAATCCAAAAGAATTGGATAGGCTAATACGTTCCCTAAAAAATACTACTTCTTCGGGCCGAGATGGTATAACATCGAAAATATTAAAACACCTTAAAAAGTCTATAGTTTATCCGCTAACATTTATTATCAACCTTAGCTTACGTACTGGAACCTTCCCAAAACAATTAAAAGTTGCTACAATTGTCCCCATTCATAAAAAGGGTCCAAAAGATTTGATAGGTAATTATAGACCTATATCTCTTTTATCAACTATCTCCAAAGTCATAGAAAAGGTGGTAAAGGCACGACTTGGTGCATTCGCGGAAGAACTCATCTCGAAAAACCAATACGGATTCCGGTCGGGGGTTGGTACCAATGACGCCATTGCCGAGCTCACGAAAGTATTTATTGAAAATCACGAACGTAAACTCAAATCTATAGCTGTATTCGTGGATCTCGCAAGGGCGTTCGATACCGTCTCCCACGGAATACTTCTCAAGAAACTGGAACGTATGGGAATAACCGGAATTACACTAAGCTGGTTTAGGTCCTATCTTGAAGATCGAAAACAGATCGTTAAAATTGGTGAACATCTCAGCTCTGAAAGCACCGTGGATATTTGTTTTGGAGTCCCGCAGGGTAGCGTTTTAGGTCCAATTCTATTCTCCTTATACCTAAATGAATTTTGTTCACTAATTAATGATTCCCGCACAATATGCTTTGCCGATGACACGGTATTAGTTTTTTCGGATAAATCATGGGAATTAGCTACTGAAAAAACAGAACGTGGACTTCGGAGGGCTAAGGAATGGTTTGATAAAAACTTGTTGACTTTAAATGAAGCAAAAACAACATGTATGTGTATTGCACCAACTAAAACTGGCCTCCCATTAGTCACGCCAACAGTAAAAATTCATACTTGTGCCGATAGTGAGAATGACTGTGGTAATTGTAAGGTTTTGGAGTTCACGGAGTGTACTACATACCTAGGTGTACAAGTAGACCAGCACTTAAAGTGGAATAACCATATTGAAACCTTAAGTAAAAAAGTCAGGAGTCTGAGCTATGTGTACTGCAAACTTAAAAATATTTTGACAGAGGACTTTTTAATTAAAATATATCTTTCTTTAACACAATCACTATTGCTATATGGAATAATAGCGTGGGGGACTTGTGGAACAACTATATTGGAAAAATTAGAAATAGCTCAAAAAATGAACTTAAAAATCATAAAAAGGAAGCCACGGTTATTCCCTACTGAACAATTATATAGAATAGCGAAAGTTTTATGTCCGAGACGGCTTTATCTGTGGCAGGTTGGTATATTCATGGCAAAACACATTGAAAAATTCCCTCTTAATGTACAGTTACGTAACAGGCGTGAACACACAATACGTAAATACAAATTCCCCGTTTGCTCAACCAATTTTACTGAAAACCATTACACGAGTACCGCACCACGTTTATATCATGAGCTTCCAAACGATATATCACAGCACATAGATTCAGTTCTCAAACTTACTCCTACATCTATAAATCATCTTAAAGACAAAATTATGTCTTATCTTATCAAACTTAACAGAAACGAATTACAACTTTTATGGGATAAATTATGATAAAAAAAATATATATTCACATATTTAATTTGCATGACCTAATAATACATGTTACTCGTACATCTAATTATTATATTAATATGTTTGCATGATTTTAAATTTAAATAAGTTACCACCTTATATTTTACACCTTCTGCTATTTTTTTTTTTTTTTCGATTATAAATATAAATAACAATAAAAGTACCTACCACTTTCATAAACACTGAGACTGCCGGCTATTATGCAACTACAATAAACAGAACTTAACCTAAATAGCTAGCCCTAGCACAGGCCCTGGCCTTTTTGGGCTGCTATAAACAACACCAATAAATTTAAATTATAGTGTCGAGTGCTTTCGTCTATAGATAAGGTGTAAATGTAACTTTAACTCAAATAAATAAATACAATACAAAAAAAAATACAATAACAATCAAACACACAAGAGTTTTCTCTTTATAATTTTAGTGTATCAAATATTAAATTGAAATAGAAAATATTTATTTTTAAACATTTTTAAGGTTACAAACATGTTCTAAGGCTACAAATGGGTCATATACATACATGTAATCACGCCTTTATCTCTAATGGGTTAGGCAGAGCGTTATCGACCTAAACAAAGGTCGTTCCGCCACGTAAAGTCTTACGTGTAAGTTTTAAGGGTTATTTAAGGTAAATTTGTAGGTATATTTGCCCATAGCTAAATTACAATATACAGAAGCATCAGACTAGCCGCTCAGCGCTCGGTGTGCGGACGTGTGTAAACAGCAGATTGCGCGCTAATTTTTGTACCTTTCTTAATACGTGGAGTGTAAAAAAGAAAAAAAAATACTTGTCTGTAATCAAAATGGTGCAGTGTTTTAAATGTAAACAGTACTTGTCTTCGAGAAGTCAGGATATCATTAAGTGCAAAGGAGGATGTGATGCAGTGTTTCATAAAATCTGTGCCCGTACTATAAAGAGTTTAGTGCAGAAAGAATGGTGCGAGGAATGTATGAAGAGCACAGAAAACCAGCAATCACCCAAGCTTCCTGCTAGCCCAAGTAATGTGGAGTGTAAAAAACTAAAAATTAAAGAATCGGACATAACAGTGGAAAGTCTTCTTAAAGAAATGAACAATAAGCTAGAGATTATCTACAAAATGGGAAAAGACATAGAGGAACTTAAAGACTGTGTCCAATTTTACTCCGAAAAATACCAGGAATTGCTTGAATTTAAAGACGACGCACAAAAAAAAATCCAGTCTCTTGAAAACAAAAACATTCATCTCATAAAGTGCAACCAAGCTTTAGAAGAACGAATCCAGGGACTAGAAGTTAAGGATAAAGAGATGAATATAGAGATAATTGGTCTAGAATGCAAAGAAAAAGAGAATACAATTCAAATCGTAAAGACAGTTGCTAAAACGTTGTCATTGAATCCCGATGAGATCTTAAGTGCTAAGAGGGTAGGTAGAGAAAATAAAGATATGAAGAAGCCACAACCTGTGATAATAACTCTCAGATCTAACTCTTCTCGTATAAATTGGCTAGCGGCCCGTAAAAAACAAATAACCAACGACCAGATATTTGGTAACGGAAATACAAACAAAATATACATTAATGAAGACCTACCTAGATTCAAGCGTCAGCTATTATGGAATGCGAAAACTGAACTAAAAGATATCTGTAAATATATCTGGATACAGAATTCTAATATCCTGGCCCGGAAAGAAAACGAACCAAAAATTTACAGAATACGGAGCGTCACAGATATCGATCACTTAAAGAAATAATTTTGCGATTAGCAAGGGGTCTACACACGGAGTGTTTTTGAATAATAACAAAATTCACAGATGATAGTGACAACTTGAACCAGAATAGGGATATAGAGTATGATCGATTTAAAGAAATTAGGGTTTGGAGTACAAGATGGGAGAAAGATTCATCTAAGCTACATATAGTGCATCTCAACATCAGATCGCTTAGGAAACATTTTAATGAGCTGTTAGTCCTACTAAGCCAAAGTAAATGCGAAATAGATGTTATTATACTGTCTGAAATAAACATAAAGCAAGAAGAGTTATCTATGTACGCAATCGATGGCTACGACAAATATGCTACAACTAGAGAGACAAAAAGAGGAGGAGGAATATGTATATATTACAGAAAGAAACTTCATTTTAATATCAATGTATTGAAAACAACGGCTTTTGAAGGGATGCATGGCAAACTAACGATAGCAAAGAAAACATTACACATATGTAGTTGCAGTATATCGACCGCCAAGTAAAAACAAAAGACACTTTATTGAACAGTTAGGAATAATACTTGCGGAAACTATACCTAAGTTTGAAGATCTCGTCATCATCGGAGACGTGAACATCGACCTACTTGAAAATAAAACCGATGCCCATATATCAAGCTACAAAAACAACCTGTGTGAGCGCGGCCTTCAATCGACTATCCCCTGTACTGAGATAACGCGCCAAGCGATAGTTGACGGTCAGCTGGAGCAATCGTGCATTGATCACTTGTGGGTGCGAGTGCGACAGAGCGATACAGCTAACGATTGTGCGAGAGCATCAGCTTTCCTACTGGAGTGCAGTATCTCGGACCACCACGTCATAGGTGTCACGTTAGACGTAAACAAAACCAGTATGAATGAAAATAACCTCGTTAAAAAAACTATTCTGAATGAAAAAATGCTGCATGACAAACTTTGTTCTTTTGATTGGTCAAAATTGTTGTTAATTATGTGTCCTTTGTTGTTATATCAACAGTTATGTATTATTTTTAATAATATGTACCAAGAATGTAAAACCGAAATTGTAGTAAGACGTAAGCGAGTAACACAGCCGTGGGTTTCTAAAACATTGTATAAAATGCTTCTTAAAAGGGACTCATTATTCCGTGAATGGAAAAGAACCCCAAATAATGTCAATAAAAGACTGGAATACACAAAATTAAGGAATAGAGTAAATAGACTAGTGAATGAAGCAAAAAATAAATATCGACGGCAGGAAATAAGTACGTGTAACGGGGACTATAGGAAAATTTGGTCGCACATAAATGGTTGGCTGGGTCGTACAAAAGGTAGTTTGGATGACGTCATTAAAAAATACTTGGGCAGAAGTGACAGTATGTACAATATTTGCTGTGAGTTTACGAAAACATTTACTAAAGAGATCTTAGATATTAAACATGTATGTCAAACTAAATTCCTCGATAGGGATATTTATGTAAAACGTAGTAATATTTGTTTCAGATTTGTTAAAATAAGTGCAATAGAGGTCAGTAAAATAATATCGTCTTTAAGTAGTGAAAAATCACCGGGCTTAGATAAAATTAGAGCCAGAGATTTAAAAATCATAAAAAAACAAATAAGTCCCATAATAGCTCATTTTATTAACTTAAGCCTGTCAAGGGGATTGTATCCAGACTATTTAAAAAAGGCTATTATACGACCCATTTATAAAAGTGGGAGCCATTACGATTATTCGAACTATAGACCTATTGCCATATTGTCGGTGATTAATAAAATAGTCGAAAAGATTGTAGTAGGTCAAATGAATGGTTTTCTTGAGCGACATAATATCCTAACAGACTGTCAACACGGATTCCGTCGCGGCCGTGGTACGAGTACCGCACTGACACACTTTGCTGAAGTAATCAATGAGAGTCTAAATAATGGGAAACAAGTGCTAGGTCTATTCATAGACTACAAGAAAGCCTTCGACACTTTGGACCACGATATACTTCTTCAGTCCATGGAAGAATGTGGGATAGGTGGGCCTACTAACGCCTGGTTCAAAAACTATCTGACAAACCGAACTATTCGAACTCTAGTTGATGGAATCGAGGGAGATGAGTCATGCGCCATACTCGGAGTACCTACTGGCTCGGTGTATGGACCGCTCGGCTATATCATGCTTGTTAACAGCGTTGTTAATGTCGTTCAAAAGTGTAAGGTGCTTATGTATGCTGATGACATGTGCCTATTATATGCATCCAAAAACATTGACGAGGCTCGTTCGGAGATACAGTCGGATTATGAAAACATCATAAAATGGGCACATGACAACGGCATCATAATCAACGCCAAGAAAACCAAAATTTTGCACTTGTATTCACCATACAACAGGTCGGCTAAGAATGTACACTACTCAAGGATATCTATAATTAGTCACTCTTATGAATGTTTGCACAATAACAAAGTAATTTGTAAATGTAGTAAATTAGAACTTGTGGACAGGTATAAATATTTGGGATTGTTAGTAGACAATAATTTTAACTTTAAGCTACATATAGAAGAACTATGTCAAAAGTTAAGAAGTATATTAGGCAAGTTCTATACCCTTAAAGCAGTAGTAGACAAACCGACGCTGACTGTAGTATACTATGCACTGGCCGATTCTCTTATAAGCTATGGTTTGACTGTGTATGGCCGTACTTTCTGTACCTACATAAAAGATGTTAAAAACTTACAAACTGGATTAATTAAGTACTTAGTTGACAAAAAGACAAAGAAAAATTGCACGGACTACACCGAACTATTTAAACACATTAAAATCTTACCTATCCATCTGAAGACTAAGTACTTAATTATTTTAGAACATTACTACAGTGATGAGTTTAAACAAAAGGTGACAAACAAATACAACACAAGAAGGGTCAGGGAGGGAAAGCTTGTGCAACCAGCAGCTAATAACTATTATGGTAGAAGACAAAATAGTTATCTCGTTCCTAGAATGTACAATGAAACACCATGGCTCTTAGACGATAACAAAGTCACTAAGACCATCTTAAGAAACAAACTTAAATTATTATTACTATTAGAGATATAAACAGATAAATATTAAATACATATTTAAAATAGTTGTAAATTTTATGCGTGTATGAGTGTGTGGTGTGTGCATGTGTGTGTGCGTGCGTGTGTGAGTGTGTGTGTGTGGTACTATTTAAAAATTGTTAATAATAGGTGCATGATTAGTAGTTAAGAGAGCGCTCTCCTCGCCAACAAACTGTTTCAGTTTGGCGAGATATTTGTGTATGTTTATGTATGTACCTTTTTGTTCAAATAAAAAAAAAAAAAAAAAAAAGATCCCTTAGCTCGAAAATTTTCCTTAGCTACGACTAAAAGATATTTCCTGCAGTAAAAAGATATTTCCTGAAGTAATAAGTAAAATTAGTGTTGTGGTTTTTGAGTTTATCCGTAACATTAACAATCAAACACACAAAGGTTTTCTCTTTATAGTAGGTAGTTAGTGTAACAAATATTATTAAAATTATTATTCTTCCATGCTGGACTGTGTGCGAGAGAAAAACCTAGAATGTGTCAGCTGCACTAAATTGCTATCCACTATAACCCTCGAATCCCTTAGCTGGTTTTTACAGCATGATCGAGAGGTGATGCATCAGGCACATTCTATGTTTTTCTATCACTCTCAGTCCAGCTGAATTCCAAACTGTTTGGATGTACGTTATGTCTAATCAATCATGGCCGACCTTCACTACATAGTATAAAACAAAGTCGCTTTCTCTGTCCCTATATACCTATGTATGCATAAATCTTTAAAACTACGCAACGGATTTTGATGCAGTTTCTTTTTATGGATAGAGTGATTCAAGAAGAAGGTTTATATGTATAATTCATGCATAATATGGTAGAAAAACACTGATAATTTCCGTGCGAAGCCGGGGCGGGTCGCTAGTTGGGAAATAATGAAGGGATTTTGTACACACGACGTTGAACCGCATCTATACCAGATGTAAGGGACAGCGTCCCGCAAACTGATAGGGGTTGCTTAGTCAACGACACTAAACAACTATCAGCAGGTATTTTTTTCAGGAAGTGAAAAAAAGGCAATTCCATACAAAATGTTCACTTGGATAAGACAATTTGTATGGAAACGCCATTTCTTTTTCACTTCCTGAAAAAGACTCCTCCTGATAGTTGTTCAGTGTCGTTGACTGAGCAACCCCTATCAGTTTGCGGGACGCTGTCCCTTACACCTGCTGTACGTAAACTCAACCACACGTTCATCAGCGTAAGTTTATATTTTTTGTCATATTAGAAAAAATGGGCTGAAATTGACATTTACCTCCTGTCAAATGTGTGTTGCAACTGTTGCAACGTTCGCTATAGGCCTACCGTTGCAACATTTGGAGTATTATAAAAAAAGCTTTCGGGCGTATTAATTGAGCTTTAGCATAATATAAGATTCAATATGTTTTTCTTGTTTATTTTTCATTATGACATGTGACTAGGTAACGTACCTAAGTTATGTAATATTTTTTTCTTCTTCTATGCTGGCCTGGGAGCGAGCGAAAAACATAGAATGTGCCAGCTGCATTTCCTCCCGGACATGCTGTAAAAACCAGCTAAGGGATCCGAGGGCTTCAGTATATTGTAACTAAGGCGATGGGCTGGCAACCTGTCACTACAGCAATAGACCTACAAATCTAATTTAAATAACCCTTAAAAACATTGTCAGACGTAGCGGTAGGACTGATGTTTAGGTTGTTTACGCTCTGTCATCCCTATTAGGGATAAAGGCTTGATTATATGTACGTATGTATGTAATCATAATCAAACAATCAATTAGTAATATTAACCTAAGTACAACAATTAATAACACATAAGCCATTCTATTCGTACCTGACAATATTCACAGATTATCTACCTGTCTGATAGGTCGCTGAATATTTTAGTCGACGTAGGTATTGGTAATTATGGCAGAGCGGCTTGTTCAGGGTATATTTATTGACAAGTTAGAGAGTTAACTGGAGCTTAGAACCTTCAAAGCTTAGTACCGACAGGTTTTAGTTAGACCCACATGTTTGATAGTTTTAGCTTTAAATTTAGAATTTATGGATAGTTGATTTTATTGTTAACGTGTTAAGATAACTTTTGTTTAGTGTTATTTCGTAATACAGGATTTTATGTGATACTTCCATGCTGGACTGGGAGCGAGAGAAAAACATCGTATGTGCTAGCTGCATTTAAAAGATAAAAAAGATAAAAAATAATTTATTGCCTTATAAAAATTAACCAAATGCATTTCAGACTTAACCTAACTTAAAACTATCAAATCAGGCAAAAGGGAGTGACTCAGCTTTATGCATGCGTAGAGTCGCTGCACGACACTACGTAGCGCTGATTTTCAGTCACCCCCTCCTCCTTAAGGTCTTATGCAGGAGAGTGGGTAATAGAGGGTTGTGACTTTTTAATTTGCCATGGTTGTAGTGCTGTGCTCCAATGCTTATAAATTTACACAATATAAAGAAAAACAAAGCAAGACAGATCTTGTAACTAAAAGGAACTTAATTAATTAATTATGTTAGCTTGATATATACATTTCCTCCCGGGCATGCTGTTAAAACCAGCTACACCAATATACCTACAAATCTATCTTAAACAACCCTCTTAAGTTTGTCAGACGTGGCGGAACGACCTTTGTTCAGGTTGTTTCCTCTGCCTACACCATTAGGGATAAAGGCGTGATTATGTGTGTGTTTGTGTGTGTGTGTGTGGATTTTATGTGAGGAACAGTCTTCTGACTTCTGCTTCACATAGATTAGGCCATAGGCATTTCTCTACTGCGGGGACTAGGTACCATACTCGCCACGCATAGCAGGTGGTAAATTAATAGCGCTCAGAGAATATGTAAATTTTACAGAAAAAATTGCTGACGAATTTTTAGAAACTGCCGACACTCGCTCGCGAGACTATTGACCGGACTATTGTTAATTTCTGATTTCTATCTACTAGATTAAACATAATTAGGCCAACAAATGGGGACGAATGACATAGGTACTCGCCACACTTTGCTGGTAAATTGTTAAGATCAGAATAAGATGTTAATTTTACAGGGAAATCTTAAAACTCGACACTCGCGTGACTTGTCAAATTTTTAAGCTATGTTACTTGTAAATTCGATATATCAAAGAGAATAAACATTTATTACAAAATTCGTAAAAGTCTAAGGAAATTACATTTCTGATACAAATTCAAACTAGCTATCAATCTCAAGTATCCATTATAAATACGCGCCTTAAACAATTCTTTTAGAATAAATAAATAAAAAATCTACTAACCTACTTCTAAAATTATTATAATATCCTGGAATTACGATCGCCCTCTTATCAAGCAGCCGATTATTCAATTAAATTGGAAACCGATGAAGCGAAATGTTGCCATCTTCAACATAATAGAGTCGACTCTCGAACGAGCCTGAGAACAGCTTAATTGACTCTCTTTTAACGATTTTCCCTAAATATTGAGCTTTATTGAATGGTTTTTATTTCTCAAACAACGTTCTCTTGTTACTATTATTTATTTATCAAAGCTACTACTAGCTACTTACCATGCCGGACTGGAAGCGAGAGAAATAATAGAATGTGCCAGCTGCATTTGTAAAATGCATTGGCATGCTGTAAAAAACAGCTAGGGGATCCGAGAGTTTCTGTATATTGCAATTTAGGCGATAGGCTGACAATCTGTCACTACAGCAATGTAACTACAAATCTATCTAAAATAACCCTCAAAACTTTGTCAGACGTGGCGGCACGACCTTTGTTTAGGTCGTTTACGCTCTGCCTACCCCATTAGGGATAAAGGTGTGATTATATGTATGTAATCAAAGCTTTTCTTCCGCTTAGCGATCTAAATAAAAATGTACATACAAAAATAAAATCACGCACTTATCCCTTACAGGGTAGGTATATCGTCATCGTTTATCGCCATATCTGACTTGTTATAGGCATTTGGAATTACACAATCTAGTCAAACAATTGTAGTCAACTTACCTAATTGTCAGGCAAGCAGGTCATTCGGCCTGTATTGTTTACAAATTGCAAACTGTTGATAATATCAAATTTGTGTATAAAGATATCTCCCGTGGGAAGCGAAACTATAACTACAATATAGTCCTTGGCTCAGACCACTAGACCGCAGAGGCAATTTTCTCCAAACAAGGACATGACATTACAGTACCCATTATACTTTACTAAAAGCTACCTTTGTTATCGCGAACACTACAAAAGAAGTCAATAATAGTCGTAGAAAGAGAAACTTCTCTCGCAAACAGATATAAATACCTAGGTGCTTCCTAAAAACCTAGAGAGGTTCTATAGATCACCTATTCTGAGAATTTGTTACTGGAACAAAAATGTGAAGTATTTTTGGTTTGATTTTCCTGTAATTTATTTAGGATTTGTATTTTAACGCTTTGTGGAAGTTAACGTAATACTCTTGAAATCGAGCTTTTTAATCAAAATACATATACTACCAATTAAAAACATAGGAAAGGTTGTTGTTAAAAATAGTTTAATCTCATGCATCTACCCATCTAACCCTATTACTGTCGAAGCGGCAAAAACCACAAACTCTACAAAATGTAAAAAAAAAACAGTGGAGAGGTAATCAAAATGAGTGCTCTCCGGGTTTCCCGCGCGGCGGCCATCTTGCAAAGTTGCAATGATGGCACGTCAAAAGGTCGTTGAACTATCCTCTCATTTATTAAAGAGATTGCATCTAGTTCCTTACCTGTTTTGTAGCCTAAATTATCTTTAGAATCAAAATACAAGCCCATTGTGTTTTAATGTTTTTTGTATATAGTGGTACTGCAGGACATCCATAGACTGGAAAAACTAGCCCAGAACAGAGACCAATGGTATAAAAGCGTGAAGGATGGTCCGAAACATTATGATGACGCGTGGTTCGGACTTTTATCGGACAGGAGAAACAAGAAACACCAAACTGACGTCGATAATAACAACAGAGCAACGTTTCCCTGTCCAGTGTGTTGTAGAATCTGCCGCTCTCGTATTGGCTTATACAGTCATCAGAAAAAATGCATCCCAGTTACTGTTTAAATCTTCTGACATAGACGTAAAGGCCTATGATGATGAGGATGATGGTACTGCAGGGCTTTAGTTATGTTTAGGATTTCTATATATTTTTACAGTAAATACAGCAGGTCCTCAAATTTTTTATCAATGCATTTGACGGTTAAGATTACGTTACTTTACATTTCACAAAATTTTCGATTTTTAAAATTAAAAAAGTAGGTAGAGCGACAACAGTTTCAGGTGTCTTTCAAATGTTAAGGGCAATTTTAGAGAATTAAATGTTTTAACGAAGTGACAGGTTGTCATAGGTTTGAGAACTATGGCACCTAAAAATAAATTGAAATATAAAAGTTTTAATCAATCAAACACTGAAACCCTTGGCTACCTTCCATGCTCCCTCTACCTACCACTATATGCCTAAGAAGATAACAGCTTGACAAATATTTGTTTTTCTTTCGAATTCTCTAAATCCATAAAAGAAATCTGCCATAATTTTAAGCAAATAAAGACAATATCTATTAACGAGCCTATTGCTCTGGATTTTCAAGGCGTTTCGACAATGCAAACATAAAATATCTCGATTGTGATATCAACAATACGAGACCTTCCAATTCCAATATTTACATTCTACGCTATTATTTATTCTGTGGCTCTACGCATGTGTGGAATTGCGTCATATATACTATATCTATCGTTCGTTTGTGGTATAAAGAAGCTCTAACGAAAGTAAGTACGCCTGTACATGAATATATTGATATTGCAAAGTATCTTTGATTTTAATTTAAATTTTGAAATGGGTTTGCTCTTGACTCCAGTCTAGGTCGGCAGCGACTGAGACGGAGTCGACGATGGTGCGAGCTCACCCAGAAGATGCCTGTTCACTCTAACTTTGAAGTGTTGGGGTCGAATGCATTTGGAAACACAGACGCAGGTAGTGAGTTCCACTCTTTTACCGAGCGCATTATGAATGACTTTTGGAAGCGCTTAGTCCGTATTGGTGAAATATTAACCAGTTATGGAAGGAATCCTGCGGTCGACCAAAATAATTTTTATTGTCTGTTTCACAGCCATATTTTGATAGATTTACTACCGTGAGAATGTCTGACAGCTATTTCTTTTATAATATAATTTGTTACAAGTCTACGTATCATACTTTATGTGACGTAAGGATATGACATGATTATGACTGACACGTGTGCCTCAAAGGAAAGGAAAACTATTTAAAAAATAAATCCTTTGCTATTTTATAAATAATCCTTTACAATTTTCAACTATAAATATTATAAGAAATGTTATATTATGGCTATTTCGTCAGTTATTTCTATTATAACTAACTATAGAGCTTATGTTATGGCGATCGGTTTGTTTAGTCGTAGTATTACTGAGTATTGACATTTAAATAATTTTACACGAGTCTAGCTATGTTTTATAATTTTAATTATTATCAAGATGCACGTGTACATATATAAGTATATAGATGGAAAATATGGTTTAAAGGTATAGAAAACAAACGGATCATAGACTTCTCGGAGTAAACTCTAAAGAACCATCCTCTCACCAGAGCCTCGTGCCAAGCAGGTTGCTGCATTTCGTTAGTGCTTTTAAGGCTCTTGATGAGCATCACTACATAGAATAAAACAAAGTCGCTTTCTCTGTCCCTATATCCCTATGTATGCATAAATCTTTAAAACTACGCAACGGATTTTGATGCGGTTTCTTTTAATGGTTAGAGTGATTCAAGAAGAAGGTTTATATGTATAATACATGCATAATATAGTAGAGACACACTGATAATTTCCGTGCGAAGCCGGGGCAGGTCGCTAGTTCTCTATAATCAAATGTTTCCTTATAAACCCAATGCCATAAAAAGGCACAAACGTGGCCAAAACAATTTACCGTCTTTCTTCTTCTTCTTAGCGAGTGGATTCAGTGTCAGTTTTCAAACCGCCTAGTAGGACAACTATTAGGCCTCTGACATGGTTTGAGTAACGACCACAGTCAAAGACAGCAACCGACGGTTTAACATGCCGTCCTAAGCACGGAATCCTTTTTCCTTTCGGACAATCAGGTGATTCAGCCAGCAATGTTCTAACCAACCTGGGGAAAATCTCACAAAGTAATAAATTTACAAATATTAACTATGTGTTGTCTTGGAATCGGACCCAGGTCTTCTGGATCGTAGGCCCATGGCTCTTACCACTAGACCACGGAGGCAGTTGTTTTACTGTCGTTGATACTCTGCCTCCTACGTTAACGAATACAGGTGTGACCTTATGGTATGTACGAGTGTGTTTACACCACGTGTATTGTTGTACCTGCGAGGCAATGAGTCATCTCATCACAACATATTTGCAAACCAATTAATTGAGGCAATATGTAAATCAATGAGTAATAGTCTAAATGAGTATGAACCTTGAAAGCTTTTATTATACATATAATAACGCCTCTATCCCTAATGGGGGAGGCAGACCGTAAACGACCTAATAAAAAAAACGTCTGACAAAGTTTTGAGGGTTATTTAAGATATACTTGTAGGTATATTGCTGTAGTGACAGGTTGTCAGCCCATCGCCTAAATAGCAATATACAGAAACCATCGGATCCCTTAGCTGGTTTCTACAGCATGCCCGGGACGAAATGCAGCTGGCACGTTCTAAGTTTTTCTTAAGAAATTTATTATACAGTATCTTTATAAAATCTAGAAGATACCCGATACAACTGGGCATTCTTTCAAAGCCAGATAACCCGTCACTATAACATATAGCCTACCTGCATGACCATACCTCGCCAATTTGGCACACCTATATTTTTTACTTCCTTGCTGGTCTGGGAGCGAGAGAAAAACATAGAATGTGCCAGCTGCATTTCCTCCCGGGCATGCTGTAAAATCCAGCTAAGGGATCCGAGGGTTTCAGTATATTGTAATTTAGGCGATGGGCTGACAACCTGTCACTACAGCAATATACCTAGAATTCTATCTTAAATTTTGTCAGACGTGGCGGGACACTTTTGTTTAGGTCGTTTACGCTCTGCCTACCCCATTAGGGATACAGGCGTGAATATATGTATGTATATTTTTTATCGAACTGACCATCTCAAAATATAATTCTGGTCCTCTAAACCCAACTTTACAGTCTAGTCAGACAAGGCGGTTAGTGTTAGCCAGACTAACGGATAAGTATTATTAGATTTAAAAACGAGAATTAAATTTTGATGGCGTGCGAACTAACATGGAATGTATAAGGATTTTATGGTTTGCGTAAATTGTTTCGATTAGTTTTGCATACCGGTGATCGAATGGAATAGTTTTATTGGTGTTATTTTGTATTGAATAAAACCTGTAGTATTTTATAAATAATTCACTTTTTTAACACATAGTTCAATTGAATTTCAATGTCATGTCGTACCCAGCTGCAGCTGCATATCTTCTTGGGTATGCTGTAAAAACCAGCTAAAGAATCCGAGGATTTAAGTATATTGTTATTTAGGCGATTGGCTGACAACCTGTCACTATAGCAATATACCTAGAAATCTATCTTAAATAACCCTAAAAACTTTGTAAAACGTGGCGGAACGGCATTTGTTTAGGTCGTTTACGCTCTGCCTACCCCATTAGAGATATAGGCGTGATTATGTATGTATGCGTGCGTCGTACTCAGAAGAAAAACCGTTGGCTGTGAACAAAGATACTTAGTTGGCGACTGCTCATTTATAAGTGCCTGGCACTTTTTAAAAAGAAGATCACATAATATTAATAAAACTAGCGACCAGCCCGGACTTCGCACGGAAATTATCAGTGTTTTTCTACTATATTATGCATGTATTATACATATAAACCTTTCCCTTGAATCACTCTATCCATTAAAAGAAACCGCATCAAAATCCGTTGCGTAGTTTTAAAGATTTATGCATACATAGGGATATAGGGACAGAGAAAGCGACTTTGTTTTATACTACATATGTAGTGATAAGTCAAAAAACTTTACCCTGCAGTGGGACACCACATGCTCATAATGATGATGATGTCAAAAAACTTAATATAACTTTTGCTTCCCCGCAGAATATTAAATACTAAGGTAGCTCTGGAAAATTTATGTATTTTTATGGTATTATTAACTTTCTAACCTACAAGTACAAAACATTACATAATATACGAGTTTGTTTTTAAGTCATTTGTGCCTACACCTGCGTAAGGCTATATTTCCAAGTAGTTACGGCTTTGTTACGCTTCTAACCTCAAACGAAAGAATGCAGCCTCCAAAAGCTGCACTTCCCTCGCTTGCATTCCTGCACTACCGTTACTGCGGCTGTCATTGCTCAGGAATTTATCTCTAAGAGTCTAAGCGATACGCGAGCGTGACTCCTGCGCAGCGCGCACCTTGTGAGGTAAGTAAGGTTGTTGTAGTAAGGGTCATAAATAAATTGAATTCTAATAAGTATTAATAAAATGGTCAACTAAAGAATAGATTTAGGATGCGCTTATGATGACGCAGGTCATTTACAAAGATCTTACTGTTTAGCTACGCTATTGTTTTAGCAAAAGAAAAATCTTCTGCCGCAGTCCGCAGTAACAAATACCCTTAAATTATTCTATTTATTTTTAAAATTTAAATGAAGCGACAACGATCTCACATGCAAACGAAAACACATTCCAACACGGAATATAAATATACAACCTAATAAATTCTTCCCTCCGAACCGAACCCATTTGAAAATTCTTTTTTAATTTTATGCAACGGTGGTTTAGGCACAGCACGCCTAGTAAAGGCGTTTTCGCCTTCGTCTGACAAGGCTTGAGCCCCGTATTTATAATCAGCACTTGAGACTGACAGCGAGTTTGAGTTCGTATCAGAAATGTCATAAGAGAAGTCTTGATAAGCTTTATAAATACTGGCCTAAGTGTCATTTTAGAAAGTACGAACTTTGTTACTGGTTGTCAGCCTTTTGCCAAATCAATACTTTTTTGTCATACTCGCATTAAAACTAATATATGTGACGGACCCTATTCGCAAATTTTTCTTTTTTAATGTTATGCAACGGTAACATAGGTCCCTCTGGCGCGGGTGGCCGCCACTAGTTCGTTCACCCTGCTGCGCGCTGCGCCGTGCTCGGCTGCGCGCGCGCCGGTATTTCCGGAGGCTTGCACGGAGGGGGGGGAGGCAGGTACTATAGAGGGTGTAAGATTGTCTGATGGAAATATGCTATCATCATCAATGGATGCAGCATCTGTTGTAGGTGATAGTTACAGCGGTAAGAGGATAATTTCTTGCATAGCCTTTCTTTTATAACATTAAAACCATTTAACAGTAATTAATCTTCAAAATATTCATTCTAGATGTTGTATTTTTTATGAATTTTGTGTTCAGGTAAGCGAGTTTGAGTTCGTATCAGAAATATTATTTCAGTACAAACTGGCCTGTCAAATCCATACTTAATATTGGTCTCAAGTTTGAGATCGTTTCATAAATACGAGGCTAAGACAATTTCCTTATTAATGTTTAGGACCCTGTATGTCGGGAATGGGGTCGTGGGAGAGGCTCAGGAATGCGCGAGTACTATCCAGTTGTTTGCATCGCTATTCTAATGCTGAACACCATTCCTTTATCACTGTGGTGCAGGCAAAGCATCAACAGCCTACAGAGTAAAAGTCGAAATTTTCTAGCAATGTCCCGATGATGTATAAAAGTTTATCGCCTAATGTGCCTTTGACTTCATTTTTCCACTAATCGAATGATTAAAGTTGCCAAGGTGCAGCCTGCATTGTCCTAACCATAACCTAATATATATAACAGTATCACTTTGTGTCACCTGCAATTGGGATCGCTTCAAAATTTAATATATCTCAACTCTTAAGTTTTTAAATTAAGAAAGTAAGTTAAATATTTCTTTATTTTCACACTATGAAATCGAAAAGGCTCTAACAGATTCTGCAGTTGTTAATATTAAAATGTAATTTTCCTCATGCTATTACGAGTTACCAGCTCATTAGCCTTTGCCCTTCCTTCCTGCCCCCATAACTTGCAGTGACACACCGGGCAGGCATTCGCCGATTTCCGGTTCGATTCCCAGCGTGGTTTAATCGACCGCTTCTATTTATCATCCTTCAATGACTGGCAAAAAGCATTTAGCATTACCAAGAAGATTATAATTATTTTATATTTATTGGTGTTTTTAGGTTAAGTGTAAAAAAAAGTGTTTTGAAATCACGCATATTTCTCTTACTGGCTAGACAGAGCAATGAAAATCTTATTTGTGATTGGATTATATTTCTTCTTTTTACGACTAAGTATAAGTATTTTTGATTAAAAATAAAAAGCCTTTGAAATAATTATTATCGCCTTCAGAAAAGTACTTCTGAAGGCTTTGAGGCTTTTTGTGTAGTTGAATTTGTTAGGTATTAGGAATTGTTTGTTGATTGTGAAAAATAAAAGATGAAATTCGTAGACATTAACTTTGATTACTTAATTCAACCTTTTAAGATTATTAATTTCAGTTGACTAAATAAAAGTGAATTGTTTTATTTAAGAATGGCTTTTTAAAAAGTTTTGGCTGAATTTGCTTACTATTACTTTTCTCTTTTTAATTTCAACAAATAATTTCAATAGTTCAAAAACCCAACTGCGTAGGATACAAAGTGAGCTTTAAAATTTTTAATCATTATAGACCTTAAACGGTTGTTCAAAACGAAAATTTATGTGCAAAAACTCAAATTGTTTTTCAAATACCTGTTGTTGAATGATACCCCACACATTATAGTTCGTCGACTTTATTTTTTTCCATTTTCACAAAATGGTGCCTAATTGTGGCCATTTTTATTTTTTAGTCAATATCATGTCTTCAGTGACACTTGCGTGGTAAAGACGAATCGATTGACGTAAGAATCCTTAAAATCGGTCCACGCGTTTTGTCTCTAGAGCGCCACAGAGGATTAAACGTACATACATACATAGACAGGCTGATAAACACAATACCCTCCTTTACGTTGCGTAGTCGGGTGAAATACAGATTTTTTAAAGTTTTCTTTTTGCCCATAGTTGTTATGTTATCTATTATGGTCATATTTATCATCTATTATAAATATAACACACAATACAACGTTCCATAAATGTCGTTCAATGCTCTTGGTATCATAACATAATATAAATGCAATGTATCTACATGAGCCACATACTTAGCTAACAAGCGTACAAGAATCTAGCACTGGTATTAATTTGAGCAATTGGCCGCTAGTCTCGATCTAGATCGGCTGTGAAAGTACCAAGCGTGTGACGTCACGAAGTCACTGGCCTGTCCTAGCAATGCACCCAATTAAGTGCATGCATACAAAACATTGTAGGTATCAGAGCTTATTTTCAAAAAGTATCGAATATTATAATAACACGAGTGAAAACAAAAATTAAATTGATCAAAAGATCACCGAAATATAAGGAGATATTTATAAAGCTAGTCTATCTCTCTCTTTGATATGACATTTCATATGGAAGTCATCTCACGTGACATATCAATCACATGACAGTTCGGATCTCTCTTTTTAACAAATGATTTTAAAGTATCATAACTCGTAAATTAATGAGTATTTTTTGAAAATTCTGTACATTAATTTTTGTACGGTGACTACAATTCTTACTGATAATTTAAAAGGAAATCATGCATGTACCCAATTGGTGAATACTGAACATGCATGTTATTAATTGTGGTGAAGAATGTGAAGGAATAATATTAATTAATTATATACATGCATACAATCACATCCGTATCTCTTACGGCAGAGTGTCAACTGCTCATAAAAACAGTTTTCGGTTAGTCTAAATTTTAGATTAATCGAAAACGGTTTTAGACTCTAAAATAATGTTGCTAACAAGATAATTTTATGACTTTGTCTATTTTGTTATATTTCGACCAGTCTCTTGGGGAAACTTGTTCAGTTTCATGGATAGGTTCAGACCCTTAAGTTCGGTCAACTAATCACCATTTTTTAAAAACTTTCAGTCGTAGAAGGAGGTTGTTGCCAAGTTGTAGGATACTAAAGATAAGTAAAATATAACAGAAGGAACATTCTTTGTTTATGACCGCTTCCAGTCAAGCATGTAGGACTCAGGATGACAAACTGACAGAAGTAGGTGGTTTACAAAGGCGTCTGGATCAATGTTGCATGAAATTGCCAACTCGTCACAGCCTGCTGGACGCTGTGCAACTCGTCACAGCCTGCTGGACGCTGTGCAACTCGTCACAGCCTGCTGGACGCTGTGCAACTCGTCACAGCCTGCTGGACGCTGTGCAACTCGTCACAGCCTGCTGGACGCTGTGCAATTGTCTCTGAGAACAAATTGAAGCAAATTATTAACTTAACTTACAGATCAATGACAGATGCACAGAAAGACTGAAGAAATCTAATATTGAGGGTAGTACAGCAAAACAAATCACACAACTTAACTATACTCCGTTTTTTTAACGTCGAGTTGTCGATACCAACTTGTCTTGCGGCCCATAAACTGCTTTTTCTTAACAACTTTAAAGAAAGGCAACCACTAAACATAATATGTTTGTAACAAGGTTATAGGTCTGCGGTTCCGAATTTTGAACTTTTTCTAAGTTGCAAAGAAAAAGCAGTTTAACAACCACAAAACACGTTGGTGTCGATAACTCAATGTAACAAAAACGAACTATAAAACGAACATACCTACCTGTATTTCTTTTATCATAAGAGAACGGAGGGTCGGCAATAAGCATAGATTACCGAATTGCCTTCATTGTATTCCGTCCGACAGCATGGAAAGCTCATTTAAAAAAAATGTGCATATTATATACATTCACTCACGCTTTTATCCCTAATGGGGTAGCCAGAGCGAAAACGACCTTAACAAAGATCTTTCCGCCACGTTTGCCAAAGTTCTGAGGGTTATTTGTAGGTATATTGCTGTATTCTTCCATGCTGGACTGGGAGAGATAGAAAAACATAGAATGTTCCAGCTGCCCTTCCTCCCGGGCATGCTGTTGAAGTCAGCAAAAGGAACTCGAGGGTTACAGTGTATTGTAATTTAGGCGATGGGCTGACAACCTGTGACTATAGCAATACATATTACAATCTAAAATTGCCCTCAATTTTTGTCAGACGTGGCGAAAGCACCTTTTACGAGGCGTTAAACGCTCTGGCTACCCCGTAAGGGATAAAGGCGTGATTTATGTATGTATGTATGTATATTGCTGTAGTGACAAGTTGTCAGCCCATCGTCTAAATTACAATATACTAAAACCCTCGGATCACTTAACTGGTTTTTACAGCATGCCCAGGAGGAAATGCAGCTGGCACATTATATGTTTATCTCTCGCTCCCAGGCCAGCATGGAAGTAAACATATTTCTTTGATATTTTTTTTTCATTTTCACCAATGACAAGACGGCCGACACTTTATCTTCATCATCTTTGTCCTACATCCACCTTTATGCCAGAATTCTGGATTGCTCTATCATACTCTACTATTGAGTTTGATCCCATTTATTATCAACTATTTCTTGCCATTTCCTTTTCGTCATTAAGACAACAGTTCTAAATGCAACTGCATTTCAGTAAGATGCCGTATAACAAGACTTAAAGTTTTAATTCTTTCATGCTGGACTGGGAGTGATAGAAAAACATAGAGTGTGCCAGCTGCATCTCCTTCCGGGCATGCTGTAAAAACCAGCAATGGGATTCGAGGGTTATAGTGTAGGTATAGCAATTTTAAGCGATGGGCTGACAACCGGTCAGTATAGCAATATACTTCATAATCATCTGTAATAATAACCCTCAAAACTTGTCAAACGTGGCGGAACAATCTTTATTTAGGTCGTTTTCACTCTGCCTTAGGGATGAAGGCATGATTTTATGTATGTATGTTAAAGTTTTAATATCCTTCCAAGCTTTAACACGCTGGCTATAAAAAAGAAAATTTGCCTTAACAAAATAAAACCATCACACCCGACCCCGCTAATCACACCCGACACGCAAAATACTATGTTTTAATTAAAAAAATAAAAACTTAACCGAATTAACCAGCTGCTTAACTTCTAATTAAATGTTAATCTTCGGCTTAACCGAGCTAACCGATCGGAGGCGATTGCGATCGCAATTACCCACAATTAATGGTGTAATTATCAGTTTAATTATAATCATGAATTATGATTAATCCAGCAGGTGGCCGGACATCTGCGCCAGAGAAATTGGCATTTAATTTTCGCTGAAAAGAAAGCGTCGGAAACACTACGACGGGCGGCTTCGTTCTAATTAAAATTCAATAATCGTTATAACGTTCGCTGTATTTATATATCTAAATTACTTTTATCATTTGCAAAGGGGAGAATATAATCACGGCTTTATCCCTAATGGGGTAGGCAGAGCGTGAATAACCTGAACAACGGTCATTCCGCCACGTCGGACAATGTTTTGAGAGTTATTTAAGATAGATTTGTACGTAAATTGCTGTAGTGACAGGTTGTCAGCCCATCGCCTAAATTGCAATATACAGAAACCCTCGGATCCTTTAGCTGGTGTTTACAGCATGCTCGGGAGGAAATGCAGCTGGCACATTCTACGTTTTTCTCTCGCTCCCAGTCCAGCACGGAAGTTGGTGAGAAAACTTCGTGAAACATGGTTCGAAAAATGACTTACCAAGTTTTGAGTATGGCAAGGCCCATTTGCTAGCGGTCCCACAAAAGGCAAAGGTAAGAGCTTAAACTAAACAATCCCCATATCCGAAGTTTGAATTATAAGCAATTTAGACTCCATATTGCGATGTGCTGACAGCCCATCACCACGACAATAATACTTGTCAAAGACGAAAATAAAATACGCTCTTTGATACTGTAAATAAAGGATAATGGCGTGGTGTACGAAAATGTTATAAACCACGTCAGCAAAACCGGAAAATTAAGCGCATATTTCCGGTGGTGGAGTTTCCGTATCCAGGATTTAGTGTTCCGCCACGTGATAAAAATATTGATGCTAGGCCTCTGATCCAGTATCTCGTTTAGGATACCATGAAAAGTAACAGATTAAATGTTAATGATATCTTTTCTAAGTTTATTTAAATTTTTAATGATGATGACAATTAATAAATTGCTCAAAAACTATATACGACTAGCTGACCCGGCCAACTTTGTTCCGCCTTAGACGCCATAAATGAGCAGATTTTTGATTTTATTAAGTTAATTTGATTGACAGAAGAATCCGTTTTAAACATCATTTTTATTTATCCTCTTTGACTATATTTGCAGCACGCATTCAGTCAATTCTATGTCAAATGTCTTAAGGTTACATTAAAAAAGTTTAATAATTTGATATGGTGGTTAAGTAATTTTAAATTTTCTAATTTTCCGCGCAATTTCCTTAATTTTTTCTTTCATAAGAACCTTCTCCTGATAATAACGAACAGAACAAAAAAAGAATTAGCGAAATCGGTCCAGCCGTTCAGGCGTGATGCCGTGACCAAGGGAAATAGGGATTCATTTTTATATATATAGATAGAAGATGAAGTTTCCTTGGATTTCCACGATACAGTATTTTCCTAGTACAAGATTCATAGGAATCTACGAGTTTATTTAAAGTTTAACTGCCTCCGTGGTCTAGTGGTAAGAGCCATGGGCTTACGATCCGGAGGTCCTGGGTTCAATTCCCAGGGTGAAACACAAAGTTGATATTTGCCTATTTATCACTTTGTGAGGTTTTTCCCAGTTTGGTTAGGACATTGCAGGCTGAATCACCTGATTGTCTGAAAAGAAAAAAGATTCCGTGCTTCGTAGGGCAGTTAACGTCCCGGCCGCTGTCTTTGCTAGTGGTCGTTACTCTAACATTGTCAGAGGCCTATTAACTGTGCTACTAGGCGGTTTGAAAACTCTGACACCAGGCCTCATTGGCTGACTCGAGAATCCACTCGCTAAGAAGAAGAAGAATAATTAAAGTTAAAGTATCTATATAAAAAATGTGTTCTATGTTAAATTTGCAGCCCTTATTTCTTTGCAAAACCAAGCACACAAACAAACATAACCTCACACAACCAACCGCACTGCACCTCTCACTATCGTTGACATTTGAAGTGTCATTAAAAAAGCTACGTTTTAACGCCTCACGTGCCAATGCGCTATAGACATACTACAGAGGTTGTTCTATAGTGCTCAAAATATCGTTTACTAGCTTTCCGCCCTGCGGTTGCACCCGCAGCTTAAATAGTTTTACCGTGGGAATCAGATATTTTATTCTGCGGTAAAAAGGAGCATTTATCTACGAGAATTATCACGACGCAAAATTTCATCAAAATCCGTTGAGTTGTTTAGGTGTGAAGAATAAGCAAACAAACAGATAGACAGAGTTACTTTCTCATTTATAATATGAGTATGGTAATTCCTTATTTTATTTTATTAATTATACTTAATAGTCAGTCGTCTAAAAGTCACATTTACGACTTCATTGATAAATAACTCAAATATTATTGAAGCACGATGTACATAATTAATGGTATATATGGTGCATTTATCGACGCCAAATAAAATTTATACTTTTATTTTGCACACACACACACACACATGATCACACCTTTATCCCGAATGAGATAGGCAGAGCGTAAACGACCAAAAGATCGTTCCGCCACGTCTGACAAATTTTGAGGGCTATTTTAGACTTAAATGTCTATCGCTATAGTGACAGGTTGTCAGCCCATCGCCTAAATTACAAGCTACGGAAACCTTCGGATCCCTTAGCTGATTTTTACAGCATGCCCGGTAGGAGACGCAGCTGGCACATTCTATGTTTTTCTATCACTCCCAGTCCAGCATGGAAGCAATAAGCAGTATATTGCACCCTGCCTAATGAAAAGTATTACCCCTTTAATATATTAAAACAAACATAATACGTACAGAATAAAAAAAATGTTTATTGTCTATATAATTTGACAGCAAGAATTTAAGGCATTTTTTCCGACATCTAATTAAATGGTAAAAAAAGTATTAGTTTCAACTGTTCTTAGATCTAGGTAGAACTACCCCTATAACCAAGGAGTGTGGAGGGGCTAGAAGGGGAGGGGGGTAATTGGAGAGAGGTCAACGCCCGGGCCACCCCAGTGCATCCGACCTATATGTATGTAGGTAATGTAGCCTATACGTATGTACGCGTTGTTAGGCTAATGTAGCCTATACCGGGTGTAAAACAGCTGAACAAACTTTAGGGTGAAACTACTGATCAACTTTTCCCAAGGAATATAGGTTGAAATAAGAAAAATAATGCCCATACAAAGTAACTTAAGGGGCTTCCCTGAGCTAAGTGGCGCCCTCATCAGTCAAAAAATCATAATTAACTGAAAACACAATCAATCAAAAATCCGGTAGATCAGATTGAGGTTAAAGCAATAAAGGTCATTTGGAACCTCATAAAGTTGCAACTTATAGTTCGTTGTAGTTACAGATAGGAAATTTGCTAAAAACGGCCACTTTTAGCACTTTTACCATCTGTAACTGAAGTGAACACTGAATTATTAATGTTTAATGCTTAAAAAATACTTTAGTACCCATACTTCCATCTGATCTACCGGATTTTCGATTAATTGCGTTTTCGGTGAGCAATGATTTTTTGACTGATGAGGGCGCTGGAGTGCACCGGGGATCCCCTTAAGCAGATGAAAACATTTATATTTGGGGGCAATTTCTTTTGCATATATCAATACGCTATTTTCATACTAGTCAAATCAGC
Organism: Scrobipalpa costella; assembly: GCA_949820665.1. Classification (NCBI taxonomy): domain Eukaryota; kingdom Metazoa; phylum Arthropoda; class Insecta; order Lepidoptera; family Gelechiidae; genus Scrobipalpa; species Scrobipalpa costella. The sequence continues at coordinate 26,739,828 of OX463296.1, read as the reverse complement.
AACTTTTTTATGAAATGTCAAAACGTTTTTTAATGAAAATTGTGAGTTACCACGTCACTCTTCCTGTAAATATTGACTACTCAAATCAATAAGTTCTATGTTTTCAACTCGATTGTTAAATCTAAATGTATTTTTTTAAAATTGTGAATTGGAATCCACAGTATTTTAGCCACCAGTTTAAAGTAGCGTTTTGATTTTTTTTACACTTAGTCAACATGCCTATTATGGGTCAGTCTGATGAAGAGGATGTCATCCTATGTTCCACGGGGAAAGTTGTTCAGTTTAATGGGTAGTTCACACCCTAATGTTTGGAAAATTATTTTTACACCCGGTATATTATATGTATATATATATAGCCTTGCTCTGTAGATGTAGGTTATGTTTGTGGAAGGCAGGTTAGGATTGGTGGGTGTAGATTTTGATGGTGTGTTGGTGTGTCATATTGATTTCCAGTGTGCCATGGTGTCACACATTTTTGAAGTTGTTTGGAATAGGATGATGAAGATATGTCTGGAATCTACTACATATAATTATTATTCGGTTATATTGCCTCCGTGGTCTAGCGGACTAAGCCATGGGCTCTCGACCCGGAGATCCCGGGTCGATTCCTGGGGGGGACATTGTGTTGTTGTTTATAGTTTGATTAGACAGTGCAGGTTGATCACCTGATTATCCGAAAAGTAAGATGATCCATGCTGTCGGACGGGCATTTAAACAGTCGGACCTGCGCCTGATTTATCTCTTGTCGTGTCAGTCTATCTGTCCCATCAAAATAAGAGATTGAAGGAATAGAAAGCGCACCTGAGTGTAGCGCAAACACTTGGGCAGTAAAAACTAGTCCTGCGGAGTTGGCCGATCTCTGAGAAGACTATTATTATTCCGTTATATTATAATCATTATATCCAGTTCCATGCAGATCTGGGAGCGAATTAAAAATATAGAATATACCGTGCAAAGCTTTGAGGGTTGTCGAAGATAGACTTGTAGGTATATTGCCTAAATCGCCTAAACTACAATATACTGAAACCCTCGGATCCCTTAGCTGGTTTTTACAGCCCGGGACAGCATGCATGGCACGTTAACACTCTGTATAAAAATATGTTATTTTTGTGGTAAAGTAAATTTGGGAAGTTGTTAATTTCCAGTGAAAAAGCCATCTAAGAAACGTGTGGGTGACAGCTGTGGGAGGATAAGTACGTAAAGAAAACATTTTTACTAAATTAAAATACATCCAAAAGTGGCTTCAAAGATTTTGTTAAACCGGTAGTGGTAAGGCCGCCTATGTTGTACTTGTTTTTTGTTGTTATCTGTTGTGTTGTATGATTTGTATTCATACATACATACATACATAAAATCACGCCTTTATCCCTTAAGGGGTAGGCAGAGCGTTAAACGCCTCATAAAAGGCGCTTTCGCCGCGTCTGACAATAATTGAGGGTAATTTTAGATTGTAATGTGTATTGCCATAGTGACAGGTTGTCAGCCCATCGCCTAAATTACAATACACTGTAACCGTCGAGTCCCTTTTGCTGTCTTCTACAGCATGCCCGGGAGGAAGGGCAGCTGGAACATTCTATGTTTTTCTATCTCTCCCAGTCCAGCATGGAAGTATTTGTATTCTTACGTGCAATAAAGTATTTTTATGTTACGTTATGTAATGTAGGCTGTATCACCTGATTGTTTGGAAGGAAAAGGACACGTTAAGCCGTCGGTCCCGGTCACTGTCTTTGATAGTGGTCGTTACTCAAACCATGTCAGAGGCCTGATAGTTGTGCTACTAGGCGGTTTAAAAACTCTGACACCAGGGTTTATCGATACCCACTCCACAGAAGAAGAAGATTTTAGTTTTAGCCGGCAAATCTAGAATCGAGTCAGAGCTTAGTGGTCGTTACACAAGCCATGCGTTACATCTTCCATGCTGGAATGGGAGCGATAGATAAACATAGAATTTTCCAGCTGCCCTTCCTCCCGGGCATGCTGTAAAAATCAGCAAAAGGGATGCGAGGGATACAGTGCATTGTAATTTAGGCGACAGGCTGACAACCTGTCACTACAGCAATACACATTACAATCTAAAATTGCCCTCAATTTTTGTCAGACGTGGCGCTATAACGAGGCGTTTTCCGCTCTGCCTACCCCGTAAGGGATAAAGGCGTGATTTTATGTATGTACACAAGCCATGTCAGAGGCCTGATAGGCGGTATAAAAAACTCTGACACCAGGGTACATCGGGTTGCTTGACTCTATACCCACACGACATTAAAAGACCAGAAGCACGTTAAAGCTTTGGTCCCGGTCGATGTCTTTGATGTAGGTCATACATTACTACATACAATATTACACAAACAAATTAACCTATTAGGTTTAGAATACAGACATCAGGGTTCATCGAAACGTTACGTTTGAATTTATACACAACGAATTTTAACATATACATATAATACATCTAATCACGCCTTTATCCCTTATGGGGTAGACAGAGCGTAAACGACCTAAACAAAGATCGTTCCGCCACGTCTGACAAAGTTTCGAGGGTTATTTAAGATAGATTTGTAGGTATATTGCTGTAGTGACAGGTTGTCAGCTTGTCGCCTAATTTGCAATATACAGATACCCTCGGATCCCTTAGCTGGTTTTTACAGCATGTTCGAGAAGAAATGCAGCTGGCACATGCTATGTTTTTCTTTCGCTCCCAGTCCAGAATGGAAGTCAAAGCTGAAATTTAAAGCTGAAAATTATCGGTTTCTCCTTACTTTAATTTTATGGGACGACAAATTATCTAATGAACAATAGTGTCAGAGTTTATAACTATATTCCTAGTCAAGCAAATAGGATTTAAACTGCATTTTCCGAATCACAAAATGATCATTCTCACTTACTAATTTATTTAATACTTACTTCTATTATCACTTAGTTCATCTCCCATGGGAATCAAATCTACAATATTTGGATCGAGAGCTTAACGCTCACCGGCGTCGACAAATTAATTACAAAACTTATTGCGCTACCGGAAGGACCATTCCTGGCAACTTCCGGTCTGAATATTACAAAACCTGGCCGTTTGTTGGAGCTGTAATTCACTGTAAGTTTAAAACATACATACATATAATCACGCCTTTATCACTAATGGGGTAGGCAGAGTGTAAACGACCTAAACAGAGGTCGTTCCGCCACGTCTGACAAAGTTCTGAGGGTTATTTAAGATAAAAGAAAAAGATTTCGTGCTTCGGAGGGCACGTTAAGCCGTCGGTCCCGGTCTTTTGGTCGGTTCTGTCTTTAATAGTGGTCGTTACTCAAACCATGTCAGAGGCCTGACCAGGGTTCATTGGGTCGATAAACTCGATACCCACTCGACAGAAGAAGAAGAATTTAAGATAGATTTGTAGGTATATTGCTGTGACAGGTTGTCAGCCCATCGCCTAAATGACAATATACCCTCGGACTCTTTAGCTGGTTTTTACAGCATGCCTGGGAGGAAATGCAGCTGGCACATTCTATGTTTTTCTCTCCCTGTCCAGCATGGAAGGCAACTAGAACATGCTGTATTAAATACAGCGTTTATGGTAAACTAGCTTATTTAATGACTGTTCTCAAGGCAACAAGATATTTTCCCGAAGGAATAAAAATAAATAGATTAAACCAATAAATAGCTTACATTTTTTGTATCACTAGATAACACTTTTATGGTAAAACCTAAATGGACCGATTTTGTATTGGGTTCACTTATAACTTTAAAATATTTATGTTACTCTTTAAACGCGTGAATCAAAACGCCTAAAATATTTGCTGTGACTCGTCTTACTACTCCTAGATTGAAAGCGCAAGGCCCCAACAACTAGACTACGATGCTAATTTATTTATTTATTTATTTAACAGTTTATTGTACACAATAAAATACAAAGAACATACATACATATAGTCACGCCTGTATCCCTGATGGGGTAGGCAGAGCGGAAAACATATACATATAAAACAAAAACACAACAGGCACAGCTTATTTCTAAAAAGAAATCTCTTCCAGCAGGCCTAGGCTAGTGAAATAGCATTCTGAGAGGCAGATACGACGTGCACAATTAAAAATATTTAAAACAATAAATTATAATTAACTTATCACTAAAAAAATAAAAACAAACACAATTACTTGAAAAATATGCTAAATAATCCTTCTAATAAATATTAATAATATATACTTAAATGTGCAAAGAAAACACATTTCGTAGTATGAATCGTGGAAAACTTTCGTAGCATTTTCTCACTTGCTAGAACTGTAGAACTTGTAGAACTGTGCTTGAACAGTATAGATTATTATATGTCCGGAAAATTGTGTTTATTTTTAAAATTTGAAATGAGTTTGGTCTTGACTCTAGTCACTAGGTTGGGAATGACCGTGACAGAGTCGACGATGGAGCGAGTTCAGAAGACGCCTGTTATGGCACTGGCTAGCTCACGCATCGACAGAACACAGCATGCTGTTTTGCGCCGGACTTCGGTCGGGTCGGCCAGCTGGCCCTCTGCGGAGCCTACTACCGCTTTGTAGGGATCGTTCAGCCGGACTTATTCATCGAAGCCAGTGTTGCCGTTGCCCGGGGTGGACCACTAAGAGGTAGATCCCATCCCACCCCAAACAGGAATAAAGTATTTTTTGCCTACGTAAACGATATACCTATTCGTATCTATTTTGGGACTAACACATAAACATCATCTCGGACCATTAAAAATATTGTTACGATCAGCCACAGCTTAAGTTGTACATTGACGATTATAAAAACATTTTGTATATGCACGTGTATTTGATCAAAGTTATTTGATTACAAAAACTGTCAACGTTGTAGAAATTCGAAACAGTGATGTTGCAAATAATGCCATGGACTGGGACCGAGAAAAAAACTGAAATTGACATTTACCTCCTGTCAAATGTGTGTTGCAACTGTTGCAACGTTCGCTATAGGCCTACCGTTGCAACATTTGGAGGATTATAAAAAAAGCTTTCGGGCGCATTAATTGAGCTTTAGCATAATATAAGATTCAATATGTTTTTCTTGTTTATTTTTCATTATGACATGTGACTAGGTAATTTACCTAATTTAAGTAATATTTTTTCTTCTTCTATGCTGGTCTGGGAGCGAGAGAAAAACATAGAATGTGCCAGCTGCGTTTCCTCCAGGGCATGCTGTAGAAATCAGCTAAGGGATCCGAGTAAACGACCTTTGTTGAGGCCGTTTACGATCTGCTTACCCCTTAGGGATAAAGGCGTGAATATTTGTATGTATGGTAGTGATGCAACGGAACTGGCATAACGGAAGCAGAAACGGAAACAGATGTCAAAAGTAAATCTTAACGGAAGCGGAAACGGAAACGGAAGCGGAAACGGAAGCGTTAACACTATGAAAAAAAAGCACAATTGTACATTTAAAACTTTTTTATTAAATTTGTATTTTAGTAGTCAAAATAAAACAGCGGCAAGTTATATTTAATAAAGAGTAACTTGGCCGCTTTTTCTCCTTTCAGCCTATTTCGATGTTCTTCATATATTAAACCAGCTCCGCTAAATAATTGCTCGCGGGCTACACTGGTGGGGGGAGCTGATAAGTATTGGCGAACTATTGGCAAAATATGGGGGTATTTGTGCGCATTTCCATTCCACCACATAAGGGGATCCTCATGAAGAGGTAGTCTTTTTTCTTTCTTGTACTCCCGAAGGTGTGACTGTATCTTTAAAAGTAAATTGTCAACATCGTCAGCTGTAGAAGAGTCCTCCTCCTGGTCTTTATTTACACTTAACATCGATTCCAATATTTGCAATTATGCTGATGATTTGGAAGTAGAAGGCTGCACTTCAATGTCTTCAATTGCAATTTGAGTTCGGCTTCTTTTGGGGGAAGGTTCGCAGTCATCATCTTGGATGAAATTGGATTGTCTGGTTCTAATAGTGTTAATCGTCATATTAAGCTTCTCCCCGCTTCCGTTCAGAGTTCTGTTATAAAGTTTGCGGAACCAGAAGCAGAAACGGAAGTGAAAAAAAATGCGGAACTTCTGCAGTTGCGGAAGCGGAAGCAGAGTTCTGTTGCAACACTAATGTATGGTATACATAATCGATAATTGACGAATTGCAATAGTGTAAAATTACAGTTTTGATCTGCCATATGTTTGAGATTTCTTATGTCGTGAACTTACCAAAATGCAAATGGATGATCCGTTAGTTAGTCCCGGATATATTTAAAGTTCAATTTTACACTACATTTTACAACTTACCGTGAGATGGACTGTATAAATCTTAGTTAAGAGCTTATTGCCTAGGTCAGGTCTATGACGTCATTCGACGTATGACCTAGATAAGATGGTTTATTGTCTAGTCTAGAGTGTAGGCTATAATGAAATTGTAGATGCTGCCATAAGCTCTAAGCAATCCTTTACTTACATATATAAAATCACGTCTATATTTCTTATGTGGTACGTAGACGTCATGTCAAAAGTTTTAGGGTTATGTATCTTAAACATTGCTTAGATAACGAGTGTTCTGCTTTCTGACTAAATTGTAGTCTATTGGAGATTGAAAATGACTTATTTTCTGATAAATATGCATTTGAAACTACAACTTCTTCTATGCGAAACAGAGAGCGAGCGAAAAACATAGAATGTTTCAGCTGCATTTCCTCCCGCTAAGGGATCCGAGGGTTTCTATATATTGCAATCGAGGCGATGGGCTGACAACCTGTCACTACAGGAATATACCTACAAAACTATCTTAAATAAATAACCCTCAAAACTTTGTCAGAAGAAGCGGAACGACCTTTGCTTAGGTCGTTTACGCACTGCCTACCTCATTAGGGATAAAGGCGTGAGTATATGTATTTATGTATGAAACTACTATAAACTTTACTGGAAAGTCAATCTAGATATACTTCACCTACCTACCCTCCTACCCTCTGCTACTGAAGGCCGTAAATGCAAATCATATGTACATTAAATTTACTACCCTAGCGTGGACGTACCCTAACTTTAACAGTTAGGGATTTGGGGGCATTAGATAAATTAATTTTAAATGAGTATTGGCGCAGAATGGAGAGAAGAAGTTGGCAAGAAGTGAAGACTAACGAAGAATCGTTAAAAATGGTAAATGAAAAACGTAATATACATACATACATATCCCTAATGGGGTAGGCAGAGCGGAAACGACCTAAACAACGTTCGTTCCACCACATCTGACAAAATTTTGTGGGCCACCTAAGATAGAATTGTAGGTATATTGCTGTAGTGACAGTATGTCAGCCCATCGCCTAGATTACGATATACTGAAACCCTCGGATGCCTTAGCTGGTTTTTACAGCATGCCCGGGGGGAAATGCAGCTGGCACATTCAATGTTTCTCTCTCACTCCCAGTCTAGCATGGAAGATAAAAACGTAACATACTCAATATATTAGAAAATAGAAGAGGAAAGATGTTAAGACACCTGACACGACATGACTTATTTAAGACGATTATACATACATACATACATATAATCACGCCTTTATCCCTAATGGGGTAGGCAGAGCGTACATGACCTAAACAAAGGTAGTTCCGCCACGTCTGACAAAGTTTTGAGGGTTGTTTAAGATAGATTTGTAGGTATATTGCTGTAGTGACAGGTTGTCAGCCTGTCGCCTAAATTGCAATATACAGAAACCTTCGGATCCCTTAGCTGGTTTTTACAGCATGCCCGGGGGGAAATGCAGCTGGCACATTCTATGTTTTTCTCTCGCTCCCAGTCCAGCATGGAAGTAGCATAAGACGATTATTGAAGGAATGATAGAAGGAAGGAGAGGAAGGGGAATGCCAAGAATGAGTTACATCCATCGAGTGAAAGAAAGATTAAGGTCAAGTCGTACCAGGAAGTACCATGCTGGACTGGGAGCGAAAGAAAAACAAAGAATGTGCCAGCTGCATTTCCTCCCGGGCATGCTGTACAAACCAGCTAAGGGAATCGAACGTTTCAGTATATTTAAATTTAGGCGATGGGCTAACAACCTGTCACTATAGCAATATACTTATAAACCTATCTTAAACAACCCTCAAAACTTGTCAGACGTGGCGGAACGACCTTTGTTTGGGTTGTTCACGCTCTGCCTACCCCATCAGGGATAAAGGCGTGATTATATGTATGTATGTACGTACCAGGAAGTCAAGGAGAAGGCGGAATGCAGGGAGAGCTGGCGTTCACTTCATGTATACTCAACCGACAAGAGCTAAGCTCTTCAATAAATGATGATGATGATCATATGCCAAGCTCTGATGACAAGTCATGTTTTTAGTATTGACTCCGATTTTTTAAGATACATACATATATACATACATAATATCACGCCTGTATCCCTAATGGGGTAGGCAGAGCGTGGACAACCCAAACAAAGGTCGTTCCGCCACGTCTGACAAGTTTTGAGGGTTGTTTAAGATATAACTGGATATTGCTGTAGTGACAGGTTGTCAGCCCATCGCCTAAATTACAATATACCCTCGAAACCCTTAGCTGGATTTTACAGCATGCCCGGGAGGAGATGCAGCTGACACATTCTACGTTATTCTGTCGCTCCCAGTCCAGCATGGAAGCATTTTTAAGATAAAATAGTAATATTTAGGAGCATTCCAAGAAATTCTTTTATCATCCCGCAATGAGATTGTGTAATAATATTATCAACATATCAAAATAGGCCTACAAAATACTGCCTCCGTGGTCTAGTGGCTAGTGGCATGGACTCCTGATCCGGAGGTCCTGGGTTCGATTCCCAGGGGGGAAACACAAAGTTGATATTTGAGAATTTATCACTTTGTGAATTTTTCCCCAGTTTGGTTAGGACATTGCAGGCTGAATCACCTGATTGTCCGAAAAAGAAAAAGATTTCGTGCTTCGGAGGGCACGTTAAGCCGTCGGTTCCGGTCGCTGTCTTTGATAGTGGTCGTTACTCAAACCATGTCAGAGGCCTGATAGTTGTGCTACTAGGCGGTTTAAAAACTCGGACACCAGGGTTCATCAGGTCGATAGACTCGATACCCACTCGACAGAAGAAGATCAAAATTGGAACATACTTGTAGGTAATGTAGAACTGGATGATTCTATGAATTTCATACTTTACCTCTCTTATGTATTTTTTTATTTTATCATATTTTTTGTATCAAATTTATAGGTATTTTAATATGTACCTAGTACAATACAATTCAAAATTCTTTATTGCACAAAGACACACATACAACAGAAATAAAAAGGAACAAACGTGACAGTACAATATAGGCGGCCTTATTGCTAAAGCAGCAATTTCTACCAAGCGACAATTGGGTATAGAAATTGTACAAGCAGAAAGCGGGATAGTGCATATTACTACGTATAATACTTAGACAATACATATAAACACACTATTAAATAAATATTTCAGTAAAATAGTACTTATTAGACATGTATAATTAGATTTTATTAGTTTGAAATAATTTGGCAATCATGTTTACAATATAAGACTGACATTTCTATGACGTGTAATCTGAATATTTGTTAAAATTAAATAAATGAATCTAATATAAATTTTAATCTTATCTTAAAATCAACGCGTTTTGTATCGATAATTTTCGACAAAATCTTCTTTGAAGTCCTTTTATTTATTCCAATAAACATGGGCCACGTACACTACCTACAAGTTCGGTAAAAAAAAAAAAACATGTATTGGTAATACCTTTTTGCATAAAACAAACTTTTCTTGTTCCGTCCCTGTCCGCGGTTATTTCAATTTTACGACTGCTGTTCGCGACTCAGCGTTTTATTTCGTGTTTGATTCCTTTAGCTTTTGGCCGGTGCCCGCGGGCTGTGACGTCATCTGTAGCTATGACGTCATAGGACTGGGATAAGGCTTGGCGCACATCTTAATTTGGACACTAGATATTTATAACAATAGCTACAAATATAAAAGGAAGGCTATTTAAGGCCGTTAATACCTTCGAATAGAAAGTAAAGTTAAAATGAGTTTATCCGATGTTTTTACCCGTACATCCTATTTATTTAAATTTAAGTGAATCGCTTGTGTCAGGCATTTTGTTTTACTAGCTACCTAGGTAAGAACTTAACTTTACAACCACCAAAATGATTGCCGATTAATCTCCTCCGTATTATAATAAATAACAGCTGTTGTAAGATATTCTGTTCTATTTTTCTTTTAGCCGTCACGTTTGAAACGTGCCTTCTGGCATCACGTCCGAAAGGGCCGTAGTATTAGATAAGCTCAGAAGGAATATAAATTATACCAAGAGTTAGAAACTTTAACCTAAAATTACGAACACTTAAAAACTAACAACCCGACTGTAGTACCTATAAAAAATGTTTTAATGCATTCATACATATAATCATGCCTTTATCCCTAATCGGGTAGGCAGAGCGTAAACGACCTAACTAAAGGTCGTTCCGCCACGTCTGACAAAGTTTTGGGGGTTATTTTAAGATAGATTTGTAGGTATATTGCTGTAGTGACAGGTTGTCAGCCAATCGCCTAAATTACAATATACTGAAACCCTCGGATCCCTAAGCTGGTTTTTACAGCATGCCCGGGAGGATATGCAGCTGGCCCATTCTATGATTTTCTCTCGCTCCCAGTCCAGCATGGAAATAATGCATTCATTGTTCTAAAATTCAGTTTCAACATATGCATCATATATATTTTTGTGATCTCCTATTAATCACCTTTGTTTTGATACCCCACTCGATAGGTTAAAAATACATTTGAAGACATAACCTAAAACTCGCCATTTTGAATTTTAGTAAATTACACCTATATAAGAACACTCGGGTGCTTGACACAAATCGAACGATACCCTAAATGCATCCAGCCGTTTCAGAGTGACGAGGTAATAAAGAAAAATACATACATACAAGATACATTCAAGATACGTTTGAAAAAAAAAACATAACCCTTCCTTGACATACATACGTATAATCACGCCTTCCTTGACAGTCGGGTTACTTCCATGCTGGACTGGGAGAGATAGAAAAACATACAATGTTCCAGCTGCCCTTCCTCCCGGGCATGCTGTTGAAGTCAGCAAAAGGGACTCGAGGGTTACAGTGTATTGTAATTTAGGCGATGGGCTGACAACCTGTCACTATAGCAATACATATTACAATCTAAAATTGCCCTTAATTTTTGTCAGACGTGGCGAAAGCGCCTTTCACGAGGCGTTAAACGCTCTGCCTACCCCGTAAGGGATAAAGGCGTGATTTATGTATGTATGTATGTTGACAGTCGGGTAATTAAAGTAGAAGTGTTCTCTTCCCTTCTATCACGTTTAAACTGTGAGTTATAGACCTCGGCATTACATAAGTAGACGCAATCTAAGTTGGCTGGTATTCGGCAGAAGGGAACAGTCCATATTGGGTTGGCGGATTACATACATACATACATATAATCACGCCTCTATCCCTAATGGGGTACGCAGAGCGTAAACGACCTAAACAAAGGTCGTTATGCCACGTCTGACAAAGTTTTGAGGGTTACTTAAGGTAGATTTGTAGTTAAACTGCTGTAGTGACAGGTTGTCAGCCCATCGCCTAAATTACAATATACTGAATCCCTCGAATCACTTAGCTGGTTTTTACAGCATGGATGCAGCTGGCACATTCTATGTTTTTCTTTTGCTTCCAGGCCAGCATGTAAGAATTGGTGAATAGATCGGTTTATTTAAAATATTAAAATAATATTGTAGAATGAACCATTTGGTGATGTCAATATAAACATTTCTGCCAGCCAAGCGTCAGCCTATGCCAAATGATTTAGAAACTTTACCGAAAAATATAAATAGCAATAAATTGAACAAAATGTGCTATATTTCTCTTCCATTACGTTTGAACTGTCCGCAAGGGACGGCGGACGGCGGACGGCGGACGGCGGACGGCGGCGTTACATCAGAAGACGCGACATACATTATTCCTAGCAGACATTTTATTTGTGGAGCCGCTTTTGAACTACTAAAAGGATAGAATTCATGCTATTTCCGTATAAAGTTGCGGAAATTTATGATTCCTTATAAAATTATTATGTTTTCGACAGACGTGGTTACTTTCTCAATAAGATAAATTATTAGTATAATGTTTAACCTACAAACCTATCTTAAATAACCCTAAATACTTTGTCAGACGTGGCGGGACGACCTTTGTTTAGGTCGTTTACGATCTGCCTACCTCATTAGGGATAAAGGCGTGATTATATGTATGTTTAACGATTCATAGGTGAAAAATTATAAACAATCATTTATTTTTGTCTTAAAACTGAAAACTATTCAAAATATTAACTTTGTGTCACCCACGTGGGAAAAAAAACCCATAGCCCCTTGTTGGCGTCCCTTAAGGTTCAGAACACTAGTCCACAGACGACCTTTGAAACCTTTGACAACATCAAGAAAATTGTATTTTTTTTGCCTAGACTATCTTTACAAAAAAGACATATTAAAAACAAAGTTAATACTGCGAAAGACGCACCCATAGCTTAGGCAATCAAATAAAAATATTCCCAGAAATCTAATACAATAAAGGAAAATTTTCAAATTCGAGAAGAAATTATGAGACTAGGTTTTATATTCTCTATCGTGTTTTAAAAAAATACCAAGAAGAAATCGCTGAGAAATTGAGCAATTAGGCAATTTAGGAATTTACTTTTATTTGTCTCGCTCAGAAAAGACTACCTTAATTTTTTAGTTTTTTGCTTTTAATTTGCCTCTTAGTCAAATTTGACAAAATCAACAAGTACTCGGTAAATGTAAAGCCATTTATGCTCTGATGACCGATGAATATTTCTGTGATATTACATACATACATATAGTCACGCCTTTATCCCTAATGGGGAAGGCAGAGCGTAAACGACCTAAACAATGGTCGTTCCGCCACGTTTGACAAAGTTTAGAGGGTTATTTAAGATAGTTTTGTAACTATATTACTATAGTGACAGGTCGTCAGCCCATCGCCTAAATTGTAATATACCGAAACCCTCGGATCCCTTAGCTGATTTTTGCAGCATGTCCGGGAGGAAACGCAGCTGGCACATTCTATGTTTTTCTCTCGTTCCCAGTCCAGCATGGAAGAAACCTTATTTTACTAGCGACCCGCCCCGGCTTCGCACGGAAATCATCAGTGTTTCTCTACTATATTACGCATGTTATTATACATGTAAACCCTTGAATCACTCTATCCATTAAAAGAAACCGCATCAAAATCTGTTGCGTAGTTTTAAAGATCTAAGCATACATAGGGATTAGGGATAGAGAAATCGACTTTGTTTTATACTATGTAGTGATTTGTTAAGGTACGCGAGCAGAAAACACGTCAAACAATGATTAAAATAACTTATTTCTAATTAGTATTGACATGCAATCCAAATTAGGTGACACAATATTTGCAAAAAAGAAAACAAGAATGTGAGCAGCAAAAAATACTTGATTAAAAGAGTTAAACAATTATTAAAATAATGAAAAATTAAAATCAATAAATAAATAAATTATTAACTAAAATTATATGGGTTATTTATGGGTTAGTTAATTAATCAACTATTAACTAAAATTATATAGGGTATATTGTTCATGAATAACGTAACGTGACATTCTCAGGCCCGTGTTTATAATCAGCTCTTTATAATGACATCGAGTTTGAGTCTGTATCAGAAATGTCACTTTAGTACAAAATGCCCTGTCAAATTAATACTTTAATATGTAGCGCACATAGATGGCACCACATCAAGATACAACAGTTATAAAACGCGGTATCGAAGTTTGCTCGGCGATCTGCATATATACAACTTCCGAACTAATCCAGTCGGACTCCGGTCCCCTGGTCACAACACCGACCAGGTAGGTGATAACCCTTTTCCCATCCGTCATCACTCGGCCAACTGGCCTCTCAAGGAAATGCTCCTAAGAATATCGCTCTCAATCTTGAAATCGCTTTATAAACGAGCCTTAGACTCTCGGCGCGCGCCGCCGCATACCTAATTTGTGCTTAGACATAGCGATATAACGTTCAAACCGAAAACACAATCTTACCAATCGATTTCTTATTTGGCACCCTTACTTCTCAATTATTTGTTCATTTTCGTCTACAAAGATATCAGAAAGATAAATTAGACTTCACATCAGATTGTGAGCAAGGTAAATGTGTTCTCTTAATCTTGTGACAATCACTGAAGGAATTCTTACGGCTTTTTTCTAGAATCTGTTTATTGTGGAATAAAAATGTAGTCAAACTGACTATTCTGTTCTGGTTAATCAAGGTTATTTAGCTTGTATTTCTTCCATGCTGGACTAGGAGCGAAATAAAACTTAGATTTGTAGGTATATTGCTGTAGTGACAGGTCAGTCCATCGCCTAAATTGCAATATACTGAAACTCTCGGATCCCTTAGCTGGTTTTTACAGCATGTCCGGCAGGAAATGCAGCTGGCATATGTTTTTCTCTCGTTCCCAGTCCAGCATGGAACAATTTTACATGTTGTAAAAAGTAATTAACCTTATTGATTTATGAGTCTAGCATTTAGTAAAAGATAGCTTGATGGCAAATAAGAAAATAGCCTTTCTTTTCCTCCGTGAGCATTAAACCCACGACCTATCGATAATAATAGTCCTCCCACCGATTTTCGGTGATAGCGGCCAATCTTTTTGGAGATCAGCCAACTGCGCAGGACTTGTTTTTAGTGCCCAAGTGTTTGCGCTACACACAGGTGCACTCTTTATTCCTTCAATCTCTTATTCTGATGGGACAGATTGACTGACACGACCAGAGAGAAATAAGGCGCAGGACCGACTATTTACATGCCCATCCGACAGCATGGATCATCTTACTTTTCGGTCAATCAGGTGATCAGCCTGCAATGTCCTAACCAAACTAGAAACAACAACACAAAGTCATTGTCCCCCGCCGGGAATTGAACCCGGGACCTCCGGATCGAAGCCACGGAGGCAGTAACCTATCGATATAGATTGACAGTCCCAAGACAGGCTCGTATTTATGCGATATCAAACTTGAGAGCAATATTAGATATGGATTTGAAAGAACAATATAACCTGGACCTTTTCAAGGCGAGAGTGAATAGGCACTACATAGGTGAGTATGCTTCAACATAGTCCGCATCGTCACTTTCCACCAGGTGAGATGGCGGACAAATGCTCGCCTATATATATTTAAAAAAAAAAAAAAAAAAAAACCAGTTTGTACTGAAATGATATTTCTGATACGAACTCAAACTTGCTGTCACTCATGAGAGAAATAAATTTGTCAAAAAATCAATTAAAAGATACTATTAAAAACACATTATGTCGGAAGCCACAAACCAATTAGATGATTATACATGTATGAAGCTCTGATATTTCAGTGAAGCCCAAGAAATTGGCACACCCTAAGTTTTATTTTCTGTATATTTTTTGTAAATGATAAACACATTATTCATTTTGAACAATAGAAAGGGCAAAAGTAAGATTAAGACAAAACGAAGGATGCTTCTTCTTCATTATGATATTCATTTATTTTATTTTTTGACATAGATATAATTTTCTTTGTAATAGAATCGCTTGTGACTTTCTAAAAGTGTTCTTAGGAATCTATTTGGAAATAAATCATTTGACTTTGACTTTGAGCTGATTATAAATACGGCCGTAAGACAACTGATACTTTACTGTCTTTATTTTAAAATAAATTACAGCCGTATGCTTCATAAACGATACGAAAACAAACAAGAACTCTCGCTAAGAAACTTCGCAAGTGAAGTAACTAACGACATAACGACGAACCATTCACAACTTTTATGGCACCTCTATAACGCGAACTATCAAAGAAATCTGATATCGATCAGCAAGCACAGGCCAAATACGGTACCTAAAGAATCTTTAGGGGTCCTTCGACCAAACTGCGTAAAAAGTTCCAGCAGAGTCGGCAAAACGTGCAGGAATTTGGCAGGAATACGTCCGGTGGTACAGGCGTTCTTAGGCTATGATGACTGCTTTCTACCCAGCGGCGGGCCATGCGGGACTTTGTTGCCTAACTAATACTTTTATAAAATCACGCCTTTATCCCTAATAGGGTACGCAGAGCGAAAACGACTTTAAACAAATGTCGTTCCGCCACGTCTGACAAATTGTGAGCCTATTTTAAGTAAATGAAAATATATTCTTAGGTAAGAAAAGATGGATGGACTGCGTGAAAGATGATATGTCTAAAACAGGTGTGAGTGTTGAATTGACGGCTGACAGGGATGAATGGAAGAAGAAAACGTACTGCGCCGACCCCAAGTAAATGGGATAAGGGCAAGCAAATGATGAAAATATATTCTTAGGGCGTTTTTGTACTATTATTCGGTTCGTATCCAACTCGTATCTGAATTGGCCTTCCTAGTAAATGTAAGTCAGCTTGCGCACCCATCCATATCCGTTTTATATGGAATTTTACACGGATACGAATGGGAGCCCAATACGGAGAAGTGCAAAACCGCCCTCATAAGTTCACATGCGTTGTCCTGTCACAGGAGGAATTAAGATAGAGGAGTTTAAAAAGTCTATAATTTGACGTTTCATTTGTAAAAGTGCGTGTAGTATTATCATGGATTGATTCCCTTTAATTTGAAATATTATCAAACGAAAAGTGACAGGACTCATTTGGTTTTTATATTTGATCCTATAATTTTTATTCCTATGTGATGTTACGGAACACTGCTCTAAACAGTCTGACACACGCTTGGCCACTTATTGCAAAGCCCAATTCGGAGCACGTTTCTTATTGTTCGGTCAGAGGAACCGTCAGTTCCTATTTTTTTAGTCGGTTAGGAAATAGGTTGGACCAGTTTTGTGCTTGTCTTCCTTTTGTCTTAGAATCAAATAACGTATGAACCTAATATTACGAGTAGGTTAAGACATAGGCAGTAACTTCCTTTAATAATTTATTTGTTTCCGCTTAGTTTTTGCTTCCATGCTGGACTACCAGTCGGGAGCGAATGAAAAACATAGAATTTTGCACCTACAAATCTATCTTAAAATATCCTCAAAACTTTGTCAGACGTGGCGGAACGACCTTTGTTCAGGTCGTTTACGCTTTGGGATAAAGGCGTGATTATAGGTATGTATGCATGTAAAGTTTTTGAAAGAATATAACAACCCTGAAAGAGGTCAAGGTGATTTGATTATGAAACTGAATAAATATTACAGGGCCAAAATACGTATAGTAGTGAAACTTTAGTGTCGATACTGGCAATTACGCCTAAGTTTGTTGGAGGAAAGTTGTTCGGTTTAGTTAATAGTTTGATCTTTTTGAGTTGTTAGATAGATTTGAGGTGGAGCATACTTGAGGTGAGTATGCTCCACCTCAAGCTGACCGACCGAGTCAGAAATACCATACTACGCTCTAAAACGCAAATATCTGACGTAGCTCAAACAGCAGCTAAGTTGAAGTGGGATTGGGCCGGCCACGTTTGCCGCATGCCAGAGGAACTATCGGCGAAAGTTAGTACCAAGTGGAAGCCACCCACCACGAACCGACGCCGCGGAAGACCCCGTCGCAGGTGGCGCGACGAGCTGGACACATTTTCGAAGGACTGGCGCCTGGAGGCTCAAAATAGGGATAAGTGGAAGGAGAAGAGGGAGGCCTTTGCCCAGCAGTGGGATGATGTGGGCTAAATAAGATAAGAAGATAAGATAAGATATATTTATAAACACAGCTTTTGCAGCATATGTGTAAGTAAGTGTGTCTGTCATTCTGGCTTCCACAGCTTCCAGATGACTTACGTAAGATTGATGGTCGTGACATAAGACAGGCGGTTGGGGCTGGCAAGCGGAGTGACGGGTTTCGCCCGCCCTAAATGCTGTGAATATAATACTACTAGCGACCCGCCCCGGCTTCGGACGGAAATTATCAGTGTTTCTCTACTACATTATGCATGTATTATACATATAAACCCTCCTCTTGAATCACTCTATCCATTAAAAGAAACCTCATCAAAATCCGTTGCGTAGTTTTAAAGATTTATGCATACATAGGGATATAGGGACAGAGAAAGCGACTTTGTTTTATACTATGCAGTGATGCTATGTATTCTATGTATAGCGTAGAAACGTTCTTTGCTAAGCGCAATCGTTTAATACACAATAATTGAGACATTACCTAAGTCAAGCTTCTTTCCTTAAGTCAGAGTCAAAGTTTAGTTTATATCACGTTCATCGGTCTTACATGACAAGCAAGACTGATAGAAACGAGTAAAACCAGCGGGACTGGAGTTGGCTAGGTTTTACTCTGCCGTTCTTTCAATTTAATTTATTTTTCTGCCCTTCTTCTTCTTAGCGAGTGGATTCTCGAGTCGAACGACCCGATGAATCGTGGTGTCAGAGTTTTCAAACCGTCTAGTAGCACAACTATTTGGTTTCTGACATGGTTTTGAGTAACGACCACTATCAAAGACAGCGACCGGGACTGACAATAGAACAAAATTAGGTGATTCAGCCAGCAATTTCCTAACAAACTGGCGAAAACCTCACAATGAGATAAATTGACAAATATCAACTTTGTGATCCCCTCTGGGAGTAGAACCTAGGACCTCCGGATCGTAAGCCCATGTCTCTGACCACGGAAGCAGTTAGTTTGTCTGTTCCAACAAATCTCGAATCATACAAAAGCATCAACGCCTAAGCTCTTATCGGCGAGTCACGTGACAGATTATACTAAACTGACTTGATGTGAAGTGAGACAAAATATATCCATTTGATCTATCAAATTTCCGCAGGCTGTATTCTGGTTATAACCGATTTCCTGTCACATGTAGTGGGACAGCCTTGACGCGGGCGTTTACTTGCGGTAATACATGCGCGGGCGCAGACACAACACGCTGTTACGTCATCGGGATCAAACCAGGACTAGTCCGGCCAAAGAATTTAGGATTACTTTTCAGACAGCTAAATGACCATCGATAGCTGTAAAACTCTAAAGCCATAAACTCAAAATTGTTTTGAATAATTGGTTTGAATATATATATATACATAAGCCCCGTCAAAAGAGAGAGGAGGCCTACACTTTGCAGTGAGAATAGATACAGGCTGCATTGATGATAATACATAAATACATAAAATCACTTCTTTTTATGGGGTAGGCATTGATGATAATGATGAAATTATAGCATGACCAATAGTTGGTTAGAGGCGGCAACTGGTTCTCTGTTCTATACTTTGGTCAGAGGTTCTGTCAAAAAAAAATTAAGTAAATCCTTGGGCTGTTCGCTACCACTCTTATATTAAACCCCGACAAAACATCGCGAGTGCACGGGTTCATTAGGCGTTTTTCCACTAGACGGCACGGTAACGACACGGCAACATCCCGATAACGTCCACCTAGTTCCAATCACACACCAACGCGCATGCTTAGTACTAATACAATTTTAATCTTCGAATATTATGAGAGTGTAATTTTAGGATAAGGCCCCTTTATGTCAGAATCTCCCGCCTTACAACGTAGGGAGAAGGGGTTGGCTGATAATAAGCATTGTATGGAATCGCATCGTTCCATACAAGGATAAGCTAAGACAGCTCCTTTTGCCTATGTAATCATAAGTAATGTTTTAGTTCTAGTTTAACTGTACTTCTAATTTTAACAATAATTTATTTTATTTATTACAAAACACATGCAGTTTGGCAGGCCGGCGACGGTACCGGTTATCAATGCTGTGCCGGCAAGTGGAAAAGCATTCCAAATAATTTCATTGATTTTCATAGATTATCTCTTCAACCTTTGTCGACGGTGCCGTGCCTTCGCCGTTGCCGTCGCCGTGCCGTCTAGTCGAAAGAAGCCCATTCTGTTCGCATGCTCTTCAATGAAGAAGGTCACGCGCCAATCGTCCAGCAAGCCATTGCACCGGTTACGTCATACTTAATGCATTATGCGATGCGTCAAATCAACCAATATGACGCACTGTTCAGTCGTGCCGAATTTATAATTTGAATTTCGATGAGTTTCCGTAATGTTTTATTTAAGATAGACAGAGAGGAAACAAATTTTGGAGTAAAAAAACTGGCCTACACGAAAAATCATCTTCTGTCGTCTGATTTTTTAAACCGCCTAATAGCACAGCTAATAGGCCTCTGACATAATTTGTGTAACGACCACTATCAAAGTCAGCGACCGGGACCGACAGCTTAGCGTGCCCTCCGAAGCACGGAATCTTTTTTCTTCCAGACAATCAGGTGATTCGGCCTGCATAGTCCTAACCAAACTGGGGAAAATCTCACAAACTGATAAATTGATAAATATCAACTTTGTCCCCCCCCCTGGGAATCGAACCCAGGACCTCCGGATCGTGAGCCCATGGCTCTGACCACTAGACCACGGAGGCAGTTAAAAATCTTCTTAAATCCAAACACATTTACGTTCGTAAACTCAAGCCAATCGGTGACCTTGTACAGGCTTTTGGGTGAGCCCACTTCCCGTCGAATCAATCCGTCACTCCTTTGAACGAGAGCTGGGCGAATAGAAAACCTCATTTGGAGTGGCAGGGCATCCGCATCACAGGATTGCCTGTGAATTACTTCCACTAAAAGATTTCTTCCATGCTGGACTAGGAGCGAGAGAAAAACTTAGAATATGCCAGCTGCATTTCCTCCCGGGCATACTGTAAAAACTAGGTAAGGGATTTGAATGTTTCTGTATATTGCAATTTAGGCGATGGGCTGACAACTTGTAAGTACAGCAATATATCTACAAATCTATCTTATATAACCCTTAAAACTTTGTCAGTCGTGGCGGAACGACCTTTGTTTGGGTCGTTGACGCTCTGCCTACCCCATCTGGGATACAGGCGTGTATGTATGTAAAAGTTTCCACATAAGCGACATGCAACCACCCCCCCCTACCTAAGTATGTGGGAATGCTAGTGCCTTTATAGCTATCTACCTAGCCTTATCCCATATCTCACACGGCTGGCTACCTAATCTAGGGGATTGACCGAGGTACTGGGAGCGACGTCCATCTGACCTCCGCAACCCAGAAGGGAAACCAGACCCAATCCTAGATTAGGTCAGAGTCCACAATCCGCCAATGCTTAGTAGCATTGGCCTCTGACATGGCTTAACGACTAATATCTACGGTATTCAACGATATTAACCGGGACCGAGCGACGACTTAACGTGCCCTCACAATATAAAAAAATCAAGAGAATGATATGAACAGCTTTTAATTTATCAAGATTGTACTAAGTACAATGTCTTATTATGCTAATGTTAAATAATAATTCCGTAAGCGTCAGGATACATATTTCACTGGTAATAATCGTCGTTTTGAGCGGATACGACGGACGTGCGTGACGTCACAGGATATGACGTCACACGCAACGATATGTTGTGGCCATTTCATTTGTTTTTGTGTAATGTGAATCTTACATACATACATAAAATCACACCTTTACGTAAACTTACCTAAACTTACGGGGTAGGCAGAGCGCAAATGCCTCGTAAAAGGCCTTTTTGTCCACGTTTGACAAAAAATTAAGGGTAATTTTAGATTGTAATGAATATCTATTGTTGTAGTGACAGGTTGTCAGCCCGTCGCCTAAATTGCAATACCCTCGAATCCCTTTTGAATGTGAATCTTCATGGGCTTTATTTAATTTAAGGACCTTGAAGTAAAGCTTTGCTATTGACATAGGTTTATACATACATATAATCACGCCTTTATTCCTAATGGGGTAGGCAGAGCGTAAACGACCAAACCAAAGGTCGTTCCGCCACGTCTGGCAAGTTTTGAGGATTATTTAAGATAGATATGTAGATATATTGCTGTAGTGACAGGTTGTCAGCCCATCGCCTAAATTGCAATATACTGAAACCCTCGGATCCCTAAGCTGATTATTACAGCATGCCCGTGGGGAAATGCAGCTGGCACATTTTACGTTTTTCTCTCGCTCCCAGTCCAGCATGGAAGTAAAACGTAATTATTATAATATCAGAAAGAATTTTCATTGTAAATTAATATAAATTAAATTTGATTATTGTAATTTTGTAATGAAATAACGATGATAATTATATTGTACTATTTTTAATCATTCCAATAAAATATTGTATCTACTTCTATGCATTTATATATATCTTCCTAGCCTTATCCCGTATCTCACGGGGTCGGCTACCTAATCTAGGGGATTGAACGAGGGTACTGGTTTTTACACAGAGCGACTGCCATCTGACCTCCGCAACCCAGAAGGGAAACCAGACCCAAGCCTAGATTAGGTCAGAGCTTTCAAGCCGCCAATGCTTAGGACTGGCCTCTGATTTGGCTTAACGACTAATATCTGCGGTATTAAATGATATTAACCGGGACCAACGGCTTAACGTGCCTTCCGAAGCACGGAAAAAGCGCCGAATAAACGTACATATGAAATTCGAAAACCGAAAAACACATTGGTACGTGGTGGGATTCGAACCACGACCTCCCGCTCAGGAGGCAGCGGCCCTATCCACTACACCATCAGGCTCTTAATAATCTACGGTATTGGGATATAAAGTACTTTTCTCCCATTTGCTCGGAAATAGCATCATTATGAAAAAAAACTGAACCTACACTCCTCATTCTTTCGGACCTCATATTCACCAGCAATCTCTCTCAATTCTCTACTTCTATGCATTTGTGGTAGAATAAAGGCTTCTTTTATTAGGGATAAAGGCGTGACTATATGTATGTATGGGTACAAATCCATAAAGTGATAATATGTATGAATATTTTGTATCTTTTGTTGGCATCGGTATCGAACTCACGACCTCCGAATAGAAAGTCTAGGCTTATACCACTAGAACACAGAGGTACTAAGTGAATAATTACAGCATTTAAAATCTAAGTAACAAGATAACAACAGGAGTCTTTGATAAACATCTTAAGCGTTATTTATCTTTGGTTACGAGTATGTAATGATGTTAATGTAATACATTTTGAAAAACATTGTTTACCAAATAATAGGATACGAGAGTTACAGTACACAGATATGTACTCAAATCACAATAATAAATCTGCAACCCCGCGTGGAATGCTTTACACCAGGTGTAAGGGACAGCCTCCTGAAAAACCTGATAGGGGTTTCTCAGTCAACGACAAAAACTGCCTCCGTGGTCTAGTGGCTAGTGCCATGGACTCCCGATCCGGAGGTCCTGGGTTCGATTCCCAGGGGGGAAACACAAAATTGATATTTGAGAATTTATCACTTTGTGTATTTTTCCCCAGTTTGATTAGGACATTTCAGGCTGAATCACCTGATTGTCCGAAAAGAAAAAAGATTTCGTGCTTCGGAGGGCACGTTAAGCCGTCGGTCCCGGTCGCTGTCTTTGATAGTGTCGTTACTCAAACCATGTCAGAGGCCTGATAGTTGTGCTACTAGGCGGTTTAAAAACTCTTGACACCAGGGTTCATCGGGTCGATAGACTCGATACCCACTCGAAAGAAGAAGAAGAAGTCAACGACACTGAACAACTTCCACCAGGATACTTCAGGAACAGTAAACCGAATTTGGCTTTTCCATACAAATTGTCTGATCGAGGTAGACATTTTTTATTTAAAAGCTATCTTTTTGCTTCAAGAATATCCTGGTGGAAGTTGGTCAGTGTCGTAGACTGAGCAGAGAGCAACCCCTATTAGATTGCGGGACGCTGTCCCTTACACCTCGTAGTACAATGTTATCGCTGGGAATTTACGGTGTCGCAGAAACTCTAGGATGTATGTTTATAGTTTGTATTTAACTTTCAAACAAATAGTAGTCAAATAAAGTTAGTAAACTATTATGTTGCATTAAAACAGCAACATTTTTGTTGTATTTAGATTTTAGAACTTAGTACTCGTGCAAATTCGGGCAGTAAATTTAAAAAAAAAGAAAGAAAGGATATATTAAAATACTAAATAGTATAAAAAGTCGCTTCCTCTGTCCCTATATCCCTATGTATGCACAAATCTTTAAAAGTACGCAACGGATTTTGAAGCGTTTTCTTTTAATGGATAGAGTGATGCAAAAGGATGGTTTATATGTATAATACATGCATAATATAGTAGAGAAACACTGATAATTTCCGTGTTACATTATATATTTAATTTTATATGATACTAGCGACCCGCCCCGGCTTCGCACGGAAATCATTAGTGTTTCTCTGCTATATTCTGCATGTATTATACATATAAAAATTCCTCTTGAATCACTCTATCCATTTAAAGAAACTGCATCAAAATCCGTTGCGAAGTTTTAAAGATCTAAGCATACATAGGGATATAGGGACAGAGAAAGCGACTTGGTTTTATACTTTGTAGTGATATTTAATTTTTATTAGGTTGGCTAGGCTTTTACGCAGTAATTAAAAATCTTTTGCAGGCCGCGCTGAAAACCACAAAGGGGTCGAGGGTTTAGCCCGCGGTCCTAGCTATAGTTGCCCAAAATATGTGCTAGACAGCTATACGTACATACACAAAGTCGCACCCATAGAGCATAGACACGCTTTTATCCCTTACGGGATAGGCAGGTCATTAAACATCTAGTAAAAGGTTTTTTAGCCACGTCTGGCAAATATTAAGGGGAATTATAAACTAAATTGTGTATCGCTATGAAGCCGACAGATGGCGCCACATCAAGAAACACAAGTTCTGAAACGCGGTATCGAAGTTTTCTCAGCGATCTGTAGATATATTTAAAAGTTCCAAACTTGTCAGGTTGGACTTCGGTCCCCTGGTCACTACACCCGACCAGGCGGGTAGCTACCTTTTCCCCAACCATCATCTCATCACTAAGCCAATTGGCTTCAACCTGTAACTCTTTTAGCTATATAGACAGGTTGTCAGTCCATCGCTTAGATTAAAATACACAGTAACCTTCGAAACTTTGTTTATTTTTTGTACAGCATACCCGGGAGAAACTGTTGGCACATCAATGTTTATCTTTCCCTCCCCAACTAGGAATGGAAGATATTTAGACGTTGTCGTATAAATATTTATACTGTGCCTCATTTAATGTCTCCTTGTGTAATAGAGCCTATTTCCACAAACCTCTACCTAATTACTTTATCGTGTCGTGTAAGATATACGTTACCTAGCTTTCCGGACCGCGGTTTTACCCGCGGATTTGTGATTTTTTCTGTAGACATTTTCAGGCGGTAAAAAGTTGCTCGATTCCTAGCTTTCCGGACCGCGGTTTTTCCCCGGGATTTTTTTTCGAGGGCTTAGTTTATAGGTTCCTGAAGAAATAAATTGCTTAGGTAACTCTTGTTTAAAGTCGTTTTGTAATGGTGAAAGACTTCTAAACTAGGTTTTATTATTTTGACGCTTATCCATCAAAGCATACAAAAGCTTTAAC
The DNA here is from genome assembly GCA_949820665.1 of Scrobipalpa costella. Lineage (NCBI taxonomy): Eukaryota > Metazoa > Arthropoda > Insecta > Lepidoptera > Gelechiidae > Scrobipalpa > Scrobipalpa costella. Next base: position 26,714,496 of record OX463296.1, on the reverse strand, counting down.
GGACAGATTCTTCTTAATTTGTTTATGTATCAACACATTCGTATTAACCTATTGGATTATTATTTGGACTTTAGTAACTTTATTTTTCATATTATTTTTAGACACTTCTTCCATGCTGGACTGGGAGTGAAAGAAAAACATAGAATGTGCCAGCTGTATTTCCTCCCAGGCATGCTGTGAAAACCAGCTAAGGGGACCGAGGGTTCCTGTATATTGCAATTTAGGCGATGGGCAGACAACCTGTCACTACAGCAATATACCTACAAATCTATCTAATAATCCTCAAAACTTTATCAGACGTGGCTGAACGACTTTTATGTAGGCCGTTTTCGCTCTGCCTACCCCATTAGGGATAGAGGCATGATTATATGTATGTAGCTTTAGACACTACTAAAGTCCTTTGAATATTTTTTGTACGAAAAGCTAAATATTGCTTGCTACGTGCAAGAAATCTTTTATCGTAGTGTAGCATCGAAATAATGAAAATTTAAATAAAGAATGTGTGATTCATAATCAAACAAATCAAATATTAATACTATTGATTTGTTTACAACATTTAAGGAGCTATGCAAACGGCTGCCTCCCACCGACAAAAAGCGCCATAAAATTAGTAAAATATGACTCAACTAACGCTCTACCTAGCCTTCGAAGCACTACTAGAGCTGAGAGGAGACTGGTATATTTACCTGCTATTAGTATCGATTTTGTCTATCACATTTCTTCATTATAATTTTTAAATCATAATAGGAAGATAATAGGCAATCCATAGTATAAAGAGACGACTGATTTTAGTGTACAAAGTTATTTTACATACATACATACATACATATAATCACGCCTTTATCCCTAATGGGGTAGGCAGAGCGCAAACGACCCAAACAAAGGTCGTCCCGCCACGTCTGACAAAGTTTTGAGGGTTATTTAAGATAGAATTCTAGGTATATTATTGTTGTGACAGGTTGTCAGCCCATCGCCTAAATTACAATATACTGAATCCTCGGATCCCTTAGCTGGATTTTACAGCATGCCCGGGAGGAAATGCAGCTGGCACATTCTATGTTTTTCTCTCGCTCCCAGACCAGCATGGAAGTAAAGATATTTTGATGTAGATTTATTTATAACATTATTTTGTACATCAAAATCGTTTCATCGACAATTTGGAAATTACATACAGCCTAACAACACGTTACTTTATGGCTGTCAAACTCTTGTTAAATTAGATAGCATGATAACGTATGTTATTGAATTGTGTGTATTATTCTTCTTAGTGAGTGTAGAGATGTTTTAGCTAGATGGTTATTTTCAGTATGTTTTTTAATTTAATAAAGTAACATTACTGTAGAAATGTCTTTGCCAAAATTAATTGTAGCTGTTCATGAAAACTGCGCCTGTCTCAGAATTTATTTTCATTAATGTGAATCTATCACTGAAGAATCGCAAAGGCAAAGGAAAAAAAATCTGCGCTTCACCAGAAATCACCAGGTACAAACGAGCTGTTAAAAATAACAACATTAGTAACAGGAGCAACTGAATACGAGACCTGTTACATAGACCCTAGGCCTAGCCGCTCCGTTGGAATTCCTTCGCGTTGACCGGTCCTGTGCGAGTGGAACAGCAACAGAACACCGTAAGATAGAAAGAGATAGAAGACGTGACCTACATCAATACGTGGACATTTTGCGCAAGAATGCAGTCAAGCTCGTGTGTGTGTGTACTGGGAAGTCATACATTATACAGTACGGGGCCTTAAATTATGCACATCGGGTAACTTCGGCTTAAGAGGCGCTCGTTGGTCAAAGCTTAGTGCTTATTCATTCTGATAACGAATGTTAAGCATAATCAACCATCGTGTCTAGTCCATGGATGCGTGCCTGATAGTTGTATAACAACACGAGCGTTTCCATGCTTCGGAAGACACGTTAAGCCGTTGATCCCAGTTAGTTAGTATTGTAGATATTAGTCGTTAAGCCATGTCAGAGCTTCGCGGCTTGGAAACTCTGACACTGGGTTGGCCACTAAGCTGGCAAAAGCCTGATCTAGGATTAGGTCTGGTTTCCCTTCTGGGTTGTGAAGGTCAGATGGCAGTCGGTCTGTGTTCACCAGCATCTTCGTTCAGGATTAGGAAGCCGACCCCGTAACATTCGGGAAAAGGCTAGGGAATGATGGCTTCGTTTGGTTTTGTAGAGCGTTATCTCTGTTGCTTTGTACAATGATTACAATACAATACAAATATTATATATTGGACATAAACAACACATTGTACAGAAACAAACATTAAAAAACAAAAGAGTACAATTAGGCGGCCTTATTGCTAGGGTATCAATTTCTGCCAGGCAACCTTTGGGTAAAGGAGTAATTTGCTAATATTATGATTGGCAAACATGACTATCTCTTTCCACGTGTCGATGTGCAACATTACTGGCCCCGTAGTGTACATTGAACTCTATGGGCAGTTAGGCAGTTAGTGCATATTGTTGACACGGTGTCGGACTGTCCGGCTAATGTTCGATTCTTTTGTATAGAGTTTAGTATTTTAGTCAACAAGTAAAGGATGCTAAATGACTAAAGAAAACTGAGTCAAATGCGTTTAAATGTTTTGTGTATTATACTGTTACAAATAAAGTTGTACTGTTAGAAAGTAAGTTTCTTCCATGCTGGCCCGGGAGCGAGAGAAAAACATAGAATGTACCAGCTGCATTTCCTCCCGGGCATGCTGTAAAAATCAGCTAAGGGATCCAATGGTTTCAGTATATTATAATTTAGGCGATGGGCTGACAACCTGTCACTACAGCAATATACCTACAAATATATCTTAAACAACCCTCAAAACTTTGTCAGACGTGGCCGAACGACCTTTGTTTAGGTCGTTTACGCTCTGCCTACCCCATTAGGGATAAAGGCGTGATTATATGTATGTATGTATGTAGAAATAAACTTGTTTAAAAAAATAGTTTAGATTATTTATTGGTAATCTTTCTTTTTTTTAAGCATTATGTTATGAGTCCAAATTCAATATTGTAGGTTAAGTTAAGTTAGCATCAGAAGAAGTGGTTTATTTTCTAGTATATTTGGGTAAAATTTTATAATTTTTTTCCGGAAGATATGATACATACATACTATCACGCCTGTATCCCTAATGGGGTAGGCAGATCGTAAACAACCCAAACCAAGGTCATTCCGCCACGTCTGACAAGTTTTGAGGGTTGTTTAAGATAGAACTGGATATTGCTGTAGTGACAGGTTGTCAGCCCATCGCCTAAATTACAATATACCCTCGAATCCCTTAGCTGGTTTTTACAGCATGCCCGGGAGGAGATGCAGCTGGCACATTCTACGTTATTCTGTCGCTCCCAGTCCAGCATGGAAGCTAATATTTGATGCTATAATTATATAAAAATAATACAAAGAATCACTTCTGGTACGAGCCTTAATGTACCAGAAGTCGATTTCTATATTATTTTTTATATAATAATGGCATCATAAATCTTCCGGGTAAATTTTATAAAATTTTACACAAATATACTAGAAAATAAACCACTACTTCCGATGCTAACTGTATAAAGCGATCTCAATATTGAGTAATATTAAGTATGGATTTGACAGGCTACATTGTACGATACGAACTCAAACAGTCACTCAGTCTCAAGTTCTGTTTATAATTACGGGCCTTAATTAGACGAAAATGACAAAACCTAATTTAAGAAACAAAACAAATTTTCAAAAATCTGCTGCGCCATGCATAGCTTTCATTTAACTTGGTATAGTTTGGTCAGGAGAGGCGTTCGCGTGCCAAGTTTGTTGGCTCGAGTCCAACAGTGCGGGTTGTTCCAAATATTCAAGCCAGCCAACTTGGCGCTTGTTAGCGCAGGCTGGACCATCCTGGCTGTTATGTAACTTTTTAATATAAAGCTGGATTTACCAAGGAGAACACTCGAAAATACAAATTTGCCCTTTAAGGTAGTTTGAATAAGCATATCATGGGAAAATTAAAAAAAATACAGATCTAGGAAATTAGTTCATGGCCTGCAATAAAAATTGCAACATTTAAAAATATTCTATTTCATTGGATGTAAAGTTGTTTTTATCAGTAAATTTGATATTCCTTCTAAACTATTAGGAGCGCTTTCACGGTTCCTTCTGGAAATTATCCGTATTATGATCATCTAAATCGCAACATAGCTTTTGATAATACGACTCGTAGTTTTTATAGAATTAGCATTTTTGACGCGGCAACGGACGTAACCGCCACGCCGTAGCGCGCGCTGATTTGAACGATATTCTAAGGCATTACGGGCGATGGTTGCTTATCTTGAAATCTACCTGCTCATCTCCGGCAGGATACACCTTAAAAACAAAATTTCGGTTCAACATCCGCTGGTTTGCGCGATGAATTGATTTTATTTACGTTTCTCAGCTGCACACGAAACAGTAAGAGAACGTCCATAAAGAAAAATACAATACAATACAATACAAAATTCTTTATTGCACAAAGAAACACAAACAACAGAAATAAAAAGGAACAAACGTGACAGTACAATATAGGCGGCCTTATTGCTAAAGCAGCAATTTCTACCAGGCAACCTTTGGGTATAGAAATTGTACAAGCAGAAAGCGGGATAGTGCATATTACTACATATAATACTTAGACAATATTTACACACTATTAAATAAATATTTCAATAAAAACAAATATACTGATACATATCTTATGATAAACTAATACATAATATATGCTAAATAAGATAGGATAAAATAGGTATCTGAAAAGAATATACAAGTATATGTCTACTTCAGGAAATGCCCCGTTACCCTTCTCATACGAAACATAATTCAAGCAGATCTCTCTTGGACTTTCCACAAACCCGCCCCAAAACCACCCCAAGATTGGGGTACGTTTGCCTCGACCCCGAACCCGTAGATATCAAAAGGTAATTCTTCAAATTGATCACCAACTCTTCAAGGGATCATCAGTAAGGATGACCTTATTTATAGGGGCCATTTTTAAAGACTTTCTTTATAATGGAACAGAAGCCATGCCAGGCAGTACTATGTTGTTCTTTCTGTCTAAGCTATATTTTCAGATCAGATTTTAAACAATTTTGTTCGACGATATTCTTAGTTCCATGCTGGACTGGGAGCGAGAGAAAAACATAGAATGTGCCAGCTGCATTTCCTCCCGGGCATGCTGTAAAAACCAGCTAAGGGATCCGAGGGTTTCTGTATATTGCAATTTAGGCGACAGGCTGACAACCTGTCACTACAGCCATATACCTACAAATCTATCTTAAACAACCCGCAAAACTTTGTCAGACGTGGCGGAACGACCTTTGTTTAGGTCGTGTACGCTCTGCCTACCCCATTAGGGATAAAGGCGTGATTAAATGTATGTATGTATAAAATATTCTGGTAAATAGACGAAGGATACTATATTTCACAACAGAAAAAATATCACTTTCCTACTACGGGAATAAAAAATATATTTTTCCGCGGTAAAAAGAAATCCACTGTGAAATCTTGATTCTATTTTTTTATTCAAATTCTAAGTTCAAATATTCCACTCCAAATTTATTTTATGACGAACTGTCTTACGCTACACTTTATATTTCAATATTATCAAAATTACTTCAATCGAAGCAACAAATTTCATAACTGAAACGTCGTTCACTATTACCGAGAGGGTAGTCAGATATTTTGACAGCAAATTACCATTAATTTACATAGAATTCAGCGAAAATAAACATATTTACCTAGCCAGTAGGTCAGTGCTTCCCAAAGCGAGGATCGAGATCCACTGATGGGCTGAAGGATTCAAGTGGGCAACAATTAAGGCCCAGCATTCCGTTTCGCAACAATTTCTCGTATTGTCGCAATTGTATGTTTATAGTAGCAAAATCTAGAGAACATCGCTGTATTTTTTTTAATTTTCTTCATATTAATATAGTTTTTTCAGAGGGATTTACAGTCCCAAGCAGCAGTCGTAAATTTCTACCGGAAACTAAATGATCGCTTTAAAATTGTAGATATAACCTTCTTTTTCTTATCGTATCGATAGGTTTTGGCGAACAATTATAACATTCTGAAAATGTAGAATCTAGGTAAAACTTTCCTTCTTCTTTTCAGTGTGTCAATGAAAGACCGTGAGAGACCAGATAATTAACAAAGTCGTTGTTCTACTCAAGAATCCAATCGCTAAGAAGAAGAAGGAGAGGATATCCTGCACTCAGCTTTGAGAACCATTGCGAGGTATTTCAGGAGTCCCGTCTAGACGTTCAATTATTTGATTACAGTTCGGTTATTCTAGTAATCTAGATAGTTATAGTTAATCTTAACGAGTTCTAAAATGTTTTGACTTTGATTCCTGTCGGCCACTCGGTAAATGGCCTAAGTTATAGAGTGATAAATTGATAAGTGAAATTTATTTTATTTGCTTTGAAATATTCCAATTTCAATTATTAAGAAATAATGTATTTGGCACTATTATAGAGAAAATTGTTTAGTTATACAGGCAGATTTTATAAAAGGTGTAAATGAGGATTGCTCAGTCAACCTAACTGAACAACATTTTATTATTATAATTTATTATAAACATTCCCACAAATCTTAAAAACTATTACATAGTCCCTCAAAACTGTATGAACAGTTTGTCTGAGAGATCAACGAGTCTCAATAACCTTAATTTTGATAGTAATAAATTAATTATTTAAAAAATTATCATTTTTGTAAGAAAATTCTTTTTAGAAATAAACAGTGTTTTAGTCACTTTTTTTTTCATTTCCTGAAAGAATTTATTTGTGATAGTTATTCGGTTTCGTTGACTGAACAACCTTTAACCTATTTCAAGTTATAGCTGGGTTTGTACTTTTTGGTGTATTTGTGATAGACAGTTTCCAAAGTTCGTACATACAATTAACTAGATAGTTCGTAAAGTAAACCCATGATTCACCACAAAAACTTGTACAAAATGAAACAAACAAAAAGAAACTCACTACTTTCAATAACAAATACTAAGGCAACATAACCATAGATAGCATAGCCCTAACGACCATCATAATATCACGTGGTACCGGCGTGCCAGAGTGAGACAGAGAAAGCAAGGAATGCTGTGCGAGTGAGCGGGACAGCTATAGGGTAGCCTTGACCCGCGCCATGTTTCGGAACTGAGTAAAATGGCGCGTAACTTTTGTAAGAAGATGGCATGGGAAGATGGTGTTTTGTTTTATTTTATGAGGTTGCTCTTTGAAAGTACAAGAATTTCTAGATTCTATTTGGTCAAAATTATGTGTTTTTGCAGATAGATGGATGATTTACATACATACATATAATCACGCCTTCATCCCCAATGGGGCAAATAGAGCGTAAACGATCCAAAAAAGGCTGCTCCGCCACGTCCGACAAAGTTTTGAGGGTTATTTAAAATGTCTTGATTTATAGGTGGAGTGACAGCCCATCGAATAAATTGCAATATACTAAAACCCTCGGATCCCTTAGCTGGTTTTTACACCATGCCAGGGCGGAAATGCAGCTGGCACATTCTATGTTTTTCTTTCGCTCCTAATCCAGCATCATCTCCCTAGCCTTATCCCGTTACCTCACGAGGTTGGCTACCTAATCTAGGGGATTGAACGATGGTACCGGTTTTACACAGAGTGACTGCCATCTGACCTCCGCAACCCAGAAGGGAAACCAGACCCTATCCTAGATTAGATCAGGCTCAAGATTGAGAGCAATATTATGGGTGTATTTGACAGGCCTTATTGTACTAAAATTACATTTATGATACGAACTCAAACTAGCTGTTAGTCTCCAGTGCTGTTATCAATATGAGCTTTAAAACCCATTTGTATTTATATTTTACCATGGAGAAGTAAAAACATAGAATAATTCTGTACATGCACGAACATATAGTAAAGGCCGAACACTATTTAATTACCTTAAAATATAAACAATAGAAACGTGATTTTATGAATATTTAGGTTTATTTATTAATTTTATATTTAGTTTGTAGAATATTTATTTTTTATGAAATAAGGGCAAAGGAATGATGATAATGGTGATAATTTTTTTATTATAACCAATATTACATAAATATTACAACATATTTAATTAAAGTAAAAATAATATAAAACTGCGTTTGTCTACGACGTAGCCAGCCGTAGCTAATCTCTACAAATGCTACGACTACATCATCATCTCCCTAGCCTTTCTCAAGAAGTTGGCTATCTTATCTAGGGGACTAAACGAGTGTATTGGTTTTTACACAGAGCGACTGCCATCTGACCTTCGCAACCCAATAGAGAAACCAGACACAATTATAGATAAGGCTTTAGAGTGACCAACCCAGCTGTCAGTTTTCAAGCCGCCAATGCTTAGCACTTGCCTCTGACATGGCTTTACGACTAATATCTACGGTGTAAAACTATAATAACCGGGGCCAACGGCTTAACATCAATGATATTATATATAGGTAGATACGTTACCAACGCGCGAAACTCGTGCCGTTAAATGGTCCCAAATTGTGACCATTTTAGGCAGTCGAGCTAAACTGATTACTGCTATCTGTTTCACTCTTACGCTTTGCCTATTTTGTGTCGCACTCAGCGTTTGTTTAGATATGCAATGTTATAAATATTTATGTATATGTGTCGCGGAACAATTAAAATGTGCGTGCAGTATGAACGTAACGTATCTTTCTTAAAATATCATTGCTAAACATGCCTTCCGAAGACCTTCTGAAAGGGAGGCAGCGGCGCTTTCCACTACACCACCGGGCTCTTATTGCAAATATAACGAAATAAGTACAAAATCATCATTAGAGAGCGGATCCGGATCGGAGTAGCTATTGTTGGAAAAGTATGGATATAACTAATCTATTATATGTAATGTTTTATTCACGATTTATTTGTTGTTACTGTAATCTGTCAAGTGCTATCGAGTCCCATCCCGGTGACATACCTACCTACCCTACAGTTCACCCATTTTACCCTATAATGAAAATTAAATCAAGATAGTGGTATGGACAAATTTCACCTATCTATTGAAGTATCGAACCACGCGCTAATATTCAGCAAATATGACTAAGCTTTGATCTAGGACTAAAATAATAATAACAGATACAAAATCAATACGATATTTTATGAACTGTCAACAAATTACTCCGAGGTCGAATAAAAATCAATATAAGGTCGAGTAAATTTGGAAAGCCGAGACGCGCAAACGAGACCTTTAATTGCTATTTCGGCTGAGAGAAGTATAGTACTTATCTCTCATTTTGCGAGGAAATTATGACAGTACATTTAAAAACAAACATCAAACTTGCGATTACTTCATAATATTTCCACATTTAAGATTTTCATGGCGCACTCATTCCATTTTGTAATTTTAAAAAGTTGTATGCGCATGTAACCTTAAAATAATTAAAATGTGAACTAAAAACATACATACATACATAAAATCACGCCTTTATCCCTAATGGGGTAGGCAGAGCGTAAACGACCTAAACAAAGGTCGTTTCGCCACGTCTGACAAAGTTTTAAGGGTTTTTTAAGATAGATTTTATACGTATATTGCTGTAGTGACAGGTTGTCAGCCCATCGCCTAAATTACAATATACTAAAACCCTCAGATCCCGTAGCTGGTTTTTACAGCATGCTCGGGAGGAAATGCAGCTGGCACATTCTATGTTTTTTTCTCACTCCCAGGCCAGCATGGAAGCCAAAAACACCCAAACCATACTGATGTGTCCTTATAGACCTAAGTCACTAATGAAGCGGTCGTTAATTGAATTGTTGGCGTTTGGAGAGATTACTGGTGTAGTGCGAATATGAGGACCGAAAAGAGTGAAGAGTGTAGATTTTTTTTTTTTTATAATGAATGTGTTTTTCGAGCAAATGGGAGAAAAGTACTTTATATCCCAATACCGTAGATTATCAAGAGCCCGGTGGTGTAGTGGATAGGGGCCGCTGCCTCCTGAACGGGGAGGTTGTGGTTCAAATCACACCACGTGCCAATGTGTTTTTCGGTTTTAGAAGTTCGTTTATTCGGCGCTTTTTCCGTGCTTCGGAAGGCACGTTAAGCCGTTGGTCCCGGTTAATATCGTTTAATACCGTAGATATTAGTCGTTAAGCCATATCAGAGGTCAGTGCTAAGCATTGACGGCTTAAAATTTTGACCTAATGTGGTATTGGGTCTGGTTTCCCTTTAGAGGTCAGATGGCAGTCGCTCTGTGCAAAAAACAGTATCCTCGTTCAATTCCCTAGATTAGGTAGCCGACCCCGTGAGATACGGGATAAGGCTCGGGAGATGATGATCGTAGATTATAATACCAATTACATAATAACGTCTTTATTTATTACGAGTGGGTGGAAAACGGAGACAAGTAAAGTGCTGGTATTTCTATTTTCGACTTAGCATCAACAATCGAAGGGAAATCAGAACAATTGATTAGCTTTCAAGACGGCCTAAACATACAACAGTCATTCAAAATTCATGAATTTTCTAATAAATCATAGTTTGTATTTACTTGCTTAGAATTTGGGCATAATCTATGTAACAAGGTAAATCTAATTAATACCAAAAACTGTGACTTAATACCAAACGATTAAATAGCAATCCAAAGCATACCGGGTGTAAGGGACAGCATCTCGCAAAACCGCAAACTGATAGGGGTTGATCAGTCATTGACACTGAACAACTTTCATCAGGAAATTCTTTTAGAAAGTGAAAAAAAAAGAATACCTTCTTCATACAAAATGGCCACTTCAATAAGATTTTATTTACGGAAAAGCAAAAAAAACAATCACTTCGTATTTTCGGTCTTATTTTGTTTATGCTTAATATTTTCAAACCAAACCTAATTAGAAGCATATACATGATTCATTTGGTTATGTGTACGAAGTTTGGTAAAGTTTCGTTTTACTGTTTAGGAATAAAAGCGAAACTACTTTTGTATGGGATTTCACTACTCCGGAGAGGACCATTATAACTATAATTGATAATATAAGATCATTTGTACAAACTTTCCTGTAGCAAGAAATCAAACCCACGATCTCAACGCACCACTACTGCACCACAGAAGCAGTCAAACTAACAAATAGAAAATTCACTGTAGTCACACTAGCTACTAATCTAGTAAAATAGGTCTCTGGGGACCATTTTCCGGGCCCTTGTTGAAATGCAGAGCGCCTGTTTTAATGAAACATTTAGCGAATACCTGCGAACTAAGTACACGTGAAAATAAATACCTACGTAATTTAGTAGCTGAAAACTGTGAAATGAACCTATCAATTTAGTTATCATCTGAATATGTGAAGCACTTTTTTATACTGATCTTGGAGAGCTAAAAATAATATAATAAAACCAGCTGATACATTAAGGCTAGTATTTACGAGTATGAAGCGATATCAAAATTGAGAGCAATATTAAGTATGGATTTGTCGGGCTAGTTTGTACTGAAATAACATTTCTGATACGAACTCAAACTCGCTGTCACTCATGAGAGCTGATTATAAATACGGCCCTTAAAGTACTATTCTGAAAATTGCAGTTTAGGTGATGAACAAATTAGTAGTTTCTTCCATGCGTGCTTGGGAGCGATAGAAAAACATAGAATGTGCTAGCTACATTTCCTCCTGGGCGTGCTGTAAAAACCAGCTAAGAGAGATGAGGGTTTCAGTACATTGCAATTTAGGCGATGGGCTGATAACCTGTCACTACAGCAATATAGTACCTACAAATCTATCTGAAGTAACCCTCAAAACTTTGTCAGACCTGGCGGAATGACCTTTGTTTAGATCGTTTACGCTCTGCCTGTCCCATTAGGGATACAGGCGTGATTATATGTATGTTAATTAGTAACACTATAGTAACTCCCCTCACTCGCCTATAGTAATGGTCATACATTTTGTGTGAGGTGTTAATGCCTTTTTTAATACGGTTGGTGCTCTACCTACCCCTGAAGGGTTAAAGGCAATATGTTGATCATGTAATAAAATGAACGTAATTGAATATAGTTGAAAATTTAATAAAACGAAGTAGCTTTCGCTACATATTGACAGAGACTAAAATTGAATTTAAAAACCAATAATCAACAATTTAGAAGGCGCAGAATCGTCGACCCCTCTGAGTTTGTTTGCCACTTCTTTCTTATACAATGTTATTACTATTTTTTACACACTTGCAGAGTTTTCAATTTTAAAGAAAAAGTAGTAGAAACCACATAATCAGCTGTGATGAAGAAATGGGTTGCTCAGTCAACGAAACTGTACTAATTTCAACGGGAAATTCTTTCAGGTGATAAAAATCAGACAATTTGTATGAACAAAACATCTTTTTTTTCACTTCCTGAAAAAAAAAAATTGCTGAGTTTTTAAGTTTCGTTGTCTGAGCAACCCCTATCAGTTTCCGGGACGCTGACCTTTATACCCCGTATTTACATTTCGTTGTATTCTTCTTTCTTTTTTAACTAAAGTAGAAGTAGGTAGGAATATATTTTATATTCATGCCATCAAAAGTCCGATGGTGTAGTGGATAGAGCCGCTGCCTCCTGAGCGGGGAGGTCGTGGTTCAATATATTATTTGAACCACGACCTTACGATAGAATAGAATAATTTATTAGGTCAAAATTTATTAATTACATGTCATATCTAGTTGCAATATTTAAAACTAAACTTAAAATATAACACTACATTTGTTTTCATTATTACAACCACGTAACAATGTGTTTTTCGATTTTCATACGTACGTTTATACGGCGTTTTTTTCTGTGCTTCGTAAAGCACGTTTAGCCGTTGTTCCCGGTTAATATCGTTTAATACCTCTGTCTCTCTAGACAGAGGCATTAACTGGCCTCTGCCAGTGCTAAGCATTAGCGGCTTGAAAACTCTGACCTAATTAAGGATTGGGTCTGGTTTCCCTTCTGGGTTGCGGAGGTCAGATAGCAGTCGCTCTGTGTAAAAACCAGTACCCTCGTTTAATACCCTAGATTAGGCAGCCTACCCGTAAAATACGGGCGGGATGAGGTTAGGGAGATGATGATTCAGGCCACCAAAAAGCCCTAACCCTTGAAAGCTAGAAGTTCTTTTCGAATCACGATCAAATCACTTCTTGGTAATACTTTACCTTGCCCGACCCAAGCAAGTTTATTTAACTCATCAATCACTATTATAACAGTTCTTTGTCACACCCGTGCTTACCTTTAATATTTTTTTACCCGACTGTCAAGGAAGGATAATGTTTTTCGCGCGTACAGCATCCCGCAAACTGATAGGGGTTGCTCAGTCAACGATACTGAACAACTTCCACCAGGTAATTCTTTCAGGAAGTAAAAAAAATAATTGGTTTTATCATACAAATTGTCTGATTGAGGTGGATATTTTATATGGAAAAGCCAATTTTTACTTTCACTTCCTGAAAGAATTTCTCGGTAGAAGTTGTTCAGCGTCGTTGACTGAGCAACCCCTATCAGTTTGCGGGACGCTGTCCCTTACACCTGGTATCTTCGAAACTGCTAGATAGAATGCAACAATTCAGGTATCATTAGATTGTTCTCAAGCACCCGAGTGTTCTAAGATGGTATAATTTTATAAAATTGAAAATGGCGGATTTTAGGCGCTAAATTGTACGTTTTCAAATATATTTTTTTCGACTTTACCTATCGAGTGGGATATTAATTAAAAGGAGATTACATAAATATATCCATACTAATATTATAAATGCGAAAGTAACTCTGTCTAGGTGCCTGTTTGTTGGTCTTTTACGCCTAAACGGCTGAACGGATTTTGATGAAATTTGGTAAGGTGATAGATGGTAACTTGGACACGGACATAGACTGTATATAATCACGCCATCGTACTTAGGGGGTAGGTAGTAGGCAGAGAACTGAATTTAGTAAATGTTCTTAACCAATTTTGATGGGACTCACCATCGTTACGTTTTCGGACCCTGCAGATAATCACGGGTGGATGAAGGAGTTTTACTCCTTAAAAGACGAAGTCGCGGGTAAAAGCTAGTATGATTCATACTCGTAGAAGCATGTTAATTTTTTTTAGTGAAACACCAGTCGGGTTGACTGAATTCTTTTTAAAAATACTTTTTTTGTCATGGATTTTATCTTGATTCTAGTAAAGGTCAGAGGTGACAGAGACAGAGTCGTTGACTAGATTGAAATTGTCTTTTGTTGAGTGCATGTTACCGTTGCGTTATATTTTATGTTATGGTCATCAGAGATGTCACATATTAATACTGAAAATTTATTTCAATGATGATCAATTATGTTTTACATAAAGGATAAGGATAAGATAAGGGATCAGAGGGTTTCTATATATTGCAATATAGGCGATGGGCTGACAACCTGTCACTCCAGCAATATACCAACAAATCTATCTTAAAAATCCCTCAAATTTTTGTCAGACGGGGCGGAATGACCTTTGTTTGGGTCGTTTACGCTCTGCCTAACCCATTAGGGATAAAGGCGTGACTATATGTATGTATGTATGTTTTACATTCTTGTCAATGTTTATGTATATTTCATTATATAAATACAAAAACGCAGGTAACATATATACGAGTACATATAATCACGCCTTCATCCCCAATGGGGCAGCGTAAACGGCCCAAACAAAGGCCGCTCCGCCACGTCCGACAAAGTTTTGAGGGTTATTTAAGACGTATTTGTAGGTATATTGCTGTAGTGACAGGTTGTCAGTCCATCACCTAAGTTACAATATACAGAAATCCTTAGCTGCTTTTTACAGCATGCCCGGGAGGAAATGTAGCTGGCACATTCTATGTTTTTCTCTCGCTCCCAGGCCAGCATGGAAGAAGAGGTAGTGTCGTATCATTTTACTTAAATCTTCCATGCTTAAAAACCAGCTAAGGGATCCGAGGGTTTCAGTATATTGTAATTTAGGCGATGGGCTGACAACCTGTCACTACAGCAATATACTTACAAATATATCTTAAATAACCCTCAAAACTTTGTCAGACGTGGCGGAACGACTTTTGTTTGGGTCGTTTACGCTCTGCCTACCCCATTAGGGATAAAGGCGTGATTATATGTATGTATGTATGTACTACCTCTAGACCTGAAGGAAATAATTTAAAGCAACCTTTCGAGCTACTTAGCCTATAATTTGTGTAACAACTTTCAGAACCGGTACGTAACATATTCTGAAAGTTTCAGTAAAGAAAATAATAACCTTTGTGATATTTCTAGTCGTAATCATACTTTTAAGAACGAAACACAAAAAACATTAAATTTGTATATTATAGAGATCAACCTTTTAGAAATAATGAAAATGCTCTCGATTCTAGATTTGCCAACAAAAACTAAAGTTAAAATCTATTTGTCACTTTCAGACTGATAACATTCGAAAAGGACAGGAGATCTATTCTCTCCGAATTTTAATTTATAGTCGGTGGTTTTATGCGTTATCTGTCATTTTTATCCGCCGTCATATGATATGGCGGATAAAATTGACAGAAATACTGCGGAAACGTGCAAATGCGCGTCAAAGTCTAACGGACAAAGTGTAACACCATAGAATATAAATCACCTGTCCTTTGTTAATTTTATTATTTTGAAAGTGACAGATAGATTTTAAGTTTTAGTTTTAGCCGGTGCAATCTAGAAACGAGCCCAAGAGTTTTTAAATCTAGATATCTGAAGTTCTGAGTTTCCGTTAAATGTTTGTAAACATTTCCAAACATAGTTGTACCTGACTACTATAATTTACGTAACATCGTTATAACCTAACCGACTTATGTTAAAGGCCATTATGTCCTAACAAAGTTCTTGAAGTTAGCGTCAAAGTTTCTAAACAGAAGTTTGGTATAATGCCACTTTTGTCTTGTTGGACACAACTTTTTAAAAGGCGATGAAATTTGGACACTTTTTTCTCCTGAAACTAATTTTCAGGGAAGTTACAATAATGCTTTTGACGAAAGAAAGAAGCTATTCAATCTGAAATTCTTAAGATGACGATACTAGCCAAGTGGCGCCTCCAAAAAGTCACTAAAAACGCAGTGAATAGAAAAACTGGTACAACAGATTCAAGTAATAGTAATTAAGATAATTTAGAACTTTATAAATTAGCGATTCATAGTTCGTTGTAGTAACAGGAACAAAAAATGCGAGTAACGGCCACCACCGGCAATTACTTCACTGCGTCTTCAGTGAATTATGTTTTTTTTACTAATGGTGGCATCACTTGGCTATTGTCGTCACCTTAAACGTCTGTTCGTGTGAAAATCTTCATTGGAAACCTTTTGGGGGCGGCTTTTGTGTAGAAGTCACAATGTATTTAATTTGCCAGGTATACAAAAGAAATTGAATATTCAAATTACTTTTGAATTTTCCACAGTAACTTATGATCACCTTAGACTTTTGTTTATACTTCCATGCTGTATTATAGGACCAATAAAATAATGTGCCAGCTCATTTCCCTTTCTGATTTACTTTTAAAGCCAGTAAAGGTCTCTGAGTATAGCAATTTCGCAAAAGAGTAGTGCAAAATGCTCAGACTGGGAAAAAGTGAAACATAGAAACATATATTCACGCCTTTATCCCTAATGTGGTAGGCAGAGCTTAAACGACCTAAACATAGGTTTGAGGGTTATTTAAGATAGATTTTGAAGGTATATTGCTGTAGTGATAGGTTGTCAGCCCATCGGCTAAATTGCAATATACTGAAACCCTCGGATCCCTTAGCTGGTTTTTACAGTATGCCCGGGAGGAAGTGCAGATTCTATGTTTTTTTTCGCTCCCAGTCCAGCATGGAAGAAAAAGTTTATCATATTACGTATATATACATAAAACCTACTTTCTCTTACTTATAATAATATTGTATTATTAATATACAATAATATTTTCTTATATAATAATATTTTAAAAGTGATCATATTCTAATTCATATATCTGACAATTGTTTTATAAGTTTGACATAAAAAATATCTGACTGTTAATATTGACTGTAAAATTTAAAGTATGTGCTTAGGTAATTTATTTTAGTGTTAAGCATAGTTAATTAGGTGCAAACCTGTTATGACTGTGTACTTGAATGTTTAATTTATAAATAAATGAAATGAAATGAAAATGAAATTTTACATACATACATACATACATACATAAATCACGCCTTTATCCCTTACGGGGTAGGCAGAGCGTTTAACGCCTCGTAAAAGGCGCTTTCGCCACGTCTGACAAAAATTGAGGGCAATTTTAGATTGTAATATGTATTGCTTTAGTGACAGGTTGTCAGCCCATCGCCTAAATTACAATACACTGTAACCCTCGAGTCCCTTTTGCTGACTTCAACAGCATGCCCGGGAGGAAGGGCAGCTGGAACATTCTATGTTTTTCTAACTCTCCCAGTCCAGCATGGCAGAAATAATAATATTTTGATGGTAATATTTACGTCCCAGATAATCAAGTTTTCATCAGACTGATATTTTACTACTACGGCTTCAATATTGAAAATCCCTACATATTTCTATAGGATGAGAATATTGGTATCTACCCACACATATGACGTAAAATTATTTTGTATCTAATAACGTTATCATATTTTTTTACATGCAAGAAAAAAATGGAGGAACATTGATTAAATATACCTAAGTATGAAGTTAGAGATCGAAAGTAACATGAATCTAGTATCAACCAGTGTTGTATAGTTCTGAAACCCTTCCGCTAAACATAATTTTATTTTAATACATACATACATACATATAATCACGCCTTTATCCCTAATGGGGTAGGCAGAGCGTAAACGACCCAAACAAAGGTCTTTTCGCCACGTCTAACAAAGTTTTGAGGGTTATTTAAGATAGATGTAAGTATATTGCTGTAGTGACAGGTTGTCAGCCCATCGCCTAAATTACAATATACTGAAACCCTCAGATCCCTTAGCTGGTTTTTACAGCATGCCCGGGAGGAAATGCAGCTGGCACATTCTATGTTTTTCTCTCGCTCCCAGGCCAGCATGGAAGAAATTATTTTACATGGAAGATTTTTTTTTTATTTATTATTTTAATAATTTAAACAAATTATTTAATTATTATTGAATATTTGCATACCAATAGTTGGTGCACCACGCCTGTATTACACATCTTGTGATTGTATCTACACTGTAATTTAACCGTGTGTGTCTGCAAATAAATGTTTTCATTTCATCGACTTAACAAATTAATTGACTGCCTCCGTGGTCTAGTGGCTACTGCCATGGACTCCCGATCCGGAGGTCCTGGGTTCGATTCCCAGGGAGGAAACACAAAGTTGATATTTGAGAATTTATCACTTTGTGAATTTTTTCGTGTTAGGACATTACAGGCTGAATCACCTGATTGTCCGGAAAGAAAATGATTTCGTGCTTCGGAGGGCACGTTAAGCCGTCGGTTCCGGTCGCTGTCTTTGATAGTGGTCGTTATTCAAACCATGTCAGACGCCTGATAGTTGTGCTACTAGTCGGTTTTAAAACTCTAACACCAGGGTTCATCGGGTCGATAGTCTCGATACCCACTCGACAGAAGAAGACAAATTAATTTTAAAGGTCAAACTGACAAAGTAGTCTAGCAAATGCGGCTTAAACTTACTAATCGCAAATTTACGTCATAGGTAAGGCCTGGAACATAAAGATAGCAATAATGGTTCATATCCTGAAGCAATAAAACCTTGGTTTAGGGTTCAGCCGTAACTTTTTAACACATCTACTGCGAGGAACTAACTTTGGCACAGATTTTACGATCCACTTTCTTTGAGAAACGATGTAGGTTTGGTTGTAGTTTTGTCACAAAATATAATATAATAGTTGTGCTAAACTTAATAAGAGACCGTTGCACTAAAAACTTTATAATAAAAAGTACAAACAATCCTACTTGATTTGTTGTAATGTACTATTTTAGGGAGGTCTTCTTCTTCATAGCGAGTGGATTCTCGAGTCAAACGACCCGATGAACTCTGGTGTCAGTTTTTTGACCGCCTAGTAGCACAGCTATTAGGCCTCTGACATAGTTTGAGTAACGACGACTATCAAAGACAGCGACCGGGACCGACGGACTTTTCGTACGAACGACGATGAACTCTTTTCGGACAATCAGGTGATTCAGCCTGCAATGTCTTAACCAAACTCGAGAAAACCTCACAAACTGATAAATTGAAAAATATCAACTTTGTGTTCCCCCCTGGGAATCGAACCCAGGACCTCCGGATCGAAAGGTCATGGCTCTGACCACTAGACCACGGAGGCAGTTAAGGAGGAGGTAAGGTAGAGGTTCTGAAGATTGAGAAGAACTGATGAAGACAACGCTTGCTCATTGGGTAGAGCGATGGAACGGTACTCCAAACCTGCAGGTTCAAATCCCGCGTAAGCGTTAGGTTTAAAATTATCATAATCTGTTGTTCGATATTCCACAGAAAAAAAACTGTTATGTGTTTTTGAACCATTATGAAGTATAACAAAAAAAACATTTTTAATAACATTTTAGGCTTTTGAATTTACTTAAAAATGAAATTGTTAGTTTGTCGGATAATTTATTGATATTAAAGTGAGATCGGATTGACGGTTCCATTAAAAAGTTATAATTGGTTTTGTATTTTCTAGACTAACAAGAACATAATGGAAGTCTGGAGTTAAATCAAGGACAATTCTTAATAAGTTGTAGGTATTTTGCGTCACACATAAAAAAACATACAAACAAAACACACATTTCCTTTAAGAAATAGTACTTGGAGCATTGGTTTGAATCTTCGTGACACGATATCAAAGGTAATATCCGAAAACCCCGATTTTGCTTTACCTCTTCAGGTAAGTGTTATCATAAGACAGACTGCGTGGTTCCTGAAGATTCCAGCTCAGCTTAGTGGTACGTATTATAGGCTCGTATTTATAAAGAGATCTCAAGACTGAGAGCAATATGGATTTGACAGGTCAATATGTACTTAAGGATTGTATTTTTGAAGCAGTCTCAAACTTGAGAGCAATATTAAGTATGGATTTGACAGGCCAGTTTGTACTGAAATGTCATTTCTGATACGAACTTAAACTCGCTGTAAGTCTCAAGTGCTGATTATAAATACGGGCCTAACAGTAACATTTTCGTTATCATAGTGATATGTCTATGAATTCATAATGACCTGGAATGTTGTGAAAAAATAAAAGATGAACACTTTTTAAGATGTGCAGTCTCTGTCTACACCGTATTTTTTAACATACGGAAATACTAATAAACCTTTTATCTTCCGCAGATGTGCCCATAACATGGTGGCCGAACAACCACGCAGTGCTGCCGTGCTTTGCGCCCCTCGCAGACAGGCTGCAGCCGCGTAGGCCTCCGCCCCCACTGGACGACGACCAACCCAGAGCCCGGACCTACATGTGGAAGAAGGGGGATGACGAGCTCAAGGGCTATGCTAAAAGGTAAAGACGTTCTCCTTATTCTTTCAAGTCGATTGCAACACTAATATTTAAGGACAGTTGGAGCCATTTTACTTTACTTTTCGCTTCCCACACAAGCATGGAAGTGACAATTCAAACGTAAAATTATCAAATTAAATCCTAAATAGACACTCATAACCTTCCAGACCAAACTTGAATTTTGAAGTGCTTTAGATCACACGAACATTAATTACCTACTTGACTTAACCCTTAAGAGGTCGTTGTCAAGGGTGGCGAGGGACAGAGTTTAAAATCGTTTTGTATTGTTTAATTAGTACCTTAAAAATACAGGGTGTGAGCACAGCTTAATGTAATCTGATAAGGGTTGCTCAGACAACGAAACTGGACAACATTTACGAGGAAAATCTTTCAGGAAATGTTCTTTTTCTTTTCATTCAAAATGACCACCTTCGTATTGGAAACCCAATATTTTAAATTCAGTTTCGAATTCAGTTTCGTTGCAGAACATAATAGATTAAATTAACTTTATAGCACCCCTGTCAGTTTTGCGGTAGTCTGTTTTATAGTCTTCATACATCCTGTATAATTTAATTAAATTTTTTCAATTCTTTGTGATGTAAACTTCAATTAACTATACCAACGCCAGTCGATTCGCAATTCAAGTGGCAACGTTCTGGACTTTGTGATAGTTACGCGTTCCATCGACGTGATAAGAAGAAAAACTATACTTAAACGTATTTTATTTTTTCCAGGGTTTCACCTTCAGGTGCCCTGGAGGTGTCAAGAAAAGTGCGGAAGGAAGGCGAGGGCGTCTACCAGTGTATGGTGCGCCACCTCGGTGGGGTCGTGCTGGGGTATCCCACACATTTGAAGTTTGCATGTAAGTGTCTTTAAGAGAATCACCTTCAGGAGATTTTAGGCGCCTTCAGGTGCCATCAGGTGCCTACAGGTCCCCTTAAGTGCCTTCAAGTGCCATCAGGAACCTTCGGGTGCCATCAAGTACCCACAAGTGTCTTCAAATTCCTTCAGAAGCGCTGACGGTGTCAAGAAGAGTGCGGAAGGAGGATGAGGGCATCTACTGGGCCAGTGCATGGTACGCCACCTGGTGGGATCGTGCTGGGTTATGGGTTATCCCACACATTTGAAGTTTGCATGTAAGGGTATGACTTTTAGAAGTCTGGTTGTAAGAAGGAACCTTGAAAAGGTAAAACCAAAGATACTTTGATCAAATCAGAAATATGCTGGAGAAAGATTAGGTCAGGTCAGGAGTACATACCATAAAATGTTGCGCGTGCAAGTGCTTGAAGAGATTGATGAATGTAGATCTTCTTAGCGAGTGGATTCTCGAGTTGAACAATGACCCGAAGAACCCTGGTGTCAGAGTTTCAAACCACCTATAGTAGGACATCTATAAACCCTCTAGCATGGTTTCAGTAACACCACTATCAAAGAAAGCGACCGGGAAGGACGGCTTAACGTGCCCTCCGATTCACGGAATCCTTTTACTTTTCGAACAATTAGGTGATTCAGGCTGCAATGTCCTGACCAAACTGGGGAAAACCTCACAAAGTCATAAATTGACAAATATCAACTTTGTGCCCCCCCTGGGAATCGAACCCAGGACCTCCGGATCGTAAGCTCATGGCTCTGACCACTAGACCACGGAGGCAGCTGTGAATGTAGATGAAACGAAAGTAATCGTAGTTTGCAAGGATCGTATTTCACTAAGATGTGATCTGTGCCTCCTTGTATTTGAACGCCAACGAGTACATACATACATATAGTCACGCCTTTATCCCTTATGGGGTAAACAGAGTGTAAACGAGCTAAACAAAGGTCGTTCCGCCACATCTGACAAAGTTTTGAGGGTTATTTAAGATAGATTTGTAGATATAATGCTGTAGTGATAGGTTTTCAGCCCATCGCCTAAATTGCAATATACTTAAACCCTCGAGTCCCTTATCTGGTTTTACAGCATGTCCGGAATGAAATGCAGCTGGCACGTTCTATGTTTTTCTCTCACTCCCAGTCCACCATGGAAGAATCGCAGTCCAGCATGGAAGAACGAGTAGTTTTCAAATAAACTTGACCGACTTCCACATCTCGAGCTGTTTTATTGTAATTTACTTGTCTATCGTTCAAATAGAGGTAGAGAAGACATTAAGTATTATAGTTATTGTCTTTGGCCGCAAATAAATTAGCCATAACCATTCTTCCATGCTGGACTGGGAGCGAAAGAAAAACATAGAATGAATGTGCCAGCTGCAATTCCTCCCGGGCATGATGTAAAAACTAGCTAAGGGATCCGAGGGTTTCAGTATATTGCAATTTAGGCGATGGGCTGACAACCTGTCACTATAGCAATATACCTACAAATCTATCTTAAATAACCCTCAAAACTTTGTCAGACGTGGTGGAACGACATTTATTTGGGTCGTTTACGCTCTGCCTACTCCATTAGAGATGAAGGCGGGATTATATGTATATATGTATGTGAATTAGCCATGTTTGATAAAACAAAGCAAATAAAGTGTGTCCCAAAGGGCCATCTCGAGTTTCTGTGATATTCGGTTTCTTGCAAAGCTTCACTTTGTATTTACATAACTTAAAATAACATAAAAATACTTTATTGCACGTAAAAATACAACATACAACACAACATAACAGCCAAAGACAAGTATACATGCTGGACTGGGAGCGAAAGAAAAACATACAATGAATGTGCCAGCTGCATTTCCTCCCGGGCATGCTGTAAAAACCAGCTAAGGGATCCGAGGGTTTTAGTGTATTATAAATTAGGCGATGGGCTGACAACCTGTCACAACAGCAATATACCTCCAGATCTATTTAAAATAACCCTCAACACTTTGTCAGACGTGGCGGAACGACCTTTGTTTAGGTCGTTTACGCTCTGCCTACCCCATTAGGGATAAAGGCGTGATCATATGTATCTATGTATGTAATTTTAGCATTAACAGCTCTGTTTTTTAGTTTTGTAAATTGGCAACTACGAGCATAAAAATATCTTGACCTACCTCTTAGTTAATATTTCACTCCGATGCGATTAAAATCCATCACGACCTTCGGCTTAACGTTCCGACGCTCTAACCAACTGAGCAACCGAGTCTTTTCGAGAATCTGCGTTACTGCCACTAAAACCCTCTACCGCATAGAATGTACCAGGTGCTCCTCTTTGCAAGGATACAGTTAAACCTATTAAGATGCTGACTGAGACTGATTATTTTATATTTTTTTAAAAGATTATTGCAACAACTTAACACAGAGAAAAACTTTCTATGTTTGTTAACTTTATCAACTTTAAAATTATTTAGGTAGAAAGAAAACTATGCTTGGATGAAATACTAGGAAATATCTTACTCCCAGTTTACCTCTTACCAGCTGAGGGATATGAGGGTTTCCGTATATTGCAATTTAGGCGATGGGCTGACAACCTGTCACTACAGCAATATACCTACAAATCTATCTTAAATAACCCTCAAAACTTTGTCAGACGTGGTGGAACGACCTTTGTTTAGGTTGTTTACGCTCTGCCGACCCCATTAGGGATGAAGGCGTGATTATTTGTATGTATGTATGTATATCTTACTCCCAGAGAACAATTAACAAAGCCCAGAGTGATACCGCGGTCTAGTCAGCTAGTCTGTTAATATTATTACGACAGACATTTTCCTTCACAAATCAGGAGAGCCCGATGGTGTAGTAGATACGGCCGATGCCTCCTGGGGAGGTCGTGGTTCGAATCCCACCACGTACCAATGTGTTTTTCGGTTCTTGAATTTCATATGTACGTTTATTCGGTGCTTTTTCCGTGCTTCGAAAGGCACGTTAAGCCGTTGGTCCTAGTTAACATCGTTTAATACCGTAGATATTAGTCGTTAAGCCATGTCAGAGGCCAGTGCTAAGCATTGGCGGCTTAAAACCTCTGACCTAATCTAGGATTGGGTCAGATTTCCCTTCTGGGTTGCGGAGGTCAGATGGCAGCTCTGTGTAAAAACCAGTACCCTCGTTCAATCACCTATATTAGGAGGCCGGCCCCGTGAGATACGTGATAAAGCTAGGAAGATGACACTTTCCTTCACAAATCAATGGATATTATGCCACCAGTTGGAAATTAGATCTGGCACCTCTGAGAAGTTTTGATTGAAGAAAGAGAAGTTATAGGTTCAGTTACAAAGTTAAGATTCAGGCCATGGTGGCTATTTTTGGTAGTCACTCGTGTGATGAAATATAAATTGAATGGCATACTTGTAAAATATGTTAAAGAAACTAATGTTGTACATACATACATAAAATCAGGCCTTTATCCCTTATGGGGTGGGAAGAGCGTAAACGACCTTAACAAAGGACGTTGCGATACGTCGGACAAGTTTTGAGGGTTATTACAGATGACATAAGTATTATCCTGGTATAGTGACGGGTTGTCAGCCCATCGCCTAAATTGCAATACACTGAAACCCTTGAATTCCTTAGCTGGTTTTTACAGCATGCCCGGGAGGAGATGCAGCTGGCACTTTTTTCTATCACTCCCAGTCCAGCATGGAACTATTGTTGTTATTGTATTAAGTACCTAGTGTAAATAATTATCCTAGGTTTTATAAACATAAAATTACTTACAATTTAAGGCTGGATCGCCTGTATAAACTTTATATTTAAACTATTGCACAGAACAAGTTTAACAGATAGACAGTCATGTCATGTATCACTACATAGTATAAAACAAAGTCGCTTTCTCTGTCCATATATCCCTATGTATGCATAAATCTTCAAAACTACGCAACGGATTTTGATGCGGTTTATTTTAATAGATAGAGTGATTCAAGAGGAAGGTTTATATGTATAATTCATGCATAATATAGTAGAGAAACACTGATAATTTCCGTGCGAAGCCGCGGTTTTTGTTATTTGCCGAGAAGCTAAAACGTAGTGATTATTTGCTCAGTGCGAGAAGCTAGAACGCAAAGTCACATCATTATATTACTGTATGACACTACGACAGAACACAATACAAATAAGAGATACAGAGATTTTACTCATTTGTAATCGAGCGACTTTTAAAAATAGTTCTCCTAATCCGGCGTTACGGATCGGATCAGATTATCAGTTCACAGAAATTATAATGATCGACAAACAAGACATCCTGTAGCAACAATCAGACAAACAAGACATCCTGTAGCAACAATCAGACAAACAAGACATCCTGTAGCAACAATCAGACAAACAAGACATCCTGTAGCAACAATCAGACAAACAAGACATCCTGTAGCAACAATCAGACTTTAAATATTATAATTTACAGAAACTCGCTTGGTGTTACAACTCCTGAGGATATTCCGAGGATAAAAACATACCAGGTGTAAGGGACAGCGTCCCGAAAACTGATAGGGGTTGCTCAGGCAACGACACTGAACAACTATCAGAAGGATGTTTTTTTTAGAAGTGAAAATAACATGGCCTTTTTCATATATTTTGTCTGATCGAGGTTCACATTTTGTATGGAATAGCCATTTTTTACTCTTCCTGAAATAATTTCCTGGTGGAAGGTGCTCAGTGTCGTTTACTGAGCATACCCTATCAGTTTGCGGGACGCTGTCCCTTACACATGGTATGTAGAGTGGACAAGTAATTTAACACGTTGGCTGCAACCCATACAAAAAACATTACTTTGCCCACTGACTCCACTTATCTTACCGGTGATTCTCATGGCAGTCAACGTGTTAAAACATGTAACACAAAAAGCCGGCACAGATCACCCTAAACGCCTGAGGTTGTTGACACTCTGCCTACTCCATTAAAGATAAGCGTGACTTGACTATAATAAGTAACTTTGTAAAAAAACTACTGTGTAAAATGTGAATCAGTACACAATAGGCGGAGAAAAAAAAAAAAAAAAAAAAAAAACTAACAACCCTATAAAAGCATTGTTCTAAAATTTACTGTTAATGTATGAGTCATGTATATTTTTGGAATCTCCTTTTAATAACCTTTATTTTGTGATACCCTCGATAGGCTCAGTCGAAAAAAAAAATTACTACTTCCAATTTAGCGCCTAAAAGCCGCAACTTTGACACATTACACCTATCTAAAAACACTCGGGTGATTGAGACCAGTCGAACGATACCCTTACTGTCGAATTCCATGCAGCCGTTTCGGAGATACGAGGTAATAAAGAAATATCAAAACATACATACAAGATACGCGCGAAAATATTACCCTTCCTTGACAGTCGGGTAAAAAACATACTTACCCACGCAATAAACGTGCCACTGCCTCTAGGTCTAGTGCCATGGACTCCCGATATGGAGGTCCTGGGATCGATTCCCAGGGGGGAAATACAAAGTTGATATTTGAGAATTTATCACTTTGTGATTTTTTCCCCAGTTTGGTTAGGACATTGCAGGCTTCGGAGGGCACGTTAAAACGTCGGTCCCGGTTGCTGTCTTTGATAGTGGTCGTTACTCAAGCCATGTCAGAGGCCTGATAGTTGTGTTACTAGGCGGTTTAAAAACTCTGACACCAGGGTTTATCGGGTCCATAGACTCGATACCCACTCGACAGAAGAAGAATATACGTGCCCACTTTATTTTATGAAGTCGGTTAAAACGGTGAAAGGAAGTATTTATGGGCGTAATATTTCATCCAATGTAAATATCCTTATATTCTTGTTTTATGTACCGGCCCTCCTCTACAAACATTACGTTGAAGATGCTCGGAGCTAAGGCCGGCCGATATTTATTGTACTTGTGCTAACATATTGGACGTTTTTCCATTATACGGCACGGCGACGGTGCCGTTACGATGCCGTGGCTCTGTTTTTCCACTTTCGGCTCAGCAACACGGCAACGTACGGTTAACGTCCACTTAGTTCCAATCTGAGCGCACACACACACGCGCATATTTCACATGCAAAACACATGCAGTTTGGCAGGCCGGCGACGGTACCGGTGGGAATCAATGCCGTGCTGTTGTCGTGCCGTTGCCGTGCCGGTAAGTGGAAAAGCGGTCCATATAATTTTATTGCTTCTATGCTGGCCTGAGAGCGAGAGCAAAACGTAGAATGTGCCAGCTGCATTTCCTCCCGGGAATGCTGTAAAAACCAGCTAAGGGATCCGAGAGTTCCTGTATGTTGCATTTTAGGCGATGGGTTGACAGCCTATCACTACAGCAATATACTCGTATCTACAAATCTATCTTTAATAACACTCAAAATTTTGTCAGACGTGGCGGAACGATCTTTGTTTAGGTTGTGTACGCATTGTCTACCCCATTAGGGATAAAGGCGTGATTATATGTATGTATGTACCTATGTAATTTTATTGATTTTCCACGGTACCGTCGAGACGGTGTCGTACCGTCGCCGTTGCCGTGCCGTTTAGTCGAACATTATTATTATACATAGGCTGAAACGGAAAAAGCATTTAAATGGAAATTCGTTCATTACAGTGAAGACTTGCTGACATTAATGATAAATTAATGATTATAGTACTCCGAAGAGTACACAAACTACCATGGACCTTAATAGACCAATGGGCCTACCAACTAGGTGGTTTAAAAACTAGCACCAGGGTTCATCGGGTCGTTGATAAACTCAAAAACCCACTTGATAGAAGAAGAACCTAAAAACCTTTTAACTACGAACTAGATTCCTTTTTACTTTCTTACTGTGTGATCTACTTGCAAAATTAAGGCTTGCTTTTATTATTTTGCTACTTCTGTGGTCATACTGATAAATCAGCGAATACTTACTTGTTTGTTTAACGGAGGTAATAGACCTCCACGTATCGACTCTTTACGAGAGTCTTCTTCATGGAGAGTGAAAATCACACAACACCACCCGCCGAGTGTGATTGTCGACTGACAAGTAAGTAGTCGTTGATTAACATACATACATGCATATAATCACGCCTTTATCCCTAATGGGGTAGGCAGAGCGTAAACAACCTAAATAAAGGTTTTTCCGCCAGGTCTGACAAAATGTTGAGGGTTATTTAAAATCGATTTGTAGGTATATTGCTGTAGTAACAGATTGTCAGCCCATCGCCTAAATTGCAATATATTGGAACCCTCGGATCCTTTAGCTGGTTTTTACAGCTTGACCGGGAGGAACTGCAGCTGGAACATTCAACAATGTTTTTCTCTCCCAGTCCAGCATGGAAGAAGTAGGAGAATTAGCATAAAAGAATATTTTGTGGTAATTGTCGTTGGGTCGTTGATTTATTAGTATGAATAACACTTGTTCATCGTCACTACATAGTATAAAACAAAGTCGCTTTCTCTGTCCCTATATCCCTATGCTTAGATCTTTTAAACTTCGCAACTGATTTTGATGCGGTTTCTTTTAATAGATAGAGTGATTCATGAGGTAAGTTTATATGTATAATACATGCATAATATAGTAGAGAAACACTGATAATTTCCATGCGAAGCCGGGGCGGGTCGCTAGTTGATTATAATTGCATGAAGATGATTCTTTACTTCAAAGAGCACACAATCTATTATAGATCTATTTAAAAACTAACACCTGGGTTCATCGGGTTGTTAGTCAACTCAAAAACCTTCTTGATAGAAAAAGACCTTAGATTCCATTTTCTACTAATATCTTACTGTGGTCGTTCGTCGACCTGTAAGCCCTGGTGTCAATGTTTTTAAACACCCTAAGAAGTTGGTAACAGCCACCAGCATTTTCAGCAGAGTCAAATCAACTTGCTGACGTTGCTAGGTACCGACGTAATATGACTTGCGATAGACGCCTACTGGAAACGGGGGATATTTCTCTTATTCTATGAATAATTTCCCTGACACGTGTACCAGCTTGTCTTAGAAGATGTTAGGTATTTCTCTAAGAGAGCTTTATTATACGTCAATAAAGGCGTTTTGCAATAACCGTTCTCTTATTGAGTGGAGTGGAAAGTTTCGGCCATTTTAGGTGTATTATTAAGAGGAATACCAGGAAGAAGACTTACAAGAAAGACAATAGCAATTGCCACAGTAAATAAAACATAGATTGGGTATTTGAAGTAGTGAGAGCCCGATGGTGTAGTGGATATGGCCGATGCCTCCTGAGCAGGAGGTCGTGGTTAAAATCCCACCACGTACCAATGTGTTTTTCGGTTTTCGAATTTCATATGTACGTTTATTCGGTGCTTTTTCCGTGCTTCGGAAGGCAAGTTAAGCCGTTGGTCCCGGTAAATATCGTTTAATACCATAGATATTAGTCGTTAAGCCATGACAGTGGCCACTGCTAAGCATTGGAGGCTTGAAAACTCTGACCTAATCTAGGATTGGGTCTGGTTTCCCTTCTGGGTTGCGGAGGTCAGATGGCAATCGCTCTGTGTAAAAACCAGTACCCTCGTTCAATCCTCTAGATTAGGTATCCGACCCCGTAAGATACGGGACAAGGCTAGAGAGATGATGATGGGTATTTGAAGTAGTGTGGTTACATAACTCAAATAGAGCCATAATTCATCATAAGGCTGAGACAGACTAAATTCAAAAGCAAACATAATCGCTAAAAATGTACGGTTTTATTTTTTCAGTTTTTTTTCCTATATACAAAATCCCGCCAAGTGCGAGTCGGACTCGCGCACGAAAGGTTCCGTACCATTATCTATACAATATTTAGACACTATATTTTAACCATTTGTTACCAATTAGGCCGTCATTAATATAAGGCCACAAAACAAGCAAATAAATCACGTTTTATTATTGGAGTTCCCCTTAAATATTTATAAAATTAAATTTAACTATTTATTTTTAAAGTAATTATACAACTCAATGTTGTGTGAATATTTCAAGCGTTTACTTGTTGCCGTTTTTAATATCAAGCAAGAAAATCACGTTTATTGTATGGGATATTATTTTTATCTATCAGCAATAGAAATACATCATGGTTGAAAATTACAATTGTCTAGCTATCACGGTTCATGAGATACAGCCTGGTCACGTGGTGACGGACAAAAGTTGACGTTTTTTGTACTTATTTTATTCTGTTTTTAGTATTTGTCGTATTAGCGGCAATTACATTGTCTGCGAATTTCAAGTCTCTAGCTGTCACGGTTCATGAGATACAGACGGACCGCAAACGAAGTCTCAGTAATAGTCTCAGTCACACGTTTTTACCCTTTGGGTACGGAACCCTAAAAAAGTTTTTTTTTCTACTCTGTCTAATATTGTATGTAGAAAATCATGTGGAAACGAATATTTTATTTAGAATACATTGTTTTTAGTTGTATTTCATTTCATAAATATAATTCATTTTAGACTCACAACAGTTGGTTCTAAAAGGTTCAATAACACAAGCAATGTTTTATTATTATTTTTTGTTTTTTTTGTTTGTTTTATTAAGTTTCCTATTAAATACTGAAATAGGAAACTGTGTACCCAATTTACAAGAAATATAATTGTGTTGGGATAAAATTTCTAATATTTCCTGTCTGAAGATGATCAAAGTGAGCAGGCATGTAATCAAATCTTTATTGACATTTTATTCAAGAATTATTTTTGGAATGGGACAAAACGTCGTTTATTGTTATGAAAAATAAGAAGTAAAAAAACAGTAAGAGCGTTTAGTCGCCAAATGCTATGATTTCCAAAGATTTTAACTAAATTCTCGTACAATTAATTCTCCATTAAATAAGAGAGAATAAAATATATTTGTGAAACTGCAATTTATTCGACGTACAATGCATCGCCGGTTGGTATCTTTTATCTCAAGTATAAAATAACAGCCTACTAACTCCTCAATGTACATAAAACTTTACTTAGTAGGTAGTTTTATGAACCGTTTCCTCGAAAATCATGTTGAATCAATTCTCGGTTTGATGAACTCTCGGCACGTGTACCAGGCTTTACAAAAAAATGATATCGTAAAACGATGAACGTATATTTTACCCGACTGCGGAAAAGCCATTGAAGCATTCTATGAAGCAGGGTGTTAATTTAATTGCATGCCATAGCTTACGGAGCGTTTTAGTAACGTTAAAGGAGCCTATAAATAACATATTTTTTTAAATTCAAAAAGAACAAAATGTAGGTATTTATAATGATCATTTTGATGCCCAAAGCTGCGTCATGCCGCTCATCTGTAACTGATCCCGCGTGACACGATTTATTTAAAATAATTGATTTACCATTTAAACGATCAATTTAATATGACAGATGTAACTTTAAAAATATAGGATCACAATTTGAACCTGAAAACGAAACCAACAAATCAAGATAATAGGTATTGAATCTATAAGCTGTCAAGAAGAATGAAAAATCAATATTCACTCTGATTTTCATGAATCTAATATGAAACATGTTTTATTATCAAGCGGGATGTCTAATTAATGAATAATGATAAAAACTCGAGTTTATAAAATATAATAATTTTCTTAGTGAGTGGATTCTCGAGTCGGACGACCCGATGAACCCTAGTGTCAGAGTTTTTAAACCGCCTAGTAGCACAGCTATTAGGCCTCTGTCGTGGTTTGAGTAACAACCCCGATCAATATAATAATTATTTTATGTAATCATTTTGGTAGTCGGGTTTCAGTTTTTTAAGTATTTCACCGATGTTCATTTTATCGGAACGTTTTATCAAAATAACATTTTTGTTCAGTAGTTCCGGTCTTCACGATCGATTTATTAGTTCCGTTTCGTAATAATTCCTTTTTTTTATTGATTGCCACTTTCTATTCAGTTAGAATTAACTACTAGAAATTGTAATAATTTGGACCCTTTTTATTTAATAACCTGGTATCTTCCATGCTGGACTGGGCAAGAGAAAAACATAGAATGTGACAGCTGCATTGCCTTCCGGGCATGTTGTAAAAACCAGTTAAGGGATCCGAGGGTTTCTGTACATTGCGATTTGGGCGATGGGCTAACAACCTGTCACTACAGCAATATAGCTACAAATCTAACTTAAATAACCCTCTTAACTTTTTCAGACGTGTACGCTCTGCCTACCCCATTAGGAAAAAAGCGTGATTGTGTGATGTGTGGGTATGTAGAAGCTGGTACTAATCAAATCCAAAACTTTATTTTGCGTTACTCGTTCCTGTAATCATTAGCTGTAATGTTTCATTCGATTTACATACATACATACATATAGTCACGCATTTATCCCTAATGGGGTAGGCCAAAAAGGTCAAAGTAAAGATCGTTACGCCAGGTCTGACAAAGTTTTGAGAATTATTTATGATAGCTTTGTAGGTATATTGCTGTAGTAACAGGTTGTGAGCCCATCGCCTAAATTGCAATTTAATGAAAGCCTTGGATCCCTTAGCTGATTTTTACAGCATGCCCTGGAGGCAATTCGATTTTATTGCAGTAAATATTCGCACGTCATCATAGCGTCTCTTGCAGGGAGATTTTGTCTCTTGTCTTGAAATATCGGTTTTCCTGTTCGCATCGCGTAAAATGTAGCTGTAGCGAATGTCACGTGACCGGGAAATAAGTAGTTAAACCTAACACACGTGCAACAAGAGATAACGGCTATTCTCAATCTGAACCGGACACATACATATAACCACGCCTTCATCCACAATGGGGTAGGCAGAGCGTAAACAACCTAAACAAAGGTCGTTCCCCCACGTCTGACAAAGTCTTGAGGGTTATTTAAGATATATTTGTAGGTATAATAATAGTCCTAACACCGATTTTCGGTGATAGCGGCCAATCTCCCGGAGATGGGCCAACTGCGCAAGACTTGTTTTTAGTGTTTGCGCTACACACAGCTGCACTCTCTGTTCCCTCAATCTCTTATTCTGATGGGACAGACTGACTGACACGACCAGAGATAAATCAGGCGCAGAACCGACTATTTACATGCCCATCCGACAGCATGGATCATCTTACTTTTCGGACAATCAGGTGATCAACCTGCAATGTCCTAACCAAACTATAAACAACAACACAAAGTCATTGTCCCCCGCCGGGAATCAAACCCGGAACCTCCGGGTCGAGAGCCCATGGCTCAGACCGCTAGACCACGGAGGCAGTCAAATTAAGTTAAGACAGTTTGTAGGTATATTTCTGTAGTGACCGGTTGTAAGCCCGTCTCCTGAATTAGAATATACTGAAACCCTCGGATCCTTTAGCTGGACACACATTGTATTATATTTACTCACCTGTAGAACTAATTATGTATAATGCTTTTGGAGGAGGAAAATGGTCGACAATGGGTGATCTTATGATCGAGAACTGCCTCCGTGGTAGCGGTCTGAGCCATGGGCTCTCGACCCGGTGGTCCCTTGTTCTATTCCCGGCGGGAGTCAATGACTTTGTGTTGTTGTTTCTAGTTTGGTTAGGACATTGCGGGCTGGTCACCTTATTGTCCGAAAAGTAAGATGATCCATGCTGTCGGATAGGCGTGTAAATAGTCGGTCCTGAGCCTGATTTCTCTGTGGTCGTGTCAGACAATCTAATAAGAGAGTGAAGTAATAGAGAGTGCACCTATTTGTAGCGAAAACACTTGGACACTAAAAACTAGTCCTGTACAGATGGCCGATCTCTGGGAGATTGGCCGCCATCACCGAAAATCGGTGGGAGGATATGATCCAGACATTTTTCAATCTAGTGACGCCTTATTGAATCTGAGACGAGTAATCTTACGTAATAGATGGATGGCTCTGCTCAAATTAAATTGATTTACTTTTATTGATTTGAACAACCTAAACAAAGGTCGTTTCGCCACGACTGACAAATGTTTTGAGGGTAATTAGCTGTAGAGACAGAAAATATATATATAATTAAATATATATATTTAAATATATATATATTTTTTTTCCATGCTGACCTGGGAGCGAAAAAAAACATAGAATGTGCCAGCCGCATATCCTCCCGAGCATGCTGTAAAAATCATCTAAGGGATCCGAGGGTTTCAGTATAATTGTAATTTAGGCGATGGCTACAGCTAATTACCCTCAAAACATTTGTCAGTCGTGGCGAAACGACCTTTGTTTAGGTTGTTAACGCTCTGCCTACCCCATTAGGGATAAAGGCGTGATTATATGTATGTATGTATTTATAGTACTGGGTGGCGCAAAAGTAAAGACCCTATTTGGTTCAGCTATAACATTTTTTCTAAATTAGAAAACTAGATTTAGGTTTTTTTAAATGTATATTTGTGCCATTAAATTTCGTACCATTAGGATTTAAAGATGATGTCTTTTAAATGGTGACCTCCAGAGTTGATACACATTTGAGCCCTATTTATGACATTTTGCATAACTTGCCGTAACACTTCCTGCGATATGTTCGTTATTTCTTGACGAATGTTTTCTTTTAGAGCTGCGAGAGTCTGTGGCTTGTTCACATACACCCGAGATTTCAAAAAACCCCAAAGAAAGAAGTCTGGACTGGTCAGATCGGGTGATCTTGCAGGCCAAGGTAAATCGCCAAAACGAGAGATAACTCGGCCTGGAAAAGCGTCCCTTACTAAGTCCATAGTGTCGCGCGCTGTGTGTGCCGTAGCGCCGTCTTGTTGAAACCAGATGTGCTCCAGCCCCAATTCGTCCAAACTGGGTATCAAAAACTCACGTAACATGGTTCTGTAGCGTTCTCCAGTGACAGTTATCGCATTGCCTCCAGCGTCTTCGAAAAAATAGGGTCCGATCACTCTGTCAACACAGATGCCACACCA
Organism: Scrobipalpa costella; assembly: GCA_949820665.1. Classification (NCBI taxonomy): domain Eukaryota; kingdom Metazoa; phylum Arthropoda; class Insecta; order Lepidoptera; family Gelechiidae; genus Scrobipalpa; species Scrobipalpa costella. The sequence goes on along the minus strand of OX463296.1, from coordinate 26,679,462 downwards.
TACAGTAACTTTTAGTGGGTGTAGAGGTGTTTCTTGAATAATGCGCGGATTATCAGTGCCCCAGAACCGAGTATTCTGCTTATTGACATGCCCTGAGAGATGGAAATGCGCTTCGTCACTCATAACCAATTTTGAAGGAAAATTATCCTCTTCAAGGTTGAGGTTTATGACGCGCTGGCAGTAATCTAGACGAGCTCGGTGGTCAGCAGGCAGCAGCTGATGAGTCATTTGAGTTTTATACGGGAACATCTTTAAGTCTTTCACCAAAATACGCTGCAGGGTCCGTCTGGAAATGCCCAATTGCGTGGCACGTCGCCTCGTTGATGTTTCTGGACACTCTTCCACATCTTCGCGCACAGCATCGATATTTTCAGCTGAACGGCCTGTTCTTGGTCTCCCAGACTTAGGTCTATCCAATGTTGAGCCAGTTGCTTCAAGGCGTGTGGCAAAGCGTCGAATTGTGCGACCAATCGGTGCCGGACGGTGGGGAAATCGTCGACGAAATTCACGTTGTGTTCTTATCACTGATGAATTATTCCGTAAGAACATTGACACAATTATTCCACGTTCTTGGAGAGTAAAACGGTCCATGTTTATTTTCAGTGTATTTTACGTTTGTTCACTACACAATTTTCAACAACAGAATGACAGAAAATGTCATATAAAAAAAATAAAAATATTTTCTTTAGTGCCAGTACTTTTGCGCCACCCATTATTTATTAAATTTATGTTATTTTTTATATTACCTCAAATTGCTCGGCCTGAATTCCAATAATAAGCAATTATGAAGAAATCCTGATTAATTAAAATGGCTGATTGCCGAGGCTTTAATTTCAAATAATTACATAAAATTTAAATTTAATGAAACTCTCAATTTCTTGGCTGTTCCGGCAACCGGAATAAATTTCTCAGTTCGTTTGCTTTTGATATTGTTCGCAGAAATTATAATAAAATTGAGCTTTCGCTTCGTGGGCCTTTAAGTAATGTTCAACTTTTTTTTATGTAAAGGTTCCTTCCTATACACACGCCGGCACAAGCAACACAAACAGGAAAATCGTACATACGTGTAGGTACCGGGTTAACATAACACCAACCCATTTCTTCGCAAGGATGTGTTTAAATGTTGATTGAGCATACTGATGTAGAAAGGCCCTGATGGTGTAATGGATAGGGCCGTTGCCTCCCTTGCAGGAGGTCGTGGTTCGAGTCCCACCAGGTTCCAATGTGTTTTTCGGTTTTCGAATTTTATATGTACGTTTATTCGGCGCGTTTTCCGGGCTTCGGAAGGCACGTTTAGCCGTTGGTCACGGTTAATTTCGTTTGATACCGTAGATATTGGTCGTTAAGCTACGTCAGAGACTTAAACATTGGCGGCTTGAAAACTCTGACAGCTGGGTTGGCCACTAACTTGGCAAAAGCCTAATCTAGGATTAGGTCTGGTTTCATGATGGCAGTTACTCTGTGTAAAAGTTGTACCCTCGTTCAATCACCCATATGACGTAGCCGCCCTTGTGAGATAGGTACGTACTAAGGTTAAGGAGATAATGGTGTGGTAAAAATCGACTATTTATATTTATTATATGAGAAAATTGTGGCAGTAGTGCAGTTAATAGTCCTGTTGAACAAACTATGCTTATTAACTATGCTATATTCCATGCTGGACTTCCCCCCGGGCATGCTATGAAAACCAGCTAAGGGATCCGAGGGTTTCAATATTATAATTTAGGTTATGTGCTGACAACCTGTCCCTACAGCATTTTACCTAAAAAACTATCTTAAATAACCCTCAAAACTTTGTCAGACGCGGCTGAACGACCTTTTTTAAGTCGTTTACGCTCGGCCTACCCCATTAGGGATAAAGGTGTGATAATATGTGTGTATGTTGAACAAACTAGTGCACCTTTTCAATGGCTGTAGTCCACTGCACTGAACTTTTTACGTTAACCAGAAGTGTTTAAATATAATATTCATTATTCAACGTACAAACAAAATTATTTCGTTTATACATACATACATATAATCATGAATTTATCCCTAATGGACTAGGCAGAGCGTAAACAACCTGAACAAAGGTCGTTCCGCCACGTATGACAAAGTTTGTCAGCCTATCGCCTAAATTGCAATATACAAAAACCCTCGGATCCCTTAGCTGGTTTTTACAGCATGCCCATGAGGAAATGCAGCTGGCTCATTCTATGTTTTTCTCTCGCTTCCAGTCCAGTATGGAAGTAAGTTTTTCGTTTATTAATATAAGTAAATACGGGGACAGCGTTCCGCAATCTGCTAGGGGTTCCTTAAAAGTTTTGCGGGAAGACTTAGGCCTGTATTGATAAACAGCACTTGAGACTGACAGCTAGTTTAAGTTCGTATCAGGGATAGATTTCAGTACAATATAGCCTGTCAAATCCATACTTAAAATTGCTCTCCCTCTGGAGATTGCTACATAAAAACGAGCCTGGTTATACTCGGAAGACTTAATTTTACTCATTTTCCTTTATCATTTATGAGTCATGTCATGGTAAATTATTTATAGCATAAAACGCTTCCACATTAAGCACGTACTGAATAATTTCACTTTTAATATAAAGACATCTCAGAGGGACGAAATTCTTATTTCTTTCTTTTTACGACACTGGAATAAATTATAATGTTTTTCATAAATAAATAAAGATAAAAGGGAATGTTTATACTTTACGTAATATAACGGCTAAAGAGTAGAGCTTACTGCAGGCTGGCGTCCGTCACTCGCTCAAGGCCACGCGTTACATGCCTACCGCTCGGCGTATCGTCCACGATACAAACGGCAAAGGGCCACCGCTTGCCCGCCAGAGCGCTCGCACTGCACGTTTCCCGCGTTTATTCGGCGAAATGCCGAAACCACGTGATTATTGTTCAGTGGATGGGTGTGTAAGGGTTACAGGAGAATCTATAATAAAGATTCATCTTTTTATGGTTCGTCGTACTTTCAGTTCCACCAGAAACATTTAATAATTATATTAAAGAATTAGAACGAACATTCTTACATAATTTTTACAACGTCCTAATGGATCGGCCTGATAGCACCGTGTTAGAAATTTTAAAAATAATTAATTTTCGTCCTCTATTATTTATTATAATTATTTATGCGATTAAGGATATTTTCAACGATAAAATTTAATAACCGAGAATTCAGAGACGGAAAAAAGAAATTATTTCATCATTTTATAAAACTCAAACATATTTAATTGACAAATAAATAATTATAGTTATTTCGCAACATAAGTTTTATTACAGTAATAATAATCATAGGTACAACCAAAGTACAACCCTAGCGTAAACGCGCGATGACGCGCTTGCACGTGAGTCGCACGGCGGGCAACACAATCTCGACTCTTTGTTCGAGTACTTATGGTACATTTCTTCTCGCTGTGAACAGTAGTTATTATTATTAGGATTTTGTAGGCTATTATAGCGTAGGTATTTACGCTTTTCTATGGGAGTGGTGTATCTGTTACATAGTAACTATTATCTAATCTGTGCTGCAGGCGGATCCGTTTCCGGAACACTATATCCTGGCTATTTTGTAGCGAGACTGAATAGGTATCTGCTAATTAGGCACTAGGCGAGCACAACAGATCAATGCTATCCTATTTAATTGTATACTAGTTAGAACAATACATCAACATCAGCCACAACAGTTCACTGCTGGACAGCACAACAGTTCCGGCACCACACGGGGAACAATACAAAATAAATTATTATTCTTATAATGATTTCTTGTCCAATATTTTACTGGTCAAATGGAGATTTTTCCAGGGTCCGTAACAGAATATTTAAAGTTTATCTCTATATATATATTTCAGACTCTGTGTTGTGTAGAGTAGATAAACATAAAGAAAATAAAAACAAGGAAATGAGACAATTACACGTTGTTTACTTGTTCTGATATTTTTGTGTGTGTAATTGACGTAGTTATGGAATAAAAAAAACAAACACGGTACAAAAATATTTTCCTTGTCAGATTTACAGGTTGTTTGTTGACCTAATAAACCCTGGTAAAAGAATTAAACTATACCACAGATATACAACAAATGTGTTTTTCGGTTTTCGAATTTCATATGTACGTTTATTTGTCGCTTTTTCCGTGCTTTGGAAGGCACGTTATGCCGTTCGTCCCGGTTAATAGTCGTTAAGCCATGTCAGAGTTTAGTGCTAAGCTTTGGCGGCGTGAAAACTTTGACCTAATCTAGGATTGGGTCTGGTTTCCCTTCTGGGTTGCGGAAGTCAGATGGCAGTCGCTCTGTGTAAAAACCAGTACCCTCGTTCAATCACCTACATTAGTTAGCCGACCCCATGAGATAAGGGATAAGGCTAGGGAGATGATGAGATTACTACTAAAACTACAATCCTAAAATTCTAACAGGACTAAAACTTTCAGTAACTAGGCGTAATGACTTTTACTTACATAAGCTGTTGACGCTCTGCCTACTCTTAACAGAGTAGGGATAAAGCCGTTATTATACTAATGTACCTACTTATCTTCAAATCTTATATCCTCTTCTTCTGCCCACAGCTCTGGACAAGGAGTTCGATGTGGAACCGGAGGACACCACAGTGAGGAGTGGGCAGCCAGCCGTCCTATCCTGCAGCATCAGCTCAGCGCCGCCAGCGAACTACTCCTGGCTACGGGATGAACTGCCTCTGCCTGATAATAACAGGTATTTAACAAGGAGTTGAGGACACCACGGTGAGGAGTGGGCAGCCGGCCGTCCTATCCTGCAGCATCAGCTCAGCGCCGCCAGCGAACTACTCCTGGCTACGGGATGAACTGCCTCTGCCTAATGATGACAGGTATTTAACAAGGAGTTGAGGACCCGACAGTGAGGAGTGGGCAGCCAGCCGTCCTATCCTGCAGCATCAGCTCAGCGCCGCCAGCGAACTACTCCTGGCTACGGGATGAACTGCCTCTGCCTAATGATGACAGGTATTTAACAAGGAGTTGAGGACCCGACAGTGAGGAGTGGGCAGCCGGCCGTCCTATCCTGCAGCATCAGCTCAGCGCCGCCAGCGAACTACTCCTGGCTACGGGATGAACTGCCTCTGCCTAATGATGACAGGTATTTAACAAGGAGTTGAGGACCCGACAGTGAGGAGTGGGCAGCCGGCCGTCCTATCCTGCAGCATCAGCTCAGCGCCGCCAGCGAACTACTCCTGGCTACGGGATGAACTGCCTCTGCCTAATGATGACAGGTATTTAACAAGGAGTTGAGGACCCGACAGTGAGGAGTGGGCAGCCGGCCGTCCTATCCTGCAGCATCAGCTCAGCGCCGCCAGCGAACTACTCCTGGCTACGGGATGAACTGCCTCTGCCTAATGATGACAGGTATTTCACAAGTTGAGGACCCCACAGTGAGGAGTGGGCAGCCGGCCGTCCTATCCTGCAACATCAGCTCAGCTGATGTCAGATAGCTATTCGGCCTCTGACATGGTTTGAGTATCGACCACTATCAAAGACAGAGACCGGGACCCACGGCTTAACGTGCCCTCCGAAGCACGGAATCATTTCCTTCTCAGACAATCTGGTGATTCAGCCTGCAATGTCTTACCCAAACTAGGGAAAACCTCACAAAGTGATAAATTGACAAATATCAACTTTTGTGTTCCCTCCTGGGAATCGAACCCAGGACCTCCGGATCGTAAGCCCATGGCTCTGACCACTAGACCAGGAAGGCAGTTCCTGATAACGACAGGTATTTTAAAAGGACATTGGCCCTTGAAGTTGCAGCTCACTTCAGCTCACCCTTGAAGTCTCTGGTACTCCTACAACCAAACACAGTAACCTGTTTGGCCTTTTTCCACCTCAAAGCTTTAGCAGTGTGTTTTAGATTAATATGGAAATGAGTTTTATTTTAGCGTTTAATAATTTCCTGCTTCCATCTCGGGCTTGTAAGTTCTTTAACAAAAAATATCACGATCAGTCTCGCGGTAAAACGTTAAATATGGTTTCCCCTGCTCTCCACAATACATTATGAGAAATCGATTAAATGGGAAAATATATTTCTTCCATGCTGGCCTGGGAGCGACAGAAAACAATAGAACGTGACAGCTGCATTTCGTCCCGGGTATGCTGTAAAAACCAGCTAACGGATCCGAAGGTTTCAGTATATTGTAATTTAGGCGATGGGCGGACAAACTGTCACTACATCAATATACCTACAAATTCATATTAAATAACCCTCAAAAGTTCGTCAGACGTGGCGGATCGACCTGTGTTTAGATCGTTTACGCTCTGTCTACCCCATTAGGGATAGAGTCGTGATTATATATGTATGTAGGGAAAATAAACTTTGCGGCTACTTTATAATAAGTTTTGTTTCAGATACCATGTTCTAAAGAACCAGTTACTGATTACTGACGTGAGCGTAGCAGATGAGGGATTTTACAGGTATAGTCAAACAATTGTTACATAAGTAGGAAAAGTTGTAGGTAATCATTCTTCTTCTGTCGTGTGTGTATCGAGTCGATCGATCCGATGATCCCTGGTGTCAGAGTTTTAAAACCGCCTAGTAGCACAGCTAATAGGCCTCTGACGTGGTTTGTGTAACGATTACTATTAAAGACAGCGACCGGGACCGACGGCTGAACGTGCCCTCCGAAGCACGGAATCTTTTTTCTTTGAGACAATCAGGTGTTTTAAAATTAACAAAACTCTTATTACGTTCCCAAATGTAGTCAATTTCTTTTATCTTCGTAATAATGTATGTCTTTGAAAAAAAAATAAGTATGTGTCAAAATCTTTTTCGGAAGCAATAATTTTTGTGCCTGCGACATTTCTGCTCAGTCATGCTTTTGTTGCTTTTGAGCATACGAAAGAAAACAAATTTATACATGATGGATTCATTGAAAAACAATGACAGTGTGTTTTGAATATTGACAAACGATACACGAAATTAACACGTATTCGGGCAATCTACACTAATTATTAAAAAAATATATGACTTTACATAAATAACTAATTATGATGTTTGGATATCTTATCTACCTCAGTTTTGTATTTTAATGGCTGCTTCTTTTAAAACCTTTATCGCTTTTCATCTAAAAAGAATAATAAATTTTCTTTTGCTTCCACTAACCCATTTTCTCGTCCCACAGATGTGTAGCCACAAACCCTCAACTGAACAGGTCCCGGACCAGCCTCGCGGGGAAACTGACCGTACAGTTTGATGCCGGTGATGAGAATGTGGCCTTCCTGCCCATCAGTCATGAGCCTGACATTGCAGCTCCAAGAGGAAGCAGGGTCGTGCTGCCTTGTCCAGTCACTGGCTGGCCAAGGCCTAAGGTAAGACCTTCACGAATTAGACGATATCCTATGAAAGACTACTGCTGAACATGGGTCTTCCCTTCTTAGTGGATGGTAGCTAGAAACCTCCACCAGTCACAAATTAACCACAATGAAATATGGATCGATACAATTTTGAGTGACCAGGATGTGACCTGCCTGACATTGCAGCACCAAGAGGAAGCAGGGTCGTGCTGCCTTGCCCCGTCACTGGGTGACCAAGGCCTAAGGCAGGACCTTCAGGAACTTGACCATATACAGCGAAAGACTACTGCAGAACATGGGTCTCCCCATCTTGTAGGATAGTAACTAAGGCTCGTATTTTTAAAGCGATCTCAAGATTGAGAGCAATATTAACTATGGATTTGACAGCCCGTTTTGTACTGAAATGACATTTCTGATACAAACTCGAACTCGCTGTCACTCTTGATAGCTGATTATAATTACGGGTCTAATTAGCCTCGTAATTTATCTTGCTGAGTAGTTTATGCTGCCTTGCCCCGCACTGGATGACCTAGACCTACCTTCAGGAACTTTAGCGTAAAATTGCTGGCCGTAGGATTAACAAACACGAAGGCTGAATTTTGTCTATTTTTGACACAGGACAGGATATGTCATCTTCTATAACAGGGGTAAATATGTGTCGGGCCAGATTTACTGATCTTAATGAAGTCGCGGCCCGTATAAACATGGATCATATAACAAATTTTACAAAAGATGGTTGGCACTGTAGTAGGTATGTCGAAATCTTGACGAAAAGCATCGCAAGATCGGATGGAAATGTAGACCAATAAATCCTTCCGCTGCCTCCGTGGTCTAGTGGCTAGTGCCATGGATTCCTGATCCGGAGGTCCTGGGTTCGATTCCCAGGGGGGAAACACAAACTTGATATTTGAGAATTTATCACTTTGTGAATTTTTCCCCAGTTTGGTTAGAACATTGCAGGCTGAATCACCTGATTGTCCGAAAAGAAAAAGATTTCGGAGGGCACGTTAATCCGTCGGTCCCGGTCGCTGTCTTTGATAGTGGTCGTTACTCAAACCATGTCAGAGGCCTGATAGTTGTGCTACTAGGCGGTTTAAAAACTCTGACACCAGGGTTCATCGGGTCGATAGACTTGATACCCACTCGACAGAAGAAGAAGAATCCTTCCGCGGGTCGGATGAAAAGCCAGTATTTTCATTTTTTATATTTTCTTTGCATATTCTTATCTATGTTTTTTTCTCAGTTGATCTGGAAGCTACATCCTCCTGAGGACAGGAAGCGCGAGCTGGACGTGGTGGACGAGGCGTTCATCATCAGAAGCCTCCAACCGGACCAGGAGGGCGTCTACACGTGCGCCGTGGAGGGCAACAGTGACCTCGTCAAGGTAACATAAGGATTGCACTATCCCGCTTACCGCTACGCATTTTACTTTCGCCCAAAGGTTGCCTGGAAGTAATTGCTATCTTAGCAATAAGGCCGGCTATTGTTCTTGTCTTTTGTTGTTATCTGTTGTGTTGTATGATTTATTGCAATAAAGTATTATTATCGTATCTAAGATTAAGGACTATCTTTATAATCAGTTCTTAAGAGTGATAGCGAGTTTGACTTCGTATCAGAAATGTCATTTCAGTATAAAACGACCTGTCAAATCTATACTTAATATTGCTCTCAATCTTAATATCGCTTTATAAAAACAAGACATAATTTATTACAAAAAAACTGAGGTTTGGACTCACAATTCTTCATATCAGAACATGAGAAGTGAAAGAAACCTGACTTAGGCCTGTAATTATAATCCGCACTTGAGATTGACATCCAGTTTGAGTTCGTATCAGAAATGTCATTTCAGTACAAAATGGCTTGTCAAATCCATACTTAATATTGCTCTCAATCTTGAGATAGCTTTACAAATTCGAGCTTTACTACGCTGTCTCAGCGACCCAAAGAGGAACTTGGCCTACGATACATCGAACGAAACATGATCACTACGAAACATGTATTGGCTACGAAAGTGCTACAGTGCTACGAGTTTGTCTGCACTTCCGTAGCGCTCGTAGACATTTGCTACGGCCATTTAGACTTTCGCCTGTGCATTCGTCAAAGAAAATATAATCTGCAAAGAAAAAATAAACTACCTCCATGGTCTAGTGGTCAGAGCCATGGGCTTACGATTCGGAGGTCCTGGGTTCGATTCCTAGGGGGAACACAAAGTTGATATTTGTCAATTTATCACTTTGTGACATTTTCCTCAGTTTGGTTAAGACAATGCAGGCTGAATCCACCTGATTTGTCTGGAAGAAAACGAATTCCGTGCTTCGGAGGGCACGTTAAGCCGTCGGTCCCGGACACTGTTTCCAATAGTGATCGTTACAGGTCGATGGTGGTCCACGTCCGTAGGAACTACCTTAAAAACCCTACACGTGTCCCCGGGTGGTGCTAAGAGTGCTACAATTCCGGCTGCTGCACTGTCCTCTGGACCTTGCAGCAAATAATGCCATACAATAAATAAATAATAAGGAAATTATAATATTAGCTAACGCTAAAAAAGAGATCTAGTTGGAAGAGATCTCTTCATAGAGATAAGTTCGCCCTTGCATACCTTTCTGTAAACTTCATTTCTTATTTTAATGCAATAAAGAATATATATACGAAGAGGCACTCCCACCCCCGATCTGAATTGTTACCTCACCTCGTCTCCCCCGCGCCAACGGGTACGCAAGCCATTTCGACGGTAGAACGCACACAAACCCACTTTAAAAATGTACGAACAAGTTTTTGCGCATGTAGTACGAAAATCGGCGGCTTGTATGGAGTGCCTGCCCTGTGCTTTCATTTTGTATTCCGTTCCGTCGCTCTACCCGCGGAGAATTCTTGACTTTTGCTTTCGGCGCTTTCTGAATCAACTTCTCGCGTTTCAAACTGATATTTCGCGGGTGTTTTATCAAGAGCGGTTTATCTCATCACAAAAAAATGGGTCGATAAAACGAACATTACTAGAAATTCCACGAAATTCCAGACTTCCCCGGCGAAATCATGATTTATTAAGCGCTTATTCTAAGCTATATTTGCTTTTGTAGGAGTATGGAAGTTTACATAGTGAGAACCGAATTTATTTTTAACTAGTTTTCCGCCCGCGGTTTCACCCGCGTTAAGTGAGTTTTTAAGAGTTAATGAAGTATTTTCCCACGTTAATAAACAAGTAGCCTATGTCCAGGATCTAACATAAATGTTTGCCAAGTTAAATCCCGATCCATCACAACACAATGCAAAAAAAAGAATATTCAAACATTTATACCTTTAGTATTTCATACATACATCATATCTATCATATTAATCACGCCTTTATCCCTAATGGGGTAGGCAGAGCGTAAACTACCTGAACAACGGTGGGTCCGCCACGTCTGACAAAGTTATCAGGGTTATTTAAGATAGATTCGTAGGTATATTGCTGTAGTGACTGGTTATCAGCCCATCACCTAAATTGCAATATACTGAAACCCTCGGATCCCTTAGCTGGTTGTTACAGCATGTTCGGGAGGAAACGCAGCTGGCACAATCTTTGTTTTTCTCTTGCTCCCAGTCCAGCATGGAAAAAACTATTTTCCATTAATAAAAAAAAATACAACCTCGAAGTTAATTACTGTTTGTATTTGTAAACGTTACCACGTAGAGGGGTCAAAGCCCGAGGTCAAAGAAAAGGGGTGAATTTAAAGTACAAAGTAGACTTTAACAAACCTGTCACGACCGTAGGCCTTCGGAAAAGAGGCCTAGGGTTGGGACGCGGGTAAACGGGTCTGTATAAGGGCAGCAACACACAGGCATCCCTTACTGCGCGCAACACACATGCGTCACCTTCCGCTCTACGCGCGCGTACTGGCAAAGGGATGCGCCGACGTAGAGTTCATCGGTGACGCATGTGTGTTGTAGGCATTTGGACCCACCAATAACCCATATTCCTACCCACCTTGCGGCATAACGGACCGAAACACGGGAGACGCGCAAATGTATATACATGCTCTCTCTACAATTTCGCTGTCTTTAGTGATATGGTCGATACTCAAACCATGTCAGAGGCCTATTAGCCGTAATACTGGGCGGTTTGAAAACTCTGACACCAGGGCTCATCGGGTCATTCGACTCGAGAATCCACTCGCTAAGAAGAAGTGATCTTGTCGGATACACGTGTCAAGTAGGCGAGGAAAGAATACCAAATTAATTTATATGACCTTTCCTTTACGCGAGATTCTAAAATTAAATTAAATATACATACATTCATACATATATGCTTGTATTGCGCGTTTATCTCAAATGGGGTAGGCAGACCGTGTACGACCTAATCAAAGGTGGTTCCGCCTCATCTGACAAAGTTTTGAGGGTTATTTAAGATTTTTACGTATTTTGCTATAATGACAGGTTGTCAGCCTATCGCATAAATTGCAATATACAGAAACCTTGCCCAGCTAAAGGATCTGCCTTTAGCTGGTTTTGTATGGCATGCCCGGGAGGAAATGCAGCTTGCACATTCTGCTTTTCTCTTGCTCCCAGTCCAGCATGGAAGAAAAAGTAAATTAAATTAAATATCGAATCCATTTTCATATAACTTTAGGACAAAAATACATCTTCAATTAAAATGCCTCAGGGTCTTAATACGAAAGTGAACGAACAGGCTCCTTCTGGGTAAATTCGCTCTACAGTTGACTCTGTATCTATCTTCCTAAGATATCTAGGGCCTAAAGCCACAAGATGAGGACTACCTAGGGCAAGAGATGAAAACAAGCTCTTAAAAAAAACTTCATAGGAAATTACCTAATGAAAGGGATAGCTTCTCGCAAACTTATAGGGGTTGGTCAGTAAACTAAGCTGATATTTTTACTAGCAAATTCTTTTAGGATACTGAAATAAAAACAACTTCAACATACCTATCAGACCATTTGTATGAAGTCAAATTTATTTTTTGTTTCCTGAACATCCCGTATTGCGTCTATGAAAGTATTTGCTCTATGTAACATGGTATCAGCAAGAATAAAAACCCACGTTTACCCGGAAAACGTTAGGTTCCATTCTTCGTGATCCGTCAGACTAACAGAGGGCTCTGACGTCAGGGTTCTGACGTCAGCGGTATGACGAGGGTAAGACAGAGTGACTGCCATCTGACCCTCTTTGAAGTTGGAGAAAGGAAATTATACCACCTTGTTCCTGAGATTCTGTGAACCACAGTACATGGTGTAAAAAGTCATTGTGTAAATTTTTTTTTTTTTGTGGGTTCGGTTCCTATAAAATCACACACATACATACATATAATCACACCTGAGCGTAAACGACCTAAACTAAGGTCGTTCCGCCACGTCTGTCAAAGTTTTGAGGGTTATTTAAGATAGATTAGTAGGTATATTGCTGTAGTGACAGGTTGTCAGCCCAGCGCCTAAATTACAATATACTGAAACCCTCGGATCTCTTAGCTGGTTCTTACAGCACGCCCGGGAGGAAAAGCAGCTGGCACATTAAATTTTTTTCACTCGCTCCCAGGCCAGCATGGAAGTAAAACAATAACGGACAAAATGAATGTTGTTAGCGACTGAGTTAATCAACAAATACTTTCTATAGAAAACATACAGAAAGGTAGCATTAATGATAAAAATAGATTTCCTGAGTGGGTTTAAGTCTTGCGATGAAATAAATTGCGAAGTAAAAATAATTCGGTACAGTTTTCCTTTGATTGTCATAACATAATAATAGTTTTTATAGGACACATTACCTATGTATTATTAAAGAAAACCTATTGTAATAGTTAGCTCAATAAATACTCGCTTTTTCTGAATCGTGCAGGCACTTTATGTTTTCCTTGTTATTCAAAATTTAATTCGTTTTCCGGATCGAATCCGTTTCCGAGAAGTTAATCTATTGGCATTTCGCGAAACGTTTGGTTTTTCCAAGAATTGGTTTTTACTTGATCGTTTTTATTTTCAAAGGCCCGTGTGTCGTTCTGTAATTTGAGATCGACCTTAATCTAACGTTTATTTTTGCGGTTGTCTGTTAAGTCGTTTTTCAGGAACAGGAAACTTAACTAGCAGGAATTGGGACGTCTTTATCTTTACGCAAATTACGAATTATTAAATCCAATATTTAATAATTTCCAAAAAGATCTTTATAATTATAATTACTTACAGATTTAATTATCTGAACGCAAATATCATCTTTCCTACCTAATTACTTTGTCATCGAAAAAGAAGCGCTGAAAATGTAATAAACTAAGTATACTAAAAATTAATTAGATACTATTTTCATTAATTTTTAGATACTAATTTAGGACAGACTCAAATATCTTATCGACGGAAAACATTATATATTCCGCGATTCTAGGAACCACATCTTGAAAAACAAAAAAAACTTCAAACAAAGTCGTTTCATTTTTGTACTTAATAAAATCTCTGCTAAATGCCGGACTGGGAGCGAGAGAAAATTAAAGAATGTGCCAGCTGCATTTCTTCCCGAGTATGCTGTAAAACCAGATAAGGGATCCGAGGGTTTCTGTATATTGCAATTTAGGCGATGGACTGACAACCTGTCACTACAGCAATATACAAATCTATCTTAAGTAATCCACAAAACTTTATGATACGTGCGGAACGATCTTTGTTTAAGCCGTTTACGCTCTGCCTACCCCATTAGGGATAAAGGCGTGATTACATGTATGTATGTATAAAATCTTCATATTTCCAGAATATCACCGTATCCTTGACGGAGCCAGCGAGGATCACCATCCCTCCCAACTCCAGAGAAGCTCTGCGCGCCAGCACCGTCAGGTTCAACTGCACTGCCACCGGGAAACCAGAGCCCAGCGTCACCTGGTACAAAGATGGACAGCTCCTGGAGATTGCTGGAAGGGTAAGTCCTCCTCAAATCGTTTAGATCTTCTTCTTAGCGAGTGGATTCTCGAGTCGAACGACCCAAAGTACCCCGGTGTCAGAGTTTATCAAACCACCTAATAGCACATCTATTAGGCCTCTGACGTGGTTTGAGTAACGACCACTATCAAAGACAGCAACTGGGACCGACGGCTTAACGTGTCCTCGGAAGCACGGAAACTTTTTTCTTTTCGGACAATCAGGTGATTCAACCTGCAATGTCCTAACCAAACTGGGAAAAACCTCACAAAGTGATGAATTGACAAATATCCACTTTGTGTTCCACCCCTGGGAATCGAACCCAGGACCTCCGATCGAAAGCCCATGGCTCTAACCACTAGACCACGGAGGCAGTATCGAGTTATCAAACCGTCTTTTAAGGCTCTGTTATGGATTGCGTAGCAAGAAGACAATGACTGAAAGTGGTCCTACAAAATCTATATACTTTGACATTCGATTCAATTATTCAAGACATTCAAATAAGGAACTTAACTTAGATACAAATACCAGCGGAGCTCGCACTAGGTCGAACCTGTATCGCGAAAGTCCAGATCGAGCGTTATAATAACAAACATTTATCACCGGTACGGAGTGTTGAAATACATGTTTATAAAAAACGGACATGGGAGTCTACTTGTCAAAACTAGCGAGGCCTTGCCTTATGTTCAAAACAGGCATTAGAATGTGTAGGTGTACGTGCTGGTATGAATTCTAAACTTAATTCTTATACATACATACATATAGTCACGCCTTTATCCCTAATGGGGTAGGCAGAGCGTAAACGACCAAAACAAAGGTCGTCCCGCCACATCTGACAAAGTTTTGAGGGATATTTAAGACATATTTTGTAGGTATATTGCTGTAGTGACAGGTTGTCAGCCCATCGCCGAAATTGCAATATACTGAAACCCTCGGATCCCTTAGCTGATTTTTACAGCATGCCCGGGAGGAAATGCAGCTGGCACATTCTATGTTTTTCTCTCGCTCCCAGTCCAGCATGGAAGTTAATACTTAATGAACTTAATTCTTATATATTTTATTATTCCAGACAAAGTTACGAAAGTCCGCCGATGGCCAACGCACCGAGTTGGTCATAAGCGGAGTGACATCTGATGATGCAGGTAATATGAAATTTATTTGTCGGAAACAAAAGGGGAAACAACATCCCATGTTGGAATGTGAAACAACTTAAAAGGTCTATACATGCATACATATTTATAATCACGCCTTTATCCCTAATGGGGTAGGCAGAGCATAAACGACATAAACAAAGGTCGTTCCGCCACGTCTGACAAAGTTTTGAGAGTTATCTAAGGTAGATTTAGGCGATGGGCTGACAACCTGTCACTATAGCAACACATATTACAATCTTAAATTGCCCTCAATTTTTGTCAGACGTGGCGAAAGCACCTTTTACGAGGCGTTAAACGCTCTGCCTACCCCGTAAGGGATAAAGGCGTGATTTATGTATGTTTGTATGTCTAAGGTAGATTGGTAGTTATTGCTGTAGTGACAGGTTGTCAGCCCATCGCCTATATTGCAATATACAAAAACCCTCGGATCCCTTAGCTGGTTTTTACAGCATACCGAGGAGGAAATGCAGCTAGCACATTCTATGTTTTTCTCTCGCTCCCAGTCCAGCATGGAAGAAACAGGTCTATGTGGGTGTGTATCTTTGAGTTCACATCAATCAATCTATCTTGTTAGTCGGTCAGAACCCAATAGAATGCAACCTCAGATACCTTTCCATTCCTCAACTTTACGCCTCCTTACTCAAATCGTTAATTGACAACAATTACAATTTTTAAACAATTGCCATAGGGCTACCGACTCACATAATAAAACGGTCACACATTTAATTCTTCCATGCTGGACTGGGTGCGAGAGAAAAACATACAATGTGCCTCCATTTCCTCGCGGGCATGCTGTATAAATCACCTAAGGGATCCGAGGGTTTCAGTATATTGTAATTTAGGCGATGGGCTGACATCCTGTCACTACAGCAATATACATACAAATCTATATTAAATTTAATTTAATTTATTTTCTTTATTGAGAACACAGCAATTATATCACTATTACAAACAGTAATCTTAAAAAACTTATATAGCCAATAACAGAGTTCATCATATTAAATATATATATTAGGGTAGTAAACAATAAACATAAGGTAGGCTAAGTGTGCGTGTAAGTGTGAATGTATGTGTATTGTGTAGTGTATGAGCTTCATGGCTTCATTGTAATGTAAGGCCATATTCATAGAGTAGAGATTTTACTATAAACACAATTGATGAATTGATTACGGGTTAGGAAGAAAATATCGGCTTCAATAACCCTCAAAACTTTGTCAGACGCGGCGGAACGACCTTTGTTTAGGTCATTTACGCTCTGCCTACCCCTTTAGGGATAAAGGCGTGATTATATATATGTAAATAAATTTTGCTGTTCATCGTAAAATTGTATTGGTTATATACAATACGCTTTCCTTAAAAGAGTATCAATCTACATGTTTTCCTCCCCAGGAGTGTACCAATGCTTCGCTCGGAACCCATCAGGCGCGGACTCGTTCTGGGCGATGTTGAACGTGACCGGGGCCAACGCGCAGGCCCCGGCCGCCGTGCGGTGCTGGCCCGTCGGGGACAAGCAGGTCAAGGTCACGTGGGTGCCCGAGCCCAACGTCACCGTGCTCGCTTATACCATACACGGCACCTCGGAAGGTGAATATCAGGAGAGTTTTTGGGGCTTCATAGGTCTCTCAATTAGAGGTCTTCCGTCTAGAAGTCTCCCATCTAGAGGCCTCCCAATTAGGGGTCTCCGACGATACCATAAAGAGGTGTCCAGAGGTCTCTGATCTCAATTAGAGGTCTCCCAATTAGAGGTATCTGATTCCAACTTAAGGTCTCCCCATTAGAGATCTCCAATATAGAGAGGAGTCCAGAGGCCCCTGATCCCATCTAGAAGTCTCCCAATTAGAGGTCTCCGATTCCATCTTAAGGTCTCCCCAATAGAGATCTCCAATATAGAGAGATGTCCAGAGGTCTCTGATCCCATCTAGAGATCTCCCAATTCTCTAATTCTCTAATTGGGAGACCTCTAGATGGTCTCTGAACCCATCTTAAAATTGCGGGATGCTGTCCTTTACACTCCGTATTGGAGTGAAGCGAGCTAGACATTTCACAAAAAATAATATTGATGCTATAAATTAATAATGATTTTGTTTGCAGATGAGAAAGCGGCTAGTTCGTTACCTGGACAACCTCTTGATGTACCTATAGCAGTATTAGAAGTCAAGACACCTCTCGTACCATACAGATTCCAAGTAAGTTAAAACATCTAAGTTCATAGCGTGTTCATCTTTTACTATAGTAAATATATTTTTATCATTTATCTTAAGTGCAGTTTGATCTAGTATTTGTATCTCAAGGGAGCTCTTGATAGCCGATCAGCCAAGTTATAATTAAACCGTGATTCAGAACTTCAGTCGGTTGTTCATTTATGAACGAATGTCAGGTACGTATCAAAAGCTCTTTCGAGTTCTGAAATTGCAATTATAAATAAAAAATAATTCAGCTGACGCCTGAATCCTGATAGCGTGTCTAATTTGGAACTATTTTGTCAACAAACACAAACTACAAAAAACTCACCTCAATATCTAAAAAACCTTATCTACACATAAGTGACTGAAAATTATTATCTGTTTCAGGTGCGAGCTTACATACAAGAGAAGACTACGAAAAGTGCAGTCAGTGATCTGTCGGAACCAGCTATTTGCCAAGGCCAGGGAAGTAAGTTGTTAAAAAAAAGTTATTACGAAAATTAAAAAATGCAGCTTATAGTTATAGAGGAAATATGTTGGGAGAGGACGACCAAAGAAAAGATGGATGGACTGCGTGAAAGATGATATGTTTAAAACTGGTGTGAGTGTTGAACTGACGGCTGACAGGAATGAATGGAAGAAAATACGTTCTTCGCCGACCCTAAGTAAATGGGATAAGGGCAAGCGATGATAGTTATAGAGCAAATTATAAACTTATATACCAAAAATGCAGATACCAAAAATGCAGATTTTTTTATCGTCCTGCATAGTTTATTAGTTTTTGAGTAGACCGGCTACTGGACAAACCCCGGTGTCAGAGATTTCTGGCAGGATTTGAGTGATGCCAGCCTCGTATTTATGAAGCGATTTTTAGATTCAGAGCAATTTTAAATATAGATTTGACAGGCAGTTTTGTGCTAAAATGACATTCTGAATCGAACCCCAGATTCGCTGTCAGGCTCATGAGCTGATTATTTATACGGGCATTTTGACAAATTAATTACAGTAATTTATTACCATGCTGGACTGGGAGTGAGAGAAAAACGTAGAATGTTCCATCGGCATTTCCTCTCGAGCATGCTGTAAAAACCAGCTAAGGGATCCGAGGCTTTCAGTATATTGCAATTTAGACGATGGGCTGACAACCTGTCACTACAGCAATATACGTACAAATCCATCTTTAATAAGCCTCAAAACTTTGTCAGACGTGGCGGAACGACCTTTGTTTAGGCCGTTTACGCTCTGCCTGCCTCATAAGGCATGATTATATGTATCTATGTAATTCCAGTATCAATAAAGATGGCGAAACTGGAGAACGCCCAAGTGATAGTCTCATGGAAGGAATTCGCCGAGAAGACGCCTGAAGTGGTGCAGTGGATCCTGCAGACCAGGAGAGAAGGCAGCGATGAGGAGCACAATATCACCCTGGATGGATCTGTATACAACTACACTCTTAGTGGTGAGAATTTCCAAGTATTTCAGTGATTTTTTTGAAATTCCTGTCCATGTCCTCAGAAATTTAAACAAACTTCGAAATCATAAAGTGGTGGACTGGATACAGGCCTTATCAGTTGATAACAACTGCCTGCCTGTTTAAAATAATAATAATAATAATGTATCCAGGCAAGCTTAAAATTGAAGTGCATATCTCAAACCACCCCAAATATTTTCCTGATTTGAAATTAGGACTAGCTGAAAAAATATTAATTGCATTAGGTTTTTTATTTGTCCTTACATTTTTTCCCTAGCCTTGTCCCGTATCTCACTTCCGTTTGTCCTTATGTGACCTTGGAATAAAATCTTAGTGATGATACCCTTTGATAGCTGTATTTTTAAATTATCTTACTCTTAGTGTCTATAGTATTTCCAATTCCGTTTTAGAATAAAGGTAAACAAAGTTGCATGTCTATTTATTCAAAAACACATTTCAAAAATAAATAATACGTGTTGGCAAATTAGTAAAGTTACTACATACATACATACATAACGTCACGCCTCTTTCCCGGAGGGGTAGGCAGAGATCACATCCTTCCATTTGCTACGATCCTTGCAAACTTCTTTCGCTTCATCTACATTCATCAATCTTTTCATGCAAACTCGTCGGTTTAGGGTACTCCTGACCTGACCTTTCCCTAGAACGTCTCCGATTTGATCGCGGTACGTTCGCCGAGGTCTTCCCCTTCCAACAATCCCACTCACACTAACTAAAGTTACTAAAACAACTATTTCATTATGTTGTTATATCTAACAGCTAAAACTTATTTTGGAAACAAGATCTTCGATTAAAAGACATGAAACTTTGTTTAACTTTTTTCTAAAACTGAGTTGGAAATACTATAATATCTAAAAATTACTTATGTTTTCTATTTCTAGCACCTCCGTCCCAGCCTTTACAAGTGCGGGTCCTCGGGACCCGGACCCTGGAGTGGCTGCAGCAGGACCTGTCCCTCGTGCCGTGGTCGTCCACAACCAACGCCGGAGACGACCTTGACGCTGGGTGAGGTTCTGTCTCTCCAAGCATTACATAAAATGAGTGCTGGAATTGAATAGAATATAGATGAGGCACCTAAGGCTTGTATTTATAAAGCGATATCAAACTTCCGTGCTGGACTGGGAGCGAGAGAAAAACATAAAACGTGCCAGCTGCATTTCCTCCCGGGTATGCTGTAAAAACCAGCTAAGGGATTCGAGGGTTTCAGTATATTGTAATTTAGGCGATGAGTTGACAACCTGTCACTACAGCAATAAACAGATCTATCTTAAACTACCCTCAAAACTTGTCAGACGAGGCGATACGGCCTTTGTTTAGGTAGCTGACGCTCTGCCTACCACATTAGGGATAAAGGCGTGATGTATGTATGTATCATCAGCTCATACACTCGAGCCTATTCTGACCTTAAAGAGGGCGTTAGTCGACCACATGGGCTTGCAAATGTGTGCAGGGTTCGTCACGATGTTCTGTTGGTGTATTATTTACTAGCGACCCGCCCCAGCTTCGCACGGAAATTATCAGTCTTTCTCTACTATACTATGCATGTATTATACATATAGAGATAGAGTAATTCAAGAGGAAGCTCTTGAATTACTCTATCCATTAAAAGAAACCGCATCAAAATCCGTTGGGTAGTTTTAAAGATTTATGCATACATAGGGATATAGGGACAGAGAAAGCGACTTTGTTTTATACTATGTAGTAATAACTGATTTCCTTTGTCAATTCCAGTGACGTGACTGTGGTCCCAGACCGGATAGAAGTGTCAGAGCTAACGTCGCGACAGTTCACAGTGTCCTGGCATTGTGTGGACAGCTCCAAGTATGTTTACTTGGTGTGTCTGAAGGCAGACGACCTTGAACAGACCTGCGTAGAAAGGTGAGGGTTTAAAAACAATTCTTCTTCTTCTTCTGTCGAGTGGGTATCGAGTCTATGGACCCGATGAACCCTGGTGTCAAAGTGAAAGCAGTTGACTCATTAAGTAGAAAGATAAACTCTTTATTGCGCATAAAGCGTACAGTTTGGAATAGCTTAAAAATAACAGTGTGCGCAAAGGCCTTATTGCTTCAAGCGATCTCTTCCAGACAACCCTGCATTTAATAAAGATAAATTATACAAATAAGTACTTGCAGAGAAAGAAATAAGTTTGTTTTTATTTATATCAGGTGTAAGGGACAGCGCCCCGCAAACTGATAGGGGTTGCTCAGTCAACGTAACTGAACAACTTTCAGTAGTTTTTTTTTCAGGAAGTGAAAAAGAATCAGACAAATTATGTATGTACAAAATCGAGGTAGTCATTTTGTATGGAAAGTTTTTTTTTTTATCTCCTGAAATAATTTTGCCGGTGATAGATGTTCAGTTTTGTTGACTGAGCAACACCTATCAGTTTGCGGGACGCTGTCCCTTACACCCGGTATGGTACACAAATGTAGCATCTTGCTGATCAATCTTCTTGGTAGATTCAGTATCAATATGCGGTATCTTCTTCACAACATCATCATCATATCTTTATTTCTAAAAACAGTATTACTGTTTGTGAAATTGGATAATATCATAAAATATAAAAAAATAAAATTAATAAATATGTCGGAGTACGCGACAGTAGCGCCACACTTGGTCGGGTCGGCCGGTTGAAGAACTGATTTTGACAACTTAGTTTTCGTTCACAAATCAAACCATAGACAATAATCTTTTCTTTTTCTTTTATTGGTTGCGTCAAGTATCCGAACTTGGGCGTAGTCGATACGTGGCTGGCAAGTACCACTGTTGGGCCATGTTGGTGCCATAGACTAAATGTCAGATTGTCGACTTATGTTGGTACTGTGTTGGGCATTAAGTTCTGCCAACCTTACGACGTTAGCGTGGAAGAAAATCGCAACGTGACGGCATTCAATTTGCGACCGCCGAACTGTCAAGTTGGTTAGCCAGCCCCGTGTCGAATTCGCCGCGTAACCAAACTGCAATCCGTTTGCATCTCGATTATCGATCGTGATTTTCTAACTTTTGTAATTGCTGGCAAATAATAAAAGCCTGATCAACGTAAAGCACTTTTTATTTCTGTATCTACGCCATGATGGAGCCCCAGGGGCATAATTTTCCGACATCAGAAGTGCGATTAGAAGACCCCGCTCAACGTGCAACGGAAAACGACCCAACGTGTTCTGAAAATAACGATGCACCAGCCGCTGCAAATAACGCTGCACCACCTGCAATTAACATCGAAGCAGACGATAGAAGATGGCAGTTACTTTTGGAACAACAGAACCGGAATTTCATGACCCTTGTACAAGCTATGAAGACACCTGCAACCAGTGAGCTTCGCCTGCCAGATTTTGACCCTGACAAACGAGATGTCGACGCACGTGCATGGATATCAACGGCAGACCTCTGCATCAGCGAACAGCATCAACAAGGTACGCAACTTATGGTGGCTTTGAGTCGTGCGTTAAAAGGGCATGCCTCCACGTGGTTTTCGACAATTTCATACCCTGGGATGAATTGGTACGAATTTAAAGAGCTTTTTAAAGCGAGATACGACTGCCCTGAAACTGTTGCTTCATTTTTAATTAACCTAAATGAAAGCAAGCCTAAAGAAAATGAGTGCGTTGCTGCATATGCTGCTTCCCTTATGACGTCACTTATGGCCAGATGGAAAAATCTACCTACCGAAGAGCTCGCTATAGCTACTGTCCTCGCACATTTGTCACGTTTTGATCGACGTATTCAGCGACTTTCGTTTACAACAGAAGTCAAGACACGCAATCAACTGCAACAAGAATTGAAGGCAGTATCATTCTTCAAACGTAAAGCCAATGCGAATGACCTTGATGTGCCGGATACCAAAAAGAACCGCAGCTCTTTCCCAGCAACTCTTGTGAAGTGCTACTACTGTGGGAAGATGGGACACAAAGCTACAATGTGTCAGTCACGAAGGAGGGACAATATGAAGAGGAGAGATGAGCACCCTAGACCTCAACTGGGCAACAATGACAACAGCAAGCCGAACCAGCCTCGCCCTGCGACAGTCACCTGCTACCACTGCCATGGGAGCGGCCACTACGCGTCGAGCTGTCCGAAACGGCGCAGCCAGGATGGGACCAGTGGAGCCGGTGCCTCCAGCGTGAAGAGGGTGAACCTGTGCGTCAGGAGCGCGCCGACTGGGACCATGCGTATAGCTGGTGAGCCTTTTTCATTTCATTTTGACTCTGGAGCTGAATGTTCCCTTGTAAAAGAGACTGTGTCACATAGACTTAATGGACGACGAATCAATGATACGGTGACTCTGATTGGTTTAGGTTTGACCCCTGTTTATTCCACGACACAAATACTGACTGTTGTAGAGATTGACAACATCAATTTAGAAATTTTACTGCATGTTCTACTTGACCAGTATTTGCAACATAACATCGTGGTAGGTCATGAGATATTACTGTTAGGTTTGGCTGCAAATATGACTGCCACGCAGTTAAGGTTCACTAGGAATCAGATGGTTCAGTTGTGCCATGTTCCACCAACAGACCAAGGGATTAATCCGGACATTGTTGACACCGATGTCTCACCTGAGTACAAAGGTCAGTTACTTGATTTGTTGAAATCTTTTGAGCAGTCTTTTACAAGCGGTGTACCAATGAGATGCGCGGATACTGAACCCATGGAGATTCGCCTGAAGGATCCACACAAAACTGTCAACCGGCGACCATATCGGCTAAGCACACAAGAGCGACAGGTCGTTCGGGAGAAGGTAAGCGAGCTTCTGGATGCAGGTATAGTTCGCCCTAGCTCGTCACCATACGCAAGCCCAATTCTCCTAGTCAAGAAGAAAGATGGTTCTGACAGGCTATGCGTCGATTATCGCGAACTTAATGACAACACTATACCTGACAGATTCCCGCTACCTCTCATCTCTGATCAAATTGCAAGGTTGCACGGAGGTATGTACTTCTCCACTTTGGATCTCGCATCGGGTTTTCATCAGATCCCAGTTGCAGCTGATTCCATCGAACGCACTGCGTTCGTGACACCAGACGGTCAGTACGAGTATCTTACGATGCCGTTTGGCCTGAAGAATGCACCGGCGGTTTTCCAGCGCGCAATTATAAAAGCTCTCGGGGATCTGGTGAACACTTATGTTGTGGTGTATATGGACGACGTGCTTATTGTTGCCAGCACCGTGGAGGAAGCGCTCGAGCGACTGAACTCCGTACTGAAAGTCCTTACTGAAAAGGGGTTTTCTCTAAATATGAAAAAGTGCAAGTTCCTCAAGCAGAAGGTAGAGTATTTGGGATTTGAGGTATGCCAAGGTGAGATACGCCCTAACCAGCGAAAGGTGGAAGCCCTTACTGCCCTGCCACCACCGGAGACCGTGACACAGTTACGCCAATTCATTGGCTTAGCTTCATACTTTAGGCAGTTTGTGCCCCAGTTCTCGCAGGTAATGGCCCCACTCTA
The DNA here is from genome assembly GCA_949820665.1 of Scrobipalpa costella. Classification (NCBI taxonomy): domain Eukaryota; kingdom Metazoa; phylum Arthropoda; class Insecta; order Lepidoptera; family Gelechiidae; genus Scrobipalpa; species Scrobipalpa costella. The sequence goes on along the minus strand of OX463296.1, from coordinate 26,654,998 downwards.
CGCACTTACCTCAAGGTCAAATAATGGAAAGCTTGCCTGGAATGATGAACATGAAGCTATAAGACAACAGATAATCGCTGCACTCACTAGTGAACCGGTATTGCTGATTTTCGATCCAGATCTCGACACGGAACTGCATACCGATGCAAGTGCGATCGGGTACGGCGCAGTTCTAATGCAGAGAAAGGCAGGTAAGTTGCATGCTGTTGCCTACTATAGTAAGCGTACGACGGCCGCTGAATCGCGGTACCATTCTTATGAACTGGAGACGCTAGCCGTCGTCAACGCAATGAGGCACTTCAGGCATTTCCTTCACGGACGTAAATTTACTGTCGTAACCGACTGCAGTTCACTTCAATCGACCCGAAAGAAGTTGGATCTGGCACCGCGTGTTCATAGATGGTGGGCATTTTTACAGAGTTTTGACTTTGAAATTGTGCACCGAGGAGGAAAACACATGCCTCATGCAGACTTTTTATCCAGGAACCCTATCTCCTGTGAAGAGGTAAGTCCCAAGCCTACGAATAAAGTGGAACTAAAGCGGATCAACTTGACCGAACTGACCGGCAACTGGCTTCTAGCTGAGCAACAGAAGGACGCCGAGATTTCTAAGCTGGTAACGGACCTTAACGAGAACAAGCTTTCTGACGACGTTGCGAAAACGTACGAATTACGCTCAGGGCTTCTGTACCGGAAGGTACAGCGTAACGGTAAGACTCGCTGCTTGCCTATTATACCCCGTTCCCTTAGGTGGTCCATCATTAACGGTGTACACGAGAGTCTGATGCACTTAGGATGGGAGAAAACGCTAGAGAAGGCGTTTGAACTTTACTGGTTCGAACACATGACGAAGTATGTAAGGCGATTCGTTGAGAATTGCGTCACATGCAGAATCTCAAAGTCGAATTCTGGTAAAGTTCAAGCAGCCATGCACCCTATTCCAAAAGTTGCTATTCCATGGCACACTGTGCATGTTGATGCAACAGGAAAACTCAGCGGGAAGAACGACAAGAAGGAGTACGTATTTGTTCTAGTCGACGCCTTCACAAAGTACGTATTGCTGTACCATACTTTGAATATAGACACTGCCAGCAGCATCAGGGCCGTAAAGCAGAGCGTTTCGCTTTTTGGTGCTCCTACGAGACTTATTGCAGACCAAGGGCGATGCTTCGCGAGCAGAGACTTTAAAGAGTACTGTGAGTCTGTAAACATCAAATTACACCTTATTGCAACTGGAAGCTCTAGGGCTAACGGCCAGGTTGAGCGCATTATGAGCACTCTCAAAAACATGCTGACCGCTGCGGAAACTGGCAGCCGATCATGGCAGGATGCGTTACCCGACGTGCAGCTCGCTCTAAATTGCACTCAAAATCGAGTGACTAAGGCAAGTCCACTGGAGATGCTCATAGGCAAGGTTGCCAGGCCGCTAGAGGTGATGCTCGCTGACGATGAAGAACCTGTAACAGACTTAGAACAGGTAAGAGCTGAAGCGGTTAAAAACATGACTGACAGCGCAGGTTATGATAAAAGACGTTTTGACAGCAGCAAAGCCCGAGTCCAGCCGTTCTCTGTTGGAGATTTTGTCCTGCTTCAGAACGAGGAACGCAACCAGACTAAACTTGACCCCAAGTACAAAGGACCATTTAAGGTTATTGAGGTTTTGGAAGGTGATCGGTACGTACTGAAAGCTTTGAACAGCAATCGGACGTACAAATACGCGCATGACCGTCTTCGGAAAATGCCGGATGGTATTTGTGAAATTGACAATATTGACAGTGACGACCATGACTCTGACAAGTAGTGGTATTAAGAATAGGCTATGGAACAATAATTTTCTTTTGAGATGTATTGTGATTTTTTTAAATTTTATTTGTTTACTGAGGAGGACTTAATCAGACGCCTGAGAGCGGTTGTCTTGAATGGGCTGAAATCAGACGCCACTTTGTGGTTGTCTTGAACGGTCGCTATCAGACGCTGCACAGAGTAGAGGTTGTCTTGACAAGTCAGTGACACGATCAGACGCTGTGAAGGCTGTCTTGAAGTGTGTAATGTGGTATAAGATGTAGCTGTCTTGACGTATTCCATCAGACGCCAGTTTGGGATGTCTAGAAGAATACTATCAGACGCTCACGAGAGACTTTTATGAACCATGTGTTGCTTCAAGCTCTGAGATTAATGCTTAGTAGATTACTGTTTCATAGCCAAGCAAACATTTGTAATCAATTGAAATTTTGTTTTCCCAGTAAACGCTTAGCATAATTTTAATAATTTTGAACAGTTGCTTCATGGAGTAGTTTTGATTACTTCTTTTTGTACACCTTTGTAAATAGTGAGCTTTGCATTTATTGCTTTTCGAGCTAACCCTTACTTTTGTCAGGTTGACCGAGCAAGAGTTGTGCTACTGCTTTGAACTTTATTTTCAGGTACCCCACACGAGGACGTGTGAAACGTCAAGATGGCCGTGTCGGAGTACGCGACAGTAGCGCCACACTTGGTCGGGTCGGCCGGTTGAAGAACTGATTTTGACAACTTAGTTTTCGTTCACAAATCAAACCATAGACAATAATCTTTTCTTTTTCTTTTATTGGTTGCGTCAAGTATCCGAACTTGGGCGTAGTCGATACGTGGCTGGCAAGTACCACTGTTGGGCCATGTTGGTGCCATAGACTAAATGTCAGATTGTCGACTTATGTTGGTACTGTGTTGGGCATTAAGTTCTGCCAACCTTACGACGTTAGCGTGGAAGAAAATCGCAACGTGACGGCATTCAATTTGCGACCGCCGAACTGTCAAGTTGGTTAGCCAGCCCCGTGTCGAATTCGCCGCGTAACCAAACTGCAATCCGTTTGCATCTCGATTATCGATCGTGATTTTCTAACTTTTGTAATTGCTGGCAAATAATAAAAGCCTGATCAACGTAAAGCACTTTTTATTTCTGTATCTACGCCATGATGGAGCCCCAGGGGCATAATTTTCCGACAAATATAATAAAATTACTAAATAATCAATATACAAAAATATGTCAATTCATTTAAATATAATTACATACATACATACATATAATCACACCCTTATCCCTAATGGGGTAGGCGGAGCGTGAACGACCCAAACAAAGATCGTTCCGCCACGTCTGACAGTTTTGAGGGTTATTTAAGATAGATTTGTACGTATATTGCTGTAGTGACAGGTTGTCAGCCCATCGCCTACATTTCAATATACAGAAACCCTCGGATCCCTTAGCTGGTTTCTACAGCATGCCCGGGAGGAAATGCAGCTGGCACATTCTTTGTTTTTCTCTCGCTCCCAGTCCAGCATGGAAGTAAATATAATTAATGTCTAACAAAAGCATTACAAGTCAAACAACACTACAACTACAGACTTCAATGCTATAACAATGTTTTTCCAATAGTTAGTCTTAATCTATTCTTAAATATGCTGACACTTCCTATAACTCTCATTTCATTTGGTAGTCTATTGTACAATGCAACAGCTTGATACACGGAGCAGTACCTGGCTATATTAAGACGTGGTAAGATTATGTGGTTCAATTCTTTCCTTCTGATATTTATTCCATGCTGGCCTGGGAGTGAGAGAAAAACATAGAATGTGCCAGATGCATTTCCTTCCAGGCATGCTGTAAAAACCAGCTTAGGGATCCGAGGACAGTATATTGCAATTTAGGCGATAGGCTGACAACCTGTCACTATAGCAATATACCTATAATATCTTGACCCTCAAAACTTTGTCAGACGTGGCGAAACGATCTTTATTTAGTTCGTTTACGCTCTGCCTACCCCATTAGGGATAAAGGCGTGATTATATGTATGTAAAAATGTGTGGTATTTATTCGCACAGCATACTACAGGATGGCTCAGCTGCCTAATAACTGTGCTACTAGGCGGTTTGAAAACTCTGACACCAGGGTTCATCGGGTTGTTCGACTCGAGACTCCACTCGATCAAGAAGATTATAGCCTAATTTTCAGTGACCTTGAAATTTTAATTTTACCCTTGCATAACTTAATTTTTTTGTAACCTATTGACGATTTCTCTAGCTTACATTGTCTTTATTATTAAAATACTACAAAATATATAACAAAAACAATTAAATACAAATAATAAGTCAACTTAAAAACTTAACGAAAAGCCCGCCCCAGCGCGGTTGTCGCAACCTCATAACTTGTCTTATTATATATATATATATACAGCTGGAAACCCACTCACTCACTGACTGATTGACATATCTATGCTTGTTTCCAGCAAAGAAACATCCGCGACATTCGACGGGCTCCAACCGAGAACTGACTACAAGGTGATCGTGCAGGCGAGACTTCCCAACCGAGCGCTCGGAGGACCTTTCAGCCCTTCGCATGACATACGCACACCTGTTGAAAGTGAGTTACGCCATCTCCACAGTCATCATGATCTCCCTATCATCAGTCATCTTATCCCGTATATCACGGGGTCGTATATCTAATCTAGGTGATTGAACGAGGGTACTGGTTTTTACACAGAGCGACTGCCATCTGACCTCCGCAACCCAGAAGGGAAACCAGACCCTAATCTAGGACAGAGTTTTCAAGCCGCCAATCTAAATTCGCTTAACGACTAATATCTACGGTATTAAACGATATTAACCGGGACCTTAACATGTCTTCCGAAGCACGGAAAAAGCGCCGAATAAACTTATGCTTACTTCCATGCTGGACTGGGAGAGATAGAAAAACATAGAATGTTCCAGCTGCCCTTCCTCCCGGGCATGCTGTAGAAGACAGCAAAAGGGACTCGAGGTTTACAGTGTATTGTAATTTAGGCGATGGGCTGACAACCTGTCACTATGGCAATACACATTACAATCTAAAATTACCCTCAATTATTGTCAGACGCGGCGAAAGTGCCTTTTACGAGGCCTTTAACGCTCTGCCTACCCCGTAAGGGATAAAGGCGTGATTTTATGTATGTATGTATGTATAAACTTATGAAATATACGTATGAAATTTGAAAACCGAAAAACACATAGGTACGTGGTGGGATTCGAACCACGACCTCCCGCTCAGGAGGCAGTGGCCCTATCAACTACACCATCGGGCCATCTCCACAGTCATCATCACCACATAATACGTCCACACCAGCCTACCCTGAATTAGGGTAAACTTGCGGGCCTTCTGCTGCATTTCCTCCTGGGCATGCTGTAAAAACCAGCTAAGGTATCCGAGAGTTTCAATTCAAAGTTTAGGAGATGGGCTGACAACCTGTCACTACAGCAATATACCTACAAATCTATCATAAATTACCTTCACAACTTTGTCAGATGTGGCGGAACGACCTTTGTTTAGGTCGTTTACACTCTGATTACCCCATTAGGGATAAATGCGTGAATATATGTATGTATGTGCGGGCCTTGGTCGACCACGATAGTCCAGTAATGGTTGGTCCAGGATTGGTTGACCTCATACACATCCTTTGAATTTCTCCTCTATTCCCATGATACTTCATAAGTGTATGCAGGTTCCCTTAGGATGTTTTTCTCACAGAGAAGATACTTTTCTTTACCGTAAGAACGTCGAATAAACGTTCACACATTCATACATATTTATTCCGTGCTTCGGAAGGCACGTTAAACCGTTGGTCCCGGTTAATATCGTTTAATACCGTAGATATTAGTCGTTAAGCCATATCAGAGGCCAGTGCTAGGGATTGGCGGCTTGAAAACTCTGACCTAATCTAGGATTGGGTCTGGTTTCCCTTCTGGGTTGCGGAGGTGAGATGCCAGTCGCTCTTTGTAAAAACCAGTACCCTCGTTCAATCCCTGGATTAGGTAGCCGTCCTCGTAAGATACGGGATTAGGCTAGGGAGATGACATACATACATATTTATAGTTAGGCAGAGCGTAAACGACCTAAACAGAGGTCATTCTGTCACGTCTGACACAGTTTTGAGGGTTATTTAAGATAGATTTGTAGGTATGTTGCTGTAGTGACAGGTTGTCAGCCCATCGCCTAAATTGCAATGTACTGAAATCTTCGGATCCCTTAGCTGATTTTTACAGCACGCCCGGGGAGGAAATGCAGCTGGCATATTCTATGTTTTTCTCTCGCTCCCAGTCCAGCATGGAAGAAACATAAACGTTCATAATTATGAAATTTTAAAATCGAAAACCACATTGTTATATGTAGGGATTTGACCTTGCGACCTTCGGAGCCTTGTTCTTCAAACTTGCTGTGGACTAGCTTCCATCTTTTACATACATATAATCACGCCTTTATCCCTAATAGGGCAGGCAGAGTGTAAACGTCCTAAGCAGAGGTCGTTCCGTCACGCCTGACAAAGTTTTGAGGGTTATTTATGATAGATACATACTTACATATAGTCACGCCTTTATCGCTAATAGGGTAGGCAGAGCGTAAATGACCTAAACAAAGGTCGTTCTGCCATTACTGATGTTTTTTAATTCAATGCTATGATAGATTTGTAGGTATATTGCTGTAGTAGCAGATCCATCTTTTACTTCTCAAAATATAAGTCATTAACCGTGTAACCAACCTCTTCCAGGCCCCCTGCGCTTCGAAGACCTGTCCGCGGAGTACGTGAACTCTTCGTTAATCCTGGTGTCGTGGAACGGTGCGCCCGCTCATTACCGCGTGCATTACAGCGCGGAGCTCAAGTTGCCGGTTCAGAAGTGGCCGTCGGTCGAGACTAGGAGCAACTCTGTACTGGTGAGTGTACAACTGCAGACTGTAGCGCCCATAGATGGCGCCACACCAATAACAACAGTCCTGAAACGCGGTATCGAAGTTTTATCCGCAATCTACATATATACAACTTCCAAACAAGTTCACTTGGCCCTAACCCTCTTGTAGTTAGTGCCTCTAACTACGTTCCCCAACCTGCGACTCGTTACAAACGAAGACCAAGGCATGTCCTTACCGACGGCGATGACCAAATTACCCTTGCGTTTAATGCTGCCAATATTAGTCGACCCACACTCTGCACAAGCTCTTCCAGCAACCGCGCACCCCGCCGGCGGGGTCGCGGAGGTCCCTCCTTTGCTCCCCACTTTGGGGTTTACCGGCACGTACCAGGCAGATTCTCTCCGATAAGGAGTCCCCAAGGCAACGCCATAAGCTGAGGTTCGAGCCCTAGTGGGCGCCTTTAGGCAGTTGCCATTTCATTAAGGGTGTAGATTGCGTGTAGCAACTCCCCGCCGTAGCCCGGTGACGCATTATATATACTTTGTAGTATTTTGCAAACAGGTCCATTAAAAAAAAAAGTCCTACTCCGGTCCCCTGGTCACAACACCCGACCAGGCGGGTAATTACCCTTTTCCCATCCGTCATAACTCGGCCAACTGGCCTCTCAATGAAATGCTCCTAAAAGACCATATCGTTAAGCCTTTGTCACCTTGCTAAATGATTTAAGCAACATTAACGCTAAAGGGATGCAAACGACCCAAACAAAGGTCGCTCCGCCACGTCCGACCAAGTTTTGAGGGTTAACCAGGACAGATTTGTAGGTATATTGATGTAGTGACAGTTTGTCAGCCTAAATTACAAATTGCAATAAACTGGAACCCTCGGATTCCTTAGCTGGTTATTACATGCTGGCCTAGAAGCGAGAGAAAAACATTAAATATGCCAGCTGCATTTCCTCCCGGGCATGCCGTAAAAACCAGCTAAGGGTACGAGGGTTTCTGTATATTGCAATGTAGGCGATGGACTGTCAACCTGTCACTACAGCAATATACCTACAAATCTATCTTAAATAACCCTCAAAACTTTGTCGGACGTGGCGGAGCGAACTTTGTTTGGATCTGCCTACACCATTAGGGATAAAGGCGTGATTATATGTATGTATGAGAAGAACATGGATTAATCCTTTGGGGGCAGATGTGGTTAAGTCACATATGACTTGCATACATACATACATACATATAATCACGCCTTTATCCCTAATGGGGTAGGCAGAGCGTAAACGACCCAAACAAAGGTCGTTCCGCCACGTCTGACAAAGTTTTGAGGGTTATTTAAGATAGATTTGTAAGTATATTGCTGTAGTGACTTGCATCGATATAATAAATGTGTGTTACAGGTGCCAGTGATCAGCCCAGCCAACAAGACGTTCCTGATGGTGACCAGCTTCGACCCCCCGGAAGACAGCATCATCCAGACTGTGCCGCCCTACATCACCAACAGTAAGATTACTTTCATGGTGATAGAGATTGACTCATTGTGAAAATCTTTGAAAAATACGTTGAGACGATGACGACTACTTAAATAGTCCGAACTGCCTCCGTGGTCTAGTGGCTAGTGCCATGGACTCCCGATCCGGAGGTCCGGGGTTCGATTCCCAGGGGGGAAAACACAACGTTGATATTTGAGAATTTATCACTTTGTGAATTTTTCCCCAGTTTGGTTAGGACATTGCAGGCTGAATTACCTGATTGTCCGAAAAGATAAAGTTTTCGTGCTTCGGAGAGCACGTTAAGCCGTTGGTCCCGGTCGCTGTCTTTGATAGTGGTCGTTACTCAATAACCATGTCAGAGGCCTGATAGTTGTGCTACTAGGCGGTTGAAAAACTCTGACACCAGGGTTCATCTGGTCCATAGACTCGATACCCACTCGACAGAAGAAGAAGAAGAATAGTCCGAAACTTTAGGTACACCGGGTGGGTGTGAGGGACGGCGTCCCGCAAACTGATAGGGGTTGCTCAGTCAACGAAACTAAACAACTTTCACCAAGAAATTATTTCAGGAAATAAAAAAAAAATTACTTTCAAATACAAAATGACCACCTCGATCAGCAAATTTGTATGGAAAAGATTTTCTTTTCTATTTTCTGAAGAAAATTCCTAGTGATAGCTGTTCAGTTTCGTTGACTGAGCAACCCCTATCAGTTTGCGGGACGCCGTCCCTTACACCCCCGTATAAGATTATCCACGCTAGGTTAGAGGTTACCTACGCATTTCGCTGTCTAATCTAACTAATATCTAGTAAGAGTCTGTCTCTAGCAGTGTTGTATGGCTCGTATTTATGATGAGTCCGATTAAATTATGAATCAGATTTTTTATATTGTCCTAATCTACAAAAAACACCAAACTAACGTCGATAATAACAACAGCGTAACGTTTCCCTGTTCTGTGTGTGGTAGAATCTGCCGCTCTCGTATTGGCTTACACAGCCATCAGAAGAGATGTTTCTCAGTCTCTGTTTAAATCTGTCTGACATAGACGTAAAGGCCTATGATATGATATAATCTACAATCATCTTTTCAGACTTGGACTTACACTACGAGCTAACCCCCTCAGGGGTGAGGATCGGGTGGAAAGGAAACCAGCCTCGGGTGGTCAGCTACGCGCAAAACATCACCGCGCCTCTCGAGCAGTGGAACAACGTCACAGTCAAGGAGAACAGCGTCGTGGTCAGTATACAAATCCAAAAGCCACAAACATAAAATCATGCCTTTATGCCTTACGGGGCAGGCAGAGCTTTAAACGCCTCGTAAAAGGCGCTTTCGCCACGTCTGACAAAAAAATTTGATAGTAATTTGTATTGCTAAAGTGACAGGTTGTCAGCCCTTCGCCTAAATTACAGTACTGTAACCTTTGAGTCCCTTTTACTGACTTCTACAGCATGCCCGGGAGGGAAAGCAGCTGGAACATTCTATGTTTTTCTATCTCTCCCAGTCCAGCAAGGACGAAATCTTGTTACTAAAATGCTTGCTTTCTCCATTTTCTTTTGTTTTTTCCAGTTGCCGGTGAACCGGTCCCTGCCAACGTACGTGATGGTATCCGAGGGCACGAGCCGCCAGGGCCCCATGCTGACCGTGCCCGCGCAGCCGCCGCACCAGCCCTCCACGGAGAGGAGCGACGAGCAGGGATCGCACGCGCTCTATCTAGGTATGTGTGGTGAATAGCAGCACGGCTAGTCGGCTTATTGTTTATTGTGTAATACAGTTATACAGGTTAAACCTGAAAAATACTATACAAGGAACTCTAAATTACTAACATAATATAAGTATTAAAATATAAACATCTTATGCATTAACATTCTTAACATAGTGAGATCCATTCTTAAATTAACAAACCCTGGAATTAAGCTTTACATTTTTCGCGAAATACTAGGCATTTCTTCCTCAAATACGTAAAACTGTCAGCAAATAAATCAACTTCCGGGGCCATGTTTATGAGCTGTCTAAGGAGACCAAGTCCACGAACTAAAGGAGATTCGCACCGCGCCACCGTGTGGCAGTCTGGTGTTGCCAGCAGCTGGTGCCCGCGACCTCGCAGGTACCTATCCGGTACATAAAAATCCAATGCATTAGAGACTAGCTCTGGGCAATCAAATTCTTCACGTATAATACGACATGTCATAACCATTAGTTGGTAATTCCGCTTATCTTTGATTTTGTATTGTATTTTTCAGTCGCTTTACCCTTGTATTGTGTATATTAAAAATTTGCATATTTCATTTATAAATAATCAGCTCTTGAGACTGAGAGCGAATTTCAAATCAGCGGGGTTCAAATCAGAAATCTCATTTCAGTACAAAACCACCTGCCAAATCCATAACATAAATCGAACAAGTAAAACTGTAAAGGTGAATTATAATACCTATTCTTTAGTGTGACTAATATAGATAAACTATTTATTTACTATGGAACTATAATTTCTGAAATAAAATTGTTGAATTTTTGAGATTTTTGAATAACATTGCTTCCAATTCATAAATTCTAAATTATGTCTGAGATCGATTTATAAATAAGAGCCATATTGATACACAATTCTTCCATGCTGGCCTGGGAGTGAGAGAAAAATATAGAATGTGCCAGCTGCATTTCCTCCCGGGCATGCTGTAAAAACCAGCTAAGGCATCCGATGGTTTCTGTACATTGCAATTTAGGCGATGGGCTGACAACCTGTCACTACAGCAATATACAAAATCTATCTCAAATAACCCTCAAAACTTTGTCAGACGTGGCGGAATGACCGATGTTTAGGTCGTTTATGCTCGGCCTATCCCATTATGGATAAAGGCGTGATTATATGTATGTATATGGTGAAAAGCAACACGGATAGTCGGCTAATCCTTGTATTTATTATTCTATATTCGGTCGTTATACATACATAAATACATACATATAATCACGCCTTTATCCCTAATGGGGTAGGCAGAGCGTAATCGACCTAAACAAAGGTCGTCCCGCCACGTCTGACAAAGTTTTAAGGGTTATTTAAGATATATTTGTAGGTATATTGCTGTAGAGACAGGTTGTTAGCCCATCGCCTAAATTGCAATATATAAAAACCCTCAGATCCCTTAGCTGGTTTTTACAGCATTCCCGGGAGGAAATGCAGCTGGCACATTCTAAGTTTCCTCTCCCTCCCAGTCCAGCTTGGAAGAGAATTCGGTCGTTATAATATAAATAATCTGCTCTTGAGACTGAGAACGAGTTTGGGTTCAAATCAGAAATCTCATTTCAGTTCAAAACCACCTGTCAAATCCATAATATTGCTTTATAAGTACAAGCCATATTGATAAACAATTCCATGCTGGCCTGGGAACGACAGAAAAGCAATAGAATGTGCCAGCTGCATTTTCTCCTGAGCATACTGTTAAAACCAGCTATGGGATCCGAGGGTTTCTGTGTATTGTAATTTAGGCGATGGGCAAACAACCTGTCACTACAGCAATATACCTACAAATCTATCTCAAATAACCCTCAAAACTTTGTCAGACGTGGCGGAACGACCTTTGTTAAGGTCGTTTACGCTCTACCTACCCCATTAGGGATAAATTTGTGATTATATGTACGTAGATAAACAAACGTATTGTTTTATTTCAGTTCTCGGTGTTGTCCTGGGTGCTATGTTACTGACTGTGCTAGCAGTCGCTGCGGTCTGCATTTGGCGCAAACGGAAAAGAGCCCAGTCTCCTATCAGGTAACTATTTGGCTTTGTAATTTAATTATATACCTAAGATGAAATTATAATGATGTAGTGGATAGGGCCGCTGCCTTCTATGCGGGAGGTCGTGGTTCGAATCCCACCACGTACCAATGAGTTTTTCGGTTTTCAAATATCAAATGTACGTTTATTCGGCGCTTTTTTCATGCTTCGGAAGGCACGTTAAGCCGTTGGTCCCGGTTAATATCGTTTAATACCGTAGATATTAGTCGTTAAGCCATATCAGAGGCCAGCGCTAAGTATTGGCGGCTTGAAAACCTAATCTAGGATTGGGTCTGGTTTCCCTTCTGGGTTGCGGAGGTCAGATGGCAGTCGCTCTGTGTAAAAACCAGTACCCTTTTTTAATCCCCTAGATTAGGTAGCCAACCCCGTAAGATACGGGATAAGGCTAGGGAGATGATGACCTAAGATGGAATTATAACTTTTTTAATGGCTGCCCTGCCGCATGTACAACCTATAGGTACTTATTATATTTAATTATTGCAGATCACGTCGAAGACGGGAGTCAAATGAAGAAAACGTGGAAGAAGAAGCTGAAATGAAGGTTTGTTTATGTTTTTGTCTATATAATTTATTCATATTTATCAAATAATGTATTAGGAAGTTAAAATTAGCCCTTAAGAGTAATTATTTAGAACCCAACTATCGAGATATATCTCTCAGTCAGCTTTTACAAAACCCACGTAAAATGAGCTCTTGATTGAGAATAAGTTTGAAATGTAATTTCAGCACGGAACGGCCTTTCGATTTCGTACTTAATATTGCTCTCAAGTTTGAGATCGCTTCGTAAATACGAGCCCGATGCTAATTTGAGTAATGGGTACACATATACATACATATTAGCATGCATTTACCCCTAATGGGTTAGGCAGAGCGTAAACGACCTAAACAAAGGCCGTTCCACCACGTCTGACAAAGTTTTGAGGGTTATTTAAGATAGATTTGTATGTATATTGCTGGAGTGACAGGTTGTCAGTCCATCACCTAAATTGCAATACACTGAAACCCTCGGATCCCTTAGCTGGTTTTTACAGCATGCCCGGGAAGAAATGCAGCTGGCACATTCTATGTTTTTCTCTTGCTCCCAGGCCAGCATGGAAAAAAAACCAGCATGGAGAAGTAATGGGTAGTACCTACCCATTAAACAAGCTTATAAATCTTATAATATCTCAAGTGGTTATGACGGCAGGTTGTGGGCGGGGCTTGTGGCGCGAGCGGGGCGGGGCCTCGCGGGCGACTGGCCAATGGCGGCGCGAGGGGCGCCGGCGAGCCGCTGCTGAATGGTCACGTCCATATTACGGAGAATCCTAGTGTAAGTATTCAATACAAGTAGTTATAACGGCAGACGGTGGACGGTGGTGGGTAAATACGTGCCAAAGAGAAACAGTTGCCAAGTTAGCAGAGATTGCTGATAAATAAATAAATATTGTTTAAAAGTAAGAAGATACTATTAAGAATTTTATGGAAACAATTCCAAGTTAGTAGAGACTGTTGGACATTTATAAGAAACAGTTTACAGGTTACTACAGAACTTGCATACATTATTACTATCTTTTCTTTCTCCCGCAGTCAAAGACCCCAAACGGAAAGATGAAGAAAGGCCGCCGCTACGAAGCAGCCTTCGATGTCTCCCGATACGAGGACCCTGACGCCACGCAGGAGACGACCCTGGATGCAGACACCTCCACAGCATCATACAACCTTCTCGACACCTCCAGAAGACCAGAGTATGACCTCTCAAGAAGTTCCAGGGAAATAAGCCAGAATAATTCTTTTGCGAAACTACCAGACGATAATATGAACTCAGAGCTCACTAGAAGCTCCTTCCAACTTGACAACAGCAAAGTGCAACCCACATTACAACCCAACGGTTGAGGTAGGAGCATCCATCCTACTCTAAGAATTATATGTAGGGGTAGGCGGCCCCACAACTCCGATACGTCAATTCAGATGGGCATGAGATTGTGTACAGTTTTATAATAGTCTATTCGGTGGAGTTTAAAAGGTTATACGACTAATATAAGAGGGTTATAAGAGTGTTTTGAGTGTTAAAGAGGCTTGGCTGGCGCGAGGATGACTTGGCGTGACACGTTCCTATAGACTTTATTTTAAGGCTGATTTTTGGTAATATAAATAGTACGGGTATAAAATTAGTTGGAATAGTCGGGCCGGAGGTACCACGCCAGCTTATTCTCGCTTCGAGTCGGTACTAGTTGTTCTCGAACCGGATTCGGGGGTTCGTTCCGACACAGCTAAATTATTAATTAGGTAATAGGTAAAGTAAATAGTTCAAAATCTGGAAAGATATTCTATCGATTTAAAAAATGAATGAAACAGAAGCAACAAACTTAGTACAATTTCAACTACTTAGTACAAAATATTGGAACGGACCCTGCAATAGAAATATACATTCAATGCTGTTGACTGTAAATATACATTTTTATTGCCTTTAGGCATGTGCACTTTGTAAATAGCGTTATGGAGTCTTAACGGCCTGAGATTAAAGTAAGCGCCAAGACAATAATGTAGGCGAAAACCTCAAAATATTTTTGTCAATATGAAGTTTTGTTGCTAACTTCATAGATTCATTAAATACAGTGCCTATAAAAAATATCCCTTAAAAATACATAAAGATAGTTTCACCTTTAGTGCAACATAATCGTACAAAATATAGACCAAAATAAACACCCAAACACACTTTAATTGTCGTGTATATAGCATGAAAGTACCTATTTATTGATGTTAAAGTATTTATTTCTGTATATTTTTTCGCATGCAGTTCTTAGATGAGCCTTAGAAGCTATCAGTTACCTACCTTCTGAATACATTCCACATAACATGTACCAATATTCACAATTATATTTTTTTATATAATAATCTCTGTACATAAGTTTACGTTACACTCACACGCACACTTTCAAAAACCTGTTACATTTTATTTGTTACTTTTAATGCTACACAAAGATTTTTCTAGATACATGAAGACACAGTAGATAGTATAATGAATAATTTGTAAAAATAATAAAAATATACTTATAATATACTTTAAAAAGTAATTTATAACAACGAACTATACTGATATGATATTAAAATAAAAATAGTTTATAAAATAACTTAAAAGTTGAAAAAGTTTAAGAACTTTTAAAAACACATTTTTACCATCTATGGAAAAGTTAGACTTGGTTATTCTATTCAGCCTACTTTTTATTAACGTTTGATGTTCGTTATTCCATATCACAATATATATCTACCTCATTTTCTTCGTTATAAGATTCTTTTAGATGTTAAAATTAATGTTGAACCATTAAGTTTTCTGTAATTATACCCACGCGATTTACCTTACATGTAAGTTCTATGTAGTTTAAAGTTTAGTTTGTATTTTTTAATTTATTATTAGGTGTCTAAGTTTTATTTTCTAATATTTGATTACATCATAACGGTTTCTTTTCACTAAACTGGATGGCACGTTTTATATAGTGTTCATTTAATATGTTTAGTAGCTATGGGGAAACTTTTCTGTTCAACATATAATCAGCTCTTGAGATTGAGACTGACAGCGAGTTTAAGTTCGTAATAAAAATGTCATTTCAGTACCTATAAAACGTCCTATCAAATCCAAACTTGTTAATATAGCTCTCAATCTTGAGATCATTTCATAACTACGGGCCTTAGTCGTAATGCTTACGGCTTCAAATAAAATAATAGTTCGTTAATAGTACATTATTGCAAAGGCAGCGAAATAGGCAATTGCAGGTCGAGTATAAGTTTGAAGGCCGAGCCGCAGGCGAGGACTTCAATGATACGAGACAGGCAATTGCCATTTCGGCCGAGGCATATATAGTGCTTTTCTTAAAAAAATGCAAGGAAATAAAAAAGGGCCTTTTACATAATAAATTTAATTTTCTTTTGATTTCGCTGGAAGCAGGTTTTCCATCGCTAATTTAGCTTCTGATCTTAAATCTGGTGGACTGCAGTCAATGTCCATTTCATTTTCACTTTCAGAATCATCGGAACTCATTTTAATTTATGTTTATTAACAAAATAATTAACAACGAATTCCGCTTTACCGCCAATTTTTTATTTTATTTTACAGTTTGGTCCGAAAGGTAAACGCATCTGTGGCTATACAGCCACGAGAACGCAATGTGTACGATAGATGAAAGAGTTCTAAATTCAAACAGCACGCCGTTTCATACAACATTGCAGGCGCGCTCTTTGTTCCAAATTCAAAAAACGCGCCGGGAAGTGATTTTGATTTTTCAGTCTACGTAAATATGATACTTCGCGTGTTCTTTATTCGAAAATAAAGACAATATTTTCGCGCATGTTTAAGAAAAGTAATTTTAAAGAAACTGGAATTACCTTTCTAAACCTATTATTTTACAAGAGACTTTATATAATAAGAAGGATAAATGTATTGCTGAGCTTATCATCCTTTTGTGAAATAGAGTTGAGTTATTTTTATTCTTCTGTCGAGTGGGTATCGAGTCTATCGACCCGATAAACTCTGGTGTCAGAGGGTGTTATTTTTATTGTCTTCCCCATAGCTACAGAAACATGAAATATAAATTATACTACCTACTTAACCTTATTCCAATTAGTAAAAAGTAATTTAAATAAAGGCCAATGTACACAACAAACTCGAGTCATTGGTAACTTTAGTGACCAGTAGTTTGGTAACTTATTGGCGACTTTGGTTACCAGTGACAAGTTTGTTTTGTTACCCACGTTGGTAATAAAAATACCTAGATAATTTTAATTAAATCCGCCTATTCAAAGCTAGGCTAGTTTAGTGTTTAGAAATCAACAGGCGTTTTTAGAAAAATAAGATTAGGTACCAAAACAAATGTTTTTTTAGTAAATCTAAATAAATATTCCCACTTGAGGTTTTTGAGTCCGACGTTATTGGGTTTTATCACAGCACCTTGGTACAACATAAAACATGTTAATATTGTAAAAAATGTGCTTTAAATATTCAAAACGTATTTATTGTGATAAATGTATTCAGCGTATGCGTATTACATTACATGTAACCAAATATTGCTTTTTATTTGTTTAAAGCACACTTTTGAATATTGTAAATAAATTTTGAATTACAATATAAACTCAGTTGAAATAAAATTGTAAAGTTGAAAACGCCGACTACGTACCTGATCCTTCAATTACCTAAGTTAACTAGGCTTAGGTGTAGAGTTAGGTCTAAAATCTAGAATTATATCTGTCGCTAGGTTTGTCACAGGGTCTAAACTTTTTGATTTCAGGGGCTCGACGGTATAAGCTGGATTTTTACGTTATAAATTATCTAAGATAGAGTTCAGACAGAATTCTACCAATCACAGTCTTGCATTTGTGTATTTCAACCGCAATGACGTGAAAGAATCATGCCTTATCTTAGAGAGAGTTAAGTTATTATTTCATATATTAAACAGTATTTTTAAATTTACTTTGAGTATTTTGCTGTTGTCAAGTTGATTTTGTTTGTCCCAAGGACCAAATAGAGCCAAAAGATGAGAATATTCGTAACTAAATGTATCAATTAAACAACCATAGATGCGCACCCATTTACAAAGTATTGTTAGTAATAGTTCCTCTGTTGCAGCGTGAGTCAGCTGAGTCAAGTTCAAAATATTTAATAGAATAGTTAGAGCCCATAGAATAGAGATAGTATTACACAAGTCTGTTTTTAATTGTTCAAATACCATTTTTTAAATATTGTTTCCTGACGCATGTATTATTATAATGTTTAATTTACAATAATAATTACCATATTTACTTATTTTAGTTTTCAAACTTCACAAGTTCACTCGAGGTTGTGTTATTTTATTAACTTATTTATTTAAATAATGTAATTGTATGTTTGTATGGTATTGTAAATCTGTCATTGTTACAATGTTTTTTTTTTGCGTAAGGAAAGAATTACTATTATAAAACCAAAATGTTAATAATTGTTCGCAATAACAAAGCAGATACCTGATCAATGTACAATGATATTATTTATAATTTATTTATGAACGGTAGCATTCAGTAGTTTTTACCTGTAAGTAGGTATACATTTTAAAAATGTTCCAGTTTTTTTGGTGTTAACTATATTATTGCAGTTTTCTGTAGAAACATTTACAGAGCTAAAAAATGCATGAATTGTATTATTTTAGATCTGAACGAGTCAAGAATTTTGTATAAAAATATTACTTTTGAATTTTATGTTCCTTATTTTTTGATAAAATTTGTACAAGTTCGAGACCGAAACACACACACCATTAAAAAAGGATTTCACAAAAATGGATCTTTAGAAACATGAAGTGAAAATCCCAAGACTTAATACTTATGAATTTAAGTTCTAATCATGACATTTTTGTACAAAATAGTCTGTCAGATTCATAATTTTATTAATTAAATCGCTCTCAAACTTGAGATCGCTTCATAAATACAAGCCGTAATTTTTATGTAGCTAAACTTTTAATTATTTAAGTTTTATTACCATTTTTGGAATATTTAACAATTCATTCCTATGTATCGTACCTATAACTTACCTACAATAGCAGATTTTTAACCGAACCACACATTCCAGGCGACTGCAATAACCAGAAATATTCAATTAATGTTTTTTTTATAGTTATTTATTATTTAGATATAGCTCTGTTTTACCTCTAAATAAATACTAATATTATAAATTATTACTTACGCATTGTTAAACTCGAATACTAGACATGTAGTTCTGCACGATTCTTAGCTCTTTATTGTATATTTAACAGTCAGTACTTACAAAATGTCTATGGGATGTTACGAAGGAGCTTAGTAGACTTTAAAAAAAAGAAATGTTTATTAAAACAAAATTAATTGTTTGAATTTTTAACATCATTATTGTGTATTTTTTTCATTTGGAATGTAACTAGTTATGAAACTTACAGGCTTGTATCGGTTCACAAATATTTTTTATATTATGAACTATTGATGTATTTTTAGATTGTCACACTTTAATGTAATCTTTATTTCAATAAAATTTAATCCAACTAAATAATTAAACAAAAAAAATACGTATATATATTGAATCATTGTTATGTTTCATTTAAATTTATATATTGTTTCTTTTATAAATGAACTAAGATTACGTAGCAAAAAAGCAAAAAAATAAATCTGTTATTATTTTAAAATAAAGCTTAATTTAAGTTAGTATGTCCAATCCTAAACCGTTACAAGATTCTGTAAGTTAATTCGAAGGTAAATATTAGGGCGTTGTTGTGTAAATTTTATATAAAATAAGTAAGAGTAATGTTACTGTACCTATGACCATTTTGGTGGCTCAAGTTTTGTGTAAGGTTAATAGCCACTGAGGATAACACTGGAATTTTTATACATTAAAAGCCTTTCTTTTATTCTTTTAAGCTGATATGTTGTTTTTTACAATTATATAAACACATGCGATTAAAGAAACACTATAAATATGGCGGATTTGGTTCTATTCCTTTGCTATGAAATGTGAGCGAGAGCCAAAACATATAAAGGCGTTTTGGATCCCTTTCTTTATTTGCAGAGTTGAAAATACCACGTAAAAAGAGTTACTACACTAATTTGTTTTATTTTATATTTACCGAAATAAAACTACCTTATATTTGTAGCGACTCTTATTGTTATATTGCATCTTAAAATATTCCAGTGTATTTGTACCTAAAATTCACATAAGGCAATTTAGAGATATTTTGTGAAGGCATAGAATTCAAGGCTTAAATTTAAACTTCTTTTTATATTGAAATATATTCAAGATTTAGGCCCGTGTTAATAAACAACTCTTGAGACTGACTGCGAGTTTGAGTTTTTATCAGAAATTTTGCTTCAATACAAAACGGCCTCTCAAATTCATACTTACCTAATATTGCTCTCAATCTCAATCTTGTGATCGGTTTATAAATACGAGCCAAATTACCTTTTAAATTGCAAAAGTGTCTTCTTTTATTCTTTGGAATACATAATCGAATTAAGTACCTATGTTCTTATTATGTGTTTAAAAATAAATGAAAAATAATGTTCAAATGCCTTCACAAAACGGAAGTTAAAAATTAGTTTAAAAATAAAATTATAATTGAATCTACCTCAACCAGACCCGTTTATGTCGTTCTAATTGTATTGTAAGTGATCGTTTGAGTCTTATTTACAACGGTTTTAGTCCAGCAAAGTTGTGGCTATGTTTCAGAGTGGACCACCTTACTTATTGCAAAGTTGGTAATTTACTTAGTAGGTATTATTAAGTGAAAAGAGTTTGACAAAATCGGCCCAGAAGAACAAAAACCCGACATTAACCAAAAGTTTAATGTTTATTTAAAATAACAAATTACTTCTATGACTTAACTTTAAAAATTAAGTTAAGTTAAGATAAAAATTAAAGATTGCAGAACTAGATTAAAAAAGTCAAAATCGTTTCTTTTAAAAAAGTGTCTTTTTCGAAACCTTTTTTATTTTAATAAAGTCCTAGGGATGTATTTTGAATCATTCGAATCAAAATGCGCATAAGAAAGAGTGACATTTGCAAGCATTTTCCGTATAGAGTCCAGAAGCTGTATTTTTGAACCATTTGAACTTTAATGAGGTTACAAAATTGCATGATTTTGTATGGAAATACGTATGCGAATATATATATATAATTTTTTTTAATTATTTTATTTGAATGATGCAAAAATGCTGCTCCTTTCCTAGAATACGTAGTCCACAACTTAGCCAAACAAAAATCGACGTAAATATAATATAATATTATCTAACTGACTAGTGTTTTTGATATTAAAGAGAATACTTTAGTTCCACTCCCCTTTTGATATTGGTGATTTTTGTCACCGCAATATTGAATGAGAACAAGGATGTTATTGGTATTGAAAAGATTGAAACGATATTAAATTTGAAAATAAACTAACTTTGTGTTTTATTTCATAGGCCGTATCTATTAATAATCAGCTCTAGCTTGAGACTAACTGTGAGTTTGAGTTCGTATCAGAAGTGTAATTTCAGTACCAAACGGCTTGTCAAATCCATAGATACTTAAAATTGCTTTCAAACTTGAGATCGCAGCATAAATACGAGTTCTATATTATACAAGTGTAGTTAAATAATGATTTTCTCAATAAATATCAATAAAAGTGTGCTGTCTGCCTTTCCGGTAGAATCGATAACCTTTGAAGTAAATAGTTCAAATAAAAGACAAAATCTAAAAAATAATAAATACTGTTTATTGTAACTCACATTCAATTCAACACGATTTTATAAAAATACCTATATTTAACTATCTAATAGCTACACAATTACACATTCATCACCTCCTTAAACTTAATCTATGAAAAGCATTAAAATTACCGCGTGTATAAAAATAACATTCAAACTTTAGAGTAGGTATACCAATGCCAGAAATTAAAAATACCTGTCACAGAGGGGCCATAGAGAGGGGCTTATAGGAAATGCAGAAGTTCCTCTCTTATTCTGTCTCTGTTTTTCTCTATGACAGGTGTTTTAAATGTCTGGCAGGGGTATAAACTACTCTTAAGTTTGGTTAGGAAACACCCAGTTTTTTTTTAAATTAAATATATTGACTTATTTAATATTCTAAATTGTCTCCCAAATCTATTAATTGTGCTCTCTTACACTTCTTCTTCTTCTGTCGAGTGGGTATCGATTCTATCGACCCGATGAACCCTGGTGTCAGAGTTTTAACTACTAACTTTACACTAAACTGAACTTACCCAAATAAAACATAATATGGTACATTTTGAGAGATTCAGTGACCAAGACTGGCCGACACTCTAGGTACGTCATCTTGTCATTGTTTTCATCTGCACAAGCAGATTCTTGATCATCATCTTCATCGTATGGAGATTTCATAAATGCGATTTTACTAGGTTAGTATTAAAGATCAGCTCTTGAGATTAACAGCGAGTTTGAGTTCGTATCAGAAAATGTAATTTCATAACGAAATGGATTGTTAAATCAATACTTAATATTGATCTCAATCTCAAGCTTCATATTTATGAATTTTCATATTTACGAGCGAAACAGAAATAACCGAAATAAAGCATTATATGGCACATTAAACTATGATTTTGACTGTATCAGTAACCCAGAATGGCCGATACTCTAGGTTCTTCATCTTGACATGGTTGCAAGCTGCACCAGTAGATTTCCGATCATCATCAACGTTTGGCGATTATAGAGGTATAAAAGCGACTCTATATTCGTATGTTTAGGTCTGCAAGCTATTTTATTGGCTCCGATGTCAGCTGATGTAGCCCCTCGAATCTGGTGCTGAATCTTCTAATAAATATACCAGGAGCCGTATTTTTTAATAATTAAATTAGCATGCGGAAGAGCAACTTTCGCGTGATAAGCTTAAATAGCTTTAAATCGCTTGTCGAACAGGCATTCTATAGTTATAATGATTTTATTAATTTTAATGATAATGAAAATAATAAGATTTAAATGATTATTAATGTGATGTACTTATGTGCTTATAATTTTTGACTTGTAATTTACAATTATTAATAAATTTATCTCTATCTCTCTATCTCTATGGAAATCGCATGCGAACGTTACTCTTTCGTATACGCATTAACCACAACAGGAAACCTCCAAGTGATACCCTACTTGTGCAGACCAGATGATGTTTGTACCTTGAGAATTCGGTTTATGCAGCATGGTTTCATTAAATTGGCCATCACTCATTACTGGTGTCTCATTGCTTTCTAAGTTGTACCAGTAGGCTCTGCCGACATAGTTTGGAAACAGCACTGTCGTCTTTTCGCCGCAGTTTGGCTGCCAGACGCGCCAGGCTGAAGCGGGACCGTGATCGCCCTTCGCGACGATTTACTGGAACCAAAAAGTTGGAATTAATAAGTAGTATGTCAAATTTCTGGGATCATATTTTTAACGATTTTTGCACACATAATGCTAATTTATTTTATTTAATTTAGAAAGTAAGAAATGATTTTATAGGTTCGAGTACCGTCCTATCTAAGGCAAAAAAAAAATCATATTATAACTGTTCAAACGATTCAGGGATCACAAAGCCCAATTTAAATGAAAGTTAGCTGTTATTTTAATGAAACAAAATTATTCATCAAAAAAGAAGACGATACGAACACGACCTAACAGTCAATAAATTATTTTAAGTTCAGGCTACAGTTCTTTGGTTTATAGTGTCAAAGTTACCTTCAGTTACTCTCTGCCAAGCTTCCCTATCAACATTGACCATGCCGGTAGAAGCGCTACGCCCCAGCCCTGACTCCTGATTGCTGGACCCTTGGGACTCTGTGACGTCACTCTCGCAGCTTATCCTACTGGACCTAAACAGAAAAGTAGATTATAAGTTACTTAAGCTACATAAACCGAAACATTCAATTGAAATCCAAGAAAGTTACTATTTCAATTGAATGTTTCGGTTTATTTAGCTTAAGTAACTTCAAAACTTTAAAGGTCAAAGTTATTCATAACCAAACGGTTATGCTCACCTATCACCGGGCCTCAAATCGCTGGTGGAACTGGTGCCTTCCCTCCTCATCTGCGCAGCTGGAGACGACAGGAACCTCTCCCTCGCCGCTCGTATCCTGGCTGCTCTTTCTGACAACCGCATCGCTGCCTCATTCTCCGTCACATAATACTGTTGCGAAGTTGAATCAGACGAAGATATTGATCTCGCATAATCCGGATTTGCTGATATAAACCTGGATATTGTAGGCACTATTGTGTCGGACATCTGGCGCATGACTGGTAACGGCTCCATATCTTCAAAATCTGGTAAATTTCTGGTCAAGTCTGGTACTATTGTATCCGTACTTGCTGTATTTGCAGTACATTTAATTGTCTCTTGACTTTCCTTGTTCTTTTTCTTTTGTGGTAAAGGTGACTCCAACTTTTTTTCAGGGTGTAAAGCGTTTGCACTATGAGATTTCAAGACTCCGTCTAAGCCTTGAGTTGAAGATGGAACAAGCTTTTTCTCTGTAGATGTTTGGTCTCGTCTAGATAGTTGACAAGCACTTGCTGACTTCTGGACTTCCCTTTCCAAAAATGGGTTGTTTCTGAAATGATAAAAAGGTGATTAATTTATGGTCTTCTCCTCTCAACCTCAGATGCGCTTTACTAGAGATATTTTACCTAATATTAACTCCTACTGGCATATCGGGAGGTCTTCTTCTTTCAGAAGCAGGTGATCGCCAAGCTGGTGAGGATGCTCCGCTACTATTTGGTGACGTATGTCCTGGATAAAAAAATGATTGAATTGATGTTTGCAAAACGATTTTTTTTAAAATGTGTCGTAGAGCATAGTTTCTCTTTCTTACCTTCTTCATTAATCTTCATATTATACCTCTGTATCATGATTCGAATAGACGGTGCAGTCTCTTTTGGTTGAGGTTTCCTTTGTGAAGATGGAGATAATGGCAGTGGGGGCCTCGATCTTGGTCTCTGTTCTTCATTCTCCTGAAGATCTCCAGAACTCTTTGATCGAGCGTATATCTCTTGCCTGTCCTGCTTTGCTTTGTCTTTTCTATCTGAGCGCTTTTTGTTGACATTGTTTTGAGAAGTTGCTTCAGCAGGTGTCACTCCAGCTAAATCTTCAACGTCAAGAGGTATGACTGCCCTTGGTACTGTTTCACCACTACGGACGACCGGCGAGAATATTTTTCTGGTAGTCTTAACTATTACTTCTGGAGATCCATCTCGAGGTTCAGGTGCTTTTAATTTTAGTACAAACACCTGAAAATTGTTTACAGTTTGTAAATCACATCAATTAAGAATTTAAAAAATATTAAGAAAATATAATTTGATTACTTCTCCTTCTGAGTCTGAATGTAGAGATGTTGGTGGAGTTCTTGGTCTTTCTGAGGGTCGTCTTGGTCGTTTTCGTCTTCTAGGAATCTCTACAGTCACTGTATCTACTTCAGGCTCTGTATCCGTTTCTGATGGTTTCGATTGTTCTCGTTCTAATCTCGCTCTAGATTTGGATTTCTTCTTTCCATTAGGTTTATCAGCTTCTCTACGTTTTGTTTCATCTTTACCCTCATCGTCATCTTTTGTTACTTCTTTGAAAATATCACTTTGTTTCGAATTCCTCCTATTAATTCCTCTACTGGTTACCGGAACTTCTCTTTCGTCTAGAACTTTGAAATCTTGTTCTTGTTTCTCAGATTCATATTCCACGTCTTCTTTATAGCGACTAGAACTTCCCCTTTCTATTTCTTCAATCGTTTTTCTTATAAACATAGCGTCTTCTTCTATACTGGGCTGTCGAGCTATTTTTCTACTTTTACCTTTGTCTGATGATTTTGACTGTAAAATATTAAATTAACTGTTTAAAATATGTAACTAACCATACTTAAATTCATAAGTACTACTGACTACCTGCTCACGAGAAGATTTTGGTCGGGCTCCCTGCTCTCTAGGTTTTGAACGGGCATCTGTAATAACTTAAACAAATATATCCAATCAAAATCATTTCTTTTAAAGCCTAATCGGGAGTAATCCGCAGGTACTTTTAAATAAAAAATAAGAAGTTGAAATACATGAGTTATTCTCTCACCCGTTCCATTTGGCTGTAGTACCGCCGTTCCCGTAATAGCAGCACTCGTCTCACAGAGCAACCTCGCCTCAGCTATTCCATACGTATAAACAGGCTTTTGTGCTGCGTGGCGAGGGGTCACCGCCATAAGAGGTGCAGCGGTGCATACTTCTACAGTTTCCACGTCTACTATCACTGCACCACGTGAATTATCTCCATCACAATCGTCTACGCCTTCCAGCTAAAGAAAGAAATCGTGTTAACATTTATTGCATGAAGATCAACACTCATAATCAGTTGATATATTAGCTATCATCATAAAAGAACTGTCTGCACCAGTACAATTTTATATTCATCTGTGGTTTGCACTGTACAAGATGTTTACGATGCCATAGATAATGCCACTGGTCTAAATTATTTGAACCATCGACACAGAAGAATAATGTCACAAAACACTTACAGAACGCGATCCCTCATACTCAGACTCGAAGTCATCAACGTCGTTGACACTCAGACTAGACGCGTGCAGACGTCCGGACCCGGCAGCGGACGGAGCCACACTCCCGTCTGACTGTGTGCGCGTGAGTGGCGCCGCGGGCTCTTTCCCCCGCGCACGCGCAGCGCGGAGCAACGCCGAGGTGGAGGCTTCGGGAGCTATGCCGCGGGACTTTTCCCACTCGTGGAGCTTGCGGGTGAAGGAGCGGGATATTCCTACAAAGTACATAATTTAGCTAATATTATATTTTCTTTGCTTTAGGGCTGCTGTAAGAAAAAAACTCGTAGACATAGGTAGAGCCTGCCGTGTTTTTTTTGTATTTGTGTTTGTGTTTTTATGTCTTTACTAAATTATTAAATAAATATAAAATTCTCATAGAATTAAAATCTTTGTAATAAAACATTTCCATGTAGGTAGTGTCCTAGATCAGTGTTTCTTAAACTGGAGTCCGCGAGCGTATGTTAGGGGTCTGCAGGCTTCACTAATAGCCAAGTAATTATTCATATATTTACTTGGTAGTTAAACTGTCAAATTAGTAACATTGATTTCCGCGATTGCTTCGTTAATTATCATTAACTCATATCTGATTAATCTCTAATAATATCGTGATATTTTGCGTTCACCGCGCTCGCGCTATGAATTAGTATGCCTCTGAGTTTCACGTAAAATCTAACGCTCGCTGCGCTCGCGATATTTATGAGTTGCATTAATACTGTTTATTTAATTTCCTCATTTTTGATCCTCCCTAAAGTAAAAACTGGATGCATCTATGAACCCATTTATCTCATGTGTAGTAGTAATAAACAGCAGCAATACACCTCATCTTCTTCTTTAGCAATTTTATTACTGAAATTATTTTCTCTCTAAGTGAAGTCCGCAAAATTTTGTTTGATTCCATACGCAGTCCCCGTGGCTAAAAAAATTCAAGAAACGCTGCCCTAGATCTTTGATTTGACTAGTCTTGACTATGAATTACCTTGGAATTTAAATAACCCAGTGGAAGTCTGCACAAGAATTTCATTTGGTTTGGAAATATTTTCTTCCCACGCTGGAACCGTGTTCGTGTCTTTCATTCGTTTCCATTCATCTGAAAAAGAAAAACTATCTTTGTAAATCTTGGCTAAAATTTATTATACGTCATTTTCAAAAATTGATCGAATAAATATCCGTCATTTTTAAAATAATGCTGGTTAAATCATTTGCATAGCTGCCCTTTGTAGGTTGGAAGTATCTTCTTACCCCATTTCTTTAAAAAGTCATCACTGAGGTCAGTACCGGCGGTTGCTGTCTGACTCCTTTAATGCGTTGCCTCTTTGCTAGCTTCTTCCTGAAGTCTACTATCAGCTGCTGCTCCTCTATTGGAAGTATCTTACCCCATTTCTTCAAAAAATCATCGCTGAGGTCCTGCCTTGCCGGCACCGGCGGTGGTTGTCTGACTCCTTTCATCCGCTGCCACTCTGCAAGCTTCTTCCTGAAGTCTGCTGACAGCTGCTCCTCAGTTGCCACTGGCTTGGATGCTGTCAAAATTTGAGATAATTAAATTATATCTAAGGGCAGCAACACACAGACGTCAGGTTACGCGGAGTTACCTTCAGTCGCGTAACCTTACGTCGTAAACAACACACCATTACACCGAGGGCACTTTACGCTTGACTCGGCGTCTTGTTACGCGCTAAACGTCAACACAACAAGGTCAAATTAGATGATAACTTAGATTTTAAATAAGCATGGATTCAGTCGATGTTTGATCATCCAGAAGTGGGGTCATCTGGGCATCTTGCCCAGTCTTCCTTTAGATACTCACACGCATATAGTTTTCCCCTTCTATCAGAGAACTCTCTTCCAAGCCGGTTCTGCAGAGCTGCATAATCCCTGGCTATTTGTTCTCGAACTCCGCTTGCCTCGCAGCCACTGCTTAGACCTTCAGTTTCTGGAAGGAAGAGAAAAAAACATGTCCATGCATTGTTTTTTTTTAGAGCGATAAGTTAAGCTGTACTCTGCTCAACTGCCTCCGTAGTGGTCAGAGCCATGGGCTTACGATCCGGAGGTCCTAGACTCGATTCCCAGGGGGAGCACAAAGTTGATATTTGTCAATTTATCACTTTGTGAAGTTTTCCTCAGTTTGGTAAGGACATTGCAGGCTGTATCACCTGATTGTCCGAAAAGTAAAAGGATTCCGTGCTTGGGAGAGCACGTTAAGCTGTCGGTCCCGGTCGCTAATAGCTAATAGCTGCGCTACTAGGCGGTTTGAAAACTCTTGACACCAGGATTCTTCGGATCGTTGTTCAACTCAAGAATCTACTCGCTAAGAAGACTGCTGAAAAAGCAAGACAGTAAATACTTTTTGAGTGAACTTTTTGCTGAAATCTAACAGTAACCAATGCCTATGCCATGACCAAATTGAATTAGAAAAAATAAACAGATGGCATTTTTGACAAAAGGGTTTGACGATTTTACGTCAACTGACGTCAAACATGTTTTGAAATAATCATACTATTTTCGTCACAAAAATGTTAAAATCCCATAAAAATAGATATTGGCCATCAAAATAATGAAAACACTATATTAATATATAGAAATAATACTACAACAACAAACAAGGACGTTGACAAAAAATGTAAGTTTGCTTCGAGTTTTTACTATGGTTTTACCTTGTTTCGGTATTTACTTTGTTAGGCCGTTAACGCTCTGCCTACCCTGTATGGATATTATTTTGTACTTCTTCTTCTTCTGTCGAGTGGGTATCGAGTCTCTGGACCCGATGAACCCTGGTTTCAGAGTATTTAAACCGCCTAGTAGCACAACTATCAGGCCTCTGACATGGTTTTGTGTAACGACCACTATCAAAGACAGAGACCGGGACCGACGGCTTAACGTGCCCTCCGAAGCACGAAAATCTTTTTCTTTTCGGACAATCAGGTGATTCAGCCTGCAATGTCCTACCCAAACTGGGGAAAAATTCACAAAGTGATAAATTCTCAAATATCAACTTTGTGTTTTACCCCCTGGGAATCGAACCCAGGACCTCCGGATCGGAAACCCATGGCACTAGCCACTAGACCACGGAGGCAGTTATTATTTTGTACTTGTTCTCTTTCAGGAGGCACAAAACGTTCTCTCCAAATGCTTCCGAGTCTAATCATTATATTCCTAATATTTGTTCTATTTTTTTCATATGTGAGTATGAGCTTTGTTTTATTTTCTTATTTTAATGTAAAGCTAATCACTACATAATATAAAACAAAGTCGCTTTCTCTGTCCCTATATCCCTATGTATGCATGAATCTTTAAAACTAGAGTGATTCAAGAGGAAGGTTTATATGTATAATACATGCATAATATAGTAGAGATACACTGATAATTTCCTTGCGAATCCAGAGCGGGTCGCTAGTATTCTTATAAATATTATACTTCTTCCAATTAAATGATATTATGTTTTTGTGCAGTTTCACCGCCTGGCGTACACTTTCATTGAAGAGCCCCGAACCAGAACTCTTCCTGTTAAGGTAATGTTATTATTAGTTTTCATAATGATTATTCCATGCTGGACTGGGAGCGAGAGAAAAACATAGAATGTTCCAGCTTTCCAATTTCCTCTCGGGCATGCTGTATAAACCAGCTAAGGGATCCAAAGATTTCTGTATATTGTAATTTAGACCATAGGCTGACTACCTGTCACTACAGTAATATACCTACAAATCTATCTTAAATAACCCTCAAAACCATGTCAAATGTAGCGAACTGCCTTTGTTTAGGTCGTTTACGCTCTGCCTATTCCATTAGGTATAAAGGCCTGATTATATGTATGTTATGATTATTTGTTTGGTACGGATGGTACAGCTACTAAAACATTATATTTAAACGCAGCCCACTGAAGACTTGGGTGCAACTTGGTCAAGCTCTAACATCAACTTTGGAGTAGTCAAGAATTCGGAGACACCATCTCAATATAAACACTGGGAGTCAAGAATTAAGCAGACTGCTGCTGAACATGCCAAACAAAGTGATCTTAGAGGTCTTTCTGTAACAACCTTTGCAGAACAAGCTAAGAAGCTAAGCCAGACTCTAATACCAACCTCAACTAGAGCTTTGTCTGGTAAAGATTTAACTATAAAAGATGAAGCAAGTCTGTGCCCTAAATGTATTGAAAAGGGAAAAACTTGTATTAAGATTTGTCCTCGCGCTCAACAAAGTACTCATGGTTTGAATCTTTCAAGTGCTGTAAGTATTTTATATATTAACATGCTGGACTGGGAGCGAAAGAAAAACAAAGAATGTGCCAGCTGCATTTCGCCCCGGGTATGCTGTAAAAACCAGCTAAGGGACCCGAGAGTTTCAGTATATTTCAATTTAGGCGATGGGCTGACAACCTGTCACTACAAATCTATCTTAAATAACCCTCAAAACTTTGTCAGACGTGGCGGGACGACCTTTGTTTAGGTCGTTTACGCTCTGCCTACCCTATTAGGGATAAAGGCATAGTAATATCAATATGTATGTATGTATATATATATATAAACACCATAATCTACTTTTCTACTAGACAATAAGTAATATTTACTGCTTTAACACGTTGACTGCCATACGAGTATACTCGTAGTAACTTTTTTCTGTACCCATTGCCACCATACAAAATGGAAGGTACGAGTATACTCGTAGTTGGCAGTCGAACTTAGTTCATACTACGAGTTTACTCGTAGTGTGGCAAGAAGATAAACTTTTTATTAACCGTTGCCAAACTACGAATATAATCGTAGTCAATTTGGCGCGAAACGTGTGCTCTCCTGCGCTCTTATTGAACTTCTTGTTGCACAAACTAACTTATTTGCTAATCAACGCTTGAATTCTCGACGAGTTGGGCGCAATTCACGGCTAAAAGACTGGAAAGATACTACTTCTACAGAGATGCGAGTTTTCCTGGGTTTACTGCTACATATGGGTTCTGTCAATTTGCCTTCTCTTGAACATTACTGGAAAAAAGATGACCTGTATTATATGCCACTTTTTAATGGGATAATGAGCCGAAATAGATTCCAATTGATACTCCGCCACCTTCATTTTACTAACAATGAAGAAGATGATGGAACCCCACTATACAAGCTCCATTCTGTGCTAGATCACTTCAATACAGTCATGCCGGAGATTTATACACCAAATGTTAACATTTGTATTGATGAATCGATGATGTTGTGGAGAGGCCGTTTGGTGTTTCGACAATATATAAAAAACAAGAAACACAAATACGGAATTAAACTCTATAAATTATGTGAGTCTAATGGGATCGTCATAAAAATTCGCGTATACACTGGCAAGGACAACGAAGCTAACCTTAGAAATGCTAGAGCCGAATATAACCACTCCACACAGATAGTGATGGATCTTTTACAGGGCTACCTTGACCAAGGGTACAAGCTTTACACTGACAACTTCTACAACTCAGTTTTACTCACCAAGTTACTGACTGAAAGATCAACATACATCTGTGGAACTTTGAGAAAAAATCGTAAAGGAAACCCTAAAACTCTGTTGAGCACCAAACTGAAAAAGGGACAGATGATTACAAAGAGAAATAACAAGGTTTACGTATGCAACTGGAAAGATAAGAGGGAAGTATTGTGCATTTCTAATATGCATAAACCTGTTTTAGTACCTGTGTCAAACAAAAACGGTAGGGTTTCGATGAAACCTAATGTGGTTAGAGATTACAACAACGGAATGTCCGGAATCGATCTTTCAGACCAAATGCTTTCATATTATTCAGCTCTTAGAAAGACATTGTTTTGGTACAAAAAACTAGCAATACACATTTTCGAAATCTACTTACATAATGCCTGCATGCTCTACAACCAACAATCACTCCTTCCTCCGGAAAAAAAATTAGACGCCCTCTCGTTCAAAGATGAAGTCGTAAGACAGCTTTTAGGCGATAAATTTACAAACTATAGTCATCAACATCAGAAAAAACGAGCATCAGCAGGATTGCTTCATTATTTAGAACGCCTACCTCCCACACAAAAAAAACAGAAGCCAACTAAACCATGTCGTGTTTGCACAAAAGAAAAGAAACGCAGAGAATCCGCCTATTTCTGTCCAATATGCCCAGAAAAACCTGCTTTATGCGTTGATAATTGTTTCAAAACACACCACTCCTTCTTGATTTCACAATAATGTACCCAAAAAAAATTGTATTAAACTTTTCTTTGTGATTAAATGATGTTTTACTTCAAATGCCAAAGAATTCAACCCCGTCCTCCTTCCACTGCCACTCTTCTGGAGTTTATTAGGAATCGCATACAGAGAAGTACGAGAATACTCGTAGTTGGCACTGGTGCAAAGGTCTTGTACTACGAGTATACTCGTAGGCTGGCAGTCAACGTGTTAAAATATGTTCACTTCAGAAAATAGATTTTTTAGGCAATAATAATCCAACTTCCATACTGGACTGGGAGAGAAAGAAAAACATAGAATGCAACTGCCCTTCCTCCCGGGCATGCTGTAGAAGTCAGCAAAAGGGATTCGAGGGTTACAGTGTATTGTAATTTAGGCGATGGGCTGACAACCTGTCACTACAGCAATACACATTACAATCTAAAATTGCCCTCATTTTATGTCAGACGTGGCGAAAGCGCCTTTTGGGAGGCGTTTTACGTTCTGCCTACCCCGTAAGGGATAAAGGCGTGATTATATGTATGTATGTATGTATAATCCAACTTTGGCACTTTGTTATAGAAATATATTTTTTTTGTTTGGAAATTTTGTAGGATTTTAACAACCTGAATTGCTTTATTTGTGTCCTATTTTGTAAATGTTTATTTTTATTTTCTTTAAGCAAGAACATGAGTCAAAATCGCGCAGTAAGATCCATTTTCAGGACATACCGATACAAGATCAAATATCCATTAGAGAAATAGCTTTGAATGGCTGTGCCAAATGCCGAAGCAAAGGGTTAGATTGTGATAAAGAATGTCCTAATGTGAGTACAGAAGTGCAAGGTAAACGGGAAAAAACATAGATAATTTTATAAATTGTTTAGTATGAGATAAGCTTCTTCTTCTTAGCGAGTGGATTCTCGAGTCAAACGACCCGTTGAACCCTGGTGTCAGAGATTTCAAACCGCCTAGTAGCATAGCTATTAGGCCTCTGACGTGGTTGGATGAGATAAGCCAAACCATCGAACTGATGTTTTACGATAAAATATTAAGCATAAAGCCAAAGAAAAATAATACTACAAGCACAAAATCTTAAATTTCTGATAAGATATAGTAAGTAATCTATACGCGACGTAGTTTAAACTCCTCGAATTATTCCAGAGGGAACGCAAACTCATGGCTCCAGTTTCATCGCATTCTGTCGCCTTCCCTTCAGAAGAAAAAATAAACACAATAAAGCCAGCAGGCAATATTTCTGACATGATGGTGACAGGGCTGTGCTGTAAGGATACAGAATGTGCTAAGGGCTGTCCAAAAAGAGGAGTAAGTTATTTTGAAGAGTTTATTTAACCGAGCGAAATAACAAATGCATGCTGGACTGGGAGCGAGAGAAAAACATAGAATGTGTCAGCTGCATTTCCTCCCGGGCATGCTGTAAAAACCAGATAAGGGATCCAAGGGTTTCTGTATATTGCAATTTAGGCAATGGGCTGACAACATGTCACTACAGCGATATACCTACAAATCTGTCTTAAATAACCCTCAGAACATTATCAGACGTGGCGAAACGACCTTTGTTTAGGTTGGGATTAGGGATAAGGGCGGATTATATGTATGTCTTCATTAAAACAAACTTCTAATAATCTCATACGTTACATATTCGAAATATAACATACATTTTCTATTTCCAGGAAAATGTAGGACTAGCTGGAGAGACTAATTTAGACAGAGATCTGAACATGTCTAGAGAACTTGAAATGCCCGACCGGCTAAAGAAGTGGTCGACTTGCCTCAAGGGCAACTGCATCAAAAACTGTTCGAGAGCTGCTGCTAATGTAAGTGAAACCGAAGGAAAATATTTAATACGAAAATATGTTGACATGGCTACTTTGATCTAATGTTGGCCAAACAGTGAAATTTGTTATGTTCATTAGTGTGCATTTACATTCTTGTTGGTGAAATTTTTGTGCACGTTTTATCCGCGTATCTTCTATAGGTCTGCTGTAAAAAGAATATTTTTAGAAATAAGCAGTACTTGTATGTCCTGTTTTTATGATGTTTTTGTGTACAATAAATAAATAAACTTTTTATAAAATTATATTTTCAATCACCAGGCTAAAACAGCTGGACTTAATCCAGACACAGTATCAGCTGCTACGGTAAGTGATTATTTTGAGATTCTCACCTATTTAATTTCATGCTGGCCTGGGAGCGGGAGAAATCATAGAATGTGCCAGCTGCATTTCCTCCCGGGCATGCTGTAAAAACCTGCTAAGGGATTCGAGGGTTTCAGTACATTGTAATTTTGGCGATGAGTTGACAACCTACAGCAATAAATATAAATCTATTTTAAATAGCGGAACGACCTTTGTTTCGGTCGTTGACGCTCTG
Organism: Scrobipalpa costella; assembly: GCA_949820665.1. Lineage (NCBI taxonomy): Eukaryota > Metazoa > Arthropoda > Insecta > Lepidoptera > Gelechiidae > Scrobipalpa > Scrobipalpa costella. The sequence goes on along the minus strand of OX463296.1, from coordinate 26,620,477 downwards.
CATATCCCATTAGGAATAATGGCGTAATTATATGTATGTATGTCACCTATCTAGAATTTTTTGTTGCGGCTCTTTTATCAATATATTTTTTTGTATATTTTTTTACATTTATGCAGAAGACATTAAAAGGACCCTCTGCAGTGACAGGGGATGAGAGTAAGATGATATCAGTTGCTGACTCCAAGAAGTCAGGACCTTGCAGCAAATGCTCAGGAGCCACCTGCGCTGCTAACTGTCCTCACTGTGATAAAAAAACTGCTGTTAGTGGAGATTCTTTATTTATTATTGTTTATTTTTTTTTCATCGTTGATGATCTGCGATCGATGAAACTTTGAGCTGTTTCTTTGCGTAAAAGATTTCATGGGTTGTTACTTATTTCGATTTTTGTTGATTCATAACTATTTTGAGATTATTAATAGAATTTGAAACGTTGTTATATATAAGCTCTATTTTTAATTTACAGCAAACTGGCAATGCTCTTTCTACAATGGACTCCTTAGAAATAATTGATAGTGTTTGTTCGAAATGTTCGTCAGCAGGGAAGAAGTGTACCAAAGAATGTCCGAAAAGGGTACGTAATGATATAAACAAAAATAACTGAATACTTTTTTACGCAAAAAATACTTATGTAAATATTGTACACAAGAGAGAGCGGTTGATATTAATTTGTTATTTTTTATTGTTTATAGTAAATTTAAATTCATTGGAATTTATCGGAAATACTCTTCATCAACAAGAGGTGCCCTTCTACGTCGTTGTTAGTATTATTTATTTATATTTTTCTTTTTAAAGTCTGCTATGTTATTACTATTTTTCTACTTTGATATTAAACAAAATTTTCAGGTTTTAAAGGAAAATGATAATCAACTCCCCCAAAGCCAACGTCAGGTAGCTGTTGCCGCTGAGTCGACCGATTTACTCAAAAGTCGTTGTTCAAAATGTTCGTCTCTTGGTAAAAAGTGTACCAGTGACTGTCCGGGAAAAGACTCAAAGAAGGTGGGTGATCTGAATATATAACTCGTAGTATAAGAGGTGAAGATTATCCGTAATGAGGTAGGCAGAGCGTAAACTACCTAAACAAAGGTCGTTCCGCACCGTCTGACAAGGTTTTGAGGGTTATTTATGATAGATTTGAATATTGTTTGGTATATTGCCCTAGTGACTGGTTGTCAGCCTATCGCCTAAATTGCAATATACTGAAACCCTCGGATCCCTTAGCTGATTTTTAAAGCATGCCCGGGAGGAATTGCAGTTGGCACATTCAATTTTTTTCTCTCACTCCCAGTCCAGCATGGAAGAATGAGCACACAGAGGTGTGAACATGGGTTGACTAAATTATCATGAAAATGGTTGATTCCGTATTAGGAGCATGTAGACTTCTTTTGCGCATCGGATGGTGTTAGTCTGCCGCCATAGTGTAGGTTCGTCTGGTAGCTACAGCCATTAAACAAGAAAATTTAAAAGAAATATAACTATCAATGATTTTTTCAGGTTTCAATATCAATGAAAAATGAGGAACACTACCCTCAAAGTCCTCGCCCGGCTCCAGTTGCTGCCATGTCTACGGATTTACTGAAAAGCTGTTGTTCAAAATGTTCTTCAATTGGTAAAGCATGTACCAGTGACTGTCCAGGCAAAGGATCAAAGAAGTTAGGTGTAAGTAACAACATGGCGAAAACATTATGAATATAGAAAATAAAAATAACACTTCGAGAAATGTAGCTGTACAGGAATTCAAAGACGTTCCTAAATCCTAAAAATTCCGCGTCTTTCGAAGGCATAGGATTGACGAATCACCGATACTCTGCTACTTGTAATGTTCTTTATGTAATAAATAACTCTTTGACGCCCTTTACTAACTAAAAATGTGATTTTATCTATTTATCTAATTGTGGGAACTTTCCAGGATACAAATGTAAACAAATCAAAAGATAAAACAGAAAACCCGACCATAGCTGCTTCTACGTCTGCAGATGTCCTTCAAAATAGTTGTTCAAAATGTTCGTCAGCCGGTAAAACGTGTACCAGTGACTGTCCGGGCAAAAATAAAAAGTAAGTCTATGTATGCTGAAGTTTAAATTATTTTTTTATCTTTCTATAAATATTAGTTGTTAGGAAATAAATGTTAGTACTTTTGTTAATAAATATTGATCATGGTACGACTTGCTAGCCAATACTTCGTATTTTCTAAACTAACTTAGATTTGTTTTTCTTTTACAGGAAAACCAACAAAAACGTTCTTTTGAAGAATTCGGAGTTTTAGTGGTTTTAGGCTGAAACGAAGCTGATGTATCAAACAGAGATCATGTATCTTATACCAAATGCACTTTTCCATCCAGTTTAATAAGTTTGTAATGAAGTTGCAAATATATAATAATAATAAAACCAAAATATTTGTTTTGTTCACGGACATAATGTTTGTTCAAGGAAATACAACTGTTTCTTCTGACCTTGAATGGTTATTTCAATACTAAAATACCATACAGGTGTCTGTCTTCATATCAAAGCCGTAAAAGATAATTATGGTTATGTATAAGACCCACTCATAATTATAACTGATCGGCTACGTTTGGGTCAGTTGTTAAAAAGCTAAAACATTTTAGCATTTTTTATAGTAAATTAATTTTCGACATAACTTTGTCTTGGCCACGCCTGACATAATAGATGAAATTATATAAATTAAATTAACTATCTTGTATTTTAAAATGACATGACATGACTTATTCTAAAACAATTTTTTGTAATTAAGTTATAAGTATTATGCATTATGTGACGTGTAAAATTATTATTTTATAAATAAAGTATTGAATTGAATTGTAAGCAAAGAATTGTAAAATGTAGAATTGTAAGATTTATAACAATTAAGCTTGTTTGTATTGAAAGGAGGGTTAGCCCTCGACATTTCGATCCTATTCGAGGATCTTCATCAGGAGAGAAAAAAGTCACACTCTACCCTGTAGTATCTTCCTTTCTTCTCTTCTGATGAAAATTCTCGTATAAGATCGAAACGTCGAGGGCTAACCCTTCTTTCAATACAAACAAGTAAGCCGATCAGTTTTCATTACGACCCACTTAAATACAAAGTGGCTAGTATCGCGCAAATCCATCACGAACGGAAATCGTACAATTTGCCCTGGTTACCTCTCCCTGGACATCCGACATAAAAACAAAACAGAACCTATTTTGATGATGGTTCAGAAGAATAAATAACAATGACAACTAAAATTTATCACAATGACAAGTCAAAATTCTTGAGCGTCATTCAATGTTTTAATTTCGGGTTCAAAATTTTAAGTCGAAACTATGTAGGATAAAATTCTGTGTGTACTTATGAGAAATTATTTGTGGAATGTAGAAAAGGTTATACAATAATTGTGATTTAGAATGATTTGGGCAGCAAAAGTCATGGACAATTTTTTTACAACGCAGCCGGTATCGCCTGCAAGACAACCAGGTAACTAACTATACTTTCTCCATAAATTTCCTATATTAGTACTCCCAATCGAATGGAACTGCGGCCATTCTCCCAGAGATCAGCCATCTGCGCGGGACTTAGTTTTTAGTGCCCGAGTGTTTATGCAATACACAAGCGCGCTCTCTATCCTTTCAATCTTTTGTTCTGAAGGGACAAGTTTTGTTTTCCTAAGTATTGTCAGATGGAACAGTTTTGTTTTTTAATTCATCCCATTTTCTAATTGAGACAGGCTAAAGCTTTCCGCATACCGTGATGGAACAGACTGACAGACACTACCTGAGAAAAATCAGGTGCAGGAACGAACATTTACATGACCACCCAACAGCATGAATCATCTTACTTTTCGGACAATTAGGCTATCAGACTGCAATGGTCTTATAATTTAACCCTCGCCGCAAATTAAACCCGGGACCACCGGATCGAGAGCACATGGGTTAGACCATTAGACCACGGACGCACGTTGTAGAATAGAATATATAATGGGAGAGCACGAGAGTAAGTCAGACACTAAACAATTTATAATTTTCAGTTCCATTGTGTCAATATAAAATCCAAGCAATCAGAGTTGCAATTTTCCTTCTGAGAACCATAAGCTTTATGAGTTTCATGGTATTTATTCTGGTGAGTTTGAACTATATTTCACATTTTAATACTAAACGATAAACAAGTGTTATTCATAATAAAAACTAATCTTCTTACTTGTTTGTATTGAAAGAAAGGTTAGCCCTCGACGTTTCAATCCTATACGAGGGTCTTCATCAGGAGAGAAGAAAGTCACATTCCACCGCCCGCCAAATGCAACCTCTGTCTGCAGTTCACTGCTCGCTGATAAATAATAATCCATCAACAATACAAACCAGCTCCAGCGCCGACTACAGCGCCACCTGCCGTGCTATCGGCGCGGGCGCAGCGAGCAGCGAACCACAGTCGAAGGTTGCACTTGGCGGGCGGTATAGTGTGACTGTCTTCTCTCTTAATGGAGATCCTTGTATAGGATCGAAACGTCGAGGGCCAACCCTTCTTTCAATACAAACAAGTAAGCCGATCAGTTTTCATTTTATTCCACTATTCTTTCTGATTAGGAGCAAAAGAAAAACCTAGAATGTGCCTGCTGCTTCTCCTTCCGGGACAGCAAAGGGATTTGACGGTTACAAGGCGATGGGCTGATAACCTGTCACTATTGCGATACACATCACAATCTAAAATTGTCCTCGTGACGTGGCGTTAAAAGATCTCCTAACCGCGTAAGGGATTAAGGCTTAATGATTGATAGAATCAATTATTGTTACAGTGCCTTCCGCTGGGAGACCCTCAGGAGACCTGCACGAAAGAGGTGTGCAATAAGGAGAACGTGGGACAAGCCTACAACTACGTCTGCACCGTCTATAGAGTATTAGCTACGTATGTAATGATAACTCCACAATATAGCATATGACAGTCCCTGCTTGGATCAAACGTTTATGTCCAGGTTTCAGCCAGCATTCCGCGTCAGCGGTGAAGTTAGCTCGAAGATGCCTAAGCGAAAACAGCTAAGTGGACATTCATTAAAGAAAGAAAGAGTTTGGTCACGTGCTCCACAAAGTTAAAGATAGATAAATAGATAGTTAAACTCTTAATCGCGCATAATCACTTTAGAGAACAAGTATAAAAGTACATGTGCGCAAAGGCGGTCATATCGCTTTCAACGATCTCTTCCAGATAACTCTGCATGACAGAAAGAAAGTTATTATTCAAGGCAAGTAGTTGAAGGTGGCTGAAGGGGTTGCAATTTGGTGACTCCCTTAGACCCTATTTTTGTAGATGGTTTGGTAATTTTTGAGGATGGATGGTCGCAAACCGGTTTTTTTAGGTGTGTCACTAGATCTAAGAAGTAAAAAAAATAGGTGACCATATTTTAGGGTGTGATTTTACCCTTAAAACTGAACAACATAGGTCGAAATAAAAAAAAAAAATTGCCCTCCTATACAAAGGGTCTCAGCGGCTCGAGTCAATAGTATGCGAGGGCTAAATAATTTTTTCATGCCCTTTGAAAAGGGCCCATTCCAGTCTGTCCATTACGACATCCGTTGTTTTCCAGGACTGTAAAGTATACGTCGAACACGATGCACGACGTTTCCGAGTATACCAGCTGTTTCATTGTGGACGCGTTACATGACGCTAAACTGAAGGTAATATTACTATCGATTCGTAGAGCTTAGCTTAGCTTTTAAACTTAGCTAAAACTTGACTAAAATATTGGCGACCCTTTCTATTCTCTCATGTCAGAAAATTATAGGCATAGACTTAAGTCGGGATTTTTACAATTACAAATTGGTACCATTATCTTACTTTTGTTCGCTTGACTTGTAGGATCAGCGACGAAGGATTCATTCAACTCCGGTATACAAGTTATCATTTTTAACAATCTTTAAATACTAAATATTTTCAAACAAATATTACAGATCCGTGGTTTTTTTTTCAGTTCTATACTTTACTAAGCTTAGTGGATAAGCAAGACTTGTGCCGTACTGTGTGCTGCCGCGACGATGATGTAAGTAATCTTCATAAATATACATAATTATAAAGCCACGCCCATATCCTTTATGTAATAATAATAATAATAGTCCTCCCACCGATTTTCGGTGATGGCGGCCAATCTCCTGGAGATCAGCCAATTGCGCAGGACTTGTTTTTAGTGCCCAAGTGTTTGCGCTACACACAGGTGCACTCTCTATTCCTTCGATAGACCGACTATTTACATGCCCATCCGATAGCATGGATCATCTTACTTTTCGGACAATCAGGTGATCAGCCTGCAATGTCCTAACCAAACTAGAAACAACAACACGAAGTCATTGTCCCCCGCCGGGAATCGAACCCGGGACCACCGGGTCGAGAGCCCATGGCTCAGACCGCTATACCACGGAGGCAGTTTAAAAATATGTATGCATCGCATAAAACGCCTAGTTGATATTCCACCAATACGGACTAAGCGCTTCCAAAATTCTTTTATAATGCGCACGGCAAAAGAGTGGAACTCACTACCTGCGTCTATATTTCCGAATGCATACAACCCCCAACACTTCAAAGTTAGAGTGAACAGGCAGCTTCTAAGTAAGCTCGCTCCATCGTCGACTCCGTCTCAGTCGCTCCCGACCTAGACTGGAGTCAAGAGCAAACCCATTTGTAATAAAAAAATGGCGCCTGTTCCGATGTCGTGACGAAAATTGATGGCAATTCGTGTATCGCTATAAATAGTGACAGGATGTCAGCCCACTGTTGCCTTAGAATCCCTTTGCTGTCGGTATGTTCAGGAGAAGAATCGGCTGTAATATTCTATGTTTTTGGTTTTTGTATCGCTTTTAATTCAATTCAAATTCAAATTCAAAATCTTTATTTCAGAAATCATAGTTCCATAGTAAATTAGTAGTTTATCTTAATATATATTAGTCACACTCAAGAATAGGTATTATAATTCACCTTTACAGTTTTACTTATTCACAAAATATTTCAATTAAATGTCATAATTTAAGTTCATCATGGAAGATAATAATATTATTGTTCTTTTCAGGATCAAGATGTCGAGCTATCTCGTTCCTCGTCATCCACGAAGGATACCAAGAAGAATTGCAGATGTAAAACCAAGTGCTGCAAGCGACAGCAGCAGAAATCGCGAGATTCGCAGGAAAGTTTGTATTGAGTGAATTCAGTAGCTTTTTTTGTAGACACCAAATCTTTTTGTACACCGCTGACTGGTATAAAATGGTAAAAAAATATATGTTTACTTGGAAATGCCATGTTTCATTTCATTCAACAACAAAACCCAATTTTATTAGCTAAGAGGTATTATCATCGAGAGGTATTATACTTCAATGCTGTACTGGGAGCGAGAAAAAAATATAGAACCGCAGAAGTTTAGGAGAAGAAGACGTGTTCAAAATGTATGCGAAGTGCATTAGACCAGGCATTACTATCACCAGGGTTCAAAATATTTTCATAAATAACAAGAAATCGTTTGAAACTAACTCTTAACATCATAAAACATATTTTTATGACAATTAGCTCGTAACACTTGGCTACAATGTTTACGAGACCGAAATATCGCAATAGTTATATTTTATAGTTCACTCCGGATATAGAACTGGAGTTATTTTTATAGTTTTATATTTATATCTTTGTGAAGAAATCATGGCGTGCTGCGTGTTTAAGTATATTTTGTGTTTGTTCTTCATATTTTCAGTAAGTTATAAATCTTAATCTTTATTAGTGTTATAGCTGAAGTACTGTGCATAAAATTGCTTAATTTTGTGCAAACAAATTAAATATTTTCGTCCTGTTTAGCTCTCTTTCAGTAAAGAAGTAGATAAGGATCAAGTGGACAAAGTGATAGAAGATGAGATCACACAGAAACTAAGCGAAGATCTGCTGCAGAGCATCGAGAAGAAGTTCCATGTGGATCTTGAAAGGTACATGATTTACAACATATTTAATTACACCTTTAAAATGTAGAATCATCAATTATCTGATCGAGATGCCGCGGCCAACGATGAACAGTTTATTATGTATGGAAACAGTCTAGCAGCAATATACCCAAGGAATAAGGGCCGTATTTATAATAAGCTCTCATAAGTGACAGCGAGTTGGTCGTACCAGAAAATGTCATTTAAGTACGAACTGGCCTGTGAAATCCATACTTAATATTGCTCTCAAGATTGATATTGCTTCATAAATACGAGCCTAAGTTTCGTACGCAAAGAGCCACATGACTTGCGATTACAACCTGGGTGGTCTCACTATAGTACAGCGCCAAAAATATCGCTGTTCTAGATACAACGAATTGATAAATAAGATGCTACCTTCTAATAAATAGAGTGATAGATCAATTCATTCTTCCATCCTGGACTGGGAGCGAGAGAAAAACATAAAATGTGCCAGCTGTATTTCCTCCCGGGCATGCTGTAAAAGCCAGCTAAGGGATCCGAGAGTTTCAGTATATTGTAATTTAGGAGATGGGCTGACAACCTGTCACTACAGCAATATAAAAATCTAACTCAAATAACCCTCAAAACTTTGTCAGACGTGGCGAAACGACCTTTGTTTATAGACTACTATCGATCTACCCCATGAGGGATAAAGGCGTGATTATATGTATGTATGTTTTTCCTCATCAGGTCTGTGGATTCAGTCCTAACGAAGATCAAACTGCTGCTTCATAATGGCACCGCCCATATACAGGAGCGACTGGTGGATTTGCAGACCTTGATCGAAGCCATGAAGAACGAAAGCGAAACAGAGGTATTTCTTAGAGCCAAACTGTCGGCACAAAGAACAGAATGGAGATAGAAGCTGCTTGTGCTGTACAAGTGGCTTCCGAGGCAGCTTACCCAAAAGCTTTAAAAGTACTCATCGACGAAACACAGCAAGCTGTTTAGCAGCAGAAGAAAGTAGTCTACCCATTACCTCTTTTGTTGAAACATACAAGCGCTCTTTCCATTGGCAAGTCTGATATCGCTGCTTGTTTTAATGGTTTTCAGTTCATCATGGATGTTGATTGGTCCTGTCATCTTTATAACGCCACAGCCAATGCTGTCAGAGTGGCGGAGTTCTGGTCCTCAAAAATATAAATTGAGTTTGCCTCGATTCGAAAAGAAAAAGAGATGTCACAGCTTCTATAACCACCGTCTGTTAACAGGTGAACCAGTGTCTCTTAAACTATCAGAATGAGACGACAGCCCTGGCGGAGAAGGCTCTACATCAGATGGTCGTGTGTGGGTACGCGCTGATTGGGCATGATCCTGCGCAAGCTGTAAGAAACGTCGTAGAGCTAAAGGCTATGATCAAGCATGGACTTAAACCTGTAAGTATTAGAACTGGGTATATTTAGATGACCTTTTTCTTAGGACTCCACCCTGCAAAATCACATTTGTGTTGATCAGAAAAAAAGGGCCTGCGCCGCTAAAATTTAAATAATCTGATCGAGGTGGACCAGACGAAAGACTAGTTTAAACCAGAACTATATGTTTATAACTGTAAATCTATTATTATTACGCGACTTAAATTTTAGTACTCATGAAAATCAAAGCAGGGGTTTTAGTAAAAGATTGAATGTAAATCTGTATTTATGTGTATTTTAGATTCACGAGCAGAAACAGGAGGTCCACAATCTGCTGAAGGTTTGTGGACATGACCACGACTCACTGAAAAAGGTCATCAAGTGTGTTATTTCAAAGGTGAGAAAATATCCTACATAAATAGGGAAGTCATAATGTCTGGTAATCTCCTGACCCTCCTGTGATACAAAATATCTCTAATACTTCAAAATGCTAAAATAAAATATCAGTGTTTTCCGTAAGATTGGTTGACGATCGTGCGATACTAGATTCTTTACCAGACTAATTAATAAACTGCCAAGATTGTTTCCTATGAATAGACTTATTAAAGTTTTATAATTATTCTCATTCTTTTATACCTTTTCTTCGTAATAATTTACATTCCATTAAGAAACACGATTGTAATTCGTGCCAAAAGCCAAATATCCGTTGATTTGGGTTAAACACCTCGTTGAAACATTCAACATAATCTTACTCATATCCGGAGTTGAGGTTCGAAATAAATACACACGTCGAGTATAATGTTATCAAACCACATTGTTGCTACGGTAAAATACATGCATACGTTTAAAGCCGTAGTAACTAAAAGATTTTAGAAAAAAAAATATTTTTTTAAATGGTTAGGTTGTACAAATAACTTGTCTCAATAAATTGAAACCTACTCTTATTTTCACAGTCACCACAGCTGAAATCGGCTATGATGGGAGTCTCAGGTAAGCTTATCGATGGAGTAGTTCATCTTACAAAACAAATGGCCCACGGAGCCATGCACGAAGCCTGTCTCATAGAAGTTATAAACACAGTTGAAGAAGAAGCCTTCGTTCTCATTCATAAAGTCAAATCGTGTGCTTACAAGAATGAGAGCACAGTACAGGAAGAAACAAATAAATATATTCAAGAAAATAATGCAACGGTACTCGATGTGCAAAACAAAATAGAGAAAAAAGAAAACGTATTGACTGGAGCAGGTGAAATGGAAGATAAAGATAAAGGAGATCGTCCAAAGACAGACAAGGATGGAGACGACAAGACAAAATCTCAGAAAGACCTAGGTGGTGGTGTTGGTGTAGGCGAAACGAACGACATAAATGATGTTAAGCAAACAGACTAATAAATTCTGGTAAAAGATGTAGCTTGTTTCAATCTTTTGAAAGTACATTCACAATATGTTATTCCCATCTTTTACCCTGTACCTCATGCATGACAGGTACGAAATGTAATGGAAATAAACTTAAACTCGTTTCTGTGTTTATATAAAGTGTTTAGTTTTAAATAAAAGTACAGCACCAGAAGTTATAGTAAACAAAACTGAGTGCTATTTTGTAAACTTGACCTGATTTCTTCAGCAGCAGTAAATGAAATATTTTAAAGTACTGCCCCACATTTAAATTATTAGACGTTGATCCATTTCCACCAATATTTTTCATATTTTTTTGCTGATGTGATAATGTTTTTACACATACATACATATAGTCACGCCTTTATCCCTAATGGGGTAGGCAGAGTGTAAACGACCTAAACAAAGGTCGTTCGCCACGTCTGACAAAGTTTTAAGGGTTATTTAAAATAGATTAGTAGGTATATTGCTGTAGTGACAGGTTGTTAGCCCATCGCCTAAATTGCAATATACAGAAACCCTCGGATCCCTTAGCTGGTTTCTACAGCATGCAAGGGAGAAAAGCACCTGGCACATTCTATGTTTTTCTCTCGCTCCCAGTCCAGCATGGAAGAAATAATAATGTTTTTAAATGTTGTAATTTTTTTGTCTTGTTTGTTAGGATTGTTGTAGCAACGGTTTGTCAGCTCATCCTTAGTCCGACCGTACCACCAAGGGTAGTGTGAGTTGTATCAATTACTATACAGGCCTTGATTCCCCTTGGAGTATTTCCGGGCAAAGAAGAAATTGGTACAAATACTTCCAGTCTCGCGTGAAAGTTTAAAGTTACATAAGTCTCGGATTTAACTGTCTCCGTGGTCTGGTGGTCGGAGCCATGGGCTAACGGTCCAGGAGTCCTGGGTGCGATTCCCAGCGAGGGAACACAAAGCTGATATTTGTCAATATATCATTTTGTAAGGTTTTTATCTCAGTTTGGTCAAAACATTACAGGCAGAATCACCTGATTGCCCGAAAAGTAAAAGGGTTCCGTGCTTCGGAGGGCACGCGAAGCCGTCGGTCCCGGTCGCTGTCTTTGATAGTGATCGTACTGAAACCATGTCAGAGGCCTTATAGCTGAGCTACTAGGCGGTTTGAAAACTCTGACACCAGGGTTCATCAGATCATTCCACTCGAGAATACACTCGCTGAGAAGAAGACTCCCAGTATAAAGTGGAAGTTTAAAGTTATATTAGTCTCGGATTACAGTTCCGATTAAAGTACAATACAGATTATTTTCTTGGCTCTTATACGTTTCGTAAGTCTACCTGCTGCTTATAGTCGTCAATAAACCGTGGCAATACTGTGAATAGATCGATCCCAATCTCTAATTTTTCAGTTAATTGCTGGATTGTGAAACTTGGCCTATTTTTAGTACCTACTGTAGCGTATTATATCAGTTACGACATAAGTTGACAAATAATGTATAACTTATTATTTATTATCAAAACGACATCAAAACAATATTCTATTACGGAATATATTGATCAGATGATTATAAAACCAAAGCGAAGTTATAAATAAATAGAAGAGACAACGAGACATAGGTATCGTTTTATTTTTGAGACGTTTACGAACGGTTTATGTGGATGATTTTTTGTGAGTTTCCAATTCTTAGAACTCCATGATATGACGAATGCTTGGGACGAATGATATGGAAGTTTTTTTTTATTTTATTTTAAAGGTTATGGAAAAACTTATTGATGCTGCCTCATTCATTATCATTACGGACATTACTCTAATTATCGTAACATGAAAGGTGAATGACCACTCACACTTGTCTCTAATTACGTTTTTTTTCTGGCCTTTTGCCAATCTTTAATGGAAGATAAGATCTGTGGATGCGTGTCAGGAAAGTGTTCTTGGGTTAATAGAGTGCTGTTGTTAGGTTTCTATAATTGTATTTTAAAAATCAGTGCTGATACTGTTGAATCGGTTGTTCTTAATAATATAATAATGTTGTTTATTTTTCTTTTTTAATGTTGAATAATTTGTAATTCTTCTTGTCGTATCGATTGTTATGGCTTAAAATGATTGCCTGTAAAAAAAAATAATAATAATTTGTAATTAAAATTAGGTTATACACCGCCTCCTACTTAGGTTAAGTTAGTTTGTAGTAAGGTTCGGCTGAAAATCAGCGCTTCAGTCTTAGACTGGAGCATATGTTGAGCCGGAAACCTTTCCGGTATCGAGTGTTACGTTTAAGTTGTAATTTTAAGATCTTTGTCTGTATACTGGTACCGAATAAAGGGTTTCTATTCTATTCTATTCTTAAATCTTCTTCTTTTTCCTAGCGTAGTTCCCGTGTCGTGACGGGGTCTACTCTCCTTGTTTTTCCTCCACTTCGCCCGATCGTGGACATCATCTTCAGTCACATAGCAGCTTTCCATGTATTTCTCTGCAATACTCAGCCAACCCAGTTTCGGTCTGTCGTTTCGAACTTCTGTTAATTCGCCTAAATCCTGGCAAAAATAACCCAAGTGGAGGCTATGGTTAGGTGTCCCCTAGAGCTCGTGATTCTTTTTTATATGCGTTGTCAAATTTACCACGCATGGTACTGAGAGTTGAACATAAAATATGTTCCTCCATGGAGTAATAACCTATCAAATTCCTATGTAACCCTGAAGTCATCCTTTATTTGTTGTACATTCATACATACATACATAAAATCACGCCTTTATCCCTTACGGGGTAGGCAGAGCGTTAAACTCCTCGTAAAAGGCGCTTTCGCCGCGTCTGACAAAAATTGAGGGCAATTTTAGATTGTAATGTGTATTGCTAATGTGTAGTGACAGGTTGTCAGCCCATCGCCTAAATTACAATACACTGTAACCCTCGAGTCCCTTTTGCTGACTTCTACAGCATGCCCGGGAGGAAGGGCAGCTGGAACATTCTATGTTTTTCTATCTCTCCCAGTCCAGCATGGAAGAAATGATATTTGTTGTCATGATCTGATAATGTGTTAAGATGAAGTTATAGTAAGTACTTTGATGTAAAAACCATTGATGGGTAACACATAAAGTAAATCTTTGACAGTTTATGGAGTTGAGCAAGATTTCAAAGATCTTGAACCGTTTCGTAATCTTATTTTGAAATTAAATGTAAACATTAAATTCTTGGTAAATATTTTCCTCGTAGTTCTGGTTATGATTATGACGAACTAAGAGTATATAATTTTGATACAAGTTCTTGGAACTGTATTCACGTGCAGGATGTTAACATTCCGCAGCCTGGTACTCCTGACTTTTGAACTGCTGCGGTAGTATATTTGACTACTTTAAAAGTAATATTCAACCGAAAAAAATATACAGAAATAGCCACGGATTGCAAGTATATAGTAGTAAGCCTGACTACTGCAAGAAATATTTAACTCGTCCTGGATCTGGTTGCCCTTCTGTGTCGTTAGATGGCAGTTGCTCCTTGTAAAAAACAGTGTCATCGTTGAATCTTCTAGATAAGGTAGCCGACCCTGGCCGACCCCGTGAAATACAGGAAAAGGCTAGGAAGATGATGTTGACGATGAAGTTCATGAACCTTGATTACTAGGACAATGTAGAAAATACATGAATTGTAGCCAGTATCAAGAGTAAAAAGCCTTAGCCTTGGCTGTATAGTAAGTATGTTTAGCTTCGTGATTTCCTTTTCATTTCCCAAATCGTGCTCAATTCCAATAATCCCGTATTTACTAGTCGATCCTCTATTAATATATGCCAAGGTTCGTACTGACGTATCGACATCAGATCCCTATTCGCTTGAGTAATGTTACCGAAATAAAGCAACCACAAACGCTAATGATCGAGAAATGATCTTGCTATACCGGGTGTAAGGGACAGCGTCCTGCAATCTGATAGGGGTTGCTCAAAATTGGCTTGTCCATACAAAATATCCACCTCGTTCAGACAATTTGTATGGAAAAGCCATTCTTTTTCACTTACTGAAAAAAAATCCTGGTGGAAGTTGTTCAGTGTTGTTGACTGAGTAGCACCTATCAGACCCAGTATAATATTGCTGTTGTGATTTAGATCCTTCAAAGTGGTGCAAAAGTTCCCTTGGGCCCTCAATCCGATGGTAGTGCGTTTAATTCAAAAGCTGAAAAACAAACTAGCTGTTTCAATTTATCACTTTAGAACATTGTAGAGTCGAGTTGTCGAGTTTGGTTAGGATAATGCAGGCTGGATCACGGCTTCTCTGACAAATAAGATGATTTTGTGCCCCACAGTACATATGTGAAACTCTCGATTCCGGTCGCTATCTTTGATACGGCATCCTAAATAAATATTACGTTGGAAAATATACTAGCTACTTACCAGCATCCGTGAAGAAAGCGGAGTGTCTGCTGGGGCTGGAAGGTACTGACGCTGATGCTGACGTGAGGAACGCCTTCTTGACCTTGGACCACTTAGAGGCGCGAGGGGTGCGGTGTTGGGGGGGCCTGGCTCCAAGCTCCAGGGAGCGCTGTTTGCGAAGAATCGGGTGGGGGTCTGATTCTGGTGAAAGTTGAAAAATATTACACTCCTGCCGATGATAAAACAAACATTTTCTGAAATATAATTTTGAGCTTTCTTCCAATATTAATAAGATATTTAAGCTAAATAATTTATGAGAGCGAGACTTAAGCCCATTACTCTTAAGTAATAGTTTGTCAACCAACTTGATAGATGAACCTGCCATGCTTTTGCAATTATTGGTCTTGATTTAGTTAGAGATTTTCACTATAATATAAAATTGTAACTGATAAATTAACGACTACTCACTTATTTGTTTAACAGAGGTGTCTAACACCGGTACGTTTCGACTCTTTTTAAGAGTTTTCTTTATAGAGAGAGAACATCACACAACACCGCCGTGTGTGATCTTCGATTGAATTCGGTCAAATGAATTAGCTAAAAGTTACCAAGTTCCTCAGAAGAAGGTATCGTAAGAGTCAAAGCTGGTGGAGCGTCGCTATCTCCTCCATCACTGAAGGATCTTCTCCGGACTGGAACTACGTCGGGAGAACTCTTAGATGCTCTGGGCTTCTTCTTGACTGACTCCCGCTTAGTCTGGATGATATCACGCATCTTCTGCAGTGGACTTTTGTGGAGTTTGTTCGGTGAGGGGGAGGTGGAACTGTCGTCCTAAAAATAATGATCTTATTTTAAATATGTGTTTGCTCATAGTTCTAGTCTTGGTCAGAGGCGATGATGGACCTGATCGCATTCTGAAGAGTGAAGTTGAGTTATAGGTAGTTTAGTCTAACCAAGTTTAACTATCACTTTTGGTATAACTACGATTCATACATACATGCATACATATAATCACGCCTTTATCCCTAATGGAATAGGCAGAGCGTAAACGACCTTAAAAAGAGTCGTTCCGCCATGTCTGACAAAGTTCTGAGGGTTATTTGGAGATAGATTTGTAAGTATATTGCTGTAGTGACAGGTTGTCAGCCCATCGCCTAAATTACAATAAACGGAAACCCTCGGATCTCTTAGCTGGGTTTTACAGCATGCCCAGGAGGAAAAGCAGTTGGCACATTCAATGTTTTTTCTCTCGCTCCCAGGCCAGCATGGAAGTATATTACTACGAAGTACACGTCACGAAATATCGAAGTACATGAACGTACGCACAAGCATCTGTACCGTATGTTGCAAAACGTCTCTGCCAATGTAAACAGTACTGGATTGCACAAACCAAATAGGCCTTTTTAGAAGCAGCTGTAGATGCTAATGCTAATAATAGAACCCATAAAATGCTATATGGGGCTAGAGTCGGTTTTTGTTAGATAGTTATAATTGGCTAGTATTAGGTTAAAACCATTTTTTGAAACTCCTATGTGTTAAAGGGCCCGATTTTGTAGTGAATAGGGTCGCTGCCTCCTGAGCGGGAGGTCGTGGTTCGAATACCACCACGTCATAATGAATTTTAGGTTTTTTAATTACATATGTACGTTTATTCGGCGCTTTTTACGTACTTCGGAAGGCACGTTAAGCAGTTGGTCCAACTTAATATCGTTCAACACCGAAGATATTAGTTATTAAGTCATGTCACAGGCCAGTGCTAAGCATTGGCGGCTTTGAAAACTCTGACCTAATCTGGGTTCGGGTCTGTTTTCCCTTCTGGGTTGCGGAGGTCAGTTGGCAGTCGCTCTGTGTATAAACCAGTACCCTCGTTCAATCCCCTGGATTAGGCAGCCGACCCCGTAAGATACGGGATAAGGCTAGGGAGATAATGATGATGAAATTCCTAAGATTTAATACTGTCTTATTTATTTTAAATGTAGGTATTTCAGATAACTATACTGAAAAACTATTCGACCGATACTGTAAATTCTTTCACTATTCTATAGTTACATGCAACTTATATGCTTCTTTATAATTTATACATACATATAATAATGACTTTATCCCTAATGCGGTAGGCAGAGCGTAAACGACTTAAACAAAGTTCGTTCCGCCACGTCTGACAAAGTTTTGAGGGTTATTTAAGATAGATTTGTATGTATGTTGCTGTAGTGACAGGTTGTCTGCTCATCGCCTACATTTCAGTATACTGATACCCTCGGATCCCTTAGCTGGTTTTTACAGCATGCCCGGGGGGAAATGCAGCTGGTACATTCTATGTTTTTCTCTCGCTCCCAGGCCAGCGTGGAACATTATAATTTATACCTACATATAATAATGACTTTACCCCTAACGGGGTAAGCAGAACGTAGACGACCTAAACAAAGGTCGTTCCGCAACGTATGACAAAGTTTTGAGAGTTATTATGTAGGTATATTGTAGTTGCTGTAGTGCTGGGCAGAAAAGCACATCGCCTCAATAGCAATATAGAGAAACCCTCGGATCCCTTAACTGGTTTTTACAGCATGCCAGAGAACATATGAAGCTGGCACATTCTATGTTTTTTTCTCTCACTCCTAGGCCAGCATGGAATATATATTATAATTTATCGTGGGAAAATATTAAATCTCTCGGAAAGGCGAGTAGTAAGAGTTTTAGAAAAAACATCACATGAATCTTATTTAAAACTACAAGTTATTTGTTTTTCGAATGAGCTACAGGAATTTCCGCTATTTACATGATATCGAGCATAGCAAAATCATCGGCGCATAAAATAGTTCGGATGTTGAATAGTTTTGAAGACATACCTGCGTGGGAGCGTGTAAGAATGTGTTGTCGTTCTCATCACATCGGAGAATACTCTTGCGGGGCACACCTAAAAAGCAGAAAATTTAGCCGGCTTTTGTGGTCTTGAATTTTGAGCGTTGGGTTCGTGTCATGGATTTGATAGTCTTAGAGAGAAACATAAATCTAATACTAGTTGCATACATACATGCATATAATCACGCCTTTATCCATAATGGGGTAGGCAGAGCGTAAACGACCTTAAAAAAGGTCGTTCCGCCACGTCTGACAAGTTATGAGGGTTATTTAAGATAGATTTGTAGGTTTATGCTGTAGTGACAATATACTGAAACCGTCAGATCTGTTAGCTGTATTTTACAGCATGCCCGGGAGGAAATGCAGCTGGCACATTGCTTTTCTCTCGCTTCCAGGCCAGCATGGAAGACTTGTTCCTAACAATTTTGTGACATTGCTTTTAGTCTTTTTAGAACAAAGCAAGTCAAATTACATCAGTGTGTGACAAGATAATTTTGAGCTCTAGTTTTCTACGATCTTTTAAAACTCTTCTCACCTGAATCTAATCTTAGTTCTTCACAACTAGAATTTGGAGTCAAAGACAATGCACTTCCCGGCGTCAGGCTGGCAGAGTCTCTCGGCTCGTGATTACCGAGAGCCTGCCCTGACGATGACGCCGAGAGACCTGGAGGTGGTGACGACCAGGTTACACATGGACCTGATAAACTTGCGCCTGGTGATGCCCCTGTTGGAGAAGTTGGAAGACTTGGGCCTGGGGAAGAGCCGGCTAATGCTACAGCTCCGACTAATGCACCAGCTGCTACCGCGCCTGCTGCTCCGCTGGTCGCAGGCCATTGGGCTTTCTCCCATCTAGAATGTAAAAAAACGTTGCACGATAATGGTTAGGCTTGGTTATGCCTGCAGTGGATCAACGCCTAATTTCCGTTTCTTCAGATAGGATGATAATCATAATATGAATGATATTGATGGTATTGCTGCACGTATAACATATAATTTTAATGAATGTTTGCAACAGTTATCTCAAAAAAATGTGTATTTTATAATATTTGATCTCGTAAATATATTATAATCTCATAAAATATCGTTGAAAATGTAAATTGCATGTTTACTGTAAACTGTCGTCGCACCTATATAATATAAAGCGCCATTTTTCTTTCATCGCCTGATAATAATAACCGTTAGATTATAAATTCTGTTTTGATGCTTAAATAATAACAAGAACAAAAATTTGCAGCACATTTCTTAACTTCGTGCCCATGTCGTAATCGTTATGAAGTTGTTATCTCAGATGGTCAGATAAAATTAAAAATCGAATCTAACTGTTATGATTTGGTCTAGATAGATGACTCTATGGATCTCAATCCGGAGGTCACGAATTTGATTTGGAGAACATTTTGGATGTTCTCAGCTTGGTAAGGAAATTTTCGCTTGATAGAGTTTCTTAAAAGACGAATCCGTGCTCCAGAGGCCACGTTCGTAACTACGGTCGTTACAAAAACCGTGTCAAGAGGTGACGATATAAAGTCAAAGTCAAAGTCAAATCATTTATTTCTAAATAGATTCCTAAGAACACTTTTAGAAAGTCACAAGCGAGTCTATTACAAAGAAAAATAATTTATATCTGTGTCACAAAATAAAATAAAACTATATCACAATGAAGAAGAAGTATGAGAAACTCGCACTTTGCGTCCCTCCCTTTGCGACTAGATTTTTTTCTTTTTTATAGCAAAAGGTATTAACGGAATTTGAAAAATCTATATAGGATCAGTTGGAAAAAGAAATAAAAATACTTAAATACGTATATTATTCAAAGTAATAAAGGAAGGTATTAATAATTTAATTTTAATAATATGATCATTAGATGCTAGAAGTACATGAATAGATGTAGGAAAAGAAATATTATTTATCAGTAAATTTAATGAAAAGATCCTGTTTCATTAAAAATTTACTGATTGTAATTGGGACAGGAGACGAAAACATCAGATCGTTCGTTTGTTATCGTCTTAAGGAGAGATAGAAAGTTTATTAGACAGTGGTGTTCGTATATCACCAGATGAACTGTGCGCTTGTTGGTATATTAACTACATTGAAAACATATCCTAATAGTTATAGCATCTATTCTCATCCATAATAATTATATCATAGGTGCATGCCAAATCTATGAACGAATAATACTCACGTTCACCTAGTTATTTATTTTAAGCTTAAGAATCGCATGAGTTTTATAGCTGGTATATTTGCGCGGGCGCATGAAATCGAAATACAGTGCCAATACTTTGTAGATGCATTAGCTGCGGTAATAGTACTATTTCTTGCATGCTGGACTGAGAGCGATAAATAAACATAGAATGTGCAAGCGATACTTCCATGGTGATTGTGAGCGAAAGAAAAACATACAATGTGCCAGCCGCTTCTTCTCCCGGGCATGTTGAAGAAACCTGCAGAGGGTTACAGTGTATTGTAATTTAGACGAAGGGCTGACAACCGGTCACGGTCAGGGTAGCGATACAAATTGATAATTTAAAATTGCTCTCAATACTTGTGAGACGTAGCGAAAATGTTTTTTGCGTCGTTTCACGCTCTTCCTAACGCGATAGGGATGAAGGTCTGACTTTATGTAAGCAATACCGGGTAGGTGTAATTTTTACATAAAGCCAGATGAGGAATGTTTGATGGTGTAGTCGTAGTTCTAATCCCACCACGTACCAATGTGTTTTTCGAATTTTATATGTACGTTTATTCAGCGCTTTTTCCGTGTTTCGGAAGGCACGCTAAGCCGTTGGTCCTGGTTAATATAGTTTAATACCGTAGATATTAGTCGTTAAGCCGTATCGGAGGCCAGTGCTTAGCATTGGCGGCTTGAAAACTCTGACCTAATCTAGGATTGGGTCTGGTTTCCCTTCTGGGTTGCGGAGGTCAGATGGCAGTCGCGATGTGTAAAAACCAGTACTCTCGTTCAATCCCCTAGATTAGGTAGCCGACCCCGTGAGATACGGGATAAGGCTTGGGAGATGATGAGATGAAAAATGTTTGAAATGGCGATGGAATAGCTGAAACTTAACTATACTTTATAAGACTTACTTGGCAACTGATGCACTGATGTAACCTAACCTACTATTTTGTATTTGCATTGTAAGTTTAAAAAAAACAACAGCTTAGTATCATGGAGTAAATCTATAACTGTTAATCAATATCAGGTCCTTGCGATACAAGCTTTGCTTTGTGCAGGGTCCACTGCTTCTCATAAAATTATAATGCTAAACGATTTTATTAAAATCTAACTGTTATTTTAAAGTGTTTTTGGTAATAAAATGTTCATATTCTTATCTTCACATGAACATCACGACTTTGAAATACAGGAAAATATTTTACATAATGTAGCCCAAGCTGCCCAAGAACTTTCTTAAGTAAATGGCTCTCGAAATATCAAAGAATTATTTGGAGTTTATCCATAACAAAATAACATACAAAAGTAGTGCATCGAGATTGTTAATTAATTTGAAGGATTGATGTGCTGAAAAAACCAACGAAGAAAAAAGTGATTATGGCGTTTTACCAAGTGACAATCGCAAGTATAAATATTTTGTTAATAAATCTTACCGGAAAGCAGCTTTAACTCGCGTCCACTTCGAGACCTTCGATTTCTCCACTTCCTTATTGAACACACCTTCAGACATCCTCCTCAATTGGGTTCCTGTAGTCGCATCACTGTCATCCCCTCCTGCAGATCTGGACCTTTGCTTCCTTAGCAACGACCCTCCGAACCTGCCGTGACCACTTCTCATCCATTTTGACCCACTGCGCTTCATCGTCCTTTCACTGGACATCATTGAATCAAATATCGCTTGACCATATTCACACTCCATCTCAGCATCTAAAGCTTCGTTGATCAGTTCTATTTCATTCGTTTCCAATCGGAGTCTCTCGTTCTCTATTCTATGTGCGTTGTGAAGACGCTTCAAATGATTCACATCACGCAATCTTTTCAACAGTCTACCGTGTTGCTCTTTCAAATTCACGAATTGATCTAACAGTTCTAATAGTTTCTCTAATTGGTCGAGTATTTCGACTGTATCTTTGGTTTTCACTGCTACTTCTTTGCCTCTTTTAGATATGGGGTCGTCTTTGTCTTTTAATCTTTGAAGCATAGTGTCGCATAGTGTTTCAGCGTCGATTAGTTCTCCATCTTGACTCCAGTATTCTTCAGAAGTAGGTCCAGCAGTGCATGGGGAAGACCCTTCAGCGTCAGATGGTGTATTCGGTTTAACTGACAAAGTGGCTGGTGGTTCTCCTCTTCTTCGTTTATGAAGAGATGTTCCACTCGGAGGTAGTTCAGAGTCTTTATCCTTGCGCCTGTCTTCGCCGTCGGTGACGTCATCGCAGTCCTTATGTGACGTCATCGCAGTGTCTGTCTGCACTATTTATAAATGAAAATAAACGCACGTGCATCAAGAGGGGCGACTCCACACAAGTTCAGACACAACAGGATGGATTTCGTTATTTGCTTTTTGTGGTACATTTTCGCATGATTCCCAGAAATGAATGTTCCGTGTCACAAAACATTGGGTATAATAACTATGTACACTAATAGCTTACACAAGTGTTTTTCTTCATTTTAATGTAAAAACATCTAATAAATTATTACAAATGTGTCTTCTTTTATTTACTTTGCCACCGCACATAACTTTTTCACTGTCAATTACAGAACGAAACTACTGAAAGAAATCAAAGAACACTTTTAACTAAATTTTTGTTCGGAATCAGAAAATCTTGTACTGCATAACTTATATTCACCGATATTTATTTATTCAGTTATATCAACGCGAAACATTAATTCAAATATGATTGAAAATATTTCCGCCTAAACTCTTGCGCATGTCTCACGGAGGGCGGGCGGCCGCGAACTGCCGAATCGAAGCGAACAGTTCCGAAAATACCCGAACGCTTCCGAAAGCGTATTTTTAACTCAACACAAATTTCCTCCGCTTTCTCTGCATTCAAAATATATTCGTACGACTTTGTGATAAAGTTTGTTTTGTGTGAAGTGTCGCTAACACTTTCCTAATGTTAAGACATGGATTCCGGCTTGCACCCATTAACCCATTTCTCTTGTAAAAGGAATAACCGAAATCAGTCTTCCTGTCCTGTTTTTGATTTTCTGGCTTTGTTTTGTCTGCAGTTCCGTATTGAGTACATACATACATATAATCACGCCTTTATCCTTAACGGGGTAGGCAGAGCGTAAACGACCTAAACAAAGGCCGTTTCGCAACGTCTAACAAAGGTTTGAGGTTTATTTAAGATAGATTTGTAGGTATGTTGCTGTAGTGACAGATTGTCAACAAATCGCCTAAATTACAATATACTGAAACCCTCGGATCCCTTAGCTGCTATTAACAACTATTAACAGCATGCCCGGGAGGAAATGCAGCTGGCACATTCTATGTTTTTCTCTCGCTCCCAGGCCAGCATGGAAGACGATCCGTATTTTTTAATTTATTTAATTTAGTCGGCTCTTTTTCTTTCGTTATGGTTAAATTTCTAGTTTCAACTATCATTGGTTGAACTCCTAGTCTATGAACCAACTTCCAAAGGCTTTTTTGTATAACGACCACTGAAAATTATGGTATCAAATTTTTTAAAAAAGCAGTGGACGGATATGTTGGGAGAGGACGACCGAAGAAAAGATGGATGGACTGTGTGAAAGATGATATGTTGAAAACAGGTGTTAATGTCGAACTGACGGCTGACAGGGATGAATGGAAGAAGAAAACAGACTGCGCCGACCCCAAATAATGGGATAAGGGCAAGGGAATGATGATGATGATGATGTCTGTCTGTATGTTACCACATCACGCCAAAACTACTGAACCGATTTCGATAGAACTTCTTTTATTCAACTGTGTGTTACCCGGTTTGCAACTAAGGATACCTAAAATCACGCTACCTGTCTTAGGGGGTAGGCAGGAAATTGAAATTTGGCTGTTTCTTAACCGATTTTTATGGAACCATTTTTATTCGACTGAGCCTTATTAAAAATCAAAGTTACGATACAAATTATCACGCTTCATGAATTAGGAGGTAGGTAGTGAATTGAATTTCGGTAGTTTTTTACCGATTTTGATGGTACTATTATGTTTGACTGAGTACTACTTAAATAATCACGCCACCTGACTTAGGGGTAGGCAGGAAATTGAACTCGGATCGTTTTTAACCGATCTTACCTTTAAGATTTTTTAAAAACGATCCGAGTAATTAAACCAGGTAATTAAAAAACTAAATTAAAAAACTCAGTAAATAAAAAGTCAAGGGACTTTTTATTTACTGAGTTTTTTAATTACCTGGTGTCCAGCCTAGGTTAGAAATATTCTCGCAAACCATTCTAATATTGAGTAAGTACCCCAGTTTGTATGGAAAACACGCAGTGTCGAACATACTGAAAACGTTGCTCCGCGCGTAGGAGCGGGATCTGCTAGCTGGCGCGCGGAAGTGTGATTTCCATACAAAAACAAAATACAGACAACGCAAAACTAGTTAGCAGATCACGCTCCTACGCGCGGAGATTAGTGTTTTGAGTATGTTCGACACTGCGTGTTTTCCATACAAACCGGGCTTCCGAAGACGCGGGCACAGCTAGTATTTTATATATTTTGAAAATGATTTTTTATTTTTATAACAGTATTCCAACAAAAATTAAGCACAGTAATTTACATACAGTGTAAATAATTTATCATTCATCAGAATATTAAAACAGAGTTTTGAAAGAAACTCCTTTTATAGTCAATTTATCACAATCTTCTTTCTTCTTTTCTTTTTTGAAACTGGCACTCTATATTCTGTTTTTAAAATGTTTGTCATGCGTATTCAATAAAAGAATATTCAGTCAAAAACAAATTCTAGTTCGATTAGTCGATATTTTTGTAAGTTTTTTTTTGTTATGTAGGACATTTTTGTCCAAGTTTTTGATAATCGTTTTTAAACCTAAATTTCAATAAGTGATGTAATGTGTTCACGGCGGAAATCTAAATAATCTCTTTGGTGAGTGTTTTTAAGATTTCTCTGGTGTTCGTAGACTCGTGGTAGATCATCGAAGGTGGCTGGATGATGATAGCAATGGAAATAGCGCAACATGGAGCAGGATTCACCAGCTTTTGATTATCAAATAGGTAAATTAAGTAGATCAGCCAAGTATCAACTTGTGACATGAACTGCCAAAGACTTTCCGCAATACAATTCTTTCATCTTCAATTATTCTGATATGGAGAAAGACCCTGAGATATTAGATGCAGGTTCGACTACTTGAGGTCATCACTAGACCATAGGCTTCCCTACCCGGAAGTCATGGGTTCCTAGTATTTTTTTCCCTTTGTCTAATTTTCCCCTGTTTAGTTAGAACACAGGCTGAATCACCTGGTTGTCTGTCAAGAAACACGTGCTTTGTGGAGACTTTGTCGGTTCCAGTCGTGGTCCTGATTGCTGCCTTTGATTGTGGTTGCTATATATACATTGCTCCAGACCGATTAACAGTTGGCGTTCGTGTGCTCGCATGTGGCTTATGTAGCCAATATTTTTGGAAAAGATCCTCGCACATTGCGGGCACGTGAGTTGAGTGGGTGGTTGCTACACAATGTGTCGGGTCGTACATCGTCTTTAAAAACCCAATATAAGATATTATTTTATTTCTACCTTGTATGCTGCAGACGACGCTGTTACGGCTGCGCCATGGAGCAATCCAGCAACGAGCCGGAATCCAATAACAAGAAAAAGGTGAATGAGGACCTGGTGGTGTTCATGAGGAAGCGCTCCGACCATGAGGTGCCCCGGTACACCGCCAGGCTGAAGACCTATGTGGATATCCAGCGGAAGTAAGTCAAGGCTCTGTACTTTTTTATTTGATGTAGGTCACAGGTGCCACTGTCTGAGAAAAGGTAATTTTGAGAAAAGGACTTTGTGAGAAAAGAACTTTGTGAGGAAAGGACTTTGTGAGGAAAGGACTTTGTGAGAAAAGGACTTTGTGAGAAAAGGACTTTGTGAGAAAAGGACTTTGTGAGAAAAGGACTTTGTGAGAAAAGGACTTTGTGAGAAAAGGACTTTGTGAGAAAAGGACTTTGTGAGAAAAGGACTTTGTGAGAAAAGGACTTTGTGAGAAAAGGACTTTGTGAGAAAAGGACTTTGTGAGAAAAGGACTTTGTGAGAAAAGGACTTTGTGCGAAAAGGACTTTGTGAGAAAAGGACTTTGTGCGAAAAGGACTTTGTGAGAAAAGGACTTTGTGAGAAAAGGACTTTGTGAGAAAAGGACTTTGTGAGAAAAAGACTTTGTGAGAAAAGGACTTTGTGAGAAAAGGACTTTGTGAGAAAAGAACTTTGTGAGAAAAGGACTTTGTGAGAAAAGGACTTTGTGAGAAAAGGACTTTGTGAGAAAAGGACTTTGTGAGAAAAGGACTTTGTGAGAAAAGGACTTTGTGAGAAAAGGACTTTGTGAGAAAAGGACTTTGTGAGAAAAGGACTTTGTGAGAAAAGGACTTTGTGAGAAAAGAACTTTGTGAGAAAAGAACTTTGTGAGAAAAGAACTTTGTGAGAAAAGAACTTTGTGAGAAAAGAACTTTGTGAGAAAAGAACTTTGTGAGAAAAGCACATAATGAGCTGAGACGCCCTGTTGAATTGCCAGCAGCTTCCCGCGACCTTCACCAGATCGCCAGTCCACCGTGTGCGCCTACTTAATTATGCTGCCACTTTACCACATGTACCATTCCGTGGCAGCTGTTCCAAGGACCTGCCCCAGTGGAAGTCGATCCTACCACCAATGTGCCCCACCCAGTGTCTTTATCTGTAATGGGGTAGGCAGAGCGTAAACAACCTAAACAAAGGTCGTTCCACCACGTCTGACAAAGTTTTGAAAGCTATTTAAGATAGATTTGTAGGTATATTGCTGTAATGACAGGTCAGCCCATCGCCTAAATTGCAATATACTGAATCTCTCAAATCCCTTAGCTGGTGTTTACAGTGCCACTTAAGTTGCGAAATTCTTTGAGCTAGTTCTTCTCGGGATATCCTCCGAGAAAAGCCCGTTTGAGTGACCTCAAGGCTTACCATGAGACCCATTGTTTCATTGCTACGTCTCACTTGTTTGTCTAATGGTATTTGTGCTCTAGGCGTCGCCGTGCGGCGGCAGCTCGCCGGAACTCTGAGCACAGCTGCGCGGACAAACCGACCTCCGCATCAGGCCTGCGCAAGAAGAACACCGACGAGCAGAAGGACAAGACCGAGAATGGGTGAATGACTTCTACTTATTACCATCTGTTAAGGTTGTCTGTGATCAGCACAGAACAGGAGAGTATCTGGTGTAACAGGCAGCTTCCTACAAACTGATTGATTCTTTCTACAGGGAAATTATTTCAGATATAGACAAAAATACTTTTACATACGAAAATCAATTCGAATTGGGAAGCCAATTAATCGTTTTGAGTTGTTTAGTTTATTTGATACCACCAGTTTCTGGAACGATGTCTCTTGATTAAGTGTACATCCTGTGGAATGGTCGTCGATTAACATTCTTAAATTTTGTATTTAGCGTGAAACTTGGCCAAGTGAGAACAGTAATAGTTAATTCAAAAT
This sequence comes from Scrobipalpa costella, assembly GCA_949820665.1. Classification (NCBI taxonomy): domain Eukaryota; kingdom Metazoa; phylum Arthropoda; class Insecta; order Lepidoptera; family Gelechiidae; genus Scrobipalpa; species Scrobipalpa costella. The sequence goes on along the minus strand of OX463296.1, from coordinate 26,593,000 downwards.
CTGAAACAGAATACTAAACAAGACTTTGCGCTGATTTGAATCGATGTCATGAACTTGAGTAGGCGATTTGTTGATGAATGTTACAATTTATTTTAAGCTTCAATTCCTGCATGGGAAGTAGGATCACGACAGGAATTAAGTGCCTATTTGAATTTGATGTTTTTGTTGACAAGCTAATTATTTTTTACCAGCTTCTACGTACCTATTAACCAAGCAGACCGCAAAAAGATCGAAGAACGGTAAGGGGCACCATCAACAGAGTGTTGACGAATCTACCGGGTGTAAATAATTTAGCTGACCAAACATTAGGGATTGATACTACCCATGAAACGGAACAACTTTCCCTAAGGAACTTAATTTGAAATAAAAAAGAAACTGGCCCTTCCATACAAAATGATTGTAGCCGCTTACACTATTTGTTTCGGAAGTCAATTGCATGAGTAGGAAACCAACTAAAGTTAGGTCAGCTAAATATTTTACTCCCTGTGTTATTGTTGGCTAATATCTGGAATTGATCGCATCTTCTGGTAAAATCCTGGCTGTTTTAACCATTTGTTACATTAGTTATAAGAGATGGTATATAAATTTTGTCCAAATTTTTAATGCCATCTTGCTCTAGTTGGTTGAGTAGATATAATTGTAGATTTATAGTGCTTTGTCCAATTTCTTTGGGAAATACCACCTCTTATTTTGCTGAAGCACCAGTGCCAGTGGTTTTGGTCAAAGGGAAAGACAGCCAAGGAAATTATCAGTCGGTGTTTTAGAAAATTCGCTAAAAATCCAAAGAACTCGCAATACGTCCGTATTTTCGTGTTAAGGCAATATTAATAACTTTTTTCATGTCACAGCGGAGAAGAAACGGGAGGGAACGAGACTGATCGGGGGTACGTAAACGATTCTGGTGTTACAGAGTAGGTAGATTTCGAATCTGATGAAGTCCAAGAGTCTACGTTTTCTTCTACACAGCACATTTGATTATTTATGACCTTGCCACATTTGCCACCCTTCATTTTAAAGAAAAAAATGGATTTTGCATTAATTTGGTAAAGATATTCGCTCTTTCCTACTCTTTCAGTATCTGCAAACGGAAGTTTACATCAAAGTTTTGGACTGTTTTATGAATTTAATTATACAGAAAATCTATAACAAGATTTAAACGGTTCGGGTCCTATTTTTTTAATTTTAGAGTCGTTAGGTTCTTCCTAGTTACCGTGCCCATTGCTAAAGTTTATTTTTTTGTTGCAGTGGGCACGCTAACTCAGAAGATGATGATACGAAAGGAAGGTAAGTCCTTTGTATAGCTCAGGTTGATTGTGTGGTTGTTGTCTTCTTCATTCTTTTCAGTATCTGTAATATCGTTTGAAATTATTTAAATCATTGCATTTGTCGCAGTCTGTCTTCGCTGCGACGAGTTTAAATCATTTGAGACTGAGATAGACAAAAGGTCTTCCTTTAATTGGTGTATATTGGCATTATATCGATTGGTCATTTTGAAGATTTTCGCGCTAAATGAAGAATTTACTGGGATTTTCTTCATCGCTGAAATTACCACGAAAATAAAATTAAGACGTATTGCGTGTTGTGGAAAAGATCAGTTAGACAAAAGGTGGTGCTTCCTTAAGAATATTTTACAAAATATTAAGAATAACGCTCTGCTGGGTTAATGTTCCTTAAAGCTTGGTTGGTAAATGCACGTTGATATGATAGCGGTTCTGTGCTTTTTACAAAACAGTAGCTCTTAAATCCTTCCTCTAAAAAGAAACAATAATAATGCAGAAAATAATAGTTTGATAGTTGATAACTCGAAGAGGTATTTTATTACTTTTAGTTTATCTAAACCATAGCTTTATTTCGCATTCACGAAAACTATTTTGGTTCTCTTCCAATAAGAATTTGCGTTTTCTCACCTTCGGTTTACAACACCTTATTTTAGTGGCCCGGCATGACATGGTTGTTTGTCTTGTCCAGGTCAGTGACAAATTGTGTGGAGCCCATCAGCTCGCTAAACCTGTGCAGCATCATGCCAAGTTCCAGCGAGTCTGTCAATTTGAGAAAGTCTTCGTCTGCGAAAATGAGGTGCTAACTATTGGCTTGCTTACTGGCTTTGTCTAAATATTTATCTGGTTTCGGGTTATCAACTATTATTATGTAAAATCTGTTATACTTGTTTCCCTAATAGTGTTTTTGAAAAAGCCTACTAGACCTGGCTTTTATCTATCAAATATTACAGAAGCATTAGCATAAACGCCTACCTACCTTTTGCGCTGTTTAATGTGCAATATGTTTTTTTTCTGCAATTATCCTGACCTGCTTGTGATATTGTATTAATTGTAGGGGATGGTTCGGCAGACGAGGTGGCGAGGAGAAACAGACCCGCGGTCGTTCCATGTCTCGCTCCCGATCTGACATCGATCCATCTGACGGCTGTTGTGTAAGTATTTTTTATATCATCCATCACATTCATCATCCTTTTATTAATCATCATTTTTGATTACATGAATATTAGTTAAATATTTACGTACATGTTGCTACTTAAATTTGATTTTTTCCTCCCAGAGTCTTAACGTTTCATATATTTTTCAGTTTCATTTTTATCTTGATAACAAAATTATCGTGACCTTCAGCCAGTAGTTAAAGAAAAATATTTATTTTAATAATTAGATAAAAATATTTTGGACTGAATCCGAAGAAAGACTATTTTGGGTTGAACCCGAAGAAAGACGCTAACGATACATTTTGACTCCGCGTAAATAATTCAGAAGATTGTTTTAATAATCAACGGTTATAGGCTAGTTGAAATGGATCGGATCGACCGGAACATTGCCACAGGAGATTTTATTATATGAATGGCTTCATGTATTACCCAATATAACTCTCTTAGTTTCCCCACCCTGACGGAGCTGTGGGGAGGTGGAGGGGGGTTTCCTTTTTTTGTAGTTATATGTCGTATCATTCGAGGTATATATCACAAATAAAAAATAACAAGTTTCGTATCTGGAGCAGTTCACTCTTTTTTGTTCTCAATATAAATTATGATTCCATATTATAAAATAAATAAAAATAGAAAATAAAATAAAATTTGTTTATTTCAGGCATATGCCCATGGTTTTACAACTAAACTTAAGTAACTTAATATTGATGACCTTGATATTATGATGTTATGTATATTTAGAGTCAGCTCAAAATGCCCTTTCATTTGGTACCACACACGATAGGAAACAGGACAAAAAAAAACCATACAGAAAAAAACGTAAGCACCAACTCCGCCAGGGTGGGGAAACAAAGAAAATCATATTGGGCAATAAATGAAGCCGTTTATATAACTAAAATTATTGTAGCTATTTTCCGGGTTTTCCTATGGGGGTCTGAGCGATTCCAACTAGCCCATTACCTCACCTTCGGAGAACATTACGAGCTTTTTGTTTTGTGAGAACTTAATTTTATTGTTATTGTGACACTTAGCGGGATCCTACTTCCATTTCTCAATTGATAGAGATGTTAAAATAGAAGTTCTGGCTGAATACATACATATATTCACGCCTGTATCCCTAATGGGGTAGGCAGAGCGTAAACGACCTAAACAAAGGTGTCCCGCCACGTCTGACAAAGTTTTGAGGGTTATTTAAGATAGATTTCTAGGTATATTGCTGTAGTGACAGGTTGTCAGCCCATCGCCTAAATTACAATATACTGAAACCCTCGGATCCCTTAGCTGGATTTTACAGCATGCCCGGGAGGAAATGCAGCTGGCACATTCTATGTTTTTCTCTCGCTCCCAGGCCAGCATGGAAGTAATGGCTGAAAGTCACTGAAATCTTAACCATGTGTTTTTTATTTGACCTGGGATCCCGTTAAGTGAAGTATTTTTAAAATTGTAAACTAAATAAGGATTAGCAAGGAGTCCTTCCTATCCAGGCTAGAAACAAAAACTGTTTTTATGGGTTTAGCGTCGCCGCCGCCGCCGCTGTTGCCGTAGGCGCCGCCGCTGTAGCCGCCGCCGTCGCCGGTGTCGTAGACGTCGTCGCCGCTGTAGCCGCCGCCGTCGTAGGCGTTGCAGCCGTCGACGCCGTCGCAAGCGCTGTTAACCACACACCTACTCTTACCCATATCATTCGTCTGTTTAGTAAAAAATAATCAGTATAGTGTGTTCATGTTTTTGATAAATTGTTTTGAGACTGTTTTTTTCTATAAAAGGCAAAAAGCAAACCGATTTTAATTTGAGTTGTCTAATAGGTATATCATACATAATTCAAATCCACATTTTAATTTTACCGTCAGCGTCTTTTCAAACTTATTTATGGAATAAGTACACCGCCCATCAAATAACACGTTTAAAATTGCAGTTACTTTTTTCGTGTAAGTAAGTACAGCTAATAATATAAATAAATAAATAATATTTTTTACTCACTGGCTGCAGGTCTTCCAATATATTCGTTGCTTAGCATCATACTTATTACAATGTCTTGTTCATTAAGTAAAATAATTATTTTCTTTCTTACTCATTAGAATTTATTTAGACTTGCATTCCTGTCATTAACCGTTTCCTATAATAATCTCATAATTGTAATAACCTGAAATGGCTAACCCTTCTTAAAAAAAAAAAAATATCATTTTTTTTGGGCTTCACAAACAAGTTTCAAATAGCAGTTATAAATAGCCCTTTAAGCTAAATTGACTCTTCCTAAATATGCACATGCTTATAATCTGTAGGTATCCATATTTTTTTTTAAATCTAATTTTACTTAGCTAAGAAAAAAAATTGGATAATAATAATAATTCAATCTCTCATGGATGTATATGAAGTCTGTGTGTGTCCTTGCAATACAAATAAGTAAGTCGTTTCAGTTTTCATTATGAATAACACTTGTTTATCGTTTAGTCTCATAATTGTAGATATTACTTTTGATAATAGAATATTTACAACTTTGTTTACAGCGTGTCAGGGATCCGCAAACTGAAATAGGTTAACGAAATTAGTCAATTTTCACAAAAACATTCTTTCTGGAAATGAAATGCTTGCTATCCCATATAAATTGTCAGATCAAGATGATCATTGGTGATGGAAAGACCAATGAATTCTTAAAGACCAATTATTTTTTTCGTGACCTTAAAGAAAGTTTGGCTGACAGAACAGCCCATATCAGTATGCGGATAATTGACCCTTACTTCTTTATGATTACTATCCACAGAGACAACTCTCGCGTCCATCACGCCCCAAGCGCGAAAAACCCACTAAAGAGAAGGGTAGATCGCCACTCCCAGATATTGTTGTTCAGTCTGACTTTCTTGGGAAACTGTTTAACCGATTGGTGATTACATTTTTCATTCAATGCCTAAATTTCCGATTTTATCCCGTTTTTCCTGGAAATTTCATAACTTTGGAAAAATCTAAATTAAAATCTATTCAGGCGCCTGACCAATATTTTCGAAATTGTTACGAAAATTTAATTAACAGATTGACTACTTTTCTTAATGAATCTACTAAAAGCATTATTCTCTCATATTGATATGATTTCTGATTAATGATATATCCCAGTAGTAGCATCTTCCAGAACTTGTTTCTTCTTTTCGAACGTCCAATTAGCTAAACGTCAAATTCTCTGAACGTCCACTCCTGTTATTTTCTGGGAGTACGATTTCCCCAGTCTCTACCGCACCGGCGCCATGCTCCTTTCCGAAACGCAATTTTACCCTTTTGCAAAACGTTCCGCTGGCATTCGCTAGTGTGCAAACGGAGCATTGGAGCATAGCGGGACGTTTTGCAAAAGGGTCATATTTGACAATGCACCCGTGGTTTTAGCGCCGCCGCCGCCGCCGCTGTAGTCGCCGCCGCCGCCGCCGCTGCTGCCGTAGACGCCGCCGTCGCCGCTGCAGCCGGCGCAGGCGCAAGCGATGCTGCCGTCGGCGCCGCCGTCGCCGTTGTTGAAGATTGTGTCCGTGTGATGTGGTTGTAAATTGTTTTGACGTTTTAAGTTTTATTAAAATTTCTAAAATCATTGTTTGTTTTACTTTTGAGCTCCGAAGATTTAGGTTCACATTGTGTACACGCACACGCACACTCACAAACACACATCGTCTACTCTGATCACCTACTTCTTTGATCATCTACTTCCCTGAACGTCAACTTCTTTGAACGTATTCTTCCCTGAATGTTTACTTCCTGAAGTAAAATTTTCCTGAATGTCCGTTTCTGAACGTCCACTCCCTCAAAACTCCACTTCCCTAAACGTCCACTTTTCTGAACGTCCACTTCCATGAACGTCAAATTTCCATGAACATCAACTTCCCTGAAAGTATTTGGAACATCCACTTCCCTAAACGTCCAGTTATCTGAACGTCATTACCCTAAATAAATAAAAACAAATTCTCTTTTCGTCAGAAAATCTTATTATTACTTTTTCTCACTTTCATCTCGAATCACAAATCACTCAAGGTGTCCAGTCCTAGTCTTGTCACATCCGCACCATAATTTCCTCCAACGGCTTTCGTCCTATGTCCGGCACCGTCGCATCTTCATGAGGTCTACCTACTGGCAGCAGGATCTCCAGACGTTCGTGAGCTGGTCTCGACAGCAGCTGTTTAAGACGGGAGTTACAGTTCAGGGGTGTCGATGTCAGGGCCACCAGACCGCAGTACTGGAATAGATAAGATAGAAATTACTGCGGACCCATAATACCACTCAACGCTACCCCTGGTATGGTGGAACTAAAACCATACCACCATAGTGTTGTGATGTGACTGACCTGAAGAAGTATAGGGGTAGTGTGAGTGGTAAATGTATAAAATCTAGTAGGTAGAAGGCACGAAGCCGGCGACTTTTATCGCCGGCTTCGATAAAACTACACATCCTGGAAAAAAGATAAATGGACATTCTGGGTAATGGATATTCCAGAAATTTAACCATCCTAGTGTTAAAAAAAAACGAAGATAAAGGAAAAAACATTGTGGATATCATTTAAACCATCACCTGTGTTCCAACCAAAACATGGATCTTTGGTCACACCGGAACCTATTCATCGAACCCACCTAATGGTTGTTATACGAGGTGTAAGGGTCAGAAGGGTCAGTGTTCCGTAATCTGATAGGAGTTGCTCAGTCAACGAAACTGAACTACTATCACCAGGAATTTATTTTATGAAACGAGAAAAAAATATGACTTTTTGATTTGTATGGAAAAGCTAATTTTCATTTACACCTGAAAGAATTTCCTGGTGATAGTTATTCAGTGTCGTTAACTGAGCAACACCTATCAGTTAGTGGGACGCTGTCCCTTACACCTGGTATAATAATAATTACCTGAATTGCTGCCAATAGTAACCCAGTGGCTATAGCGACGCTGACTTCGCTGTAGTAATGCATCTTTTTCTTTCCGTCCGGTCTCCAGGAGTGTGTCTGCCGGAAAACTAGCACCAGCGCTGGTGCATCAGACAGGTACGGCTTCTCAGGCCTCGTCTTGAAAGGCTTCAAGTCTGCCACCCATTGCTTGGACATCCTTCTTGCATAGTTTATCTCCTCTTCCTCTTCCACTATGTTTCTAATGGCTGCTTTGGTCTCTGGATCTTGAACGATTAGGAAAGTCCAGGGTTCTGTATGTGCTCCAGATGGAGATGTGCCTGAAATTAGGCAATGAAATACAAAATATTATTAAAGGTTAAGCATTAAAATCTTCTTGCATGGCTTCTTACTTGTTGTCTTTAGTCCATGCTTTTATTCGTTGTTATCTAAGTTGTTATTGCCTGCCTGACAGTAGATTTGTCATTTTCTGTTAACAATATAATTTTGTTGCTTACAATACGATTCAATACAAAAACAACAGGACGCATAAGATAAGAAATCCTGTGTAACAATAGATGACAAACATGAAAAATCAATTAGATTTCAAAAAAATAATGTATATTCAAAGATATAATAAATACATAATATTTGTTTTACTTTGTACTGTGTTCGTCATGAGAGTAGTTTACTGCAAAATTCAAAGACGCAAGATATTGTTCAGTGACGATTTCTTTGATGAAGAAAACAGGTTAATATCAGAGCCTAACAGCACAATAAGTAAGTCAAAATCGGGTATTTACTTTCATGCTATTCCTAGCATGAAGGATATACAGGAAGAATTGGGAGAGCGTGAAATATTAATGAGTAATAAAAGAAATCATTATTTGAGACTCAAGAGGAGAATAAAAAAGGCCAATGAGGAGATAATAATTTATAACCAGCGTCTTCACAATCATGCAAATGACTATAAAGTAAGGGGAAGTACTATAGTTGTTATACAAGTACATGCAGAAGACTGGCGCTTAGCCAATTTGATACAAATTATCCGTGGAGTTATCTCACAAGCAAAACTTTTTATAATATTTGCTCATGATTATTATGACAAAGGTATCAACGATATCATAAGAACTATAAACAAAACTGAGTATATGCAAATTTTTTATCCGTTTAGTACACAACTATACAGTACAGTCTTTCCTGGAGATGATAAATTGTTTTGTGATAGAGAATACAACTGTGTCTATAATGAACATGAAAGGAACTCTTATTTGGCTCAACTGAAACACTTTTGGTGGTGGCATGTCCATTACATTTTTGAAAACATAGATGTTCTTTCTTTCTTCGATGGATACATTTTGTTTTTAGACTACGAACAGGTGATGTCTGAAGATTTTATGTACGTGTTTAATTTAATGAGCACATTAATTGGAAATGTTTGTCCACAGTGCGATTTAATTAGCCTGGGGGCTTATAAACCGAGTACTGAAAAATTCCATGTATTCAAAGCTGAAGAAATGCATATTAAAAACTTTGGGTCTACCGATAGGAATATGGGGATAGCTTTCAACAGAACCACTTGGGAGAAAATCAAAGCATACGGAAAACACTTCTGTTACTACAACGATTCCAGATGGGACGAATCCCTGAAATACTTGAGCACGAAATTGCCAAATAAGCTGAAAATGCTTGCAATTGCTGGCCCTAGAGTTCTTTCTGCGGACTGCGATGATGATGGCATAGACTGTGACGTAGAATTTAACTTGGAGAATGCTGTGCATTTCTTCCGTATAGTATCAAGAGGATTATACCCTCGCGAGCTTGTGGTGAAGCTTGCCAATCAGTCAGCCATTAATATGACACAACGCGGGCACTGGGGAGATGTACGAGATTATGAATTTTGCATGATGATTGTCGATCCCCAAATTAAGAAACTTCAAGAAATACTTGAAATGTAGCTAGAACTTGTCATAAACCATAAATACATGTTTAGCTTCTATCTGTAAGTACTGGCCTTGTTCAAGCTAGTGCTTAAGGCTAAATACAAGTTACTTTCAATTAAATATTAAAATTTTGTTTATTTATCTTATCTTTAACCTCATTTGAAAATAAATGAGGACATCAAATAAAAACGGACTTATGACCCTGATTGCCAAAAAAGAAGGGATATACAAATGCGTCTTTGCTTATATCTCATTTGTTTCCACATGTCTAATTGACCATGTTTTTTTTCGTGATTGGTTTCATTAAAATTATTCACAAAACTTCTAATGGCATCCCTACTTTCTAACTGCTCATTTGACGAGTGACACAAATTGGTACTGTCTTCTTCTTCTTAGCGAGTGGGTTTTCTACGAACAACGAACCGATGAACCCTGGTATCAGAGTTTTGAAACCGCATGGTAGCACAGCTAATAGGCCTCTGACATGTTTTGAGTAACGACGACTGTCAAAGCGATCGGCACCGACAGTTTAACGTGCCCTCCAAAGCATGAAATCCTTTTTCTTTTAGAACAATCAGCCTGCAAACTTCTTACCAAACTGGGAAAAACCTCAATGCGATAAATTGATACATATCAACTTTGTCTCCCCCCAGTTACTTTTGAACTTACCAGCAGTTTTAACAATATTATCCAGGACCTCTTGAGGAATCGGTTCTGGACTGAAGGCCCTCACGGTTCGTCTCTTGGCCATCAGATCGTAGTACTCCCTGGACCTCTGCAAGACCTCGTCATCAGACAGTCTGACGGGTTTGTAGGGGACGTGAGGAGTATCTTCCGGGATCGCTGATGCTATCCCATCAGGGTCGTCGTCTGCATCAGGGAAGTTGTATTCTGAAAATGAAGGTATGAAGAAATGATCAATCTTAAAAGCATATTACTATTTTTATATTCCCCTCATAAATATACTTTATACAAAGAATATCAAGTCCCCATAAGGTATATTTACATAACTAACATTATTAGTGAGACTATTATGGTTAAAAAATGTGGTACTTTATGTCTACATTTTCTTGAATATGTATCAGCTTCCTTATTGCTACATTGAAACTATTATTATTAATCAAGCTCGCAAACCTAGATCAGTCTCTATATAATTTATGGACCTAGCTATCTACAAATCTATCTTAAATAATCCTCAACACTTTGTCAGACGTGGCGGGACGACCTTTGTTTAAGTCATCTGCCTACCCCATTATGGATAAAGGCGTGATTATATTTATGTGTGTATGAAACTATTATTAATCGAGTTCGAATGCCTAGGTCAGTCTGTCTATAATTTGTGTACCTAGGTATCTACCTACCCTACTTCTGTACTCTACAACAACGACAGGTGATCGTCTGACTATAAAAAATACATATAGTTTCTTCTGTCTGGTTGTTTTACTGATCAGTTAGTGGGTTTAACTAGTTATAAAGAATACGGTATATACTTATATTTATCTACAAAAAATAAGAGTTGACGAAGAAGAACAGAAGAGCCCGATGGTGTAGTGGATAGGGCCGCTGCCTCCTAAGCGGGTGTCGTGATTCGAATCCCACCACGTACCAATGTGTTTTTCGGTTTTCGAATTTCATATGTACGTTTTTCTGTGCTTCGGAAGGCACGTTAAGCCATTGGCCTCGGTTAATATCGTTTCATACCATAGATATTAGTCGTTAAGCCATTTCAGAGGCCAGTGCTAAGCATTGGCGGGTTGAAAACTCTGACCTAATCTAGAATTGGCTCTGGTTTCCCTTCTAGGTTGCAAAGGTCAGATGGCAGCCGCCGTGTAAAAACCGGTACCCTCTTTTAATCACCTAGATTAAGTAGCCGACCCCGAGAGATACAGGATAAGGCTAGGGAGATGATGATGATTCAACAAAGAATAATTATAGTGGAATATAAAAAAAAAACAAAACTATTTAGATACTCGCGGTACATAATTATTTGTAATAATAGATGATTACATTTTGGCACTATCGGATGCAGTTAAATTTTAACTTGTGGACTTCAGACTCAGATCCATCGTTATAGGTACATGTGGTACGTGTTTTGGTATCAATAGTGCCAATTCGTAGTTACATAAATCTCGACTTAACTAATATAAGTCTTTACCTGTCATTTTCGAATTTCATATGCACGTTTATTGGGCGCTTTTTCCGTGCTTCGGAATGCACGTAAAGCTGTTGGTCCCGGTTAATATCGTTTAACACCGTAGATATTAGTCGTTAAGCCATGTCAGAGGCCAAGGCTTAGCATTGGCGGCTTGAAAACTCTGTCCTAATCTAGGATTGGATCTGGTTTTCTTTCTGGGTTGCGGCGGTCAGATGACAGACGCTCTGTGTAAAACCAGTACCCTCGTTTAATCACCTCGATTAGGTCCTCTTCTTAGCGAGTGGATTCTCGAGTCGAACCACGACCCGAAGAAACCTAGATTAGGTAGCCGACCACGAGAGATACGGAATAAGGTTACGGAGATGATGATACAATACAATACAGTAAAAGAAATATTATTGCACTAAGAAGCACATACAACAGAAATAAAAAGGAACAAACGTGACAGTAAAATATTGGCGGCTATGGCAGCAATTTCTACCAAGCAACCTTTGGGTATAGAACTATAGACATTGTGCAAGCAGAAAGCGGGATAGTGCTTATTACTACATGTAATACTGATTAATTACATCCATGCTGGACTGGGAGCGAGAGAAAAACATAGAATATGCCAGCTAAGGGATCCGAGGGTTTCTGTATATTTCAATTTAGGCGATAGGCTGACAACCTAACACTATGGCAATATACCTACAAATCTATCATAAATAACTCTCAAAACCTTGTCAGACATGGCGGAACGACCTTTGTTTAGGTCATTTACGCTCTGCCTACCCCCATTAGGGATAAAGGCGTAATTATATGTATGTGATACTGATAATGACGATGGTTGTTAAAGAACTAGACAAAACGAATACTAATCGATACTCAGCGATGAATTATAAATGTACAGTAGAGCGTAGGTAAACTTATACTGTTACCTCGTATGGCTTCTAACTCTACAGTTCGGGCTCACATACATACATACATTAAGTCACGCTTTTATCACTTACGGGGTAGGTAGAGCGTAAAACGCCTAGTAAAGGCCATTTTACATTGTAATGTACATTTTTTTTCTTCCATTCTGGCTTGGGAGCGAGAGAAAAACATAGAATGTGCCAGCTGCATTTTCTCCCGGGCATGCTGTAAAAACCAGCTAAGGGATCCGAATATTGCAATATAGGCGATGGGCTGCCTGGGTAACCAGTCACTATAACAATATCCTTCAAATCTATCTTAAATAACCCTCAAAACTTTGTCAGACGTGGTGGAACGACCTTTGTTTAGCTCTGCCTACCCCATTAGAGATAAAGGCGTGATTATATGTACGTATGTATATCGCTGTTGTAGCAGGTTGTCAGCTTAAATTACTGTACACTTTAACTGTCGAATAGGTCTTATTTCCTATTGTTTACTAAACACTGTACCTACTTTATTATTTAATTGATTGTAGTTTACGTACGGTCGATATCGAAAGGAAACCTTGGCATATAGAGCTGAAGTAGTAATAACTTCTTTATTTACTTAAGAATGTACAACACCTATATAAGAGGAGTAAAGTACCCTATTAATAGAATAGGTATGTGTGCCTAAGATTTTTATGACTAATAATCTTCCATGCTGGACTGGGAGAGATATAAAAACATAGAATGTTCCAGCTGCCTTTCCTCCCGGGCATGCTGTATAAGTCAGCAAAAGGGACTCGAGGGTTACAGTGTATTGTAATTTAGGCGATGGGCTGACAACCTGTCACTATAGCAATACAAATTACAATCTAAAATTGCCCTCAATTTTTGTCAGACGTAGCGGAAGCGCCTTTTACGAGGCGTTTAACGCTCTGCCTACCCCGTAAGGGATAAAGGCGTGATTTTATGTATGTATGTATGTATAAAGCTAAGATATTATAAACTGGCTTACATTTGTGAATTATATCAATATGTTTAAGTAATATTTCGAGTAATTGCAATATATATATATGAACAATTTTAAACACATTAAAGACCAATTTCCTTGATGCAATTTAAGAAATTATGCCAACATAAAATTCACACTTAACCGCTTGAATTTAAAGTTGAATTTTAAATGCAAGTACTGTGTCATTTTAAGCTAAATTAAGTGGCTTAAATTAAGTATACATGTATCCGTTCCGTTCTTTCACGCACATTCTGACCTTTGTAGGAAAGGAAAAACAGAGTCGTCTAGACACATTATAGCTATAGGAAATATAAATAACTCGTTTTTCGCCCCAAAATATTATTTCAGTAACACATTTTGCGATCTTTCAACGTGAATATTTAATGTAAATAGATACGGCATATTTCAAACTAGCAGTGCCCGCGACTTCATACGCCCGGTTTAACGCAAACGCTTCTCTACGCGTAGGTGCTAGATCTGTTAACCCGCGCGCGGAAGCGTGTTTCGCATTGTCTGATCTTTCTCGTGTAGAAAGTGTCTTTAGTATGATCGACACTGCGTGTTTTCCATACAAACTGGGGTACTTACTCAATATTAGAATGGTTTGCGTGGTTATTTATAACCTAGTCTGGACACCAGGTAATTAAAAAAACTCAAGTCAAATAAAAGTCCCTTTAAGATCGGTTAATAACGATCAGAGTTCAATTTCCTGCCTACCCCCAAGTCAGGTGACGTGATTATTTATATCGTAACTTTGAGTTTAAGTAATGCTCTGTCAAACGAAAAAAGTTCAATCAAAATCGGTTAAAATCTACTGAAATTCAATATGCTGCCTTCCCCTAAGTCAGGAAGCGTGATTTTAGGTATCCTAAGTTGCAACCCGGGTAAAACATAGTTGAATATAAAAAGTCCCATCGTAATCGGTTAAGTAGGTTTGGCGTGATGTGGTAATATACAAACAGACAAAAAAAAAAACGTTTTGATGTTTTTATCGTTAATACTTAGCCCCTTTTTTTGTAAATATTTTCAATGTTTTCAAAATTCAATCGAGACACGACCCATCTAGAGATTTATTATATGTATAGATAACCGTGGTCTATATGATTAATACCGGGTGTAAAAGACAGCATCCCGCAAACTGATAGGGCTGCTCAGTCAACGATACAACATACACCAGGAAATTCTTTCAGGAAGTGTTTTTTTTAACCTTCCCATACAAAATGACTACCTTGATCAAACAGTTTGTATGGAAAAGCGTTATTCTTTAAATCCCTGAAAGAATTTCCTATTTTTGTTAGCTGAGCAACCCGTATCAGTTTGCGGGACGCTGTCCCTTATGCACCGCATATTCAAGACATTACCACAGAATATATAATAGTACTACATAACTACACAACCTGTCACTATAGCAATACATATTACAATCTAAAATTGCCCTAAATTTTTGTCAGACGTGGCGAAAGCGCCTTTTACGAGGCGTTAAACGCTCTGCCTACCCCGTAAGGGATAAAGGCGTGATTTATGTATGTATGTACATAACATTACGTAAAATATCAACAGGGAAAGTTAGTCTCATCTATCATTCAGTCTATTCACCAGACTATTCACTGAATTAATATAATGTAAAATTTACAATATACCAGGTGTAAGGGACAGCGTCCGGCAACTAACAGGGGTTGCTCAGTCAACGACACTGAACAACTATCAGCTGGTTTTTTTTTCAGTAAGTGAAAAAAAAGAATGGCTTTTCGGTACAAAATGTTCGCCTCGATCAGACAATTTGTAAAAAGGTTTTTCTTCTTTTCCTGAAAAAATAAACCTGCTGATAAGTTGTTCAGTATCGATGACTCAAACGCTGTCCCTTACCCGTATGTAGGATCCTAGTAAAGATAGAGTGTCTAGGTTTAGTAAAAAAGTAAGTACAAATGTCAAATTGTAGTTGAATTTGATACAAATATGTAATGGTATGACTTATGTAATACATTATTAAATACATATTTATAAAATAAATTAAAAATACATTATTTTTCTTGTCATAAGTTATTGAGTCGATCGATATGGACCCTGGTGTCAAAAATATGAATCATAATAATTATCTCACAAATTGATTCAACTGTAACGTAATTTTAATATTATTCTTATTCTAAAATTTATTTGTCTAGACCGTATTTAAAAATCGTATGCGGATAACTCATACATTTAACACCCAATATATGCATGCATAGGTAGAATTAAATACGAAGTGAGAATTCCTTTGCGTGTTAGTGAACATTTGGCGGGGAAGGGGAATGCATTAAAATTCATTAATTTCATTGATGCAGCGTACATTTCAATTTACTTAAGTACAATAATAGTTACCGCGGTGAGTTTCTAGGTGTTCATACGTACATATAATAACGCTTTTATCCCTAATGGGGTAGGCAGAGCGTAAACGACCTAAACACAGGTTGTCTCGCCATGTTTGACAAAGTTTTGAGGGTTATTAAAAAAAGATTATAAGGTATATTGCTGTAGTGACAGTTTTATAATTGTTCTAGTGACAATACAGACAACCTCGGACCCCTTAGCTGGTTTTTACATCATGCCCGGAAGGAAATGCAGCTGGCACATTCTAAGTTTTTCTCTCGTTAATAGTCCAGCATGGAAGCTTATAGTAGCACCTATCTAGGATAAAAATACTGGTAAACTGTTTATCTTCATATTCTATTCTTCTTGCTTTCATGCTGGCCTGGAAAAAAAAGAAAAACATAGAATGTGCTAGCTGCATTTCCTCCCGGGCATGCTGTAAAAATCAGCTAAGGGATCCGAAGGGTTTCAGTATATTGCAATTTAGGCGATGGGTTGACAACCTGTCACTACGGCAATATACCTACAAATCTATCTTAAATAACCCTCAAAACTTTGTCAGACGTGGCGGAACGACCTTTTATTTAGGTTGTTTACGCTCTGCCTACCCCATGAGGGATAAAGGCGTGACTATATGTATGTATGTATTCTTCTTATTGAGTGGGTTTTTAGAGTCTACGAATGACCCGATTAACCCAGGTGTCAGATTTTTGTTAATGCTACCATGCCGGCCTGGGAGCAACAGTAAAACATGGAATGTGCCAGCTGCATTTCCTCCCGAGTATGCTGTAAAATCCAGATAAGGGATCCGAGGGTTTCAGTATATTGTAATTAGGCGATGGGCTGACAACCTGTCGCAAATCTGTCTTAATTGTCCCTCAAAACTTTGGCAGACGTGGCGGAACGACCTATTTTTATGAGGTTTATGCTCTGCCTAACCCATTAGGGATAAAGGCGTGATTAAATGTATGTATGTCAGAATTTTTAAACCACCGTTTAGTAAAGGTTAAATTGGCCTTTGACGTGGTTTTTGTAACGACCACTACAGATTATCATGGACGGGGTCTGAGACTGAGAAATTAACGTGCCCTCCGTAGCACGAAATCTTTTTTCTTACAGACAATCAGACGATTCAACCATTCAAGTCAACAATATCACAAAGTACGAAGTACGAAGAATCTGGAAAAAAAATATTTGGACATATTGTGACTTGTGACGCCATCCCAAACTTATTCTTTTGCGTTACTAGTTTCGTAATATTTAATTTTTATGATTTTCAGTATTCATTTTATTACCAAAAACAATAGCACTTGTTACATATTTTTCATTTATAATATGCAATTGTTTAATAAAGGGATCGTAAAACCAACTGAATCACCTGACTGATAAAAAATCAACTAGGTACAGTACAAAATATCTAAAATAAAAAAAAACTGTAGCTTGTTTGGTAAAGCTAGTCCTTTTTACCCGATTGCGCAACGCAAAGAAGGGTAATGTGATTATCAGCATATGTAGGTAATGTTTCTTCCATGCTGGACTGGGAGAGATAGAAAAACATAGAATGTTCCAGCTGCCCTTCCTCCCGGGCATACTGTTGAAGTCAGCAAAAGGGACTCGAGGGTTACAGTGTATTGTAATTTAGGCGATGGGTTGACAACCTGTCACTAAAGCAATACATATTACAATATAAAATTGCTCTCAATTTTTGTCAGACGTGGCGAAAGCGCCTTTTACGAGGCGTTAAACGCCCTGCCTACCCCGTAAGGGATAAAGACGTGATTTATGTATGTAGGTAATGTATGTACGAGTATGTATGTAACAAACAGTTCCTTTGTGGCACTCTACAGCCCAAACGCGTACGTCGATTTTAATTTTTTTTACGTCAATCGATTCGTCTTACCCTTGCGAGTATTACTGAAGACACGATTTTGATCAAAATCAAATATGACGACAATCAGACGCCATTTAGTGAAAATATAAAAATAAAATTCGAAAAACTATGCCGAGTGGGATATAATTTGATACTTGTAGGTATTTGCAAATCAGTTTTAGGTTTCATATATTATTTTTCGTTTTAAATAATCGTTTAGAATTTATATCGATTTGAAGCTCACTTTGTACGCAGGTGGGATTTTTGTACTTTTCAAATTACTTGTTTTATTATAATTAAATACTTGGAAACATAATCTTCATGACATGACAGCACAAGAATAAGATAAATTAAATAATATTGTTTCTTAAAATATAACCTAGATTGAATATGTTTAAAATTATCTTTCAATTATTGTTTTACATACGGGGTGTAAGGGACAGCGTCCCGCAAACTGATAGGGGTTGCGCAGTCAACGAAACTGAACTACTATACTAGCAGAATCTTTTATCAGGAAGTAAAAAGAAAAGATTGCTTCGTCATACAAATTGTCTGATCGAGCCGACCATTTTGTATGGGGAGTTCAATTTTTACTTTCATCTCCTGAAATAATTTTCTTGTGCAAGTTGTTCAGTTTAGTTGACTGAGCCAACCCTGTGAAGCTGTACCTTACACCCGGTTCGTAGAATAAAAAAAAAATGACTGTCATGACTACATTCAAATCTTACTGGATAATCGTCCTAAATATAAGAATAAAATACGTTAAACAAATAATTCCACAATTTGTTGTAAGATAGATACAATTTCAACATTATAGTCACGCAAATAGAACACGCATCCTATCATATTTCTGTTATCATGAAAGAACAATGACCTAACAGTAAGCTATCATGGCCTGATGACTGATGACCTCAGTGATCCAGGGTAATTATTCTAGTGTGCCATTTACAGAATGATTGTTTGTCGTTCTGGCCCTGAGGGTTCACCGGGGTTGGCCTACTGAACTCTAAATGTTTAGACATAGACAGTGTTGTTGCATAATCGAACCTATTTACAAGAAGCAAGTATTGGTGTCTATTTAGGTTAACAGTTAACACATGTCCAAACTAATCCATTACTACTTCATTTTAATACAATAGTGTACTTAAACTTTACTTATTAAAGGTAATTCTTCTTCCATGCTGGCGATGGGCTGACAATTTATCACTACAGCAATATTGCTGTATTTTCGAGACTTCTCGAAACTTTGTCAGTCGTGGCGGAACCAACTTTTGTTCCGGTCGTTTACGCTCTGCCTACCCCATTAGGGATAAAGGCGTGATTATGTGTGTGTGTGTGTGTGTGTGTGTGTATGTGTGTGTGTGTGTGTGTGTGTGTGTGTGTGTGTGTGTATGTGTGTGTGTGTGTGTGTGTGTGTGTGTGTGTGTGTGTGTGTAGGTAATTCCGTAAAGAAGTAATCTAAATTGATACTATTGAATAATCTTATGACTGATTGCATCTTCCAATTAAAAGTATTTGAAAGTCTAAAATATTCGGGAGCCCAAAACTATAAGGTAGTTATTAAAACCTTATACATAATTTCACGTTATAAAAAAAGTAGACTTACTAAGTACTTTCTAAGAAACAAATATCACATAAACTTTTTACTATTGTAGTAATTTCTGCCAAGCAACCATCGGTACCTAGTTATAGATCGTAAATATGATTAAGCGTATATTATTACGAGTATACTAGCTGTGCCCGCGACTCCGTACGCGTGGTGGTTATTATTTTAAACAGCGATGTATTATCTGTTTTACATTTTATATAATTGGGATAGAATACAGTCTTACTTTACACCTATGCGAGAATTGTACATTATAGTAGGTATTCTATATACCTGTCTACTTAAATATGGAACGGTTGTTTCTTTGTTTTCATTTCTTTTTATTTAAGATCAATTAATTATATACAAATCATGATACATTTATTCGTTGAATTTTTCAATAATCTTTTCAATATTTAAAATTATTTACAACTTACGTTTTTTAATTGACAAAAAGTGATCTTGTGTATCGAACAAATGAATCGAACTAGTGAGAATAAAGGTGATGTATAGGTGTGCCCGCGGCTTCGTACGCCCGGTCTGTATAGAAAACACGCAGTGTCGAACATACTTCTTCTTCTTCTGTCGAGTGGGTATCGAGTCTATCGACCCGATGAACCCTGGTGTCAGAGTTTTTAAACCGCCTAGTAGCATAACTATCAGGCCTCTGACATGGTTTGAGTAACGACCACTATCAAAGACAGCGACCGGGACCGACGGCTTAACGTGCCCTCCGAAGCACGAAATCTTTTTCTTTTTCGGACAATCAGGTGATTCAGCCTGCAATGTCCTAACCAAACTAGGGAAAAATTCACAAAGTGATAAATTCTCAAATATCAACTTTGTGTTTCCCCCCTGGGAATCGAACCCAGGACCTCCGGATCGGGAGTCCATGGCACTAGCCACTAGACCACGGAGGCAGTTGAACATACTGAAAACGCTTCTCTACGCGAAGGAGCGGGATCTGCTAGCTCGCGAGCGGAATCGTGTTTTCCATACAAAAACAAAGACCAGACAATGCGAAACACGCTTCCGCGCACAAACTGGGGTACTTACTCAATATTAGAATGGTTTGCGTGATTATTTCTAACCTAGGCTGGACACCAGGTAATAAAAAAAAACTCAGTCAAATAAAAAGTCCCTTTAAGATCGGTTAAAAACGATCATAGTTCAATTTCCTGCCTACCCCCCTAAGTCAGGTGGCGTGATTATTTGTATCGTTACTTTTAGTTTAAGTAATGCTCAGTTAAACTAAAAAAGTTTCATCAAAATCGGTTAAAAACCACCGAATTTCAATTTCCTACCTACCTCCTACGTCATGATGCGTGATTATTTGTATGGGTACTTTGATTTAAAAAAAAATCAGTCGAATAAAAAAAGTTCCATAAAAATCGGTTTAGAAACAAAC
This sequence comes from Scrobipalpa costella, assembly GCA_949820665.1. Classification (NCBI taxonomy): domain Eukaryota; kingdom Metazoa; phylum Arthropoda; class Insecta; order Lepidoptera; family Gelechiidae; genus Scrobipalpa; species Scrobipalpa costella. Next base: position 26,572,531 of record OX463296.1, on the reverse strand, counting down.
AAATTTCAATTTCTTGCCTACCCCCTTAGTCAGGTAGCGTGATTTTAGGTATCCTAACTTGCAACCCGGATAATACACAGTTGAATAAAAAAAGTCCCATAGAAATCGGGTCAGTAGTTTTGGCGTGATGTGGTAACATACAGACAGACAGAAAGACAAAAAAAAAAAAAAATCGTTTTGATCTTTATATCGTTAATAATGCCTGCTGCAATTATTTTTTTGATAAAATATTCAATGTACAGACGCGACCCCCCTAGAGATTTATTATATGTATAGACTATACGGACATATAATCACGCTTTTATCCCTAATTGTGTAGGCAGAGCGTAAACGACCTAAACAAAGGTCGTTCCGCCACGTCTGACAAAGTTATGAGTGTTACGTAAGATAGATTTGTAGGTATATTGCTATAGTGAAAATTTGTCAGCCCATCGCCTAAATTGTAATATACAGAAACCCGCACATCCGTTAGCTGGTTTTTACAGCATGCCCGGGAGAGCATGCAGCTGGCACATTCTATGTTTTTCTGTTGCTGCCAGTCCAGCATTCTTCTGTGGAGTGGGTATGGAGTCTATTGACCCAATGAACCCTGGTGTCAGAGTTTTTAAAACGCCTAGTAGCACAACTATTTGGCCTCTGACATGGTTTGAGTAACGACCACTATCAAAGACAGCGACCGGGACCGACGGCTTAACGTGGCCTCCGAAGCACGAAATCTTTTTATTTTCGGACAATCAGGTGATTCAGCCTGCAATGTCCTATCCAAACTGGGGAAAAATTCACAAAGTGATAAATTCTCAAATTTCAACTTTGTATTTCCCCCTGGGAATCGAACCCAGGACGTCCAGATCGGGAGACCATGGCACTAGCCACTAGACAACGGAGGCAGTTAGGAGTCCAGCATGGAAGAATATTATTATGGCTCACGACAAAGTTTTGATAACATGTCGATCAAATTACATGAAACGACGGTCCTACCGCAACAACGCGGATGTTAAAGTTACTTCATGATGACTTTGTGACCAATTACTACATTAAGGTAGACCTTCTTCCAATTTCTTGATCAATATCCTGTTCAATCATCTTTTGTGTTTGACTTTGGATTCCAGTTTAGACCATTTTGTTGACGATGGAAAAAGTCTCTCAGAAACATTCAAAGCACAAAATTTGCCAATTTGGATTTTCAAATGCAGCGAAAAATATTGCATTGAACAATAGGCTCGATTCTAGATACCACAAGCTAATACTAAAATTTAAATCTGTCACTTTCAAAATAATAAAATTGATAAAGAACAGGTGATTTCTACTCTATGGTTTTAGTTTTACACTTTGTCCGCTAGATTTTGACGCGCTTTTGCACGTTTCCTCAGTATTTCTGTCAATTTAATCCACCATGTCATATGACAGCGGATAAAATTGACAGATAACAAATAAAGCTACCGACTATAAATCAAAAACCCGAGGAAATAGATTTCCTGTCCTTTTCCAATGTTTTTGCAACTAAAAAGTCGGGAAGATGCAAATAGATTTTAATTTTAGTTTTAGCCGGGAAATCTAGAATCGAGCTCTATGCTTACCTATTTAACGGCACTTGAAGAATAAACTAAACTGTTTCTGGATGCGATGCCACAAACAAGAAAAAAAGTTAAGTTCATTAAACGCATAGCCTTGAAGTTTATACCAGAATTCTAGTTAGCAAAAAAAGATAGGTGCATAAAAACTAGCTAAGTGTGAGTTGAGCTTGTGTATTTGAGAGCAATGCTCTCATTTTTAATATTATATAATAATTTCTTCCGTGCTGGACTGGAATTGAGAGAAAAACATAGAATGCGCCATCTCCGTTTCCTCCCAGTCATGCTGTAAAATCCAGCTCAGGGATCTGAGCGTTTTAGTATATTGCAATTTAGGTGATGGGCTGACAACCTGTCACTACAGCAATAAACCTACAAATCCATCTTAAATAATCCTTAAAACTTTGTCAGACGTGGCGGAACGACCTTTTGTTTAGGTCGTTTACGGTCTGCCTACACCAGTAGGGATTATTTACGTGATTATATATAGTAATGTATGTCTCATAATTTTATCTTCTTTAAAATTACAATAAGCAAAAAATTATATAAACAATATAATCAAACTTAGTATTACTTTTATAAGGGACGTTGTGCCGTGTCCTGCGTGCCCTAATACCTGCACGCAAGCGGATCTAATGAACGCCAGCCGATCCGCAATTCAAGTGGCAACGTTCTGGGCCGCCGCTTTGTGATAGTTACGTGTTCCATCGACACGATAAGAAGAAGAAGGGACATTTTCCTGCTCATCCTTCTTAAAGATCTAGAAAATTCTAGGTCTATATGCAGCATAGTGCACAACGTTATCAACATCACAATTAATTAACTAGGCAAATTGATGAGCCTAGACTATTAGTTATAGTTATCATAGACACACTACTACTGCCTCCGTGGTCTAGTGGCTAGTGCCATGGACTCCCGATCCGGAGGTCCTGGGTTCGATTCCCAGGGGGGAAAACACAAAGTAGATATTTGAGAATTTATTACTTTGTGAATTTTTTTTTTTTGTCAGACGTGGCGGGACGACCTTTGTTTAGGTCGTTTACGCTCTGCCTACCCCATTAGTAATAAAGGCGTGATTATATGTATGTATGTATGTATGTGAATTTTTCCCCAGTTTGGGTAGGACATTGCAGGCTGAATCACCTGATTGTCGGAAAAGAAAAAGATTTCGTGCCGCGGAGGGCACGTTAAGCCGTCGGTCCCGGTCGCTGTCTTTGATAGTGGTCGTTACACAAAACCATGTCAGTGGCCTGATAGTTGTGCTACTAGGCGGTTTAAAAACTCTGACACCAGGGTTCATCGGGTCCATAGACTCGATACCCACTCGACAGAAGAAGATCATAGAAACAGATGATTTGTACTATACTTCTTGTATTACTATCGTTCTCGCAGTGTATGCTAAAATATACATACATACATACATAAAATCACGCCTTTATCCCTTACGGGGTAGGCAGAGCGTAAAACGCCTTCTAAAAGGCGCTTTCGCCACGTCTGACAAAAAGTGAGAGCAATTTTAAATTGTAATGTGTATTGCTGTAGTGACAGGTTGTCAGCCCATCGCCTATATTACAATACACTGTAACCCTCGAATCCCTTTTGCTGACTTCTACAGCATGCCCGGGAGGAAGGGCAGCTGGAACATTCTATGTTTTTCTATCTCTCCTAGTCCAGCATGGAACTAAAATATACCTATCAAAAGATAATTTTCAGCTGATTCAACTGACAGTATCAAATAAGCTATAATCAACATGATAATATAATAGTCAAAACATTATGTATGTTATCTTTGAATATAAGGATAGTTTTGTCGTAAACCTATACAAATACGAGTATGTATATAATATTGTGTACCGTTTTGACATTTGTAATTTGATTTTATAATACATACATACATACATACACATAATTACGCCTTTATCCCTAATGGGGTAGGCAGAGCGTAAACGACCTAAACAAAGGTCATTCCGCCACGTCTGACAAAGTTTTGAGGGTTATTTAAGTAAGTATATTACTGTAGTGACAGGTTGTCAGCCTATCGCCTAAAATGCATTATACAGAAACCCTCGAATCCCTTAGCTGGTTTTTACAGCATGCCCGGGAGGAAATGCATCTGGCAGATTCTATGTGTTTCTCTCGCTCCCAGTCCAACATGGAAGTGTAAGTGAATTTATCATTTATATTTTTTTATTCTTGACGAGCATATTATCCTTCGTCATTTTATGTTTTTTTTTTTCAATGTAATATGAAATAAATGATCGAATCTAATCTAATATTTTACAGGAGATCCCTAAAATGTCTCATCTACTCGTATGTACGATTTGGGGCCAAAGTCCTGATAACTGATTATTTCAAATTATACATCATCTTGCGTATAGTCAGAGCATCCCCAGCATTTAGTTAGTCTAATCTTTTTGACGTCTTGTGAATGTTTTCAGATCACTAATTACCTATATATGTATTATTTTATAAATTAATATTATAAATTAGTTAAATAAAATCAATAAATATATTAATATTGACATTTTATTTTATTTTTAAATTTTCATGTATATATTTATTTTTTACTGACAGATCAGTAAAAATAAAACATATATATGAAAATGTCAATACATATTATTTTTCTTCCATGCTGGACTGGGAGAGATAGAAAAACATAGAATGTTCCAGCTGCCCTTCCTCCCGGGCATGCTGTAGAAGACAGCAAAAGGGACTCGAGGGTTACAGTGTATTGTAATTTAGGCGATGGGCTGACAACCTGTCACTACACATTAGCAATACACATTACAATCTAAAATTGCCCTCAATTTTTGCCAGCCGCGGCGAAAGCGCCTTTTACGAGGAGTTTCACGCTCTGCCTATCCGTAAGGGATAAAGGCGTGATTTTATGTATGTATGTATTATTTTTTCACAATAATATTATTCTGTGTCATTTTTATTGTTAATGCAATGTAATGATGAATTTGATAATGTGATATAAATGAATCTGATTCTATGTCCTAAATTGGTCAAATTTCATTGATATTGGTATCGTCTACAACCCAGAACATCAAAATTTTGACATTTCGGAATTTTAATAGGTACTTTATAATTCATAATAATTTTAACCCATCCGAAAAAATGTCATGTATGTACGTAGATATAAATTTTGAATAAGTATGAACACAAAATAGCTCGTTAAAGGCTATGCAATGTAAACAAGTAATTGTTAACTCGAAGGATTATTTACTGTACAATTTAACTTCGTGTTTATCTACCGCAGCTCTATAATTAGATTAATAATGGTTAATTTTCCTTTAGATTTATTTATTTCATACCATCAAATTCATTCATTTCTTCCACGCTGGACTGGGAGCGAGAGAAAAACATAGAATGTGCCAGCTGCATTTCCTCCCGGGCATGCTGTAAAAACCAGCTAAGGGATCTGAGGGTTTCAGTATATTGCAATTTGGGCGATGGGCTGACAACCTGTCACTACAGCAATATACGTACAAAACCATCTTGAATAACCCTCAAAACTTTGTCAGACGTGGCGGAACGACCTTTGTTTAGGTCGTTTACGCTCTGCCGACCCCATTAGGGATACAGGCGTGATTATATGTATGTATGTATCAAATTCATTATTACATTACAATAATAAAAATGACCAACGATAAAAATATGATCGTCAAAAAATAATTATACAAATATGTCAAACAACTACAACTTTTACATAATAAACAGTAAAATCAAAATTATTTATGTTGAATTAACGATTTGACTTTAGGAAAATACAAACTTATTTATATTGCTATAAATTCGGCGCAGGACTAAACTTAATCTTAACTAAAATTATTGCCGTCTCTTAAAGTACAAAATGACAGGTATGGATTTACTTTCAATCAATGATGGCAATTCGTATACGCCCAAAATCCCAAAATCTTGACAAGAATTGACATGCTGGACTGGGAACGAGGGAAAAACAAAGAATCTGCCTGCAGCATTTCCTCCCGGGCATGCTGTAAAAATCAGCTAAGGGATCCGAAGGGTTTTAGTATATTGTAATTTAGGCGAAGGGCTGACAACCAGTCACTACAGCAATATACCTACAAATCTATTTTAAATAACTCTCAAATCTTTGTGAGACGAGGCTGAACGACCATTGTTTAGGTCGTTTACGCTCTGCCAACCCCATTAGAGATAAAGGCGTGATTATATGTATGTATAAAACGGTTATATTTTAACACAAAACTGATTTGTTTTTGGCGAAACATCGTACGACACGTCTGCTTCGTATCTTTTACTTTCTGTACTTCTACTTGCCTCTTCCGCTATGTACTGACACTGTCTTCTGTTTCCTGGCCTGCGCTCTGCTGTGCTGTTCTATCTTGTTCTTGTGGTAATAAGTGAACGCCACAAAACCCACCACCATCACCGTGTACACTATGAAACAGTTGTTCTCTAAGGTCCACACTGTTAATGATATTAAATTCATTGTTTCGATCTATTATTTTAAGTATTTTTTCTAATGATTATTTATTTTTGGTTTATGTTTTAGTGCTAGCTTGATTTAGCGTTCATTATTAAGAATATTATATTTTTATTTGTTTTTCAGTGAACACTTTTAATTTAATTTACTTATTTAAGTAGAAAAACGAGACATGTGCTCACTAGCAGCGCACGCGGTAAACTAAAGTTTGTTGTTATCCCTAATTACACAGTAATATCGACCGTTTTGCAGTCCACTCACTACATTACAATGGATATACAACTCTAATACCTAACCGATAAGATAGTTATTAGTTTCTACTGATAGTAAAATAAGATTGTTGGCATGCCATTTCGCAATTTGATGCCACAAGACCTTGACTTTAAGTTTATTTTTGCGAGACAATCATAAAATACAAAATCTAGACGCGATATGCGTAAGATCCAGGAAATTATTATTTGTTTTATTTAGACTTGTTTTATTGCTTCTTTTTTTATTCTGACGACTAGCGTTCTGCCCCACAGGTTTATCTGCGGCTTAATTACTTTTCGTGATTAGTAAAATTTATTATTGTGGATTGGGAAAACTGTAGAAAACTTATCAAATATTATGAATGATTTTTTTGTATCGGTTTCGTTGTTTTACAGTAAATCTGTTTCGAACAAACAAATATTTGACATTTACATTCTATACAGACTTTACATGACACTTAAAGAGTATTTCACTGCTCCGTATTTCAAATCAAATCCTTAGCCCAAAGAGCAGTGTTAAAAGTCGCAACATTTCGCCACTATCGCTATCCTACAAATGACCTTTTTAATGAATAGCAAGTTTTGTCCACTCGCAAATTATTTGTTCTTTATACAATTTTGTACAAACACGCAATAATTTTCTATGACCTCTCTTTGGTGCTAAATCAGAGACTCCAAGACTTAGTCTGTCTAAGATTTTCTTGTCGAACCCAATTTGCCCAGCGCTTCTTAACATTTCTAGGACATTTCCTGTACAGAAAATGTAATAAGTTATTAAATATTTACCCAACAACAAAAAATAAATATAAAACGGATTTGGATGGGTGCACAAGCTGTCATACATTTACTAGGAAGGCCTTTTCGGATAAGAATTGGATACGAACTTATTTAGTTCGTATCCAATTCTTATTCTTATTATCACGGAGCAGTGCAAAAAAGCTTGAGCTGAGATATGATTTTGGTTCACTTTATGTTTGTTTAAGACTTTTGTGTTTGTACACGTTATTATATTTTTAATATGCTAAGGACATATAATCTTCATAGGTATTTAAGACCTCGGTGGAAATTTTGGGAGACTATTTTGTTAAAAGATCGGAATGACTACTAAAAATATGTATAATAAATAATACAATCACGCCTTTATCCCTAACGGGGTAAGCGGAGCGTAAACGTAAACAAAGATCGTTCCGCCACGTATGACAAAGTTTTGAGGGTTATTTAAGATAGATTTGTAGTTACATTGCTGTAGTAACAGGTTGTCGGCCCATCGCCTAAATTGCAATACCCAGAAACCCGCGGCTCCCTTAGCTGGTTGTTACAGCATGCCCGGGAGAAAATGCAGCTGGCACATTCTATGTTTTTCTCTCGCTCCCAGTCCAGCAAGGACGAAAATATATATATATGTAAACTAAACAGTCTCTAATTGGTATGCTTCCTTCCTAACGTTAGATTGCAAAAGGGCGCTCCTCGGAACAGGACAAAGTTGCAAAATTTCCTGTCGCGCAGGTTAATAACGTGGCGAAACGTGCAAAAATGTGACTCGAATGTCATTTGCCTTGGGTTCGATTTAAGCTATTTAATAGGCTTAATTCTAGATTTGCCGGCTAAACATAAAATTCAAATCTGTTTGTCACTTTAAGACTAAAACCATTGGGAAAGGACAGGAGGTCTATTTTCTCCGGTTATTGATTTATAGAAGTTTTATGCGACTTATTCTTCTTAGTGAGTAGATGCTCAAGTCGAACGACCCATGAACCCTGGTGTCAGAGTTTCAAACCGCCTAGTAGCATAGCTATTAGGCCTCTGACGTAGGTGGAGTAACGACAACTATCAATGACAGCGACAGGGACCGACGGCTTCACGTGCCCATGCCATGAAGCAGGGAATCCTTTTTCTTTTCGAACAAGCAGGTGATTCAGCCTGCAATGTCCTAACCAAACTGGGGAAAACCTCACAAAGTGATAAATTCACAAATATCAACTTTGTCCCCCCCCCCCCCCCCCCCCTAGCGGACAAAGTATAAAACCAAAGAGTGTAAATGGCCTGTCCTTTTTCAATTTTTTTATTTTGATAGTGACATCATTCGCTTGCCGTTATCCCATTTACTTGGGGTCGGCGCAGTACGTTTTCTTCTTCCATTCTTCCTGTCAGCCGTCAATTCAACACTCACACCTGTTTTAGACATACCATCTTTTACGCAGTGAATCCATCCATCTTTTCTTTGGTCGTCCTCTCCCAACATATCCATCCACATTCAAATTCATTACCCTTTTGCCTATATGACTTTCATCCCTCCGCATAACATGGCCATACCACGCAAGGCGATTTCCTCTTACTTTGTTGGTAAGTGGCGCAACTTTTCAGACTTCCTCTTATATACTCATTCCTTTATATACGAGGGGCGGCTGATATAAAATCTACTTTGTTAAAGAAAGTTTTGAAAATCGAACTGGCCATTGCAAAATCATATTCTATATTTATTCCTTTTTCAAAATTATGACGCTTATTTTTTTTCGCTTGCTTTTGTTTTTTTGACGCGGCTTTGATTTCACCATGTCGAAAGAAAATTGCAAAATGATGAAATTTGAGCATCGAGCAGTGATTAAATTCCTAAGTAAAGAAGGAAATACGCCTACGCAGATCAGAGAGCGCATGTTAAAGGTGTTTGGTGATTCAAGTCCTTCTGAATTCGTCATAAAGTTTTGGTCGAAGCAATTTAAACATGGCCGTGAGAGCCTGGAAGACGACACACGTAGTGGAAGGCCAATTTCTGCTGTTACCGCAGATAATGTTGAAAAGGTGAAGAACCTGATTCTTGCAGATCGACGAATCAAGCAGTGGGAGATAGCCAGAGATGTGGGCATTAGCAAGGAACGAGTTCATGAAATTATTCACGAACATTTGGGCATGTCCAAGGTGAGCGCGCGTTGGGTCCCTAGAATTTTAACCCTTTTGACAAACAAAGGCGAGTAGAATGTTGTCAGGCATTTCTAGACCTGGTCAAAGGTAAAGAAGAAGAGACTATCACTCGAATTGTGACCTGTGATGAAACTTGGATTCGCCAGTGGGATCCGGAAAGCAAACAAGAGTCAATGCAATGGAAATTTAAAGGAGAAAAGCCGCCAAGGAAGTTTAAGGTTTGGCCGTCGGCTGGAAAACTAATGGCCACCGTATTTTGGGATGTTAAAGGGATTTTGATGATAGATTATTGCCTAAAAATACAACAATGAATGCTGAATATTATGCAAACTTGCTTGACCAGCTTCGTGAACAAATCAAAGAAAAGCGGAGAGGCAAACTCAGCAAAGGTGTTCTGATTTTACAAGACAATGCTCCTGTACACACAGCCTTAACGGCGAGGTCAGCCCTGAGCAAAAACGGCTTCACAGAAATTAACCATCCACCTTATAGCCCAGATCTGGCTTCCTGTGACTATTTCTTATTCAAAGATTTAAAGAAAAAATTGAGGGGTCGCAGATTTTCGACGGACGAAGAAATGAAAGAGGCTGTGACTGACCATTTTGACGAGCAAAATAAAAATTACCATTATAACGGCATGATGTCACTTATTTGCAAATGTCATAAGTGTATTTCACTTCCAGGAGACTATATAGAAAAATAAAAAATAAACTAGCCATCAAAGTCTTTTCTTTCATAGTTAGGTAGATTACTTATCAGTCACCCCTCGTATTTTGATAGTGACAGATTTTAGAGAGAGATTTTAATTTTCGTTTTAGCCGGTGGTATCTAGAATTGAGCCCATTGCTTACTATAACGTGTGACCAGACGAACATGATCATACATGTAATCAAGCCTTAATCCCTAACGGGGTAGGCAGAGCGTAATCGACTTAAAAAAAGGTCGTTCCGCCATGTCTGACAAAGTTTTGAGGGTTGTTTAAGATAGATTTGGAGGTATATTGCTATAGTGACAGGTTGTCAGCCTATCGCCTAAATTGCAATATACAGGAACCCTCCGATCGCTTAGCTGGTTTTTACAGCATGCCTGGGAGCAAAAGGCAGCTGGCATATTCTATGTTTTTCTCTCGCTCCTGGTCCAACATGGAAGGAACATGATCATAATTGATAGGTAATGGTACCAGTTCGCTGTTTCAAAAATCATGACTTAACTAATGTATTTTTTATTTTGTTTTATTGATCACCAACAGATAAGCAACAATACAGACATACAATAAATTTTAAGCTAATTGCCACCCCAATTACAGGTGACGACGGCATGCACAGTTTTGCCTCGTATGACAACTAATTTATACAAGGTAATAGGGAAATAATATAAGTCTATACCTGTCATTTTCTGCCATGAGAGAACAGAAAGGGACGCCAATAATTTTAGTCAAGTTTCAGAAACAATAGCACTTACTTACTTACTTCGCTGGCTCAACGATTCAAAGTGGATCTTCAAATTAAAAAATGCGCCATTCTTCTCTATTCTTTGCCAACTCTGACCAGTCGGACACTTCCAGCTAGGTGCTGCAGTTATTAAATTATAACCAGTAACTTAGTGGTCTCTTCTATGCTGGACTGGGAGCGAGAGAAAAACATAGAATGTGCCAGCTGCATTTCCTCCCGGGCATGCTGTTAAAACCAGCAGAGGGATCCGCGGGTTTCTGTATATTGCAATTTAGGCGATGGGCTGACAACCTGGCACTACAGCAATATACGTACAAATCTATTTTAAATAAACCTCAAAACTTTGTCAGACGTGGCGGTACGACCTTTGTTTAGATCGTTTACGCTCTGCCTACCCCATTAGCCCCATTAGTCCAGGTTGGAAGTAAATTTAAGTAAATCTCAGTTTTTATTGGATACAAAAACATAATATGTATCTCTAGAGCGCCACAGAATATCAAAAATACAAAGATAAGGTAACAAACACATTACTCTCCTTTGCGTTGCGCAGCCGGGTAAAAACAGGAAATGTTTAATTGTATCAATAGCGATGTTTACTAGTTTGTAGTCAAGGACAAGAGTTTGTAAATTAGCGGAATTCCTTCAATTTCACCTATTAATAGTAGAATGGCAAATCCAACAAAAAGAAGTCTAAACTAAAATTTTACGATCAAAATTAATAATAAGAGTGTCGTTTAACGAATATAAATATTGTTTTTACCAATATTCTGCCCTCAGAAGAAAAAAACCATAACTACAGATTTTAGCAAAATCGACTTATTGATTGTTTCGTGATATTGAAAAACAGACCTATTTTTCTGTGTAGGAATGGTTAAAATCGAGCAATAAATGTCCAATTTAGAAATCCATAACTACACACTTTTCCGTACCTTGCCCTTTATTTCACCTGTCATCAGAAGTAAAAAAACATATCTACACATCATAAGCAAATAAACCAAAACTACAACATTTATGCTTTTTATGACTATACTAAGACAAAAAAAATAAGTGCAAAAACTTGTAGTTGTGGTTCTTTTCCTTCGTACACGCGGTTAATTTTTGAGTGTATCAGAGTGAAAAAAACCACTTGAAACGAAATGTATCGCTAAACATAACTATCTCGCTCTAACACTTGACGCCCGTGCCCCTACCCCGTGCCCCTAGCCTTGCTCGCGACTGGCTTCCCCGCTACCTACCTGCCCGTTCTTTCAAGCAAATATCGCTAAGCAGACCAGACGTTGTCATCAGCATCACCTTCCTTAAAAGATACTTAAAGGAGCAAAAAATATATTTCATAGATAAGTTTGTTTTTACCATACATAATTTGATTTTATTTTGTTTATTATATGATATTTTTGAGTAAGTTTCAAAAATTGCCCTTTTACCATAAGTACACCGAGACATAAAAATTAATAAAAAGTAATAATAATATTTATTTCCAACCACAACTACAGCCAGATTACAAACTGTTTGCACTTAAATAGATATAGGCGTTGTTAGTTGTGGTGGACTGGCGCCCGAGCTAGGCGTAAAAGCCTGTATTACAGGTCACCAGGCCTCCACCCCTTGTTTACCATCAGTTACATACTGTGCACTAAAAATTAAAGTTATCGAGACAAGCTATAAATGCTCTTAAAGACTATTAAGTGAACATGTGCTTTTAAAAAATCGTATTTGATATTTCAAAAAAAGCAAAAGTTACTTCTACATATTAAATTACTCTATTGTGAATTTAAAATGTATTGCAAAATACAGTATCTCGCATAAGACCAAACAAAAAGCTTTTGTCGCGCCGTGCCACGCCACGCCGCGCCGCGCCTCTCCGCTGCAGCTATGTACTAGTGCAGTCGAACCTTTACCTTTATAGTTTTAAGAAGAATATTGACTGATTTATTATGTTATGTTTGTAAATTTACTATGTCAATTTTTTTCCAGTAGAAAGGCTTTTGTTTAAAATGTATGTTGCGTCATAACGATTGTTAAATAATAATATAAGTAAGTATTGATTTGAAACTAAACAATTATTCTGTTTCATTATAGATAATTTACAACCCGCTGCCGTGTTATACAGAACTAATGTATCTTGAATAATTTATGTAAGTTGAGTTATATTAGTTTTGTGTAACAACAATAATTAATCTTATTCTATGGGTTCGATGAATTATCATCATCTCCCTAGCCAGCCTTATCCCGTATCCCTCGGGATCGGCTACCTAGAGATTCGAGTAATATTTCATGGAATTCAAAAATAAATATAGTATAATAAATTTTCATAACATTAAAGAGACAAATACATAACAGAACCCGTCGTCCTTCATAACAAACCTGTCGTCGTCATCGCACGTCCGTCGTCCATCGTCGTCGTTCTTCGTCTTCGTCCGTTGCCCGTCGTCGGTCGCCCATCATCCGTCATTCGGTTGTCCTTTGCTTTCACCCGTCATCCGTCGTCGTCAGTCGTTCGTCATCCGTCTGCCGTAGCCCGTAGGCGTTGTCGTCGCCCGTCGTCCATTTTCAATCTTCGTCGCTCGTTGCCTTTTTTCCGTCGGCCTTCGCCCGTCGCGTTTTCCGTCTTTGTCGCCCGTCCTCCGTCGTCGTCGCCAGTCGTCCATCGTCGTCTCCTGTCGCCCGTTTTCGTTCGTCGTCGCCTGTTAGTTATAGAATACTATCTTCCCGCCCGCGGTTTATTAAAGTTACATAATTTTTCCCGTGGGAACGAAGTGTTTTCCCGCGGAAACGGAACGCGGAACATATGTCCATCCCCAAATTTTCATTTATCTATATACTAAGTAACATCTAAATCCGTTCAGCTATTCAGGCGTGAAAGAGCAACAAACAGACAGAGTTACTTGGGTATTTATAATACTAACTTTCTATCCGCTGGTTTCACCCGCATTAAATGATTTTTCCCATGGGAATGAAATGTTTTTCCACGGTAAAAAGTATCCTATGTCTGAATTCAGGCTAACTCCTATCACTATGCCAAATTTCATCTAAATCCGTTCCGCCGTTTAGGCGTAAAAGAGCAACAAACAAATAGAGTTTCTTTCGCATTTATAATATAATATTAGTATGGACTGATTTGCACTTATGGTTTTTGTCCCTCGTATTAAGTACTATACAAAATTACTCATTAATACTAGCGAAAAAAACATATCCATAAAAATTAAAAAAACTATTCAAAATATGCAAAATCTATGTAAATCAAAAAATAAAAGAAATAAAATGCTTCCTTTTAAAAAAAACCCTGTACCTTTAAGTTTATTTAACCAAAAGATATGATAGTCGAAAGTCTTTTGCATTTTACGCGCAACATGGTAGGATGCAGTTATGGTTTTTTTTTCCTGCTGAGGGCAGTATTATGGTCCGTCTAATCTTTACATTAATTTTATACCTACTTATGATATGAAATTATTAGAGAGCCCGATGGTGTAGTGGATAGAGCCGCTGCCTCTTTTGCGGCATGTCGTGGATCGAATCCCACCACGTACCAATGTGTTTTTCGGTTTTCTAATTTCATATGTACGTTAATTCAGCGCTTTTTCCGGGCTTCGGAAGGCACGTTAAGCCTTTGGTCCCGGTTAATATCAGATTAGTTTCCCTCCTGGGTTGCGGAGGTCAGATGGCAGTCGCTCTGTGTAAAAACCACTACCCTCGTTCAATCACCTAGATTAGGTAGCCAACCCCGTGAGATACGGGATAAGTATAGGGAAATGATGATTATGATATAAAATTAAAAGTACTAAAGTAAAAATAAAAGTGCCTGATATTTTATAAAATACAATTATTAGATACTAGCGACCCGCCTCGGCTTCGCACGGCAGTTATCAGTGTTTCTCTACTATACTATGCATGTATTATACATATAAACCTTCCTCTTGAATCACTCTATCCATTAAAAGAAACTGCATCAACATCCGATGCGTGGTTTTAAAGATTTATGCATACATAGGGATATAGGGACAGAGAAAGCGACTTTGATTTAAACTATGTTGTGAAAATAAAATCGAATTGCCTGATATACAATTTATTTTTGTTAAGACATCTAAATGCGTATATCTTTGCTATGGTACTTTTTACAGGCGTTATAACACTTATCTCATCATTTTAACAAGTACAAGTAAGTACTTGCATGCTGGACTGGAAGCGAATGATAAACATGAATTTGCCAAATGCATTTCCTCCCGGGCATGCTGTAAAAACCAGCTAAGGGATTCGAGGATTCCAGTATATTGCAATTTAAGCGATGGGCTGATAAACTGTCACTACAGCAATATACTTACAAATCTATCTTAAATGACCCTCAAAACTTTGTTAGACGTGGCGGAACGACATTTGTTTAGTTCGTTTACGCTCTACCTACCCCATTAGGGATAGAGGCGTGATTATATGTATGTACGTAAAAATGTATTATGTTATGTGTGTCCGAATAGGAATTTAGAGTTTCATATCAAAGTTTCTCCTGCTGTTTGAGGAACATTACAGTGGAAACCACATGGAAACAAAATATTTTTCCACGGCAATGAAATCATTCGACAACTGCTTCAAATAGGTATCTAAAAGCTTTTTAATTTTTTTATTTGCATATCCAAGTAATTAATAAATAAAACTGATTTGAATATCTCAAAGAATATTATTTTCTGATGCTGTCTACCAGGGAATCCCCCTTCAAAGCTGATAGTTTTACCTGTTTATCATATCAGTTTTATTACCTCCGAAGAAAAAATGCCCGTGCTGTCGGTTGGGCATGTAAATAGTTGGTCCTGCACCTGATTTATCTCTGGTCGTGTCACTCAATCTGTCCCATCAGAAAAAGAGATTGAAGGAATAGAGGGTGCACCTGTGTGTAGCGCAAACATTTGGGCACTAAAAACTAGTCCTGCGCAGTGCCGATCTCTGGGAGTTTGGCCGCCATAACCTTAAAATCAGTGGGAGGATTTTTATTAGTTACATCTCAGGACGAGATTAATATGTTACTTAATTTTATGTTTACGACATTTTTATTAGTTCTTAACCTTTAACTATCTATGCATTGTAATACAAATCGCTAATAAACGTATCCGAAACCTGTTGTCAGCGACATTTTATGTTCTAAATTATGAACTGGAAACATGAAAAATATGGTCAAATTTAGACACTAGATTTTAGTAAGCTACATTAAATCACTCAGTCAGTAATTTTATTACTACCTAGGCCACGGTCACAAATTATGGTAAGGAGAAGGCGAAGATGCTGTACGCCATTATACCACATAGTACCAGAAAGGACTAATTATGTACCTAGCTAGTTTACTTGGTACAGAACATTTTTAGTGGCCGCGCTATAACGGCGAATTTTAGTTGGTTTACAAACTCTACCATAATGAAAAGAAAGAATCGTTATCGTAAAGTAAGTAAGTAAGACCGAAGCTTGTTTCTTCCATCTGGTCTGGGAGAGAAAGAAAAACATAGAACGTGACAGCTGCATTTCCTCCCAGGCATGCTGTAAAAACCAGCTAAAGGATCCGAGGGTGTCAGTGTATTGCAATTTAGGCGATGGGCTGACAACCTGTCACAACAGCATTATTTATTAATTAAAGTTTGTGCACGTTTTATCCGCGTATCGTTAAAATTATCACTTCTGTAAGAAATTTGTTTTTAGAAATAAGCAGTACCTGTTGTGTCTTTGTTTTTTATGTCCTGTGTTTATGATGTTTTTTGTGTACAATCAATTGTTAAATAAATAAATAACAGCAATATGCCCGCAAAACTATTTCAAATAACCCTCAAAACTTTGTCAGACGTAGTGGTAAGACCTTTGTTTAGATAGTTTACATTCTGCCTACCCCATTAGGGATAAAAGGCGTGATTATATGTATGTATATATGCAACGCACAGGCCAAAGAATGTTTCACAGTAAATACTTTATTTTTAAGGTTATGTCTACAGGCGTGATTTTATCTATGTCTGCTAATTTTCCCGCTTGAACAGGTTCTAACATCCTGCCTGTTTATGAGGTCATCATAAACAATACGCCACGAACAATAACATTTAACGCAATAAGTAAACTGCCTCTTCTTCGCGGAATAACTTGTGTTTTGACGGAGTTTAAAGGTTTATTTACTTGACCCTTGGGAATTTGTTTTGAGGTAAACAATTAGCAAGTTGGCGTTTCAATTCAAGTGATTTCCAATAGTTCTACGACGTCATCCAGTTTTTCGAATAGATTTGTAGCCTAAAAATAGAGAAAATACTAAGGCCTGTAATTATAATTAGCTCTTGAGACTGACAGCAAATTTGAGGTCATATCAGTAATGTCATTTCAGTACAAAACGAACTGACAAATCTACACTCAAGATTGCTCTCAATCTAGAGATCGCTTTATAAATACGATCCTAACAGTTTGTAACAGTACGTTACAACCTCATTCGTTCTTTCTCTTTTCTCTCTGGCCACTTATTTGAACCCTATTTCCAAATTACGAATCATTACTAATTTTTTTTATTCCACCGGCACTTCTGGTCTATAGTATTTCCAACTTAGTTTTAGAATAAAGGTAAATCTTCCATGCTGGCCTGGGAGCGAGAGAAAAACATAGAATGTGAAAGCTGCATTTCCTCCCGGGCATGCTGTAAAAACCAGCTAAGGGATCCAAGGGTTTTAGTAAATTATAATTTAGGCGATGGGCTGACAACCTGTCACTACAGCAATATACCTACAAATCTATCTTAAATAACCCTCAAAACTTTGTCAGTCGTGGCGGAACAATCTTTGTTAAGGTTGTTAACACTCTGCCTACCCCATTAGGGATAAAGGCGTGATTATATGTATGTATGTATGTATAAAGGTAAACAAAGTTTCATGTATTTTCATGCAAAATCACATTTCAAAAATAAATGATACGTGTTAGTGTTGTCTCTCTATTCTAATCTGGCAACCCTGGCCTGTTCGGGTTGGGGGTTGCTCTCGCACGGTGATTGGTTCAGTGAGAAAGTTCTTGGATCCACCACGAGGGGGCGCAGCAGGCGCACTTGTGGTGGCAAAATATGGAGGCAGCATTCAATTGGGATTCGGCAGCCAAGACGGATAGTCTATAATATTATTTTCAAATTAGTAAAATCAGAATTTTAGCAGATAAACTTTTGTATATTATTTTATTATATTTAGTTGCTAATAATTGCTGGTAATTTGTCCCTTTTCATGAGCTTATGGCATTTTATGTAATTGCTGAATTATAAGAGTTACTTTATAGTTTTATTGTGATTGTATTTCTTGAGGATTTAATAAAGGATTATATCAAGATATTAATAGTTGTATCTTTCATTAGCAAATCAGTTAAATTACTAATTTTAATTTTTGGGAGAGCGGGCTAGGAAAGCCTCTCGCTTCCCTTCTTTGAAAGGCCACCCTGAGCAGCCGGTATTGAGGTCCTCAGGTCGTCGAGGCCCTTCTCGATGATACCGGTAGCGTCCGCTCCAGTTTGGAGCGCTACCAGGACTTCCGTTAGGATCCTGATCGCCTTTATCAGGATATGGTCCCTTTCAGGGACGGCTGCTCGTGGGCTCTGTTGTCTCGGGGCCCACTGACGCTTCGGAATCTCCCCCTTAGAATTAGCCTGAGGGTGCCGACCGCATTAAGTGGGCCCTTGGGTGGCTCTTTTTCGACCGGAGGAGGTGCCTTTCTGCGGCGTCTCGTCGGCTTCCGCTTACTTTTACTTTTCGCCGGGCCGGAGGGGTCGTTGGCGGCCGCCATGAGAGAACCTGCCGCGTTGATCTCTCCCTACGGTGCCGCTTCCTTCCTCTTCGGTTCGGCGATGGGTTTCGTGGCGGGCGCTGTGCCCGCGCGCTTGTTCCGTACTTCACGGCGCAGTACGGGGCAGGTCATGCTGTTGGCGGGGTGTTCTCCGCCACAGTTTGCGCAGGTTGCGGGGTCTTCTAGGGGGCGTCTTCAGTCCTTTACTGCGTGCTGTTCGCCGCAGCGGACACACGCCAGCGCCCGGTGGCAGTTTTTGCTGCTGTGCCTGAAGAGCTGGCAGCGGTTTCACTGGTTGACGCGTTGCTTCCCGCGCCATCCCTCAATCTTCACGCCGGGCATACAGAGCAACTCTGATAGGTCATATATGCCCGGGGTGAGGTTTGGCGTCCTGGTGAACTGCGCAAAGTAGATGCAGCCTGGGCGACCCTGGCGCGCCTTGATAGGGCGCACAAAGTCGACCTCGTACTCCAGGCTGCGCAACTCCTTTTCGATCTCCTCAATCGGCGCATCAACGGGCAGGCCGCGTATTGCGACCTTTAGCGGACGGCTCGATTGAGGCTGGTAGCAAAACCAGGAGATTCCGGCCTCGGTTCCTTCCAGCGCGGTGAAGTAGCGCTGGTAGGCGCGGAACTCCTGTTCTGTCTTGGACAGAAAACAGAAGCCTTTTCCGTAGGAGCGCGCGTTCGGGAGATGTCCCAGCTGCTCCTTTAAAATCCTGAGGTGATGGGCCCAGTTTGGTAACCGGTCCACCACAATAGGCGGCATCTTCTTGCCCCTGCACAGATTGGTAGGCAGCGGGACGAGCGGTTTCTGCGCCGGAGGCAGTTGACTGGCTTTCGGCGGGCTTGAGCCCGGTGTCGAAAGCGCAGCGGTAGCAGCGTAGTTCGTCGTCGTGACCGGTGACGTCTCCATGTCGGATCCGAGAGACGGCATAGAGAGTCCGGGCGGGGTTTTTCGGGGGGCCGGGAGAGGTGGTTCCCACGGCGGCGGCGATGACGTCGATGACGACGTCGATGGGTAAGCTCGCTTGTCGGCGCGCGGTTCACCGGCACGCAAGGCTGCTGCACTCTCCCTCAGTGAGTCGAGGGCTGCGTGCCTTGCGGCTGCGCGCTGGGCGGCGGTGAGCTCCGTTCTTTGCCGCTGCAGTAGCGGCGGGACGAGCGGTAGCTGCGGAAGGGGCGGCAGCGCGGATAAACGCGGCGGCGGCGGTAGCTTCGGCAGCGGATGCGTGGCTGGGCCAGCTTTTATCGCGGCCGCAATAAGGGCGATGTCGGAAGCAGGGAGTCGCGCCGGCATGGTGATAATTGCGCGCGCGCATGTGTTGTCCTTCTGCTTCCGGGACGGCTTCTTGCCTGACGAGGGCATTGTTAATGCTCAGTGAGCATGGATGATTTAATCTGGGGCCTGGTTCCGCGCGAAGCGTAGCCCAGCCCCCGCCAGCCCCCGGGACGGGCAAAAACTGCCGCACCCCCCCGGTGGTTCCCGCTGGTGGGAGGCCGGGGTTGAGGGTACGAGCAGAAATCACCCGCGACGACCGGGGGTAGGCAGCAGAAAAAGTTTGAGAGGAGTGAGGGTACCTGGAGAACAATCCCGGTGAGGTTTCCCCACACCTTATACAGTCGTCGTGAACACAACGATGCCGCGTTTCTAATACTAACACTGCCATCTGTATTCAGCCACTAGTACTAACGTCCGTAGTGTTGTGGTTCTGGTTGTCCATCTCCTTACATTCCCCCTCTCAGGCTACGAAGACGACCCGACGAGTAGGACAGGATACATGTAAGTTAAACGACGTTTATTGCATAATAATCCACTCCCCCTCTATTCTCTCTCTTGCTTGCTATGTGGGTATGTACTGCTGTATTATTGTAGCAAATAATTTTCAAAGTAGCTATCCAAAGAATTGAATCCAAGTTCACTAATAGAAAGTTCCTTCTGCTTGTTGAACATTGAACAATTACTACGGACGACACCTGGAGTACCACAACCATAGCAAGAGAACTTCGGAGTTGAAGGTGATTGCATCTGAGAAGCTGTTGTAGCGACTGGTTTAACTTGCAGCACTAGGATTGCAGTTTGTCCGTCTTACTTTCATTCATCGTCTCCAATTTTCTGCACTGGTCTACAATGTGTCCTGATATTCTACAGAAGTTGCAACGAAGTCTTTCAGATGTGGCCTTTGACTTTTCGTAATCTCTGTCTTGATATAGTTCTTCTATGCCACGGGCTTTTTCCAACAACTCATCATACGAGTTTATTGAACGGCAAGATATCTTATCCCTTATTCTATCATTCAAGGTATAAAACAGCATGTTCAACTGGTGCTCTTCACTGTGTTCTGGCTCTGGTAACTGAGCAAAAAGCATGCGCTTCCGAGCGATGAACTTGTCTGTGCTCTGCTTCCCTTGTTTGAGATTCACAATCTCTTCATATTTGATTGCATCGATTTCTTAGGAGCAAATGTCTGACGGATGCGTTCTTCAAATTCACTCCATTTCTTGATCTTAGTCTTTACTCCTTGCCACCAAACTGCAGCATCTTCTTTAAGAACTAGAAGAAGGGCAGTCAGCGCATCTACATCTGTTATACCTTCTACCTTTTTTAAAGATATTTATTGCGGCGATAAAAGCTTCCAATGATTCATTTCCCCCTCTGCCATTGAAGGTCGCTGTGCAGGTGGTAAAAGACCCTTTCTTGCTACCTCCAATCGCCTGGAGTAGCTGCTGGAACTGCTCGTCGCTTAACGGCATACTGCTTTTCTTCTTGGCGAAGCTATTTCTTCTGTAAGTTGTAGTGCGACCCGAGCGCGTGACCACGAACTTGGGCTCTCTGTCGTTGGGCGCCAGACTGTAGGTGATGAGACTCCGTAGTCGTTGTTTGAGAAAACAAAGTCCGTAGTAGCTGGGTAACAATACTTTATTCAAACAGCAAGAAAGTACAAAGCCAGGAAGGGTTGAAACGCCAGGGAACAAACAGCGGCGCGTTAAGCAAAATAGGCACGAGCCAGGCGTTCAGGGCAGCCCAAAGCACACTAGCTGGCCATACAGATTATACTATACTTGACTAGGCCCGTATACTTCCACCGACAGGCGTAAAACTACGTGCACTGAGACAGTAAGCGCAGAACAATCCCGTTTTTATTTTTTTGAATGGACCTACTTTACCGTTTGCAAAATACTACAAAGGCACCGGCTAAGGCGGGGAGTTGCTACACGCAATCTACACCTTTAATGAAATGGCAACTGCCTAACGGCGCCCACTAGGGCTCGAACCTCGGCTTATGGCGTTGCCTTGGGGACTCCTTATCGGAGAGAATCTGCCCGGTACGTGCCGGTAAACCCCAAAGTGGGGAGCAAAGGAGGGACCTCCGCGACCCCGCCGGCGGGGTGCGCGGTTGCTGGAAGAGCTTGTGCAGAGTGTGGCTCGACTAATATTGGCAGCATTAAACGCAAGGGTAATTTGGTCATCGCCGTCGGTAAGGACATGCCTAGGTCTTCGTTTGTAACGATTCGCAAGTTGGGAAACGTAGTTAGAGGCGCTAACTACAAGAGGGTTAGGGTGGTGAGGGGCTTTGTCGAAGAAGCGTATGGCCGCTTGCTTCATGAACTCTTTGAGAGACGGAACATCGAGATCGATGTTAATGTCAGAATTGCGGAGGTACCAGGGGGCCCCGGTTGCCCTTCGCAAGAAGCTGTTTTGAGAACAATCCCGGTGAGGTTTCTCTACACCTTGTACAGTCGTCGTGAACACAACGATACCGCGTTTCTAATACTAACACTGCCATCTGTATTCAGCCACTAGTACTAATGTCCGTAGTGTTGTGGTTCTGGTTGTCCATCTCCTTACACTATTTCATTATGTTCTTCTTCTTCTATCGAGTCGACGGCAAGTCAAACCCCATCCCAAATTTCTCTAGCCCAGTAGTCGGCAACTCTCACCGCATCTGCTGTGGCTTGCATCAATTGCTCTCTCGTACAGGTGGTAGGGCACATAGAGCACGATATTAGATGGGCCATGGTTTGTGGGTCAACTCCGCATTTGCACCGAAGGTCGGGGTCACGTGTGAATCCCCACCCGAAGCGGTTATCTTTGCTCCGACCGACTTGAGTTCGGAGCCTATTTAAAGATTTCCAAGTCAGCCTCGCCAGATTGTGTCCAGGCGGGAGATTTTCCGACAGCGGCACAAAGGGCAAAGGCAGATAAGCTTTATCCTTCCATAACCGGCATCTAGCTTGTTGCGGGGCCTCTTCAGTAATTGGACTGACACACTTCATAAAGCTCTTGCGGCTTTTGAGCCTTTGAGGCACAAAACTGTAATTGTGCATCGGATGAAGTGGGTCTGTTTCCAGTTTTGCCCTCTCGGTGGAACTAGATACTGCTCTGCGAACATCTGGAGGCGCTATTCCTGCAAGTGGATACAGCATTTGTACCGGGGTCGGCTTAAGGCAGCCTGTAATAATACGGCACGTTTCATTGAGTGCTGTATTCACTTTCTTGGCATGAGCAGAGCGTTCCCACACGGGACACGCATATTCGCCCGCCGAATAGCAAAGCGCCAGACCAGTTGTCCGAAGAACCGTAGGTGAGGCACCCCATTTAGTAATTGTCAGTTTTCGCAGAAGATTGTTACGAGCACATACCTTCTGCTTGACATTTTCACAGTTCTTCTTAAATGTGAGTGACCTGTCTAGTGTAACACTAAGATATCTCGGGTGGTCGCTGTGGGCAATCGGCACTCCTCGCCACGTGATATCCAGATGACGACGTTCCCGGTTGCGAAGATGGAAGGCGCAAGACTGGGTTTTAAGCGGATTTGGCTTTAAGGCATTTCCTTCGTAGTACACGGATAATGCTTCGAGTGCGACTGAAAGGTTTTTCTCGGCTTCCTCAAAGGTTGCGGTACACGAAGTAAGGGCCAGGTCATCAGCATATAGGAAACGTGACGTGTTAGGGCTTAATGGCTGGTCGTTGGTGTAGATGTTAAAAAGTGTAGGCTCGTGAACACTACCTTGAGGTAGGCCATTTTTTTGGTTACGCCAACGACTCTTATCTGAGCGCAGATGGACCTGAAAGCGCCGATTGCGAAGCATCTCACCCAAAACTTTCACAAAATTGCTATCACCGGTTATTTTACCCACTTTCCATAATAATTTGTTTATGTTGACCGTGTCATAGGCTGCAGAAAGGTCCACAAATACAGCTCCTGTCACCTTACCACTCTCGAACCCATCCTCAATATGCTGGGTAAGCTTAAGGGTCTGATTACAGCATGACTTTCCAGGTCGAAACCCAGCCTGCTCGTGAATCAGTTCGGGATCAATAAGAGGAGTAAGGCGGTTAAGCAGCATCCTTTCCAAAAGTTTGTATGTATGGCACAAGAGTGAAATTGGTCTGTAGTGCTTTGGATCATCTGTGGATTTACCTGGTTTCGGAATTGCTATTACTTTAGACTTTCTCCAGAGGCGTGGAATCCTTACAGATAAGATGCAGGTGTTGAACATCTCCAGCAGCCATGACACAGCAACAGGTCCCAGATTCTTGATCTGCTCTACGGAGATATTGTCGATACCAGAGGCTTTGCCACTCTTTAGCTCCTTGATCGCTTTGATTATGTCTCCTAACACAGTAACAGTTTGCATCCACCGTTCTCGCCGACTGTTGCTAACCTCATGCAGTAGTCTCTCTCCTAACTCCACTGTATTTTCGGAGAAGGGATCTCTGTTATATTGGTCTTCATATTGCTTTAAAAGATTAACAGACTCGTTGGAGAGACCTGGAACATAAGAGGAGCGACAGCCTCTAGGTATATATTTGCAAGACGTGATTGACACTAAAGTTACAAATTGGTCATAGTTTTGTGGAACAGGTGGTATGTTCAGAAGTGCCTCATCGATAGTATCTGCAAACAGCTTCCAGTTAGCTCTGCCGTAGTTAAAGCGGCGTTGGAATGGCACAGATACAGGGCAGACTACGGGCTGGATGGTGCATATAATGGGTCTGTGCTGGGTACGAGGTATTGCCCGGCTGACAATTTTCATGCACCTCGGGCTTATATTGGCGCTTACGTGAATAAGATCTGGGTTGTACCCCTTTTTCCATCGACCGCTATTAAAGGATGGAGGGTCTTTGGGACTGTGGATCAACACCAGATCGTTGGCCTCTGCCCATGCCTCAACTGCGTGACCATCTGCATTAGTGTCTTTGTAGCCCCAACTCGTACTATGGCTGTTGAAGTCGCTGACAACTAACCTTATGGGTTGATCATCAAAGTTGTTTTGGGCCATGAATTGGAACGGAGTGCCGGGGGGCTTATAGACAGATGTTATGGTGCATACACCAGTGTCTCTAGTTATTATTTCCACGTTGTTAGTGGATGAGCATTCAGCTGACTTGACACTTACGCCGGGAACAGCAAACACTGCGCTACCGTGCTTTGGGTGGGCGATTTCGGCGATAAGCGACAGTCCAGGTATGTGGGGCCTAGTTTGACGAACATCTCGATGGGTCTCCTGTACACACATGACATCGCAGCCAGTGGACCGGCACAGATCGGAAAGAATTTCCGCCTTATCCAGGGAGAAACCTTCGATGTTGATCGAGATGACGCGCAAAGCTGGATTCGAAAGCGGGCTGTCATATTGGGTGTTTGGACTTGCCATCGTGGTGAAATAATTAGCCAATCCGCTTGAAGACGTGGCGGATTGTTGCACGGGGTGCGCCGGACGCATTGATACTGTGTTAGTTATGTACGTCACTCGGGGAGGCTTCTTTCGTGCACCCCATTTCATTATGTTTTCATATCTAATAGCTAAAACTTATTTTTCAAACAAGATCTTCGATTAAAAGACGTGAAACTTTATTTACCTTTATTCTAAAACTGAGTTGGAAATACTATAGGACAGTCTAGAACTCGACGAGCCCGCTTGTTTTTTATATTTCTTTTACAATTTCAATGATAAAAGCCAATGGCACAATAAGTTGTATTCATGATTTGTAAGATGCTACACTACAATGCTACATGCTTCCCTTTCCAGGACCTATTAAATTAGCACGGGGTGTAAGGGACAGCGTCCCGCAAACTGATAGGGGTTGCTCAGTCACGACACTGAACAACTTAAGCTAGAAATTTCTTTCACAAAGAAAAAAATATTGCTTTTCCATACAAAATAACCACCTCAATCAGACAATTTGTTTTTTATTTTACCTACAGACATACATACATATAATCACGCCTTTATCCCTAATAGGGTAGGCAGAGCGTAAACGACCTTAACAAATGTTGTTCTGCCGCGTCTGACAATATTTTGAGGGAGATTTGTAGGTATATTGTTGTAGTGACAGGTTGTCAGCCCATCGCCTAAATTGCAATATACAGAAACCCACGGATCCCATAGCTGGTTTTTACAGCATGCCCGGCAGGAAATGCAGCTGGCACAGTCTATGTTTTTTCCTCGCTCCCAGTCCAGCATGGAAGTAATTTATTTTACCTCCTAAAAAAAATTCTTCCGTTAGTTGTTCAGTTTCGTTGAGTGAGCAATCCCTAGCAGTTTGCTATAGTTTAATAGCTTTTATTGATGAGGAATTATCTCGGATCTTTTATATATTTATTATAGTTGGTTTCTTCTTTAAAGTTTGTTGGTAATTTATTGTAATTTTTTTTGACATAACAAATGGGCTGGATGAATGGCAAGTCAACTAGGAGTTTTGCAACATTAGTCTATTTTGACGAAGTGAATATTTTGTGGGGACATCTTTCCGATTTGTGTAAAAAGTTGGATGGTTTTTACAAATTTACATACTTATAATATATAGTGGGTGTAAGGGACAGCGTCCCGCAAACTGATAGGGATTGCTCAATCAACGAAACTGAACTACTTTCACTAGGATTTTTCAGAAGATGAAAAGAATAACTGACCTAGCCATACAAAATAAACAACTCGATCGGACAATTTGCATGGAATATATATTTTTTTTCACTTCCTGAAAATAAATCCTGCTGGGAGTTGTTCAGTTTTGTTGACCGAGCTACCTCTATCAGTTTGCGGGACGCTGTCCCTTACAACCCGGTAATGTTTAGATTTGAAATTTTATGAAATGCGGTTTACAACTATCGGTTATTTTCATGTTTACTAATATACGGTTTTTTTTTGCTGGGTAAATAGGGTAGGCATTTCAACACTTTTACCCCACATGATGCTAACAGGCAGATGATGTCAGCTTAGTCGGATATAATTCAAAGGAAAAGTAACGAGGATCTAAACATTATAATTGAAGTCCTATAGAAATAGAACTGCTATTTTATGAATACCTCTTTAACAATAATACATTAGTACATTTTTTAAAGACATTACACTAAATTACGTGATAATATTATGTGATGATATACGGGGTGTAAGGGACAGCGTCCCGCAAACTGATAGGGGTTGCTCAGTCAACGATACCGAACAACTCCCACCAAAAAATTCTTTTAGGAGATGAAAAAATAATGACATTCCCATACAAAATTACCACCTCGATCAGACAATTTGTATAGAAAAGCAAATTTTTTTTTTGTCTGAGTAACCCCTATCAGTTTGCGCGACGCTGTCCCTTACATCCCGTATGTCGAGTCTGAGTATTCATGAGAGATCATTATATTTCTATTAGATGTAAGAACAAAACGAGAAAATGATGAATGAATAAGTCTAGTTGACTGTTTTTGCCATTTGTCACCTCTGCTTTTTTTACAATCGTGACGCAGATAATTTACAATAATACAGTGTATGTTGAACCTGGTAAAAAATGTATATAAAAAAGCTGTCGTTAACTCAAACTGGTCGTTAAGGTGATTGGTTCTCCCGGCAAATGGTAAGATAAGATAGATCTTTATTGTTAACTGTGTTGTTAGATGGTACAATAAGGAACAATGGTATCAACAGTTCGCCATTTTCAGGCATTTACAATAATAAGCATAGTAATATAATTAACACACAACTCTGGACTTAAAGCTAAATATTATGAATTAAGAACAGGCAAAAAAGTTAATTAAGCTGTAAAATCCCTTTTCAAAAAGCCATTTTTTACCTTCAAGCATTTTAATTGATACAGGTATGTGGTTGAAAAATTTGAAACCCATAGCTAATGTGATTTTATACAGTATATTACTTGTCGCTGATATTGTGCATATGTTATAACTATAATAGGATCGCAAATTATTTCTAAAACTTTTATCTATATGTGAAAAATATGCTGCTGCACTCGGCCTCTTATATAATGTCCGAAAAACTGAAGTAATGCTATTCAAATCAAATCCCGCCAATAACTCTGTGTGGTAGTAATTTAACTATTGTATCGAAATTTAAATATCTAGGTCACATTTTAACAGACACCTTAAGTGACAACGAAGATCTGGAAAGACAAAGACGTGCTCTAGTTGCAAGAAGCAATATGTTGGGCAGGCGGTTTGCACACTGCTCTGACCAAGTCAAGATCACTCTTTTTAAGTCTTTTTTTTTTTTTTTATATTTGATAGGCAATCATTTGTCCGCCATCTCACGTGATGGTAAGTGATGATGTAGACTATGATGGAGCATGATTGCCTAGAAAATGCCTGTTCACTATCGCCTTGAAAAGGCCCAGGTTATAACGTTCCGGAAATAGATCCGCAGGCAGGGAGTTCCACACTTTGGCCGTTCGCATTAAAAATGTAGAAGCGTACCGCTTTGTGCGAAAACTTGGAATGTCGACAACATAAGGGTGGAATCCCAACCGGCGTCTCGTACCCCGGAGATGGAATGGGGAGGGGGCTATCAGGTCATGAAGCGATGCTGCACATTCTCCGAAATGTATCCTGTAGAATACAGACAAGCAAGCTACTTTGCGACGATGTTCGAGGCTCTGCAGCTTTTCTTCTACCAGTGACGGGTCGGCGATGAGCCTCTTGGCGCGTTTTTCAATAGAATCCAAGGTTGCCAGTTGGTATTTGGCAGATCCGTCCCAAAGGTGGCAGCAATACTCCATACACGATCGGACTTGAGCTTGGTAGAGCTGTAGTAGCTGTCCCGGTGTGAAGTATCGCCTAACCTTTGAGAGAATACCAAGTTTTTTGGCTGCAGTCGAAGCCAAGGATTCTATATATCGTCCAAAGTTCAGGTCCGACGTAAGACTCATACCAAGAAGTTCGAGGTGATCGGAAATTGGAACGGATACATTTCGGAAAGTGGGAGTTAGATTGAAGGGACTCAATTTGGTCGAGAATAGACAGGCCTGTGTCTTAGATGCATTAAACTTCACCAGGTTGGCATCACCCCATTCGGAGATTGCCTTAAGTGTAAATTTAAATGATCTACTACGGACTCTCTACAAGACTGAATAGCTTCCTTGCTGGACTTTGCACGGGACAAATATCTACCGACAACCGTACTGTCGTCTGCATACCCAAAGGTGTCGGGTGTCAGCATATCGTTGATATGCAGCAGAAATAGAGTTGCGGAAAGTACAGATCCTTGAGGGACCCCGGCATCAATTGCCTGATGAACAGAGGAGCGGCCTTCTAAGACCACCCGTATCGATCGTTCTCTCAAGAAATCTGTGATCCAGTTGCAAAGTCCATCAGGGAGCCCATAAGCGGGAAGCTTGTTAATAAGGCTGCCATGCCAGACCCTGTCAAATGCCTTAGAGATATCCAGAGACACAGCGAGAGCTTCACCGTGTCTCTCGATAGCCTCGCTCCATAAGTGGGTGGCATGCACCAGGAGGTCACCCGTCGACCGCCCACGGCGGAAGCCATACTGTTGGTCGCTGAGGAGATCATTATCCTCCAGGTAAGCCAGGAGCCGGTTATTGAGCACACGCTCCATACTCTTACAGAGTATAGAGGTTACCGATATAGGTCTATAATTGGCAGGGTCCGAACGGCTGCCCTTTTTGGGCACAGGTTGCACGTTTGCAAGCTTCCACGACTGGGGGACTACACCAGTCTCCAGTGAGAGTCGGAACAGACGCGTCAATATCGGAGACAACTCTGGCGCACAGTTACGTAGGACTATTGCAGGGATTCCATCTGGTCCACTTGCTTTATTCACGTCAAGGTTTCGCAGGGTTTTTAGTACCTCTTTTTGGTAACTGCGAATGGCTGACATAGTACAACCAACATGAGGTAAGCTGGGTGGAACTCTAGCTGCAGTGTCAAGTCGTGAATTTTCAGCAAAAAGGGAAGCAAAGAGGTTTGCTTTTTCTTCTGCAGTGTGAGCAAGTGAGCCGTCAGTTTTCTGCAAAGGCGGTAAAGTGGGTTGACAAAAATTTGTTTCAACTGCCTTGGCAAGGGACCAAAATGCCTTACTACCAGATGGATAGGATGCAAGTTTGGCGCCTAATCTGCCGATGTGGTGAAAATGTGCCCTACGTAATTCCCTTTTGCAAAACTTGGAGGACCTATTGTAGCTTTCCTTCAGATCCCGAGTATTCGAAGCTTTGCGCAGTCGAGCATCAGCCCAAGCTTGATAAGCCGTCTGCTTTAGCGCTTCTGCACGGCGGCAGTCGGCATTATACCAGGGGCGAGCTTTGCTACCCGTGGGAACGTCCGAGTACGGTATGAAATACTCCATACCCTGACGCAAAACTTCAGTAATAGCATCTGCGGAGCTCGACGATTCTCCTGAAGAAAAACAGACTTTCCAAGGGTACGATGCAAAAAAGTGTCGCGATACAAGTCAGCAGATTGGGATGAACCCAATCTGCTGACTTGTATCGCCACACCCGTCTCATACCACAAGGGCCCTGATTAGGTGGTGAGTATACAGATACAGATTTTACCAGACAGTGGTCAGAAGAGCCCAAGGGAGCCACGACTGACACTGAGCAACGGTCCGGATCAGTAGTCAGCAGAAGGTCTAAGCAGTTCACTGTATGAGACTCTATATCAGGAACTCTAGTTGCACAGCTTACAAGCTGGGAGAGATTCAGCGATAACGCAAATTTTCGCGCCTCTTGCCCAGCATGATCGGTCTTCTGGTATGGGAATAACCACTCTTTATGGTGGGCATTAAAATCCCCCAGAATGACTAGCTGTGCCGACGGGTATCTCTGCAGAGCTTCATCAGCAGCCTCACTAAGAAGGTTAAATAACTTGGTCGTCTCCGAATCTCCACTATGTGATCGATATACGCAAGCATATACAATTTGAGCCAATCCAGTATCGACCAGTACCCATAAAACGGAAAAACTAGGAGCTTCAAGGTTTTTGAGACGCTTGACGCAGATATCATCGCGAGCGTACAGACAGACTCCAGCATTAGATAAGAATCTATGTTCCAAAGAATAGCCGGGATAGCTGTGGTACGCCGCGTTAGCTGGAGATCTGATCTGCGTCTCAGTAAGGAACAGCAGGTGTGGCTTTTCGGTCTCAAGATGGTGATGGACAGAGACGAGATTTGAGTGCAGACCTCGAATATTTGTGAGGTGCACTTTAAGAGGGAGGACGTGCAACCGCTGTTTAACGTTTTTCCGTTTTCTTACTTTCATTTTTCTATTTTTGTGGTGTGGGGAAAAGTGAATAGGCAGGAGGAAGGCAGTTGTATGAGGTACCGCGCTGCATTAAGCCAGGAAATGGAATCGATTACGATCACACGCGATTATAGCTGGCTTGGAGACTGCGGGGACGCCCGAACCCCCCCGGGGAATGCCACCTGGTCCTCCCATCCGGTCGCCAACCGGCAAGGTGGAGCCTCCCGGGATTTTTCGTTGGGTGACGGGGCAGCCTTTCACGGGTGGCTTTCCCGCTACTTGGGCCCCCAACTTCCCACGGTCGGCCAGCGGTGCACCGTGCTTCGGATCCCGCTAGCTTCCAGAACCAACTACTCGTTGTCAAAGCAATCGATCATTCCGATCACTGCTACTGCCGCGGTACTACTGTACAGACCCAACCCCCATTATGGCTACTCCTAACTGCATACCGGAACACGGAAAACCGCTTGGCGACATGATTTAGTTAAGAGGGTAGTAACCAGCCACGGCCGAAGCCTACCACCGGAGAAAGTACTATCCATTTAGCACTACCCAGGGGTCACGTGTAGGGTATCTAGAGTCATGAAGCCTATGATAGGCTTCGCCTACGGACGCGGACAGTATTAACCCCCAAGTCCTACTGCCAGGCGTTCTACACCAGCCAGCTATGGAGTAACTTCACGAAGCGTATTTTTAATACTCTTCGTGTACAATATAATAACTCATTCAGAGTGATGCTCGGGCTACCCTGGCGGTGTAGCGCGTCTGGTATGTATGCCGATAATAATGTCGAGGATATTTATGTACTGCTGAGAAAAAAAACACTGTTCATTCCATAAAAGATTAATGTCCTCAGCCAATAATATTGTAAAGGTTGTGTACGAGATAATATCCCTAAAAGACAAAGAATTCTGTTCTATAAAATAACTGTAACATTATTATGATTATGACTATGAAAAATTCACTTAATGTATAGATACAATACGATTATAATTTATTATTTAATGATACCTAATTAATTATAATTACCAAAATTTGACATATTTTACAATGTAAAATTATAATTTTATATGGGTCTTTTTGTATACTGTACAAAATGTGTGCCTGAAATAAACAATATTTAATTTAATTTAATTTAATTTAAATTTAATGTTTTAATAAAATTTTCATGGTTAATCATAATAAATAAACAAATTTCTAAAATATAAATGTATGTCAGTGTGAGGAAATTGTTATTAATAAAAATTGATTTTAGAGAATCTGTGAATTGCATTTTGTAAATTTATCTTAAACACCTTTTTTGCATAATAAATGTTGTCTGAACATTGACAGAATTTCCCCAAAAAACAACTCCATAAGTAAGCCGGGGGGATAATCAAAGCCATTATACGCGTTTTTAGCTATATCGGTGGATGTCACATTAGCTAGAATTGAAAAGGCATAGCAACTACTAGCTATTCTTTTATTGATATTTTCAATATGTGCTTTCCAATTTAGATGGGTGTCAATAGTTACACCTAGGAAATTGATCTCACTTACTTCATGGATTTGTTCACCCCGGCTCACAGCATGCAAATCGTAATGTTGTGTTTTATAGTTTCTAAATTGTATAATTTTAGTTTTATCCAGGTTTACTTTAAAGTTAACTGATTCTAAACAGACAACAGTCTCCACAGTTTTATTAATTTCTTGTATATGGACACTTCCTTGGGGCACGCCTAATATAACATTTTCATAACTTGATTGAATAGTATCAATTGTCTTTGTATCCTTATTGTATGTGTCAATAACTGTCGCTTGAACCCGGTTACTAAGGTAAGACTCAATAAATTTCAACACATTTCCACGAATACCTATATTGTCTAATTGTATCAGTAGAATGTTATGTCATACACAATCAAAGACCATCGATAAATCTAGATATATTCCAATACATGTACTTTTATTATTAATTGCAGTCCATACTTTTCCATGGTTGTTTCCAAGAGCTTCTTTTAGAGCTTTCTTTTCTTCAGGAAATTATCCGTATTATGATTATTTAAAATCGAAACATAGCGTTTTAAAATTCGACTCGTAATTTTTATGGAATTAGCATTTTTGTGTGCTATTCGCTCATTTTTGATGCGGCGTAACCGATACGCTGTAGCGCGCGCTGATTTGAACACTATTCTAAGGCGTTACGGGCGATGGTTGGATGTTGGGCCACAGAATATATAGGTTGGGCGATTGGATGTTGGCATATCCTGAAATCTACCTGCTCATCTGCCGGCAGGATACAACTATTTTTTTTTTATTAAGGTCATCCCACTGCTTTGCACACCTTAAGTCCCGTTTTTATTATGCAAGTATCTTGTGTATTAGTTGCATAAAACAAACGTAGTAAACAGACTTCGGAATAAATAATACGATCACACAAGCAGTAGCAGGCTCCGTAAGTTGCTGCCTAAGCTTTATACCCTTCCACCAGGTTCAAATAAAGTATAATCAAGCAAGCTTACTGTAAGAGATTTCTTTACAGAGATAAATTATCTATTGTTAAGAGTTTGCCGGAGTAGTGAAATCCCATACAAACGTAGTTTCACTTTTATTCCTAAACAGTAAAACCAAACTTAACCAAACTCCAAACACATGACCAAATGCATCATGGCTGTTTCTAATTAGGTTTAGTTCGAAAATATTAAATAAACAAAATAAGACCGAAAATACGATTTTGTGTGAAATAGCCTAAAATTTAATTTGCTGTCTGATTTTGTAATTGGTTAGTATTTCCAAACCAAACCTAACTAGAAGCATGTATATTATACAGGCATTTAGTCATGTGTACAGAGTTTGGTTGAGTTTGATTTTACCGTTTAGGAATATAAGCGAAACTACGTTTGAATAGGATTTCGCTACTCTGGCAGACCTTTAAGTATTTAGTTTATACGTGAGCTCTATTCGTGTTTATTTACTATTTTCTTTAAAATATTTGCTTACGACTGAAATTAAATAAACACACAGCTTGCTGTGTTATATTCGTGTGTGAATACGAATGGATTTTGGTGAGCTCACTTTAATGCCGACTTTGTCTTGATGCCCTAGATATATTATTTATTATTATAGCTATCCTATTAGATTCCACTGCTGGGCAAAGGTCTCCCCGCGGTCTTCTATTCATCACGGTCTAATGCAACCTTAGTCCAGTCTTTCAGATGGGTGTCAAGATCGTAACGCCATCTTTTTCGGGATCTACCTCTTCGTCGAAAACCGCTTTGAGGTACCCTATTTTCCGTGACGATCTTGGCCCATCGATCTTGGGGCATCCAACAAATATGCTCAGCCCCTAGATATGAGTATAATGCATGAAAAAACTTAACTTTTAATAACAAGTATGCAACATGTAACTATAACTAGTGATATTAGTCCTCCCACCGATTTTCGGTGATGGCGGCCAATCTCCCGGAGATGGGCCAACTGCGCAGGACTTCTTTTTAGTGCCCAAGTTTTTGCGCTACACACAGGTGCACTATCTGTTCCTTCAATCTCTTATTCTGATGGGACAGATTGACTGACACGACCTGAGAGAATTCAGGCGCAGGACCGACTATTTACATGCCGACGGCATGGATCATCTTACTTTTCGGACAATCAGGTGATCAGCCTGCAATGTCCTAACCAAACTAGAAACAACAACACAAAGTCATTGTCCCCCGCCGGGAATCGAACCCGGGACCTCCGGGTCGAGAGCCCATGGCTCAAACCGCTAGACCACGGAGGCAGTTATACTAGTGATATTAGTGGTACGATGGAATAACGAGTATAGATCATGTATCGATGATTTTATGACAACATCACTGTTCGCACGTTGCCGAGATCAAGGGTTCAGCTGTTTATAATATTTATAATGTTCCAATTCATGGAACCTGCAGTAACTATATCGTAGAAAATGTAACTATACTTAAAACACATTGACTCATAGAACGGATAATTTTAAAATTACCTTATAGTGCTATCTAAAACTCTTAAATGATCGAAGTATGAAAAAATTTAGGTATATACAACGTGTAACAGAAAAGGTATATGCATCGAGAAAGGTGTGAATCTACCCATGGAACTGAACAACTTCAACTTAAAGAGCATCAAAACACATCAGGTCGAAAAACGAAAAAAAAAGTTTTACCTTCCATACGAAATGCATCTGTTGTTAGCGTATTTAGTATAGGAAGTATTTTTTTTATTTCGATCTATGTTCCTAAGGGAAAGTTGTTCAGTTTAATGGGCACCCTTTATGTAACACGTTGTATAGGTAAATACTATATATATATATACATATATAAAATAATATTGGATTCGTATTCAAACCTAAAAAAAGCTTGCTTTTTTTATTAAGATCATCAAATTAATTTAATAAAATAAAGAACGCGTTCATGTTTTTTCTATGAAAATAAGTGTATGTTTTCAAAAAGTGTATGTTTTCAACGACTTGAAATTTGGGCTGAATTACAAAGATAGATTTATCGATGAAAAATATTTATTACATACTGAACTGGGAGAAAAGGCAGAAAAGTTATATTTTCAGTTATAATGTAAAACAAGTAAAGGGACGGGATATAAAAAGATCCAAAATTTTGTGGGAATGCCATTACTTTTATAGCTTCTTAATGAATCACGAGGTTACCTATTGCAAATAAAAGTCTTCAAAATTTGTCGTTTACTCTTTGAATCACTATTTTTCGGGTAAAATTCAATTTGATGTGACCTTATTACACGAATGAGTGAATCCTCGGTAAATAAGCTTTACATAAGTAAACGAATTCAAGATTGCATGATCTGATGTAGATTGTATTAGTCACTGGGGTTTTCTATGAAACTGTGGTATCTGTAAATTTACTACTTGATGTCATTTTTAATTAATCTGCAAATATTTTGACGATTTGCTCTACGGAAGGTAGATCGGAACACAAAAGAACTTTCTTCATTAAATCCATCATCTAATCGCCAATATTGAATTTTATTTCCAATATCTTATGTTTTATGCCCATGATATTTCTTGTACAAAGTTGTTTCATCTGTCGTGAAGACTTTGATAAATATTATGCACGTTGACTTATATACCATCTAAAAGTTTTCAAGGTAGAGAAAGGTGGCTCAAAAGTTTCACTAATATTTAATCTTTATTTGAAAAGACGAAAACATTAAACGCAAATAACATACCTAAGTAGCATAAATATTCTGATAAGTAACTTAATTTTATTTATAAGTTTCTACACCTAATCGTAAATTAGTACATATATACATTTACTTTACCTCTAAAGGGATAGGGTCAAGCGAATGATGATACATTTACTTCATCTCTAATGGGATAGGCAAAGCGTAAACGACCTAATTGTAAACTAAAATGTATTCTTTTCTATCTAGGCGTTTGCCAAAAAATCAACATCATTCGCTTGTGGTAGTTTATCTTTAGTTTATAATATTTAGTTATCCGGAAATGGATGACACTGGAGCATGCTTACATAAATAGCTTATCGACCTCTCGCCTTGAATATTACTCCGAAAATTCCGTTAAAATGCTACATCTCTGGCATTTATGACTTGTGAATTGATGCGTTATCTTGTGATATTTTTTGCAATAATCTGCTACATCAACACAATAGTTAGACGATCTTTAAAAATAGATTTGACAAACAAGGAATTCTAGAATGTCTACAGTTTGATGCTAATGCTAAAATTACTAGTATTTTTAAATCAATAGATGGGCTTAAATTGTCAACTATTTGAGTATTATGTCGTATGGGCCAGGACTCATTGAGCTCAAAACTTCTCAAAGTAATCCACCCAATTTAAAGACAATAGATGATAAAACGAACTCCACGAGTGAAGTTCTTGTTGTAAGAAATTTCTTTGTAGAAATAAGCAGTGCCTGTTGTGTCTAAATTCCTTATGTTATTGTTCTGTGGATGGTTATGTGTACAATAAACTGTTAAATAAATAAGTTCTTTAGATAGTGTATGAGTCATTTAAGTAATTAACTGGCCACGGTAAAATGTAGCTCTTCCTTGGATAGTACTTATCATCCTACCAAGATTTACCAAAATCTGTTTATCCGTTTAAGAGTGCAAGAGTAACAGATAGACAGACAGATATAGTTTATTTTGCATTAACAATCATAAATATTAACCATTAAAAGTCATATCTATTGAATTGAGTAACTTATGGAAATCGTAACGCCACCGTTTTTATCACTGACCTTTGTACTATTACAACAGTGATTTTGTTTTAGTTCTCTAACATGATAACTTAATTTTGGTTTTAATTGTTACAATAGATAACAATAAGATGAATATTGCATCGTGAACTGTAGATAATAATTCATTCATAATGAGATAATAAATCGTACCACTATGTATGTAGATACTGCGGTTGTATATACAAGTTATACTATAATACATACATAGATATAATCACGCCCCAAATCCCTGATAGGCAGAGCTTAAATAACCTAAATAAAGGTCATTCTGCCACGTCGGTGTCTACAAATAAATGCGTAATTTTAGTTTTTAGTGACTGTTTGCTATTTTAGAAGGGATTTTTACTAGCTATAAATAATTTTACTTCATAGTTCTTACAATAAAATATTTCTTAATTATTTAATTTACGAAACATAAATGAAAGCGCGGAAATATAGTAAAAATGTAACAAATTAACGAAATACCTATAACTTTGTATTCTTCTTTTTCTTCTTAGCGAATGGATTCTCGAGTCGGATGACCCGATGAGCCCTGGTGACAGAGTTTTTAAACCGCCTAGTAGCACAGCTAATAGACCTCTGACATGGTTTGAGTAACGACCACTATCAAAGACAGCGACCGGGACCGACGGCTTAACGTGCCCTCCGAAGCACGGAATCTTTTTTTCATTTCGGACAATCAAGTGATTTAGCCTGCAATGTCCTAACCAAACTGGGAAAAACCTCACAAAGTGATAAATTGACAAATATCAAATTTGTGTTTCCCCTCTAGGAATCGAACCCTGGACCTCCAGATCGTAATCCCATGGCTCTACCCACTAGACCACGGAGGCAGTTTGTATTGGTAATGTTGTAATTCTATATTTAATTTGTCCAGAACGTTAAGTTTAAAAAATACAAACGCAACTACATCCGTTGTAGTTTTTATACTTTTCATATTAAGAACGCAATTATTCACATAATTACTATTATCGATGAAAGTAAGTACAATGGCATTGTTAGTAATAAAAAACACGTTACTGCTAATAACACAATTGTGGAGATAAAGTAAGTACTGTACATAATTTATGATCTATTAGAGGTACAAGAAACTTAAAGTAAATGGCTTAGGTTCGTAATAATGAAGCGATTTCAAACTTCAGAGCAATATTAAGTATGGATTTGACAAGCCAGTTCGTACTGAAATGTCATTTTTGATACGAACTAAAACTCGCTGTAACTCATGAGTGATGATTATAAATACGGCCCTTAGTAAGGTAGATAGAAAACATTCCTTTAATGATATAGGATGGCATTCTACATACGTTTACTTTTTTCCGAAGAACTATCAAATTAATGTGTGATTACAGAAAAAAATGAGGTTTTCACTTCTTATGCTCTGAAAGTGCTATTTTGTGCAGGCTGTAGATTACACAGAATTGAATTTGTGCACAAGGGCAAAGACGTATTTAAACATAAATGCAAATCATCTCTTCTAAGGCAAAGAAAATTAAGTCATACAGCCAAACATAATAAGAAGTTCATATATAGAACTTGTTATTAATTTTATAATATTTACTTTAAATTGTTTACCTTTTGTGCTTTATGATATAAAATGTTATTAAAATTTCAATTCCAGTACGATAATTAATTTTATTTATTTAAAAAGTTAAATAGTATAAATGAATTGTTTAGTTTATTTAATTATTTTCCTCACAATTGAAGTGAAGAGCAGAGTTTATAACACGTGCACAAAACATTATTGTCCTCGAGTAATATCAGTCTTCGCTCTGCGGGCTCGTGCAGCTAAAAATCTCGGACAGAAATGACTTGTTTTGTGTACTTGTAGTAAAATTTACCATCAATTGTATAAAAATAATAATTAAGGTTTAGGTCGCTATCAATAAATATGACTTTGATATTACGATATATTATTTAATGTCTAGGTATATTACTATGTTTAATCGATAAAATTATATTACGTATTGGAATACAAATAACACTGCAGTTATGCAAATTAAAATAAACATGAGATTCTCGCTTTCCTATGTCAAAAGGCTATCTATGTATAAGACATAAATAAATAAATACAAATATAAGTCGTTTACACTTTCAAAGATCTTGAACCCTATATCAATGGTGAAATTCTCGTATGTAAAGTAATGGCAATAGCTGGTTTACAACGTTCAAACGTTTAGAACATACATACATAAAATGACGCCTTTATCCCTAATGGGGTAGGAAGAGCGTAAACGACCCAAACAAAGGCCGCTCCGCCACGTCTGATAAAATTTTAAGGGTTACATAAGATCAATTTGTAGGTATATTGCTGTAGTGATAGATTGTCAGCCTATTGCCTAAATTACAATATACTTAAACCCTCGGATCCCTTAGCTAGTTTTAACAACATGCCCTGGATGAAACGCAGCTGGCTCATTCTATGTTTTTCTCTCGCTCCCAGACCAGCATGGAATAACGTTTAGTATGTACAGTGAATTAGGGCATATCATAAGTCGAAACCATGCAAACCTTTTTTCCAGTTGTTTAAAGGTTGCCTTGCAAGTATGGTCTGTTTAGATGCACTGTGCTAAACATTTGAACAATGTGAACTAGCCTCAATAGTAAATGAAGAAGCTTGTGTTTCTAATAGAACAATAGTTAAACAAGAATAATCGATCAAAAAGAAAAGATTAAGGCCAAGTCGTACCAGGAAGTCAAGGAGAAGGCAGAGTGCAGGGAGAGTTGGCGTTCACTTAATGTAGTCAACGACAAGACACACACATTTTGCTACGTACAAAAATAGAGCAAACCTAAAAAAAGAAAAAAATAAGATTTACAATAAAACATTAACTAATTAAAAGAATGTGTGTGCCGCAGTATAAAAATAAAAGAGCTTTTAAGATAGATTTGTAGGTATATTGCTGTAGTGACAGGTTGTCAGCCCATCACCTAAACCCTCGGATCCTTGAGCTGGTTTTTACAGTTTTCCCGGGAGGAAATGCACATGGTACATTCTATGTTTTTCTATCTCTCCCAGTCCAGCATGGAAGTAAATACAATAAACCATTAAGTAATTAAAATAATGTATGTGCTGCAGTATCGACAGTAAAAGAGGTCAGTCCAAGTTTAAGTCCTTTTGAGCAAAACAAATACATACAATACAATCACGTCTTTATCCACAATGGGGTAGGCAAAACGTAAACGACGTATACAATGGTCGTTCCGCCATGTCTGACAAAAATTTGAGGGTTATTTAAGGTTGATTTGTAGGTATATTGCTGTAGTGACAGGTTGTTAGCCCACCGCCTAAATTGCAATATACTGCAACCCGCGGATCCCTAAGTCCCCTAAGGTTAAATGCCCTGGAGGAACAGCAGCTGGTACATTCAATATTTTTCTCTCGCTCCCAGTCCAGCATGGAAGAAAACACAGATTTTTTTATTACATATAGATAGAGAGTATCCCTTAGATATATATATATATATGAGGTCAAGCAAAAACGTAAAACAATTATTTATAGGATGGGCAAACACTTTTAATTTATACTATTTTTAGACTGCGTTATAGCATTTAAAGTATTACTTAAACTTGTCATTACAATGTCTGCTGCCAGTATTAACAATTAATTAACACCTCCGACCTGCGTAAATCTTAGCAATAACATTGCTTCTTAGTCACAATTGTCTCGCAAAAATAACCCGATAGTTGCCTAACAGTCATAATACTAGTAAGTATAAGTAAGTACCTTCATCTCACGTATTTCACGGGGTCGGCTTCCTAATCTAGGGGATTGAACGAGGGTACTGAATTTTACACAGAGCGACTGCCGTCTGACCTCCGCAACCCAGAAGGGAAATCAGACCCAATCCTAGATTAGGTCAGAGTTTTCAAGCCGCCAATGCTTAGCACTGGCCTCTGATAGAGCTTAACGACTAATATCTACGGTATTAAACGATATTACCCGGGACCAACGGCTTAAAGTGCCTTCCGAAGCACGGAAAAATCATCGAATAAACGTACATATGAAATTCGAAAACCGAAAAAAACATTGGTACGTGGTGGGATTCGAACCACGACCTCCTGCTCAGGAGGCAGCGGCCCTATCCACTACACCATCGGGCTCTCTATAAGTAAGTACCTTATAGGTAAAAAAATAAAAAATAAATTAGACAACAAAAATTGCTGTACGCATACAAATAAAATCACACTTGTATAACATACTTAGCTGGCTATCTACGCATGTACTTATACTTAGCTTAATCAAAAACATTACGTCAAGTTTTCATGGACATGGTATGGTTTTTTTTTTATTGCTGTAGTCACGTGGACTATGTCCTAAATGTAATACACTGAAACTTTCAGGCCCCTTTACCAACTTTTATACACCTGGACCTGGACAGTTCTACTTTACTCTTACAGTATGCCTGAGTAAAAAGCAGATTGGCAAGCGAAGCAATGAGAAAGCTAATTTATACTTGCGATTGTTGGCACCTGATGAAACCCCATTGTTATGTTAGTTCGTACTTATTTCACCATTTTTTTACATACTTTTTAATAATAAAATAAAATGAGAAAGCTGCCTGCCTGTAACCTAAATATATCTGTAAGTCATACATACATACATACATATAATCACGCCTTTATCCCTAATGGGGTAGGCAGAGCGTAAACGACCCAAAGGTCGTTCCGCCACGTTTGACAAAGTTTTCAGGGTTATTTAAGATAGATTTCTAGGTATATTGCTGTAGTGACAGGTTGTCAGCCCATCGCCTAAATTACAATACACTGTAACCCTCGAATCCCTTAGCTGGTTTTTACAGCATGCCCGGGACGAAAAGCAGCTGGCACATTCTATGTTTTTCTCTCACTTCCGGGCCAGCATGGAAGTATCTGTTAGTCGGCTTTTAGAAAACCACGATGTGGGATGTTACTATTCTTCTCCGGTACACTACTGACATAAAAGTACTAGATCATGGTATCATAGAGTTGTTGTTCACTAAACATAATCATAATGTTGTACGTCTTGTTTTTAATATTGATCATTATGCTACGGAAATTTTCGTACCGTGCGTAGATTTGAGGTTAACTATAGATTAGCTTTTGCTTAATTATAGCAAAAAGAAATAGTTATTTATGTTGTGTGCGTAAATTATAATGAAGTTCACTGTAGGTGTCGTTTGATTATAGGTGGGAGGTAATCTTCATGCGTTTACTTCCATGCTGGACTGGGAGTGAGAGAAAAACATAGAATGTGCCATATGCATTTCCTCCCAAGCATGCTGTAAAAACCAGCTAAGGGATCCGAGGGTTTCAGTATATTTCAATTTAGATGATAGGCTGACCAACCTGTCACTACAGCAATATACGCAAGTCTATCTTAAATAATCCTCAAACTTTGTCAGATGTGTCGGAACGACCTTTGTTTAGGTCGTTAACGCTCTGCCTACCCCACTAGGGATAAAGGTTCGATTATATGTAAGTATGGTAATCTACAAGGTGTAGGTAAGGTAAGATATTTTCAATTGAGATACTTGTTCGTTCAAAGTTAAAGTCACATCGACACTTTGAGAGTGTACATACATACATACATACATGCATACAATCACGCCTTTATCCCTAACGGGTTAGGCAGAGCGTAAACGACCCAAACAAAGGTCGTTCCGCCACGTCTGACAAAGTTTTGA
Organism: Scrobipalpa costella; assembly: GCA_949820665.1. Classification (NCBI taxonomy): domain Eukaryota; kingdom Metazoa; phylum Arthropoda; class Insecta; order Lepidoptera; family Gelechiidae; genus Scrobipalpa; species Scrobipalpa costella. Next base: position 26,529,727 of record OX463296.1, on the reverse strand, counting down.
GGGTTATTTAAGATAGATTTGTAAGTATATTGCTGTAGTGACAGGTTGTCAGCCCATCGCCTAAATTACAATATACTGAAACCCTCGGATCCCTTAGCTGGTTTTTACAGCATACCCGGGAGGAAATGCAGCTGGCACATTCTATGTTTTTCTCTCGCTCCCAGGCCAGCATGGAAGAAGAGAGTGTAGAGATGTAATTTTTATTCTTTCTTACATATATAAGATAAGAAGTAGGCAGAGCCTAAACAAAGGTCGCTCCGCTATGTACCAGGCCACTCAGAAAGTATTGCGATAAATAGTTTTTATATATGGCAGACTGGCCGGTTAGAATCTTTTAGGAAAATATGATTACTTGTAAGTAAAAATATGTGTGTTCCATTTTCAAAATTTCCCTACACATTTTTTGCGAGCCAATTCAAAGTATCGTGTCTTACTGAAAAATGGATCTGCGCCGGGAACATTTTAGAGCTATGATTTTTTACGATTTCAAGTGTCGCCTGAAATCGGACGAATCGTTCGATAGACTTCAAATGGCATTTATGGATGAAAGCCCTTCCAAGGCAACCGTGTATCGTTGGTATAACGAATTTAGGCGCGGTCGACCAACCTTAGGGGATGAAGAAAGAAGCGGTCGCCCTTTGACGGCTATTACGGAAGAAAACGTGCTAGCAGTGAAAAATTTAATCCAAGATAATAGGCGAATTACATATCAGGAGATTCAGCACATATTAAAGATTGGATCGGGAAGCGTTCACAAGATTCTACACGGGCATCTTCGCGTGAGGAGGATAGTATCGCGCTGGGTGCCGCACTACCTCGGCACCGCTCGGCTCGGTGCCGCTCAGAAGCAGGCCCGGGTGGAATGGTGCCGTGATATGCTGAACAAATTTGAAGCAGGCTCGTCTCGGCGTGTTTACGACATCGTAACAGGTGATGAGTCCTGGATTTATCAATGCGATCCAGAAACCAAGCGCCAGTCGACAGTTTGGGTGTTTCAAAATGAACCAACGCCTACCAAAGTGAAGCGATCTCGAAGCGGGGGGAAGATTTTGATCGCCAGCTTTTTTAATTTGACTGGCCACTTGGCCTCAATTCCCTTACGAGATCAAAGAAGCATTAACGCCGAATGGTATACTACCAAATGTTTACCAGAAGTTTTTTCTGTTGTGAGCAACAAGCGACCAAACACAGGGCTCCGCGGACTACTGCTCCACCACGACAATGCGCCTGCACACACCGCGCTCAAAACGAGGGACTTCCTGGACAGCACACCAGTCAAACTCCTGGGTCACCCTCCTTACAGCCCTGATCTAGCACCGTGTGACTTCTTTTTATTTCCAAAAATAAAAAAACAGCTCAAGGGGATACAATTTTCGTCACCGGAAGATGCGCTGGCTGCGTTCGAGCAGGCTGTAAACGAGGTGTCTACGGCGGACTGTAAAAAGTGTTTTGAAAACTGGTTCAGACGCATGAATCTTTGTATAGAGGCTGGTGGAGAGTACTTTGAAAAGATTTAATAAAAATATATGTACCTGTAGAACAATTTTTTTTAGTGTCGCAAAACTTTCTGAGTGTCCCACGTATGACATATTTCCGAGGGCCACTTAAGATAGATTTGCAGGAATATTGCTGTAGTGAAAGGTTGTTAGCCCATCGCCTCAATTACAATATACAGAAACCCTCGGATCCCTTAGCTGGTTTCTACAGCAAGCCCGGAGGAAATGCAGCTGGCACATTCTATGTTTTTCTGTTGCTCCCAGTCCAGTATGAAAGATTTAGAGATTTGCATTCTTCTACTATCTGATCTATTTTATACGGCCTTTAAGTTTTTTTTTTTTTGAAATATTATTTCATATTGTTTTTAATTTTATTCTTCTTAACTATACTCTAAGGTGATATTTTTATTTCATTTTGTGATTATCAATGAAGGGCGTATTTGTTTTGGTAGCCAGCAGTAGGAAATTTGTCCTCTTCGACATAAGCTGAGGTTTATCTTATTATGATCCCTGTTCACGAAAATGATGTTTTTCCACTAGTTTGATTCAATAATGTATATTTGTGACCCTCGTTTTTTTTTGCACATTGTAAACCAAAGGAAAGCGAGCCGAAACTACCTTAATTCCTTGAAAATATATACGCCAGTGGAACTCCAACCTTCGTACAAAATACATTTTAAGTTTAATGTGGATCGTTTATAAGCCAATTATTTTGTCTTCCCTCCTTTGCTTGGTATTGAATTTTCTCCATTTAAAATAGAGTTTATTTTCTATAATTAGCGTACATAATGGCTCTGCACCTTTTCTTCAACGCAAAATTAATGTTCTTAAAAGGTTTCACTATAGTCAGACAAGTGGACGCACATCTTTAATGTTTTCCGGCTTTATATAACTACAGACGGATATTAGAACCACCAAAATATTGATAACTCATGGACCAGAAACGCGATAGTGAGGCCAGAGGTCTTCATTTGTACTTGTTTTGTCTTTATTTATTATATTCTTATCGTGCTTTGATTAGCAACGCCAGGGGCCTGATTACATACATACATACATAAATCACGCCTTTATCCCTTACGGGGTAGGCAGAGCGTTTAACGCCACGTAAAAGGCGCTTTCGCCACGTCTGACAAAAATTAAGGACAACTTTAGATTTTTTGATTCACAATACTTATGTAATTAATACTTTATTGTAATTCTTCCATGCTTGGGAGTGAGAGAAAAACATAGAATGTGCAAGCTGCATTCCCCCCGGGCATGCTGTAAAAACCAAGAGCCAAGAGTTTCAGTATATTGTAATTTAGGCGATATGCTGACAACCTGTCACTACAGCAATAAACCTACAAATCTATCTCAAATAACCCTCAAACTTTGTCAGACGTAGCGGAACAACCCTTGTTTAGGTCGCCTACCCCATTAGGGACAAAAGCGTGATACATATGTATGTATGTATGTAATAATTTGTATTTAATAACCTGCCTATTACCTGTCTGCTTAAGATAGTATCTAAAATAATCTGTCATATACTCGTAAGTACTATCCGAACCTTAAGATACAAAGTTCGTTGATCGCTCGGTCGTCACAAAGTTAGAAACCATGGTCATAGTAATTAATACAAATAAACATAAACACCATAACTCTACCTCAATCTTACCCAATGTCATCGAGAGTCAAACATTGTTTATCATACATACATGTAATCGCGCCTTTATCCCTTACGGGGTAGGCAGAGCGTAAACGACCTAAACAAAGGTCGTTCCGCCACGACTGACAATGTTTTGAGGGTTATTTAGGAAGATTTGTAGGAATATTGCTGTAGTGACAGGATGTCAGCCCATCGCCTACAATGCAATGTACTAAAACCTACCCTTAGCTGGTTTTTACAGTATGCTCGGGAGGAAATGCAGCTGGCGCATTCTATGTTTTTTTCCGTTCCAGCATGAAAGTAACATGGTATCTCGGATATGGGAATAAAGTAATAATAAATTAATAAAAATTGTTTATTGCAGGCGCACGACCCATAGTTAAAAATATATATAAAAAAAATAACATATATATATATATAAAAAAAAAAATGCATGAAAGTAACATGGTATCTCGGATATGGGAATAAAGTAATGGTTACCTTTGAATCAATATTCGAGTCTTCTTCGCCTAATGCAGTGTCTAGGGCCGTTAATACGGTATTAAATATATACGTAGGTACATTACATATTAAAAAATAAATTGTTAGTATTCTTATTATGAAAACATTACATATCTTTTATAGAGCTCATTTAAGTCCAAAGTTTATTAGATCGTATCTGAATTTAGTTTTATCATTATTACCTATTTTTAGTTAGGTTATTGAATGATGGAAACAAGTTTGATATCCACATTTATTTTTAATTTTGGCTTCACAGAATACCAGCGCTGCAGGTAGCTTCTCCTTCTTGCACATATGCTGAGTAGAGACCATTTTTGTTTACATTACACAATAGAATTTCTAATTTAGGAGAAGTTTAATGTTGTAATCTGTTATTGTGTAGTGAAGCAATATAAAATTATTTTATTTTCTTATTTTTTCTTCTTCTTCTTTTCCGGCTTTTTTTTCTCCTCTTTGCCCAGTCTTTAGCATCTGCTGGTGTAAAAACTGTTCGCATATATCCACGGCATCGCATACATTCGGAAATATATACTTTTACGACTTCAATATTGCCAGCGCTTCTTTGAATCCAGTGACAAATTAATTACTGACCATAATTAATATTGGGTATTGAGCAAGATTTTTCAAAAATCTTGTCATAAATAGGAAAAAAATAACTACTCTGAAAACCAAATCCCGTTTCGTGGTTAGAAGAAACTACGTATATAAGAGTATTGTGTTTTTTTTTATACTAAATAAGCATTGATTAATAAAGCAGATAAACTTTCGACATTTGGACATGAACCTTACTATTATACTTACTCATCAGACAAAATAACATAATACTATTTTATTACTATTAAATTACCATAATTTACCAGTTTGTTTTGTTAATCTGTCCATGAGATCGACTGGCGGTATCATACCGAATCGTGCGCAACTCCATGACGTCAAAAATATAGATTAACTATTATAAAACTTGTTAAACAAGACTTGATTGGTTTATAGAATAAAAATATTTTTATGAATCGTCTACTTATAGATGATCCTTTGCGTCAAAAACCTTTAGTAATACTTTATTTCGAGTTTTACCTCAATCGATTGAAATAGGATACTACAAAGCTATTTTCGAATACCTTGTTTTATAATTTTAGAATTCTTAAATCGGTCCGTGTGGACCAATCCATGACACTGAGAGGCTTTTCCCAAAACATTGGTCAAAACATGAAAAAACAAATATCCCTCCCATACAAAATAATGGTGTCAGCTGCACAATACGATTTTTATGAGAAATCAGTTAAAAGACTTCCATGCTGGACTGGGAGCGAGAGTAATGCCACATTGAATGTGCCAGCTAAATTTCGTACCGGACATGCTGTAAAAACCGGCTAAGGGTTCCGAGGGTTTTAGTATATTGCAATTTAGGCGATGGGCTGTCAACCAGTCACTACAGCAATATACCTACAAATCTATCTTAAATAACCCCTAAAACTTTTGTTAGACGTGGCGGAACGACCTTTCTTTAGGTCGTTTACGATCTGCCTACCCCATTAGGGATAAAGGTATGATAATATGTATGTATGTATGTTAATTTTATTAACCCATGTTGCTTCGATTGCCATCTTTTTTTACTCCTTGTATGCTGTCTTGTGGACGTGGGTTCGTCATTCATAAGTTTCAAACTAAACGAACCTCGAAACATATTTTGTTTGACAATTTGTGGATTATGACAAAAACAACATTGTTTTGAGCAAAGTCCAATGTTAGAGGTTTGACGCAATCTCACACAGGTATTAAATTATAAACGTTAGAAATAACTGAAAAGAAACAACAGATGTGTACCAAACCACTACAAAGGTAGGTCAAGGTGCCAAGCAGGTAGGTAACTGCCTCCGTGGTCTAGTGGTTAGTGCAATGTACTCCCGATTGGAGGTCCTGGGTTCGATTCCCAGGGGGGAAACACAAAGTTGATATTTGAGAATTTATCACTTTGTGAATTTTTCCCCAGTTTGGTTAGAACATTGCAGGCTGAATCACCTGATTGTCCGATAATAAAAAGATTTCGTGCTTCGGAGGGCACGTTAGGCCGTCGGACCCGGTCGCTGTATTTGATAGTGGTCATTACTCAAACCATGTCAGAGGCCTTATAGTTGTGCTACTAGGCGGTTTAAAAACTCTGACACCAGGGTTCATCGGGTCGATAGACTCGATACCCACTCGACAGAAGAAGGTAGGTATCCATAAGCGAGGACCGAAATAAGAAAATCAAATAATCGCTTCGGGCAGGAATACTCGCACGTATGAGTTATGTACCTAGGTACTTCGAGATCACGAAAAAAAACACGATCACACTCTAAACCCCAACTAGGATTCCTTGTATCGGGGAGCCATTTACGTTAGGCTGGGCTAATTTCAGAATTTTGTTTGACAAGACCACTTGAAACTTTCGGAAGAGTACGTAGATTAAAGGAAAAATACATACATACATACATATACTCACGCCTCCATCCCTAATGGGGTAGGCAGAGCGCAAACGACCCAAACAAAGGTCGTTCCGCCACGTCTGACAAAGTTCTGAGGGTTATTTAAGTTAGATTTTTACGTATATTGCTGTTAGTGACAGGTTGTCAGCCCATCGCCTAAATTGCAATATACTGAAACCCTCGGATCCCTTAGCTGATTTTTACAGCATGCCCGGGAGGATATGCAGCTGGCATATTCTATGTTTTTCTCTCGCTTCCCAGTCCAGCATGGAAGAAAAACATTTTACACACGATAAATCCAAAAACAAAGCACCCGTACTACTTTTAGCCAGCTACTTTACCAGCGGTTTTATTTTGAAAAACAACGACCTACTTTCCGTTATTTTTACATCTGGTTTGCTATTAAGATTTGAAAATTTTATTGGTTTATATGATTTAACAGACCTTGTATTTAGGCGTAAATTAATTACAGCAAGTTTAGACCTGTTTAAGAGATAAAACTAATTGAATTTTGAGATGCTGTCTGGAGCAAAATTACTATATTAAGTAATTTGCTTAAAAACTTACTATAATAAAAACTTTTCAATAATAATACACCCGGGCCCAACATAGACACTAAATTATAATATATATGTAAAAAAAAAAAAATTAAAGTGACAACTTTTTTTTTGTTTTTACTGAGATAGATATTTTTAGATGGCTCTCTACCAGCCATCTAAGAATATCTATCTGAAGTAAAATCGAAAAAAAAGTTATCACTTTAATTAAGTTTTATTTTTTCTTTTGTTATTATACTGGCTCAAGATCTATATATTTAAAAAATCTAATTATATATTTAAAATCTACATGAGAAACCACAACTTTTCATATCTCTTGGGTAAGTATAGTATATTACGCAACTCATTCGTGCCTCGCATAAACCTGTAGGGGTTTTCAGCGGAACGTCTCATCTTTAACTATGTAAAATATGTTATTTTTATTTTAAATAATTTAAAAATAAAAAAAAGTGAATTCGATTAAAAATATATTTCTAAACATCACCAGCCTACCCTCATGGACATACACATGAACTACCACAAAGAACACCCAAACTCAGAAACAGACATTTAAATTCATCATTCGAATGTCTGCCCCGGCCGGGAATCGAACCCGGGACCCATTGCCTAGGCTGTTCAGGCCGTCAAAACAGCATTTTTTTTCTACTGCTGTTCTCTTATGTATGAACATAAGTTACGGTGACCATATCCTCATGCAGTCTTATTCACATTAAGTGCAAAATAAAAGTTCGAGCAAATTGTCAGGATGATTAAGACCCGTATTTATAATCAGCTCTCAAGATTGACAACGGGTTCAAGTTCGTATCAGAAATGTAATTTCAGTACAAAATCCATACTTAAAATCGCTGTCAATCTTGAGATCGCTTTATGAATACGAGCCTAAAAGTGTGGAATTACATTTACCGGTCCAAACTGTGCCCGTCGTATTGCATTTCAATTTATTATTTGTCACATTTATAGATCCTTTTTAAAAATGATACCAGGCGATTGTCATGGAGCCTTAGATCAAATATAGAGTTATATATCCTACAATAAGTTTGATTTGTCAAATAGCGAATGACATACAAGAAGGCGATAACTATGTGCAAAAAGGTCGTAAAGTGGTTTACTTAACATCAATATAGACCTTCCTGCTTATAGAATAAAGTTCGATTTGTCAAATAGCGACTGACGTAAAAACAAGGCATATGCCTTGATTTTTGGTGGCCATTTTTCAAGTGACGTTTGTGTATCTATAAAGCTATATTTGATCTAAGCATATAGTTGTAAATTGGCACGTGATTTAACCGCAACTGACTAGCCAAAGCGATTAAACACAAGTGGGGTCTGTGGGGTCAAACCTAGGTTCGAAGCCTTAATGCTTATAGCTTCATTGTACTAGCCTAGTTATTAGAATTAACTCAGACTTTTTGATTAATTGCTTATTTACACTGAAGATTGACATTATTACAGAATACAACGCATAAATGCAGGTTTTGAAAACAGTCACAGATATTTTACTATAGTTATTTAATATACCTACAAATCTATCTAAAATAACCCTCAAAACTTTGTCACGTGGCGAACCGACCTTTATTGAGGTCGTTTAAGCTCTGCCTACCCCATTTTGGGTAATGGCGTGATAATATGAATGTATGTAGTTATTTATCATCATAGGTAAGGTTATATACCACAGGTAACTCTTTATTGCACAAAGAAACACATACAATAGAAGTAAAAAGGAACAAACGTGACAAAACAATATAGGCAGCCTTATTGCTAAAGCAGCAATTTCTATCAGGCAACCTTAGGATATAGAAATTGAACAAGCACAAAGCCGGCTAGTGCATGTTACTACATATAATACTTAGACAATATTTACACACCTTTACTGGGATGCGAAGACAGAACCTTAACTTATACGGGGTGTAAGGGACAGCGTCCCACAAAGTGATAGGTGTTGCTCAGTCAACGAAACTGAACAACTATCAGCAGAATTATTTTTCAGAATGTGAAGAAAAAAAATATGTTCCTAACAAATTGCCTGATCGAAGTGGTATTTTTTATGGGAATATATATATTTCTTCCATGCTGGACTGGAAGCGACAGAAAAACATAGAATGCGCCAGCTGCATTTCCTCCCGGGCATGCTGTAAAAGCCAGCTACGGAATTCGAGGGCATCAGTGTATTGCAATTTAGGCGATGAGCTGACAACCTGTCACTATAGCGATACACATTTCAGTCTAAACTAGCCCTCAAAACTTGTCAGACGTGGCGGAACGACCTTTTCTTTAGGTCGTTTACGCTCTGCCTACCCCATTCGGGATAAAGGCGTGATTATATGTATGTATGGAATATATATATTTTCATTTCCTGAAAGAAAGGCCTGGTGATAGTTGTTCAGTTTCGTTGACTGAGCAACCCCTATCAGTTTGCGGAACGATGTCCCTTACATCCGATATAATAATAAAACAAACGCCAAGCTTGAAAAAGAGGGAATTTCAAAAATTATTTATTACGTATTGGTGTAAATTCTCCCATGCTGACCTGGGAGCGAGAAAAAAAACATAGGATGTGCCAGCTGCATTTCCTCCCGGGCATGCTGTAAGCACCAGCTAAAGGATCTGAAGGTTTCAATATAATGTAATTTAGATGATGGGCTGACTACCTGTCACTACAGCAATATACCTACAAATCTATGTAAAATAACCCTCAAAACTTTGTCAGACGTGGTGGGACGACCTTTGTTTAGGTCGGTAGTGCGCTGCCTACACAATTAGAGATAAAGGTGTGATTATATGTAGATATTAGTGTAAGTATGGTTTGTCTCCACTCCAGCCTTAAGTTACAATGAAGAAATCCCGAAGCGAATATTTATAGGAAACAACAAATATTTAAAAAATGCAATATCAAAGATCGTCATCGCCCTATAGCTTTCCTGCTTTCTTGCTCTTTACCGAACTATGCGGACATTGACACCTACACGTACTTTCCCAGAGGACAATCATCTCTTTACAGTGACTTACACTCTCGACTTACAGCATTCCTACCAACGTCATAATGTAGTTATTTATGAGAATACAATGTGATGACGCGTGAGACTGGTGTTAAAAGGTTGTACGGAAAATATCACAAACATACATAAATTATAATCCCGCCTTTATCCCTGGGGTAGGCAGACCGTAAAGGACCTAAACAAAGGTCGTTCCGCCACGTCTGATAAAGTTTCGCGGGTTATTAAAAATAGATTTATAGGTATATTGCTGTAGTGACAGCTTGTCAGCCCATCGACTACATTAAAATATACTGAAACCCTCGGATCCCTTACCTGGTTTTCAGCATGCCCGGTAGGAAATGCAGCTCACACATTCTATGATTTTCTCTTGCTTGGACAGCATGGAAGTAACATAAGCTTTAGGTAGGAACCTTTTGAATGACGCATGGACGAAGTTTTGCTGTAAAAGAAAGCACTCTGTTTCTAGAGCCGATATAGTTATAGATACCCAAACCAAGCATATACCTTGTTTTCATGTCAGTCGCTATTTGACAAATCAAACTTTATTTTATAAGCAGTATGGTCCATAATGAAACTTTAAGTAAACCACCTTACGAACTTTTTGCATTTAGTTGACGTGGTGCCACGATTTGAGTTTGATTCTGTATAGGACCATGGATTTTGTTTTATTTTTATTTAAAAGGTACAATTATAGATAACACATTAAGAATTACTTAAATTATCTTAATAATATAGATCATTATAAATATGAAATCCAATTAAAATTGCACACAACATTCACAAAAATTAGTTAACAATCAATAATAATTAATATAAATTAAATCCAGAGTAAAATTAGAAATCAAATTAAATATAAATTTACATGCATTAAAATTTACATTATAAGCTAGAAATTAAAAACAGTCAGCATACTATGAAATATGTAGTTTTAGACTGTACAGTGAAGTTTTAAAATTAAATTGACTAGAATGGAAAATCTGGAATCAATAACTGTATTTTGAACTAAGCTCTGTGCCCTTAAATAAACGTTATAATGATGAATGTAGTTAAAGCGCAAAAATTGGAAGGATCATAGCAAGTGTGCCGTGTGGTGCCGGGTTAGCATAACATCACCCCATAACTTCCAGTGGGTGTCGTAACAAGCGACTAAGGGATAAATCCAGAGAATGGGCAGCAGCGTTCCCTGTGAATGGAAAACTTGTACTGCGCTCACCAACCCGCCTGCCAAGCGTGGTGAGTATGGCATTTAAACCTCCAATTTTGAGAAGGCCCATGTCCAGCAGTGGACTGTTATGGCTGATGTTGATGATAGCAAGTGGATTATGGAAGGATAACGATGTGAGCTCTGCCTACTCCTCCGAAAAAGAGACGCGATATTGAGTTATGTATTATATAATCTAAAATTTTAAAAAGTATGGGTAGGTATTTATTAATTAAGGTAATTTTGTAAACACAAATATTTGAATGATACACAAATACTTTAATAATACATTAAACTAAGTCCAAAACTTTTCATTAGAAATAACATGACCATAATTGACACTGCCTCCGTGGTCTAGTGGCTAGTGCCATGGACTCCCGATCCGGAGGTCCTGGGTTCGATTCCCAGGGGGGAAACACAAAGTTGATATTTGAGAATTTATCACTTTGTGTATTTTTCCCCAGTTTGGTTAGGACATTGCAGGCTGAATCACCTGATTGTCCGAAAAGAAAAAAAGATTTCGTGCTTCGGAGGGCACGTTAAGCCGTCGGTCCCGGTCGCTGTTTTTGATAGTGGTCGTTACTCAAACCATGTCAGAGGCCTGATAGTTGTGCTACTAGGCGGTTTAAAAACTCTGACACCAGGGTTCATCGGGTCGATAGACTCGATACCCACTCGAAAGAAGAAGAAGACCGTAATTATATACACATAAAACAAATAAATTTCGCGCAAATTGCAAAGCCTTCAAAAGATTCCAACTCATGGCAAACTAGAATCTAGTATTTAAAATGATTTTATAACTAATTATTTTTCCGAAACAGGTCTTCAACTCAACAGTCTCATATTTTTAAATTATAATTCTCGTGTTCATATACCGTCAAAATAACACAATTAATACACCATTAAAAAAATCACACATATTCAATTAAGTGATATTAACAAACTTTACTATTCTGGAATTATAAAATTACATATTTGGAAATAGATTCGTTTCACATTTTAACCAAAGGAGGTAAATCTAGAAATAACACTAAAACGGAAATAAATTATCGATTTTGACCCATGGCAAAAAAAAAACACTGTTTATACCGGGTGTAAGGGACCCGCGTCCCGCAAACTGACAGTGGTTGCTTGCTCAGTCAACGACACTGAACAACTTCCACCAGAAAATTATTACAGAAAGTAAAAATATAAAAAATAGTAATTGGCTTTTCCATACAAATTGTCTGATCGAGGTGGACATTTTTTATGAAAAAGCCAATATGCTTTTTCACTTCCTGAAAGAATTTCCTGGTGGAAGTTGTTCAGTGTCGTTAACAGCGAAATGAGGATTGGGCTTTTCACCGTTTTTAGAATTCCGTCCATACTTTTAAAGAATGTTATTAGAACCCCATTACTAAACTTCCAATTTGATCTTCCCCGTTATAATACCGCGTTATAATGTCGTGTCAAATCCATTCTTAATATCGATCTCAACTTTGAGATTGATTTATACATACGAGCCTATGCTCTCTCTTTCTCTTTTCATTTAACTTTATTTTTTTAGTTTTTTAATATTTGTTACCGCTGTACCTATTTAGGTACGTGTATTTTTTTAGGTATGTGTATTTTTAAATTTATACACCGACCTTTATTCTCTGTTGGGATATATCTATTTTCAGCAAAAGGTAGTAGTCAAAGCTTTTTAATATTTATTACCGCTGTACCTAATTAGCTCTAAGTCTTTGATCAGTGAGATAATTCTAGGGTCAATTTTGTTCTACTACCTTTTTTACCTATTTAGGTACAGCGGTAATAAATATTAAAAAGCTTTGTCATTTTGTACTGAAATTACATTTCTGATACAAACTCAACCTCGCTGTCAATCTTGAGAGCTGATACGGGACTAAGTCTTTGATCAGTGAGATAATTCTAGGGTCAATTTTGTTCTACTACCTTTTGCTGAAAATAGATGTCTCCCAACAGAGAATAAAGGTCGGTATATAAATTTAAAAATACTACATAGTATAAAACAAAGTCACTTTCTCTGTCCCTATATCCCTATGTATGCTTAGATCTTTAAAACTACGCAACGGATTTTGTTGCGGTTTCTTTTAATGGATAGAATGATTCAAGAGAAAGGTTTATATTATGTATAATACATGCATAATATAGTAGAGAAACACTGATGATTTCCGTGCGAAGCCGGGGCGGGTCGCTAGTTCTAATATAAATCCTTGCGAGTCTGACTCGCACTTTGCCAACTATATTTTATTTGTTAGCCATCAAGTTTTATCTCATAAAATAAAATATTATATTGAATTTTGATATCATATTTCTATTTTTCTACTTTTAATATTCAATTAGCCTGTATTAGCCCCATTCTTATAGTGTAATGACCTTAGGTTTGTTTGTAAATAATAGGAAAGTTCCGTTGAATGTTATATTCGGATGTATATTTGCATTTGAATCACGTATTTTTATTTTTAGGAAGTAGGTAAGAATTATAATAGGTATTTTAATTGCGAAACTAGCGGACATCAAACTATTTTTGGACTAGAGGGCTCGACTCGTAAGTATTTAATAGAAAATAATATTTTTTTCTCTAAGAGCCGTATTAATAAACATCACTTGAGACTGACAGCTAGTTTGAGTTAGTATACGAAATGGCATTTCAGTACAATATGACCTATCAAATCCATAATTAATATTTCACAACCTTGAGATAGTTTTATAAATACGAGCCTAAGCTTTCTATTGAATTTTTATTATCTCTAGCATGTAAGCTCATGAAACTTTCAGCAATGGAAAAACATTTCAGCCCCCAGTTCATAATTCTGTAACTGAAATATCGAATCTTTTTCCATGCTGAGAGAGAAAACATAGAGTGTGCCACCTTCATCTCCTCCCAAGCATTTTTTTTAAACCAGCTAAGGGATCCGCGGGTTTCAGTATATTGCAATTTAGGTGATGGACTGACAACCGGTCACTACAGAAATAAGTAGGTATATTTCTGTAGTGACAGGTTGTCAGCCCATCGCCTTAATTACAATAACCTATCGTAGGTCGTTTACGCTCTGCCTATCTCATTAGAGGTAAGGGCGTGATTATAAGTAGATATGTATGTAGTAAATGAAGTTCTACATTGGCGTCGATTCTCGCGACATAATCCTAATTCTAATTCTTAACTAGCGCTGTCACTTTCTTAAGTTTGACATAAGAATAGGATAGCAAGTAAACACATGACTTTGACATTTCTTATTTGACGTAAGACGCTTTAAATAAGAACTGAGCATAGAGCATGCTTCCTTACTTTACGTCAAATAAGCAGTCTTATGTCAGATTAGGAATGTTCAAGTCATGTGTTTGTTTGCTATCCTATTCTTATGTCAAACTTAACCTTTTCACCGCCACGGTCAGGTAAAGCCGACAACCCACGACTTGCCACCAGCGCCACGGCCGGCTACAGCCGACAAAATGTAGTTAAAAAGTTTATGTTAATAAACCAGAATTTTAAAACTGTAGCTTTTTATTTTTTCGCATATTGCATTTTTTGTACTTTCTACTCTGATTTATAAACTTTTGCGCTTAGATAATTATTCGTTTTGTAGTATAAAATAAGAAAATACTGATTACGTTTTGAACCTGCAGAAGTACAATTCGCACACGCCACAGTCGGCCCTACACGACTGGAAGTGTTGTTCCTCGCTAGTTCAAATATGTAACATCGATGAATGAATGAATAAATAAATAAATGAATTGAATGAATGAATTTATTTATTTGCTTGCAAACACGGTATAATAAATAGGTGACATATACAGCACACAACATGCGTTATGCGCCAGCAACTGGCATGCAAATTTCTGTCCTATAATTTAAATTTGAGATGAAAACAGTTAAGACTAATTGATGCATGAAACAACAAAAACAAAAGAATATAATTAACATCACTTAAAATAATAGAATTATAATTTCGTCACAAAAAATGTCAAAGAAAATATTTATAATATTTAAAAAATCAACAATATAACAATTAAAAATATGTAAGATGTCAATTCAAAATATAAAAGTCATTTTATTTCAACCATTAATTTAACAAATTCGACAATGGTATAAAAAGAGTTTTCAGTGCATATTTTAAATAAGGAAGTGTTAAATTTACTGTAAGGCAAGTTTTTAATGCTGTTTGGCAAATAATTATAGAGCTTAATCGACATGTTGTACGAGTTATTTGCAAAACAAGTGGTTGTATGTAGACAGATAGCCAGACGATTTGGATATCGCGTTGCAAATGAAAAAGTCCTTTGATCAAAAAGGTATAAATTTTGTTTTACAAATATACATATTTCAAAGATATACATAGCATGCAATGTCAGGAGATTCAGCTTTTTAAAATAAGGTCTACAGGAGTCCATAGGTCCAATACTACACATGGCTCTCATATATTTCTTTTGTATGATAAATACACTATCAGCTTTAACTGAGCCACCCCACACAATGAGTCCATATCTCAGCGCAGAGCACACATAACCATGGTATGCCAAAAGTGCGGTTTTTAGAGAACTATTTTTTTTAAGGCGATGTAAAGCATATACAAAACTATTAATTTTCGTACAGACATTATCCACGCGTCCCTTCCAATTTAATTGTGAATCGATAGTGATTCCTAGAATTTTTTCCGTATACGACTCTGTAATGGGATTATTTTGATAAGCTAGAGATAGCGCCAACGACCTACCATTTTTATTGTGAAATTGTATGATTGTTGTTTTAGTTAAATTTGCATAAAGATTATTGCAGTCCATCCATCCAATAATCTTACTTATTGTCTCAATAATTTCATCATTGTAGTCACATTTTGGATTCTTTGGTATAATAACCGATACGTCATCAGCAAACAGAATACATTTATGATAAGTAACCATTGGGAGATCGTTTATATAAATAATAAAAAATAGTGGCCCGAGAATACTACCTTGCGGCACACCCACATTGTTCTCCTGAAACTCCGATTTGTAGTCAATATATTCTGAATTCATATGGAAGTCTTTTACTAACACACATTGTTGACAACCACTTAAATAACTTTCGATTAACTTGTTGGCTAAGCCCCGAATCCCATATAGATCGAGTTTAGCCAAAAGTGTTTTGTGACATACAAAATCAAAGGCACTGCTCATGTCAAATAAGACGGTCGTCACTGGAATTCTCTTGTCCATACACATTGAAACAGCTTTTATAAGTGAAAAGCAATCCTGAGCAGTGGATTTTCCTTTTTGGAATCCATATTGTTCGGGTTTGATCACATTGTATTTATTTCAAAATGAAATTAACCTGGTATACATTACAATTTCAAATATTTTTGAAAGTATAGGGATAAGCGTTATAGGGCGGTAATTTTTTATTATTTCATGTTCTTCTTTTTTAAACAACGGTTTAACTACAGATATCTTAAGGTCATGGGAAAAAGTCCATTAGACAGGGATAAATTAACTGAAGTGTCAAAAATAGATTAAATTCTCTTGCACAACATTTAATTATTTTTGTACTTATTTCATCGTAGCCAGTACTGTTTGAATTATTAAGAGAGTAGATTATTTTAGTTATTTCATTATCGTCAGTGGGTAGTAAAAATATACTGTGGTAATATTTTTTTTATAAGTCTAAAATTAGTATTATTAGTTTTGTGCGGTTTATTCGTTAAGTTGATAAAATAATTTTTGAATTCAGATGCTATATTTGTAGGATTTGTTATTTGTTTATTATTTACAGTAAGTGTTCGATTTTAGGTTTTGTATATGCGTTTTCTTTACTATCGATTAGGTGGCTTTACATTTGTTTTTAGCATTACGTATATATTTGTCATTATTTACGTCTGCAATATCTATACGGATTATACTATGTGTATATTGGTCAAGTCTGTCATAACAATAACGTTTTCTTATTATTCTAATGTATAATGAAAATATTTCCAACATCGATTTGCAGAAATATGCTAAGAATTAGTATTTTTTTCATTGTTTGATTGAGTATCGACAAACCGTTTTCGCCGACTCGTGCACAGCGATAATTGCTGGACCATTGATAGTTCGTCGTTTTAATGAATATTCAACATCATCTCCCTAGCCTTATCCCGTATCTCACGGGGTCGGCTTCCTAATCTAGGGGATTGAACGAGGGTGCAGGTTTTTACACAGAGCGACTGCCATCTGACCTCCGCAACCCAGAAGGGAAACCAGACCCAATCCTAGATTAGGTCAGAGTTTTTTCAAGCCGCCAATGCTTAGCACTGGCCTCTGATATGGCTTAATGACTAATATCTACGGTATTAAACGATATTAACCGGGACCAACGGCTTAACGTGCCTTCCGAAGCACGGAAAAAGCACCGAGTAAACGTACATATGAAATTCGAAAACCACATTGGTACGTGGTGGGATACGAACCACGATTAATGAATATTCAACATAAGTAAAATAATAAAAAGGAAAGGAAATGAATGAATAAAAAAGTCGCAATGAAATATTAAAATAGGTATCAGAATAAATCCTTTGATGTACTTAAGTTGAAGAATTTCATTTTCATATTTTTTATAGATGTTCTATATTACATCCTTATTTGTCCTAACGGTTTGAGAAAACTGAAATGCCACCGACGCCACAGGCGTCTATAGCCGACAACGCGCTGTATACAGACGCGTAATAGAGATGAACCAGTGCTAATTCGAAAACTGAACTAAAGATAAACTTATTGAATATTCCAAGTGTTTTTTACTATACCACCACTACTACCACTATGATATATTATTGTTTTGACCTATATGAAAGAATTACTGAAAATTAGGAAACAAAATAATGGTTTTAGATTAATTAAAACTTGGTTTAAAAAGTTAAGATTTACTATCGATATGAACTGTTGGATATCTCCATTTTATTGAGTATTTCTTTACCTAGAAATTGGTGTGGCGCTAGTTGCAACTTTTTACCTGTATTGCTTGGCGGCGAAAAGGTTAAGAAAGTGACAACGCTATTTAAGAATTAGAATTAGGATTATGTCGCGAGAATCGACGCCATTGTATCATGCTCTTGAAATGTGCGCGCCGCGCCGCGCCTTGTCAATTCCAGGTATAAATTGACCCCTGGACACGTATTTAAAAAGCAATATCAGGATTGAGAGCAATATTAAGTATGCATTTGACAGGTCGTTTTGTACTGAAATTACATTTCTTGATACGAACTCAAACACGCTGTCACTCTTGAGAGCTAATTATTAATACGGGCCCTAGTTAGCTGTCGACAGTAATCTAGTACCACAGAATATATAATAGTACTACATACAGAATGGCCATTCACTTCCCCTCCTTTTAGATTCCCAAGTGATGAGAGACGGTAAGTAACTTCATACAAAATATGCAACCTAACCTATTCTACCGATTCAGTTACAGTGAACTACTTTAAAACGTTGGTTTATTTAAGAACCTGATTAATCAAGTGATGATTATGACCGGTATAACAAAATTTGTCAACCCTTATAACACGCACACAAACACATGCCAAGTGCAACATGCCGTCTATCGACGTATGACCAAAATTACAATGTAGTTAGGAGTGTCTGCGCTGTGCTAGTACTCTGGCAACAGTGATATTTTTTCTTCAAAATAGCATATTTTCTGATTATTGTATTGTAGAACGTAACCATAAAATCCGGGGACACCCCTTAAAAAATATTGACTTTCAATAACTTCAATACAATTTTCTACGGATTGGACTTAGCATATCTACAAAATCGTACCACAAAGGTGTTATATTTGAGGTTTAAACAATTCACAGTCTTATGTACTCGTAAGTTAGATCATAGTATTTAACGTGATTCCTAATGAAAAAGGGTTTTTTTGAGAGCTTATTTCTCCCAGAAATCATTGGCAAATACTAAAAACATAAACATCTCAGAAATAAGTTTATGACCTGCAATTGCAACATATAAAAATATTCAAGTTCGTTAATAAGTAAGCTAAAAAAACTGGAAGTAAAGCTGTTTTTATCAGTAAATTCGATATTACTTCTAAATTATTAGGATCGCTTTCACGGTTCCTTCGGGAATCTCAAATCGCTACATAGCTGTTTTTAATCCGATTTTTGTGGAATTAGCTTTTTTATGCGTTTATCGCACATCGTTGACGCGATCACGGACGTAACCGCCACGCCGCCGCGCTAATTTGTACGATATTGTACGAGGGGCGGCTGATATAAAATCTACTTTGTTAAAGAAAGTTTTGAAAATCGAACTGGCCATTGCAAAATCATATTCTATATTTATTCCTTTTTCAAAATTATGACGCTTATTTTTTTCGCTTGCTTTTGTTTTTTTGGCGCGGCTTTGATTTCACCATGTCGAAAGAAAATTGCAAAATGATGAAATTCAAAGTGATTAAATTCCTAAGTAAAGAAGGAAATACGCCTACGCAGATCAGAGAGCGCATGTTAAAGGTGTTTGGTGATTCAAGTCCTTCTGAGTTCGTCATAAAGTTTTGGTCGAAGCAATATTTTTTTTTTTTTTATTAGAATTTTATTACAATAAATGAACCTTATACAATCTATAAGACATCGCTAAACCCGTAATAGGTTTGTCTCGATGACTATCCGCATAACAATATTACAGATTATCGTAGTTAGTATAAGTAATAACAGTAAGTAGTATCTTATTATTAATTAATCTAGACTTAATACTGTCAATTATTTAAATGATAATTGACAATATTAAGACGAACACGCCCTACCTTACCCTTTCGGGACAGGCGAGCGCGGTCTGCTGCCGACCCACACTTTTTTACTGCTCGGCGCATAGATGAACAATAGCTAAACCGGTTTCCGTAAACACGGCACAGGATGCTCCAAATTCTACCGCAAGAATCGGCGAGTTTACAATAAAAATACTAACATGATAAATAATTTATATATAATGCTTAAATTCAATATTTATAAATAAATAACTATATATTGTTTTGAAGGTGGGAAAGAAATTCGTTTTTTAACATTACAGATACATTTTTTGTAGTTATTTTGTCGCGTAGGTATTCATTCAAATTATTTATTAAATCGGGTAATATAAATTCAGACGTTCTTTTCCCATAATAATTACAGTAATTCGGTTTTTGAAGAACCTTATTTGTGACCTACCTAGTATTTTTTACGTGTGATATCGGATGCTGTATATCTAAACATGGCCGTGAGAGCCTGGAAGACGACACACGTAGTGGAAGGCCAATTTCTGCTGTTACCGCAGATAATGTTGAAAAGGTGAAGAACCTGATTCTTGCAGATCGGCGAATCAAGCAATGGGAGATAGCCAGAGATGTAGGCATTAGCAAGGAACGAGTTCATGAAATTATTAACGAACATTTGGGCATGTCCAAGGTGAGCGCGCGTTGGGCCCCTAGAATGTTGAACTCCTTTGACAAACAAAGGCGAGTAGAATGTTGTCAGTCATTTCTAGACCTGGTCAAAGGTAAAGAAGAAGAGATTATCTCTCGAATTGTGACCTGTGATGAAACTTGGATTCGCCAGTGGGATCCGGAAAGCAAACAAGAGTCAATGCAATGGAAATTTAAAGGAGAAAAGCCGCCAAGGAAGTTCAAGGTTCGGCCGTCGGCTGGAAAACTAATGGCCACCGTATTTTGGGATCTCGAAGGGATTTTGATGATAGATTATTTGCCTAAAAATACAACAATGAATGCTGAATATTATGCAAACTTGCTTGACCAGCTTAGTGAACAAATCAAAGAAAAGCGGAGAGGCAAACTCAGCAAAGGTGTTCTGATTTTACAAGATAATGCTCCTGTACACACAGCCTTAACGGCGAGGTCAGCCCTGAGCAAAAACGGCTTCACAGAAATTAACCATCCACCTTATAGTCCAGATCTGGCTCCCTGTGACTATTTCTTATTCAAAGATTTAAAGAAAAAATTGAGGGGTCGCAGATTTTCGACGGACGAAGAAATGAAAGAGGCTGTGATTGACCATTTTGACGAGCAAAATAAAAATTACTATTATAACGGCATGATGTCACTTATTTGCAAATTTCATAAGTGTATTTCACTTGCAGGAGACTATATAAAAAAATAAAAAATAAACTAGCCATCAAAGTCTTTTCTTTCATAGTTAGGTTGATTACTTATCAGCCACCCCTCGTAAGGTATTACGGGCGATGGTTGCATATCTTCAAATCTACTTGTTCATCTGCCGTTGCGATACACCTTAACCACATATAAAGTTCTTTTTCTTAAACTTATATGCTGGGCACTGGGCACGGTGGAGTAATTACCAATTTTCTCTGTCTTCTGTCAATGAGTTCACTTGCCGATACGACTTGACTTTCACCTCTCTCTTCAATTTAGTAAAAAAAGTGTGTTTGAAGTTGGGAATCGCTTGCGGAATTGTAGTGGTGACCCCCGAGCCGGATCGTACCTGGTCCAACAAATTTTGTGGGCAATACAGCGCGGCAATGCAGCCAGCGTGATGGGCACGTTTGGCCTTACGGCTCGGGACGGATTGTTTGATATAGTTTAGTTAAGTTTAGGGTAGTTTAAGTAGCTTGTAAGTTGATTATAATGTAATGTGGCAAAAAAAATATGTCAAAGTAACTGTGTCTCGGTCTTCCCCTTCCTCTCTTGCCTTCTTATGTCCCTGGTGTTGAAGGCGAACGGAAAATATTAGTTGGAAAGAAAGGAAAACTAATTAAGAGGCATTGAGAATGGTAAAGGAGGAGAGAAATAAACTGACGACAATAGAGAAACGAAGAGGAAGAATGTGTAGCGCACATAGATGGCGCCACATCAAGATACAACAGTCCTAAAACGCGGTATCGAAGTTTGCTCGGCGTTCTGCATATATACAACTTCCGAAATAATCCAGTCGGACTCCGGTCCCCTGGTCACAACACCCAACCAGGCGGGTAATTACCCTTTTCCCATCCGTCATCACTCGGCCAACTGGCCTCTGAAGGAAACGCTCCTAAAAATGATAGGACACGTGCCATGACGATTTATTGAAAAACATATAAAGCTACGTAGGTGTATTTTTTAATAGCTGTGGGATTTCCTAATTATTCAAAATTGCATCGTTTGGCACTGTCTTTGATACTAATTTTATTCTTCTTTTTCTATCAAATGGGTTGAAATTGACGAACTACTCGCGGATCGAATAGATACCCATGAAAGCCGCATAGGGATCACCGTGCTCACCGAAGCACGCAATCATAATTTCTTTGCAGGAAGTCACGTTTAGTCATTGTCTTGACCAAATTAAGGAATCCTTACAAAATGATGAGTCGATAATAAAATATTTGTGTTCATCAGGGAGGAATTAAACCCACATCTTTGGCTGAAACCGCTTGACCAGAGTAGTTAAATAATTTACTGTCTACTAATCCAGTTTGTGCGGCAAGTTCCAGTTCCAACCTGCTAAGCGCCAGTCAAATATAAATGATTTTACATACATACATATAATCACAAAGTAGGGGGTAGGTAAAGCGTAAACGACCTAGACAAATGTCGTTCCGCGACGTCTGACAAAGTTTTGGGAGTTATTTAAGATAGATTTGCAGGTATATGGCTCTAGTGACAGGTTGTCAGCCTATCGCTTAAATTGCAATATACAGAAATCTTCGGATCCCTTAGCTGGATTTTACAGCATCCCCGGGAGGATATGCAGCTGGCTCATTCTATGTTAATTATTTTAATTTAGCTTTATACTCTACACATGTATCGTTTATAGCTGTTCTATAATTAAAGGTAGGTGACCTATTTTATAGTCGTACTTGCGTAACTAACGTTATTGTAACGTTATTGTATATTATGTAGTTTTTAAAGGAGAGCAATGATCTTGATTCTAGATTTGACGGCAAAAACTACTATTAAAATCTATTTGTCACTTTCAGACTAAAACATTGGAAAAGGACAGGATATCTATCCTCTCCGGTTTTGATTTATAATCGGTGATTTTATGCGTTATCTGTCATTTTTATCCCCCGTCATATTTATGGCGGATAAAATTTACAGAATGATGGGGAAACGTGCAAAAGCGCGCAAAATCTAGCGGACAAAGTGTAAAACCATAGAGTATAAATCGCCTGTCCTTTTTCATTTTATTATTTTGAAAGTGACAGATAGATTTTACTTTTAGTTTTCGCCGGTGGTATCTAAAATCGATCCCAATACTAGTTTAAAACATGGTGCCAACAAAAAAGATTTATAAAAATGTGCCAAGTGTCGATTTTTATAATTTGCACAATAAAAAGAATTCAGTATAATTTAATGTTTTATAAATCGTTGGTTTCAAAGACTAATGATTATGTCTGCGAATAGACCCCATAAAAGGTAATTGATATAATTATGCTGTGGCGTATTTTTATAGTCCATATATACATATATATAATCACGCTTTTATCCGTAATGGCGTAGGCAGAGCGTAAACGATCTAAACTAAGGTCGTTCCACCACGTCTGACAAAGTTTTGAGGGTTATTTAAGATAGATTTGTAGGTATATTATAATTTATTATTAATTTTGTTGTCAGCCCATCGCCTCAATTGCAATATACTGAAACCCTCAGGTCCCTTAGCTGGTTTTTACAGCATACCCGGGAGGAGATGCAGCAGCATGCGGATTCGAGGGTATATTGTAATTTAGGCGATGGGCTGACAACCTGTCACTACAGCAATATCCAGTTCTATCTGAAACAACCCTCAAAACTTGTCAGACGTGGCGGAACGACCTTTGTTTGGGTTGTTCACGCTCTGCCTACCCCATTAGGGATACAGGCGTGATAGTATGTATGTATGTATGTATGTATGTATCGTTTAATTTTATCTACCTACTTATGATTTTGAGCTGCAAAAAGTTATTTAAGTAAAATTAAAATAAAATTTACTTTATTTTCTAGTAAGACATTGATATTTAAATTAAATCTGGTAATTGCTATGGCAGCTTCATAATAAATAATTAAAAATAATATTTAAAATATAGTTAGCCAGTATGAAGTTTTAGTTAATTTACCCTATAATATGATGTATAGTTATTTAAGCCAGCAACCTGATGAAAAAAAAACAATAAATTCTATATTAAAAAAACTTAACACGTCCATTATTGTGCAAGTTAGGTTTTTTAATTTAATTTTTGGAACAATATTTTATACCAAACTAGCGACTCGCCCCGGCTTCGCACGGATATCATCAGTGTTTCTCTACTATATTATGCATGTATTATATACACCTTCTTCTTGAATCACTCTATCCATTAAAAGAAACCGCATCAAAATACGTTGCGTAGTTTTAAAGATTTATGCATACATAGGGATATAGGGACAGAGAAAGCGACTTTGTTTTATGCTATGTAGTGATATTGCAAATATTATCTACCATAGCAATAAGGCCGCCTTCTTAGTACTTTTTTAATTTATTTATTTCCTGTTGTAGGTAGTTTGTAACACTAAACGACTAACAAATGTTATTCATAATGAAAACTGATCTGAATTGTTGCACTTGGAGGGCGGTGGAGTGTGACTTTCTTCTCTCCTAGGATCTCTAGGATCGAAACGTCGAGGGCTAACCTTCCTTTCAATACTATCAAGTAAGCCGATCAGTTTTTATTAGTTTGTAGTTGTTATAATTGTAAAATAAACATTTTATTAGATACTTTTCCTATCTACTTTTAAGCACATTTTACGGGTTTCTTACCGCGATTTAAATTATTTGATGAGTTCCCGATATTGCGGCGCTGTTCCAAACGCCCTGATCACGGGTAAACTGGAGAAAACTGCGGGTGGGTTTAGGGACAGACGTATCTGTCTACCCTCACTCTTCTTTGTTTTTGCGGTACACTATTCACAACACTGTTATTGTCACCACTGGAACTCACTCGAAAGTCATCTCGACAACATACACTGACCACATCATCCGTACTTGTTGTCACACAACTTCCACAACTACAATCTATCTTATACACACCTGGACACTCTAATGAAAACTTATCTTTGGGAGAACGCAAGAATTGTGATATTTTCTTGACTGGAGTGAACACCGTTTTTACAGAATACTTATCCAAAATTCGTCCAATCTTATCAGTGACTCCTTTCAGGTACGGTAGAAATGCAGCTCGACGTTCCACCTTGGACACTGATTTACTGGTGTTACTTTTAGGAGGTTGGATATTACTCTTGTAGCCATTTTTCACTAGTACGCGTTTCACATGTTCCAGTTCCTCATCCAGATGTTCTGTGTCGCAAAGATCAAAAGCGCGATTTGTTAGAGAGGTAACTACGGAGTTCAGATGTCGCGGATGGTGGTGTGAGGTTGCTTGCAGATAACGGTCGGTATGCGTCGGCTTCCTGTACACAGTATGACTTAGAGTGCCATCACTTCTGACTGACAGTTTACCGTCAAGGAAAGCTAATGACCTATCATTTTCTGATTCCACCGTGAAACTGACCTTGGTATACGAAATAGCTGGAGGATAAACAATGTTCCAGAAGTTTGACGTATTCCATCGGGATATTATTACGTTCCAAAACTTTCGTCACCACTCCTAGGCATTCAGACACAGGTAGGTACATTAGTGAACAATGACTCAACGTATAAACTCACCATTTTATCATGTTCTGTTTGTTATCTTAGTATCACGTAGAAGGCTAACGAAATGTCGCGAATCCTTGATATATGATGAGGTTCTCCCGACCAATGGTTGTAGGACGCTAGCCACATGTTTCGCCAAAAAGTAAGTTGGAGAATCAATTTGACTTACTATCGGCCGTAACAGAATATGCTTTTTATGTAATTTCGGTAAACCATAGATTTTAGGTGGTTGGGGCGTACGTGATCTGAGGAGATAGTTACATACCTCTTCAGGAATAGCTTCCAAACACTATTTTATTAACTGTCTGGTCTTTCGAGCCACACGTGCTGTAGGGTTAAAGCTCACAGCTTCATAGGTCTTATTGTCACTAAGTAGATCTTTTAATTTTGTATCGTTCTCACTGGTATTTATGACCACCGTAGAATTTCCCTTGTCTGCCTTGAGAATATAAATGCTTTCGTCATTGCGAAGATCTTTTAAAGCAGCGATTTCTTGAGGCGTTATATTACTTTGCGGAGGCTTCGAACGGCGCAAAACAACAGCCACGTCCTGTCTCAATTCATCCGCATTATTAGGTGGAATTTTATTTGATCTAATTGTGTCCTCAATATTGCCAATTATTTTCTCATATGGGATTCTTATCGGAGTCGGTACAAAATTTATACCTTTTTTAAGAACTTCTACAGCTGGCTCAGATAGCACTTTGTCCGACAAATTGATAACCGTATCACCCAATGGCGAGTCATGTTCGACTTTTGAGTTCGACTTTTGAGTTCGACTTTTGGGCCCTTAGTAACGCTTCATATTTACGTTCTTGCTTTTGAGCGCTTAGTTCTCTTGAACGCTGTGCTTGTAAATATGTAATGCGATCACATTGGTCGAAATCATCCTTCTCTAGAATAGCACTGCACCAAAAATGTACCAAGTAAAATGTACCAACTATATACCAAGAATGGTAACTGAAGCTATTGAAATCACAAAGTACAAAAACTTCAATAGAGAAATATGGGTTTAAATTGTCAAGCACGTGGAATCCAGTGGTAAACATGTGTAAAAAGAAAATCCGGGCCAAACCTACAACAAATACGGATGATGTGGTCAGTGTATGTTGTCGAGATGACTTTCGAGTGAGTTCCAGTGGTGACAATAACAGTGTTGTGAATAGTGTACCGCAAAAACGAAGAAGAGTGAGGGTAGACAGATACGTCTGTCCCTTAACCCACCCGCAGTTTTCTCCAGTTTACCCGTGATCAGGGCGTTTGGAACAGCGCCGAAATATCGGGAACTCATCAAATAATTTAAATCGCGGTAAGAAACCCGTAAAATATCTTATAGTTATAGTGAAAACAACCGCGAAAGTTTAAAATTAAGTGTTACTTTTAAGCAGGGATCCATGTCATTTCCTTTGGTTGATAGCTGAATATCAGTTTTGTTCTTTGCGGGCTATAATACACTGACCTTTGACCCTCTGCATCACTTCAGCACACATTCACTAGTTTTCTACTACTTGGGATAAGGATTTCTGTATATTGGCGATAGGCTGACAACCTGTCACTACAGCAATGTACGGAAAAATCTATCTGAAATAACCCTCAAAAGTTTGTCAGACGTGGTGGAGCGACCTTTGATTAGGAGGTCCACGCTCTGCCTACCCCATTAGGGATAAAGGCTTAATTATATGTATGAATGTAGGCACTAGTTAGTTTCTTTTTGTCATGTCTTTGTATTTTCCTCATCTTGTTATTTCTTGGTGATTATTTTTGGTTTTATGTGTGATGTTTTTTATGCAATAAACTTTTATCTATCTATCTGTCGTCTCTCATTCGCTGTTGTTTATTTTCTTTGCAAGAATATATCTCTATATCTACACGTCTATTTTTTCTTTTAACAAATATGTATTCAATAAATCCATAAATTTCTTTCATGCTGGCCTGAGAGCGAGAGAAAAACAAAGAATGTGCCAGCTGCATTTCCTCCCGGGCATGCTGTAAAAACCAGCTAAGGGATCCGAGGGTTTACTAATATACTTACAAATTCATCTTAAATAACCCTCAAAACTTTGTCAGACATGGCGGAACGACCTTTTTTTGGATCGTTTACACTCTGCCTACCCCATTAGGGATAACGGCGTGATTATAATTATGTATTTATGTCTTAAATAAATTACACATATGACTTTTCTCAAATGAGATTATTCGTACTGATAATCGGGACAAGTTGCTATTTAACAAAAAAACAATAATACAAAAGATCACGTTAGTAGATAATATAGTATGATTTATTTATTTGCTTCAACGACATAATATTAGCAGTTTGACCTATTGTGTAATATCGTGTACATTCTATACCGGGTGTAAGGGACAGCGTTTCAAATTTCGTATGTTCGTTTATTCGGCGCTGTTTCCGTGCTTCGGAAGGCATGTTTAGCCGTTGGTCCCGACTCTGACCTAATCTAGGATTGGGTGTGGTTTCTCTTCTGAGTTGCGGAAGTCAGATGGCCAGTGCCCTCCTTCAATCCCCTAGATTAGGTAGCCAACCCTGTGACATACGGGATAAGGCTATGGAGATGATGATAGCTGTTTTAATTATAGAGGAACACGATATCTCACCGACGTCATAAATACAGGTCAAAACGTATGTGAATGCATAAGAGAGATCCGCACAACTCGTCTCACTCACACAAGTTTTACCACTGTAGTTATGCACCTGCATACAGCGCAGCAACAAACTTGTGTGACAGGTTGCATGTACAGAGTGCGTCAATGATACCCCAATTAAAATTAAAACGGTAAAGAGTCCGCAAAGTAAAGGGTAAAAAGAAAGGACGTCCTACGTCACTACTGTAATTTACGTACAAATCTTTCTTAAATAACCCTCAAACTTTGTCAGACGTCGCGGAACGACCTTTGGTTAGGTTGTTTACGCTCTGCCTACCCCATTAGGGATAAAGGCGGAATAGTATGTTTTTTTTTTACTGCTCGTGTTATTAACATAACATAACATAAAATTACTTTATTGTACGTAAGAATACAAATCATACAACACAGCAGATAACAACAAAAGACAAGTACAACATAGGCGGCCTTATTGCTAAGGTAGCAATTTCTTCCAGGCAACCTTTGGGTCAAACAAAAATGCGTAGCGGGATATTGCAAATCTAGTACAATATGTATCGTAAATACATTACATTACATATAATACATAAACTAGTTACAAGCTACTACATAGATATTGTAAAATAAACTAATACATAATATATAATTAACTTATACATAAACTAATGGAAGATAGGATAATGCAAACTACAACCAGAACTAGACGAAGTAAAAGTGAAGACTAACATTTTTTCTTCTTCCAAGTTATGTTTTTTAATTCGGCTCTTAAAGGTCTCAAGAGACGGTGCACGTCGAATGTCTTCGGGCAATTCATTCCACAGATTGATCGCTCGCACTGTGAAAGACTTTGCGTAGAAGTCAGTTTTGTGAGACGGCAGGTTAAGCGTCAATTTAGAGCCGGCACGCAAATTGCGAGCCAGGGTTGCCGAGTGAAAAATAAAGCGATCTTTAAGATAAGGAGGGGTGTTAGGGTGGGAAAGAATGGAGTAAAGGAGGGAAAGGATATGACAGTCCCTTCTACGGGTAATAGGCAGCCATTGAAGTTGGGACCTATAAGAAGAGACATGGTCATACTTACGCAGGCCAAATATAAATCTTATACAGAGATTCTGCAGACGTTCGAGCTTGTTCAATAATTGAACAGATAAATCAGGATAACAAACGTCTGCATAATCCAGTATAGGAAGGAGAAGCGAATGTGCCCAGCAGATTTTGGTTTTGGTCGGCAAAAGATTTTTAAGTCGTTTAAGAGACCCGTACGCGGCAAACACCTTCCTGCTTACCTCTGATACTTGGTGATTCCACAAGAGACAGTCATCAAACATATTGTATATATATTGTATTTTGGTATGAAGTTTATTTTTAATAGCGTGTACTTATTAGGTGTACCTAAGTACTTTATTAAGACAAGTTTTGCATATTCAACAGGTACCTAAACCTTAACAAAATATTGATGGTATTTTTCAAATACCTTTTATGACAATGACACACTTGTGTCGTCAAATACGCTAAAACAATAAACACTTGAAATCAAATCCTGAACAGTTATTTAGTTTTATTGCATTTATATTTTTTCTTCCATATTGGCCTGGGAGCAAGAGAATCACATAGAATGAGAAATACATATAATCACACCTTTATTTCTAATGGGGTAGGCAGAACGTAAACGACCTAAGCAAAGGTCGTTCTGCCACGTCTGGCAATGTTTTAAAGTTTATTTAAGATAGAATTGTAGGTATATTGCTGTAGAGACAGGTTGTCAGCCCATCGCCTAAATTGCAATATACTGAAAGATTTGCTCTTATGAGCTTAGCTTGTTTGGATCGGAACGGAATCAAACTCTTTAGGAGCAGCTGTTTGGCATGGTTTCCGTAGAGTGGTCCTCCCCGCTAGGGGACCCTTTCCCACTTGTATTAGATTATCTTTTAATATCGGGTGTAAGGGACAGCGTCCTGAATACTAATAGTGGTTGCTCAGTCAATGATGCTGAACAACTTTCACCAAGAAACTATTTCAAGAAGTGAAAATAAAAATCGGCTCCTCCATACAAAATGTCCACCTCGATCAGACAATTTGTATAGAAAAGCCAATTTTTGTTTTTTCACTCTCTGAAAGAATTTCCTGTTCAGTATCGTTGACTGAGCATCAGTTTGTGGGACGCCGTCCCTTACACCCCCGTATACGTCATTCCAATATTTGCTGTTATTTAGTTAAACTTTAGAAGCATAGTACCTACTTTTATATTCTACAGCACTTATTATACTATATTTTATGGTAATATCATCTAATGTCAAAGGTGGTAACGTGTTTCTGAATAAATGGCATTATAATTGGGAATATTTAATAGTCACTTGATGCATGTGTTCTACTTAATTATTTTTTTATTATTATTGGGCAATGTTATGACGCTAACATATCCTATTATAGAATCTATACAATATCTTGATATTTTTAAACTTTTCATTTGTAATCAATATTGAAATGGCTTTGTTGATGCAAACACTAAAGGGATTGTCACTACTAAGACTTCTGTCTTAGTTTGTGAATAGCCGCAATGATTACTAATCTTATAATATTAGAAAGAGCACAGAGAGCAATTTTGAAGGTAATTTTTAGAAAACCGTTCAGATTTTCAACCATAGAATTATATGCTGAAACACAATTACTAAGCGTAAGACGATTATACATAATCAAAGCTGTTTTAACAACTCAAAAACTTATTATGAGCTCGCCAAATTTTAAAAAGATATTAAAAAGGAAAAGTATTTAAAGCACCAGTTCAGAGAACTAGCACATCATTCGCAAGACGTTTTTCACCCTTTATGTTTCCGCATACATTCAATGAAATTGTAAAGTCATGTGAAATCAAGGATATATCGTTATACGAAACCAAGATAATCGTTACCAAACAAATTATGACATGGACATATACTAAAACTGAAGAAATTTTAAATGTTTTATCCTAAGATTTATCACTTCAGTTCACCTTGTTAACTAACTCACACACATTCTCACTCACATACTCACACATGCACACACACACACACACACCAAAATCCTAGTTATTTTAGTCCGATACATGTCATTTAAATTAAATTTATTCATAAATTTATAGATGAGTTATTATTATTATTACAGTTATTTTCTTCTGATAAATTCCACAAGATTAAGTTCATTTTAACTTATTTTAATTGAATAAATTTGTTATAATTAATTCCTATTAACTAAATTAATTTGATTGTTTTATTATAAAAAATCTTTTTGTGTCGGAAAAGATTTTAACTATTTTTATTATTATAATTAAATAGATTGTGTCCTCTTGGCAAACTAAATAATGTAATTTTGGCGTCCACGATACAGGCGTCGCCTAGTGTGGTTGTCATAGTTATTTCATAATGCGTTGTAATGGACCTGTTCAATAAAGATTTTTATTATTTATTTTTATTTATTACTGAGATCCAAAAACCCAGGTACAAATCCCATAAAACCTCGCATTTTATAGTTTTTTTTTACTTTGGAATTAAATTAAGAAACTTGTAAATGTTCTATTACTCTTCTTCTGTCGTGTGGGTATCAATCGACCCGATGAACACTGGTGTCAAAAATTTTAAACCGCCCAATAGCACAGCTAATAGGCCTTTGATATGGTTTGTGTAACGACCACTATCAAAGACAGCGGCCAGGACCGACGGCTTAACGTACCCTCCGAAACACGGAATCGTGTTTCTTCCAGACAATCAGGCGATTCAGCCTGCATTGTCCTAACCAAACTGGAGAAAATCTCACAAATTGATAAATTGACGAATATCAACTTTTTGTTTAAAATATAACTGAGAATCGAACCCAGGACCTCACGATCGTGAGCCCATGGCTCTGACCACTAGACCACAGAGGCAGTTATACTGATATACATGTAATCCACTATTAAACTGTAGTTTTTCTTCTGCAGAGCTCATGTCAATGTGATTTGTATACTTTACTCGTTGGAGCATGTTGTGAATAAGTTATGAGGTCAAACAAACGACCGGACAACTTTTTTGAATATTATTATTGCTACATTGATTGTTTATTAGATTAAATGATGCATTAATCTTCATACACTATAAGTAGTCACGCCTTTTTTTCTGAGAGGGTAGGTAGAGTGTCAATAGCCTAGGTAAAATACAGTATGTAGAAATATGATTATGTAAAATAATCAGCAAAACCTAGTGACAATCCCTTTGGTGTTTGCATCAACAAAGCCAAGTGATATTTGTTTAAATTAGTTCAAATAACAAACCACACGTTTGTAAAAAAATATTCATCTTCAATACTAAGATGATTAAAAAAAGTACAAAATTTGTAGATGTACATACATACATACAGATATCAGGTTGTTCCGCCAAGTCTGACAAAGTTTTGTAAACGTCTCAATTTCATTAAAAAATCTACAGATTCAGTTTTGATAAATTAAACTGAGTAACTAACAGCTATTGTCTGTTCTTATAAAGTTTCTAATTGGCAATCTATAAACAACACAAACAAAAGGATACCTATACGTCAGAAGCTAAAAAAATCAGATCTTAAGCTTTAAGCTACTATTATAACATACATACATATAAACACGCCTTTATCCCTAATAGTCTAGACAGATCGTAAACGACCTAAACAAAGGTCGTTCCGCTACGTCTGACAAAGTTTTGAGGGATATTTAAAATAGATTTGTAGGTATATTGCTGTAGAGACAGGTTGTAAGCCCATCGCCTAAATTGCAATATACAGAAACCTTCGGATCCCTTAGCTGGTTTTTACAGCATGCCCGGGAGGAAATGCAGCTGGCACATTCTATGTTTTTCTATCGCTCCCAGTCCAGCATGGAAGAATACTACTATTATAATCATGTCAAAAACACTATCTGATTCTGCTAAACACGTTTTATTACGTCAATTAAATAAAGGTTGCTATAAAATGATGGACGTATTTAGATGAATCTCTCTACATTTTAAAAAAAAGTTCCTGTATCGTCTGTCTGCACGCGGAACGATCAAAAACACTAAACAAATTTGCATACACACCTTTTCACTCAATAATATAAATGCTAGGAGTAACTTGAGCTGCTCAATTTTATTTTTTTTAGTTTACTAGCGACCCGCCCCGGCTTCCCACGGAAATTATCAGTGTTTATCTACTATATTATGCATGTATTATACATATAAACCTTCCTCTTGAATCACTCTATCAATTAAAAGAAACCGCATCAAAATCCGTTGTGTAGTTTTAAAGATTTATGCATACATATGGATATAGGGACAGAGAAAGCGACTTTGTTTTATACTATGTAGTGATTTAAGAAACTTTTAGGAACAATGTATATACTTAAAATGTGACCCTTAAATCTAAAACCTAAGTAAGTTAGGTTCATATTTCTAAAGGGGTCTTAAGATTGAGAGCGATATTAAATATGTATTTGACAGGCCATTTAATACTGAAATTACATTTTTGGTGCGAACTCAAACTAGCTGTCAGTCTCGAGTGTTGATTATCAATACGAGCCTCAGCATAAGCTTGGAAGTAGCTACTTGCTGCAAGCGCTGTCTAATGACCAATCCTTATATTTTGTAGAAAAAAAAGGCATTAAACTTCCACCTAGTACCTCCATGCTGGACTGGGAGCGAGAGAAAAACATAGAATGTGTCAGCTCTACTTCCTCTCGGGCATGCTGTACAAACCAGCTAAGGGATCCGAGAATTGTATATTGTAATTAAGGCGATAGGCTGACAACCTGTCACTACAGCGATATACCTACAAATCTATCTTAAATAACCCTCAAAACTTTGTCAGACGTGGTGGAACGACCTGTGTTTAGGTCGTTTACGCTCTGCCTACCCCGCTAAGGAATAAGGCGTGACTATATGTATGACTGTATAAAAAAATCTGCTGAGACGTTTCGAGGTGTGTTTATATAGGATAACGGAGGCCGTCTCTTGTCAGTTCGAGCATGCGCACGCGCCTACGAGGGTCGCAGGTTTAGACTTAGCGCTGTTATCGTAGTAACAAGTAGTGTTGTGACGCAGAAAAAAGAATTGTGACTATAAATTGTGGTGTTTTGTATTTTTTTTTCGGAAGAAAGGAGACGGTGAGTGCACTCATTTAAATATATTTTTTTAGATTCAATTTATTTAATTTCCATTTTATTAACATAAAATTATTTACACAAAAAATACTTCCAAAAATGGTGTATCTTCTGTGGGAAATATCGGAAGGTATATTTTAAACAAATTAAAAATCAGTAGGATTATAGTTAAATTAATTAAATAAAACTTAATTCATCTTTTTTTAATAATATTCTCCTATTGTCATAATACGCTACCAATTAAGATTACAAAAGTCGCAGTTTGTTATCACTTTCGCATTATAGGATTACTTAATAAATTATTAACCAATTTAAGTATTATATAAAATACACCTAGAGAGTTTAAAATAAATGGACTTTCTAAACAATTTAATTAACTGGTTACCTATTATATGAGGAGATTTAAGTTTTAATACAAAAATAAAATGTAGTTTACGTGGTATTGGGTAGGCAGAACGTCAAGCTTACATGAAATAAAACTTCCTAGGCAAAAGACAAAAAAAATGTAAACATAAAATGGTCGAAAATATTAACGAAATTCTCATTTGCCATTGATACGAAAAGAAGAAGTTACATGGAAGCTATTTTCATATTTACCTCGTACCTACTACTAGTCCTACGTAGTAAATTAATCACCTAGACACATAAACAACAAAGACACAAATAAATAAATTAAATTTTATGCATTCCGCAGAAGATAATACGCCAGACAGACTTTAAGTTGAAATTATATCTCGTACCCTGTACTCTAATCTACTTTGAGTTCAAGTAAGTAAGTATTTAATTTATGAGTAAGTACCAATAAGCTGTTTATTTAAGTAAATTAGGGCGTTACATAGATAACCCAGTATAATTGTATTATGTTGTTTTGACTGTTTAAATAAATATAAGTCTTATTTGAGCCTATACCTACGGCCAACGCGTGATGAAATTAATTTTAAGTAAAACAAATAATTTAACGGTGGACTAGCCCAGTCAATCACGTCACAGGTTCAATCAACCTAGTGTGAAGTCCAATTGAAATATTAAGCAATTTGTAACTTTACATACATACATACATACATATAATCACGCCTTTATCCCTAATGGGGTAGGCAGAGCGTAAACGACCCAAACAAAGGTCGTCCCGCCACGTCTGACAAAGTTTTGAGGGTTATTTAAGATAGAATTCTAGGTATATTGCTGTAGTGACAGGTTGTCAGCCCATCGCCTAAATTACAATACACTGTAACCCTCGAGTCCCTTTTGCTGACTTCTACAGCATGCCCGGGAGGAAGGGCAGCTGGAACATTCTATGTTTTTCTATCTCTCCCAGTCCAGCATGGAAGGAATTTGTAACTTTACTGGTAAATAAAGAATTAATATTATTATAAGTGCTGACATGACAGTCTTATACGTTTTAGTGTTAATTTATCATAGCTAAGTGCAAAATATGTGTACTTATTTTAGGTAAAACTGAACAAATTTTCCTGCTTGATTATAAAAATATTACAGATCCAAATTTTCTAGAAGAATATCAAGATAACAGTAAAGATAAGGTCTCCAACCTCATGGCAGTCTATTTGGTGCCCTCTGATATGGGCCATAGGGTCAATATTCACGTTATCGCCACTCAAGGAGTCAACAAGTCAACAATCAAATGATGACGCTGAGCTTCCTTGTTTGGAGACGATTGTCTAAATCTGTACCGATAGACCAAAAAGCGGTACACGAACTTAAATTTCAATGTCATTTACGCTTGAATTTTAATTGGAGGTTTCACCCGCGGCTTAATACGCTTTCTCAAACGATTAAGGCATTTTCTTATCAGATAAAGGGTATATTATAGGCAACCGTCAATACAGCCATTTATTCACTCCACTCTACGTATATAACATTTTATTTAAATAGTCACTTTTTGCCAAATTTGATCCAGCTTTTAGCTTTTATCTTGAAAGAGTTCTATCAACTTCATGTATGTCTCAAAGATTTTGTTCATTCCTACATCTAGAATACATATATTTTTTATCTGTAGTGACATACAAACTACAAATCTATCTTAAATAACCCTCAAAATTTTGTCCGACGTGGCGGGACGACCTTTGTTTAGGTCGTTTACAATCTACCTACCCCATTATATATACGCTTTTCTTGCTAACCGTATTTATCCTTGGTTGTGGGATCTAGAAATAGTACGAGAATAGTGACAGTACGGTACCAGTACAGTACAGTAACAGTACCTAAATAGATACAAAAAATACTGAATGAAGACATTACATTACACTTGATGTAACATATGTTTAACATACCTATTTATTTTATATTAGACTAACATAAGAATGTATTTGTAAATCAATCTTGTACATAATAATATTATGTTTAAGGAATTTATTCCAGTGAATAGAATATAAGTCATTTGGTTTCTTATAATGTAAAATAATAACACATAGAATGTGCCAGCTGTATTTCCTCCCGGGCATGCTGTAAAAACCAGCTAAGAGATCCGTGGGTTTCAGTATTTTGTAATTTAGCCGATGGGCTGACAACCTGTCACTAAGCAATATACCTACAAATCAATCTTAAATAACCCTCAAACCTTTGTCAGACGTGGCGGAACGACTTTTGTTTAGGTCGTTTACGCTCTGCCCACCCCATTAGGGATAAAGGCGTAACTATATGTATGTATGTACAATACATTATAATGAAAACTGATATGCTAACTTGTTTGTATTGAAAGGAGGGTTAGCCCGTCGGTAAACGTCGAGGCATAACCCTTCTTTTAAAGTAAGCCGATCAGTTTTTATTGTGAATAACACTTGTTTATCGTTCGGTGTTAAAATAAACATTATTTTTAATTTCTGCATATACCTACAAACATACCAAAGGACAAATACATACATACATACATAATAGGAGAGCCCGATGGTGTAGTGGATAGGGCCGCTGCCTCCTGAGCGGGAGGTCGTGGTTCGAATCCCACCACGTACCAATGTGTTTTTCGGTTTTCGAATTTCATATGTACGTTTATTCGGCGCTTTTTCCGTGCTTCGGAGGGCACGTTAAGCCGTTGGTCCCGGTTAATATCGTTTAATACCGTAGATATTAGTCGTTAAGCCATTTCAGAGGCCAGTGCTAAGCATTGGCGGCTTGAAAAACTCTGACCTAATCTAGGATTGGGTCTGGTTTCCCTTCTGGGTTGCGGAGGTCAGATGGCAGTCGCTCTGTGAAACCCAGTACCCTCGTTCAATCCCCTAGATTAGGTAGCCGACCCCGTGACATACGGGATAAGGCTAGGGAGATGATGATGATACCAAAGGACAAATACATAGAAAACAAAGACATAGACATAATTATTGCTATGGTAACAATTTCTGCTTATCGTGTTACATACGTACTTGCTCATACAATACAATACAATACAAAATTCTTTATTGCACAAAGAAACACATACAACAGATATAAAAAGGAACAAACGTGACAGTACAATATAGGCGGCCTTATTACTAAAGCAGCAATTTCTACCAGGCAACCATTGGGTATAGAAATTGTACAAGCAGAAAGCGGGATAGCATATAATACTAAGACAATATTTACACACTATTAAATAAGTATTTCAATAAAATATACTGATACATATCTCATCGTGTTACATAATCACGCTTTTATTCTAAAAGGAGTAGGCAGCGCGTGAACTACCTAAACAAAGGTCGCTCCGCCACGTCTGACAAAGTTTTGAGGGTTATTTATAATAGATTTGTAGGTATATTGTTGTAGTGACAGGTTGTCAGTCCATTGTCTAATTGCAATACACTCGAACCCTCGGATCCCTTAGCTGGTTTTTACAGCATGCCCGGGAGGAAATGCAGCTGGCACATTCTATGTTTTTCTCTTGCTCCCAGGCCAGCATGGAACAACTCATCTCATCGTGTTACAAAGGGTTTAAGTCACTGGGCTATCACATCACTTCACTACATAGTACAAAACAAAGTCGCTTTCTCTGTCCCTATATCCCTATGTATGTTTAGATCTTTAAAACTACGCAACGGATTTTGTTGCAGTTTCTTTTAATGGATAGAGTGATTCAAGGGGAAGGTTTGTATGTATAATACATGCAGAATATAGTAGAGAAACACTGATTATATCCGTGCGAAGCCGGGGCGGGTCGCTAGTTGAGTAATAAACTTGAATGAACCTACAAAGTTATAAGAACTTAAAAATATAAAATTTAAGGAAAATGAGTTACGAGGGATTTACTCATTTATACTTTCAAGTTTAGCCGGAAAAAATAAGGAAAGAGAAACATTGCAGCCTAAGATTTTAAAACATTAAAAAGCTTTTGAAGATAATCTTATAAATTTAAGGGGATTCCCGGTGCACGCCAGCGCCCTCATCAGTCAAAAAATCATTACTGACTGAAAACGCAATAAATCGAAAATCCGGTAAATCAGATTGAAGTATAGGTACTGAAGTTTATTTTAAACATCATCAATTCATAATTCAGTGTCCACTGCTGTTACAGATAGCAAAACTGCTAAAAGTGGCCATTATTCGCAAATTTTCTATCTAAAACTACAACAAACTATAAGTTGGAACTTTATGAGGTTCTAAATGACCTTCTTTGCTTTAACTTTAATTTGATCTACCGGATGTTTGATTGATTGTATTTTCAGTGATTTATGATTTTTTGACTGATACATACATATAATCACACCTTTATCCCCAATAGGGTAGTCAGAGCGCAAACGACCCAAACAAAGGTCCCTCAGCCACGTCTGACAAAGTTTTGAGGGTTATTTAATATAGATTTGTAGGTATATTGCTGTAGTGACATGTTGTCAGCCCATCGCCTAAATTGTAATTTACTGAAACCCTCGGATCCCTTGGCTGATATTTACAGCATGAACGGGAGGAAATGCAGGTGGCAAATTTTATGTTTTCCTCTCGCTTCCAATCCAGCATGGAAGTTTTTTGACTGATGAGCGCATATTATAGGAATATCACTTTTTAAAATTATAATGTTGTATCCCTTACTATTTTATACCTTTATACGTTAAAATAAATAAGTGAGTATTATTTAACATAAAATGATGATAAAAATATGGTTAATTATATTCCGTGAAGCAGTAATAATGAATACGTCATATACAATAGAATTGAACGGTACAGCAGCTAGTGTCACAGTATGCTAATTAATGAACAAAGTGAACATAAGGTCATAG
Source organism: Scrobipalpa costella (assembly GCA_949820665.1). Lineage (NCBI taxonomy): Eukaryota > Metazoa > Arthropoda > Insecta > Lepidoptera > Gelechiidae > Scrobipalpa > Scrobipalpa costella. The sequence continues at coordinate 26,490,340 of OX463296.1, read as the reverse complement.
GTGCTACTTTATTGAAAATAGTCTTAGCATGGCATCATTCTTAGATTTTCCCGGTAAGACTGTGTGTTTATTCCGGTGGAAATCCAGAAGGCTCTTTTTGTTATTACATGACGATTCTTCCATGCTGGACTGTAAGTGAGAGAAAAATAAAGAATAATAGCTGCATTTTCTCCCGGGCATGCTGTAGAAACCAGCTAAGGGATCCGGGGGTTTCTCTATATTGCAATTGAGGCGATGGGCTCACAAACTGTCACTACAGCAATATACATATAAATCTATCTTAGATAACCTAGCTACCTTTGTTTAGATCGTTTACACTCTGTCTACCCCATTAGGGATAAAGGCTTGATCATATGTATGTATAATGCTAGTCTGGAAAGATAACCTATGTGTTTCTGTTTTCACAGTAATAAATAGTTGTGTCTGAAATAGGCACAAAGAAACTGACTGATCGAGGTGGTCATTTTATATGGGAAGTCAATTTGTTTTTCGCCTCCTGAAAGAATTTCCTGGTGAAAGTTGTTTGGGTTCGTTGACTGAGCAACCCCTATCAGTTTGCGGGACATTGTCCCTTACACCCGGTATAGGTATGATGTATTAAATAAATGCTGCCTCCGTGGTCTAGTGGCTAGTGCCATGGACTCCTGATCTGGAGGTCCTGGGTTCGATACCCAGGGGGGAAACACAAAGTTGATATTTGAGAATTTATCACTTTGTGAAATTTGCACCAGTTTGGTTAGGACATTGCAGGCTGAATCACCTGATTTTCCGAAAAAGAAAAAGATTTCGTGCTTCGGAGGGCACGTGTAGCCGTCGGTCCCGGTCGCTGTCTTTGATAGTGGTCGTTACTTAAACCATGTCAGAGGCCTGATAGTTGTGGTACTTGGCGGTTTAAAATCTCTGACACCAGGGTTCATCGGGTCGATAGAGTCGATACCCACTCGACAGAAGAAGAAGACTGCTGGGCAAAGGTCTCCCTTTTCTCCTTCCACTTATCCCTATTTTGAGTCCTTCGAAAATGTGTCCAGCTCGTCGCGTCCAAATTTGCACTAAAATGCTAAAATACGAGATGTTTAGAATACAACAGATATGAATGAAGGTTGAATATCTCAATCAATGAGATACTGCAAATGTCATTAGGTAATTAATTTGTTGATCGTGATCAAAACGTGATTAGTAAATTGTCTTGTAGTAAAGAAGTTCTACGTGCGCCAAAACACAAACACAAAGAACACTCATTTATTCACGATCACGCCTATATCTGTTACGGGTCAGGTGCTCAAACTCAATGCTCAAACTTGCCTAGTATTTAAAAGCTTGAGCGTTTATGGGTGTGCAGGAAGAGTGAAATCCCATACAAACGTAGTTTCGCTTTTATTCCTAAATGGTAAAACCAAACTTAACCAAACTCCGTTCAGATGACTAAGTGCATCATATCTATGTTACTAATTAGGTTCGGTTTGAAAATAATAACCAAGTACAAAATTAGTAAACAAACATAATTTTAGGCTATTTTCACACAAAGTACTAATCTCATCTTAAATAAACCCTCATAACTTTGTCAGACGTGGCGGAGCGACCAATGTTTGTGTCGTTTCCGCTCTGCCTACCCCGTTCGGGATACAGGCGTGATTATACGTATGTATTCACACAAAATCGTATGTTCGGTCTTATTTTGTTTATGCTTAATATTTTCGAACCAAACCTTGTTAGAAGCATCGATAAGATGCATTTGGTCATGTGTACGAGAGAGTACGTAGTTTGGTTAAGTTTGGTTTTACAGTTTAGGAATAAAAGCGAAAAAAAGTTTGTATGGGATTTCACTGCTCCCCCGCGCGCGTCTGTCTAATTCTAAAGGTCATTTTTATAATACGTTTATTTATACTCGTATTGCTGTAGACATTATCCGTGCGTATTACTATTGTTCGTTTTGCTTTTTCCGTGCTTCGGAAGGCACGTTAAGCTGTTGGTCCCGGTTAATATCGGTAAATACCGTACATATTAGTCGTTAAGCCATGTCAGAGGCCAGTGCTATGCAATGGCGGCTTGAAAACTCTGACCTAATCTAGGATTGTCTGGTTTACCTTCTGGGTTGCGGAGGTCAGATTGCAGTCGCTCTGTGTAAAAACCAGTACCCTCGTTCAATCACCGATATTAGGTAGCCGACCCCGAAAGATACGGGATAAGGCTAGGGAGATGATGATTGCTGTAGACATTATCGTTAGCCAATTTTGATATATTTTAATCGCAATACTCCAAAACCGACTAAGATTCTTTTAAAAGTTGGTGTCTTGACGTTCTGCCTGCTCCGCAATGGACAATGATTTTATGTATGTTAATAAACTATGACACTGTGACAAAAAAAGCCGTTAGAATGTCACTATTAGAATGCAACGTGATAAAATATGACACAAAATAGACATTGACACTTAATTCTAACGGTATCGGTCCTTGACACACAAAATCAAAGTATCTATTTAAGCTCAATATTTGAAGAGGAATCTCAAATAGGCTAATGCGTATAAATACATAGGTACCTGCTATGATAAATGACATACACTAAAGGCCATGTCACAATTAAATGACGCTGCTAAACGATTTGTTATTTTTGCATGTGATAATGTGACTCTAGTCTAGACTAGTCTAGATCTAGATAGAGAGATTAAATGTAGAGTCTATAATTCAATAAAGCAGCGAGCTTTCTAGAAATTAATTTCATATAAATAATCGATTTAAAGAGAGAGGAAGATAGATTAGTTTATGGTATAATAAAATAGAGCTATTATTTTTAAAATTGCTAATATAACTGTGTTGTGTTGGTTTTATAATCTTTCATTATGGCTCTAAAAATTCATAATATTATAAACTTTTTTATTCGTATTCCCTACTTACTAAATATTAATTTATGTTTCTATCATATATATTGGAAATCCCGATATGTTTTTGACTTTTCGTTGACAAAATTAGCTTGTTGACCGTAGCTCTTAAAGCCCGACTATCGCTCGGCACTCAACTTCCAGTGTGTTTGGGCCTTTAAGACTCTTTGTGCTTTGACCAGACCAATATTATCATATAACATGTATTAAAATAAAATAAAACACGTGGAGGATATTAACTTTGTGATCAACAAGACAGGTTGCTATTTGGATATAATTGAGAATATAAACAGGTCTAGGAATTTTGTGACTGACACGTGTATTTTATGATGTTACTTTAGTAAAATCACGATTTGACATTGAAAAAAAAAAAACAATTCTTCTCGTCGAGTGGGTATTGAGTCTATCGACCCGATGAACCCTGGTGTCAGAGTTTTTAAACCGCCTAGTAGCACAACTATCAGGCCTCTGACATGGTTTGAGTAACGACCACTATCAAAGACAGCAACCGGGACCGACGACTTAACGTGTCCACCGAAGCACGAATTTTTTTCTTTTCGGACAATCAAGTGATTCAGCCTGCAATGTCTAAAATACACTTAACCTACGTATATAACATTTATTTTAAATGCATATTTATCACAGTAACTAAAATAAAATATGATCTTTTGTAACTACCATTATTTTCAAAGCTCGATGATTTTCTGAATGTTTTGCTAAGTTAAATAACCTTTAAAATATCTGGACCTATTTGAAAATTCGTTACAAAATATTGAATACCTACTTATTTTTTTAAAGAGTCATGGTTTAAAGATAAGGACTTTATTTTAGACATTGAACTTGTCATATTTCTAGATCATTGAAGCAATATCTACTATATTTACTTTGTCAGACGTGGCGGAACGACATTTGTTTAGGTCGTTTACGATCCGCCTACCCATTAGGGATAAGGCGTGATATATGTATGTTATATATGTTGAAGCAATTAAAAACACATTCTCTTCTTTACTTACCAGATCAATAAATAGATAAGTAGGTATCCAATCTTTGTCAAACCCTGTCTTCAAATGATAAAGATTTATATTTCCTCAAAGGTAAATGCCTTCCAAATGGTATACTCGTTTAGAATTTTAATTTACTTTTTATTTAGATATTTTTGACTCTCGTCTAGGCCAAAAGTAATTGAGACAGTCAGATATAGCAAATTAATCTACATACTAGTCAGGCCTTTATCCCTAATGGGGTAGGCAGAGCGTAAACGACCTAAACAAAGCTCGTTCTGCCACGTCTGACAAAGTTTTGAGGGTTATTTAAGATAGAATTGTAGGTATGTTGCTGTAGTGACAGGAATGCAGCCCATCGCCTGAATTGCAATATACTGAAACCCTCGGATCCCTTACCTGATTTTTACAGCATGCCCGGGAGGTAATGCAGGTGGCAAATTCTATGTTTTTCTCTCGCTCCTAGTCCAGCATGGAAGAAAATTAAAATTAATCTAGAATATTAAATGCACTGGCATTCCCACACACGGACGGAACTCATCAAGTTTCACACACTGAACAACTTCTACCAGGAAATACTTTCAGGAAGTAAAAGAAATATAAGGCTTTCCCATATAAATTGTCTTATCGAGGTCGACATTTTGTATGAAAAAGCCAATTTTTATTTTCACTTCCTGATAGAATTTCTCGGTGGTTCAGTGTCGGTGACTGAGCAACCCTATCAGTTTACGGGACGATGTCCTAGTAGCATAACTGTTAGGCCTCTGTCATGGTTTGCGTAATGACCACTGTCAAAGACAGCGACTGGGACCGACGGCTTAACGTGCCCTCCGAAGCATTAATCCTTTTTCCTCTTTCGGACAATCAGGTGATTCAGCCAGCAATGTCCTAACCAAACTGGGGAAAACCTTACAAAATTATATATTGACAAATATAAACACTGGAAATTGAACCCAGGAGGATATGTTGGAAATGTTAAGCCCATGGCTCTGACCACTAGACCAAAGAGGCAGTTGTGTATGTTGGAATGGAGTGATGTTTTTTTTATGTACCAACTACTTTCTCTTTCCAAGCACATGTACATATCATGTTTCTGCCCTTCAATATTTTGTATTGGACATTGTTAGGAATAATTAAATTCAAGTATGTACGGAATTCGCCAAACTGTGTCGTATGAGCCATGTCTTGTTTTCTACCTAAGATTGTTTGTTTATTTTAATTTAAAAGCCGGTATGGAAAATGTAGATTGTCTCGTTTGGCGACCTAGAACATATGTCCGGAAGAATTATTTGTTTTTCTCTTGTGTGTCAGGTTAAATCTATTTTGCAAAAATAATAACTTTCATCTAGATGAGCCAAATGAATCGATAAGAATTTTGTACTTTTTTATAACCATATCAAAACATTTGAAACTCCTTATCAGGACTCTATCAAAAAAGTAAAACAGATATTATCAAAACACCAACATCAACTTGTTATACAGACAATCGCAATAAAAAGTCTAAGAAATTTTTAAACACAATAAATTATCGGAATTTACGACTTGCTGATCTCAAAACCGCGAAATAATCAGGTTTTTAACTACTGTGTTTTGGTAAGCATAATTTTCCGCATCATTATGTAATATACTGCGTTGGCCTCGAGAAAGGCCAATGTCGACAAAAGGCTAAAGACCATCATTGGTTGGACAGATATGTTTGCAAAGCCGAATTTTTCCTACAACCATGCATAGTAAATGTTTGCTTGGAATCATCTTCGACTTCCTTCCGTTTTCTTTGACACATTTGCTTAACAAATAAGGAATCTAAAATTTTATTTGCGTTGTTTAAAAATAGAACATGTTTAATATAATGCATGTGCATAAAATATTGTGTTTTTGAAGCAGATACAAGGATGTTCGAAATATTTTACTGCATGTGACAAATAATTAACATAAACATACATACATACATAAAATCACGCCTTTATCCCTTACGGGGTAGGCAGAGCGTTAAACGCCTCGTAAAAAGGCGCTTTCGCCGCGTCTGACAATAATTGAGGGTAATTTTAGATTGTAATGTGTATTGCCATAGTGACAGGTTGTCAGCCCATCGCCTAAATTACAATACACTGTAACATAAAAGTCGTTAATTTTCGAAAATAACCTCATTGAATATACTTAATAGTATTTAATGGTGAATAAATATTTTCTAATATGTATTAAATATATTAAACTACTAGGATTTAAGTCTTCCATGCTGGACTAGGAGCTAAAAAAAAAATAGAATGTGCCAGCTGCATTTCCTCCCGGTCATGCTGTAAAAACCAGTTAAAGGAACCGAGGGTTTCAGGCGTTATTGCAATTCAGGCGATGGGCTGACAACCTGTCACTACGGCAATATACCTATCTACTACCTAAATCTATATTAAATAGCCTTCAAAACTTTATCAGACGTGGCGTAACGACCTTTGTTTAGGTCGTTTACGCTCTCCCGACCCAATTAGGGATAAGAGCGTGATTATATGTATGTATGTATGTATGATTTAAAATAATTATCACTAGAAATTAAAACAATAACTAAAATAAAGTGTTGCCAAATACTTTTATTTGTTTTCGAAGTTAACTCACGTATAATTTTTTGCCGAGAAGTGTTAAATAGTGTCAATTTTGGAGTGTGAATAATAAGCGTTTATTGATTTAAGAAATATATACTTCTTCACTAATATTTTAAATAGATAAAGGAACATAGAATGATGCGGTAAAATTTTGCCCAAATTACACAAAAAAAAATAGTGTCGAGTGTGAATATCACACAACATACATACATACATACATACTATCACGCCTGTATCCCTAATGGGGTAGGCAGACTGTGAACAACCCAAACAAAGGTCGTTCCGCCACGTCTGACAAGTTTTGAGGGTTGTTTCAGATAGAACTGGATATTGCTGTAGTGACAGGTTGTCAGCCCATCGCCTAAATTACAAGAATCCCTTAGCTGGTTTTTACAGCATGCCCTGGAGGAGATGTAGCTGGCACATTCTAGGTTCTTCTGTCGCTCCCAGTCCAGCATAGAAGCTTCTGTCGCTCCCAGTCCAGCATGGAAGCTATCACACAACAAATATGTGAATAGCAAAACTATCACAATACCTAAAATATATATATTTTTTTAATGTGCCATATTTATTATTTGTTTTGCCATCATTGGGTTCGATTCTAGATTCCACCGGCTAAAACTAAAATTAAAGGGACAGGCGATTTATACTCTATGGTTTTACGATTTGTCCGCTCCTATATACACGTTTCTCCAGTATTTCTGGCAATTTGATCCACCATATCATATGACGGCGGATAAAAATAACAGATAACGCATAAAACCACCGACTATAAATCAAAAACCGGAGAGAATAGATCTTTTGTCTATTGCTAATGTTTTTAGTCCGAAAATGATAAATAGATTTTAATTTTAGTTTTAGCCGGAAAATCTAGAATCGAGCCCATTATTATTTTTATTTAACATTTTGCTGAGACAAAAAAGACACAAATTTATAATCCGATCTGAAATGTCAAGGGTACATTTTTTTTGCATTTGTTAATGATATTAATTGTTCGTCGAAAAATTATGGCAGTAATTATTAATCTCTAGTCTAGTTCAATCAATTGGCCATGACAGGGGTGTAAAAAAAAACATATCACATATTAAAAAAAAAACTTATTAAAACTTTGTCAGACGTGACGGATCACGCTCTGCCTACCCCATTAGGGGTAAAGGCGTGATTATATGTATGTGTATGTATGTATGTAATGAAATAATTTATCCAGAATTGACCATAATTAACTTAATCAATACGTCACTAGATTATAATTAATTATAACATATTGATTACAAACCGGTTTAGGAGAAATCATAGGAAATTACTATACGGTAAACAGCTACGATGTAGATTGATCAATTAAGATCCAATTTTTTATTAGCTGATTAATTTATTCATGTGACGCAAAGTGTAACGTCAGACCCACCGTGCCAAACTGGTCCAAATTTGCATATTTTTTTTATTGGATAAAGTATAAGCTACATTAGCCTAAATAGGTTTCAAAAAATATATATGCTACAAAAACTTCTTCCGCGTGACCTAAATCATAAAGGCTTTAAAGAATAGGTTTCTGCAATATTTACATACTTATTTATTATCATGCCTTTATCCCTAATGGGGTAGGTGGAGTTTAAACGACTAAACAAAGGCCATTCCGCCACGTCTGACAAAGTTTTGAGGGTTATTTAAGATATATTTTGTAGGTATTCCTATTGCTGTAGTGATAGGTTTTCAGCCCATCGCCTAAATTACAATAAAAACGCTTTGATCCCTTAGCTGGTTTTTACAGCATGCTCGGGAGGAAATGCAGCTGGCTCATTTTATGTTTTTCTCTCGCTCCCATTCCAGCATGGATGTTAAAAAACTAAGTCAAAATATGGGCCGGTATTGATAAACAGCACTTAGGACTGACAGCTAGTTTGAGTTCGTACCAGAAATGTCATTTCAGTACCTACATTGTAGCCTGTTAAATCCATACTTAAAGTATTTAAAATCAGCTCTCATAAGTGACAGCGAGTTTGAGTTCGTTTCAGAAATGTAAATTCAGTACAAACTGGCCTGTCAAATCCATACTTAATATTGCTCTCAAGTTTGAGATCGCTTCATACATACGAGCCATAGGCCCGATTTGCTCTAAATCTTGAGATTGCATTATTAATACGATCTATAGTGACCTAAGCAGGTCTTCATCTTCTTCTTCTTAGCGAGTGGATTCTTGAGTCGATAGACCCGATGAGTAGGCCTCTGACATGGATTGAATAACGACCACTATCAAAGACCGGGACCGCCGGCTTAACGTGCCCTCCGAAGCACGGAATCCTCTCTCTTTCCGTACAATCAGGTGATTCAGCCTGAAATGTTCTAAATAAACTGGGGAAAACCTCAAAGTGATAAATTAACAAATATCAACTTTGTGTTCCCCCCCTGGGAATCGAACCCAGGACCTCCGGATTGTAAGCCCACGGCTCTGACCACTAGTCCACAGAGGCAGGTAAAATATAAGCTATATCTCTTGTTTGCCCTTCAATGTGACTCCTTCAATGTCCTGTAGTAACCTAAAGCAACTTAAAATAGAAAATAAAATATTCGCCTCAATGTGACTCGACCTTTATCATCTTAAACACAAAACACGGGTTTAAAAACGGTTACTATTCGCCGGCGATTATCAGATTAAAAAACCAGTTCCAATATCAGTCAAAAACTGGTCAAGTTACAAGATTTGGAATAGAAGAAAATCTAGCTTTTAATGCATATTGTGACTTCAATAATAACAATGACTCTACTAACTAATTTCAATTACCCGCGTCATTGGATAGGAACACCCCCAAAAATAATAATAAAAAATTATAATAATGATTCCAATTACTCTTGGTTTATAACCGCGTCATGATCATACAGAGGACATAAATATAAAAAAAACAATAGCACAACAGGTACAGCTTATCTCTAAAAAGAAATCTCTTCCAGCTGACCTACGGTAGTAAGAGTGCATAGGTGAGGCAGATAAGGCGTGTACAATTAAAATATAGGTAAAATTACATTAAATAAAATTCAAAGCCTAATATCATAATATAAAACAATAATTAAACATGATAATACATATAACTACAATAATCAATAGTAATAAATTAATAATCTTTAATACTAGTATAATAATACATAATAATTATATTAATTGCAGATAACTAATAAACTTATAAAAATATGACAATAACGAATTAATTTGGAACAAAAAGATAGTACTCTTTTACTCGCTTTTTGAAAACAGCAGCCCATCGCCTAAATTACAATATACTGAAACCCTCGGATCCCTTAGCTGGTTTTTACAGCATGCCCGGGAGGAAACAAAAAAGAAACGTATGTTTTCGATAATTACAGTCCACATTATAAACGACAATAACATAAATTCTAATGTTTTAATAGGAAAAAGCTCCAGGCATTATGTTATTTTTCTATTTTCATTAAATCTACGTAATTAAGCGGGGAGGTCGTGGTTCGAATCCCAATGTATTTATCGGTTTTGAATTTCATGTGTTCGTTTATTCGGCGCATTTTCCGTGCTTTAGAAGGCACATTAAGCCGTTGGTCCCGGTTTATATAGTTTAATACCGTAGATAGTAGTCGTCAAGCCATGTCAGAGCCCAGTGCTAAGCATTGGCGGCTTGATAACTCTGTCCTAATCTAGGATTGGGTATGGTTTCTCTTCTGGTTTGTGGAAGTCAGATGGCAGTCGCTTTGTGTAAAAACCAGTACCCTCGTTCAATTCCCTAGATTTGGTAGCCAACCCCGTGAGATACGGAATAAGGCTAGGGAGATGATTAGCAACATAAACTAAGTAGTTGGCGACCGTGAGAGGTACAAATTACATATTTTTCCTCTTTATGATATCAGTAGGTAATGTAGTCATAGAGAATATACAAATTTGTCACTGTCGAAACACAAAAAATACTTCATTGTTCTGTCGCGAAGAAGTAAAGTTCTGGACTTTAACCGTTAAAAGTAGCGGTTTTTTGTTGAAGTTCAAAACTACTTAACCCTGATGAAGTGATAAGTATCTATTTACGTAGTTTATTGACAATAGAACAACATCTAATATGTACCTATGTTTTCCGTTATCCAAAACTATTTCTAAATGATTTAAGTATAATCTAGAACTCCCATGCTGGCCTGAGAGCGCGAGAAAAACATAAAAAGTGCCACCTGAATTTCCTTCCGGGCATGCTGTGAAAACCAGCTGAGGGATCCGAAGCTTTCAGTATATTGTAATTAAGGCGATAGGCTGACAACCTGTCACTACAGCAATATACCTACAAATCTATCTAAAATAAACCTCAAGACTTGGTCAAACGTGGCGGAACGAGCTTAGGTTTTTAGTTTAGGTTTTTAGTTTAGGTCGTTTACGCTCTGCCTACTCCATTAGGGATAAAGGCTTGATTATATGTTTGTAATCTAGAATGTGAATTACTTTGACTTCGAATGATAATATAGTATAACCCTTCGCAATTTGTGAAATTAAATGACGGTTAAAAAAATATTCAAGACAATATAAAATTAAAAAGGAAGAGCAAAACGTCAAATATTAAACTAAAGCTGGACTTAATCAATATTGAAATAAAAAAATGTATACTGCAATATGTCTTATACTCTTGACACGTTATTAATTTTGTGATTTATAGGTTCTAATAATGGAATGTTGATTTAAGTCAAATTAATACATACTGTTAGCAAATTTAAATATCGAACCCATTATTTAAAATTATAATTGATAATATGGGAAGTCGATTTAAAAAATTGGGCGTAACTCTATGTTTAAGCATCAGACAAACTAACCAACATCCAAAAAAATATATAAACTAGCACTACAAAAAATAGATATAAATATTATAAAAATAAGTATGTGGGCCTTTATTAAAAACGCCCCCTTCCAAAAATAGACCTCCTATAATCAGTACGTAGTATGCTGTATCGAAAACAATAAAATGATGGGTAAAACGTATCATAATAAAATAAGTATTTACTGTAGAAACTAGTAAAGGCACTTGAGAGATGATGTATTGCAAATTTTAAGGTAAGGTATTGAACACAAATATCACTACATCATTTTTGCGTTAGATTAGCTCTTGACTCTAGACCAATGCTGATTGAGACCTATTCGAGAATGGAGCGGGTTTATCTAGATACCGAAATAGCACTAAAAGAGATTCTAAGAAACCATAGGAATTTCATATTATGCAAAATAAATAAACAAATATATATGTTCAAAGATGTCTGTCATCATCTCCCTAGCCTTATCCCATTTATCACTGGGTCGGCTACCTAATCTAGGGGATTGAACGAGGGTACTGGTTTTTACACAGAGCAACTGTCATCTGACCTCCGCAACCCAGAAGGGAAACCAGACCCAATTCTAGATTAGGTCAGAGTTTTCAAACCGCAAATGCTAAGCATTGGCCTCTGACATAGCTTAACAACTAATATCTATGGTATGAAACGATATTAACCGGGATCAGCGGCTTAACGTGCCTTCCGAAGCACGGAAAAAGCGCCGAATAAACATACATATGAAATTCGAAAACTGAAAAACACATTGGTACGTAGTGGGATTCGAACCATGACCTCCCCGCTCAAGAGGCAGCGGTCCTATCCACTACACCATCGGGCTCTTTTAGTTTTAGTTCGTTATGTTCAAAGATGTCTGTATCATAAGAAAAAAAACCTAAATGGATAGGTTCGCATCTCGATCTATTAATATGCGAAACGATCTATAAATACACCAATAACTTTTTTTTGCTTCACCATTAATAGTTGTTTTGATCAGGAAATTGACTCCAAAACCAATAATTCTGTTTGCATAGGTTATGGTCAATAATTAATATCAAATCCATAAGTTTTTTAGAAACTGGTATGATTAGTATCTTTTTAGCGAGTGGATTCTCAAGTCGAACAACGACCCGATGAACCCTGGTGTGATTACACTTACTAGCACAGTACCACTTAGTAGCACAGCCCTCTGACATGGTTTTGAATAACGACCACTATCCAAGACAGCAACCGGAGCCGACGGTTTAACGTGCCCTCCGAAGCACAGAATTATTTTTCTTTTCGGACAATCAGGTGATTCTGCCTGCAATGTCCTAACCAAACTGGGGAAAACCTAACAAAGTGAGAAATTGACAAATGTCAACTTCCCTTGGGAATCGCACCCAGGACCCCCGGATTGTAAACCCATGGCTCTGACCATTTAACCACGGAGGCAGTTGAATTTAGTATTTTAAATATTGCCAAATCGTATATAAAACCGGTTGTATATGGCAATACATTGTGAATAATTTGAGATCTCTACAAATTGTTGCCTTAATCGTTTTAGAGCACAGCCGAATCGTGCGCATATATTTAAATAAATAAATATCAGGCTGTTGTTTCTATGGAAATATTCGCATATAATACGTAGGTAAATTTTTCGTAGGAATATTTTTGGATTTATATCTATTTTTGCAGCCACAGAAAGGATAAAAAAGGATTATACCTACGTAGTATAAGGGTCAGTTTCCCGAAAACTAATAGGGGTTGCTTATAGTTGACAACGAAACTGAATAACTTATACCAGAAAATCTTTCAGAAAATGAAAAAAAAAAGACTTCCCCATCCCCTAACAAAATAACCACTATGATCATTAATTTGTAAGAGGAAAAAAAGTTATTTTTCATAACATAACATCCTGACCTCACAGAATTTCTGTGTGAAAATTGGTCAGTTTTGTTGACTGAGCAAACCCAATCAGTTTCCGGGAAAACATTCCTTGAACCCGATATAAAAGTTTGAGAAGTTTGACCGCAGTGCAAAATGTGACAATTACGGGAAACGCTGCAAATCTTTCCTGCAGATTATATCTTAGTTTGTTTTTTACTGACGTAAGGCTCTGACCATTAGATCACGGAGGCAGTTAGAGGCAGAAAGGTCTGATGCTAACCGGGCACCACACGGGTAACTTGGCTCACGATGTTTTAAACCTGTACAAATATTTAACCGTCAAGGAAGTTTAGGTCCGCGGTATCTTTGTTCTATAAACCTGTTAGTTTAACACCTTATGCCGACGAAGATTTCCTTATGATATGAGATATTTATTATGTGCTCACATGCAAATATTATGTTCATCTTAAAATCCTGATCGTGTGATATGTCCTAAATATGGGTAAAAAAACGTTATTAATTTTAACTGAATGTCCGTTGTCAAAAGCAATGATCATATCAAGGATCATATAAATTATTTCTTCCATGCTGGACTGGGAGAGATAGAAAAACATAGAATGTTCCAGCTGCCCTTCCTCCCAGGCATGCTGTTGAAGTCAGCAAAAGGGACTCGAGGGTTACAGTGTATTGTAATTTAGGCGATGGGCTGACAACCTGTCACTAAAGCAATACATATTGCAATCTAAAATTGCCCTCAATTTTTGTCAGACGTGGCAAAAGCGCCTTTTAAGAGGCGTTAAACGCTCTGCCTACCCCGTAAGGGATAAAGGCGTGATTTATGTATGTATGTATAAATTATTTGAATGTTGTGCATAAGCATAAGACAGTTTTAATAAAACTAAATAATACATTAGGCTCAATTCTAGAATTTGCGGCTTAAACTAAAAATAAAATCTATTTGTAAATTTCAGACTGAAAACATTGAAAAGTACAGGAGATCTATTCTTTTAGGTTTTTGATTTATAGTCGGTGGTTTTATGCGTTATCTGTCATTTTTATTTACCGTCATATGATATGGCGGATACAATTGACAGAAATACTGGGGAATCGTGCAAAAGCGGGTCAAAATCTAGCGAACGAAGTGTAAAACCATAGAGTATAAGTCACCTGTACTTTTTAAATATTATTATTTTGAAAGTGACAGATGGATAATTTAATTTTAATTTAATTTTAGTTTTAGCGGGTGGAATCTAGAATCGAGCCCATTATTTTTTGTATTTAGTTTACTGTGATTATTAAATTTTCAACCCGACGCAGTGTAATTATTACTGTATACAACATATTTCGGTAATTATAGCCAGACTTATGGTCCTTCCAGACCTTCCGATGCGATCATCCTAAATCGGACAAAATGTTACCATTTGAGGCAGTTTCTGTGATATTTTGTCCCTAAATTTAGTCTGATCACGCTGACTATTTGCGAAAGTGGCAGTTATAAAATATTAAAGCGTTACAATAACATCCGCGTTACCTTATTTGAATATGCAATTTATTAATTTTTAAAAAAGAGTTTTGTCCAGTCTGCAGTATGTTCTTTGCAGGTTCGTCTAGTTTGAGATGGTCACACATTCCTATTTATTATGCAGGATCGGAAGGTCTGGATGGTTCATTAATAGTGAAGAACTAAAGTAGGTATATATAGAAGTGTTCCTTGCTGTTCTTGGAGCTAGAGAAAAACATAGAATGTGCCAGCTGCTTTTCCTCCCGGGTATGCTGTAAAAACCAGCTAAGGGATCCGAAGGTTTCAGTATATTGTAATTTATGCGGTGGGCTAACAACCTGTAACTACATCAATGTACCTACAAATCTATCATAAAGAACCCTCAAAACCTTTATTTAGGTCGTTTCCGCTCTGCCTATCCCATAAAGGCGTGATGATATGTATGTATGTAACTAAAGTATTTACGTCATTAATCTGTCTATTTATTGCCCATCTAGTAATAAGTAATAGTCATCAACATAATATTAACAATATTGTGCTAGACATACAACAAAAACCATTCATAATCAAAACATAGCATTATAAACTCATCAAAATGATTATAATTATTAAATCATTGTTTTGTGCTACGAAATTCGTAGAGCAGCTACGCCACGTAGTTAATATGTTTTTATAGATTTTCATTGCTACAATTAACCGCATGCGGACAGGATAATGACAGCAAAAACTACATAGTGTTTATGGATATAAACTACACGAAACTCTGACCTCTCTAGCGTCAGAGTTTTTTTTTTAATTATTCGTAATTTGAAGACGAGTATAATGCATATTTTTATTATGTTTAAATGTTTTGGTTTCTTACTTTTGAATTCAGATCTAAAAACTGGTACACATAAAAAATATAAAAATTAATTGCATACTAACTATTATGGTACATCGTTTTTCAAAAAATATGAAAACATATTTTTATAGACTGTGACAGCTGGATTTAAAAACCAGCTAAGGCATTCGAGGGTTTCAGTATATTGCAATTTAGGTGATGGGCTGCCAACCTGCCAATACAGCAATATACCTACAAATCTATCTTAAATAACCCTCAAAACTTTATCAAACGTGGCAGAACGACCATTGTGTAGGTCGTTTACGCTCTGCCTATCCCATTAGAGATAAAAGCGTGATAATACGTATGTATGTATCTTTTTTATTTGCTTACCTGTAAAGCAGCGTGGGTATACACGTGACGATAAAAATACCTTTAAGTTTGTCTTGAGCGTGATTTTTAATTGGTTAGGTAGAGTCTTTTTAGGTATAAATTTAGATGTTCATTAGTGTCTAAATTTTATCAAAACAACTCCACAATTAACTCTACTATAAAAGTTTTTAGCTGCATTAACATAAACATATAACAAATCAGGAAAAAACAATTAAGGCATCCTCAATAATATACGAAATCTTTTGACTAGAGGAATACAAAAACAGTACTTCATATAACGGCAAATAATAAATCTAATGTGTAAAATCAATCTATGATAATAAGACACATAGAGTTCACTTAACTCATCTCACTAACTGGTTTAATTGTACTCATGATGACAAACAACAACCTAATACCTACATGATTAAAAAAACATATAATTTGTCGACAGGTGCACGTTTTTATTACACTCTATAATACTACCCGCGTCATCTAAATAAGAAACCTGTTTAGTCTGTAATTTCCCGCGGTAATTTCACGTTATATAGGCATCGAATTAAGGAAATCATTGTCACCTCAGGTGAAGGTCTGATCTTGGGTCAGAATTATTCTCTAAGTGCAATGAATTAAGATTAATAACCTATTGTGATGGAGAAGTGACGTAGTGCGGATCGTGTACAGAAACGAGATGAAACAATCAGTAAACATTGATAAATTGTAGGTATAGCTTAGGCGATGATTCTTCCATGCTTGACTGGGAGCGAGAGCTCAACATAGAATTTGCATGCTGTAAAAACTAGCTAAGGGATCCGAGGGTTTCTAAATATCTCAATTTGGGCAATGAGCTGACATCCTGTCACTACAGCAATATACAGTTTTGCATACATGATAATACACAGGACACAAACATAAAAAACAATAGCACAACAGGTACAGCTTATCTCTAAAAAGAAATCTCTTCCAGCTGAACTAAGGTAGTGAGAGTGCATAAGTGAAGCAGATAAGGCGTGTACAATTATAATATAGGTAAAATTACAATAAATATAATTCAAAGCCTAATATCATAATATAAAACAATAAAGATACATAATAATCTAACTTAATCAGACGTGGCGGAACGACCTTTGCTTAGGTCGTTTCCGCTCTGCCTACCCATTAGGGATAAAGGCGTGACTATATGTATGCATTGTAAAACTCAAATAACATAATTATTGAATTGTTACAGGTGAACCATCAAGATGGTGTTGGGAGCGAAGAAGCATCCGGTGATACAGCATGTGCAGAGCAAGGGGCGAATATCCGTCATGAAGATACAAAACTTCACAGTACAGAAACGACGTAAGTACATAACTTTTAAGTATTTTACACTTATAACGGCATAGAAAGATGTAACATTATGTTACATTGCGACCTTATTTTTCATGTTTCTCTGTGGCAAATATTTCAATATACGAGTAATTACTCCTTTTTTATCACTTCCTTCGGACACCTTTATCTTTACTTCAGCTTCACTTCTCGTCAGTAGCCGGAAGGGCCCACACGTTTTAGTTGACATTTATATTTCTACTTCCAAGCTGATCTACTTCCAAGCTGGTCTGGGAGTGAGAGAAAAACATAGAATGTTCCAGCTGCATTTCTTCCCGGACATGCTGTAAAAACCAGCTAAGGGATCCGAGGGTTTCAGTATATTGCAATGTAGGCGATGGGCTGACAACCTATCACTACAGCAATATACCTACAAATCTATCTTAAATAACCCTCAAAACTTTGTCAGACGTGGCGGAACGACCTTTGTTTAGGTCGTTTACGTTCTGCCTACCCCATAGGGATTAAGGCGTGATTATATGTATATTTCTACCAGTTTCCGTTAGTTTCTATTTAGTTACCCGAGAAATACAGATCAGTGTGGACTTGTTTAATTATTTCTACGCCTCCTCCCTTTTCCGTACCATAACCCTCGATTTCTGATCGCGCGCTTGCTCAGTCTTCTTCTTCTTCAGTCACGTTGGTCTGCCTCCGTGGTCTAGTAGCTAGTGCCATAGACTCCGGATCCGGAGGTCCTGGGTTCGATTCCCAGGGAGGAAACACAAAGTTGATATTTGAGAATTTATCACTTTGTGAATTTTTCCCCAGTTTGGTTAGGACATTGCAGGCTGAATCACCTGATTGTCCGAAAAAGAAAGAGATTTCGTGCTTCGGAGGGCACATTAAGCCGTCGGTCCCGGTCGCTGTCTGTGATAGTGGTTGTTACTCAAACCATGTCAGAGGCCTGATAGCTGTGCTACTAGGCGGTTTAAAAACTCTGACACCAGGGTTCATCGGGTCGATAGACTCGATACCCACTCGACAGCAGCAGTCACGTTGGTAAAGACTTGTAGCTGGTCTGGGACCGATATAATGATATAATGGGGGTCAAAGCTGTCCGCGTCCGTAGGCGAGGCCCTTTTCTGGGCCTCTTACTCGAGTTTCCCTACACGTGGCCCCTGGGCAGTGCAAAATGGACAGCACTCTCTCCGGTGGTAGGCTTCGGCCGCGGCTGGTTACCACCCTCCTAACTAAATAATGTCGCCAAGCGGTACTGCCGTGTTCCGACATGTAGTAAGGAGAAGCCAGTATGGAGGTTGGGTCTGTACAGTAGTACCGCGGCATGTAGCAGGTCGGAGTGGCTGATTGTTGCGACAACGAGTGGCTGGTTCTGGAGGCTAGCGGGATCCGAAGCACGGTGCACCGCTGGCCGACCGTAGGAAGTTGAGGGCCCAAGTAGCGGGAAAATGCTCCACCTTGCCGGTTGGCGACCGGATGGGAGGACCAGGTGGCAATCCCCGGGGGGGTTCGGGCGTCCCTGCGGTCTCCAAGCCAGCTATCTTTGCGTGTGGCTGCAATCAGCTCATTTTCTAAGCTTATTGCAACGCGGTACCTCGTACAACTGCCTTCCTCCTGCCTATTCACTTTTTCCCCACATCACCAATTATGAAAGCACACAAAAAACGGAAAATGGTCAAACAGCGGTTGCACGTCCTCCCACTTAAAGTGCACCTCTCAAATATTCGAGGCTTGCACTCAAATCTCAACCCCGTCCATCACCATCTTGAGAATGAAAAACCGCATCTGCTGTTCCTCACTGAGACGCAGATCAATTGTCCGGCTGACGCGGCGTACCTCAGCTATCCCGGCTACACACTAGAACACAGGTTTCTACCTCGTGCCGGAGTCTGTGTGTACGCTCGCGATGACATTTGCATCAAGCGTCTCAAGAACCTTGAGGCACCAAGTTTTTCCGTATTGTGGGTACTGGTCGATACTGGTGTAGCTCAAATTGTGTATGCTTGCGTCTATTGCTCGCATAGTGGAGACACGGAGACAACCAAACTGTTTGAACACCTCAGTGAAGGTGCTGATGAAGCTCTGCAGAGATACCCGGCAGCGCAGCTAGTCATCCTGGGGGATTTCAACGCTCATCATAAAGAGTGGTTGTTCCCATACCTAGAGACCATTCATGCTGGGCGAGAGGCGCGCAAATTTGCATTGTCGCTAAATCTCTCCCAGCTTGTCAGCTGTGCAACAAGGGTCCCGGATATTGAGTCTCATACAGCCAACTGCTTAGACCTTCTGCTGACTACCGATCCAGACCGATACTCTGTGTCTGTTTCTGCCCCATTGGGCACCTCAGATCACTGTCTGGTGAAATCTGTATCAGTGTATTCACCACCCGATCAGGGCCCTTGTGGTAAAAGACGGGTGTGGCGATACAGGTCAGCAGAATGGGATGAGATGCGCCACTTCTTTGCTTCGTATCCTTGGCAGGACTGTTTTTCTTCAGGCGAATCGTCGAGCTGCGCGGATGCTATTACAGAAGTCATACGTCAGGGTATGGAGTATTTCATACCGTTCTCTGATGTTCCTACCGGTAGCAAAGCTCGCCCGTGGTTTAATGCTGACTGTAACTGCGCGGAATCGCAGAAACAGTCGGCATTCCTTGCTTGGGCTGATGCTCGTGCACGCAAAGCTCCGAATACTCGCGATCTGAAGAAAAACTATAACAAAGCCACCAAGTTAAGCAAAAAGGAATTACGCAGGGCTCGATTCGCCCACATAGGCCGAGTAGGCGCTAAGCTTGCTTCCTATCCGGCTGGCAGTAAAGCATTCTGGTCGCTTGCGAAAGCAGTGGAAACCAATTTCTGCCAGCCATCTTTACCGCCTCTGCAGAGACCTGATGGGTCGCTTGCTCATACTGCGGAGGAGAAAGCCAATCTTTTTGCCTCCTATTTTGCGGAAAGTTCGCGTCTTGATGCCGCAGGTAAAATACCACCCCCGTTACCTCGTGTCGACTGCTCTATGGCAGCCGTACGCATCCGGCAAAAAGAGGTCCTTAAAACCATGCGAAATCTAGACGTGAATAAAGCAAGTGGCCCTGACGGTATCCCTGCAATCGTCCTGCGTAACTGTGCGCCTGAGTTGTCTCCGGTGTTGACACGCCTGTACCGCCTCTCACTTGAGACTGGTGTTGTTCCCAAATCGTGGAAGCTTGCAAATGTGCAACCTGTACCCAAAAAAGGTAGTCGAGCAGACCCTGCCAACTATAGACCCATATCGGTAACCTCTATACTCTGCAAGATTATGGAGCGTGTACTGAATAATCGGCTCCTGGCATACCTTGAGGATAATGATCTCCTTAACGATCGCCAATACGGCTTCCGCCGAGGGCGATCGACGGGGGACCTCCTCGTGCATGCCACTCACTTATGGAGCGAGGCTATCGAGAGACATGGTGAAGCACTTGCCGTGTCTCTGGATATCTCCAAGGCCTTTGACAGGGTCTGGCACGCTAGCCTTACTGGCAAGCTTCCCGCCTACGGGTTACCTGCTGGCCTTTGCAACTGGATTTCGGACTTCTTGAGTGAACGATCCATACAAGTGGTCTTAGAAGGCTGCTCCTCCGGACAACAGGGTATTGATGCCGGAGTTCCTCAAGGTTCTGTCCTGTCTGCAACCTTATTCCTGCTGCATATCAACGACATGTTGACACCCGATACCTTTGGGTACGCTGATGACAGCACGGTTGTTGACAGATATCTGTCCAGTGCAAGGGCCAACAGTGAAACAATCCAGTCTTGTCGGGAGTCTATAGTGGATCGTCTGAACTCATCGCTAAGGGTGATATCCGAGTGGGGCGATGCCAATCTCGTCAAGTTCAACGCATCCAAAACCCAGGCGTGTCTATTCTCGTCAAAACGGAGTCCTTTTAACCTGGCTCCAACTTTCCGGGATGTATCCGTACCGATTTCTGACCATCTTGAGCTTCTTGGTATGAGCCTTACGTCCGACTTGAACTTTGGACGTTACATTGAGTCTCTGGCCACAACAGCTGCCAAAAAACTTGGTATCCTCTCGAAGGTGAGGCGATACTTCACACCGGGACAGCTATTGCAGTTGTACACAGCTCAAGTCCGATCGTGTATGGAGTACTGCTGCCACCTTTGGGACGGTTCAGCTAAATACCAGCTGGCTGCCTTAGACTCAATCGAGAAACGTGCTAAGAAGCTCATTGGAGACTCAGCACTGGTTGAGGCAAAACTACAGAACCTTGAGCACCGTCGCAGAGTGGCGTGCATGTCGGTATTTTACAGGATACATTTCGGGGAGTGCGCGATAGCACTTCATGACCTTGTACCCCCCTCCCCTTTCCATCTCCGGAGCACGAGGCGTGGACAGGGGTTCCACCCTTATGTCGTGGATATACCACAAATTCGCACGAAGCGGTTCGCTTCCACATTCTTAATGCGAACGGCTAAGGAGTGGAACTCCCTGCCGGCGGATCTGTTTCCGGAACAATATAACCTGGGCCTTTTCAAGGCGAGAGTGAATAGGCACTACATAGGTGAGTATGCTTCAACATAGTCCGCATCGTCACTTTCCACCAGGTGAGATGGCGGACAAATGCTCGCCTATATATATTTAAAAAAAAAAAAAAACAAAAATTATTATCTGCAAGCTGCCTCTTATGCCACGTGCATGAAAGTTCTTCATACATTTACAGTAACATAATTATAATATCGGAAATGAGCTTGTTTAAAAGTCGTTGGTAAATAATCAAGGTTACAAAAATCTAGCTAATTAAGTAGCCACTATTAAGACTGCTAATTGGCAAGCATGTAATATACTATTTTATTTGAAACGGAAACTAGTAAATTCTTATTTTTATTCTGCAAGCCATTTTTGGTAGATCAAAGCTGCCGTTCTAGTGATCAAATTTATGTGTGTACAAATCATATAAAATAGACAAGTAAAAAATAAAGAAACTCTAAGTAGGTATATAAATTTCAAAGATAGCTAACTCATATAGCAACTTTGAAACAATATAGATAGAAAGAAAAGATGAGAAATCATTTATTCGGTACCATACATACATCACGCCTTTATCCCTAATGGGGTAGGCACAGCGTAACAACCTAAACGAGGTCGTTCTGCCGCGTCTGACAAAGTTTTGAGGGTTATTTAAGATAGATTTGTAGGTATTTGGCTGTAGTGACAGGTTTTCTGCCCATGGGCTAAATTGGAATATACAGAAACCCTCGGATCCCTTTGTTGGTTTTTACAGCAGTCCCGGAAGGAAATGCAGGCACATTTTAGTTTTTTTCTCGCTCCCAGTCCAGCATGAAAGGAACATTCGGTTGCAGTTATTACAATCAGACAACTTAAAGCTAAATAGCCTCGCATGTGAGTAATTGATAGAATGTTTCGTTATTTTCAGAGTCAGTGATAAAACTGATATACGGTGCTCTACTGATCATCTTTGCGATGGTCCTGGCCATCGTTAACCCCATCAACGTTGTCACAAATTGGGTAAGTTTTTAATGTTTTATTTATTTTAGTTTACTAGCCTTTTATGCTGCAATTTTACCCGCGGCTTTTAATTTAAATTTTAACTGCCTCCGTGGTCTAGTGGCTAGTGCCATGGACTTCCGATCCGGAGGTCCAGGGTTCGATTCCCAGGGGGGAAACACAAAGTTGATATTTGAGAATTTATCACTTTGTGAATTTTTCCCCAGTTTGGTTAGGACATTGCAGGCTGAATCACCTGATTGTCCGAAAAGAAAAAAGATTTCGTGCTTCGGAGGGCACGTTAAGCCGTCGGTCCCGGTCGCTGTCTTTGATAGTGGTCGTTACTCAAACCATGTCAGAGGCCTGATAGTTGTGCTACTAGGCGGTTTAAATACTCTGACGCCAGGGTTCATCGGGCCGATAGACTCGATACCCACTCCACAGAAGAAGAAGAAGAAGACCCACGGCTTACTTAATGAATTGTCCCGTGGGGATCAGATATTTTGTTCGCGGTAAAAAGTGTCCGTTGTTACTCAGGGTAGACGTACCATGGTAAAAGAATTTTTGAAATCGGTCGAATAGTTTTTGACATTATTTGTTACAAACATACACACAATGATACTAAAATATACATTCTTTCAGGACATAAGAATATTTTTTTGGTTTCTCCGTACAAATTGACTGATCGAGGTGGTCATTTTTAATAGAGAAGCGAAAACAAAAATTCCATTATGAATTTCCTAGTAAAATTTGTTCAGTTTTGTTAAATGAGCAACTTCTATCACTTTATGAGAAGCTGCCCCATATACCTAGTATAAATATTCATAACATACATACATATAATCACGCCTTTATCCCTAATGGGGTAGGCAGAGCGTAAACGACCCAAACAAAGGTCGTTCCGCCACGTCTGACAAAGTTTTGAGGGTTATTTAAGATAGATTTGTAAGTATATTGCTGTAGTGACAGGTTGTCAGCCCATCGCCTAAATTACAATATACTGAAACCCTCAGATCCCTTAGCTGATTTTTACAGCATGCCCGGGAGGAAATGCAGCTGGCACATTCTATGTAATTCTCTCGCTCCCAGGCCAGCATGGAAATAAAAAAAATATTCATAAACAAATTGTTTTTCTTTATATAAAGAAAAAATAGGTATGCTACTAAGTTTATCGCCTAAAATAATATGTACTAGTAGATTTCGAGCCATTATGTAGAGTCATGAACTAAATAAACATGGTCCTTTTATTAAAACGATCATTATTTCCTAACAACTAGCAATAGTTGTAAACTTGATTACATAGTTGACTTTACATGGTCTTATAATATTTTTAATTCATTGGTTATTAGTAAGTACATCTTACTTAAGCTGCATTTCCTCCCGGGCATGCTGTTAAAACCAGCTAAGGGATTCGAAGGTTTTATGTATGTATGTATGAAGGTTAAGGTTTTATGTATTTGGTATATTGCAATTTAGGCGATTGGCTGACAACCTGTCGATACAGCAATCTATCATAAATAAGGCAAATAACCCTCAAAACTATGTCAGACGTGACGGAATGATCTTTGTTCAGGTCGTTCACGCTCTGGCTACCCGATTAGGGATAAAGGCGTGATCAAATTTATGTATGTATCTTCCTTATGAACATTTCCTAAAAAAATACTGACTTAACTAGATTTTTGTCGCGTTTTCCTGTAGTAGTAATGAACGAGGTATTTTCTCGCTGTCTTTACTTCCTTTCCATCTGTATAGTTTTTGTCTTCCATGCTGGCCTGGGAGTGAGAGAAAAACATAGAATGTGCCAGCTGCATTTCCTCCCGAGCATGCTGTAAAAACCAGCTATGGGATCTGAGGGTTTCAGTATATTGTAATTTAGGCGATGGGCTGACAACCTGTCACTACAGCAATATGCGTACAAATATATCTTAAATAACCCTCAAAACTTTGTCAGACGTGGCGGAACGACCCTTGTTTGGGTCGTTTACGCTCTGCCTACCCCATTAGGGATAAAGGCGTGATTATATGTATGTATGTATAGTTTTAACAAGACCCGACCGATTAGAGAGCAACAAAACGACTTAGATCTTTCTCTTTTTTAATATTAGTGAGAATTACATAAAATTAATAAAGGCTATGCTATTCACATGTTAACAAAGTTATATGCTATTGTTATAGTAAATACCTAAGTAACTGTAACAACAAACAAAGTTTTATATGAACAAATTGAAATGTAGATTTATGATTATAGGTTCTATCTAAATCATAATTATGTATGGGAGGAATGATGTTTGTATTGATGAATTGGCTATCATATTATGTATGTTTCAATAAGTAATTATAAAACAATTATCAATCAACTGAAATAATTAGGTACGTTTGTTTTGTTGTACAGGCAAATCCAGTAGCAATAAAAGACTAGTTGTAGTAGTACTGCTAGTATAGCAAAATTATTCCGGAGCACGAGGCGTGGACAGGGGTTCCACCCTTATGTCGTGGATATACCACAAATTCGCACGAAGCGGTTCGCTTCCACATTCTTAATGTGAACGGCTAAGGAGTGGAACTCCCTGCCGGCGGATCTGTTTCCGGAACAATATAACCTGGGCCTTTTCAAGGCGAGAGTGAATAGGCACTACATAGGTGAGTATGCTTCAACATAGTCCGCATCGTCACTTTCCACCAGGTGAGATGGCGGACAAATGCTCGCCTATATATATTTAAAAAAAAATAAAAAATTTCATGATATCTCCAGCCTTATCCCGTATCTCACGGGGTCGGCTATGTAATGTAGGTGATTGAACGAGGGTACTGGTTTTTACACAGATCGACTGCCATCTGACCTCCTCAAATATCAAAATTATTTCATCCTGGATATATCATGTTTATTCTTTTATAAACTTATATTTTTTTTGTATTGACTTTTATTAAAAAGTGCTAATAGTACATACAAAAAACTAGACACAATTTTATGGCTAATACATATTCAGGATTTTTGACAGTTATGACTTATTAAATTCTAAACTCGTAGGAACGTGAGTAATAATAAAAAATGCAAGGTTATTATTCGAGTAATTTCCATTACTTTTTTAAAATTTAAACTTGAAAAAATATTATGTTCAGAATTATGCTAGCTTTTGATTAAATTTTCCTAATAACTGGTATCAGTTCGCATAATGTTCAATGAATATGTAAAGTAATTATTTTTGCTATAATGAAGATCCTCGTATAGGATCAAAACGTCGAGGGCTAACCCTCCTCAAGTAAGCCGAACATTGTTCATTACGAATAACACTTGCTTATCATTAAAATGATTTTCTTGCTATGTTTAAATTTGTCTAAAGTAGGATTATTAATTTATTTACCCTTTCCTTATAGGCAAATCCTGAGGAAATAACGTCCAAAATATTTAAACCAAACCATTTCACTCACGACACAAATGATAAACATCTAGAAAAATTAAGATTGGATTCAAAAAATTGCCAACTGGAATGCCAAATCTTTCGTCCGGTGAAGGTTAGTAAAAAGTCGTTTGTAAACGTGCAGCATCTTACAACACTCGCCAAGTGACTTGCCAAGCGCTTGTCACTGGTCACGTGTATGAAGACACGTTTTTGGATTAGAAAGAGATCTATTATCTTAACATCAAAAATACCTGTTTGGGTGACTGACACAGGGGTTAATCCTTATATCTAAGCAATTATACAATTCGTCATTTCACTCTTTAGAGATGGAAAAGCAATCATCAACTTGAGAGTGATATAACCCGCCAAAAACCAGACAACATCTAGGCATACTTTGGTGAGAAGGGCGTGCGGTTTATGGTGGTGAAGTAAAACAGCTGCGTGTTATTTACAGGTGTATATTTACAGAATGTACAGGTTGGTCAATGCGATAAAACATATTAATATTGTTATAACTAAATCGCAAGAAATAACAGAGTCACAAGAGCTGTGGCGTCTGCACAAGAATGACAGTTTGACAATATGTCAGTAGTGAAAAATATATTTACAAAAGAGTTTTAGTCCAATGAGGTTGGACGCTATAATACCTTTTGATTCTGTAATTTTAGGCTTCTTCCGTCACTTTTCCAGCTTTGTGTCACCCATGTGAATCAAACCCACGTCCTCTGGATTGAGAACCCTATGCTCAGACCAGTAACCACAGACCAATTTGATCTCTAGATTTTATGTCCTCGCTCCGTGCGTCATTAAGCCGGTTGCAAAATTGGCTAATTGATTTTTTTTCATATCCGCTAGAATTAGAAGTCAAGGCCCCATTTTGAAAAAGTGGTTTTAATAAACTTTGTTTGGTTTTATATTACTTCCATGCTGGCCTGGGAGCGAGAGAAACATATAGAATTTGCTAGCAGCTTTTCCTCTCGGGCATGCTGTAAAAACCAGCTAAGAGATCCGAGGGTTTTAGTATATTGTAATTAAGGCGATGGACTGACGACCTGTCATTACAGTAATGTACCTACAAATTATCTTAAATAACCCTCAAAACTTTGTCAGACGTGGCGGAACGGCCTTTGTTTAGGTCGTTTACGCTCTGACTACCCCATTAGGGGTAAAGGCGTGATTATATGTATGTACGGTTTTAATATCACAAACAAACTACTAACTAGTTGAGAAAAAACTGTATAGCTAACAAAGGTCGCTCGGCCACGTCTGACAAGGTTTTGAGGGTTATTTCAGATAGATTTGTTGGTATATTGCTGTAGTGACAGGTTGTCAGCCCTTCATTGCCTAAATTGAAATATCATGAAAGCCATAGCTGGTTTTTACAGCATGCCGAATTGCGACTGTAGAGCACCTGACCAAATCCTTTCCCACGTTGTGAATGAATGTCTCCCCGGAGGCGTCGCCGAGCTGCACACCATCACCGCTGACGCAGAAAGCTGGCTGAAGCATCTGGATGTAGACATTTGATTCAAGCAGGGATTGCTATACGCTATGATGATGACAGCATGCCGGGAGGAATATCAGCTGGCACTATGTTTTTCTCTCGCTCCCAGTTCAGCATTGTATTGTTAGCCTTAATATAAGTAACACTGCTCTGGAGGTGTTGATTTTTGCTTACCTATATAATCACAAAAACCACAAACCTAAATATCGTTACATAACGTGTCAAATTAGCTGCCAACTTAGTAAAAAAAAAATGATTAAAAAAATAGCTCAGTTTATGCACTGCCTTGTAATTATTCATAATTAATGTATCAACATTACGTTAGTAAAAACTCATCTAACAAAAACGAACGTAGTTTTTCAATGAGACTATAAAATGTTCTCACTCAAAGAAATAGTTTTTGTAACTATATGCGTTGTTTGTTTGTTGGCAGTTCGTAAAATAAATCTGTTGCTAATTTTGATTTTTTTATTTTAAGAAAAACATGGTGGGATCATCTTTTTTGTAATTAAGTAACTGCACATTTTTTGCAGTCGTTACTAGATCTTTGACGTAAGAAAATGTAGAGTAAAAAATTTATTCGCAAAAATATTAATCAATGACACAATTTACTACTGACTATTTGTTTTTGCTCTTTGATTCTTAAGGTGCAAACAGAGCACGGAAATCGCAAGTAATTCTCTAGTTTATACACCATAATATGCTTATTTATAAATAAGTATCCAAGCTTTGTATTATAAATGAGCTATAAGTATTATGGGTTATAAAATGGAGAGAACTATTACGAACGATTTGCGCTAAACGTAAAATATTCTTGAAAATTCAATTAATTTACATACATACATAAATCACGCCTTTATCCCTTACGGGGTAGGCAGAGCGTTTAACGCCTCGTAAAAGGCGCTTTCGCCACGTCTGACAAAAATTGAGAGCAATTTTAGATTGTAATATGTATTGCTTTAGTGACAGGTTGTCAACCCATCGCCTAAATTACAATGCACTGTAACCCTCGAGTCCCTTTTGCTGACTTCAACAGCATGCCCGGGAGGAAGGGCAGCTAGAACATTCTATGTTTTTCTATATCTCCCAGTCCAGCATGGAAGAAATTAGAATTAATTTACTGTTAATTTATTGGTGTCGCCACAGTTCGCCCCTTAATTAAAAATCAAGCTACTGTTTCAACACACTTAGGCCCGTGATTATAAACAGTACTTGAGACTGACAGCTTTGTGTACGTATCAGAAACGTCATTTCAGTACAATGTGGCGTGTCAAATTGATCCTTAACATTGCTCTCAATCTTGAGATTGCTTTAGAAATACGAGCCATAGATCTTATAAATAAGTAAGATAAAAACCCGACGCGCTGAAAAGACTCGACGGGTTTAGATAACCTGCGATATTCAAAGAATTCTAGGACAATTAAGTTTGTCCAGCAGTGCACATCTCAAGCTAGACTCTAGTCGTAACGCGACATAGTCCCACTACGGTTTAGGCATACCATACTAAAAGGCTTACGACGTTAATTACTATAACACATTATATGCAAAAAACATCAATGCACGAACGAATCAAAAATTCAAAAAAATATAATGTCATTACTGCGCACGCAACTTGAAATGATCTAGCCTTGAATGTAGGCTTTTTATAAAGAGTATTTAAACTAGATAATTATCACTACATAGTATAAAACATAGTCGCTTTTTCTGTCCCTATATCCCTATGTATGCATAAATATTTAAAACTACGCAACGGATTTTGATGCGGTTTCTTTTAATAGATAGAATGATTCAAGAGAAAGGTTTACATGTATAATACATGCATAATATAGTAGAAAAACACTGATAATTTCCGTGCGAAGCCGGGGCGGGTCGCTAGTTATCTATTTTTTTATAAAAGACGCATAACATGTGGGTCTGACTTTGATTTCATAGTTATGTAATAAGCTAACTTTAGGCCCGCTATTTGCCATATTGACAATCATTTTAGTAGCTGCTAGTAGTTAAGGCGTATCCCAACGGCAGATGAGCAGGTAGATTTCAAGAAATGCAACCATCGCCCGTAATACCTTAGAATATTGTTTAAATCAGCGCGCGCTACGGCGGCGTGGCGGTTACGTCCGTAGCCGAGTCAAAAACGTGCGAAAAATACAAAAAAGCTAATTCCATTAAAACTACGAGTCGTATTAAAAAAAGCTATGTTGCGATTTTAGATAATCAAAATACGGATATTTTCCCGAATGAACCGTGAAAGCGCTCTTAATAGTTTAGAAATAATATCAAATTTACTGATAAAAACAGATTAAATTAAAAAAAATGCATACTTGTTTTATGAACTAGAATATTTTTCTTAGATATATTTATTATTATTTTTAATGATTCGTTTAGGAGAAATAAGCTCTTAAATACAATCATTTGCCGTAGTATATACATACATACATACATAAAATCACGCCTTTATCCCTTACGGGGTAGGCAGAGTATAAAACGCCTCGTGAAAGGCGCTTTCGCCACGTCTGACAAAAATTGAGGAAAATTTTAGATTTAATGTGTATTGCTGTAGTGACAGGTTGTCAGCCCATCGCCTAAATTACAATATACTATAACCCTCAAATCCCTTTTGCTGACTTCTACAGCATGCCCGGGAGGAAGGGCAGCTGGAACATTCTATGTTTTCCTATCTCTCCCAGTCCAGCATGGAAGATAATTTGCCGTAGTAGGAATCACCTAAACTCATAGTAGTGGTACTTATTAATTTTGAAGAAGTAAAGGTACCTAGATATTTTTCCAGCCTCGTCAACAATGTAGGTAAATAATAAATAAATGTTTAATGTAAAGGCACTTTAGCTTTTGTGATGACTGAGAGAAAACGATGCGTTTCGTTTTCTCTCACAGTCATCAGAAAGGCCAAAGTCCCTTTACACTAAATATTGCAGTATCTCGACAGGGATACACGTGGGGGCGGGCCCCCTTGCGGGGAGGACCACTCTGGCTGCTCCTAAAGAGTTGGATTCCGTTTCGATCCAAACAAGCTAAGCTCACAAGAGCGAAGCACGTGCAAATAAATAAATGTACTATTATTTAAATTTATCCTCCAAGATATTTGTTTACTGACCTAAACCTTAACCTACACAAATTAAATAGTCGAACATGTTATAAATTAATACGATTACCCGTTGATCGCGGTTCTCTTTGAAACCACAACACGAGGAATAAATGCAAAATAAGAAATATGAAGTCATTGGATAACAATTAGTAAACAATTGAATACATTGGATTATTCCTCACAGCTGATTTGAATCACTGATAGGATACAAGTTCATTGATAAAAATCATGTTTATGTCTACTACAATTTATACTATACGAATAAACCACGCCTTGATCCTTAATGGGGTAGGCAGAGCTAAAACGATCCAAATTAAGGTCGTTCCACCACGTCTGACAAGTTTTGAGGGTTGTTGGATATTTATTACAGATGATTATGATGTATATTGCTATAGTGACGGGTTGTAAGCCCATCGCCTAACATTGTAATACACTATAACCCTCAAATCCCTTGCCCGGGAGGAGATGCAGCTGGCACATTCTATGTTTTTCTATCACTGCCAGTCCAGCATGGAAGAAAAGACTATGGGGATGAATATGCGAACTTTTGAATTCAGGTCACTAGTGATCAGTCGTAACTACATATAGGTAACTAGGTTTTACTTTGTTCCAATTTATTAATTACATATAATAAAGTTACCTTTATAAATAACTATCGACCCGCAACGGCATCGCACGAAAATTATCAGTGTTTCTCTACTATATTATGCATGTATTATACATATAAACCTTCCTCTTGAATCACTCTATCCATTTAAAGAAACCGCATCAAAATCCGTTGCGTAGTTTTAAAGATTTATGCCTACATAGGGATATAGAGACAGTAAAAGCGACTTTGTTTTATACTATGTAGTGATTAATTTATGTGAGTGTAAGTTGTATTTTTTATCAATCAATCTATTTTCAAGATAAAACCAAGTAACCTAAAAATTACTAAAAGCAATTTACGTCAAAGAAGAACCGCTAGCCAAAATGTAAAATACTTTTTTCTTTAAAGTAGACGTCCGAGTGATATATAGGTATTATTTAGTTCTTTACAATGTTTTAGCCTAACTGTTCTTCATTACTACATAGTATAAAACAAAGTCGCTTTATCTGTCCCCATATCCCTATGTATGCTTAGATTTTCAAAACAACGCAATGGATTTTGATGCGGTTTCTTTTAATGGATAGAGTGATTCAAGAGGAAGGTTTATATGTATAATACATGCATAATATAGTAGAGAAACACTGATAATTTCCGTGCGAAGCCGGGGCGCGTCGCTAGTTTATTATATCAGGAACTATACCGGGAGTAAGAGACAGCGTCCCACAAACTGATAGGGGTTGCTCAGTCAATGATACTGAACAACTTCCACCAAGAAATCTTTCAGGAAGTGAAAATAAAAATTGGCTTTTCTATACAGAATGTCCACTTCAATCAGACAATTAGTATAGAAAATCATTTTTTTCTCACTGCCTTAAATAATTTCCTGTCGTTGACTGAGCAACCCCTATCAGTTCGTGGGACGCAGTATAGGTATTTGAAGTTTAATCAATCAATCATGTAAAATGTATAATTTTATCACGGTCAAGCCAACAAGTTGCCATATTGACATTGTTTTGAAGCAGTAAAATGCAAAGTCTTTGTAGCAATATAGGTAAATGAGGTAGATAGAAATAACGCACTAAATCTATATAAACGAGAATAGGTAGACGCTCGGTGGAATGAAGCAGATCCCCGCATACATACATACATACATAAAATCACGCCTTTATCCCTTACGGGGTAGGCAGAGCGTTAAACGCCTCGTAAAAGGCGCTTTCGCCGCGTCTGACAAAAATTGAGGGCAATTTTAGATTGTAATGTGTATTGCTAATGTGTAGTGATAGGTTGTCAGCCCATCGCCTA
Organism: Scrobipalpa costella; assembly: GCA_949820665.1. Taxonomy (NCBI): domain Eukaryota; kingdom Metazoa; phylum Arthropoda; class Insecta; order Lepidoptera; family Gelechiidae; genus Scrobipalpa; species Scrobipalpa costella. The sequence goes on along the minus strand of OX463296.1, from coordinate 26,457,783 downwards.
AATTACAATACACTGTAACCCTCGAGTCCCTTTTGCTGTCTTCTACAGCATGCCCGGGAGGAAGGGCAGCTGGAACATTCTATGTTTTTCTATCTCTCCCAGTCCAGCATGGAAGAAAGCAGATCCCCGCGCCACAACGTATCTGATGCAGCATACGGGGTGTAAGGGACAGCGCCCCGCAAACTGATAGGGGTTGCTCAGCCAACGAAACTGAACAACTATCAGCAAGATTTTGTTACAGATTGCATTATTCATGAGATTCTTGAGATTCACGAGAGTTGCAGTTCATAAAATAAATGACTGAATGTTAAAAAAGAGAAGTTGGCAATTTTATTTTTCAGAACATTATTACATACATACATATAATCACGCCTTTATCCCTAATGGGGTAGGCAGAGCGTAAACGACCCAAACAAAGGTCGTTCAGCCACGTCTTACAAAATTTTGAGGGTTATTTAAGATAGATTTGTAGGTATATTGCTGTAGTGACAGGCTGTCAGCCCATCGCCTAAATTACAATATAATGAAACTCTCGAATCCTTTAGCTGGTTTTTAAAGCATGCGCAAGAGGAAATGCAGCTGGCACATTCTAAAAACAACCGCACTTAAATTAATGACAAGTGTTCAACTAGTTTTGCTAGATTAGTTTTATCTGACTATAGACTGTCTGTTATATTAGCACCTTTGTCCTTTGTACTGCATTGTTAAGAGGCAGAGGGTTCAAGATTATTTTATTAAGGTCAAGTTTCGCATAAATCCACGCGCAGTCTTGTGACTAAAGGGATATATCAACGTGAGTTGTAAAAACACGTGCCAATTACGTAACAACGAAATCAGGTGCAGGACCGACTATTTACATGCCCATCCGACAGCAGGGATCATCTTACTTTTCAGAAGTGATCACAAGTGATCAGCCTGCAATGTCCTAACCAAACTAGAAACAACAACTCAAAGTCATTGTCCCCCGCTGGGAATCGAACCCGGGACCTCCGGGTCGAGAGCCCACTTTGCAAAATAAAAGTAACATTGCAAATTTTGAGTATTTTATCACTCATGCATACATACAATCACGCCTTTATCCCTAATAGGGTAGGCAGGGCGTAAACGACCTATACAAAGGTCTTTCAGCCTAAAATAGCATTGTGAGTGCCAAAACCCTCAAAAATATGTAAAGTGAGGCGATATCATTATTGACTTAAATTCAAATTTTTATTTGGCCTGGTCAATCCCTACGTACTTCTTAAAACTAGATGGTTAGATGTCGCTAACGTCGCTATGAAGTATACATAAGAAAGACTATGATAAATTGGTCAATCCCTCTACCGATTCTGTAGCTCAGTTGGTAGAGTGATAGACCGGCATTCCAGAGACGCAGGTTCAGACAGAAACGAATTTATTATTTTCTTTCATATTATCATGGCAAATGTTTCTCCTTTTGCTGGTGAAATTAAATATTACTAATCTTTAAATATTGTAATTTCCTGGTAGTGAATTGACGAGACTAATTTTAAATTAGTTCTTTTTTGCATATTTTTTAAGATATAAAAATCTATACTTCGAACGAGACAATCCATCGATGTAAGCATCATTTTTTTATTTATTTTTTTCCATGCTGGCCTGGGAGCGAGAGAAAAACATAGAATGTGCCGGCTGTGTTTCCTCCTGGGCATGCTGTAAAAAACAGCTATTGGATCTGATGGTTTCAGTATATTGTAATTTAGGCGAAGGGCTGACAACCTGTCACTACAGCAATATACTTCCAAATCTATCTTAAATAACCCTCAAAACTTTATTAAACGTGGCGGTTCGTTTGTTTAGATCATATACGCTCTGCCTACCCCGTCGTGATTATAAGTAGGATGTAAAACTATACCCTGAAATAGATACCTATATATACATACTTAGTGTTATAACTTGGAAAGTATTAAGCCAACCAAAAAAGTGAAATGCAATTTAATTAGCATAGCTAATAAATTAGCGAACATTCTAAAAATGCGAAAAGTTAAATTAATCAATGATCTATAACAACTTTCGCTGTGATTCCATATGGAACTAAAATAAATTTAACTTTTCGCATTTTTAGAATGTTCTCAAAATTATTAGCTATGCTAATTCAATTGCATTTCACTTTTTTGGTTGGCTACATACTTTCCAAGTTATAACACTAGGTATTTTCTTAGTTACGAACAACATAAAACTTTTTATATGAATTAGCTACGTATTTATAACAGATAGTTACATAAAAAAATATTCTTTGAATATGCGCACACATATAAAAAAATTTGACACTAAAATTGTTATAATTCAATAAAAATTAGGACGATAGCTGAGGCAGATTATATTTCTATAGATTTCAGATACATTTTTTTTTTATTTTAATGGACCTGTTTGCAAAATACTACAAAGTGTATATAATGCGTCACCGGGCTAAGGAAATTTCAGATACATTGACTTTTGTTTTCCTTTTGAATGGCATCTGCCGCAGCTGCCATCCTAGATTATACAAAGTATAAATAAAATAAGAAAAAATCAGATTAAAAAAAACAATATTACATACAAATACAAACTTTGTCAGACGCGGCGGAACGACCTTTGTTTAGGTCGTTTATGCTCTGCCTACCCCATTAGGGATGAAGGCGTGATTATATGTTTGTACGTATGTACAAATCAATCCTTCCAAATAAATAAAGCCTTCCGTGCTGGACTGGGAGAGATAGAAAAACGTAGAATGTTTCAGCTGCCCTTCCTCCCGGGCATGCTGTAGAAGTCAGCAAAAGGGACTCGAGGGTTACAGTGTAATGTAATTTAGGCGATCGGCTGACAACCTGTCACTATAGCAATACACAGTACAATCTAAAATTGCCCCATTTTTTTTTGTCAGACGTGGCGAAAGCGCCTTTTACGAGGCGTTTAACGCTCTGCCTACCCCGTAAGGGATAAAGGCGTGATTTTATGTATGTTATGTATGTACAAATAAAAACGGCAAAGCAAAGCTTTCTGTGTTCTGTTCTGTATATCTGTATTGTATGGGCTTTTCGGTAATTTTTCTCCATCGTTCACTTCTATCTCGGTCACGAGTATATTTGATAGATTTGTTTACGCAAACTGACGTCATTCTCTATTATTTCGCAGATTCAGAAACTTTTTTGCTTCTGCCTGGATTCTAGACGTTTCACAATAACAATAAATCATGGAAAATAACTGTTGACGTTATTAACAAAAAAAATAAGTTGACATAAACAGAAAAATACGAATTAACACTTTGTCACCTTACCGCTATAATACTGTTGCAAAAAACCGTAATAATCGTTACATACAAAATGTTTATTCTATAAAAACAATTTTGTTGAAGTAAGGTTCTAATTGGTGGGTCAAAATAATATTTAATCATATTTAGTGTCAAAGGGACGTGTATTTTTTTTGTGTGGAAATGGTGTACCTAGAAAGGTAGCAGCAACATTTAATATTACGATCTAGCCTACTAAGGCTATTGAGTAATTTACATCTAACTTATTTTGCTAGGTTGTGTAATTCTAAGAATGTGTCCATTAACACTTTTCTTATTGTCTCTATTAAGGGGAAGACACTTCGTTCATGTGTTCTTTATGGATAGTAGCACTCGCATACATACATATAATCACGCTTTTATCCCTAATGGGGTAGGCAGAGCGTAAACGACCCAAACAAAGGTCGTTCCGCCACGTCTGACAAAGTTTTGAGGGTTATTTAAGATAGACTTGTAAGTATATTGCTGTAGTGACAGGTTGTCAGCCCATCGCGTAAATTACAATGTACTGAAACCCTCGGATCCCTTAGCTGGTTTTTACAGCATGCCCGGGAGGAAATGCAGCTGGCTCATTCTATGTTTTTCTCTCGCTCCCAGGACAACATGGATGAAAAAAGTAGCACTCACTATTGTTGTTATTGTACTTTTTTAAACTTACACTTCACTAAACTAACTCAAAAGGTTTTGTCCTCTTCAGTCTTCTCACTATGTCCGTGTTATCGAGGAGCTGGATGGCTTCTGCATTCAAAAGATGATGAAGTCTGCGTTCGTGAGCTTCGGCGTTCTTTTTAATTATGTCAGTGGCGTTCAAATTTAATTAAAAGCTTTAAAATACTATTGAAAACAATAACACACATACAAAGGGTGTCGATTTGACTGCCTTAAGTCAGCTGCCGGCAATTTTTATGAAATTGACAAGAATTTTTGAGATTCATCATCTTTCAGTTACTCGAATCGATTAAGTTAAACTTGGTTGATATCAAATACATACATATAATCACGCCTTTATCCCTAATGGGGTAGGAAGAGCGTAAACGACCCAACCAAAGGTCGTTCCGCCGCGTCTGACATAGTTTTGAGGATTATTTAAAATATAATGGTTACTTACAAATTATTGCAGTAGTGACAGGTTGTCAGCCCGTCGCCTAAATTACAATAAGCCGAAACCCTCGGATCCCTTAGCTGGTTTTTTACAGCATGCCCGGGTAGAAATGCAGCTGGCAAAATTCTATGTTTTTCTCTCGCTCCCAGGGCAGCATGGGAGTTTATATTGATATCAAATGAGCTGAGGATATAAGTCTACACTATCATACTCGCATGTAACTTCTCACTTTCAATTAAAATTAAAAAATCCAAAAGTAAATTTGAATGCCAAAATGAATAATGCGTTTTATATTTTGATTGACAGGGAGTTCCTGTTATCATTGACTCTGTTTTGACCCCTAAAATTGCAAGGTTCGTCTTCTAAGTCATTAATTACCTTGGGGTTATTATTTGAGGTTACTATTTTACCAAAACAAATACTGAAGTTCGTTTAATGGCCTCTTGAATAAGGTTCTGCATAATGATCGCAAAATTTCAGTAATTTATTCTAAGATAGGCAGATTAAACCGTGTGTAGGAAATACCTTTGCAGTGTTTTCTGCTTTAAGAAGCAGTAACTTTTAGGCAATGTAGCTCTATAATTATGTTTTTTTGATTGATCTTATAAGTTTTAAAGATAACACAAAAAAACGTAACAAACACATGATATTTTCTCTATTAATATTGGAAAGTAAAGTATAGTCACAGACATATTGTATAATTTTACTGTAATCGCACTCGTATTTCCATGTCATTATTTACGTAAAAAGTAATGATTAATTGATTGTATTACTCATAAAAAATAAGCGCAGGCGCCTAGATTTTTTGCTATTTAACTCATTGAAATGTAACTCTCAGTCAAAACGGTCGAGTCATCTTCGGAAGTCAATAAAAAACCTTTCTTATTGATCCTTACAACCGTGACCTACTCTCGAATGATCTTTTAACCTCTAAATATTAGGATGTGTTTTTTCCTTTGTACGTTTTCTTTTAACTCTTCAACCATTGCTGGTTTTGCATAGTTCTAGATGTTTTCCTGTTAAAGGATAGAAGTAATGAACCTGTGTCATAGCGATAATACTTCTTATGTATTGTACCTTATTTGCCAAGCCTTCGTTTTTGTTTATCTAACGGATTAAGCTTGAATATGAATAAGTAAGTCAATTCAGTAATGTTGTTTTTATCCACATTATGAATAATATTTTGTTACTTAATATGCTAAGTACACATTTCTTTAATTCATGTGAGATGTCGGTCAACGTTCGACCCGGTGAACTCTGATGTCAATTTTTAAAGGTTTGTGCGACTAACATTCTCAGAAATACACCAGGTGTAAGGGACAGCGTCCCGCAAACTGAGGAAGTGAAAAGAAAAAGGCTTTTCCATACAACATTTTTAAACAAAGTGAACATTATGTATGGAAAAACCATTTTTTTTCAATTCCTGAAAAATAATCCTGCTGATAGTTATTTAGTGTCATTGACTGAGCAACCCCTATCAGTCCATCCCTTGGTGTTATAGTCGTCTGATTTTGTGTGACCCTCATAAGAATAGAACCATGAAGTAAAAAATAATATACTATCACGCTTGTATCCCCTGCGTACCCCGCAGAGCGTCAACGATCCAAACAATGGTCGTTCCGCCACGTTTCACAAGTTTTGAGGGTTGTTTAAGATAGATCAATGCTGATTGCTTCCATACTTGACTGGGAGCGACAGAAACACAGAATTTGCCAGCTGCATCGCCTCTCGGGTATGCTTTAACAACCATCTAAGGGATTCGAGGTATATTGTAATTTAGGTGATGGACTGACAACCTGTCAACTGCAGCAATATACAGATTAAAATTACAAATCGTTTTAATAATCCATCGTGAGACGCGGAGGGCTTCTTTTATATATAAATTGATATATAGCATGCCATGTTTTCATCTAATTGATTACGAACATCCAGAATATTCCAGTTTTACAGCCATTAATTTGCACGACCAATAAAACCAGTAAAAAAAGGAACTGTTGTTTCTAATTTGCATACTTACCAGATTCTAGTGCCAGTCTTTTTTATAATACTGACGTAATACTAACAATGTATTTTAACGTAGAACATTCTATACAAGAAACATTCCACATTCGTTTTTTTAATGATTATAATAATGGCGGTATAAACAATGGCGCTTGTCACAAACTTATCAGAAGCGCGTAAATATTTAGCATTTTATTGATTAAATATATGTATTGCACAAAAAATACTACTTGATTAATGCACGTCCTATTTTATTGATTGATTTTTACTGAATACATAAAGAATCACGCCTTTACCCTTTACGGGGTAGGCTGAGGGTAAACGACCTAAACAAACTCGTTTCACCACGTCTGACAAAGTTTAGAGGGTTATTTAAGGCAGAGATGTAGGTATATTGCTGTAGTGACTGGTGGTCAGCCCATCGCCTAAATTGTAATTTACTGAAACCCTCAGATCCCTTAACTGGTTTTTACAGCATGCTTTGGAGGAAATGCAGCTGGCACATTCTATGTTTTTCTCTCGCTCCCAGTCCAGCATGTTTACTGGACTAAGGTTCTTTTATTGTTTTCTGCTAAACCAAATAACTACCTATATTTATAAGAATACTAGCGATCCGCCCCGGCTTCGCACGGAAATCATCAGTGTTTCTCTAGTATACGAGTATTATGCATGTAATATACATATAAACCTTCCTCTTGAATCACTCTATCCATTAAATGGAACCGCATCAAAATCCGTGGCGTAGTTTTAAAGATTTATGCATACATAGGTATATAGGGACAGTGAAAGCGACTTTGTTTGTACTATGTAGTGATAAGTTAACCTTTAAATTAGCTTATGATTATATTTCTAAAAAAATATCTTGACACTTCTTTAGTACTTATCCTGTGTTTATTATTTTGGTGAACGATTTAGTTTCAACATAAATAATTTACGTAGATAATTAGTAATACTATGGGTCGTATTTATAAAGCGATCTTGAGATTGAGAGAAGTATTAAGTATGTATCTAATAGGTCCTAATGTAATGTACTGAAAATACATTTTAGATACGAACTCAAACTCGCTGGCAGTCTCAAAGGCTGATTATAAATTCTTCTGTCTATAAGAAAACCAGGTACAAGTGAAGTCGTTTCCTTCAGTTTACGGAAACTTCAGCAGTTAAAGCTTCTCTGATTTATGTCTATCGCAATAAAATAAAAAACATAATGATCTAGTATAAAGCAGTAAGCTACGACCATAATGAAGGTAAGAATGTGCCAGCTGCATTTCCTCCCGGGCATGCTGTAAATACCAGCTAGGGGATCTGAGCATTTAGCATATTGCACTTTAGGCGATGAGCTGATATAACATGTCGCTACAGCAATATACCTACAAATTTATCTTAAATAACTCTCAAAACTTTATCAGACGTGGCGGGACGACCTTTGTTTTTATGCTCTACCTATCCCATTGGGATAAAGGCGTGATTACATATATGGATATAATAGAGGTTTAACACATGTGCTAAAACACGTGCTCGCATGTAAATATTATTCATGGATATGATTATAATACCTTTAAATGTAAGCTGTTTCCGAAAGTGAGTCAAGGTGGATTATCTCGCGGTTTGATTAGCTTCTAATGACATGTTACAAAACCTTAAAACTTAGAGTAGCATTTCGCTGGAGGCCAAACAGTTTTAGCTATTGGCTAATCGTCGTCCCAGAAATAAATAACTAGTAAAGGATAACATCTAGACTGAAACAGAAAACATTGTTTTATGGATTATTTATCAGAATTTCGCTAGTAGGTATAAATTACATACATACATATAATCACGCCTTTATCCCTAGTGGGGTAGGCAGAGCGTAAATGACCTAAACAAAGGTCGTTTCGCCACGTCTGACAAAGTTTTGAGCGTCATTTAAGATAGATTTGAAGGGATATTGCTGTAGTGACAGGTTGTCAGCCCATCTCCTAAATTGCAATATACTGAAACCGTCGGATCCTTTAGCTGGTTTTTACAGCATGCCCGGGAGGAAATGCAGCTGGCCCTTTCAAATGTTTTATCTCGCTACCAAACCAGCTTGGAAGAAGATAGGTATGAGTTTCGGACACTAAAGTGACTTTGACTGTCCAACAGGCTTCACAAAAAAAAACAGTCACGCAGGGTTTTTATAGAACCAGTAAAATATCCTGTATGATGATAAGATCTTTTGACCAGACGACATACATGACTCTACCTACCCGTAAGGTTGCGTATAGGTTCAAACATGAAAAATCTTTAATAAAAAATATTAAATCTACGTATTTATAGTAATTACACCTATCATTTTAGTAGTAAACAACTTAAATTATAAAATAAAATACAATTATTTTAGATAATAGCATGTTGTACTACATTGCGCAAAAAATATTACATTGTAATTGTAACTAGTTACATATTTTTATTTTGGTACCACTTTACCAAGAAAACGAAATAATCTGTTTCTCGTTATTTATCAAGATCTGTTATAGTTTCCTTCCATTCCATATAAGATAGATTTGTAGGTATATTGCTGTAGTGATAGGTTGTCAGCCCATCGCCTAAATTACAATATACTGAAACCCTCAAATCCCTTAGCTGATTTTTGCAGCATGCCCGGTAGGAAAGGCAGCTGGCACATTCAATGTTTTTCTGTCGCTCCCAGGCCAGCATGAATAAATGTATTTTGTTTCTTCTTCTTACTTGAAATTAATCTCGAATCTTCTTTGTCACAGTACATGGACATGCGGGAAGGCTCGTTCATCTTCAAGATGTATGAGCAGCCAACCAACTCTTACCAGCTGTTCTGTGAGGTCTGGATCTACAACTACACCAACACCGCTGAGTACACCAATGGAGACGCTAATGTCATGAAGATGAGCGAAGTCGGACCTTTTCGGTTTCAGTAAGTATTTTACATACATACCTAATGGGGTAGGCAGAGCGTAAACGATTTAAACAAAGGTCGTTCTGACACGTCTGACACAGTTTTGTGGGTTATATAGATAGATTTTGTAGGTATATTGCTGTAGTGACAGTTCGCCTAAATTGCAATATACAGAAACCCCCGGATCCCTTAGCTGGGTTTTACAGCATGCCTGAGAGGAAATGCAGCTGGCACATTCTATGTTTTTCTCTCGCTTCCAGACCAGCATGGAACAGCTTGGACCAGTAAGTATTTATATTGCCGTTATTATCAAAACGTCCACCACCATCCAAATGGACTGATGATATAGTGGCGATCGCGGGGAAACAGTGCATGCAGGTGACACAGGGCCGATGTAGATGGCGAACAATAGAAGAAACCTATACACAGCAGTGGGTAGATGCAGGCTGATATGATAATGATGAAGTATTTATATTTAAACTTACCAAAACAGCATAATTTTCGACGCATCCCAATTCGAGGTGCTTACCAACGAAAACATTTTTGACACACCGTAATTTGGGGTGCTTACTAACTAAACTATTTTTGACACACCCCGATTCGGGGTGCTTACACTACGGTACCATTTTCGAAGCACCCCGAATTGAAGTGCTTACCAAAGGTACCATTTTCATGCAACTTGTTTTTTTTTTTTAAATCATATGGCAAAGAATATAATAATTTATATGCAGATAAAATCATTTATTACAACTTACGTGTCAAAGGTGTCACAATTGCCTGTTCTTATAATTGTGAATGAAATATTGTTTTGAAAACATTCCTAAAGAGTAAATAATAATCGCATTACTAGAGCTATGATTTTGAGTTCAACGTACCAAAAATATGATAAGTAGCTCTTACTTTAGTCATTAAGTGCTTTTAACGAGACACTTGCAAGAGTAACAATAACTTGAATTTCAATGTCAATATAACTTGAGATGTAACATACATTCATTTATACATACATATAATCACGCCTTTCTCACTAATGGGGTAGAAAAAGCATAAATGACCTAAACAAAGGTCGTTCCGCCACGTCTGACAATGTTTTGAAAGCTATTCCAGATACATTTGTAGGTATAGTGCTGTAATGATATATTGTAAGCCCATCGCCTAAATTACAATATATTTAACCCCTTAGATCCCTTAGTTGGTTTATACAGCATGCTCGGGAGGAAATTCAGCTGGCACATTAATGCCCGTATTGATAAACAGCACTTGAGACTGATAGCTAGTCTAAGTTCGTATCAGAAATGTTATTTCAGTACAGTCTTTAGTGCTGTGACCTGTCAAATCCGAACTTAATATTGCTCTAAATCCTGAGATCGCTTTATAAATATGAGCCTAAGATGTAACACTAGACATATAATCACGCCTGAATGTTAACCGTTCCCTCCACATCCCATTTTAAGAGGACTTATACGATTTAATTTAATCATTTGCTGCTCTGATGAAAGCCTCTTAACTTAAAAGACATTTGTAGATAGATTTGTTTGGTAGTGACCAACTTTCTGCCCACAGCCAAAATTGTATAATTCGAGCTCCACTAACTTTCAGAGTGGAAGAGTAGTAAGTAGCTTTTATCTAACGAAATACTGTACAGTTTAATGAAACTGTAGTACCGTTTTTCTTTAATAATTTAATAACGGGAAAAATTTACATTTCCACATGCCCTAAGGTAGACTGAAAGACAATGCCTTTGGCGTAGTCCGCCCATGTAACATTTTGTGCATAAAGTTAAATAAGTTTCTTCCATGCTGGAATGGGAGCGAGAGAACAACATAGAATGTGCCAGCTGCATGTCCTCACGGGCATGCTGTAAATTCTGGCGATGGGCTGACAAACTGTCATTACAGTATTATACCTACATATCTATCTTAAATACCCCTCAAAACTTTGTCAGACGTGGTGGAACGACCTTTGTTTAGAACGACCTTTACGCTCTGTCTACCCCATTAGGGATAAAGGCGTGACTATATGTATGTATGTAAGTTAAAAAAAAAATTTTTGAAGGCCTGAATACTCTTATTCAACTCAGAACGTACCTAATAAGACCATACACGTGTAGAAGAGAAGTGTTTAAATAATAAAAGTAGGAAAAGATAACATCGTCTGATCGACAGTTGCCCAATTTGAGAAGAGAGATAACAGTAATGATGTATTTCCATTTTTATTTTCGTCTACCAGGTTCATCTTATCTTTGACCTAAAAAATATTAACTACGTATGTCAGATATTGATAAAAGAAAAACGTTTTCATTCTATCTATTCATTATTCTGTGCAATGCGAAAGACAGTATTGAATGCAATCAAACTATATAAACTTATTAAAAGTTAGACATTCTCAATAAAGATTTTAATAACGGGCACTCAAAAGGAAAATAAGTCGCCGGCGGATATGCTTCCCCGCAGCCGACAAACTCAACCTGACTCCGAATGTCCCGAAACATGTCGGTGAAGTACGCGACTTATTTTCCAAAGTAAGTGCCCGTTATTAAAATCTTTAGTATTGAATGCATTTCGAAAGTTTTTTGTCTCATGCCTTAGCCCAAATCTAACAAAACCTCTTTTTTCCAGAGAATCGAGGATAAATGAAGACATGCACATAGACAAAGAAAAGGGGGTCCTCAAGATCAGGCCGAAGACCACGCTGAAGTTTCTGCCGGAACAATCAGTGGCGCACTACAGGGATGTCGCCGTCAACGTGCCCAATATTGCCTTTCTTGTAAGTATAATTAGAGAGACATAGACAAAGAGAGGGCGCGCTGAAGATTAGGCCGAAGACCACGCTGAAGTTTCTGCCGGAACAATCAGTGGCGCACTACAGGGATGTCGCCGTCAACGTGCCCAATATTGCCTTTCTTGTAAGTATAATTAGACAGACATAGACAAAGAGAGGGCGCGCTGAAGATTAGGCCGAAGACCACGCTGAAGTTTCTGCCAGAGCAATCAGTAGCGCACTACAGGGATGTCGCCGTCAACGTGCCCAATATTGCCTTTCTTGTAAGTATAATTAGACAGACATAGACAAAGAGAGGGCGCGCTGAAGATTAGGCCGAAGACCACGCTGAAGTTTCTGCCGGAACAATCAGTGGCGCACTACAGGGATGTCGCCGTCAACGTGCCCAATATTGCCTTTCTTGTAAGTATAATTAGACAGACATAGACAAAGGGAGGGCGCGCTGAAGATTAGGCCGAAGACCACGCTGAAGTTTCTATCAGAGCAATCAGTGGCGCACTTCAGGGATGTCGCTGTCAAAATGCCTGATATTGCTTTTCTTGTAAGTATATTTAGACAGATACGTATTACAATACAGTAGGTTGGCAGTCCATACTAGTCTGTATCCAAATACCTATCTATTTCGTATTTTATTTTTTTCTAGCATAATATTAGCCGAGGTAATTAAATTAAATGAAGTACTCGTATCCATAAATAAATTATTAAATTATAGTTAATTGTGATAAAAACTAGACCAAACATTGGTTAAGTGTTTTCGAACAATAACAGACTATCATACCAGTGATTTCATTCGCTTTGAATTGAAATTTTCTGTAAACATTGCAAATAAAAAATAACTTCTGTATTGGGATAACCCAAACACGAAGGATTATTTTAAATTCCCATGAATTAGCGAATGGGTCGACCCGATTACTGGTGAAAACCTTACGAAAATTCATTTAGTAGTTTATTAGTCTATCGCGTTCAGTCAGACAGACAAACACATTTGCGGGAGCAGCACTACATAGTATAAAACAAAGTCGCTTTATCTGTCCCTGTATTCCTATATATGCTTAAATCTTTAAAACTACGCAACGGATTTTGATTCGGTTTCTTTAAATGGATAGAGTGATTCAAGATGAAGGTTTATATGTATAATACATGTATAATATAGTAGAGAAACACTGATGATTTCCGTGCAAAGCCGGGGCGGGTCGCTAGTATAATTTATAAAATATAATAATAAATTAATGTCTGGCCTAGTTTATTACATTATTATTCGCAATTGATAAAATAATTGACAAAACAAAAATAATACAAGAAAATATAGGAGATACTTGGCAAAACTCTAGAAACTTCTTTGCTTCTTAATTTTATCTTAAAGAGGTCAGGAGTCAGGATTCTTGCCCCGTATTTTGCATATAATAAAGATAAATTTAAAACATTATTAGCACATCTTCGCTAGAAGGAACATAAATAAAATGAGTGAATAATATTTATAATTATTATAGGACTGGGATTACGGCCCTTATTGATAAACAGCACTTAAGACTAACAGCTACTTTGAGTTCGTATCAGAAAAGTCATTTTAGTACAATGTAGCCTGTTATATCCATACTTAAAATCGCTCTCAATCCTGAGATTGCTTTAAAACTACGAGCCTATAAAAGCCAGTAGAGGGATCCAGGAGTTTGACAGTACATTAATTGATTGATGTTCACTAGACAGCAATTCCAAAGCATCAAAATTGAATGAAACTGGATATTTAATAGACGATCGATTGCTATCTTTTAAATTCAATCCTCTAAAAATCTGTAGCAACATGCAGAAAAAATGGTTCCATTTACCTAACCTTTTATTCTTTAGATACTTCGCAAGAGATAGGTTAAAAAGTTTCTGCTTGCTGATAGTCTATAAAATATCTAGTTTCAATCAATTTTCATATTTTGGGTTGATGTCTAGTGAACATCAACCAATTACTATGATGATTTAGAACCACCAAGGGCAATCTTCGTTCAAAAGACACCTAAGCGCGAAAAGGAAGTTTGAAAATGATTTATAAGTAGTATCACAGAGTAACTATAATACTACGTACAAGTAGTATCACAGAGTAACTATAATACTACGTACAAGTAGTATCACAGAGTAACTATAATGTAGTATGTAGGTATATTCCATTTGCGTATTTTCTTTTCCACCAGGCCTTCAACACGCTCCTAGCAGACAGAGCCGGCATGATTGGCAACATGGGAGCGTATGCCACGTTATCAGCTCTTGGCCCCAAGCTGTTCCTGAACATGACTGCCGAAGATTTGCTGTGGGGGTACAGCGACCCGGTGGTCACTGCTGCTCACACCATCCTGCCGGGGTGGATCGACTTCGCCAAGATCGGGATTATGGACAGGGTAAGCTTTCTTTTAATGCATATAAAAAATATAATATGACCTGATGAGATGAAATAATAATATTTTTGCAAAACTTTAACTACAATAAGTGTGTATGTTAAACCTGTGAGTAAAACCTATCAAATGATTCAGGATCACATAACTACAATAATTTGCATAGTGCTTGTAATCAGGCGGACCATGTGCTATTTGTAGTACGAAACTGATTCTACCTAGTAAGGGACAGCGTCCCGCAATCTTATAAAGGTTCTTCAGTCAACGAAACTTAGTTAACAACTATCACCAGGAAATTATTTCAGGAAATGCATAAAAAAAAATACTTTCAATACAAAATGATCAATTCAATCAGACAATTTGTATGTTTTTTTTTCTCTTCGTGAAAGAATTTCCTGGTGGAAGTTGTTCAGTGTCGTCGACTGAGCAACTCCTATCAGTATGTGGGACGCTGTCCCTTACACCCCGTATGTCAAACCTGTGAGTAAAACCTATCAAATGATTCAAGATCAAATAACTACAATTATTTTTATAGTGATTGTAATCAGGCGAACCATGTTCTATTTTTTCGATTCTATATTTTGTTAATGTGGTCCCAATTGAGACCATTTTATGAGAAACGTATGAAGATAATTATGTCTTTTTAATTATTTTCAGTTTTACGCTGAAAGGAACGAAACAGCAGAAATTGAGCTACGTGACATCACCAGAAGATACTCCATCAACTCTTGGAATGACCTGGCTGGACTCAAGGAACAAGGATTCACAGACTTGAATACCAGGTAAGCCTTTAATTTCAACTTAAAAAGAGTTCAAGTGGGGCTGGGCAGGTTCAACTGCCTCCGTGGTCTAGTGGTCAGAGCCATGGGCTTACGATCCGGAGGTCTTGGGTTCGATTCCCAGGGGGGAGCACAAAGTTGATTTTTGTCAATTTATCACTTTGTGAGGTTTTCCCCAGTTTGATTAGCACATTACAGGCTGAATCACCTGATTGTCCGAAAAGTAAAAGGATTCCGTGCTTCGGAGGGCACGTTAAGCCGTCGGTCCCGGTCGTTGTCTTTGATAGTGGTCGTTACTCAAACCATGTCAGAGGCCTAATAGCTGTGCTACTAGGCGGTATGATAACGAGAATCCACTCGCTAAGAAGTGGGCAGGTTATTTCTCCCGAATTCAGATTGGCCACATTAAAGTTATACTGGTAGCAATTCGGCGATGCAAATAACACTGAGCTATAATGATAGAACGGAAAGAGACGGCAATGTTCTTGCCGAATTGCTACTGTATCACATGAACGTCAGAAGATTTAATGGAGTTGGATACGAACAAGTCAAAAATAGCCAGAAACCAAAATCAGGAAATAAAGAGGCATATCCCACTCAATTCCTATTTGAGAGACTGGCTTCCGAAATTCGGCCCAAAAAATTCTTACTTATATAAGTATTTTTTCCAACAGTACCCCTTGCAACCGCATCAGAGGATCTTACGAGGGTCTGATGGTGGCCCCCGATGTGACGGAAGACAGAGTGATCCCGATCTTCAGGAGACAGGCTTGCAGGATCTACCCGTTCACCTTCAAGGAGCAGGGGGGTGGGGAGTACGGGTTTAAATATTTGAGGTAAATACATAAACATTTTTGTGTACAATATTTTATGGGTTTAAATTAAACAGAGACGCCTGGAGAGATGAAGGGGAGGCATTTGCAAAGCAGTGGGACAATTTATAGGCTAAAAAAATAAAAATATAATAGTCGTTTAATATACTTCCATGCTGGACTGGGAGTGAGAGATAAACATAGAATGTGCGAGCTGCATTTCCTCCCGGGCATGCAGTAAAAACCAGTCATGGGATCCGAGGGTTTCAGTATACTGCAATTTAGGCGATGGGCTGACAACCCGTCACTACAGCAATATATATCTACAAATCTATCTTAAATAACCCTAAAAACTTTGTCAGATGTGGCGGAACGACCTTTGTTTAGGTCGTTTACGCTCTGCCTACCCCATTAGGGATAAAGGCGTAATTATATGTATGTATGTATGTAAGTGAAAAAAGAATTATGTTTTACCATACAAATTGTCTGAATGAGTTGATTATTTTGGCTGGGAAGTTTTTTTTTTTTTCATCTCTTAAAATAATTTCCTGGTGATAGTTGTTTAGTTTCGTTGACTGAGCAACCCCTATCAGTTTGCGGGACCCTAACATTTAATGGTTGTAAGTATGATAGGTGTTTAATAATAATAGGACACAAAAGTCATTTCCTTGACTAATTCAAAGCTGTAGAAAATTTATAAAATTATGTAGATTTAGTTCTTCCATGCTGAACTGAGAATGAGAGAATAACATAGAATGTGGCAGCTGCATTTCCTCCCGGGCATGCTGTAAAAACCAGCTAAGGGATCCGAGGGTTTCAGTTTATTGCAATTTAGGCGATAGGCTGACAAACTGTCACTATGGCAATATACTTACAAATCTTTCATAAATAACACTCAAAACTTTGTCAGGCGTGGCGAAACGACCTTTGTTCAGGTCATTTACGCTCTGTCTACCCCATCAGGGATAAAGGCATTATTAGGCATTATTGTATGTATGTATGTTTTATAAAAATTCTAATTTGTATTACTGTATTGAAATCAATACGTCGTGTAAAATTTGAAGAAATGGTTATGGTTTAAACCAAAATGTTATAAACTGTTTTTATGTAGATTATAACCTCTATTTTATTGTAAAACTATTGTTTCTGTTACAGATTCACTTTACAAGACTCAGCCTTCAACAAGACTTCCAAATACGCTTGCAGTTGTACCCAAAACTGTCTCCCTGATGGCTTCGTTGATGTTAGCAGTTGCTACTATGGTGCGTCAATTTTACTTTCAATTACCTAGGCCTGTAATTATAATCAGCTCTTGAGACTGACAGCAAATTTGAGTTCATATCAGTAATGTCATTTTAGTACAAAACGAACTGTCAAATCTACACTCAAGATTGCTCTCACTGTAGAGATCGCTTTATAAATACGACCCCTAGTGTCAGAGATTTTCCATCCGTTATTTTTCAGTGTACTCATTATGATATGTTTAACGTTTTACGTACCATATACCTGGTGTAAGGGACTGCGTCCCGCGAACTGATAGCAGTTGCTCAGTCAACGACAATGAACAACTATCAGCAGATTTTTTTTTCAGGAAGTGTAAAAACAATGGCGTTTCCATAGAAATTGTCTGATCGAGGTGAACATTTTGTACGGAAAAAATATTATATTTTTCACTTCCTGAAAAAAACCTGCTTCTTCTTCTTATCGTGTCGATGGAACACGTAACTATCACAAAATCCTGCTGATAGTTGTTCAGTGTCGTTGACACGATAAGAAGAAGAAACAGGATTTTTTCAGGAAATGAAAAAATAATAGTTTTTCCATACAAAATGTTCAACTCAATCAGAAAATTTGTATGGAAAAGCCATTTTTTTTACACTTCCTGAAAAAAAAAAACTGCTGATAGTTAATCAGTGTCGTTGACTGACCAACCGCTATCAGGTAAATACTAACTCGTATAATTTCTGTTATGTGTTTAACAAACACGTCATGATATATATTGTTAGTTTATTTTTCTTTGAATCAATCATCTTATATATTTTCTACTTATATCTAAAAAAAGACAAAAAACAGATCCCGATATATCTTAGTTCATCTTTAAAGTAGTAGAAATTTAAATGTTTTTACTGTTGTACAGGATTCCCCATCGCACTGTCCAAGCCTCACTTTATGGACACGGATCCTGAACAGAAGAAGCATTTCGAAGGCATGAAACCAGACCCTGCAAAACACAGTTCTCATCTTGATTTGGAACCTGTAAGTAAATTCTAGGATTTTCTATTATTTTTAGTGACCAACTCGCCTCGCCAAAATACTAACAAAATAAAAATCAATGTTTACAGCAGATGGAAAGAATGATAGGGATATGGAAAGGAGAGTGAATGCCGGTAACATAGTGAATGGAGCGTTGCACGCCTTTATGAACAGTCAGAAGGTGTCCGATAAGGCCCGTCTGGCTGTGCATAGAGGGGTGTTGGTTCCAACACTGATGTACGGGAGTGAAAGTTGGGTATGGCAGAAGAAGCATGAAAGCAGAATAAATGCAGTAGAAATGAGAGCGTTAAGAAGTATGATTGGAGTTAAATTGAGTGACAGGATACGAAATAGTGTGATAAGGGAACGTTGTGGTGTGAAAGAAGATATAGTGACAGGTATTGACAAGGGAATGCTTAAATGGTTTGGACATGTTGAGAGAATGAGTGAAAGCAGGTTTACCAAACAGATATATATGGCGAGTGTGGATGGGAATGTTGGAAGGGGAAGGCCTCGACGCACGTACTTGGATCAAATCGGGGACGTCCTAAAGAAAGGTCAGGTCAAGAGTACCCTAAACTGACGAGCATGTATGAAGAGATTAATGAATGTGGATGAAGCGAAAGAAGTATGTAAGGATCGTAGCAAGTGGAAAGAAAGGTGTGGTCTCTGCCTACCCCTCCCGGAAAGAGGCGTGATTATATGCATGTATGTATGTAGGACATAACAATTTATAACCTGATATTGTTAATTTTAGTTAATTTAGCTACCGTATAAATAAACAAAGACAGCACAAGTGTTAGTAAAAATGGAGAAATACTATTAGGAATCATCTGATATTATAAAGAAACATTCAAATTCGGACAGTTAAAAAACCAATGATCAACCCTCTTCAATAATTATACGAAAGTGATGATAATTTAATTTAATTTAATTTAATAATAATAATTTCTCTATTGTGTTTATGACGAATTACTATTGTAACAATTTATATGGGTGTACCTGTGCCTGAAATAAAGATATTTTAATTTAATTTATACCACATTCGTTGAAATGCGTACAATGGTCAAAATACTGGAGTACACATAGATTAATAAAGTCTATTGAGCCTCGGCAAAACACTAACCAAATAAGATGCTAATCCAACCGCCCATACGATTAATAAAGATGATTCATAAGATGATTCAACCGCCCATAGGACATCCGTAAAAATATTTTGTAATTAAAAATTCAAAATGGTCTGTAAATTAGTAACCTTACACAAACTTCGGATGGCTTTCTAAAGTTTTAATAAAACGCCTTATCTTTCAGCAAAATGTCTTACCAATGTCATTGCTCTCTTTCAGACCATAGGCGTACCTCTAGCCCTCTCCACCAAGATCCAAGTGAATCTCGCAGTCAGAGTCAACCCATGGAACCGAATTGCTGAACGATTGAAAGACAAGGTCATGCCTCTCGTGTGGATCTCTTTGGTAAGTTCTACAGTACTGTCTCCATACGTTTAAATATCATGTACCTTATTAGTGATAACGTCATCGGCGTTAATTTTGATAGGCAGTTCAGATGGAATAGTGTATTTTTGTAGATACATACATATAATCATACCTTTATCCCTAATGGGGTAGGCAGAGCGTAAAAGACCTAAACAAAGGTCGTTCCGCCACGTCTGACAAAGTTTTGAGGGTTATTTAAGATAGATTTATAGGTATATTGCTGTAGTGACAGTTTGTCAGCCCAACGCCTAAAATGCAATATACTGAAACCCTCGGAACCCTTAGCTTGTTTTTACAGCATGCTTGGGAGGAAATGCAGCTGGCACATTCTATGTTTTTCTCTCGCTCCCAGGCCAGCATGGAAGAGTAAAATAATAACTGGCAACATAATACCTTGACATTGCATATTTTTACAAATTTTCACCTTAATTTTGTTAAATTTTATATGCATTGAAACAAAATATTCAGTAAATCATTTGTAAGCTTTCAATCTAAATGCCTTATCAAACAATTGTCTCTTCCCACAGTACTGCAAAGAGCCCCCCCCACAAGTAGTCAGCATCCTCCGCCTCCGCTTCGTGATCGCCCCTCCTCTGGTCATCACCATCGAGGTGGTCCTGTTCCTCGCCGGCGTGATCCTCGGAGCCCAGGGCTTCCACAGGATCTGGAAGCCCAAGTACAAGCTCATCCAGTCAAAAGACGAGGAGATGCAACCTAGGAGAAAGAAAAGCAGGGAAGAGAGGAGGAGGAATAGTGTGATTCAGAATATGGCTGAGAATATAGGTTTTAACAGAGATGATGAGGAGCTCGCTAAGCAAGCTGTGTCGTTATTAGCCATCAGTGAAGAAGACAATGATATGCCCGATTTATTATTAATCGAGTCGTGACTAGATAGAGATATTTTTTGTTATGAATCGAGTGTAGACAGAGTTGAAAATTTCAAGGGTCGTGCATCAGTAGATGCGGAAGATATCAATGTTTATTGATGCTATGAATGATTTTGAAGTATGCCGGTGAATGTTTGTGAAGGTCGTGTATGATATAATGGTCAATATTTTTTAAATCGAAACTAAATTATATTTTTGTAGAAATGAACTCATAACGTTACCATTTTGTTAAATGAATGTACAAGCTGTATTACTTAGAAAACATTTATTCTTTATTTTGTACAAAAAAAATTAATTCGCTAAATTGACATTGAGTTACACATGTACGATACGTAGACGGTTAAATAATTCGTACATGCAAACATACATATAATCACCCCTTTATCCCTAATGGGGTAGGCAGAGCGTAAACGACCTAATCAAAGGTCGTTCCGCCACGTCTGACAAAGTTTTAAGGGTTATTTAAGATGGACTTATAAGTATATCTGTAGTGACAGAGTATCAACCCATCGCCTAAATTGCAATATACTGCAACCCTAAGATCCCTTAGCTGTTTTTTGCAGCATGCCCTTGAGGAAATGCAGCTGGCACATTCCATGTTTTTCTTTCGCTCACAATCCAGCATGAATAAATGATTTGACTATTTTTATTTCATTCGGTGCATGATATTTAATTTAAATTTTAAAAATAGTTTGCTCATAAATAGCTTTAAAAATTAAGTTACCATTATTTTCGAAAAATCACCTGGGTTTGCTCAAAATTATAAAATATTTACATAATAATGATTAAATGATGTAAATATTTATCTACAAACATTCCTTGCCGATTAACTGTGTTGCCATATTTAAAAATGCGAATAGGTAATATCAATACGGAAATAAATCTGTAGAGGACAAAATAATGTGAAAGTGATGCCATTATAAAAAAAAGTAAGAACTTTTTCAAAACATTCACAATTTTGGTATTACAACATTTTTGAATTGGTAAGTACTTAATAGGTGAACTTGATTGTTATTTGGTCTTTAACGATACATTTTTTTTCTGTATTGATATAAATGATTGCTCAATGGTTTTGACTTTAAGTTAGTACTAAGGATCTACTATTTATTTAATTAGTTTTAAATATGTATAGGCTTCATATTACGTTGTAATTGTATAACTTCGACAGTGTTTTGATCGAATATTATTTTAAAAAGTTTAGTACCGTAGTTATCAGGAAATAACTTTTATACGTAAATAACTAGGTACAGTATTATTTGAAATAATCGAACAATTATTTTGTAAAATACATAGCTTTATTTTCTCCTTACATTCTTCTACAATAATTCATGTTCTAGAAACTGTGTTTGAAGAAAATTTAATGAAGCTAGAATGTTTTTTTTTCTGATGAATGAATTTAGACGCAATTGAATTCCGGATATTTTGGTAGGTTTTTTTATTTCTGTGTTTCCGATCAAATGAACAGCAAATGTGATATTATTATTAGTTATAGCATCTTTACTAGTAGTGAATAGTATTTGTAAATATTGTACAGACTGACGGGTAGGAGTTAATTAGATAAGTAAAATTTTTGTACGAATTTTAATCACCTGAGTTTAATTTCCTTTGTTTTATTTTATTGATCCTTTTCCTTAAATATTTACAAATTTATTTTATTAATGACATATCTATAATAAAAATGAAATAAAAAATACGACAAGTCAACAGGATTGTACAAATGCACAAATTAAATATAATCTCTCCTACTAAATAAGATTAAAAATATTTTTAAATAAACAATTAATATTAGGAAAAAAATAGCATTATAAATAATCACAGTTAATTTGAGTGGCCATTTCGTAAAATTTACAACAAACTTAACCTAATTAAATGATTTACTATAATATCTAAGAAGGTACACAAATAATACAATAATATTACTAAATAACGATATGGAATAATAAACTTTAAACTCTACACGAAAATGGTAAGTCAAACGTAATACTAAATTGATTAAAATAAATTACTACAATACTTTTATGGACTAGAAGTCAAAATATTTACAGACTGGTAATCAACGTTTAAAATTAATGAAACTAACTAAACAGTGGCAACAAAATAAATGAAAAACAATAGTTCAAATTATAGACGACCCAATAAACTGTTTATACTTATTGCAAAATAATTAAATAACGTAGGGTAATGCTCTACCTCACATAGATTTTATCTAGTTGGCGTCCAATAAATTTGACATAGATTTATAATTGATTTAATAGGTTCTACAAAATCAAATCATTGGGTCGGTGTTGCTTTATTTAAACAACACCAAAGGTATTAATTTTACTACCTTCGAGCATTTAGTCATAATTCCCAATATTATTATTTCTTCAAACGCTATTTTAGATGTTAGCTAGCATAAACATGGGCATATATCCAAGACACATAGTGAGCTATATTAGTATAAACATCTGGTACTCCTCTCCTGGCACACCCAGAGCCGAATGAGGTCAGGCCCTTGAGTAACCAGCGACCCCCAGATCGGCATTGTAGAGGACCCCCACTGTCTCCCTGGAAATGGGGAAAAAGTATTTTAAATAATTGCTGACACGTACTTGAAAACGACTCCAAACAATGACTACTGTTCAAAGCAAGTTCTTTGTTAAAAAATCTCATAATAGAAGACCAATGTTCAGTCTGCATGTACGTAGTTTTGCACAGGAAGTAACTTTTATCGTTACATAATACACAAGAATCTACTATCATGCCATCTTAAGCAAACATACATTCTTTCAATCAACTAAATAGATTGCTTAAAACCTTTCTTCTCAAATTTATGCTGATTCATCAAAAACAACGCTATCATTATTTGCGATCGGATCATCAAAATTACTGAACAAGCCAATTTTAATTGCTACATCAAAATCAATGTTCCTCCATCCATGATCAGTAGATATGATATTAGATATGTCTGGAACATGTCCAGTTATAATAGATACATGGTTGCTTACATCACTGTACTGAAGAAAGGGTTAATTTATATTGGTTGTTATACTAGAATTTTGATTTGTTAATCTAAGAATGCATGTCGATTAATTCTTGACGACTTTGTTTTGGTTTAGAAAGTTGTACTTTCGTTCTTCCGGAAAATTACGGGGTTAAAGTTGTTCGACAAAGACAGAGAACAAAAGGCTTTAGAGGCTTTAGCTGAATACGGAGATATCTAAGACGCTAATGACTCAGTGAAGGATTTTAGAAAATATAGACTCTCAGAGAGCATTCATACATCTTTAGTGTTTGTGTTAAAGACATTTCAAAGAGAAATTGGTGTGATGACTGATGAGGAACGATTTGGCTCTATGAAAAATGAGTAAGTTCTAACTATACTTCAAGTAAATGAACCATCATCATCATGGCTGGAGGAAGGCAACAACGCCCGCGCGATGCCTCACCATGCAGACATCGCCAGGTTCATACCAGAACAGGTCAGTGTCATCGACATATATTATGTCTTACATCTCCCATCTCCCTAGCCTTATCCCGTATCTCACGGGGTCAGCTTCCTAATCTAGGAGATTGAACGAGGGTACTGGTTTTTACACAGAGCGACTGCCATCTGACCTCCGCAACCTAGAAGGGAAACCAGACCCAATCCTAGATTAGGTCAGAGTTTTCAAGCCGCCAATGCTTAGTACTGGCCTCTGATATGGCTTAACGACTAATATCTTCGGTATTAAACGATATTAACCGGGACCAACGGCTTAACGTGCCTTCCGAATCACGGAAAAAGCACCGAATAAACGTACATATGAAATTCGAAAAACGAAAAACACATTGGTACGTGGTGGGATTCGAACCACGACCTCCCGCTCAGGAGGCAACGGCCCTATCCACTACACCATCGGGCTCTCAAGTAAATGAACCATATTAGCCTATTTGCAAGTCATCTCTATTTCTTCCATGCTGGACTGGGAGAGATAGAAAAACATAGAATGTTCCAGCTGCCCTTCCTCCCGGGCATGCTGTAGAAGACAGCAAAAGGGACTCGAGGGTTACAGTGTATTGTAATTTAGGCGATGGGATGACAACCTGTCACTACACATTAGCAATACACATTACAATCTAAAATTGCCTTCAATTTTTGTCAGACGCGGCGAAAGCGCCTTTTACGAGGCGTTTAACGCTCTGCCTACCCAGTAAGGGATAAAGGCGTGATTTTATGTATGTATGTATGTATCTCTATTTGCACCATGGAGATATTTTCACAAAAGAAGGTGGATATTAAATTCATGCTTGGGAATTTCCTTTATTTTTTACAAAGAGCGTTGCAAAATTATGACTAAAATGCATTACGTATTTATATTTTATGTATTTTATTTAACTGCCTCCGTGGTGTGGTGGTCAGAGCCATGGACTCGCGATCCGGAGGTCCTGGGTTCGATTCCCAAGGGGGGGACCCAAAGTTGATATTTGTCAATTTATCACTTTGTGAGATTTTCCCCAGTTTGATTAGGACAATGCAGGCCGAATCACCTGATTGTATGGAAGAAAAAAGATTCCGTGCTTCGGAGGGCGCGTTAAGCTGTCGGTCCCGGTCGCTGTCTTTGATAGTGGTCGTTACACAAACCATGTCAGAGGCCTATTAGCTGTGCTATTAGGCGGTTTAAAAACTCAGACACCAGGGTTCATCGGTTCGATTGAATCGATACCCATACGACAGAAGAAGAAGATTAGGTATTTTGACACAAAATGAGCAGAAGCACTAGTAAATTAATTAGAAAAATATTGGAACAAAGAAACTTACCACACATGCCCCAGTGCTGCCATCTGTACTACCAGCACAGAGATGCCCTTCATTCAGAGGTAGTGTTAAAGCATATCTGTCCCTACACACATGTAAAGGTAGAATTGGCACTTCAGCTTCAAGTAACACATCTGTTAAAGTCCCATTGGTTTGTTCTCTACCCCAACCTGTAGCATAACACTCGTCTCTAAAGTCTATCCTATTACTTTCATCTATGAAAGGATCAATTTCTTCACCACCGAACATAAGTTTTTTATCACTTCTCTCGTTATTCACTTTCTTGTCCTTACTTAGTTTAGACTTAATTAGTTTCACTACACTATCTAAAGTGGCACTATCGTAGACTATATCTAAATTCTTTTTGTTTTCTTCAAGTCGATGTATACCGTCAGCTTTTCTCTCTGTCTGTCTGTTTGAGTCATTGGCGACTCTGACATTGTATCTCATGTTTTTGTGTTTCTTGTTGAAGAAGCCGGAGAAGATTGTTTTAGTCAAATTGTTTAGTTTTTCCAAATATTTCACAGCAGTGTCGGGATTTGGTTTTGGAGGCTTCGCCGCTTTTCTTCTAGGTGGTTCTGGAGTCACTTCAGGTCTCATGTAGAAAGTGGATGTCTTCTCCGTAATTAGGCTGGTAACTGGTGGTTCGAAAGGTGGCAGGCAGATCGTTCGTATCCGACTATGAGCGCTCACATCCGCTGGTTTAGTCATCTTCATTAAAGCTGAAATGAAACAATAACAATTATATACCAGGTGTAAGGGACAACGTCCCGCAAACTGACAGGGGTTGCTCAGTCAATGTTACTGAACAACTTCTACTAGGATTTTGTTTTCGGAAAAAAAGGCTTTTCCATACAAAATTATCACCTCGATTGGACAATTTGTAAGGAAAAGCCTTTTTTTTTACACTTCCTGAAAAAAGTTCCTGGTAGAAGATGGTTTAGTGTCATTGACTGAGCAACCCCTATCAGTTTGCAGGACGCTGTCCGTTACACCCGGTATATTCTTAAATGTTTTCAATGCTTCTCACAGAACAATCAATATTGTATTCTAAGTGATATTATAATAAATGAGCATAATCATAAATCATGGACATAAACATTGAAGTAAAATTACTTCGAAGTTTCGATTGATTAAATGGTTATACTCACCTATATCATGCTGGTAGTTATGGAACCGGTGATGCAGGACGATCTTCTCAATAGGGACATAAGCTCCTCTTTGTTCAGCTCGGTCCCATTCTCCAAGAACCGCTGTCCACAGAGCAGGAACTGGCAGGTTGAAGAGTTCACTGAAAAGGAACGTGGAAAGAGGTATAATGAAAATTTGTGCACATCCAACAAATAGAAACCACCTGATGATAATAATCTTTACAGCACAACACAATGCTTTATATCCAAAATCCTTAACTTAATTTAAAAGGGATCGCAATGTTGATACTATCGTAAATAAGATAAAATAGGCTGAATTATTTGAGTTTTAACTGTATGTGACCAAAAACTTTAATTCCTGTTGAATAGAATAGTTTATTTTAACAAACAACACAGATCCAATTTTGTTAGTATTAACTTAAAAAAGTTTTTAACAAAATTGGATCTGAGTTGTCTGAGAAAATAAACTATTCTATTAATTGCATGTCAAATAGATACAGATATATCTTTATCTTCATCGCATTACAGATCTTTGAATCATAATAATACTGACAGACTATGCTACCAGACATTTCACGAATCAATGCGACGACACAAGAATCATCCGGACTTTTCTCGATGTAAACTATAATGGGATATTACTTGTTTATTATTATTATTATTACTTTCTTCCATGTTGACCTGGGAGCAAGAGAAAAACATAGAATGTGCAAGCTGCATTTCTTCCCGGGCGTGCTGTTAAAACCAGCTGAGGGATCTGAGGGTTTCAGTATATTGTAATTTAGGCAATGGCCTCTACCTCTACTGCAGCAATATACTTACAAATCTATCTCATATAACCCTCAACACTTTGTCAGACGTGGCGCAACGACCTTTGTTTACGTCGTTTACGCTCTGCCTATCCCATTAGGGATGAGGGCGTGATTATATGTATGTATGTATGATATTACTTGTGTATGCAATGTGCAGTGGTGAGCAGCCACAGTGGATGGACCAGCACTCCCCCGCACCAGTGACCGATTAGACCATAGTTCGGGTGCAGAAGTTGCAGTGAAACCTGGAATTTAGAAACAATCATGTTAAAAAGGCATTGATCCTACGTTTCCTTAGATAAAAAATCAAGTTGTACATTTGAAAGGGATAATTTGGCATTTATCACCTCACTGTTTATGAATAACGGCATCACACGCATGCCTCTGGATAAGATCGGCTAAAGAAAGTACCACTTAAACGGATGTGTACTCACTTTTCCTACTGTTAGCGTGAAGCAGCTTGCTATGTTCTGGAAGATCTTTTTTTATTGTTAATGACGCTAGTCTAGGTCAGGGATGAAAAGTCAGAGTCGATGATAGAGCGAGCATATCCAAAAGATACATGTTCACTCAAACTTTAAAGAGTTGAGGGTTAAATGCATTCGACTCTAAGTGTCCCATGGTCTGGTTCTTTCGTTACTGATCTAACTGAAGCAGTCTATCTTACCTGCCAAGGCCAGGCTCCTCGCTTAGACTCTCTTCCCTTGATGATGCGGAGTTGGCCGGCATTCCTCTCGCGAGGCTGTCTGGTGTGTCTTCGAATTGGCACTCCACAGTCTGAGAATAAAAAAGATTGATCTATCAGTTTAAAGAATTGTATTGCCTTTCCGTGGTTCATACACGTAAAATTTTCTTTGTGGTGGCGTTGCTTGTAATTTAAAAATGTATTAGAACTTACTATAGCATCAACCTAGACTTTATTTTCCAGGTATCGAAATAAAATATTTGTTAGGAAATGTCGTTTGATTATTATACTTCTTCATAGATTGTTTTAGTTGTCAGTTTCAGACTAAAAACATTGGAAAAGGACAGGAGATCTATTTATATTTTATGCGTTATTTGTCATTTTTATCCGCCGTCATATGATACTGTCTATATGTATCATATGGCGGATAATATTGACGGAGATACTGGATAAACGTGCAATTACGCGTCAAAATCTATCGGACAAAGTGTAAAACCATAGAGTATAAGGGCCGTATTTGTAATCAGCTCTCAAGAGTGACAGCGTGTTTGAGTTCGTATCAGAAATGTCATTTCAGTACAAACTGGCCTGTCAAATCCATACTTAATATTGCTCTCAAGTTTGATATCGCTTCATAATTACGAGCCTTAATCGCCTATCATTTTTCAATTTTATTATTTTGAAAGTGACAGATAGTTTTTAATTTTAGTTTTAGCCGGTGGAATCTAGAACCCAGCCCTCACACATGCTGCATATCATCCTGTATTGTAACTACTTTCGCTTTCATTTGTGTGTATCTTGAAGTAAAAACAGAATACTGATACTGACACTTAATAAATCATGTTGTATAAATAAATATTTATTAAAGTTCCCGCGCTTTCTTTTGATACTAATCTATCAGTCTTTGAACTTTTAAATCAAATCATTTGTCAACATTAACTTGATTAATTACTTGCATATTCATAAATCACTGTGACAACATCTAAGTATCTAATAAGTTCACAATAACTCAATTGCCTCCGTGGTCTTGTGGTCTGAACCATGGGCTTCCGATCTGAAGGTCCTGGGTTCAAATCTCAGACGGGAAATCAAAGTTGATATTTGCCAATTTATCGCTTGGTGAGATTTTGGTCAATTTGGCTAGGACAATGTAGGCTGAAACACATGATTGCCTAGGGAAAAAAAAACGATGCTTCAGAGGGCACGTTAATCGATTGGTCCCGGTGGCTGTCATTGATAATGGTCATTACATAAACCATGACAGAGGCCTATTAGCTGTGTGTGCTGTCAGGCGGTTTAAAAACTCCACCAGGATTTATCGAGTTGATTGACTCGAAATCCACACAAAAAAAAACACTAACTCATCCGCCTAAAGCAAAAGTGTGTG
Organism: Scrobipalpa costella; assembly: GCA_949820665.1. NCBI lineage: Eukaryota > Metazoa > Arthropoda > Insecta > Lepidoptera > Gelechiidae > Scrobipalpa > Scrobipalpa costella. The sequence continues at coordinate 26,428,309 of OX463296.1, read as the reverse complement.
AGTATATAAATTACAATATCTTAACTTACACTGTTTGTGTATTAAGTGATTTATTATGAGTTACAACATTGTGTTACGCGGAACGGCTGTAACATGCGAATGTGATACGCTGCGTGGTTTTCATTATCATGACACGAATATTATGATTACTGTTGTATCTCATTATTTAGGGTTGCGATTTATTTGGTGAACGAGTATCGGTATCTGTTACTTTTGAATTACAATAAAAGTAAAAAACTTGACACTTTGAAACTCAGTGCATGTTTACAATAATTAATATCATACTCAATGCTTTACAACGAACAAGAATTAACTTAAGAAAAGTGCATGTTTAAGGCATTTCCGTGCATTTAGACCATTAAGATAAGATAAGATAAGAATATACTTTATCCGAATATAATTTAGGGTCCGCGCCAGCACCAACAGCGTTCTGGCAGTCATTGGTAATAGACTGTGTGAAGGTCGTTTAATGAAATATTGGAACAATACTACTGTAAGTGTGTGTACTAATGTAATTATCTAAGTCTCATTATGTAAACACTAAACCTATTTCTAAGTCTCATTATGTAAACACTAAACCTATTTTTATTTTGTTTTGTTCTATCATGTATGGATCAAAAGGTCTGAAATAAAAGTATTTTTTTTTTTATTGCACAGAAAAGACACAAGAGAAAATAAAATTCAATAAATCAAATAGTAGTACAAATAGGCGGCCTTATTGCTAAGCAGCAATTTCTTCCAGGCAACCTTACGGTCAGGAAAATAAAAGTGGCCAATCCGAACTTAGGGATCTGTATTCCTCAAATATTTCTTATAACTACGACATTTAGTATACGGATTTAAGATCCCAGAAAAATATTGATTAGTTTTTTGCAAGAAATGGTATATTTTCTCCGTATTTATCTTTTGGTAGATTTTTTGCAACACGTTCAAGAACCGATGGATTGGTGCAATTCTTATAATTCTAGATACAAAACATGTTGCAGTACTTTAGTAAACTGCCTCCGTGGTCATCATCATCATCATATCTTTATTTCTAAAAACAGTATAACTGTATGTGAAATTGAATAACATCATTTTTTTTTTTTCTTTTTGCTAGTGCCATGGACTCCCGATCCGGAATTTTTCCCCAGTTTGGTTAGGACATTGCAGGCTGAATCACCTGATTGTCCGAAAAGAAAAAAAGATTTCGTGCTTCGGAGGGCACGGTAAGCCTTTGGTCCCGGTCGCTGTCTTTGATAGTGGTCGTTACTCAAACCATGTCAGAGGCCTGATAGTTGTGCTACTAGGCGGTTTAAAAACTCTGACACCAGGGTTCATCGGGTCGATAGACTCGATACCCACTCGAAAGAAGAAGTAACTAGTACCGATACTACCTCAAAAATACCTGTTCTGTTACTACCCGTCCCCTCCCTAATAATAGTCACTTTTATCGTCCACATTTCACGGTAGCCCGGTCACCTGCTATGCCGATTAAATAATTGTTAACTACCGACATGTTACATGCTTTGATATGATAATTCGATGATATTATGCTTTATCAGCGGAAGGATGACGGCTCCCTTAGTTGGTTTTTACAGCACGCCCGGGAGTAATTGAGCTGGCACATTCTATGTTTTTCTCTCGCTCCCAGTCCAGCATGAAAGTATTCTAGTCCCGCATGGAAGTAGATAGAGTTTATTAAAGCCTCATTAAATCCTATTAATATTTTAATTAATTTTGACACTATCGCTTCCGTGTTTGCGAAGTGCTGTTACGGTTACGGTAAAAAAGAAAGCTTTGTTTTAACTGTTAGCTTATATAATGTTGTTAGTCCATGCTGGACTGGGAGCGAGAGAAAAACATAGAATGTGCCAGCTGCATTTTCTCCCGGGCATGCTGTAAAAACCAGCTAAGGGATCGGAGGGTTTCTTATAGTATATTGCAATTTAGGCGATGGGCTGACAACCTGTCACTACAGCAATATACCTACAAATATATCTTAAATAACTCTCAAAACTTTGTCAGGCGCGGCAGAACGACCTTTTTTTTTAGGTCGTTTACCCTCTGTCGTCAACCTACCCCATTAGGGATAAAGGCGTTACTATATGTATGTATGTAGTACGGAGAGCCGTGTCGATAACTAACTTAAATACAATTTTATTTAACTTTATGGAGGGTTTATCGAAAGTACCAATTTTTGAGTAAAAAACTACAGGAGTCATCTAGGTTGCCTGTGTACTGAGGCTAAGTATAAAATATGGACTGGGAGCGATAGAAAAACATAGAATGTGCCAGCTGCATTTAATCCCGAGCATGCTGTAAACACCAGTGAAGGGAACTGAGGGTTTCAGTATATTGTAATTTACAGTCACTACAGAAATATACAGATCTATCTGGAACCACCCTCGAAACTTGTCAAACGTTACGTCCCCATTAGGGATAAAGGAGTGATTATATGTATGTATGTAAGTATATATCAAATACTACTACTGCATGCGAGACTGAGTAGAGCTAGCTTCATTGTCGACTCTGTCTCGGTAGTTATCTGAGAGCAAACTCATCGCAAATGGTTAAAATCGCAGTAATACGGTAATCACTACATACTCTTAGTATAAAACAAAGTCGCTTTCTCTGTCCCTATATCCCTATGTATGCTTAGATCTATAAAACTACGCAATGGATTTTGATGTGGTTTCTTTTAATGTATAGAGTGATTCAAGAGGAAGGTATATATGTACAATATATGCATAATATAGTAGAGAAACACTGATGATTTCCGTGAGAAACCGGGGTGGATCGCTAGTTTTAAATAAGTAACACGCATGTACTCATAAAATACTACACAATTAGTTATTATATCACCATTTACAAGTCGCAAATTACAGATATAACATTCTGACACCTCATAACTAAGCTCGTTACAATTCATAGCTCGTCGTAACATTATTTTACGGCTCTGCTGATGGGCCTGTCTACACCTACGCGCTTTCAACTTGCGACATTTGTACTTAGGATGCAAGGATCTAATATATCCGTGTTGGGATGAGTTTGCTCCTTCTAAGCTAGGCTAGAGTACCGAGGTACAGTCGACATTAGAGCGAGCATGAGCATGGCATTTTTACTCAACTAGAGAACGCGATGCAAAATGATTGCATGTTGCCATCACTGCTTATTTGTATGTTTTGTCCAAAACCGTCGCCTGGCTTACGGTCTTGCGGCAATCCTCCTGCCAGTGTATAGTGTCCATACACTGGCAGGAGGATTGCCGCAACATACAAATAAGCAGTATTTTGTTGTCTTTATTCCTTATGTAATTGTTTTGGGTATGTTTCTGTGTACAATAAACTATTAAATAAATAAATACAACAGACGTTGTTAAGCAAATTAACCTTTTCATAGGCAAGCCAGCGTTGCTCTTACTCGAAGTGGACATAGCTAGGATGTATGTATATAATACTATAGCATCCCAAATAAATTGCGTCGCAATTTCGACACACAATGATGACTTTAAGTCCATACCATCATGCCTGTAATTTTCTATCATCTCACGAAAGAACAGAAATAGACGGCAATAGTTTTAATTAGAAGATTTTTTTAAATTAGTAATGGGTTTGCTCTTCACTCTAGATACTAAGTCAGGGATGACCGTGACACATTCGACGATGGAACGGGCTCATCCAGAAAATGCCTGTTATGGCTCTGGCAATGTCTCGCACCGACGGTACACAGCAAGCTGTTTGGCGCCAGACTGCGGTGAGAGGGTGGTCGCGATTGAGGCGGCCCGTTGCGGAGCCTACCACTGCTTTGTTGGGATCGTTTAGCCGGATTTTTTCACAGGCAAGCCTTGTGTTATAGATCCCATCCCACCCTAAAGTTATGCCGTGTTGAAGAATAAAATAGAATAGAATATATTTATTTGCCAGAATACAGTATGTCAGATCTTAAAATGTATTCAACCTGCGAGCAGGCATGCAAATTTGACTCGTTGTACAATTTAGTCAATTTATTTATTAATGATAAGATAATAAAAAAAATGAAATAAAATTTAAATATACATCATAATAGTTGAGTCAACGTAAAATTAAATGTCAAATACAAGATGTCATTGAAGTACCGATTCGAACTGATAGCAATGTCCTACGAAAACAGCAAATGCGTGGAACACTGCTGAAATCGCAAGTTAAAAGCACGCTAGTAACGATAGAGCCTTTGACAGTTACCAGACAGGAAACAGTCGTAAAGTGTACCTACTGTCCACTGCAAATATAACTACGCAAGTTAAGTAGGTACTCAACTATCGAAAGTAAAACCAATTTCCAGATCGGTGTGCAAACTGGGGTACGGTCTGTAGAGGTGTTTGTTGAGAATTTCCTTGTGAAGAAAATTAAAATAATGATTAATCTTCTTATTAATTTAGGAGATGGGATGACAACCAGTCACTGCAGCAATATACCTACAAATCGATTATAAATAACCCTCATTTTTTGTCAGACGTGGCGGATTGACCTTTGTTTAGGGCGTTAACGCTCTGCCTACCCCATTAGGGATAAAGGCGTGATTATATGTATGTGTGTTAATCTTCTTATTCATCTTAAATAGCAGAAAATTTGTGAATGTATTAGCAAATCCTGAAGGAAGCTTTAACATCATGGAGCAAAAATGGAAGCAGAAGACACCTAACCCCCTTAGTTTTGGAAGGTAAAGGATCTTCGTGGCAAGTCTCAATATCGACCAAAGTAGGGCGTACTGGTGATTGAAACATTTTGTGATGCTTAATCTGTACGCACAGAACCGTGATTGTATTTATTTTTTAATTGACCCTAAATGCCTCGTGTAAGGTTGTATGGCGGGATTTCCTTAGTCTATGAAAAAGAAACGCGACGTATGCTGTCTCACTCGCGCTCAGTCGATAGGTCAGTGCGGGTCGGCCATTTAAATTGGTGTTACGTTTTCTTAGTGAACCTAGGAAAAATATATAAAAGGATTACTGTTTGTTAGAATTTACATTAAACTATTGTTGTATTATTTGTATTTAGTATTGTATTATTTATTATACTCGTTTATATTTTCAATACCATACTACAGACCGCTCATCAGCCATACTAACTTTCATTATGTTCTGACTCTACATCACTGTATTTGCATAATGTGAAGAGGGCGTACCGTATTTTCTACGCAAACTTATCTTGAAGAGGTAATTGAAAAAGAAACAAAATTTGCGCCGAAACACTTACCTAACATTTAAATAAACATTTTCTGCCCGGGTTCAGAAATATTTTACAAATATAACGCCTTCAATTCAATCTGTTTTAAGTCAATAAAGTAGACATTTATCTTATTCAACTATCTTAGGCTTGTATTTATAAAGCAATCTCAAGATTGAGAGCAGTAGTAAGTATGGATTTGACAGGTCTTTATGAACTGAAATGACATTTCTCATACGAACTCAAACTAGCTGACAGTCTCAAGATCTGAATATAAATATGGGCCTTAGTAACTTTGATTGCGTAGAGTTACATAAATGTAAATCTAGACCAATTTAATCAACAAAATAAAGTACTTCTATATACTTTAAGTTTATTATAATGATCACGTGGATAAGATTTGATTGTAAGGATTTTTGCAGAATTAGAATTGTGTATCTTTTGTCTCAATAGAGCCCGATGGTGTAGTGGATGGCGCCGCTGCCTCCAGAGCGGGACGTCATGGTTCGAATCCCGCCACGTACCAATATGTTTTTTTGGTTTTTGAATTTCATATGTACGTTTTATCGGTGTTTTTTCCATGCTTCGGAAGGCACATTAAGCTGTTGGTCCCGCTTAATATCGTTTAATACCGAGATATTAGTCGTTCAGTCACATGGTAAGCTTTGACGGCTTGAAAACTCTGCCCTAATCTAGGATTGTGTCTGGTTTCCCTTCCGGGTTGCGAACGTCAGATGGCAGACGCTCTGTGTAAAAACTAGTACCCTCGGTCAATCCCCTAACTTAGGTAGTCGCCCCGTGAGCTATGGGATAAGGCTAGGGAGATGATGATCTTATGTCTCACGGGATGAGACGTTTTTCTGTTTCAAAACCCTTCTTAAAATTCACCTGGCTCCCTTGCCTTACAGCTCATATGCGCATGCTTCTTCTTCTTTCATAGCGAGTGGATTCCCTGGTGTCAGAGTTTTCAAACTACCTAGTAGCACAGCTATTAGAATTTGTTTGAGTAACGACCACTATCAAAGACAACGACCGGAACCGACGGCTTAACGTGCCCTCCGAAGCACGGAATCCTTTTACTTTTCGGACAATCAGGTGATTCAGCCTGCAATGTCCTAACCAAACTGGGGAAATCGTCACAAAGTGATAAACTGACAAATATCAACTTTTTGTCCCCCCCTGGGAATCGAACCCAGGACCTCCGGATCGTAAGCCCACGGAGGCAATTACACGCATGCTAAAACCTAACATGACACCGCAATACACCACTCTTATATCACCGCATGCCCTTGGGGTGCGCGTGCGCATGGCGATGGGAGATTGAATTTAACATGCGCATCTTTTATCAGGGGTCATCGCGGGTAGATTGGCTTTCTCCTGCGTACAGAGGTATGAGGTAGCTTCACTAGTTAGCGGGTTTAGTAATCTGTCTTGTCAGTAATGTTTTTTTAACAAAGGTCATTTCATCTGTGTAATCTGTCAGAAATAGCCAATACAGAGTTGACGTTGAAGCGAATTCACTCAAAACCATTTAACTTCTTCTTCTGTCGTGTGGGTACCAAGTCCATTGACCCGATGAACCCTGGTATCAGAGTTAACTAAAGCACTTGTATACTGACACACACAACAAGGTGCGTAGGTATGGGCTATGTATACCTACTCATACAGAAGAAATTACGAAGTACCGCAGAAATGTTATTTAAAATACATTAGATACTTACCAATTACTTGTCATTCATGCTATTGAACTTACGAAAATAAAATCCCTATAAGTCTCTTATTACAAGAAGTTATACCAGTACTTACTTCCATGTAGTTACTTCCATGCTGGACTGGGAGAGGTAGAAAAACATAGAATGTTCCAGCTGCCCTTCCTCCCGGGCATGCTGTAGAAGACAGCAAAAGGGACTCGAGGGTTACAGTGTATTGTAATTTAGGCGATGGGCTGACAACCTGTCACTATGGCAATACACATTACAATCTAAAATTGCCCTCAATTTTTGTCAGACGCGGCGAAAGCGCCTTTTACGAGGCGTTTAACGCTCTGCCTACCCCGTAAGGGATAAAGGCGTGATTTTATGTATGTATGTATGTATACCAGTATGACTTCCTATTTCACAATCATAATCACGGTCCCATCAAATCTATTTCACAACATCTCTTAAGCTTAAGCAAGTCCGCTTATTTCCTCATAACTCTCATATTTCATCACACCATCCTAATCCCAAACACCATAACAATTTGACACAGCATAAGCTCAAGGGTTACGCAAGCCGTCTTATCCGTCTCAAACATTAGAGAAAGTGTCCGATGATAGACTAAGCGCGGTCTAAGTATGATGGGGTTAGTGACTCTAAGTGCATCTGCAGGCAGCATCGTTAGAAATGAAGTTCGTATTGTTACATAACAATATCGAGTATTATACGGTCTGTAGTCAATTATAATACATTTATTTATATACATACATATCATCATCATCTCCCTAGCCTTATCCCGTATCTTACGGGGTCGGCTACCTAATGTAGGGGATTGAACGAGGGTACTGGTTTACACAGAGCGGCTACCAACTGATCACCGCAACCCAGAAGGGAAACCAGACCCAATCCTAGATTAGGTCAGAGTTATCAAGCCGCCAATGCTTAGAATTAGCCTCTGACATGGCTGAACAACATAATATCTATGGTATGAAACGATATTAACCGGGACCAACGGCTTAACGTACCTTTCGAAGCACGGCAAGCATGTATTCACTTTTCGATAACAGCAATTCAACAGAATGGTGCAATGGCAGTGCAGTGTCTTTGTTTCAAAGTGCATAATGAGATGAACAAAGGTATGCAACTGAATAAAATGAATTGAGTTAGGAAATACCTCTCTACTTTCTTTCTTCCATGCTGGACTGGGAGAGATAGAAAAACATAGAATGTTCCAGCTGCCCCTCCTCCCGGGCATGCTGTAGAAGTCAGCAAAAGGGATTCGAGGGTTACAGTGTATTGTAATTTAGGCGATGGGCTGGCAACCTGTCGCTACAGCAGTACAAATCATTACAATCTAAAATTTGCCCTCAATTTTTGTCAGACGTGGCGAAAGCGCCTGTTACGAGGCATTTTATGCTCTGCCTACCCCGTAAGGAATAAAGGCGTGAATTTATGTATGTATGTATGTATTTACGTTACGTACGTTTGTATGTATGTATGAGAGCCCGATGGTGTAGTGGATAGGGCCGCTGCCTCCTAAGCAGGAGGTCGTGGTTCGAATCCCACCACGTACTCGTACCAATGTGATTTTTGATTTTCGAATTTCATATGTACGTTTATTCGGCGCTTTTTCCGTGCTGCGGAAGGCACGTTAAGCCGTTGGTCCCGGTTAATATCGTTAAATACCGTAGATATTAGTCGTTAAGCCATATCAGAGGCCAGTGCTAAGCCTTGGCGGCTTGAAAACTCTGGCCTAATCTAGAATCTGGGTTGCGGAAGTCAGATGGCAGTCGCTCTGTGTAAAAACCAGTACCCTCGTTCAATCCCCTAGATTAGGTAGCCGACCCCGTGAGATGCAGGATAAGGCTAGGGAGATGATGATGTATGTAAATACCTCTACAATACACTCTTTAGCACTTTGTTACCATTGATAATTAACAAGTTTTTACACACCTGCCCGATTGTTTCTCAAAGTAAGAGATTTTTCCGAATATTCAGTGGAATATTACGATCTACAAACCTCTTTCTACCTTTAAACTTCATCACTCCTCAAATCTAAGTATTCACTTAACTGTATCAAGATCGAAACCAATTACTGGGTTAAATGCTTCGAGCTTCTGTGTTTATCTGATCATCGGAGTATGAGACCGAGCATTGTAGTCTACTAGAGCGAATTGAAGTATTAAATTAAGGTCGAATGTTCAATACGTTTAAAAAAATATAATTTCAAAATTAATTTTAACTGTGAACCGCTCTATGCAGCAAATAGGTAGTTTATTAATTTTAAGGCAAGTAAACTTATTACCTTTTGGAAATTTATAATGATGCTAACCTCCGCAAGATCGTTCACATTGGTACCTAATTTATATTTTTTGTTTGGTTTCAAATTTGAGAATTTGCTCTAAAAACGATAAATTAAATACGGTGTAGCATCACGTAGATTATAAATTAATGTATTCACGTAATAATGTAATTCGATTTTGTCATTGTGTTATATTTGTTTAATTTTGTACATTTATGTAAAAAAGTGGATAAATGTAATTGATGTAAACATAAACAACATTGACCTACTTAGGAAGAAATCTTGAGATAATTTCTCATATCATAACTCATTTATGTAATAAATGCCTCATTATAAATTCTTATCTCATTTCCCGTCTTTCATAAATACTATGAGCTTTTAATTAATAACCTGTTATGAATGAATGTGCTTCATATATTTTTTGCATTCTTGATAACTATTATTTGTGATTCATTACAATTTGTGAAGCCAGCTTCTTCTATCGTATGGGTTTTCGTTAAGAAATATGGACCCGAAAATTAATCGGTGTCAGAGTTTTTAAATCTAAAGTCCTCTGCTGTGGTTTGACCATTATCTGAAATATAGTGTGTAGTAGACTAAGCGTCTCCAAAACTCTTTCTTTACCTCTACCTGCGTCTATGTTTCCGAATGTTTGCAACCCCCAACACTTCAAAGTTAGAGTGAACAGGCATCTCCTGGGTGAGCTCACTCCATCGTTGACTTCGTCTCTGTCACTTCCGACGTAGACTGGAGTCAAGAGCAAACCCGCTTCTTTTTAAAAAAAAGGAACGGTATGGTAACAAATGAATGTGCCCTTCTAAACAATTCTCTGATTATCATACTAATAAGACTATAGGATGATTTCGCCTGCATTCTCGTAGCCAACACACACATTATTATTCCACTAGACAAAGATGTGTATGAGACTAAGATACAACAAAACACGGTGCTTTAGGACACCAAAAGTAGATTATCGCATCAAGATGTTTATGTCTTCAGTTTCATTGTTGATCAACAACAAACACCAACAGCTCGCCCTGGCGCCCGCGAGTTGCGCAACGTCGCTAGAAACGCCATAGCTCAGTCACGTTTGCGCCCGCGCACCTCGGAATGCATTTTCACTGCACAATCATGGTGTGCTTTGTTTTGTTTATAAACATAAGTGATAGACTTTGGCGGTATTCACTAATCATCGAGTAATCATAATCTACCAATAGTGACAACAAGTTCGAGTTTGTATCAGAAACGTCATTTCAGTACAAAACGGCCTGTCCAATCCATACTTAATATTGCTTTCAATCTTGAGATCACTTTATAAATACGAGCCGATAAAGGTAAGCCAAAACGATAAAGGCCTGATTTTATGTATGTGTGTGAGTTTCCGATAAGAATTTATGGAATTTTCAGCTTGTGATCGGCTAGCAATATGCAATACGTTTACTTTCACAGTTCTGTAAGGTGGCCTGAGTTCAGAGGTGTATAAGTACTGTATTTTAATTAAGAACAACCCTCTAATTGAAATATATTACTTACAAAGATCAAAGATCTGACCAAAGATATACTGGTCAGCACCTTGTAAATTATGTTTTATACATACAAACATTACATAAATACATATAGTCACGCCTTTATCCCTCATGGGGTAGGCAGAGCGTAAACGACCTAAACAAGTATCGTACCGCCACGTCTAACAAAGTTTTAAGGGTTATTTAAGATTTGCTGTAGTGACAGGTTGTCAGCCCATCGACTATTACAATATACTGAAACCCTCGGATCCCTTAGCTGGTTTTTACAGTATGCCCGGGAGGAAATGCAGCTGGCACATGCTATATTTTACAAATATTAGGTTTTTATAAATGTAGGAATTAACTAGTTAAAAGTTTATAATAGTAGCCTCAAACACAAAAAACTTCACGCTACGCTCATGAACTTGAACCACTTAAAAAAATTACGTCACAGCAGAGAATGTTTGCGTTTGATCCGCAGCCGTAATTAACATGATCCATGATCCATAGATCATTCTATGTCAAGTAACACCAAAGAGTATTTTAAAAGTAGCATGAATATGTCATCGAGTATTTGGTGGTTAAAATTTTGGGTAATGAGGGCTCGATTCTAGATTCCACCGGCTAAAATTAAAAAGGATAGGCGATATATACTCTATGGTTTTACACTTTGTCCACTTGATTTTGACGCACTTTTGCACATTTCTCCAGTATTTCTGTCAATTTTATCCGCCATATCATATGACGGCGGATAAAAATTACAGATAACGCATAAAACCACCGACTATATAACAAAAACCGGAGAGAAAAGATCTCTTGCCCTTTTGCAATGTTTTTAGTCTGAAAGTGGCAAATATATTTAAATTTTAGTTTTAGCCGGCAAATCTAGAATCGTGCCCAATATCTGGTGAAATGTGTTATAGTTTAGGTTTGGAAGATAAATAGTCTTCTAATCTTGTTTAAAAATAGATGTTATTCCAGATTAGGTGTGCAAATTGTTCAAGTCCAATATGCTGCAATTTTTAAATAGCGTTAATATTTAGTAAATGTTTTAATATAACTTGTTGATAAAATTATGTTAGGAACAAAAAAACATTTAATTGAGAATTTAATTACTGCTTAGTAATTTCAAAAACCAAACCCCTTTGTTCGTGGAGTCTAGATTTGCTTAAAAAAACTGCCAGAAGGCCAAATCTTCACGTGGAAGGGTGCCCGAGCTAAGGGTGTAAGAGACAGCGTCGCGCAAACTGATAGGGGTTGCTCAGTCAACGAAACTGAACAACTATCAGCAGGGATTTCTTTCAGGTAATGAAATCAAATTTTGTCTTTCACATACAAATTGTCTGATCGGTAACTCAATTTTTATTTTTATTTCCTGAAAGAACTTCCTGGTGATAGTTGTTCAGTTTCGTTGACTAAGCAACCCTTATCAGTTTGCGGGACACTGAGTATTGATAAGAATAATAAAATATAATAGGCAGCATAATATCAGCAACCAATTCCAATTTACTACTTTAATAATTTTCACGTAGAGTTAACTCTACAATTTCCTGACGAACACATGTGATAAATGGTCTAGACTAAACTCCAATGGTAGCAACTATTTCCTGAACTGCTTACCTAACTCTACTCTCATACCGAAGTAATAGTCTTATCTAAGGTAATTTTCAGTTGCACTTACCCGAAAAGGATAGAACGGGGACTGGATGTAGAAAAACTGAATATATTTAGATTTGTGGTAATCGAAATATAATAAGAAAGAAAGAAAATAATAAATTCGTTTCTGGCAGGACTCAAACCTGCGACTCTGGAATCACTCTACCAACTGAGCTACATAATCGGTAGCAGGAGTGACGAATTTATCGTAGTCTTTCTTATGCACACGTCATTGCGACGTAAGCGACATCTAGCCATAGAGTTTAAGAACATAGGGCTTGAATAGACCAAATTAAGATTGAAATTCAAGTCAATAATGATATCGCCTTACAAATAAAAATAGCATTGTAGGTGCTAAAAATCCTCAAAAAAACAAGATAATCGAAGTACTACTTTTAATTGTTTTTCATTGTATTGAGTCGAGCGTGTAAAACTATTAATAAAAGTAAAATTAAGTGAAAGAATTCGTAAGTTTTTAAGGATTGTAGCAAGTGGATCGATGTAGTTTCTGCCTTCTTGGGATATATTTGCCAACTTATTAGCGATTATCAGTGAGTGGTTTGCCTTGTTTGCAAGGTTGCCTGGAAGAAATTGCTACTGAAGCAACAAAGCCGCGTTCTGTACACATCTGTAAGGCACCTATGTTGTACTTGTCATTGTGTTATCTGTTGTGTTATATGAATAATTCCTTTGTGCAATGAAGTATTTTTATATTACCTTATCCGTATTGTTACATTTTTGTAGAGTCCGACCGAAACTGGTTTTCCGGCCGAAACCGAAACCGAATATTCGGCCGTGGCTTCAGTTTCGGCCGAAACCGAAACCGAAACTCACGTGGTCAAGTATAAAATTCCTTAAAATACTGAAATTTGGTGCATTTTACCCATTATTCTGCATTAATTAGGACATTTATTAATTAGGAAATTTCTTCCATGCTGGACTGGGAGATTCTTACATGCTGGACTGGGAGAGATAGAAAAACATAGAATGTTCCAGCTGCCCTTCCTCCCGGGCATGCTGTAGAAGACAGCAAAAGGGACTCGAGGGTTACAGTGTATTGTAATTTAGGCGATGGGCTGACAACCTATCACTACACATTAGCAATACACATTACAATCTAAAATTGTCCTCAATTTTTGTCAGACGCGGCGAAAGCGCCTTTTACGAGGCGTTTAACGCTCTGCCTACCCCGTAAGGGATAAAGGCGTGATTTTAAGTATGTATGTAATTAGGACATGAAATGGACACACAGTATATTAATTTTGTTGTAATCATTTATTTAATATAATTTAAAAAATATTAATAATATTTTAATTATTTAATACTTATTAATTAATACTTTGGTTTGTATTTATACTTATAAGAATCATCATCCTCTTTTAGGTACCTCTTATATAAAAGGCACGATAACGGTAATACTATATATCCAGTATTCTAACTTCATATAAACAAAGGAAGCGTGGGCTATACCTGCCTACATTATATACATACATTTTTTTTTTTTTATTAAAAATGGGTTTGCTCTTGACTCCAGTCTAGGTCGGAAACGACTGAGACGGAGTCGACGATGGTGCGAGCTCACCCAGAAGATGCCTGTTCACTCTAACTTTGAAATGTTGAGGGTTGAAGGCGTTCGGAAACACAGACGCAGGTAGTGAGTTCCACACTTTTGCCGTGCGCATTACAAAAGAGTTTTGGAAGCGCTTAGTATTTTCATTGAACACTTCCTATTCCATTCACAAAACGTCTACCTGTATGCGGTGGGAGCGAAAGTTGGGTAGACGGGTTACATTGCTTGAAATATAAAACAATACACTCTTTAAAAGTATTTAACACAATAAATATGATGATAAGCGATTGAGAGCTGGCATCAGGACAAACCTACCTAGGGTTTTTTGATGCTGAATTGTCAAAATATGTAACAGTATTTGTATAATAGAGTTAATAAAAAAAAAGTATTTTACTTAAAAAATTAAACTCAAAGTAGGTAGATGTTATTAAAATTCTGTAGGTGGGCAGCTCTCTCGCATGTTTACTTACCGCGCGGCTGTTGAGTTAGAATACTGGATACATAGTATTACTGTGGCCAAAGCGTTGCCGCGAGAAACAAAAAGAAACCAGTTTCGGTTTCGGCATTAGTTTCGGTCAATTTTGGCCGAAACCGAAACTGCCGCCGAAACTACATTTTTGGCCGAAACTCGGCCGAAACCGAAACCGAACTTTCGGTCGGACATTACATTTTTGTAATTTGTATATTTCCTTTGTACAATAAAGCGTATTTGAATTGAAATGAGTTTGTCCTGCAATACGTGTTACCCATTGTTGGGTCATTTCACGAACGGACTTGAATACTAAATTGCATCGGCCGATACCCAATGACGTAACATTTTCTACGGCGGGTCCCCGGCCTGCAATGAAAGTAAAAGGCGTGGGCTGGTGTCCGTGCGGAAACGCAGGATAGAAAGCGTATCGCTGCTTCCTAGGGCCTGCTGTCACCGCACGCGCGATTGAAATGCAGCAGTGGGCAGTTAAAGGCCTGATTACCCTACAGTTTACCATAGGCCTAAATTGGGCTCGATTCTAGATACCACCGGCTAAAACTAAAATTGAAAGCTTATTGTCACTTTCAAAATAATAAAATTGAAAAAGGGCGGAGATTTTGCACGTTTCCCCAGTATTTCTGTAAATTTTATCCGCCATATCGGACAGCGGATAAAAATAACAGATAACGCATAAAACCACCGACTATAAAATCAGAGTTCCTCTCTATGGGCAATGATATACTGAGCTCTGAGCCTCTGCATAGCTTCAGCACACATGCAACAGAATTTATAAAGTGTGTGTTAGTTTAAATTTTTCAGGTTTATGTCTCTAACTTGTATTTTTGTTACGTGTGTAATGATTTTTGTAATACACCTTTTATCAATCTTTATCTTTTATCTATAAATCAAAAACCGGAGAGAATGGATCTATTTTATTCTATTAGACTAAAAACATTGGAAAAGGACAGGAGATCTCCTGTCCTTTTCAATGTTTTTAGTCTGAAAGTGACAGAAAGATTTTAATTTTAGGTTTAGCCGGTTGAACCTAGAACTAAGCTCATTAACCCAAGTGGTTGATCAGCACGGAATGATTACCCTAGAGTTTTATACATTAACGATAATCGATTGTATCCCACTAATTTTGATGTTTGAAAGTTTATAACCCAATCACGCTTAAACAGCTGGACAGATCGGAATGTTTTATAGTTTAGGTCATCGAATAGGCTGAAAAGTCTAAAAAGTGGATAAGTAAACCATTTTCACATGCAAACAGCTGGCAGAAAACTAATCACTACATAGTATAAAACGAAGTCACTTTCTCTGTCCCTATATCCCTATGTATGCATAAATCTTTAAAACTACGCAACGGATTTTAATGCGGTTTCTTTTAATGGATATAGTGATTCAAGAGGAACGTTCATACATGCATAATATAGTAGAGAAACACTGATAATTTCCGTGCGAAGCCGGGGCGGGTCGCTAGTTTGTAATAAGCAGATGTGGAGTAGGTCTGTTTCCTTAACGTGGGAATTTCGGGCGAGGCGAGAGTAAATAAGCATTATCTACGCAAATATACTTCACTCCAACATCGACTGAATCATCACGTCCTAGAAAATGTTTGCTTATTGAATATAAATAAAAAGTCAAACCAAAAATCAAATGAGCGGCTTCAAAACAAATAGTATTAAAATGATTGCCTATTGAAAATAAAGGGTGCCTGGTAGAAATTGCTGCTTTAGCAATAAGGCCGCCTATATTGTACTGTCACGTTTGTTCCTTTTTATTTATGTTTATGTGTTTCTTTGTGCAATAAAGAATTTCGTATTGTATTGTAATATAAATAAAAAATCAAACCATAAATCAAGTGAACGGCATCAAAACAAATAGTGTTAACACCCGCTTTAAAAACGATGCTGGACTGGGAGCATGAGAAAAACATAAAATGCATGCTGTAAAAACTAGCTAAGGGAACCGAGCGTTTCAGTATATTGTAATGTAGGCGATGGGCTGACAACCTGTCACTACAGCAATATACCTACAAATCTATCTATCTTAAATAACCCTCAAAACTTTGCCAAACGTGGCGGAACGACCTTTGTTTATGTCGTTTACGCTCTGCCTACCCTATTAGGGATAAAGGCGTGATTATATGTATGTATGCATGTATGTATTACTATGCTAAACTCACGCATACTAAGGCAAGGTCCATATAGGTACATTTACACATACAAGTAATTGCTAAGCTGCAGTCGTAAGTTTAAACAGCTGTAATCTTATAACTTCTGAGCTCAATCTATTGTCTAAAGGTATCGTTAACTTAAAATAAAACCTTCCAAAAAAACCTCGAAAAACAACCTAGAGTTAATTTTAACCGGATTTAACCAGTGCAGGCCCAGTTCTGCTAACTGCGTTTTTGTAGCAAAGAAAGCCAGCGAAAACACCAGCGTAATATTCGGGGTGTATGGGACAACGTCCCGCAATCTGATAAGGGTTGCTCAGTCAACGAAACTGAACAACTATCACCAGGATTTTTTCAGGAAGTTAAAAAAAACATTTTGTTGCTCCATACAAATTGGCTGATCAAGTTGGTCATTTTGTATGGCAAGGTATATTTTTATTATTTCCTTAAAGAATTTCCCGGTGAAAGTTGTTCGTTCGTCAGTTTCGTTGACTAAACAACCCCTTTCAGTTTGTGGGACGTTGTCCCTTACACCCGGTAGGTAACGGCCAGAGACGTGCTTAGAATAAGAAAAATCAATAGAAAAACATAGAATTTTACAGCCGATTCTCTTCGCAGGCAAGATGTAAAAAAGCTAAGGGATTTAAATTATGTCTGTATTATCATTTATAATGTGGCGGAACGATCTTTGAATCATTTGCCCTATCTAACCCAATTGAGGCTAAAGGTCTGATTATGCATATTTGTTTTTTTTATTCTTATTAGGATCCATTCTAGACCGGGAAAGATAGAAAAACAGAATGTTCCAGGTACCCTTCCTCCCGGGCATGCTGTAGAAATCAGCAAAAGGGATTCGAGGTTTACAGTGTATTGTAATTTATTTGATGTTTAACTTCCAGTACTGCTGATTTCGTTTTTGTAGCGTTAGATAAACTAAGTAAGTAATTTAGCGATGGGCTGACAACCTGTCGCTATAGCAATGTTATAAATCGACCTAAAATAACCCTTAACACTTTGTCAGACGTGGCGGAACGACCTTTGTTTATGTCGTTTACGTTCTGCCTATGTGATTGTGTCGTGATTATATATATGTTTGTATGTAGATAGACTAAGCCAGTTACAGCACCAGCGTAATATAGGTAACGGACAGGGACGTGCTCAGAATAGGATTATGTGGTGAGAAATTAAACCAACTTGGTTTCTTCCATGCTGGACTGGGAGCGAGAGAAAAACATATAATGTGCTGGCTGCATGAGAGCCCGATGGTCCAGTGGATAGGGCCGCTGCCTCCTGAGCGGGAGGTCGTGGTTCGAATCCCACCACGTGCCAATGTGTTTTTCGGTTTTCGAATTTCATATGTACGTTTATTCGGCGTTTTTTCCGTGCTTCGGAAGGCACGTTAAGCCGTTGGTCCCGGTTAATATCGTTTAATACCGTAGATATTAGTCGTTAAGCCACATCAGAGGCCAGTGCTAAGCATTGGCGGCTTGAAAACTCTGACCTAATCTAGGATTGGGTCTGGTTTCCCTTCTGGGTTGCGGAGGTCAGATGGCAGTCGCTCTGTGTAAACACCAGTACCCTCGTTCAATCACCTAGATTAGGAAGCCAACCCCGTGAGATACGGGATAAGGGTAGGAAGATGATGATGTGCTGGCTGCATTTCTTCCTGAGCATACTGTAAAAACCAGCTAAGGGGTCCAAGGGTTTCAGTATATTGTAATTTAGTCGAATCTATTTTAAATAACCTTCAAAACTTTGTCAGGCGTAACGGAACGAACATTGTTTAGTCGTTTACGCTCTACCGGCGTGATTATATGCATGTATGTATGCTTATTATGCAGTTTGGTCTCATTTATCACCTTATAGAGATTGCCTTGAATAAAATTGACAATGTAATAATGTCAGGAAGGAATTTTGGTTCGTAAGAGTGTAAATAAAATTAAAAGTACGTTAGCATAGGAACACACAAACAAATGTTTGCACCCACAAGCACCACGTAAAGATGTTTAAAAAGGCTTAGTATTAATAGGAATGGAAAATAATGTAGATATAATACAGTCCAAAAATAGATCATCATCATTGTCCCGTATCTCACGGGCCAGCTATCTAATAGGGGATTGAACGAGGATACTGGTTTTTACACAGAGCGACTGCAATCTGACCTCCACAACCCAGAAGGGAAACCAGACCGAATCCTAGATTAACTCAGAGTTTTCAAGCCACCAATGCTTAGCACTGGCCTCTGACATGGCTTGACGACTAATATCTAAGGTACTAAACGATATTAACCGGGGCTAACGGCTTGACGTGCCTTACGAAGCACTGAAAAAGCGCCGACTAACCGTACATATGAAATTCGAAAACCGAGAAACACATTGGTACGTGGTGGGATTCGAATCACGACCTCCTGCTCAGGAGGCAGCGGCCCTATCCACTACACCATAGTCCTAAAATAGATATGTAGTTATTATAATGTTTCAAATGGATCATGCATGCATAAAGAGCCTTTTAAAGCAAATTCTCATGTATTTGAATACATATTAAATAACTGTTTAAGATAATACGCGTATATACATACATACATACATAAATCACGCCTCTATCCCTTACGGGGTAGGCAGAGCGTTTAACGCCTCGTAAAAGGCGCTTTCGCTACGTCTGACAAAAATTGAGGGCAATTTTAGATTGTAATTTATATGTATTGCTATAGTGACAGGTTGTCAGCCCATCGCCTAAATTACAAAACACTGTAACCCTCGAGTCCCTTATGCTGACTTCAACAGCAGGCCCGGGAGGAAAGGCAGCTGGAACATTCTATGTTTTTCTATCTCTCCCAGTCCAGCATGGAAGTAATACTCGTACCATAGCCATAATAAGTTGTTGCTAATTAGCTTACCCAAATGCTCCCCTGGTAATTTCTTCAACAAAAAAGCTTACAAAAAGAGCCTGATCTTTTCTTTTTGTCCCATTATTTGAAGGTTTCTCTCTCCATTCTTCGGTAATTCGATTCCTTTGTTATAAGATTAGTGTCTTTTAAGCCTATTGTTATTTCAATAACTTTTAAACGCTGTTTGTAGTTTTACTGGATGTTCTTGGGGTCACGATTTTGTAATGTCCTATTCTGCCATTGTGTTGAAATATTTCCATTAAGAATAAGGTTTTCTAAGTTATTTGGGAGTGCATCATTTGTGAAGAAGCTATTAGTGAGATGACTCTTAACTTTGAAGAAAGTTTTTAGTTTTTGGGCACTTGAAATTTACTTCCTATTTGTATATTTATGTGTCTCTATTGTGGAAACTAAATTACTCACGTTCTTTACATACATACATATGATCACGTCTTTATCCCTAATGGGGTAGGCAGAGCGTTAACGACCTAAATAAAGGTCCTTCCGCCACGTCTGGCAAAGTTTTGAGGGTTATTTAAGATGAATTTGTACAAAATAACCCTCAAAACTTTGTCAGACATTAATCAGATATTAGTAAACGCTCGGATCCCTTAGCTGGTTTGTACAGCATGCCCGGGATGAAATGCAGCTGGCGCATTCTACGTTTTTCTTTCGCTGCCAGGCCAGCATGGAAGCAATTTCATTCTTTACATTGATTTTTTTCCACTACACGGCTTTAACAGTGTTCCCATGGGCATACGACATAAGTATGGATCCCAAAAAAGTATCAAAAGTAAGTTCTGGAAAATCTGTCCTCCCTAAAAAGTTATAAACAACATTATATGAAGAAAATTAAAAGAAGATGACTTTTACGTTCCAAATTAAAATGTATACAAGGTGTAAGGGATACCATCCCTCAAACTGATAAGGGTTGCTCAGTCAACAAAACTGAACAATTTTGACCGGAAAACGTTTTTAGGAGATGAAAAAAAAATATCGTCCCATACAAAATGAAAAACTCGATCAGACAATTTGTACGGAAAACCAAATTCTTTTTTCAGTTCCTAAAAAAAGAACTTTTTGTAGTTGTTCAGTTTCGTTGACTGAGCAACCTCTATCACTATGAATTTGTCCGTTACACCCCGTATATATATGTTCCAAATCATCATCATCTCATAATGTCATCATCACAGAATGTCATAGAAATTGTATAAATTATGTGCTCATTGTTCATATTCTTCCATGCTGGCCTGGGAGCGAGAGAAAAACAGAATGTGCTAGCTGCATTTCCTCCCGGGCATGCTGTAAAAACCAGCTGAGGGATCCAAGGGTTTTTGTATATTGTAATTTAGGCGATGGGCTAACAACCTGTCACTACAGAAATATACCTACAAATCTATCTTAGATAATCCTCAAAACTTTGTCAGACGTGGCCGGACGTCGCTTGTTTCGGTCAATTACGCTGTACCTACCCGATTAGATATATAGGCGCGATTATAAGTATATAGGTATGTATGTCATTATTTATATTTGTTTTTTATAGATCTCTTACGCAATACGTCAATTTGCAAAATGGTCACCAAATTCGGTCAAACCTTACTTCCTGTATACCTTCTATCAAAATAATCACCCGCATTGTGATTACAATCAACTTCCGAGTTACGTTTTAACAATATTTGTCTTCGAAACAACGTTGCGGTCGTTACGTAATCTACGTTATGTTACGTTGCGCAACGTAATCAACTGTTACGTTCAAATACTCTGTAATATACCACGTGTTCCGGATACTTCGATACGATTTTTATTCTGACCAGATACATTGTTGTTGGTTTTTCATCACATCATGCAAGGAGGAAATAACTAGTTTAGACTTATACAAGAGTCACGGGAAAAATATATGGGTAATCTCATTTTCATGAAAGATATGTGTTGAATAAATAAGATATGTATTGTATTTAATAAAATACCTGATGTAATCAAGCAGGCACCAAGCTTAAATAGCTTTAAATCACGGCTTAAGCGTTGGCTTGTCGAACAGGCATTCTATAGTTATAATGATTTTATAAATGTTAATGATAATAAAAGCAATACAATTTAAATGATTATTAATGTGATATACTTAAGTGCTTATAATTTCTTGACTTGTAATTTACAATTATTAATATATTTACGGAAATACAACACAGAACTGGTACAAAAGGCTTTAGAAACCAATAGTAGTTTACGAACTGTCAAACAGGGCATATCCAGACAAAAGACATGGATCACGAGTTTGAAAGACATAAAGGGAATAAAACAAAGTAGCCGTGACAAAGTTATAAAAATATGCACTGATTTTTACAAAACGTTATATTCCGACTCTTCTAATCTATCAAGACAAAACGTTTTACATAATTATTCTTATGGTGACACTATACCTCTTTTCACTGAAGGCGAAATAATTCGTGCCCTAACAAGCATGAAGAATAAGAAAAGTCCTGGAGAGGATGGTGTTAGCACGGAATCACTCAAGGTAGGAAAGCCTATATTGATTCCATATTTAAAAAGCTTTTTCAATTGTGTTTTGACAACCGGAACTGTTCCTAAAGATTTCTGTCACTCAAATATTATCTTACTTCATAAAAAGGGTGAGAAGTCGGATATAAATAACTATCGTCCTATAAGCCTCATATCCCACATTTACAAAATTTTCATCAAGATCATAGAAAACCGCATAGCTGGATTTCTAGACTGCCATCAACCACCGGAGCAAGCCGGCTTCCGACCATCTTTTTCAACAACCGACCATCTGCACACACTGAACCAAGGAGTCGAAAAACACACTGAGTTTCACACACCATTATACCTAGCATTCGTAGACTATTCCAAAGCTTTCGACAGTCTCACACATTCAGCGATCTTTTCAGCTCTTCGCAAACAAGGAATTCAAGAGACTTACGTTAAGCTATTGGAAATGGTCTACAAAAACAGCACTGCTTCTATCAAGCTCCACTCTCCGGGTCCTTTTTTTGAAATAGAAAAGGGCGTGAAACAGGGCGATCCCCTTTCCCCCAAACTATTCACAGCCACCCTGGAAGAAGTTTTTCAACATCTATCAGAGCTATGGGAAACTCGGGGCATTGTCGTCGGCGAAAAACGATTGACTAATCTGCGTTTCGCCGACGACATTGTTCTGTTTGCTAATACGGCAGTGGAACTCGAAGTGATGCTTCAAGATTTAAGTGCAGCAAGCCTTGAGGTTGGACTTCAAATGAATAGAACAAAAACGCAATTGATGACCAATAGCACGAAACGTAGGGTACAGGTAGACGGGCAGACAATACAATATGTCGATGAGTATATTTACCTAGGCCAAGTTGTATCTTTAGATAACAGGCAAGAGAAAGAAATCGATCGTCGTATCGAAAATGCCTGGAAAAGTTTCTGGTCGCTAAAACCATTTTTGAAGGGTAATTTGCCCATATCACTCAAAAGGAAACTCATCGACATATGTATTCTGCCTGTCCTAACCTACGGTGCACAAACATGGTCGTTAACTGAAGGTCAAAAGTCCAAACTCAAGGTTTGCCAAAGAGCGATGGAGCGGAGTATCCTAGGCGTCAAACGAACGGACAGAGTTCGAAACACTACGCTGCGAGCCAAGACGGGCATAACTGACGTAGGGTTCAAAACCGGCAAGCTCAAATGGGAGTGGGCTGGGCATGTTTGTCGGATGCACCCGGATCGATGGGCCAAGATTGTCACAGAAGATTGGGTACCTCAAGACGGTTTTCGGCGAAGAGGTAGACCCCGAAAAAGATGGCGTGACGATCTCGACGCTCATCTGAAAGACTGGACTGAGGTTGCATTAGACCGTAATGAATGGAAAACCGCGGGGGAGGCCTTTGCCCAGCAGTGGGATCTAATAGGCTAGCTATAATAATAATAATAATAATTTCTGACCACTTCAGTCACCTCGGACACATACAACGACCCCTCCTCACTTGGCTAAGGCCCGTGAGACAGGGATAAATACCTTCGAAAAAAGAGAAAATAAAGAATACATATAAATAATAATAATAATAATATATTTATCTCTATCTCTCTCTATCTCTATCTCTCTCTTGACTTGTTTTTATTCACATCCCAAAAAACGATTACATTTATTTACGTTTTTTTTTAGACCTTCTATACTAAGGCAAGTATAAAATACTTCTTCATTAAGTAAGTTATTGAACTATAACTACAATAGTAAACGTATTTCTTTATTTTTGTAAGATGCTTTCATTTATAACTCAAATATATTTTTTTATGTTTCAAATTGGGTTTGTCACATCCGTCTCAAATATTTTTTTAATAAAATAACTAAGTTCCCATTTTAGATTCTAGGACCGTAAATACAAGAATTACCCATATTGGGTGGTTGTCATAACCATATTGTCTTTCTATTTTAATAAAACTTATGTCTTGTATGACTGATCATAAAAAGCATAGTTTTATCCGTTAAATTAACATAGAATGCTATTTTACGTTACTTACTTATATACAATCATGTCTTTATCCCTAATGGGGCAAACGTAGGCCGTTGCTCCAAGTCTTTCAAGTTTTGAGGGTAACATCAGATAGATGTGATCGACACATCTATCTGATGTTACCCTCAAAACTTGCCAGACTGCGACATATACCTATTGTTATTTATTTTATACGTGACGTAACTACCCACGTGTTCCGGATACTCATTTCCGTTTTTATTCTATTTCATACATCATTTGGTCAAATTGGAATTGGAACGGACGTTTCTTAATTTGATAGAAGAATGCCGCCTTATTACAAGCATGTTATGTCATGTTATGTTTAACTTAATTTACTTACATAATAGAATGTAGGTTACTGTTATTAGATGTCTTGTTTGTTGATGTTTCTTTAATGAGATAAATAAAACGTTAATTGAATGAAACTTGCAATAAACTTTTTCAATTGAAATTATAATATTTGAAGCCTTTCCTGGTATTGGAAAAGCAATACTTAATTGAATTAAAGAAAGTACTCTTTACACTCTATTATGTAGTATTAAGGCCGATAAGTACTTAGAATTTTCATAGGTATAATAACTGGTTTACTCAAGGTGTGACTTTTTGTTCTTCCATGCTGGACTGGGAGTGAGAGAAAAACATAAAATGTGCCATCTGTATTTCCTCCCGAGCATGCTGTAAAAACCAGCTAAGGGATCTGAGGGTTTCAGTATATTGTAATTTAGGTTGTCAAGCTGTCACTACAGCAATATAGGTACAATTTTATCTTAAATAACCCTCAAAACTTTGCCAGACGTGGCGGAACGACCTTTGTTTATGTTGTTTACGCTCTGCCTACCCCATCAGGGATAAAGGCGTGATTATATGTATGTATGTATGACTTTTTGTTTTTAACAAAGCTCGAAATTAAATCTATGGTTAGAAAAATAATTCTTGTTCACTCTCATAATAATACACCTCACAATTCAAAACTGTAGGAAAACAATTCAATGGAATCTAGAATTGTAGGAAGTTCAATAACAGAACATTACGTATAAACAGCATTTCACTTTCATTTTGCTATGAGCTTTAGTAGTTTAGTACTAGCATTCTAGGTTTCCTGTTAGAGAAATGTGGCGGAAAAACTATAGACATGTTATAGATTTATTAACACAATATTTATGAGTTATCCAAGACAACTTTATTTAATAAATATAGTGTTTAATAATGTTTAAGGAAAGCATTTATTATTTAATTTCAATTAAGTGGCATAACGTATTTAAATAGATTGCCACGCTGATAGGTCCCTACAATTTCCTTCATATAAAAGACATCAACGCGAGCCATGGCGTTTAATTATTTAAAAAGTAAAATAAAAGTATTTATTTGGTTATAGTTAAACGTAACGTCAAATAGTAAATATTTTATGAATTATACATACATATAATCACGCCCTAATGGGCATAGCAGAGCGTAAACGGTATAAACAAAGGTCGTTCCGCCACTTCTGACATAGTTATGAGATTTGTAAGTAGGTATATTGCTGTAGTGACAGGTTGTCAGCCCATCGCCTAAATTGCAATATACAGAAACCCTCGGATCCTTTAGCTGGTTTTTACAGCATGCAAGGGAGGCGAATGCAGCTAGCACATTCCATGTTTTTCTCTCGCTTCCAGTTAAAAATCTTTAAAAATGTTGTCTGTTATTAGAATTATTTTATGTAGACAGTTAAACTATTGTTAACTAAACGACTATTCAAATGAAGCGACACCACATGGCTAGGAGATCACATATCCTGTAGATTTAAGTTTAACCCATCCAACACTTCCGCCACAACTAGATAACAAGCTAGCAAGTGACAGCAAGGTCGTTGACCTGAGTTATAACTTAAAGGGCACTCTTCTCACAGCACGACTTGGTACCTAAGGGCAGGGAAGATCCCGGGGAAAAGGTAGATGTCGTTTAGGTATAGTCTAGACAATGACCTACTTAGGTAACCTTATTATGGCAGATCTATGGTTTGGTATTAATACTATTATTTGTTACTTCCATGCTAGAGTGTAGAAAAAGCTCAGCGTCTTCGTTTCGCGGGCTATTTGCATCAGATAAAAAGAGATATGATTTTATTTTATTTTGTAGTTGATAAAGACAAGGTGGGAAAGAAAGAAATATTGCAATTATGTTGTAGATTATTGAAAGTAATTATGATAATACGAAGATCTACCAGGCCACTCAGAAAGTATTGCGATAAATAGTTTTTATATATGGCAAACTGGCCGGTTAGAATCTTTTTTGAAAATATGATTACTTGTAAGTATAAATATGTGTGTTCCATTTTCAAAATTTCCCTCCATATTTTTTATCGTGTCTTACTGAAAAATGGATCTGCGCCGGGAACATTTTAGAGCTATGATTTTTTACGATTTCAAGTGTCGCCTGAAACCGGATGAATCGTTCGATAGACTTCAAATGGCATTTATGGATGAAAGCCCCTCCAAGGCAACCGTGTATCGTTGGTATAACGAATTTAGGCGCGGTCGACCAACCTTGGGGGATGAAGAAAGAAGCGGTCGCCCTTTGACGGCTATTACGGAAGAAAACGTGCTAGCAGTAAAAAAATTAATCCAAGATAATAGGCGAATTACATATCAGGAGATTCAGCACATATTAAAGATTGGATCGGGAAGCGTTCACGAGATTCTACACGGGCTTCTTCGCGTGAAGAGGATAGTATCGCGCTGGGTGCCGCACTACCTCACCGACGCTCAGAAGCAGGCCCGGGTGGAATGGTGCCGTGATATGCTGAACAAATTTGAAGCAGGCTCGTCTCGGCGTGTTTACGACATCATAACAGGTGATGAGTCTTGGATTTATCAATACGATCCAGAAACCAAGCGCCAGTCGACAGTTTGGGTGTTTCAAAATGAACCAACACCTACCGAAGTGAAGCGATCTCGAAGCGGGGGGAAGATTTTGATCGCCAGCTTTTTTAATTTGACTGGCCACTTGGCCTCAATTCCCTTACGAGATCAAAGAAGCATTAACGCCGAATGGTATACTACCAAATGTTTACCAGAAGTTTTTTCTGTTGTGAGCAACAAGCGACCAAACACAGGGATCCGCGGACTACTGCTCCACCACGACAATGCGCCTGCACACACCGCGCTCAAAACGAGGGACTTCCTGGACAGCACACCAGTCAAACTCCTGGGTCACCCTCCTTACAGCCCTGATCTAGCACCGTGTGACTTCTTTTTATTTCCAAAAATAAAAAATCAGCTCAAGGGGATACAATTTTTGTCGCCGGAAGATGCGCTGGCTGCGTTCGAGCAGGCTGTAAACGAGGTGTCTACGGCGGACTGGAAAAAGTGTTTTGAAAACTGGTTCAGACGCATGAATCTTTGTGTAGAGGCTGGTGGAGAGTACTTTGAAAAGATTTAATAAAAATATATGTACCTGTAGAACAATTTTTTTTGTGTCGCAAATCTTTCTGAGTGTCCCACGTATTTGAAGCTTATAACAATTAGCTGCACTGAACTGGTAATCATTAACGGTGCATCTATGATATTTTTATAGGAAGTAATTTGAAAACTGTAAACTTTACTTTACACTATTTCTTCCATGCTGGACTGGAAACGAGAGAATAACATAGAATGTGCCAGATGCATTTCCTCCCGGCTGTAAAAACCAGCTAAGGGATCCGAGAGTTTCAGTATATTGTAATTTAAGCGATGGGCTGACAGCCTGTCACTACGGCAATAAACCTACGTACATGTCATATTTCTAGTCTCTTTGTTATTTGACTTTTCCTGAAGTATTTTTAAGACACACTCGCCTGAAAGGTTGGTTATATTTGTCAGTCGCTATAATACCTTATTTTTTCTGTTTAACGTCACGAACTTTAGATAATCGATTCGCCATTATAATGCTACATCGTTTGGTTCGACATCTCAGACCGTTGCCCCCATCTTTCCCAGATACGTTTACATCGGAAAACTATAGCAGTTGAATGATCTTGGTAACCGAGCTGGGCTTTCACTCGCCGGGTCAAAGTTCGAATCCCGGTGATGACTTGATACGGTGACTGCTCAATTTACCCTAGGATTTAAGGTTTTAGTGGTAATTAACGCTTTACTGCTCAATTTTTGGAAGTAGTTAAGAAATATCCAGGAAATAGACATTTAAGTTTCATAATAGTAATTTAAGAGTTCATAGCTTCTTAGAAATTATAAATGTAAGCTCTAAGTGAAAAGTTTAAAAGCCATAAAAAGGAAAAGGGCTTTGAGCCTATTCGTTAACTCATTATGTGTTAGTTACGAATAACATATGAGATAGGCTAAGTTGAAGATTTTCCAGTGCATTTTCAGGAATGTGGTAAAAGCTATATATTGGAGATTTAAGATTTTGGTGAACTCTGATAACCAGCATACATAGATCAACATACAACAGCATAGAAGACATTTTTTTTTTCATAAGTTTACTCTCAAAAGGTTACATTTAAAACACGATCACACTCATAGCCCCCAATAGGATTCCCTGTATCGAGGTGCCATGGACATACACAAAAACAACCAAAAATAACACCCAGACCCAGAAACAGACATGTCTACCCCAGCTGAGAATCAAACCTGTGACCTTCTGCGTAGCAGGCAGGTACACTGCCAACTAGGCTGCACGGGTCGTCAAAGATAGTAATTTGATAGTGTAATATATTATAACATTTACTTCCATGCTGGACTGGGAGATACTTCCATGCTGGACTGGGAGAGATAGAAAAACATAGAATGTTCCAGCTGCCCTTCCTCCCGGGCATGCTGTAGAAGACAGCAAAAGGGACTCGAGGGTTACAGTGTATTGTAATTTAGGCGATGGGCTGACAACCTGTCACTATGGCAATACACATTACAATCTAAAATTACCCTCAATTATTGTCAGACGCGGCGAAAGCGCCTTTTACGAGGCGTTTAACGCTCTGCCTACCCCGTAAGGGATAAAGGCGTGATTTTATGTATGTATGTAATATTACAATAACTGCCTCGATCTATTTTCTATTACTTAACGCATTTCCTACCACACAATCTATCACAGCATTAAACCTTCAATGCATCATAAAGTATCTTTACGAGCTATTTTGCACCTCAAGTACACTCATACCACCTTACTACCACTCATAATCTTACGCTTAACAATACAATATGCTCGCAAAAACTAATATCGATCAATACTTTTACACGCGCCATAGATAGTAGCATTTCCTTGACAATTACAATTATTTGTTATGTACTGTACTGATAGACAATCGGCGTGTTTCTCTTGACTTCTCAGGTTTTGCGTCATTTCCCTGATTGAAGAAAAGCAATGTTGCCAGTAAAAAAGCGGAAATGGAACAGACTCTATTAAAAAAAATGCTTTTGAGATAGAGTTTAGTCACAGGTATGGGCGCCTGCCACGCTCATAAGTAATCTGTCTTCTTCTTCTTAGCGAGTGGATTCTCGAGACAAACCTGTCAAACATATATATATAACCGCACCTTTATCCCTAATGGGGTAGGCAGAGCGTAAACGACCTAAATAAAGGTCGTCTCATTACGTCTGACAAAATTTTGATGGTTATTTAAGATAGATTTATAGGTATATTGCTCTAGTGACAGGTTGTCAACCCATTGCCTAAATTACAATATACCGAAACCCTCGGAGAAACCGTCTTTTACAGCATGCCCGGGAGGAAATGCAGTTTGCACATTCTATCTTTTTCTCTCGCTCTCAGTCTAGCATGGGAGAACCTGTCATAGGTTTACATATTCGTTAAAGTTTACATTAAATGAAGATGCCGTTAATGCTATGAAGAATGCTCATCTAAACCATGTCTATTCACTCTAGCCCAGACCTTAACTTTTCGGAAAGTGTTGAAACAAAGGGTTTTGTGGTACTAGGCCTCAATATTACGAGATATATTAACGAGATGTAATATCTAAAGCTAAACTGAACAGAAATTGCAGTAACCGTTTATGTTCTTTTTATGTATCAAACATTACAGTAGTTTTTACCCTTGAATTATATAATTAAAATAAACATTCACTCTGCAAAAATCCGCACATCCTTCCTACAAATCCCATAACCTGGCAACACCGAAGAAAGGCAGGGAAAAGTCTTTTGTGTCGATCGTCTCGGCTATTTTCATATCGATTCTAAGTAGTGCCGCGATAGTGAATCGATTAATTCCGATGCTTGTTTTTTTGTGGGAAGTGTTGTGATGTTTCCGTAAGATTATTATTGTTTTGGTTTTCTCTGATTAGGTTCTTGCTGGTGTTTGCTAATGTCGCACGCATTAGTTATTTGTTACTGAGCCATCATACACATATAATCACGCCTGTGTCCCTTACGGAGTATGAAAATCATCATTGGCTTATCCGTTTCTGTGCCTCGTTTGGACTAGGGGTGGTTGTAAGGTCGATGACGCGGACGTAACATAGATGTAGATGAAACCTGTGTTAGTTTTAAAACCACGTAACGTAAATAGTCTGTGATAAAAGATGTCCTTCGCTAAGAATCCCACAACTTCTTTATCGAGAGCGCGAGACGCCGACTACTATAATACAATGGTAGTAAAGACACTTTAACCATGAAATTCCCTTCAATTTGACATGGATTGCCACAAAACTATATGGACAAAGTTTACGTTACGGAAAGAACGACTTACAAACTACGAAACGTATTGATAACTTCTTTCAATACCTCGTTTTATTGCACATATTGAACAAGACTTTATCAACAGTCGAATATAAAATTTAACGACGCAAATAAAAATACTTGACAATCCACTCAGTTGGTTCTTCCCTGCTGGCTTGGGTGCGAGAGAAAAACATAGAATGTGCCAGCTGCATTTCCTTCCGGGTATGCTGTAAAAGAGAGTTTCTCCGAGGGTTTCAGTATATTGTAATTTAGGCGATGGGCTGACAACCTGTCACTACAGCAATATACCTACAAATCTATCTTATATAACCCGCAAAGCTTTGTCAGACGTGGCAGAACTACCTTTGTTACGGTGGTTTTCGCTCTGCCTACCTCATTAGGGATAACGGCGTGATTATATGTATGTTTTAGTAATAGTGAAACTGAAGATTCCGTGCTTCGGAGGGCACTTCAGAAAAGATTGGATTTCGTGACAGACACGGACATTATAACATTAATGCTACTATTAACGCCATTACATGTTTTAAGAACCCATCAAAACGAAAATTATCACCAATCCAAGTTAACCATAAAAGCTCTAGTTAAAGACCGTATAATAGCTATAGCACGTGCCAAAGACGAAATACTAAGAACTAAGATACTATAAATACGTGAAAGTGAGTCTAATTCAATCTAGTAATCGTTCACAATCTTAGAAACTCAATAAAAATCTCTGAAAACTAGCACCGACCGAGCGCGGGCAAAGCGAATTATTGATTTGCTGATTGGCACCTTTGAGCTGTTCCATACACTGAAAAAAATACTTGTAAATCTTTCTTCCATGCTGGACTGGGAGCGAAAGAAAAACATAGAATGTGCCAGCTGCATTTTCTCCCGGGCACGCTGTAAAAACCAGCTAAGGGATCCGAGCGTTTCTCAATATTGCAATTTAGGCGATAGGCTGACAACCTGCCACTACGGCGATATACATACAAATCTATCTTAAATGACCCTTAAAACTTTGTCAGATGTGGCGAAACGACCTTTATGTAGTGTACACTCTGCCTACCCCATTAAGGTTAATGACGTGATTATATGTATGTAGAAATACGAGCACATGTGATGATGAAATGTTTATAACAATAACGTTAAATATTAAATGAATCAAGTTACTTAATAACCAATACCAAGTTCCTTACAATTTCAATCAACAGAATAAGTGATTTTAACATTAACTTTATTGTCTTAATCATATTACTTGATGTGCTTGTATGTAAACAAGTTCCTTGATCAATCTGAGCAAGTTGTTTTTTGTGTAATTACATTTATTAGTCGTCACTTGAATCAAAATCATCCAAGAGTCAAATTATTACAATCTATACTTATTAAGTTTTTACAAAAGGTTTTTTCAATTTTTATTAGTTGTATAATAGACAAGTACACCAATAGAGAACGAGTATTATAGCTAAAGTAAATTGGATTAAGCTCAATAAACCTAAAATAACATGAAAATAAGAGGAGAAATTTAATTTAAAATTAATTAAACAAAATGATGAACTTTCGATGCAGTTATTTCAACACACATCTTCATTATAGTTGTTATTCTAATTATAATTTGTAATACTAGTTAATAGGTATATTGGTTTCATGTTAATTACTGGTGGATCTGAGATTTCTAGTACTTAAGACATCTAAACTCTTAAGCTAGGTCAATAATTTGATGTAATTACCTACAACATGATTAAAATATCATAAAGTCGTAGAAAGGTACGTTTCAATAGTCGCAAGTGGAACACACCGGATCGAGAAATTCATCAATTGATCCGCTGTGACGTCACCATAACAATTGATCGTGTTTTTTTCACACTTTTTGAATGTTTTTTAACTTTCTTTGGATAGATTTACTTGGTTTCGTAATAAGCAGTAACTGGTGGATAATAGAGATCATTTAGTTTTCACAATTATTGTTGGTTAATGATTTATTGCGTTACACTTTATTTAGCGGCTTTTAACCGAAATTTTAACGGGGTGTTTTTCTAAGACTGTTCAGCTTAGTGCATTGAGCTTTGGTAACTGGCTCAAGACTGACTGAAGTTGTGGGTAGAGTCTATTCGATAATTGAAACGAAGAAGAAGAAAGACACAACACACAACTTATAAAGATCCAAAAAGTGGTGTGTTGATAAATTACCTGTGTACTAAGTCTGGTATTTATAAAGAGATCTCAATATTGAAAGTGAAATTAAGTTTGTATTTGACGGGCCATTTTGTACTAAAATGATATTTCTGATACGAACTCAAATTTAGCCGTCAGTTTTTTTTTAATTTATGAAAATTATGAGTAGTTCTTCAATATGGAATCAGATCGACACAAGACTCTCCAGAAGGTGTTCATTGAGTTATAGAAGATCGTAAGCTTAGGTTTGTGCCATTAATAATATACCTAATATTAACTGAGATTGAATCTATATTTATTGGAGGAACCATTTATTTCGTAGTAGAAACTTGTCACTCTGCTTATTGTAGAGTAGATTATAGTTTAATATGATTGATGCTATTCCACGTTGAGATTTCTTTAGTGATTGATCGGTCAAAGTTAATAAAATATCGATCTATATCGTCGATCGAACCGATGCGGTATCAGGTTTTTTTAACAATCTAATAGGACACTGACAGTGTGACCAGGACCGATGGGTTAACATGGCCACCAAACACACGGATTTAGGACTTAACAATAAAATATTAACTAGATTCGGTAACTCTGGAAATTCGATTAAATAGAGTAAAGACACGCCTATGTACGGTTAAAAATAACAAAAAACGTAACGCAACTTATAACTGTAATAATGATTATATCAATTTAATTACTAATACATATTTTTTTGTGCCAATCAATCAATCACATTACTTTTTGCTTTTTCTAAACAGCTTCTGATCGTAGCAAGAAATTAAGAGCTCCGAGATGAGATGATTATTGATTTCGTTCAAAGATCAGTGTTATGTTTAATAATGTTCCAAATAATAATTTACGAGTACTTTTGCAGTATGTTGATTATGAAATATTTCTAAATTTAATTATGAATTCTTACCTCTTGGACTGTAACTTTGAACCTCCAATAAACTCGCCAAAAACAAACATATCACACCAAAAACAGCGAGCCGGCTAACCACCATGTTGGCTGATGCACTACACAGTTCAATCCATTACTTCATCGACATATAAAACTTATCGACTCATTTGCATCACTATTTATCATTTTCAAACTGCAATTATAAAAGCCGTTTGTTACAGCCGGCCAGTAACACACGAGTTCTAAATTTGAATTTTCCTTTTTTTTTATAAATTGTCGTGTTATTTTTTCGTTACAGGAAACGTCCGCACCTGACGGCGCCCGAATGAGAAATGCGCAAGGAAAAAAGCGGTGCGTCGCCTGCGCAAGTTGTTCGTCACTTGTTACTTGTTATTATTGACTAGCGATACACTGTTTTTACTTTTTTCCGTAGCGCCAGCCTGCCTGATATCCCCACTGGGAAAACGGTGCGGTTGCAACGCAGGGGTCGGCAACGTTTGGCTTGGATGTTGAATTACCGCATCGACCACAATCCGCAACTAAGTATTTTTTATATCATTTATTTGGTTCACTTTTATACAAAGTACATACATGATAAAACTAACTTAGCATCAGAATGGGTAATACAAACAAAAGCTCAGCTTTTTGATAGTGGCATTCACGCAACTCTGTTTAGCTGATCTATCGCGTATAAACCACCGGAATTAAATTTCTGATTTCCTGTAACGTGAAAAGTTCATATAACACTCCTGGGTAATTTGGTTTCTATGGTTTACCGTAAATTTATTCTAGTAGTATTTTCTTCCATGCTGGCCTGGGAGCGAGAGAAAAGCGAGAGAAACATATAATGTGCCAGCTGCATTTCCTACCGAGCATGCTGTAAAAACCGGCTAAGGGATCCGAGGGTTTCAGTACATTGTTATATAGGCGATGGGCTGACAACCTGTTACTATAGCAATACACCTACAAATGTATCTTAAATAACTCACAAAACTTTGTCAGACGTGGCGAAACGACCTTTGTTTAGATCGTTTACGCTCTGCCTACCCCATTGGACATAAAGGTGTGATTTGTGTATGTATATATATTTTTGCAGAATAGGCTGGCTGCCCAGTACTCTCTTGACAAAAGAAATATTTTATTTAAATTTTTAATGCCAATTATTGCGTACTTCTGGCAATAGAGAGTGAAATGAAGGCTTTGGCGCGTGCGCAGAGCTCGGTATTGAACCGCCGCAGTCGCGATGCGGCTCTACGCGGATGCGGACGTAATAATCTTCTTCTATAGAATATTGACCTATCGAGTAGATCTCTTATACATTGCCCTTGTAATTGTCTAATTCTTTCTTGTCCTTGTTACTTCCATGCTGGCCTGGGAGCGAGAGATAAACAGAATAGAATGTGCCAGCTGAATTTCCTCCCAAGCTTGCTGTAAAAACCAGCTAAGGGATACGAGGGTTTTAGTATATTGTAATTTAGGCGACGGTCTGACAACCTGCCACTTCAGCAATATACCTACAAATCTATTTTAAATAACCCTCAAGACTGTCAGATGCGGCGGAACGACCTTTGTTTAGGTCTTTTACGCTCTGCCTACTCCATTTAGGCGTATATATATATATGTATGTAATTGTCTAATAAAAACTCTTTTAATTATATAGATTATCTTTCATAGGATTGTTCAGTTTACAGCTATTTATTCACGACGTAACTCAAAAAAAATACCATTGCCATTCTGAAATTGTTAAATGGACTCTGCAAGAATTTTCCCTGCATGGGAGACTCAAAATATTGAAAAATTGCGCTCTGATAGAGTTTATCGATAAATTTAGATTTTTCTCGCATAGGAGGTATTGTTTTTAATTGCTCTCTGGCAGGGACCATTGATAAATTTAATGGTTACTTTAGCATAGAGTGTCAAAATATTGGAAAATTGCTCCCTGGTAGAGCACATTAACAAATTAAAATTTTCCTGCCATGGAGAGGTAATAATTTTGAAAACATTATTTTTTGCAGAGTAAAACTTTAATTTTTTTTTTTCTTAAATGTGAGCTACAAAATTTTGAATTATGGCTCTATTGCGGGTCCATGCTGGCCTGGAAGCGACAGAAAAACATAGAATGTGCCAGCTGCTTTGCCTCCCGGGCATGCTGTAAAAACCAGCTAAGGGATCCGAGGGTTTCAGTATACTGTAATTTAGGCGATGGGCTGACAACCTGTCACTGTAGCAATGTACATAGAAATCTATCTTAAATAACCCTCAAAACTTTGTCAGACGTGGCAGAACGACCTTTGGGTCGTTTACGCTCTGCCTACCCCATTAGGGATAAAGGCGTGATTATATGTATGTATGTATGTATTGCGGGTTCCATCGAACCCCTTTTTTCTAATATTATAGGAAAGTTAATATTTTTCCAAATCCCATCAACAAAAAAAAATCTTGCACGTAGGAATCAAAATTTTGGAGTGGAATTCTTGTAGAGTCCAATTATTTAATTATTGCTCTCAATTCATTAGAAATGTAATTCAGTTTACATTGAATTTAAAAAACTAGGAAGACCATCTTTGAATATGGTTTTTATTATTTTCAAACAAAATTAAATTACGTTATATAACCACCATATACCTGGTTTTTCTTCCATGCTGGACTGGGAGAGATAGAAAAACATAGAATGTTCCAGCTGCCCTTCCTCCCGGGCATGCTCTTGAAGTCAGCAAAAGGGACTCGAGGGTTACAGTGTATTGTAATTTAGGCGATGGACTGACAACCTGTCACTAAAGCAATACATATTACAATCTAAAATTGCCCTCAATTTTTGTCAGACGTGGCGAAAGCGCCTTTTACGAGGCGTTAAACGCTCTGCCTACCCCGTAAGGGATAAAGGCGTGATTTATGTATGTATGTATGTATATACCTGGTTTTACTGATTTCCTGTCTCTACCTCCATAGATAAATATTAATTTATAAATTACATTATGAAAAGGCGGAGAGCCCGATGGTGTAGTGGATAGGGCCACTGCCTCCTGAGCAGGAGGTCGTGGTTCGAATCCCACCACGTACCAATGTGTTTTTCGGTTCTCGAACTTCATATGTACGTTTATTCGGCGCTTTTTCCGTGCTTCGGAAGGCACGTTAAGCCGTTGGTCCCGGTTAATATCGTTTAATGCCGTAGATATTAGTCGTTAAGCCATATCAGAGGCCAGTGCTAAGCATTGGCGGCTTGAAAACTCTGACCTAATCTAGGATTGGGTCTGGTTTCCCTTCTTGGTTGCGGAGGTCAGATGACAATCGCTCCGTGTAAAAACCAGTACCCTCGTTCAATCCTCTAGATTAGGTAGCCAACCCTGTGAGATACGAGATAAGGCTAGGAAGAAGAAGAAGAAATTTCATTATGAAAAGGCATGTTCACTAGGGTGGTTAAGGCCGCCTTTGTTGTACTTGTATTTTGTTGTTATGTGTTCTTCTTCTGTCGAGTGGGTATCGAGTCTATCGACGCGATGAACCCTGGTGTCAGAGTTTTGTAACCGCCTAGTAGCACAACTATAAGGCCTCTGACACGGTATGAGTAACGACCACTATCAAACCGGGACCGACGGCTTAACGTGCCCTCCGAAGCACGAAATCTTTTTTTTTTTCGGTCAATCAGGTGATTCAGCCTGCAATGTCCAAACCAAACTGGGGAAAAAATCACAAAGTGAAAAATTCTCAAATATCAACTTTGTGTTTCTCGTCTGGAAATTGAACCCAAGACCTCCGGATTAGGAGTCCATGGCACAAGCCACTAGAACACGGAATTTAGGCGACGGTCTGACAACCTGCCACTTCAGCAATATACCTACAAATCTATTTTAAATAACCCTCAAGACTGTCAGATGCGGCGGAACGACCTTTGTTTAGGTCTTTTACGCTCTGCCTACTCCATTTAGGCGTATATATATATGTATGTAATTGTCTAATAAAAACTCTTTTAATTATATAGATTATCTTTCATAGGATTGTTCAGTTTACAGCTATTTATTCACGACGTAACTCAAAAAAAAATACCATTGCCATTCTGAAATTGTTAAATGGACTCTGCAAGAATTTTCCCTGCATGGGAGACTCAAAATATTGAAAAATTGCGCTCTGATAGAGTTTATCGATAAATTTAGATTTTTCTCGCATAGGAGGTATTGTTTTTAATTGCTCTCTGGCAGGGACCATTGATAAATTTAATGGTTACTTTAGCATAGAGTGTCAAAATATTGGAAAATTGCTCCCTGGTAGAGCACATTAACAAATTAAAATTTTCCTGCCATGGAGAGGTAATAATTTTGAAAACATTATTTTTTGCAGAGTAAAACGTTTAATTTTTTTTTTTCTTAAATGTGAGCTACAAAATTTTGAATTATGGCTCTATTGCGGGTCCATGCTGGCCTGGAAGCGACAGAAAAACATAGAATGTGCCAGCTGCTTTGCCTCCCGGGCATGCTGTAAAAACCAGCTAAGGGATCCGAGGGTTTCAGTATACTGTAATTTAGGCGATGGGCTGACAACCTGTCACTGTAGCAATATACATAGAAATCTATCTTAAATAACCCTCAAAACTTTGTCAGACGTGGCAGAACGACCTTTGGGTCGTTTACGCTCTGCCTACCCCATTAGGGATAAAGGCGTGATTATATGTATGTATGTATGTATTGCGGGTTCCATCGAACCCCTTTTTTCTAATATTATAGGAAAGTTAATATTTTTCCAAATCCCATCAACAAAAAAAAATCTTGCACGTAGGAATCAAAATTTTGGAGTGGAATTCTTGTAGAGTCCAATTATTTAATTATTGCTCTCAATTCATTAGAAATGTAATTCAGTTTACATTGAATTTAAAAAACTAGGAAGACCATCTTTGAATATGGTTTTTAGTATTTTCAAAAAAATTATATTACGTTATATAACCACCATTTACCTGGTTTTACTGATTTCCTGTCTCTACCTCCATAGATAAATATTAATTTATAAATTACATTATGAAAAGGCGGAGAGCCCGATGGTGTAGTGGATAGGGCCACTGCCTCCTGAGCAGGAGGTCGTGGTTCGAATTCCACCACGTACCAATGTGTTTTTCGGTTCTCGAACTTCATATGTTTATTCGGCGCTTTTTCCGTGCTTTGGAAGGCACGTTAAGCCGTTGGTCCCGGTTAATATCATTTAATGCCGTAGATATTAGTCGTTAAGCCATATCAGAGGCCAGTGCAAAGCATTGGCGGCTTGAAAACTCTGACCTAATCTAGGATTGGGTCTGGTTTCCCTTCTTGGTTGCGGAGGTCAGATGACAATCGCTCCGTGTAAAAACCAGTACCCTCGTTCAATCCTCTAGATTAGGTAGCCGACCCCGTGAGATACGGGATAAGGCTAGGAAGAAGAAGAAGAAATTTCATTATGAAAAGGCATGTTCACTAGGGTGGTTAAGGCCGCCTTTGTTGTACTTGTATTTTGTTGTTATCTGTTCTTCTTCTGTCGAGTGGGTATCGAGACTATCGACGCGATGAACCCTGGTGTCAGAGTTTTGTAACCGCCTAGTAGCACAACTATCATGGCCTCTATCAAACCGGGACCGACGGCTTAACGTGCCCTCCGAAGCACGAAATCTTTTTATTTTTTTTCGGTCAATCAGGTGATTCAGCCTGCAATGTCCAAACCAAACTGGGGAAAACATCACAAAGTGATAAATTCTCAAATATCAACTTTGTGTTTCTCGTCTGGAAATTGAACCCAAGACCTCCGGATAAGAAGTCCATGGCACAAGCCACTAGACCACGGAGGCAGATAATTTTAGTGTTATTTGTTGTGTTGTGTTATTACGTGCAATAAAGTATTTTTATGTTATGTTATGTTTTATGTGGTTAAAAAAAATCAATTCGTTTATGCTTAAAACTGAGGGCTAAAAATATTGTGGACCTCATTCATCATTAAAAAAAAACACATTTAAATTTAATAATCTAGTTAAAAATATAGAAGTTATAGAAGTTACTGGCGGGTGACGTCCCAACCCACTATTTTCATACAAAGAAGCGTTTTTGACATTTCATAAAAACTTTCTGATTTGACTTGTAGGAAAATAGCGTATTGGATCTGACATCTACAGTTGAACTTTTCTCGGAATTCGCCATCTATGTCTTGATCAACGAAACCTCAGAGCAACTTCAATGCCTATCAACTTGACGATCAACGATCTTCTTCAACTTATTCTACCAAAGCGCCATCTATGGTAATCTGTTTAAACTATTGAGTGATAGAATACAGCAAGTGGTTCTTTCTTTCACCACTATGGTAGAGCCAGGTAGAGTCAGAGCCCGCATGTTGCAATTACGGTAGTACCACCTTCTCTTTCACACGTATTCGTAATTAAAACACGTCAGAAAGAGAGAGAAGATGTCGTGTCAATGTAATTTAACGTAAACATGTCAGTTGCAAACCGAATACCACCGTGGCGGGTATTGTGATGACATATTTCGAACTTTTAATACGAATTTGACACGAAAACTATATGAAATTAAACTTAATAAGTATTTTAAATACTAAAAGGTTTCAAATAGTGTTCAGTTTTGTAGTGTAAGTGTGAAAAATAGTGAAGTTGTTGTGATGTAGCGATGTTCTTAGTGTAACGGTATAGTGTTGGCCAAGTGAACTTTACAGCAGGTTTTGTCTGGGTTTTGAAGGCACACCTAGCCATGTTTTTGGGTTTGCCTTGATTTGGACAAAAGGCTTTGGAAAACAGGATGCGAATCGTGTGATTTTTGTAAAAAGAACGCCCGGACTGAATGGTAAGTTGCTCTACATATTTTTTTACGGTTAAGTTAATCATACAAAATAAATTATGATAACTGAAAGCTAATTATCAAATCATTATTGTCAATGCTATTGATTAGCTGAGCGCACAACTCAACTAAACCATAAGTATAATTATTGGCGTCCCTTTGAGTTCTCTCAAGACAGAAAATGACAGGTATATACTTATATTAGTTAAGTCGTGATGTTTGCAACTACGAATTGGTACCAATATCAAACTTTTATTTGGAACACTTCATTGAAAATACTAGATCCAAAACCTCTACCTAAATTAAAAAGGACCACGTCGCCGTCTAAACAAACAGTTAAGTTAACATGGTCTTTTAACTATCGTGAGTTAACTTAGTCATTCATACTCGCAATTGTAAGTAATTAATCTACTTAACGGCCAGTTAAACATGTTTAATGTTAAAACAAAATGTTAGTAGAGTCGCAAAGTGAATCTATAAAATTGGTTTGATCAATACACGATATCATCGAAAATCTTGTAGTAGAAAATATCAGGGAATGGACTGAAAAATATCAATATTCAGAAGTGAAACGGTTTATACATCCATATATATAATCACATATTTTTTCCCAAAGCTGGACTTGGGGAAATTCCGGTCAGTTCAGCAAGATGGGGTACCGGATGAGAAACAGGTTGAAAACGGGGTTGAATATTACTTTAGGGTTTATCAAAAAGTTTAAAATGCTTATACCCCTGCTAGGGATTACAAATGCGTGTTATAGAGGTATCATAGAGAAGGGGTTATAAGTTATAAGCAGTGCATAAATCCCTCTTCTTCCATGCTGGCCTGGGAGCGAGAGAAAAACATAGACTATGCCAGCTGCATCTCCTCCCAGACATGCTGTATAAACCAGCTAAGGGATCCGAGGTTTTCAGTATTTTATAATGTAGGCAATGATGGGCTGACAACCTGTCACTACATCACTATACCTACAAATCTATCTTAAATAACCCTATCACAAAAAATTTACAAACGTGGCCAAACGACGTTTTGTTTAGGTCGTTTACGCTCTGCCTACCCCATTAGGGATAAAAGCGTGATTATATGTATGTATGTATATTATCACGCCTTTATCCCTAATCAGGTAGGCAGAGCGTAAACGATCTAAACATAGGTCGTTCCGCCAAGTTTGTCAAAGTTTTGAGGGTTATTTAAGATAGATTTGTAGGTGTATTGCTGTAGTGACAGGTTGTCGGCCCATCTCCTAAATTACAATAAACTGAAACCCTCGGATCCCTCAGCTGGTTTTTATAGCATGTCCGGGAGGAAATGCAGCTAGCACATTCTTTGTTTTTCTAAGTAAACGGTTTATACATGTTAATTTAACAGTAAAACATATAATAATGTAGTTGTATGATTGAATCAATGTAACAATGTTGAACTAAGTATTTGTTGAGGATCTAACTCTATATTAATATCATTCATCGAGAAAATTACGTTGAATAAATGCTTGGAAAAACTTGCGAAATTGTTGTCATCAAAAACCACAGAATGACTTTAGTTCCAGGAAATAAAATTAATTTAACGTCGAAAATAGATGTGTTGACATGGTGGCTAAAAAAAATCAAAACGTTCATATAGTTTTAAATATAAACGGTTTTTTTTTTTGCCATGACTAAAAAAATATTTTATTGCCTCCGTGGTCTAGTTGGCTAGTGCCATGGACTACCGATCTGGAGGTCCTGGGTTCGATTCCCAGGGGGGAAACACAAAGTTGATATTTGAGAATTTATCACTTTGTGAATTTTTCCCCAGTTTGGTTAGGACATTGCAGGCTGAATCACCTGATTGTCCGAAAATAAAAAGATTTCGTGCTTCGGAGGGCACGTTAAGCCGTCGGTCCCGGTTGCTGTCTTTGATAGAGGTCGTTACTCAAACCATGTCAGAGGCCCGATAGTTGTGCTACTAGGCGGTTTAAAAACACTGACATCAGGGTTCATCGGGTCGATAGACTCGATACCCACTCGACAGAAGAAGATCATTTAAAAAAAAATGCACATTTAGATTCAGTAATCGTGTTGAAAATAAAGAAGTTATTGATTCGTGTAGTACTTACAATATTAACCAAGGAGTGACGTCATAATTCACTGTATTAATCTTGATTTTCATTCAATAAAGCCTTTCGACATTTCATAAAATGTTGCTAATTTTACTAGTAGGAAACTAACGTATTGTAAAGAATGCATACTTTAACACTCTTTAACATCTAAAATCCTTTCTAACGAAAGCAAAATTCATAAAGTAACCTTTTCAAACCACAACCAGAAATCACATTCTTCAAACCTAAGCAGTCAAATCAAGCACATAACACGTTTTACTAATCATACGATCCAACACGGTCAAACTATACCTAAGTTACTTTCTTTCTTAATAATAGAGTTCAAATTCCCGCTCAAAGTTTGATTGTATCAATGCAGCGGACAACACGCTTTACCAGTCGTACGGTATATCACATCTTTACATCATACTACAGTAACTTATGTCTTTCCAATAAGGATCATTTTTGCGATTAAAGTAGCATATAGTTATGTATGGGAGTGTATGGTGTGAAGTAACGTCCTTGCCGAAAGGTCCGCTGCCATTCTCTCAGATCCATGTCTCGTGTGTGCGAAACCTCATGTCTGAATCATATTGCAATAAGGTTCTGTTGTATGGAACTCAGGTTTGTGGAGTGATGACTTGTAAAAGAATCCGGATAGCATAGACATAATAACATCAAAATAAATTCTTTTTATTCTTAGCGAGTGGAACAACGACCCGAAGAGCCCTGGTATCAGAGTTTTCAAACCGCCTAGTAGCACAGCTATTCGGCCTCTGACATGGTTTGAAAGACAGCGACCGTGACCGACGACGGCTTAACGTGCCCTCCGAAGCACGGAATCCTTTTACTTTTCGGACAATCAGGTGATTCAGCCTGCAATGTCCTAACCAAACTGGGAAAAACCTCACAAAGTGATAAATTGACAAATATCAACTTTGTTCTCCCCCCTGGGATTCGAACCCAAGACCTCTGGATTGTAAGCCCATGGCTCTGACCACTAGACCACGGAGGCAGTTTAAAATAAATTTATATGTAGGAAATCTTCCAGCAGTTTAAAGCAGCCAATCAGATCTTCAAGGAAAACTGTTATAATATGACTCTTTAATCGAAGGTTCAATAAAAGAACCTGAATATTTCGGTGTATTTGAATTAGCTCGACTCCTT
Source organism: Scrobipalpa costella (assembly GCA_949820665.1). Lineage (NCBI taxonomy): Eukaryota > Metazoa > Arthropoda > Insecta > Lepidoptera > Gelechiidae > Scrobipalpa > Scrobipalpa costella. Next base: position 26,384,580 of record OX463296.1, on the reverse strand, counting down.
CCTCGAGGACTGGCCGGAGGAAGCACAGGATAGAGAGACGTGGAGAAAGGCCTTTGCCCAGCAGTGGAACATTAACGGCTAGACAAGACAAGACAAGATTTGAATTAAAGGCAATGGACTTTCGATACAACACAATAATCTTAGTTTACACATTTCGTTTACTTCCATGCTGGACTGGGAGAGATAGAAAAACATAGAATGTTCCAGCTGCCCTTCCTTCCGGGCATGCTGTTGAAGTCAGCAAAAGGGACTCGTGGGTTACAGTGTATTGTAATTTAGGCGATAGGCTGCCAACCTGTCACTATAGCAATACATATTACAATCTAAATTTGCCCTCAATTTTTGTCAAACGTGGCGAAAGCGCTTTTTACGAGGCGTTAAACGCTCTGCCTACCCCGTAAGGGATAAAGGCGTGATTTATGTATGTATGTACACATTTCGTTAAATAACAACCCTAAGCATTTCACTGCAGTATGTGTCAACTACTTGTAGTTCCAAATACCTGTTCGTTTCTACTTCTTCTATGCTAAATCTTAGACTTTTTCTATGAACTCTACATCTTTGAAAAAGTGTGTTACTATTTGTCACGCTAATCTCTCTAAGTATTTCGTATGAACTGTAAAATTGTCAATTTGTGTGCTGTCGACCACACAATGGACAGAATTGTCACGCAGAAATTGGCTAATAGCTAAATGTAGTTCGTCTTATAGGAAGTCCGGTTGGTAGATACTTTTATTGAAAATGTTTTAGTTTCTTACGTGCTTCGGAAGGCACGTTAAGCCGTTGGTCCCGGTTAATATCGTTTAATACCGTAGATATTAGTCGTTAAGCCATATCAGAGGCCAGTGCTAAGCGTTGGCGGCTTGAAAACTCTGTCCTAATCTAGGATTGGGTCTGGTTTCCCTTCCGATTCGGGATAAGGCTAGGGAGATGATGTTTTAGTTTCTTACATACATACATATAATCACGCTTTTATCCCTAATGTGGTAGGCAGAGCGTAAACGACCTAAACAAAGGTCGTTCCGGCATGCCTGACTAAGTTTTGAGCGTTATTTAAGATAGATTTGTTGGTATATTGCTGTAGTGACAGGTTGTCAGCCCATCGCCTATATTACAATATACTGAAACTCTCGGATCTCTAAGCTGGTTGTTACAGCATGTCCGGGAAAAAATGCAGCTGGTATATTCTATGTTTTTCTCTAGCTCCCAGGCCAGCATGGAAGAAGAATTTAGTTTCTTGTTTTCTACCTTTATAAAACCAGATTCGTATTTTTGCGAAATGAATGCGAGAATCAATATTAGACATCACATTTGCTTAACTTTTTAAGAGCTGCGGTCATATTCCCACATCCTCAACGCATAAAAAAAGGTTATTTATTGACTATTCTTAGAAACTTCATACTTCTTCTGTCGAGTGGGTATCGAGTCTATCGACCCGATGAACCCTGGTGTCAGATTTTTTAAACCGCCTAGTAGCACAACTATCAGGCCTCTGACATGGTTTGAGTATCGACCACTATCAAAAACAGCGACCGGGACGGCTTAACGTGCCCTCCGAAGCACGAAATCTTTTTCTTTTCGGACAATCAGGTGATTCAGCCTGTAATGTCCTAACCAAACTGAGGAAAAATTCACAAAGTGATAAATTCTCAAATATCAACTTTGTGTTTCCCCCCTGGGAATCGAACCCAGGACCTCCAGATCAGGAGTCCATGGCACTAGCCACAAGACCAAGGAGGCGGTCACTTCCTACTAAAATCTACAAATATCAGATCCTGCAAACAATACAATGTTCAAATAAGTCCGCTTTATTCCATAACTAGCGACCCGCCCCGGCTTCGCACGGAAATCATCAGTGTTTTTCTACTATATTATGCATGTATTATACATATAAAGCTTCCTCTTGAATCACTCTATCGATTATAAGAAACCGCATCAAAATCCGTTGCGTAGTTTTCTTCCATGCTGGACTGGGAGAGATAGAAAAACATAGAATGTTCCAGCTGCCCTTCCTCCCGGGCATGCTGTTAAAGTCAGCAAAAGGGACTCGAGGGTTACATTGTATTGTAATTTAGGCGATGGGCTGACAACCTGTCACTAAAGCAATACATATTACAATCTAAAATAGTCCCCTTAATTTTTGTCAGACGTGGCGAAAGCGCCTTTTACGAGGCGTTAAACGCTCTGCCTATCCCGTAAGGGATAAAGGCGTGATTTATGTATGTATGTATGTATGTAGTTTTAAAGATCTAAGCATACATAGGGATATAGGGACAGAGAAAGCGACTTTGTTTTATACTATGTGATACATACGCTAATTCGTTATTGTAAGGCACTAAAATTGAAATTCAGGCGATGAGCTGACAACCTGTCACTACAGCAATATACATACATACATACATAAAATCACGCCTTTATCCCTAATGGGGTAGGCAGAGCGCAAACGACCTAAACTAAGGTCATTCCGCCACGTCTGACAAAGTTTTGAGGGTTATTCAAGATAGATTTGTAGGTATATTGCTGTAGTGACAGGTTGTCAGCGCATCGCCTAAATCACAATATACCGAAACCCTCGGATCCCTTAGCTGGTTTTTACAGCATGCTCGGGAGGAAATGCAGTCGGCACATTCTATGTTTTTCTCTTGCTCCCAGGCCGGCATGGAAGAAATATACATACAAATCTAACTTAAATAACCTTCAAAACTTTGTCAGACGTGGCAAAACGACCTTTGTTTAGGTCGTTTACGCTCTGCCTACCCCATTAGGGACAAAGACATGATTATATGTATGTATGTTCGTACTAAAATTCGCAATATAATAATTTATGTTTCTTTTGCCTCCCTCACAAGGGGAAATATAATTATAAAATAAACTAAGTTGTCCATATAAGACTGCTGCTAACATAACCTCATCAAACTGGACACTGGTTGCAAAAGAATGCATTATATTAATAAGACCGGTTTGTACGACCTAATACACATCAACTTATACTCCAAATTAATTTCTTGCCTTGACATAGAGTCCATTTTATTACAAAAGGCGAGAGTAAGAGTGTAGCAGATTGTACCAAATGCTGATTTTGCCACTGGCTTCCTTCTTGACTCAAACTCGATTGGGAAGGAGATTTTAAGGGCATAGTCGATAATAACGGTAATTAAAAATGTCTTTCTTTAGGCATTTTGAACCAGAAACCTGAATGACCGGTAGTGGCATTTCCGTGCTTCGGAATGCATGTACAGGTCGTTAAAAGAAGATTTTTTCGAGGCCTGGGAACGGTTTCTGCAAAAATGCATTAATTGAAATGTTAAACGGAAGCAGACGGTACATAATCATAATCACAAAAATAGTTAATTAACGGAGGTGTTTAACATAAGAACTTCACGGTTGTAAGATACATTATTTTATTAAAAATAAATTTTATAATGTTATCAATTCAATTTAATAAAAATAATCTTATACCGACGTGCAGGTGGCACTTTTTTGTGCATTTAGAATTAGATTTTCCCGGGTTATTAAATATTTTCCATACATACATATAATCATTCAATCGCCTTTATCCCTAATGGGGTAGGCAGAGCGTAAACGACCTAAACAAAGGTCATTCCGCCACGTCTGTCAAAATTTTGAGGGTTATTTAATATAAGATTTTTAGGTATATCGCTGTAGTGACTGGTTAAACCCTCGGATCCCTTAGCTGGTTTTTACAGCTTGCCCGGGAGGAAATGCAGCTGGCACATTCTATGTTTTTCTCTCTCTCCCAGTCCAGCATGGAAGAAATAATATTTAATATTTATTTTATAAGAATAATTTTCCTCGTTAAAGAAAAGCAGTTTCTGTCTCACGACATTCTCACATTTCGTAGCTAACTTATAACACAAAATAAACAAATCAAAATTACTTATAATTGTTTTATTCAACATCTTTGAACAAACATGACCTAAACTCGGATCTAATCTAGTAATTGAACGTTCCGATTTACGTAAACCCTACAAGAAAGTTGTTTAGACAGGAACTAGTTTTAAAGGTAAATGTTGTATGCTTTAGGTTAGTCTTGTTCCATTCTACCTAGATCAACTCAGGTTATGTAAATATTGTTCTAGAAAAGTACCTAGATATCTTTCCAGCTATGTGGTGAATAAGTTGTAAGTTTTGATTAAAGATCAGTTTTGATTAAAGATCTTGGACTATATATGTCATAACATAGTGTAATAATTGTAAGTAATGGCGTTTGAGTTACAATTCTGTAATATTTTTGGCGGTCGAATTCTTTTTTAACGTACCTATAAGTATTTTAACAGTAATATAGGTAGTTTGTAGGTAGTTTTACTTCCATGCTGGACTGGGAGCGAGAGAAAAACATAGAATGCGCCAGCTGCATTTCCTCCCGGGCATGCTGTAAAAACCAGCTAAGGGATCCGAGGGTTTCTGTATATTGCAATTTAGGCGACAGGCTGACAACCTGTCACTACAGCAATATACCTTCAAATCTATCTTAAACTACCCTCAAAACTTTGTCAGACGTGGCGGAACGACCTTTGTTTAGGTCGTGTACGCTCTGCCTACCCCATTAGGGATAAAGGCGTGATTATATGTATGTATGTATGTATGTATATAGGTAGTTTATAATCGAATCAATGGAATGATACATACAAGGCGACCTTGCCACGCGCTGCATTTAGTATAAACAACTGTATCAGTCACATCGGATCAGACACTCTACATACATAACAATCACTCATACCACACGTAAACATAGGTACATATTTTCCACTTCAGCTTTGATTGGAAGCTGTTTTTTCTCATGTCACCAGTTTTTACAAAACCCCGATGGTGTAGTGGATAGGGCCGCTGCCTCCTGAGCGGAGAGGTCGTGGTTCGAATCCCACCACGTACCAATGTGTTTTTCGGTTTTCGAATTTCATATGTACGTTTATTCGGCGCTTTTTCCGTGCTTCGGAAGGCACGTTAAGCCGTTGGTCCCGGTTAATATCGTTCAATACCGTAGATATTAGTCGTTAAGCTATGTCAGAGGCCAGTGCTAAGCATTGGCGGCTTAAAAACTCTGACCTAATCTAGGATTGGGTCTGGTTTCCCTTCTGGGTTGCGGAGGTCAGAGGGCAGTCGCTCTGTGTAAAAACCAGTACCCTCGTTCAATCCCCTAGATTAGGTAGCCGACCCCGTAACATACGGGATAAGGCTAGGGCGATGATGACCAGTTTTTACAAAAGCCTCAGGAAAAGACCCTATCTTTTCCTGAGGCTAGCCTATCTGAAAACAAAGATATCTTGCGACAAAATTAAATACTAATAATAGTCCTCCCACCGATTTTCGGTGATGGCGGTCAATCTCCCAGAGATCGACTAACTGCGTGGGACTAGTTTTCAGTGCCCAGGTTGTTTGCGCTGCACACAGGTGTACACTCTATTTCTTCAATCTCTTATTCTGATGGGACAGATTGACTGACACGACCAGAGAGAAATCAGGCGCAGGACCAACTATTTACTTTACATGCCCATACGACAGCATGTTACATTTCGGACAATCAGATGATCAGCCTGCAATGTCTTAACCAAACTAGAAACAACAACATAAAGTCATGACCCCCGCTGGAAAGCGAACCCGGGACCTCCGGATCGTGAGCCCATGGCTCAGACCGGTAGACCACGGAGGCAGTTAAAAAAAATACGTATGGTGCAAAATTACAAAATTGGAATAGCCTATATACGTAAAGGTAGAAAAATGGAAGAGTCGATTGATTGATAGTTTTTCTAAATGCAATTTCATACATACATAAATCACGCCTTTATCCCTTACGGGGTAGGCAGAGCGTTTAACGCCTCGTAAAAGGCGCTTTCGCCACGTCTGACAAAAATTGAGGGCAATTTTAGATTGTAATATGCATTGCTATAGTGACAGGTTGTCAGCCCATCGCCTAAATTACAATACACTGTAACCCTCGAGTCCCTTTTGCTGACTTCGACAGCATGCCCGGGAGGAAGGGCAGCTGGAACATTCTATGTTTTTCTATCTCTCCCAGTCCAGCATGGAAGAATACAATAGAATGCAATTTCAAATCAAGTATTATTCTTAGATCTCATTCGGTATAACAAATCGATTTCTGTGTGATCAGCTCAGCACATATAATACAAACAGATCTTTATTAGTATTATCTGTGTTTGATAAAGCGTTCTATAGTAATTGAACGTGCTTGAAAACACGTTGTAAAGATGATTTTATATTCATACGTCAGAGAGGTATGTCTGGTATGTTTTACAGAATTTTCGCTAAGGTCATATCATTTATAAGTTTACTTTAAAGATTATATTATTTACGAATAATTAACGGCTTCGTTTTACGTAATCATTAAAATGATGCACTATTAGCAAAATGTAAGCTTTGCGGGGATCTATAGTGTTTCCAATTCGGTTTTAGAATAAAGGTAAACAAAATTTCATGTCTTTTTATTCAATTCATAACCACATTCCAAAAATAAATTATACGTGTTGGAAAATTAGTTAAGCTACTAAAACTACCATTTCATTATGTTGTATTGTAGGTATTATATCTAATAGCTAAAATTAATTATAGGAACAAGATCTTCGATCAAAGGACATGAAACTTTGTTTACCTTTTTTTCTAAAACCGAGTTGGAAATACTATACTTAATTATTTGTAGTTAGATCTTAAACTAAAGGTGCGAGCATGGTATCGAACTAGTTAAGAGGACAGTGCATAAAATGATTTTTCATATTCAATTATTCATACTAGCGATTGAACTCATATAAAAATATCACGTCGCTCAAAAATATCTTCTCATTCTTCAAATATCTTACCAAAGAAACACATTGTTTAAAGACACAAAGGTTTATTCTAAAGTCCATCCGAAACATGACCATGTCCAAAAACATTGAGACTTCGCTTTCGTTTTCTCTTATTCTGTAAGACGAACAATGCTCTCCTTGTGCAGTTCATAAAAGAACAAGAAGTGAAAAGGTTGCATAAGAGTCGGTTTCAGGTGGTGTGTTGCTGAAGGTTTGAATAGAGCATTATGGAGAAAAAAAGAAAAGTTTGTTGCACACAGTTTTATGATTAGGTAATGGCAACATAATGAGATTTGGAAGGTTTATGGAAACGATTTACCTACCTTCTAGAGAGGACGAGGGCCCGGGACAAAAAGGGCAGTTGGCCTAGCCAACAAACATGCCTCGTGATATTTCTAGCTGAACATTAAAAAAAAAACACGGTCACACTCATAGCCCCCACTAGGATTCCCTGTATCGGGGTGCCATGGACATACACAGAAAAACCACAAATTACACCCAGACCCAGAAACAGACATTTAAACCCATCATTCAAATGTCTGCCCTGGCCGGGAATCAAACCCGGGACCCTCTGCGTAGCAAGCAGGTACACTGCCAACTAGGCTGCGCGGGTCGTCTTATTACTGAACATTCCTACATATAAGTGGGGATGGAGCCTCCGTGAGAGACCTCCTTGCTTTCGAGTTCTGGTAGTTAACAGCAGTCTGGCACTAAGGCTCGTATTTATAAAGCGATCTCAAGATTGAGAGTAGTATTAAGTACTTTGGCAGCCATATTGTATTGAAATGACATTTCTGCATACGGACTCAAACTAGCTGTCAGTCTCAAGTGCTGTTTATAATTACGGGCCTGGTCAGCTTCTCTTCTTTTCTGTTTTCCGACATTGTCATGCCATATCGATAAACCCAATCAAGTGGTAATATTTTCTTGCTGCATTGCATGATTGACGATCAATACTTCCTGTATTCAATAGGCCTTATGTCGGATCTAGCTAGATTACGTCTTAGGCGTTAGTAACGTAATTACATCATAGTTTGGTGTTTACCTCTTGCTTTGATGTTGTAGTCAAAACTAAGTAAAGAGTAATTTGAAGAACCTATTCTAATTAGAAAAGGGTTTACTGATTTCCAGTATCACTAAAAAAATAACCCAGTGTTTTTTTATCTCTCATTTTTAGGTCAGTTTGCTTGGACGTTAGCGATATCTACATACATACATATAATCACGCCTTCATCCCAAATGGGGTAGGCAGAGCGTAAACGACCCAAACAAAGGTCGTTCCGCCACGTCTGACAAAGTTTTGAGGGTTATTTAAGATAGATTTGTAGGTATATTGCTGTAGTGACAGATTGTCAACCCATCGCCTAAATTACAATATACTGAAACCCTCGGATCCCTTGGCTGGTTTTTACAGCATGCCCGGGATGAAATGCAGCTGGCACATTCTATGTTTTTCTCCCGCTCCCAGGCCAGCATGGAAGAAATCAAAAAGAAGAAAGAAAATAAGTTAGCGATATCTACCTATCGGTATTACGGAATGAAAAAATATTTAATTAACTAAAGTGCCTATTAAGCTGGCGCAGTTATTAGTTAATATTCCCAAGATTAACATTCCTCAAACTAAACTAACCTTAAATTCTTTGCGTAATTCACCGCCATCTGCATAACAAATAACAATGAACCAAATGGTTCCCTGCCTTGAAACATCACCAAGAAGGTACCATTTGCACAATTAAGCACAATCGCTTGTTTTGTGCTCCTCGCATGGCTAAGGAAGGTAATGAGGCCAGGAAGCTAGCGATAAATTGCTAAAGATACATACATACCCACGCTTTTATCGGGTAGGCAGAGCGCCACATCTGACAAAGTTTTGAGAATAATTTTATTGATAGATTTATTAGTAGGCAGCCAATCATCTAAATTACAATTTAATAAAACTCTCGGATCCTTTAGCTGGTTTTTACAGCATGCCCCCGGGAGGAAATGCAGCTAGCACATTCTATGTTTTTCTCTCGCTCCCAGGCCAGCATGGTAGTAAACATGGTTAAACTAAAAAAGAGCTGTGTGGGGATGGAAGAGAGAAAGATAGCCTGCTCTTTTCTTTTTCTATCGAGAGGGTTCTCGAATTGTCGAAGGACCTGATTAAGTCTTAAGTTTTAAAACTGTCTAATGGCACTGCTCAAAGATTTTTAACTTGGTTAATGTGACCACAACTAACAAATCCCGGGATTGAAACAACTCAATTTTTTTATCTGATGTCAGGTGATTTAGCCCGCATTTCCCTGACCAAACTTAGGTCAATCGAACCATGCCTAGACCTAGAGTGACGCCGCTCTATTTTAAGCTCTCCGTTTTTCTCCTGGCCTCACCCATACAGAAGCTATTCATGTTTACAAATGGGTAACCTGCTTCCCAGCATTGTGAGGCCTCGGATGACATAGTGTATAATATATTTAACGTACAGTGTTGAGTGAAAATCTTACTAGAGAGCCCCATAGTGTAGTAGTGTGAAATAATGTCACGTGGAGGAGTGTGACTTTCTTCTCTCCTGAAGAAGATCGTCAGGTCGAAATGTCAATGTAAAAAACATTGCATGTTCAGAAATTAAAGCGTAAAAGAAAAATATTGAAAAAGATCATGTTCAGAAGAAAGACAACCTGCACGTAAAAAGAATTATTGTACTGCGAAGTAGCATGAGTTTTCTAGGTTGGAATTAGGATAGAAAGCATTGAAATAGAACAGAAGTGCTATGAATACTAGCAGATGCGAAAGCTTCATTTGAGCTGGCTCTAAGCATTATTCTGTTATTCATTTAAAAAAATATTCATAAAAAATCCAAATGCCAGTTTTATTTCCATAACATGCTATAACTACTGAAATTATTTCCAAAGGGTGAATTAATTATTATGGCTTCATTTCTTGATTACATGTTTCCTTATTTACTCCAGAATTGTCTCGTTTTTATCAAGGGCTATCTAGTTGACCAAGGGAACCTAAGTGGCATCGTTATACTTCAGTGATCTTGATATGTTATTACTAACGGGGGTTTGCTATTTAATACGCATGGATCCTGTGGAACCGTGGGATTTTATTTACTTCCCGTCTCAATGGCTGCCTTACTCACATTTTCTTTATTATTTTTCTTCCATGCTGGCCTGGGAGCGAGAGAAAAACTTGGAATGTTCCAGCTGCATTTCCTCCCGGGCATGCTGTAGAAACCAGTAAAAGGATTCAGAATATTGTAATTTAGGCGATGGGCTGACAACCTGTCACTACTGCAATTTACCTACAAATCTATCTGAAATAACCCTCAAAACTGTCAGACGTGGTGGAACGACCTTTGTTTAGGTCGTTTACTCTCTGCGTACCCCATTAGGGATAAAGGCGTGATTATATGTATGTATAATTTCTAGTATCTTCCATGCTGGACTGGGAGCGAAAGAAAAACATAGAATGTGCCAGCTGCATTTCCTCCCGGGCATGCTGTAAAAACCAGCTAAGGAATCCGAGGGTTTCAGTATTTTGTAATTTAGGCGATGGGCTGACAACCTGTCACTACTGTAATTTACCTACAAATCTATCTGAAATAACACTCAAAACTGTCAGACGTGGTGGAACGACCTTTGTGTAGGTCGTTTACGCTCTGCCTACCCCATTAGGGATAAAGGCGTGATTATATGTATGTATAATTTCTAGTCAAAGTAGATCTCGTAGTTGCTAAAGTAGAGCTAGATTTCGGCGGACTATATAGATACGTAGGATCACTCCTATATCTATTCCTTAGACAGGCAGGGCCTCAACGGCAAAAAATACATGTGGCTGCGTGCGTCTGACTGTGAGGGGAATTTACCTGAAATTAAGGGTTGTCAGCCCATTGCCTAAATTGCAATACACGGAAATCAGGGGTATTATTAAGTGTTCCCTTAGAGCATTCGAGGTTGAGTTGTTCGGAGGAAGGTAATATAGGTGTGGCGAAATTCGTGAAAACGTTATTTTTCTTCGGTCGTGTGGGTATCGAGTCTATCGACCCGATGAACCCTGCTGTCAGAGTTTTTAAACCGCCTAGTAGCACAACTATCAAGCCTCTGACATGGTTTTAAGTAAAAACCACTATCAAAGACAGCGACCGTGACCGACGGCTTAACGTGCCCTCCGAAGCACGAAATCTTTTTTTATTATTTTCGGACAATCAGGTGATTCAGCCTGCAATGTCCTAACCAAACTGGGGAAAATTCACAAAGTGATAAATTCTCAAATATCAACTTTGTGTTTCCCCCCTGGGAATCAAACTGGGACCTCCGAATCGGGAGTCTATGGCACAAGCCACTAGACCACGGAGGCAGTTAAAAACGTTATTAGTGGTGTCATTATTTGGGTAAAGGAACATTTGTGAAAAAGTGATTTGTTTTTATGCTTTCGGGAAACCATTATTCGTGGATTGTCATTCGTGATCCTGTATTGGACGCGGTTTTTTTATTTACATTTTAGTCCAGTAAGCACGGAAGTACCTCAAATTTTCTGTAGTACTACTAATTGAAGTAGGTATTAATGTTCTTTTTATATTTTTACTGTAAACATCAGACTTCCTTCCATGCTGGACTGGGAGAGATAGAAAAACATAGAATGTTCCAGCTGCCCTTCCTGCCGGGCATGCTGTATAAGTCAGCAAAAGGGATTCGAGGGTTACAGTGTATTGTAATTTAGGCGATGGGCTGACAACCTGTCACTACAGCAATACACATTACAATCTAAAATTGCCCCCAATTTATGTCAGACGTGGCGAAAGCGCCTTTTAGGAGGCGTTTTACGCTCTGCCTACCCCGTAAGGGATAAAGGCGTGATTTTATGTATGTATGTATGTATTAATGTTCTTTTTATATTTTTACTGTAAACATCAGAAAGACGATAGCTTCAATTCCGTATAACTGTAAGGTAATAGTACTAATGGTAATGGTAGGGTAAGTGCAGCAATTGGAGGTCAGCTGCACGAACAGTACTGTTCCATATCGCTGTGTCCACAACTTGTACTGTTACCTGATATGCTTTGGTGATCTTATAATAAGAAGTTTGTTTTTAGCTTTCGTTTGGACTGTATTTACCAAAATGCAGATGATCCAAATTTTGTGAATAAAGTGTACTTTATAATCAGCACTGTAGAGTGAGAGTGCGTTTGATTTCGTATCAGAAATGACAATTTCATTTCAGGACAAAATGATCTGTCAAATCCATAATATCGCTCTCAATCTTGAGATCGCTTTATAAATACGAGCGTTATATTATTTTAGTGTGGTTTATATTTATCACTGACATTTTGAAGTTTAAATATTTTTCATGTATCTATAATAAAATAATAAATAAAAGGCCATGTCAAAATAATATTATGAAGTCTACTCTAACCTTGTCATAATAATGTGAACTATTGAAATTAGCTTTCGCATAAAAGGCTTCGCCATCGTAGATACTTTTTTTTTTATCAACACAGCTGTGTTAAGCGGTCAGTCATAGAAAATTGCGTAAGTTTTACACCAGTTCTGAATCAGCATTGAAAGTACGACTAACCACTAAACAGTAGGTACAGTTAACGGCAGACTTCTTGATATAGTTTGAGAAAGTTTTACCATCTAATTTTGACACTTAAGCTCAGTAGTAAGTAAGTTAAAATTATATTTTCAACGCGTGGATTGTGTCATTTTATATCGAGGTAAATGCCGTGAACTATATCTACCACTAATAAAGCTAGTAAAATGTAAGAACACTCTATGACCTTGTGATAAAGGTTATATTTGAAGTAGAAGTGTGATAGCTATTTCAACAGTAGAGTCATTGTTCAGCCATTGAGTGGAATCGTGACCATTTCTGTTTGAGTGCTAATTTTGGGCATGTTGCTGAGTAAATTGGAAGTATTGGAACCGTTAGATGCTTGTGTAGTCGTTGTTTGTGTAGGTATATGTGTCAAGGGTTCTAGGTTCGATTCAAAGTACTGAATGTTTATTTAAGTTTCAGAAATATTGGTATTATGAAATCATATTATTCTTCCATGCTGGACTGGGATCGAGAGAAAAATATAGAATGTGCCAGTTTGCTCCCGGGCATGCTGTAAAAACCAGCTAAGGGATCCGAAGTTTTCTGTATATTGCACTTTAGTCGATGGGCTGACAACATGTCACTACAGCAATATACGTACAAATCTGTGTCATTACTTTGTCAGACGTGGCGGAATAACTTTTGTTTAGGTCGTTCACGCTCTGCCTACCCCATTTGGGAAGAAAGTGTGATTCTATGTGTGTATGTATGAAATCATATTTTACTACAGAAACTAGCACCTTATAGATAAGGTTATAAATAACAATAAACGATAAATATTTACATGCAAGTGAAATGAAAATGTTAAGGATGGGCTGCTAGGAGGCGTAGTTGATAAAGTGCTAAATAGAAAAGTTTATAGACAAAGACTATAGACAATGTTGCACTCAACACAGGAAAAATCACGACTTTCTTTGAAAATCAGACAAATTGAAAACCTTTGATAGACAATCGATAATCCTGGGCCTGACGCAGCATAGTGAAAAGGTCCAGAAGTATTGGAAATGAGGTTTGAACGGACAAAAAAGAGACATACCTACGCCAAGTCAAGTGCCCTTAGTATATTTGAGAAAGCCTGACGATAAGATAAAACTAGACGCCAAGACACCAAGGCCGTGTGGTGCCGGGTTACAATAGCATCACCCCATAACTTACAGTGGGTGTCGTAAAAGGCGACTAGGAGATAAATCCAGGGAATGGGCAGCAGCGTTCCCTGTGAACGGAAAACTTCTAACCCGCCTGCCAAGCGTGGTGAGTTTAGCCAGTAATTTCGGGGAGGCCCATGTCCAGCAGTGGACTGATGTGGCTGATGTTAAAGACTATTTCATCCCATCAATAAGTAAAATTGCTACAAGTTGCTACATGTATGCTGCATCAGATATTTAGCGAACATGGCAAGATTTTAAATAAGCTGATGCGAAAGTGGCAAGGTCAACAAGGTGTGTCATGCAAACACGTACCAACTTACTATTGAGATCCGCACATTGGAGAAATTCGCACACATACATATAATCACGCCTTTATCCCTGATGGGGTAGGCAGAGCGTAAACGACCAAAGAAAAGGTCGTTCCGCCACGTCTGACCAGTTTTGAGGGCTATTCTAGACTGAAATGTGTATCGCCATAGTGACGGGTTGTGAGCCCTTCGCCTAAATTGCAATACACTGAAGTCCTCGATTCCCTTAGCTGGTTTTTACAGCATGCCCGGGAGATGTAGCTGGCCTATTCTATTTATCGCTGGCATTTTTCTATCACTCCCAGTCCAGCATGGAAGCATATTCGCACGCTTTAATAAACGCCTCCCAGCACGTTTTTCTAAGCCACTGATGCTGCTTATGCGGATACAGTTCATTCTAGATGACCGTCAAGTCAAAGCGTATCCTGCCGGTATTTTTCCCCGCTTTGATTCAATATTAGGTATCCTAGAAAATGACTAAAGCCGAGGTGCCAGCCTCAGAGGCGCCACTTGGCCAGTTGTACAGATTTTTGGTTATAAGTAGGTAAATGATTAGCTTCTTTTACCGTATGATATTTGATCGACCAATTTGATTGATCACTGGGATCAAAGTTAGGAAACTCTTCCTTTATACAGAAAAATCCAAAATGAAGTAAATCACTTCAAAAAAGTCCAATTAAAATTCATCTGCAACACATATTCTAAAACAGAACACTACACGATGTGAGAACAATAGGGCGATTGCACAATATTCGCGCGTTGCATCATGCGCGCGCGCAGACGACATAGTTCGCCATTCTATGTCGTGTGAACGCTGCTTTACGTCGGATGCTGGGCTTTTTGTGATCATCGATAGTTTGATTTGTTGCAATGGTTTGGAGAAAAGCTGATTAGTATGATTACAGTACAGTAATGTACCGATTTATTATACCATTATCTCTTACTTCCATGTTGGCCTGGGAGCGAGATAAAAACATAGAATGTTCCACCCGGGCATGCTGTAAAAACCAGCTAAGGAATCCGAGGGTTTCAGTATATTGCAATTTAGGCGATGGGCTGACAACAGCATTATTCCTACAAGTCTATATTAAATAACCCTCAAAACTTGGTCAGACGTGGCGGAACGACCCTTGTTTAGGTTGTTTACGCTCTGTCTACTCCATTAGGGATAAAGTCGTGATTATATGTATGTATGCAAGTTATCTTTTTACCCGACTGTCAAGGTAGTAATGTTTTTCGCACGTATCTTGTATGTATGTATGTACTGATATCTTACTGATGTTTCTATATTACCTAATCTAGGATTGGGTCTGGTTTCCCTTCTGGGTTGCGGAGGTCAGATGGCAGTCGCTCTGTATAAATACCAGTACCCTCGTTCAATCCCCTAGATTAGGTAGCCGGCCCGGGAGATACGGGATATCATATCATATCATATCTCCAAAACGGCTAGATGGAATTTGACAATTAGGATATCATTCGATTGGATTCAAATACGTGTTTGTTCTGAGACAGGGGTAGTATAAAAAAAAATGGCGGGTTTTAGGCGCTAAATTGTAAGTCTCCAATATTTTTTTTTTTCGACTGAACCTATCAAGTGTGGTATCAAAATAAAGATATATAAAAGGAGATTACAAAAATATACTAATAATACTAATTTTAGAACAATTAATGCATTAAAACATGTCTTTATAGGAACTACAGTCGGGTTGTTTTTCTTCTATTCTTTTTTAAAATACTAGTTAGAATTATTATTTCAATAATCAATTTAGATTCAAATATTGCAGCAGCGAATAAAGAGAGCATTTTAGTGCATTCTTGTAATGAGATGTTCAAAAACTTATACCTCACACATATTAGTTACATAGTGGGCTCGATTGATAATTATGTATAAGTAGATTATTTTAATTACTTGTCACTGTAACTAATAACCAAGATATCGGTTAGTTATTTTATAAACTTTGACTTGTGAAATCATATTATTGACATTAGAAACCGTACTCTTATCGTTGACAACTGTTAAGAGCATAACAACACAAAGGAAATATAATGGCTTTTGTACTATGACTGCATTTTTTTTTGTTGATTAAGGATTTTTGTTTAAATCGCCAAAAACGCGACCCTCCTATAGAAACTTTCAAGCTCTGCATGTCTTTTAAAGAGATAAGAAATTCTCAAATTCCATGCTGGACTGGAAGCGAAAGAAAAACTTGAAATGTGCCAGCTGCATATCCTCCGGGCATGCTGTAAAAACCAGCTAAGGGATCCAAGGGTTTCTGTATATTGCAATTTAGGCGATAAGCTGACAACCGGTCACAAAAGCAATATACCTACAAATCTATCTTACCCTCTAAACTTTGCCAGACGTGGCGGAACGACCTTTGTTTAGGTCGTTTACGCTCTGCCTACCCCATTAGGGATGAAGGCGTGACTATATATATGTATGTGTCATTACGCTGTTTAATGCAAAAAAATTGCAAGTGATTAATTTTTAACATGGCCCGATTTATAAAGGTGTTGAAAGAGAAAGTCAACCCAGTCATAGTACAGACACTATTGTAGAGCTGGAGCAGTAAGCCACAGCATACTTACTTATTTCAGCGAAGTGTGTAGGCGCATAACGAAACTTAATCTCTTAACCTATTTAACTAGTGGTCCAAGTTATAGGATCTTGCACGTAACGATTGTTTATATCCTAATTATAGGTACCTATGTATAACGCAAATCTTTGATGTGCAATTAAAGAAGTTCTTGTATTTTATGCAAATAAACGTACTCTGAAAATAAAGGTGCTATTTTATTACGTAGATTTTTTTAACGGAATGAATAGTTTAGTATCTTCAGTAAGCTAGGTGGTAAATTTCATCAAACTCCCAAGAAGATGACAATAATTTTCGATCGAAGTTCATTAATCATTAACACATGTTCACACTTTAAAAATAATATTGTGTTTACACAGATGAACAATAAATTATTTTGATTTCGAATCTTTCCATGTCATAATATTATTCGATACTGATACATCTTAAAATACTACTAACAAAGACAGTAATTTATAACATCCTTTATTTTAGTATTGTTTGAGAGAGTCGAATATTTTCATAACACCATCAAGTAGGTTGGATATTCTACGCCTCTCCGTAAACGCAGTCAAATTAAACTTTATGAATGAATTTTGAATTATTGTACTTTTACCTGACTGCGCAACGCAAAGGAGGACAATAAATTTATCAGCCTATGTATGTATGTATGTTTGAACCTGTGTGTCGCTCTAGAGACCAAAATCGGGGGCCGATTTTGATGATTCTCACATCAATCGACGCCATTCCAGACTCCGTTTAGTGAAAAACTAGGGGATCATTGAATAGGTGTTTGCAAATCAGTTCTAGTTATGTAACTGAGTTATATAAGGTTTCTTACAACATTTTACATTTTGAATGATCATTTAGTATGTATAACGATTTAAATTTTTTGAAACTCATTTCCTTGGCAGTTGGGTTTTTGAACTGTTTAAATTATGAAACGACTGCTTCTTAAACAATTCACAGTATCATGCTCTATAATTGACAATGCTTTTAATTGCTTGATTCATAGTCACTATTTCAATTGAATACTTCATTCAGCATTTAGGAATCGCTTTCCTCCTATATTTGCACCACGAGACTTAACAACGTTCCATTTCACGGTTGCTTTCGTTCGGCTGTTAGAACAATTTGATATTGGCACCAATCTGCGTCTAACTAACCAAAGATAATGATAGAATAATTGACAGTTAACGTCTTTGCAAATTCGAGGCTGTTAAAAAAATAGTGGGGTCATTTTCTATCAATGCTATAAATATGACTCCATTATTTTTTTGATACATTTTTACTTACATGCTGGCCTGAGAACGAGAAAAAAACATTGAATGCGCCAGCTACTTTCCTCTTAGTCATGCTGTAAAAACCAGCTAAGGGATCCGAGGGTTTCAGTATATTGTAATTTAGGCGATGGGCTGACAACCTGTCACTACAGCAATATACCTACAAATCTATCTTAAATAACCCTCAAACGTTGTCAGATTGTGGCGGAACGACCTCTGTTTAGGTCGTTTACGCTCTGCCTACCCCATAAGGGAAAAAGGCGTGATTATATGTATGTATGTAAGTACATTTTTGATTTAACATCATCGTTTTCCAGAAATTTGTCTTGTATTTTTTGTTATAACGATTGCAGCAGTGCCTGTCTATTTCATACAAACATTAATCACATTTTTGCCGTCTTTGAGCGTACACGACCTAAACAAAAGGTCGTTCCGCCACGTTTGACAAAGTTTTGAGATTTGTCACAGGTTGTCAGCCCATCGCCTAAATTGCAATATACAGAAACCCTCGAATCCCTTAGCTGGTTTTTACAGCATGCCCGGGAAGAAATGCAACTGGCACATTCTATGTTTTTCTCTCACTCTGGCATGGAAGAAATGCTGCTGTCTATTTCAAGGAGCAGAATTATTTTGTTTTCTAGATAATTTTAATGATAATTCTCTATACGGCATTTACGCGTGTCATTTTTGAAAATACTTTGGCCTAGGCAGGGTGTCACAACACAATAGATTTTAATTTGCTTTTCAAACACCATGAGATTGATGTCAAATTGATTTTATTCGGTCAATTCAATATCAGTTTGAAACCCTAATTCACAAGGTTTGTTGTGTAATTGATTTACAAAAAAATATAATAGATCAATTATTTAAATTTATTAATTTCTTCCATGTTGGCCTGGTAGATATTGAAAAACATAGAATTTGCCTAGGGTTTTTGCATAGGGTTTTAGTATATTGTTATTTAGGCGATGGGCTGACAACCTGTCACTATAGCAATATAACACATACATATCTATCTTAAAATAACCCCCAAAACATTGTCAGACGTGGCGAAACGACCTTTATTTAGGTCGTTTACGCTCTGCCTACCCCATTAGGGATAAAGGCGAGATTATATGTTTATATGTCTGGCCTGGTAGGTAGACAAAAACATAGAATGTGCCAGTTGCATTTCCTCCCGGGCATGCTGTAAAAATAGTACAGTAAAAGTGTATGAAACGATTCCTCATCATAAAACCACTAGATAGAGGGGATGCTTCAAGTTCAATTCCGCTCGAAGTTGGAACGATTTTTACCCACACCGCTAAGAAATATAATTAGTAACGAATGTTTTAAAAGTAAATACAAAGCAGCTCTACTAAAACGACAACTTGCCACAGAAAACTTGAAGCGTCCGGACTGCAAAGATTTACATCTTAAAGATTTTTATTTTATCGCCAAATTAAAATCAAATAACCCTATATAGATTTTAACATATATTTTACACACACACATACATACACTCAAACATTTACCTACATACATGCATATACAAGAGTACCAAAATCGCAACTTTTTACAAATTAGTAATCTCAATTTAATTTTGTTTAATTTTAATCTTCGAACATTATGAGAGTAATTTTAGGAAAAGGCTATGTCAGAACCTCCCCGCCTTACAACTTAGGGAGAAGGGGTTGGCTGAAAATCAGCATTGTATAGAACCGAATCGTTCCATGCAAGAATAAGCCTAGACAGCTCTTTTTGCCTGATTAATTCTGTATAATGTTTTAGTTCTAGTTTAACAGTACTTAAAATTTTGGCAATAAATAGATTTTTTTATTTATTTATTTATTTATTATTTACTAATGGCATGGGCCCATACAATCAACTTACCTAAGGACTCATGCTACGCTGTCCCAATATTAATTTAGATTAATAGTAATCAAACTTAACCTACTATTAGATAATTCTTTTTAGTCTTGTTTGTGTAAGCTAACTCAACGAGTGATAAAAACTGATGGTTTTGCAAACTTTCATGAGAATGTGATTGACAAACTTGGTAATATGTGTCGTGTCGATTCTTGTGACAGAAATAGTTGATTATTTCACAATTTAGTTATTTTGTTCGGTACTGGGAGATGGCAAAAATATAAGTTTGATTCCACGATCTCATATTACTAACTACTTTATAATTATCCTTTTATCTCTGTTTGTTTTTAAGTGAAAGCTGTGTATAGTCTTGATTGGATAACAGATTTGTGTTAGATTAAGTTTTTATTTTTATAGTGTACACTTTGGTCTGGTATCTGTAACTATACCTATTAAATACAAATAAAATAATATCAACAACAAAAATATACATTGTAGGGACGTATGGAGAACTTTTTTCAATAGTCGATAGTCGATAGGTGGTCCCACTGCTGGGTAAATGACAACTTAACTTACTTACTCTGACACCAGGGTTCGTCGGGTCGATAGACTCGATACCCACTCGACAGAAGAAGACTTATTCCAAAGTTCATATATCTTTCTACTATTTATACTCTGGTGATGCAAACTGCTATAGTCTAGATACTAGGTCCCCCAGATCTAACTATAGACCCTAGTCAGTAGCCCGTTGATTCTCTAATCTCCGGTAGAGACGAATAGTTCGGATCAAGGTCGTGCCAATCGTGCGCAGGTCAAGGAAAACGTCAATTAATGAAGTGAGTAATGAAGTCTATATCTATCTTCCTAGCCTTATCCCGTATCTCACGGGGTCGGCTACCTAACATAGGTGATTGAACAAGCGTACTGTTTTTTTGCCATCTGACCTCCGCAACTCAGAAGGGAAACCAGACTCAATCCTAAATAAAGTCAGATTTTCAAGCCGCCAATGCCATTGCACTGGCCTCTGACACGACTTCACGAATAATATCTACGGTATTAAACTATATTAACCGGGACCAATAGCATAACGTGCCTTCCGAAGCACGAAAAAGCGTCGAATAAACGTAAATATGAAACAAAACCGAAAAACACATTGGTACGTCATGGGATTCGAAACACGACCCGCTTAGGAAGCAGTGGCCCTATCCACTACACCATCGGGCTCAGTTGATTAATGAAGTCCAGTTGAGGAATAATTCATAATTGACTACTAGCCCTTACTTCCTACTAAAAAAATAGTCCTCCCACAGATTTTCAGTGATGGCGGCCAATCTCCCGGAGATCAGCCAACTGCGCAGGACTTGTTTTTAGTGCCCAAGTGTTTGCGCTACACACAGGTGCACTCTCTTTAATCTCTTATTCTGATGGGACAGATTGACTGACACGACCAGAGATAAATCAGGCGCAGGACCGACTATTTACATGCCCATTATCTTACTTCTCGGACAATCAGGTGATCAGCCTGCAATGTCCTAACCAAACTAGAAACAACAACACAAAGTCATTTTCCCCGCCGGGAATCGAACCCGGGACCTCCGGGTCGAGAGCCCACGGCTCAAACCACTAGACCTCGGAGGCAGTAGTACGTCCTACTACATAGTATATATACTTACGACTTTGTGCTTTGCGACATAAGAAGCAAAGAAAAGCTTCATAAAAGCGACTGACAATTTCACAGGGGTATTTAAAAAATATAAAAATCTATATTGTTGCATTGACGAGACTCAAGCACATAGTCAAAAATGCATACATACATACATAGAATCACGCCTTTATCCCTAATGGGGTAGGCAGAGCGTAAACGACCTAAGCAATTATCGTTCCGCCACGTCTGACAAAGTTTTTGAGGGTTATTTAAGATAGATTTTGTAGGTATATTACTGTAGTGACAGGTTATCAGAATATCGTCTAAATAGCAATATACAGTAACCCTCGGATGAATGAGCTGATTTTAACAGTATGCCCGGGAGGAAAAGCAGCTGGCATATTTTATGTTATTCTCTCGCTTCCAGCATGGAAGTAAAGCCAAAAATATATAAAAAAAATGTTAAATTTACTTCTACTTTTATACTGGTATTTATAGTAAGCCTGGGAAAAGAAGCAAATTAAGGTTACCGACTAGGATTCATCATTAATTAGTACCTATCTACGTCCCAGAGACCTAGAATTATTGTCTATCATAATAGTAGGTCAAATGGTAGGTCAAATTACTGTGACTGAGTGAGTTAGGTCATTAGCTGGTACCTGCGTTTCATTTTCTTTGGCATTGAGTTACCTGTGTTTAACATATTTTTTTAAATTCTTGTTGGAAATTAAATCAAATATCTTTTAATAAAATTCATTAAAAAATTACTGAGCACTTTTTAGTTTTTTATTTAATTATTTTCATAAATATAATCACGCCTTTATCCCTAATGTTCTTCTTAGCGAGTGGATTTTCGAGTCGAACGACTCGATGAATCCTGGTGTCAGAGTTTTGAAACCGCCTAGTAGCACAGCTAGGCTTCTGACATGGTTTTGAAAAACTACTACTATCAAAGACAGCGACCGGGAAAGACGGCTTAACGTGCCCACCGAAGCTTGGAATCTTTTCTCTTTTCGGACAATCAGGTGATTCAGCCTGCAATGTCCTAACCAAACTGAGAAAAACCTCACTAAATCATAAATTGACAAATATCACATTTGTGTTCCCTCCCAGGGAATCGAACCCAGGACCTCCGGATCGTAAGCCTATGGCTCTAACCACTAAACCAGTGAGGCAGTATCCCTAATGGGGTAGGCAAACGACCTAAACAAAAGTCGTGCCGCCACATCTGACAAAGTTTTGAGGGTTATTTAAGATAGATTTGTAGGTATATTGCTGTAGTGACTGGTTGTCAGCCCATCGCTTAAATTACAATATACCGAAACCCTCGAAATTCCCGGGAGAAAATGCAGTCGCCACTTTCTATGTATTTCTCTCGCTCCCAGTCCAGCATGGTAGATGGACTTTTTTATTTATAACTTTCAATAATGCGACCTCTTTAGACGGAGACTATACTGACCAAATACTATATCTTTGATACTGGCCGCTTTTTGACACGCAATGCTCTCATCATGGCGCGTTTTCGAATTTTCGATTCGCTTTTGTTTTTTCTCCTCGAGATGAAATTTTTCACTTGTCGATTTTTCGATGTCGATAGGTATTTTGATGTAATTTTTATGTGTTTTCATAAAACTGCTTGCATTCATTTTTAATATGTGTGTGTAATAATAAATATTTTTTACCTATTATCCTATTAGAAGTTTGCTTTCAAAAAGTTTAAATGCATGGTTTCAAGTTGTTTCGTGTTTTCTCTGCAGTAGAGATTCTAGTAAGCTGTAAAATAGAATTTTACATACATTCAAAACAAAAGCCTTCAGCTTTCTACAAAGGATTTCCAGCATAAATACGTTTACCATAACCACATACTTCTAACAATTTCAAAATCCTCGGTAAACCAGTAGAAAGCGACATGAAAACTTAGCCTTTGTTTCAAATGTATTGAAATGCTAATATATGACTAAATAAGAATGTTGGTTTGTTTCAGATACAATATGGCGACGGTGCGGTGGCTGGTTTTGGTGACATGTTTCACGTTAGGTAAGTTATTTTACATATTTTCATATGAGAAATAGTAATGTAGAAAATTTAAATGATCAAAATACCGTTTGAAAAGAAAAGATACCAAAACAATAAAAATATATGAGGTGTAAGGGACAGCGACCCGCAAACTGATAGGGGTTGCTCAGTCAACAAAACTTAACAACTGTAAGCAGTTTTTTTTTACAAAAAGTGAAAAATAAATTTTGGTTTTCCATACAAATTATCTTATCTAGGTGGTCATTTTGTATGAGAAGTTCAATATTTATTTTCATCTCCTGAAAGAATTTCCCGGTGAAAGTTGTTCAGTTTCGTTGACAAGGCAACCCCTATCAGTTTGCGGACATCTGTCCCTTACATCCGGTATAGAGTCGTATACCGGCACCAAAGAGCTTCATCACTACATTGTACAAAACAAAGTCGCTTTGTCTGTCCCTATATCGATATGTATGCATAAATCTTTAAAACTACGCAACGGATTTTGATGTGGTTTCTTTTAATAGATAGAGTGATTCAAGAGGAAGTTTTATATGTATAATACATGCATAATATAGTAGAGAAACACTGATAATTTCCGTGCGAAGCCGGGGCGGGTAGCTAGTTCTGTATAAATGCCATTATGTTTCTATTCGGACGATCATCTTTAAACTCTGTTTCAATGTTCTGTTCGAACTGTATCGGTTATTATAATTCTGACATGTTTTAGGCCCGTATTTATAATCAGCACTTGTATGTGACAGCAAGTTTAAGTTTGTATCAGAAATGACATTTCAGTAGAGAATGGCCTGTCAAATCGATTTACATCGCTCTCAAGCTTGAGATCGCTTTATAATTACGAGCCTTAGAGTCAGAATAAACCTATCGCAAATACATATATTTCTCTTCTTCTTCCCTCGTGAAAAAAAGGAGTCTAAAATTGAGATTTCAGTCCCACCTAACCACTTACACTACCCAGATAAGGTGAATAATACCACCATACGTAAAAAAATAATTAATTATAGATTTGAAGCAAAAATAATACACAGTAATTACGACATGCATGCATACAATCACTCCTTTATCCCTAATGGGGTAGGAAGAGCGTTAACGACCTAAACAAAGGTCATTCCGCCACGTCCGAAAAAGTGTTGAGGGTTATTTAAGATAGATTTATAGGTATATTGTTGTAGTGACAGGTAGTCCGCCTATCGCCTAAATTGCAATATACTGAAACTCTCGCATCCCTTAGCTGGTTTTTACAGCATGCCCGGGAGGAAATGCAGCTGGCACATCCTATGTTTTTCTCTTGCTCCCAGTCCAGCATGGAAGGAAAGTAACGGTACCAATTTATCAATTCAAGTTCGGAACACAAACTCTAATTTGGTAGTTTCTTCCAAAAACAAGTTCATTACATCTCCGTGTGCCGGAAAGCGTAACGGTCGGCAAATTAACACTTTTTGTTACTGCCTTCTCCTTTCCCACTATAAATCAAAATATCATGAGCGTTGTTCGAAAATTGAGACCACCGAGTAAGTAGCTGTTACTTCCATGCTGAACTGGGAGCGGGAGAAAAACTTAGAATGTGACAGCTGCATTTCTTCCCGGGAATCCTGTAAAACCAGCTAAGGGATCCGAAGGTTTCTGTAAATTGCAATTTAGGCGATAGGCTGATAACCTGTCAGTACAACAATATACCTAAAAATCTATCTTATTAACCCTCAAAACTTTGTCAGCCGTGGCGGAACGATCTTTGTTTAGGTCGTTTACCCTCTGCCTAGCCCATGAGGGATAAAGGCGTGATTGTATGTATGTATGAGTGAGTAGTTTATGGCAAAGCTGTGAACTTTTCAGCACCGACAAAAATACCGTTTCACTAGATTGTATTTATAAGCTGAATTTGGAGCGATCAAATCCTAGAAAAGCTAATTAAGTATTACTAGAACTAGAGAGTTTCGGATTGTAAATTAAAACTGACGACTTATCATTGCAATATATCTACACAATCATAATAATGACATGTAACTCAAAATCAGAGGACGAAAACTGTTTTTATCACGCCGTTTACGTCCTGCCTACCAAGGGACATTAAGCGTGAGTTTTATCATACAAAGCAAAAAAAGTTGCACTATACGTTATTATAATCAATGTTTTATAATTTCAGGTTCAGCCAACATGTTGCCTGTATTCATAAAAGACATGAACAACCTCGCGCTTTCGGAAAGCACGTCAGTCGGTACGAAGGTTTACAGACTAGAGGGGCAGGACCCTGAAGGATTCCCAGTAAGTTTCTACAACACAACAGATCATCATCATCTTCCTAGCCTTATCCCGTATCTCACGGGGTCGGCTACCTAATCTAGGGGATTGAACGAGGGTACGGTTTTTACATAGAACGACTGCCATCTGACCTCCGCAACCCAGAAGGGAAACCAGACCCAATCCTAGATTAGGTCAGAGTTTTCAAACCGCCAATGCTTAGCACTGGCCTCTGACATGGCTTAACGACTAATAACTACGGTGTTAAACGATATTAACCGGGACCAACGGCTTAACGTGCCTTCCGAAGCACGGAAAAAGCGCCGAATAAACGTACATATGAAATTCGAAAACCGGAAAACACATTGTTACGTGGTGGGATTCGAACCACGACCTCTCAGGAGGCAGCGGCCCCATTTACTACACCATCGGGCTCCCTACAACACAATAGATATTGGGCTTAATACAATACAAAATTCTTTATTGCACAAAGAAACGCATACAACAGAAATAAAAAGGAACAAACGTGACAGTACAATATAGGCGGCCTTATTGCTAAAGCAGCAATTTCTACCAGGCAACCTTTGGGTATAGAAATAGTACAAGCAGAAAGCGGGATAGTGCATATTTCTACATATAATACTTAGACAATATTTACACACTATTAAATAAATATTTCAATAAAATATAACACTTAGTTCTAGATTTAACCGGCTAAACCTAAAATTAAAATCTATTTGTCAGTTTCGGACTAAAAACTTTGGAAAAGGACAAGAGATCAATTCTCTCTGGTTTTTGATTAATAGTCGGTGGTCTTATGCGTTATCTGTCAGTTTTATCCGCAGTTTTATGGCTTCCATGCTGGCCTGGGAGCGAGAGAAAAACATAGAATGTGCCAGCTGCATTTCCTCCCGGGCATACTGTACAAACCAGCTAAGGGTTCCGAGGGTTTCAGTATATTGAAATTTAGGCGATGGGCTGACAACCTGTCACTACAGCAGTATAACTATAATTAAATCTTAAATAACCCTCAAACCTTTGTCAGACGTGGCGAAACGACATTTATGTAGGTTGTTTACGCTCTGCCTACCCCATTAGGGATAAAGGCGTGATTATATGTATGATTATCCGCGGTCATTTGATAAGGCGGATAAAATTGAGAGAAATACTGGGGAAACTTGCAGAAGCGCGTCTAAATGTAACGGATAAAGTGTAATACCATAGAGTATAAATCGCCTGTCCTTTTTAAGTTTTATTTGAATCGAGCCCTAACGGAATAAATTATATGACTCTTATAATTCTTTGATTTATCACGTCGTATGAGATTTGCTGCATTTGATCCTATAATATGTGCATATTACGCGATGATATTATATATAGGTAGATACGTGACCAACGCGCGAAACTCGTGCCGTCAAATCCTAATTGTGATCATTTTAGCCAGTCGAGCTGCGAGCTGCGAAGTGAGAAAAAAAGTTAAATTATATTCAAGGCTGCACTGATTACAAATAGCTATCTGTTTCACTCTTACGCTTTGCCTATTTTGTGTTGCACTTAGCGTTTTGTTCAGATATGCAATGTTATAAATATGTATGTATATGTGTCGCGGAACAATAAAAATGTGCGTGCAGTATGAACGTAACGTATCTTTCTTAAAATATCATTGATATTACGCACATTTTTCAAAAACAGAACCTTTCATATTTTATTTTAGGAGCATCACTGAATCTTTGTTTTCATTTTCAGATTTTATATGGACTGAAATTTACTGATAAGTTTACTGTAAATCCTGAGACTGGTGACGTCACACTAGCCAAACCTTTAGATAGAGAGGTAAGACTATTTGTTAAATCAATAATCATTTTTGAAATGACTGTTTTATCATCGGTAATATCAATGTGATCTAATTTAGAAGATATTTTGAATCCAATAACTGTGACTACAATTTGAAAACGGAATAATAACATGGCATTTGTTTACTTCTGACTTATATAAATATGATGCATTGTTTTACAGGTGGAAGATACGATAAAGTTTGAAGTGTCAATAGAGGAGCAGGATCCAAACTCAGATTACAATCTGTCTCAGACCCAGCCTGTGACTGTCATCGTTTTAGATGAGAATGATAACGCTCCTGTCTTCAAAAATGTAAGCTAACTTTTGAAATTTCTCCTTCTAAAATTAGCTTCATACATATAATAACGCCTTTATCCCTAATGGGGTAAGAAGAGCGTGATTATAGTTTGGTTTGTAGGCCAAAACTGCCACGGCGACCTTTTCAAACCTATTGTGTCTAATTGTAGATGTCTTTTATATCTGTAGATTCACAAATCATAATAGTATATTATTATTATTATTAGCCTATGCTGTCCCACTGCTGGGCAAAGGCCTCCCCAGGTCTTGCATAATAGTATATAGAACTAAATAATCATTTAAGCAAAATATTAATAATCTTTGATCAATGATTATTTTCTTCCATGCTGGACTGGGAGCGAGAGAAAAACATAGAATGTGCCAGCTGCATTTCCTCCCGGGCATGCTGTAAAAACCAGCTAAGGGATCTGAGGGTTTCAGTATATTGCAATTTAGGCGATGGGCTGACAACCTGTCACTACAGCAATATACGTACAAAATACAAATCCATCTTGAATAACCCTCAAAACTTTGTCAGACGTGGCGGAACGACCTTTGTTTAGGTCGTTTACGCTCTGCCTACCCCATAAGGGATAAAGGCGTGATTATATGTATGTATGTATGATTATTTTCAGAGCCCCTACGAAGTGGATGTGCCAGAAGACGAGAAAATAGGTACAACTATTTTGAAAAACATAGAAGTTGAAGACATGGATGATGTTGGAGACAACCTTGAAGTTGGATGCGTTCCTAATGATCAGGTAATATTCAATCATAGGCAGTAGGATACTTTTGCGCTGTAGGTATGAAATCATAAAGCAAATAGACTGAATATTATGTTGTACTTTCTGCAACGAAATGTTTTATTGCAATTTGTAATCATCAAATATCATTCTATGATTCTTTAGATCACTGATCAATGTAGATTTAAGATGTCGAAAAGATCAGGTTCTGTGATAAATGAATTTCCTTAACACCTTTTTGAAAATCTTTCAATAAATTATAGATGTTACTAATTTTGATAGGTTATACTTTCGATTTAATGTTAATTCCTATTTACAGTGGCCAGAAGCATGCGAGATATTCGAAGTGGTATCATTGCAATCGACAGCCAACCAATACACTGGTGCCTTGGTCCTCAAGAAGCCTTTGGACTACAATGAGAACCAAATCTTCCAGTTCCAGTTGTACGCTTATGTGAGTCTTGATGCTTTGAACTACTTTGGCTAAATATCACTAGAACTCTAGTATATAACCCTTTCAATTAAAGGTGATTACCAACCACCACACCACGCTTAGCAGGTGAATCGGTAAGAGCAGTTTAAAATATTAAGAAACAGGAAACTAACCTAAACTAAAATATTAAAAACTATCTGTCAATTATTAGGATATTCCATTAGTCAGCTTAAATGACATCTTCATGAAGAGATAGTGTTGCAGTTTGCTGCAGCAACAAACAGGTGGCCTGTTAATCATGTTATGCTTCAACCATAACTCCAAAGTCAAACTTTTCCTTTGCGTCATTTTCTAACATAATCCATGTCATCTTCTCAAACCATCATCTCATTCCCCAGGACGGCGCCCTCAACTCCTCAGCACACGTTGAAGTCAAAGTGGTAGACGTGCAGAACTCTCCCCCAGTATTCAGTGGGTCTCTCAGCGCGGCTTTATCTGAAGACGCTCCGGTTGGAACCCTGGCGCTGATGGTCAAAGCCAGGGATGCTGACAGGGCTCAACCGAGAAACGTCACTTTGGAGTTGATTACCAGTGAGTAAAATCCTATCCTATTGTATCCTATACATTCCTCGCCTATCCTATCATATCGTACCGTATTCTATCCTATACTACCCTATCTCATCCTATCCTTTCCTATCGGGTAAAAGTCAAAATGTCTAGAACTCCACTGTTGACAATTTTGGGCTCTTATCTGAAAGTATTCCTTCTACATTTACCTATATAATTTATACTTCACTACATAGTATAAATTTAAGACGCTTTCTCTCTCCCTATATCCCTATGTATGCATAAATCTTTAAAAGTACGCAACGGATTTTGATGCGATTTATTTTAAAGTTACTAATACCACCTAATGTATTTCAGATCCTTTGGACTTCTTCGTGTTAGACAGAAATACAGGAGAACTGAGAACAGCAAAGCCACTTGATAGAGAAGCATTGGCTGACCCTTCTTCGCCACTGAATCTTACTGTTAAGGTACGCTTTTCGAACATCATCGTTGATTCAAAACATATCTAAGTACTGCAGGGCATATAACCCTCATTTTTTTCGTATCGTGACTTCCTGTTGTGGACTAACAAAAAATAATGTTTTAATATTTTAGACTCTTAAATTATTATCAAACATCTACTAAAAATATTAAATTGTAAATTTCCTCTTATCAGGCAACAGAACTAGTCAACGGTGTACCCATCGATTCTCCCCTCACCACCACGACGGCCACCATCACCGTCACCATCAAAGACGTGAACGATGAACCGCCCAGGTTCAACAGAAGGGAATACAGCCTTCAGATCCCTGAGAGTCTACCTGTTGGTACTCCACTGCCGAACTTGGATATGGTGGTGTCTGATACTGATGTGGTGAGCATAAGTATTGTGATTCGTAGGTTGTTGATAACCTTTGAGCTGAGGTGTAAACGTATATATAAAAAAATGTTGGGTTGAAAGAAAATCTACCAGATAGGAATACGAAATTAATTTTGTTAAGCTTCGATACTGCTATCGATTCGTGACCCTCGGATTCTTTAGCTGGTTTTTACAGCATGCCCGGGATGAAATGCAACTGGCACATTCTATGTTCTTCTCTAGTTCCTAGGCCAGCATGGAAGAAGTTTAAAAAACGTCTGACCTTCAGGGTTCATCGGGTCGTACGTCGACTTGATATAGCTATCGATTCGTAGGGGGCACAACTTAACTAAATCTTGACTAAAATGATTGCCGTCCCTTTTTGTTCTCTCATGGTAGAAAATGACAGGATTAAGTCGTGATTTTTTTCAACTACCAATTGCTACCACTGTCTTATTACGTACTTTACTACGTAATTTATTTCTGCCTCGGTGACCACGTTTGAAAAAAAAATAACTCCTTGCAATCTTGCGAGCTTGACTGTGTCTTTAATATGAGTGTGATCTTGTTCGTCATGTAAATGATGATGTAAATAATTGTGTCTTATATTATATTCCAGGGTCTAAACTCAGTGTTCGGTCTACGTCTGTCAGACGAGCTGGGAGCTTTCGTCGTAGAACCTGCTACAGCCACTGGCACTGCTTCAGTCACTTTAAGACTCAACCGCACTTTGGACTACGAAGATCCTAATCAGAGGAAGTTTATTTTGCAAGTAAGTAACCTACAACGAGTGCTTGTTACTGTCCACAAGAAGAGTTTTTCTAATGCATGCATATCCAAACTCAGCATATTTTGCTCCGAATTTTTATTATTTTCGTTCATAGTTCTTCTTTCTTTTATCATTAGGCGGACCTTAAGGTTTTCACAAACTTTCAAAAAAGTTCTTCCAAATCAAAATCAAAATCAATATTGCTTTCTTTTCAGTGATCTCCTCATTAAGTATTGTAATGAAACCCTTTTAATAAAACATGTTCACCCTCAGGTTATTGCCGAAGAGCTCCACACTTCTCCAAGGCTATCCTCAAAGGCCAGCGTTACAATCACATTAACTGACGTCAACGATAACGCACCACAATTTTCCGATGGACCTTACACAGCTTCCGTAGCTGAGAATGCCCCTGCTGGGACCTGGGTCATACAGGTCAAAGCTACTGACAGAGATACTGGAAGGTAAATCTCATGGGAAAAAACAGTTTACTGGTAGTGCCCCACAGCATCATACCGTAGCTGATGCTTAATTTTTTTCTACGTTGTCAATTATGAATTTCTGATACCAGCATTATCTTTTTAAGTATTTAATCACCCCCAAATCCTCACCACTACTTGTGTATTTTTTTTATAAATACAATGTTACTAGATGAACACTTAAGATACAGGTTGACCTAGTTTAAGAAGCAGGCTTTAATGTCATGTCCAAATTATTTATAATTCAAAATCTGATTGTAACAAATTGTACTTTTTTCTGTGGTTTAATAAATTTATTTTAATTATTTTAGATTCGGTACCGAGGGAATAGTCTACCAGCTCTCAGGAAATGGAGCTGAACTCTTCAATGTAGACCCGAAGAGCGGAGTTATCACTGTAGCCCCTTGTCTCACCCCTGGACAAATACCCTGCTTGGACTTCGAGAGTAGGAAGGACTATTCACTGCAACTGAAGGTAGGATGACCTGGATGACGATAACATACATACATATAATCACGCCTTTATCCTTAGTGGGGTAGGCAGAGCATAAACGTCCTAAATAAAGGTCGTTCCGCCACGTCTGACAAAGTTTTGAGGGGTATTTTAAAACAGATTTGTAGGTATATTGCTGTAGTGACAGTTTGTCAGCTCATCGCCTAAATTACAATATTGATGACAATAAATGTGTAGGTGATCCGATTACAAAAGTTAAGCTGAATTTTGAGTAGTAAGGGATTGTCAGTCCTTTACTTAAATTGTTTTCAGTGCCGAGATTTCTGGAGTTGTAGATAACACTCTTCGTTTGTTTGTTAGACAATTGTTTCAGTTTTGTCACTTCTGGTCACCATTAAACACTTAGAATTATTATTTACAAGTCAAAAATATTAATTTTTTGATTCAAGCTCTTAAATTAATAAATAATATGTCATTTTAAAATTACAGAGAATAAATTACCTATCTAAACGATTTTATTCAAACATTTTTGCAGGCAACTGACGAGGACGGTAGCGGTCAAAGCACAGGCGTATCTTTACTAATAACATTAACAGACTCCAATGACAATCCTCCAGTCTTCACCACTCCAGTCTACAAGGCTTCTATCGATGAAGATGCTGTTAAATTTGAGCCTGAACTACAGGTTGGTACTGCGGATTAGTTGACAGGTTAACAGAGACACCTCATAGATCTAGTTGTTAATTTAATTTCTAGGATGAAATGTAAAAGACTGCAATGAACTTTATTGTAGCTTCGAAAAAAAGTAGTGAACTAACTAAACTCAACATTAGAGGCAAGAGTAAAAAAAAACTTCTGCCTTTTCGTATTTTACAAGTTTTTGAATTTCAAATATGATCAATATTTTTCAAAAATTAGAGCGGTATAAAACCCTAAACGCAAATTATTATTATTTTCTCTATTCCAGGTTCAAGCCCGCGACATAGACACATCATCAGAGATAAGATACTCCATCGTTGATCCTGAAGACCATCCGTTCTGGATTGACCCTCTTAACGGAAGGATAACCGTGCTTCCCGAGTCGGGAGGAGTCTCTACAAATTCTAGTGATAACAAAATCGTGCTCACTGTGCTGGTAAGTATTTATTTAATTTGTCTGAAGTAGTTATTTACATAGACGTTACATTACGCACTGTTGATTTTGCCCTTTAGGTTCGGTAGGTAGGAATTGATATATTGCAATAATATATCAATTCCTAGCATACAAGTTGTTTCACAATGAAGTATTAATAGCATACAAGTTGTTTCACAATGAAGTCTATTAATGTCTAATAATTTAAAAAATAATATAAATTTACTTTCAGGCAACAGATGGCGTTCAGAACGCTACATGTAAAGTAGAGATTTCTGTTCGAGACGTCAACAATCACGCTCCAGTCTTCGAATTTGATAAATATGATGCTGACATTTCTGAGGACGCTCCAGCAGGTAAGACAAGAAGATAAGGATAATCTTTGGTTTGAGCTTATTGGAATAGGAATAGCTTAATTCAATAATGCTCAACTAAGGCCTAAAATTATTGCATGAATAGCAAAAGTCACACCATTTATCACAGTTTATATATTTCTACAGTTCCAAATTTAGATGAGATCTTAGCCTTCTGGTCATAATATCCGATCAGCCGGTTACCCTACCTAGGTTGCATGATGCATAGAATTACTAACATTTAATTTCATTATTTCACAGGTACACAAGTCGCCGTTGTCCAAGCAACGGACATGGATAGTGGAATCAACTCTGAGATAAAATACGCAATACAAAAGGGAGCTTACGATGCGTTTGCTATCGACAATACTTCTGGGGTAGTCACTGTGTCTTCGCAACTGGACTATGATAAGAAGAATACTTATAGGATACAGATCACTGCTACTGATTTGGGTGAGTATGATGCCGTTACGATCAATAATAATCTGTGGGTAAAGTACGATTTCAAATAAATTAATGAATAACTCATTTGTGATATAAATGTTATGGAATGAAGAATGTTTGTATATTTGACACCTTATTGATGGTACAATTTGTTAATCTTATGACCTTTGTTGTCCCTAAAGAGCGGCTGAACCAAGTCACAACACTAAATAAAAAAAACTAGTTTTGTTTCTAAAGTAACAATATTTCCAGGTATGCCAAGTTTAACCGGCACAACAGAACTAACAGTCCACGTTAGTAACGTCAATGACAAACGTCCATACTTCACACCAACAATACAACGAGCAGAAGTATCGGCAGATGCTGAACTTGGCACCATAGTTCATACTCTAACCGCCATAGATCCTGACATCGTGGATCCTACGCAACTAGTGTTTGATATTTCAGCTGAGAAACTTATAAGGGCTGTTGATAAGAATGGGAAAGAGGTAAGAAATTCTTAAACAATTCTATAAGGAGTTAAGAATTTCGTATAAAAGCAATGATGAAAGACCAAGATGAGAGCCTTGAAGTAGATACTAAAGAGAAATCCATAAAAAGGATTAAAATTTGGTGTCATGCGTTATTAGATTTTATGATTGTCGAATAATAATCGTAGAATATTTTTTGAATAAATTAACACTTTCCGTATCGCACTAACAGTTAAATATTATATGTTAGGAAGTCAAATGCTTATCTCAAGTCAGTGCGTATAAAATTTATAAACTTTTTACAATGATGTTATTTTTGCCACAGGTAACAGCCGAAGGCATATTCGGTGCATGGTTCACAGTATTAAGGAATGGATCAGTGACAGTATCACAGAAGTTGGATCGCAGCAGAGCTGCAGTACTGACGTTACCAGTCAGCGTTATAGATGCTTCTGCACCGACTTTGCAGCAGGCTGATGGTAAGTGAACAAACTATTCTTCTTCTTAACGAGTAGATTCTCGAGTCGAACGACCTGATGAACCCTGGTGTCAGTGCTTGCAGTACGCCTACTGGTGAAAACTGCATTTTTAATTTGACATACCTAGTCATTAATTTTAAATGCGGACATAAAGACAGCCGCAAACGTTTTCTTGTATAAAAATCCTGTATAATGAATATTTTGTTTCTTGACTAATACAATTCTTCCATGCTAACTGGTAGCGAGAGAATAGCATAGAATGTGCAAGTTGCATATCCTCCCGGGAATGCTATAAAACCAGTTCAGGGGTTCGAGGGTTTCAGTATATTGTAATCAGGCGATGGGCTGATAACCTTTCACTACAGCAATATACCTACAAATATATCTTAAATAACCCTCAAAACTTTGTCAGACGTGGCGGAACGACCTTTGTTTAGATCGTTTACGCTTTGCCTGCCCCATTAGGGATAAAGGCGTGGTTATATTAGTATTATTAATACTAATATTAGTATTATTAATACTAATATTATATTAGTATTATTAATACTAATACAGCAAAGAAGCCCTAGTACCTGTTAAAACTATCAGTTATGTTACTACTAATTCGTCTTAATGTTTCAGGTGAACTGATAATCAACATTGTGGACGTCAACCGCCACGCCCCAGTCTTCTCACAAATCTCTTACCACGAGCATCTAGTAGAAGAGCAGCCAGTTGGAACAATACTCAATACTTACACAGCTACTGATAAAGAAACTCCGATTTCTGCTATCATCATACAACCACCTAGTCCTTACTTCCAGATCAATAATGTCACTGGTAAGTGAAGATTTTC
The DNA here is from genome assembly GCA_949820665.1 of Scrobipalpa costella. Lineage (NCBI taxonomy): Eukaryota > Metazoa > Arthropoda > Insecta > Lepidoptera > Gelechiidae > Scrobipalpa > Scrobipalpa costella. The sequence goes on along the minus strand of OX463296.1, from coordinate 26,348,968 downwards.
AAAATTATTATAAGTAAGATGTGTTACAGACAGATCTAAGAAGTAAGGGACTCTGTCCTGAAAATAAAGACGATTGCCCAGTCTACGAAACTGAACAACTTCTACATAGATTTTTTTGGTAAATGAAATTAAAAAAAAAATATTTCCCAAAAATTACCAATTTGTAGTATCGTGTAAGTTCATTTTCGTTAACTGAGCAACCCTTTTAAGTTTTTATCACATCGACCTTAACACTCCATATACTTATTATGTAAACTTTGGATGACTCTCTTTTACAGGAGTAGTAAAATCCACTCAACGCATAGACTTCGAAAAGATCCACTTCATCAACTTTACCCTGGTAGCATTCGACTCTGGAGTCCCACAGCTTTCCTCATCAGCAGAAGTGGTAGTAGAAGTAGTGAATGCCAACGATGAGGAGCCTAAGTTTGCAGCCACCGAGTATTATGCTACAGTTGCTGAACATTCTCCAGCTGGGACTAAAGTGGTTACTGTCACCGCTGTTGATAAAGATGAAGGTGCGATTACTTACTGATTATTCTCTTTAGGCTCTCGCATTAGGCTCTGGAGTTTAACAGCTATCCTCGTCAGCAGAAGTAGTAGTAGAATTAGTCAATGCCAACAATGAGGCGTCTAAGTTTGCAGCCACCGAGTATTATGCTACAGTTGCTGAATATTCTCCAGCTGGGACTAAAGTGGTTACTGTCACCGCTATTGATAAAGATGAAGGTACGTTTATCAACTTCACTATAGTAGCTTTTGACACTGCAGTTCTACAGCTTTCCTCGTCAGCAGAAGTAGTAGTAGAAGTAGTAAATGCCAACGATGAGGAGCCTAAGTTTGCAGCCACTGAGTATTATGCCACAGTTGCTGAACATTCACCAGCTGGAACTAAAGTGGTTACTGTCACCGCTTTTGATAAAGATGAAGGTACGTTTATCAACTTCACTATAGTAGCTTTTGACACTGCAGTTCTACAGCTTTCCTCGTCAGCAGAAGTAGTAGTAGAAGTAGTGAATAAAGCAAGTGGCCCTGACGGTATCCCTGCAATCGTCCTGCGTAACTGTGCGCCTGAGTTGTCTCCGGTGTTGACACGCCTGTACCGCCTCTCACTTGAGACTGGTGTTGTTCCCAAATCGTGGAAGCTTGCAAATGTGCAACCTGTACCCAAAAAAGGTAGTCGAGCAGACCCTGTCAACTATAGACCCATATCGGTAACCTCTATACTCTGCAAGATTATGGAGCGTGTACTGAATAATCGGCTCCTGGCATACCTTGAGGATAATGATCTCCTTAACGATCACCAATACGGCTTCCGCCGAGGGCGATCGACGGGGGACCTCCTCGTGCATGCCACTCACTTATGGAGCGAGGCTATCGAGAGACATGGTGAAGCACTTGCCGTGTCTCTGGATATCTCCAAGGCCTTTGACAGGGTCTGGCACGCTAGCCTTACTGGCAAGCTTCCCGCCTACGGGTTACCTGCTGGCCTTTGCAACTGGATTTCGGACTTCTTGAGCGAACGATCCATACAAGTGGTCTTAGAAGGCTGCTCCTCCGGACAACAGGCTATTGATGCCGGAGTTCCTCAGGGTTCTGTCCTGTCTGCAACCTTATTCCTGCTGCATATCAACGACATGTTTACACCCGATACCTTTGGGTACGCTGATGACAGCACGGTTGTTGACAGATATCTGTCCAGTGCAAGGGCCAACAGTGAAACAATCCAGTCTTGTCGGGAGTCCATGGTGGATCGTCTGAACTCATCGCTAAGGGTGATATCCGAGTGGGGCGATTCCAATCTCGTCAAGTTCAACGCATCCAAAACCCAGGCGTGTCTATTCTCGACAAAACGGAGTCCTTTTAACCTGGCTCCAACTTTCCGGGATGTATCCGTACCGATTTCTGACCATCTTGAGCTTCTTGGTATGAGCCTTACGTCCGACTTGAACTTTGGACGTTACATTGAGTGTCTGGCCACAACAGCTGCCAAAAAACTTGGTATCCTTTCGAAGGTGAGGCGATACTTCACACCGGGACAGCTATTGCAGTTGTACACAGCTCAAGTCCGATCGTGTATGGAGTACTGCTGCCACCTTTGGGACGGTTCAGCTAAATACCAGCTGGCTGCCTTAGACTCAATCGAGAAACGCGCTAAGAAGCTCATTGGAGACTCAGCACTGGTTGAGGCAAAACTACAGAACCTTGAGCACCGTCGCAGAGTGGCGTGCATGTCGGTATTTTACAGGATACATTTCGGGGAGTGCGCATTAGCACTTCATGACCTTATACCCCCCTCCCCTTTCCATCTCCGGAGCACGAGGCGTGGACAGGGGTTCCACCCTTATGTCGTGGATATACCACAAATTCGCACGAAGCGGTTCGCTTCCACATTCTTAATGCGAACGGCTAAGGAGTGGAACTCCCTGCCGGCGGATCTGTTTCCGGAACAATATAACCTGGGCCTTTTCAAGGCGAGAGTGAATAGGCACTACATAGGTGAGTATGTTTCAACATAGTCCGCATCGTCACTTTCCACCAGGTGAGATGGCGGACAAATGCTCGCCTATATATATTAAAAAAAAAAAAAAAAAAAAAGTAGTAAATGCCAACGATGAGGAGCCTAAGTTTGCAGCCACTGAGTATTATGCCACAGTTGCTGAACATTCATCAGCTGGAACTAAAGTGGTTACTGTCACCGCTGTTGATAAAGATGAAGGTACGTCTTCACTAAAGTAGCTTTTGACACTGCAGTTCTACAGCTATCCTCATCAGCAGAAGTAGTAGTGGAGGTTGTGAATGCCAATGATGAGGAGTCTAAATTTGCAGGTCAATAAAATTCAACAAAATCTAGTAAATATACATACATATAATTACGACTTTATCCCTAATGGGATAGGCAGAGTGTACACTACCTAAATAAAGGTCGTTTCGCCACGTCTGACAAAGTTTTGAGGGTCATTTAAGATAGATTTGTATATTGACGTAGTAAATGTGTTTGTCATTGACACCGTTTCCTCTTTATTTTCATTTAAACAAGCGAAGAAGGAATATCGATGATCTTACCTGTCCGATGAATTCGGCAGCTTTATGTTTTCTGATAGGACTGACAGTTGAATAAACACTGGCTTCCTTCCTAATACAATTTGATTTATTTTTAGGAGACTACGGTGAAGTCCGATACAGCTTATCCGGCGAGCTGGCCTCTCTCTTCAACATAGACCCAATCACTGGAGAAGTAACAGTGGCTGAACGGGCAGTTATAGACAGGGAAGTTACCACTGACATCTGGCTTCATGCTGTGGTCTCAGATAATGCCCCACCTGCTGTTAGGAAATCTAATAGTGTTGTGGTAAGAACAACTAATGTTTTTATTTATTTTTTTGACTAAAGTACTTATTTATCTATCATATTATTTTAAATTGAGGCACGTCAAATTAATGCACTTTTCTGTTGTTTCGTCCAAGACTTTTCTACTTAGCTTTAGCTGGATAGAATTTCGTTTTTATGTTTGTCATTACATACTTGTTACAGATCCACATAAAAGTCCTAGACATCAACGACAACGCTCCGGTATTCACACAAAACGTATACAAGAGCACGATAGCTGAAAACCTTCAACTAAACCCTCCGGCTACCATACTGCAAGTCCAGGCTGAGGATAAAGATGAAGGCGTCAATGGGAAAGTGGAGTACCAGATTGTGGAACAGAGTGAGCCTGGTGAGACATTTGATAGTTTTGTATTAAAACCAAATAAAACTTTATTTTTTCTAGTGAGTCGACGAACCCGATAAATGTTTGTTTGTCTTATGCCAAAGTACATCAAGCCTCGGATAAGATATTAAAATCTTTTTCTGTCGTGTGGGTTTTAAAATTGGCGATATGTATCTGACACCAAGATTCAAAGGGTCGTTCTACTCAATAACCCACTCGGCAGAAAAAGAGGCGCAGTCTTTAACACTAACACTTTTTCATTTCCACCAGGCGTTTTCACAGTAGACCCTCACAGTGGCATCATCTACCCGGCTAAGAACGTAACGGGAAACACTACCTACCATCTCACCGTAACTGCAACAGACGGCGCCGGCGCTGGTCCGCATATTGATACGGCTAGAGTGGATATCAGCGTACTTAGTGTGAACAGACATCGACCAGAGTTTATCGAACCGAAACCTGAGGTAAAGCAGCTGGAGATTCCTGAGGTAAGATTCAATAAAAATAATAAGGTTCGCCAAAAAGAAAGAGAAAGATTGAACGACGGACGAGAGACGAAAAATAAGAAGAAAACCGCTAGTAATCAATGTGAAACACAAACGACACTACGTAGACGGTAATTTAAGTACTAGCAACACAAAATAGCAACAAAATTAATTAGAAAATAAACATACTTTTGAAATTTTAATGTTTTTGTTCAATAAGTTGTTATTATTCTACAGAACGCTGCCCAATCCGACTACCTAATAACCACGATCAAAGCGACAGACGAAGACACTGGCGACAACGGCAGAGTGTCATATTACCTAAAAGTAGACAACCAGAATGTTGGAGAAACTCCTGAATTCAGCATCGATAAGGATACTGGAGAACTGAGGACTAAGACTTTCCTGGACAGAGAGCACAAGGCTGATTATCAGGTAAGGCATTAGATATACTGGTGACAAGGGTAAATGAAGGTGAAAAGAAAAATCAAGAACGTTGGGGAAACTTCTTAAGATCAGCATCAGTAATAAATAACAGAAGAACTTAGGAATGAAACATAGTGTATAGACTGGATACAATAAAAATAAACACAGAATGTACCAGCTGATAAACACCAGTCACAACAGTGATATATGATAAATGTAATCCGCAATGACCCAGAAAACTTTTTAAACCTTGTGAAAACTGCCTTTACCCTATGCTGTTGACATTTTGCGTTACTCATATCGCTGTTGAGCATGCTTTAAATGTACTTTCTGAACATTTACATCATTTTTCCAGCTGGTGATAGCAGCCGTGGATAACGGCAACCCTCCTCACGAGAATCTTCTCGTCTTATCCGTAGTATTGACAGACGAGAATGACAACCTTCCACACTTCCAACAAGCACATCACCAGTTCAGTGTTCGAGAGAATCTTACGCCAGGAGTTATCGTTGGTAAGGAATTATTTCTTTCTTCTATCCTGTGTTTTTATAAGGTTCTTTGAAATCCTCGTGCCAAATTTCTTGTATTAAATTTTTATGATCAACTTGTCTTTTACAATTTGGATTTAATATTTGTATTTTGACTCATTTTAACCACTAATTTCATCAAAATTATCTAAGGCCCGTATTTATTATCCAGCTCTTGAGACTGACAGCTAGTTTGAATTCGCATCAGAAATGTCATATCAGTACAAATCGACCTGTCAAATCCAAACTTAATATTGCTCTCAATCTTGAGATCGCTTTATAAATACGAGCCTAAGACATGTTGCGCATTTCAATACAAGCCCGCCACTCTTGCGTGTTTTTTGACCATCCATTGGGTCAGAGCGTTGTTTAATATAAAACATTTCTTATTTTCTAGGATCAGTGAAAGCAATAGACAAGGATGCCGGCGACAACGGTCTGGTATATTACCACATCTTAGAAGGAAACCAGGACGGAGCCTTTACTCTTGGCAAGAAGAACGGCATCATTAAGACTAATGTCAGCTTTGACAGGTAAGCGCTGGTCTTTTACTTTCATTTTCCTGTACCCTAAGGTTGCCTGGAAAAAATTGCTGCTTAGCAATAGGGCCTCCTATTTGTACTACTATTTGTTTCATTTAATTTTATTTTCTCTTGTGTCTTTTCTGTGCAATAAAGTATATTGTTATCTTATCTTATCTTATCTTGTATCAACATATTGAAGCGACGAACAACCAGATTAACCAAGGAAAGAACTTTTTAACAACCTTTAAGCCGTCTGATATCTGGATGTTTGTGTGTTCAATACAGCAACCAAAATCGACAGTTAAACGTTCCCTCCAAAGGATGCAATCATTCTAATTGCCAAACGATCAGAAGATTCAGCTTGCATTACCATCTTTCCTTCGTAGCATGAGAAACCGTGATAAGCTACATAAGAAAGCAAAAAAGTATCCTAGCAATGACATTATACAACTGACGTATAAGAGATACCGCAATTTTTGCAATAAAATACTAAAATCGGTCAAGAGAATCTACGAAAGATGTCAACTTAAAGGAGCAGGAAAGAACAACAAAAAGTTATGGGACACTATTAAAACAATCACATATACAAACAAACAGAAAAAGTCACCAAATCAACTACTTTCATCTATCGAACCTAGAATGTCTATAAATGACGCGAATCATTTTTTTGCGGATATAGGTAGAAAACTGGCTGAAAAAATATTATCCACAAACCAATCTATCAATGAGGGAATAGGGATAATGGATGAGATACATTCTAATGTTCAGTCACTTGTTCTCCTGCCTACAGATGAAGCTGAAATAGAGTCACTTATTATGAACCTTAAAAGCGACTGTGCAGTGGGAACTGATGATATTTCAGGATCATTTATAAAAGAACATAAGAACATAATCGTTCCGCCACTCACCTATATATGCAATCTTTCGTTTGAGTCTGGGACTTTTCCACTATCTTTTAAAAAGTCACAAATTATGCCAGTTCACAAGAGTGGAGACAGAGGCTGCATCAATAATTACCGGCCTATCTCAATTTTACCTAGTATGTCAAAAATTTTAGAACGTTTAATGAATATCAGATTGGTGAGTTTCTTAGAATGTAAAAATATTTTACAAGATTCACAGTACGGGTTCAGACGTGGAAGATCAACAGTAGATGCGGTAGACAAATTGGTTGACTATGTTTCTACTAACATGGATCAAAATAAGAAGGTACTAGCCATTTTTCTTGACTTATCAAAGGCATTTGATACCGTCTCTGTCCCACTCCTGATTCAAAAGCTAAAAATATTAGGAATTAGGGGTCTTCAGCTCAAACTTTTTGCAGACTACCTTACAAACAGAACGCAGGTCGTTAAAATAGGTAACATGCGCAGTGAAGAGCTCCCTGTCACTTTTGGTATACCACAGGGCAGTATACTTGGCCCTACCCTTTTTATTATTTATATTAACAACGTATGCCAATTGACATTACAACATGGTAAAATTATAACTTTTGCTGATGACACTGTATTACTGTTCAGTGCTAAATCATGGCAAATGGTTTTCCACTGGGCTCAGGTAGGTTTTAACAAAACACTTAAATGTCTGTCGAATAACGTGCTGACCCTAAATGCTGAAAATACGAAGTATATAACTTTTTCTTATAGAGCACCTGGTCAACCGACCCATTCAATGTTCATCAAGGTGCATTCCTGTGGCTCTTCTCTAAGTACACGATGCGCATATGCTAAGATGGAAAGAATTGATAAACTGAAGTACCTCGGAATATGGATTGACAAACGTCTAACCTTTGAACACCATATAGATACAGTTGCGTCCAGATGCCGTAAACTTACCTATATTTTTAAAACACTTAGACATGTAGCGGATCCACATACAATAAAGAGTGTATACTACGCATTATGCCAGTCCATTATATCCTATTGTATAACTGCTTGGGGTGGGGCAGCAAAAACACACCTTATTGAATTGGAGAGGGCACAAAGGACAATTCTCAAAGTTAGTAACTTTCTACCAATCTTTCACCCAACTGCAGAACTTTACCAAATGTGCAAGGTTTTGTCTGTCCGCCAGCTCTTTGTTCTTCAGACCGTGTTAAAAAAACATCATGAAATTTCGTTTAATCCAGGGTTTTTCTCAAACAAGCGAAATTATGCCGCTGTATGTCCGTCAGTATTATTTAGAACAAAAACATCTAATCATTTCTACTGTTTCCTTGGAAACCACATTTATAATAAAGTAAACACTGTCCTTGAAATTTATTCACTACCTAAATTCAATTGTAAAGTAAAAATTACTAAATGGCTCTTAACCAAGGACTATGACCAGACAGAAAGTTTATTGATGGTGCTACCATAACACACACACACACACACACACACACGCACACACACACACACACACACACACACATACATACAACACACACGTACATACACTGAAACCTAGTTTTACTATAGATACTAACATTAACCCTAAGTTCATAGTTATTTTAATCTCATCACGAATTGCAAAATGTAAACGTAAATTCTAAAGCCACATATTGTTATTTTGTCCATTTAAGCTAAGGGGAGGGAGCCTGGCGATCTGTCATACAGAGAAATCTAGTACAGACACCAGCTCTCGCCACAAAGGAGATATAATTAAATTAAATATCACATTTTAAATAATTCTGTGTAATACCTTTGTGATGAGAGAAATAAAGATTTATTATTATTATTATTATTTATTACATATAATCACGCATTAATCCCTAATGGGGTAGGCAGTGCGTAAACGTCCTGATCAAAGGTTGTTCCGCCACATCTGACAAAGATTTGAGGGTTATTTAAGATAGATTTGTAGGTATATTGCTGTAGTGACAGGTTGTCAGCCCATCGCCTAAATTGCAATATACTGAAACCCTTGGATCTCTTAGCTGGCTTTTACAGAATGCATGGGAGGTAATAAAAAAAAAAAAAAAAAATTATTGAACAGGTCCATTACAATGCATTATGAAATAACTATGACAACCACACTAGGCGACGCCTGAATCGTGGAGCACCAAAATTACATTATTTAGTTTGCCAAGAGGACACAATCTATTTAATCACAATAATAAAAAAAAAAACAGTTAAAATCTTTTCTGATACAAAAAGATTGTTTTTATAATAAAACAATCAAATTAATTTAGTTAATAGGAATTAATTATAACAAATTCTTTAAATTAAAATAAGGTGTTAAAAAGAACTCAATCTTGTGGAATTTATCAGAAGAAAATAACTGTAATAATAATATTAACTCATGTATACATTTATGAATAAATTTAATTTAAATGACATGCATCGGACTAAAATAACTAGGATTTTGGTGTGTGTGAGTGTGTGTGTTTGTGTGTGTGTGCATGTGTGAGTATGTGAGTGAGAATGTGTGTGAGTTAGATAACAAGGTGAACTGAGTGATAAATCTTAGGATAAAACATTTAAAATTTCTTCAGTTCTAGTATATGTCCATGTCATAATTTGTTTGGTAACGATTATCTTGGTGTCATATAACGATTTGTCCTTGATTTCACATGACTTTACAATTTCATTGAATGTATGCGGAAACATAAAGGGCGAAAAACGTCTTGCGAATGATGTGCTAGTTCTCTGAACTGGTGCTCGAAATACTCTGCATTTCAATATCTTTTTAAAATTTGGCGAGTTCATAATAAGTTTTAGAGTTGTTAAAACAGCTTTGATTATGTATAATCGTCTTACGCTCAGTAATTGTGTTTCAGCATATAATTCTATGGTTGAAAATCTGTACGGTTTTCTAAAAAATACCTTCAGCATTGCCCTCTGTGCTCTTTCCAATATTATAAGATTAGTAGAAGTAGCCCCTCCCCAAGCCTGGATGCCATAACATAACACTGACTGGCAAAGTGATATGTAGACGGATTTTTGCAGTTCCCTATCAGCAGCTTCTCGAAGTGGTTTCATCACATGGATTAGCTTTCGTGTTCTTGTGGCAACGAGCTTTATGTGTTCCCTAAAGGACAATTTGTTATCTACAATGATGCAGCTGGCACATTTTTTGTTTTTCACTCGCTCCCAGGCCAGCATGGAAGAAGCTTGCATTATCCTTACTAAAATAGAAATTATCTCACAAAGTTATAAACAATCTCGTCGTAATTCAACCCACAACCTACCTTTTGTGCCCTCAGACCACTTCTACACCATATAATATTTTCTGCCTACCCCATTAGGGATAAAGGCGTGATTATATATATGTATGTAATATTCTTTCGTTTTGTTTCAGAGAGAAACAATCCGAATACTCCTTCACTGTCTACGCAAGCAACTCCGCCATACTGACCAACGGCGCGGCTCTACTTAACTCCATAGACAACCGGACTGACAGTCAGAACGATATTACCACAGTTACAGTGAGGATCCTTGATGAGAACGACAACGAACCCAAGTTCCAGCAGAAGATTTACTATGCTGGTGAGTTTAACATTAATAATAAATAATAATAATAAAGCTTTTTATTTGATTCCTTACATATCGTAAATTACAATTCAATCGTGCAAACAATTAACTTATTATTTAATCATGCAGTATATTTGTACATTCTAATTAATTGCTTATTACATATTTGATAAAATAATAATATTATTAATTATTTTTGATACATACATACATACATAAAATGACGCCTTTATCCCTTACGGGGTAGGCAAAGCGTAAAACGCCTCCTAAAAGGCGCTTTCGCCACGTCTGACATAAATTGGGGGCAATTTTAGATTGTATTTGTATTTTGATAAATAATTATTAATTATTATAATAGATAAAGCATTTTTTATTAATTTCAATATATGTTTAGCATGCATTTTTTTATAATTAAATAAATTTTGAATACACATAGTTTTTAATAATAATTTCTTTAACTTCATTTATTTACTTATTTATTGAGTTTAGCATTAGTGAAGCTAAAAGTTCTGCTAATAGAAATCAACAAGTTGTGTCAATATGGTGGCCTGTTATCGAAAGATATTCGGTAGTAGAATATTTAATGCGTCACTAAATCATGTCAGTAAGCTTACGAGTATTTTGAGTAGAGCCTCCTAGCTACGGTGTATTTTTCCCACCTAAAATAATGGACGGACAGTTCAGGAGGTGTGATTTGACCCTATGTAACGGTATACTGTATGTTGTGTGGCTGCGAAAAGTAATGTCCGAAAAGTAAAGTTTTTGAATAGTCTTATTTTGTGAATCATTAAATTCTAAATAGCCTGTGATCCAAACCAACTTACCATTAATCTTTCTTCTAGGAGTGAAATATACAGCCCGCGTGAATGAAGTAGTCCTCTCAGTGGCTGCGGAAGACCCTGATCTTGAAGAGAACGGCACTCTGGTTTACATGGTGGCTGCTTCCAACCTTTACAAGTTTGGAGACTCCAAATCTAGTGGGAGCGTGGTTCCTTCACCCTTCAACATTAGTCAAGATGGTAAGGCATATTGCAACCAGCTTTCTGATTTCTGCTCTGATCTAACTCGACGCAATTTCAATTTTCCTATGGGATTGAGGTATTTTCCTACGATGAGATTTCAGAAGATGAGCAGAATTTAAAATTTTTAATGATGTTTGTTTTCTAGGTGTTCTGACCACGGCGTCATACATGTCAGAATACAACCAAGACCGTTTCGTGTTGGATATCATTGCTCAAGAGATCGCCCCTCCACACAGACAGGCTAAAGCACAAGTTTATGTAAGTATCTCCCTTCCAAAATCAGAAAATTCAATTCTTTAACGTGTAACAGAAACGGTATATTCATCCAAAAGGATATAAACCAGCCCATGAAACTAAACAACTTATCCAAAGGAAAATAGGTCGAAAAACAAAAAAAAAGTTTGACTCCCCATACTACTATCAGCTGATACATTTTGTATGGAAGGTCAAACTTGTTTTTTCTTATTTTCGCCTATGTTCCTTTGGGAAAGTTGTTCAGTTTCATGGGCTGGTTTATATCCTTTCCGGTGCATATACCGTTTCTGTTACACGTTGTATATTCCATTTACGCGCGGAAGAATGCGGATTGGCAAGCACAGTGAAATATTTGACTCTCAGAATTTTGCTACCCATTCCCTGAATTTGTCCTTTAGTCGTCTTTTATCTCCCTCTGGCAGATAATGCAGTACTAATCAAGGGTGATGTGATGGTATTGTCACCCGGATAATAATTGTCCTTTTCCAGGTATGGGTGATAGATAGAACAGCCCTCATCCGCATGGTGGTATCTAGGAACTGCATGGAACCAGTTCCAGTATTAAGCAAGCTGGCTAATGCCGGACAGGCTTTACTGGTTCCTGGAAGAAGAGTACCACATGTGCAAGCGGACAGGCGGTATGATCATTGGTAAGTAGATGCCTTCATGTGATGTGTAGTGTGGCGGATTGGATCTCGGTTTTGTCTGATTGATTTCCGAACGCTGTATAGACTTTCTTCTCTTAGCGAGTGGATTCTCGAGTCGAACAACGACTTGACGAACCCTGGTGTCAGAGTTATCAAACCGCCTAGTAGCACAGCAGCTATGAGGCCTCTGAGATGGTTTGAGCAACGAGCACTATCAAAGACAGCGACCGGGACCGACGGCTTAACGTGCACGGAAGCACGGAATCCTTTTACTTTTCGGACAATCAGGTGATTCAGCCTGCAATGTACTAACCAAACTCGAAAAATCCTCACAAAGTGATAATAGCAACTTTGTATCGAACTGGGAGTCGAACCCAGGACCTCCGGATCGTAAGCCCATGGCTCTGACCACTAGAGCACGGAGGCAGTTGAATAGAGTTATGGCAAATGAGTGTAAAAGAGAGGGTAAATCAGTATGAAAGTTCAGTCTGGATGGATCGGGAAATGGCGACGAATGTGATTTTGCTGGTACAATTAATGTTATAAAAGAAGCTAAACAAATGTTTGAAGACTCGAAAAGAGATTTGCTCTCTCCTGCCCCCCATCCAACATTGCCAAAGACCGGTAAAAGTGGAACACAGCACACAAGACTGGAAAGTTCCCTAGACTTAGACCAAAAAACGTTAGATAGAAGGAAAAGAAGATGAAAAATGAAGTAACAGACGTAATATTAACACAGACGACCGCAAACTTAGTATGATTTCGGTATTGCACATTAGCAATAAAATGTCTTATCACTACATAGTATAAAACAAGAAATTTCTATCTGGCTAATAATGTTTAATGTGTAGCTGTCTAATTTATAAGTATCATTTAAGTAAGTATATGTAGTGATATCTACCAATTTCTCTGATATATAACATAGAGTATCCTATCTTATGTAGCATATATTATGTATTAGTTTATCATAAGACATGTATCAGTATATTTTATTGAAATATTTATTTAATAGTGTATAAATATTATCTAAGTATTATATGTAGTATATGCACTATCCCGCTTTCTGCTTGTACAATTTCTATACCCAAAGATTGCCTGGTAGAAATTGCTGCTTTAGCAATAAGGCCGCCTATATTGTACTGTCACGTTTGTTCCTTTTTATTTCTGTTGTATGTGTTTCTTTGTGCAATAAAGAATTTTGTATTGTATTGTATAAAACAAAGTCGCTTTCTCTGTCCCTATATCCCTATGTATGCATAAATCTTTAAAACTACTCAACGGATTTTGATGCGGTTTCTTTTAATGGATAGAGTGTTTCAAGAGGAAAGTTTATAATATGTATAATACATGCATAATATAGTAGAGAAACACTGATAATTTCCGTGCGAAGCCCGTGCGGGTCGCTAGTTATAACTAAGCTGATCTTAACTTTTCACAACCCCTTCCTCAGGTGTGAGATCCACCTGCACGCGGTAGACCCGACCACGTACCAAGTATTACCAGTGGAGAAAGTCCTGGAGACGATCGACTCCAAGTATGACGAGCTGAAGGATGTCTACCAGGAGTTTGGAGTGGAGACGCTCATTGCTGCTAGTGCTACTTCTAAAGGTAAGTCTTCATAAAGTAAATGTGAAGTCGACCAATCCGTACTGGGCTCACGTCTGTAGACTCGACCACCTACCAAATGCTACCAGTGGAGAAAGGCCTGGAGACGATCGACTCCAAGTATGACGAGCTGAAGGATGTCTACCAGGAGTTTGGAGTGGAAACGCTCATTGCTGCTAGTGCTACTTCTAAAGGTAAGTTTTCGTACAGTATATGCGAAGTCTGTTACTTCCATGCTGAACTGGAAGTGATAGAAAAACATAGAATGTGCCAGCTGCATCTCCTCCCGAGCATGCGAGGGTTTCAGTGTATTGCAATTTAGGCGATGGGCTAACAACCCGTCACTATAGCAATATAATACTTATATCACCTGTAATAACCCTCAAAGCTTGTCAGACGTGGCGGAACGACCTTTGTTAAGGTCGTTTTTGCTCTGCCTACCCCATTAGGGATAAAGGCGTGATTATATGTATGTATGTATGTCTGCGAAGTTGACCAATCCGTACTAGGCCCACGTCTGTAGACCCGACCAAGTGCTGAAGTCGACTAATTCGTATTGGGTTCACGTGGCCTAATTTTTGTCTTTGTCTGTATAAAGAAAGACATTTAAATGTTTTAACTTCTAAAGTGGTCTGGTTCTAAGAGTGGTTGATAAACTTTTGTCAAGAGTCCTTCTCCAAAGCATGCCCTTAAAATTTATGCCATTTATTTCAGTATATTGTAATTTATTTCTTCCATGCTGGACGAGGAGCGAGAGAAAAAACATAGAATGTGCCAGCTGCATTTCCTCTCGGGCATTCTGTAAAAACCAGCTAAGGGATCCGAGAGTTTCTGTATATCGCAATTAAGGCGATGGGTTGACAACCTGTTACTACAGCAATATACCTTTTTTTTTTTTTTTTTTTTTTTAATTTATTAAACTAAAGGTAAGTACATTTTTATAACTAATATCTACTCGCCAAACTTAAAAGTTTGATGGCGAGATACGCCTTAATGTAATTTCTTACACCTACCTTAAGTTAACAGCATGCTTATAAATATTTACCTACAAATCTATCTTAAATAACCCTCAAAACTTTGTCAGACGTGGCGGAATGACCTTTAATTTATTAGGACGTTTACGCTCTGCCTACCCCATTACAGGTAAAGGCATGATTATGTGTATGTATGTATGTATGTCATTTAGGCGATGGGCTGACAACCTGTGACTACAGCAATATACCTACGAATTTATCTTAAATAACCCTCAAAACTTTGTCAGAAGTGGCGTAACGACTTTTGTTTAGGTCGTTTACACTCTGCATACCCCATTAGGGATAAAGGCGTGATTATGTGTGTGTGTGTGTGTGTATAATTTATTTTTATTATTTCAGCACCAGATGCATTTGATCCAGCACTCGCAGCTTTAATAGCTCTCCTCATTGTGCTGTTTACCGGCATCGTGACATTCGTCGTCGTATGCGCATGTCTAAAACATTGGTGAGTGGGTTCAACTGTTTCTTGGGTTCTTAACCTCGTAATAGAGAACGTGCATATAACATATTTTCAGTTCCTGAACCTATTGTCTAAAAACATCTTAAATTATGAAAAGAACAGTGAAAACAGAAATAAATTTGATCAAATAATCACCGAGATATACCATTATAAAGATAGACTATCTATCTCACTCTTCGAAACGACAATTTATATGGAATTAGTATAGCGCTCCTGTCTTATGACGTCACATGACAGTTCGGACCTCTCTTTTTAACTAACAACTTTAAGGCATTATAACTTTTAAACTAATGAATATTTTGCGAAAATTCCTTCACATCCGTACATGTATGGTGACAATAATTCTTACTAATAGTTTAAAAAAATTCATGAGTATTCCCTATTATGAAGCGATCTCAAACTTGAGAGTAATAGACAAGATAAGATAAGATACATACATATATACATAAATCACGCCTTTATCCCTTACGGGGTAGGCAGAGCGTTAAACGCCTCGTAAAAGGCGCTTCCGCTACGTCTGACAAAAATTGAGGGCAATTTTAGATTGTAATTTGTATTGCTATAGTGACAGGTTGTCAGCCCATCGCCTAAATTACAATACACTGTAACCCTCGAGTCCCTTTTGCTGACTTCTACAGCATGCCCGGGAGGAAGGGCAGCTGGAACATTCTATGTTTTTCTATCTCTCCCAGTCCAGCATGGAAGTAATAAGATAAGATAATTCCTACTAATATAAGATTTTCTTCCATGCTGGCCTGGGAGCAAGAGAAAAACATAGAATGTATCAGCTGCATTTTCTCCCGCGCATGCTGTCTAAACCAGCTAAGGGATCCGAGGGTTTCGGTATATTGTAATTTAGGCGATGGGCTGACAACCTGTCACTACAGCAAAATACAATAAAAGAATAGAATAGAAAACGTTTATTCATGAAACAATACAAAGCTCAACATATATTAAGTAGACTTATGTTACATACATGAAAATATATATTTTTTTTATTGTATGCTCTACCTACAAATCTATCTTAAATAACCCTCAAAACTTGGTCAGACGGGGCGAATCGACCTTTGTTTAGGTCTTTTACGCTCTGCCTACCCCGTTAACGACAAAGGCGTGATATTATGCATGTATGTAGATACGATAAAATTTATTGATAACATTCAGTTACACGTCTTCTTATTAACAATAACAATATAGTTAATAAAACATCATTGCGTTAAACATCATTAAGCGTGAAATTACATAACATAAATCAATATAAAATACATTATTTGTAAGGTGTCGGCGGTAGTGTAATATAAGGTATAGATTTGACAGGCCAGTTTGTACTGAAGTGACATTTCTGATACGAACTCAAACTTGCTGTCAGTCATGAGTGCTGATTATAAATACGGCCCTTAATCTTTTTGACATAAGATACGAGTACCCCCAGAGTTATCCCCAACAAAATTGGTAGACACGCCAAAAACCAATGGCCTAATAAACTTACTTTGCGAAATATGCATACATACATACATATAATCACGCCTTTATCCCTAATGGGGTAGGCAGAGCGTAAACGACCTAAACAAAGGTCATTCCGCCACGTCTGACAACTTTGAGGGTTATTTAAGATAGATTTGTGTAAGGTATATTGCTGTAGTGACAGGTTGTCAGCCCATCGCCTAAATAACAATATACTGAAACCCTCGGATCCCTTAGCTGGTTTTTACAGCATGCCCGGGAGGAGATACAGCTGGCACATTCTATATTTTTCTCTCGCTCCCAGGCCAGCATGGAAGTAAAGTAGTACTTTGCGAAATATTGGCATCATTTTCTGTCTTAAGCGAACAGAAAGAGACGGCAGTATAGACGCACTTATTTTAAACCTGTCAGTTCAAGAATCTATGGTCAGATAAGATGTGATGTGAACGGGTGCTCATTACTTAGACTGTGGACAGATTTCAATCCATTACATTATACATATAATCTCGCTTTTATCCTTAATGAGGTAGGGAGAGCGTAAACGTCATAAACAAAAGCCGTTTTACAACGTCTGACAAAGTTTTGAGGGTAATTTAAGATAGATTTGTAGGTATATTGCTGTAGTGACAGATTGTCAGCCCATCGCCTACATTGCAATATACTGAAACCCCTTAGCTGATTTTTACAGCATGTCCGGGAGGAAATGCAGCTGGCACATCCTATGTTTTTCTCTGCATGGAGGCGAGCATGGAAGAAATTTACACACCATTGCATTATCAATAGACTAAAATCCTTAAAGCTACATCCTAGTCCATTATAATCCCACTAAATGTGATGATTTTTATTTCATAGTAAATTTGTTCTTCCAGGGTAATACCTCCACCATCAATGCAGTCCAGCAAAGGCGACAGTCTATCCAGAAGAAGAATTCTAGAAGAACTCAGTACAACGGAGAACCCACTGTGGTTGGAGACCAAGTTAAGACCTTATGAGGAGCAGGAACTCACTATGAATGTGTTCGGAGATCAAAATGAGAGTGCTGAACAGCCTCAGGTAATTATCATACTTAATACTAGAAATCACGTCACTAAACTTAACGGGGTAGGTAGAACTGAGAAGGTAGAGTATCTCACTGTGGTTGGAGACCAATTTGCGACCTTATAAGATGCTTTTAAGGGACTATGAACATGTTTGAATATCAGAATTAGAGTGCTGAACAGCCTTAGGTAAGAATCACATAGTAATAGGAATATCTGAGAATTATAGTAGGGATAGTATAGGATCACCTCGGACAATGAAACATTTCTGCATCGTCCATTCTGACACCACAAACCAAAAGAGTCTTCCTTGCCAATGGTCTAAACCTTGGACGAAAAAACGTCTGTTTCGTCCAAAATCTAAACCCATAAAAAACATGTTAAGCTAACTATTCTACATTTAATGTTACATTACAGACTGACAACACGTACGCGACGATACAAGGCAGCCGCGCGACGGAGCGGTTTGGTGATTACGCGACCTTGGGCGGTGATTCGCCAACACCGCTTGAAGCAGCGTTGGGATTCCAAGTTCGTGCTTTATTTTAGTAGCTTTTAAGGTTTAAAAATTTGATAAACAAACATACATATAATCACGCCTTTGTCACTAATAGGGTAGGCAGAGCGTAAACGACCCAATTTAAGGTCGTTCCGCTACGTTTGACAAAGTTTTAAGGGTTATTTAAGATAGATTTGTAGGTATGCTGTAATGACAGGTTGTCAGCCCATCGCCTAAATTACAATATACTGAAACCCTCGGATACCTTAGCTGGTTTTTACAGCATGCTCGGGAGGAAATGCAGCTGGCATATTCTACGTTTTTCTTTCGCTCCCAGGACAGCATGGAAGCACAACAACTTGACAAACAACCGCCTCATGGAAAGCAGTCACTGTAGCTTTTGAAAGCCTGCAGCTCTTGAGGCTTCACCTAAGCGTTTAGATCCTGTATTAAAGTTTTCAAGACTGTTTTTGAAGAGCCCCATACATAATCTAGTTCTTTGGGAGAGAAGCTCATTCCAACAACTAAGCATTCCCGGAAGAAATCCGAACTGTATGCGACCATTTACAGTCTTTAACAAGCGTTGCGATGTTTGAAGTTTTTTATGGGAAACCTTTCGAACATTTCCTTGGAGTACACTGTTCCATAAGCGGTAATGGTGGACCATTAAGTTGATACCAGTGTTTTACCATTTCATAATTCATTTATTTGCTGTCACATGGTGTCTTAAGATCGAATAGTACAGATAGTATCACATATGACGCCCTTTCTTCTTCTGTCGAGTGGGTATCGAGTCTATCGACCCGATGAACCCTGGTGTCAGAGTTTTTAAACCGCCTAGTAGCACAACTATCAGGCCTCTGACATGGTTTTGTGTAACGACCACTATCAAAGACAGCGACCGGGACCGACGGCTTAACGTGCCCTCCGAAGCACGAAATCTTTTTCTTTTCTGACAATCAGGTGATTGTGCCTGCAATGTCCTACCCAAACTGGGGAAAAATTCACAAAGTGATAAATTCTCAAATATCAACTTAGTGTTTCCCCCCTGGGAATCGAACCCAGGACCTTCGGATCGGAAGTCCATGGCACTAGCCACTAGACCACGGAGGCAGTTACGTCCTGACAAGGGCACTGCAAATTGAGGACTGTCATTAAATTGAATCACTACATAGTAAAAAACAAAGTCGCTTTCTCTGTCCCTATATCCCTATGAATGCATAAATCTTTAAAACTACGCAACGGATTTTGATGCAGTTTCTTTTTATTGATAGAGTGATCCAAGAGGAACGTCTATATGTATAATACATGCATTATATAGTAGAGAATCACTGATAATTTCCATTCGAAGCAGGGGTGGGTCGCTAGTATAAAAATAAAAACGAAGATTGATATGAATAAATATGTCAAAAAATTATTTATAATAGCAATAATGTAAAAATTTCAGGGCAGCACCTTCAAGCCACCATCGCCTGACACTCCAGAACCACCTCCTCGACCCTCGGCGGGGTTAGGGCAACTCTGATGGTAAGTTCCTAGGGTTAACTGTTACGTATCTTTGAATTTCTGCTTCACAAAAGTTATCAGGAAAGGGGCCAACTGACCGTTAAAGAAGACAATTTGCCTTAATTTCGTTCATTCATACTGTTATTAAAATTTAGAACCCCCATTTTAGAAAGTTTTTTTTTTTGCAGATATTCCTCATCCACAATTTTACATATATTGAATTTTACGTCTAAATCAATGTAAATAAATTAGTTAAGTAATCAATGCATGTTGGCAACGTATTCTAAATGTATTTAATATTCGTCGACATTCCAGCTAAGGCTGACGTTACACTGAATCTTTAATGCGTATTTTCCGTTTCATTGCTTCGGAGAGCACGTTGGGTCTCATAGCGACTTATTTTTTTAAGATTTTGGTGCGACTAAAGCTTAGTGCGACATAAAAGACTGCTTTAAATAAATATTTTTGTTACCATTTTAAAATACTCGAAAATACGTTGACAACGTCCATTTTAGAAATAACATGTTTTTAGAACTTTTATAGAATGTAAAATGTTTTTACGTATTTATTCCTTGTGAATCTCAAAATATCTTAGCCATTTGATATTATTATTTAAAAAAAATGTATTTTAGTATTTTTATATACATGTGAAACTGTAGTACTGCCATGAAATATTTATAACGATGATGTACAAAAGTAAATTGTATATTTTTGAAAATAATATTAAAATAACACATTCAAAAAGATTTAATATAAGTAGTTTTAATTTATTGATACAAATAGGAATTGAAATAGTCAACCTGTAAATAAGTAGATAGCGTTGTATTAAGTTAACTACTATACTTTTTATACCTTGAAGTATTATTTAACAACGAAATTAAACTGACTTTGAATGATACAGTAAAGCTGTTTTATTTTAATCGCCTTTTTAATAAATAGTCATTGGAAATAAATAAAAATCACCCATTCAACACTTTTTTTATACCTAAAACAATATTTAAACTCATTTTAAGTAACACCGTTCACTTTCATAGAAACAAGACGAACTCGAAATATCGTAAAATTGTAGCTGTAGTTGTAGCTGTAGTTGTAGCTTTGACTGTGACAGATGCCAAACCCAAGGAAAACTAAAGAAAATGTATCCCAAATCTTTTGAAATTGTTTGCATCTAACCCTACAATATCCTTGCATCTTACAGTTTTTCTAATTATAGCTGGATTCACAGCTGTCAAAGTGACATGAGACGCTGCTATAACACCTTGTACATACAAACGTACATACATATAATCACGCCTTTATCCCTAATGGGGTAGGCAGAGCGTTAATGACCTACACAATGGTCGTTTCGCCACGTCTGACAAAGTTTTGAGGGTTATTTAAGATAGATTTGTAGGTATATTGCTGTAGTGACAGGTTGTTAACCCATCACCTACATTGCAATATACTAAAACCCTCGGATCTCTTAGCTGACTTTTACAGCATTTCCGGAAGGAAATGCAGCTGGCACATTCTATGTTTTTCTCTCGCTCCCAGTCCAGCATGGAAGCACCGTGTAAAACCCATTTATTCAGGTTTTCCATAACACCTGCTTAGCACATTCATGGTGACCCTGAGTCTTTCCAAGTACCCCGACAGAGCGGTCTCCAAGCACTCTTCCAGGTTATCCACCGCCCTGGTCATCTCCTTGTGCAGTCCCTGGACTGCTTCTATCCTGAGATGGAGCAGTCTTTGGAACGCGTAGCTGTATTTGTCGCGCTCCATCTGGAAATTAATACTAGGCATTTACAAAAAGATACGGGGTGTAAGGGACAGCGTCCCGATAACTGATAGTGGTTGCCCAGTCAACGAAAGGGAACAACTACCGCCAGGATTATTTTTCAGGAAGTGAAAAATATATATTTCCATACAAATTGTTTGATCGAGGTGGTCATACTGTTTGGGAAGGCCAATTTTTTTTTCATCCCCTGTTTTTTTTCCCGTTGTAATTTGTACAGTGTCATTGACTGAGCAATACCTTTCAGTTTGCGGGACGCTGTCCCTTACACCCGGTATAAATAGATCCATGCAAATGCAACGCTTTTCAAGAAGTTGCAAAAGTTTAAATGACCACTGATCATCTCACAAGGTGCGCTTCTAAGATCGAAATGCGGCTCTTAGTATATAGATACTAAGATGGAGCAGAGACAGCATAGCTAGCTTATTCTCTAATCTAATAGATCCGCATTTTAATAGAAGCGCACCTTAGTAATAGTACTAGCAGTCAGCTCGCAACCACGGTTGATGCATGGGTCGATGTAACTCAAGCCGAAACGTCGGGCAAAGGTATTTATCTCGTAATACCATAATATAATGAACTGTGCTTAGACCCGATGCATTAAATTAGCATCTAGTTCCTACTAATACGTTCCTACGTATTTATTGCTTCGTTCAGCGACCATTCGAGAACTCGACTATGTTATTTTGGTCTTTGGTTCTGCGATAGATATGGTCATCCCATTGCCACATCAAGAGCACATAGCACGTCGAGCGTTTTTTAAATTACTGGGTAATTACAAAAGGGAACTTACATGGCGAACAAGACAATCTCCAGTCTTCTCTTCATCGTTGAAATACATTTTATGACACATGTTTATAAGGTATCTGTAGGTCCGTCTCCATTTTCTGATCTGAAGAAAATATGAGTATTACCTATTTTTTATACATAATTTTCAGAAAAATACGAGTTTTAAAAATTTAATTTATAAAGTACGTTTTTGAAGATAATAAAACACCTGAAGAAATTTATCTCATTGTCAAAACAAATCTGGGTAACATAAATATTATAAGTCAGTTGTAACTAACTTATATGTGTATTAATTTATTTTTCACTTTTCTTACTTAGACTTCTGGCGCAGGGAGGGCTTAAAATCAGCCATGCTGTGCCCACACCTTTTCCGCTGAGATATCTAATTAATGTTTATTTATTTATTAAACTTAACCGCTTAAAAATTAAATTAAGCATTTTAGTTTTAAGTCAAGATTTTGAAGGATTGTTTTGTTTTAATGTTACTTGTGTTAATGTGGAAATGAATGTCTTTTATCTTTATCTTTGTTACCTCTCTCCCAATCTGCATGACAGCTTGCTTTTGATCAGCGTCAGCAGAACTGGCATTCCTCAAACATTTGTTCTCTTCCAAGTAGTAAGCTTGTTCCAGCTTAGTTGTGGAATTCTCATACAACCTCAGGCAGTCTTCCCACTGAAAATTTAAAAAGTATTTTTTTGGTAGTTTACTATTTCTTGTATTGATAAAACTTGTCTGCGGTATTATTTGCTAGTATTTGGTATTGCTACATGGAAAAAGACCTAAGAAGGTTTTTCTAGACTTCATCGCAATTAGCCGCAAAGCCAAATGATAACAATCTGTTTCACGAAATGATGTGGTAACCAAGAACTAGTTACTTTAGTTTGTAATGTTAGTGAAGTGAATAAGTAGATACTATATAATTTAATTAAATAGCACGAAGGTGTAGTGGATAGGGCCGCTGCCTCCTGAGCGGGAGGTCGAGGTTCGAACCCCACCACGTACCAATGTGATTTTCGGTTTTCGAATTTCATATGTACGTTTATTCGGCGATTTTTCCGTGCTTCGGAAGGCACGTTAAGCCGTTGGTCCCGTTTAATATCGTTTAATACCGTAGATTTTAGTCGTTAAGCCATGTCAGAGGCCAGTGCTAAGCATTGGCGGCTTGAAAACTCTGTCCTAATCTAGGATTGGGTTTGGTTCCCCATCTGGGTCGCGGAGGTCAGATGACAGTCGCTCTATGTAAAAACCAGTTCCCTCGTTCAATCCCCTAGATTAGGTAGCCAACCCTATGGGATAAGGCTAAGCAGATGATGATATAATTTGTAAGTATCCAAGTTCTCTAACTGCGTTGTTCGCCACAGACTTGTGTGTCATTTGGCGACTCGAGTATGAACAAATAAAATACCTTTTTGTTATTCAGCTTTTTCTTAAAGCTGTGCTGCTGATGCCTGGTCATCTGCATCCGGTACTTGGTGGTGACGTCCACCAGCTTGACCTGCAGATCCTCGTCCCAGGTCTTGATGCTGGCCTGGTCCTGCTTCTCTATCGCATGGGAAGAGTTCAAGTACTGCTCGTAGGTTTCCAGCAGTTTGTGGATAGATGTCGCTGTTGTTAGCTGGAAGTAAAATAAGAATATCGATCATTTGATTTATTTTATAAATATCTGTAGGGTAGTGTGTGTGTGTGTGTGTGTGTGTGTAGGGTGTAAGAGAAGCTTTTCGCAAAGTGATAGGGTCTCTTAGTCAACAAAACTGAATAACTTTCACCAATAAAAATTATTAAAAACAATAATCTTACCGAAGTGGTAATTTTATATGGCGAAGTAAAAAAAAAGACAAGAGTGAAATTACGGTTTTGATTAGCTATTTTAAAATAGATCTATTTTCTGCAGAAATAAATATATATTTCTGGAATAACAGAATCCATAACTTACCTTATAATTAAATATCACAAGAAATATAAAACTTAATTCAAAATTCCAACGCATGTCGCTATTAAGTAAATAACTAAAATAAATTAAACTAAATAATTTTAACTAGCACACAGTAGTGTCCATCTAGTAGATAACTACAAAGATCTATTGATCTAATATCGCACTATGAAGTAGAGTCAGCAAATAATGCCACACCAGACCTAGTATAATTATAGATAAGTATAAAGTTGGATAGTAGAATAGAAGTAAAATAAAATTGATTACCAAATAGATTCACCCAGTTGTTTGATAGTTCTATCTGAAAAACCGCCTCCGTGGTCTATTGGTGAGAGCCTGGGCTCACGATCATCCGGAGGTCCTGGTTTCGTATCCCAGGGGGGAACATAGAGTTGATATTTGTCAATTTATCACTTTATGAGATTTCCCTAGTTTGGTTAGGACAATGCAGGCTGAAACTCGTTAAACCGTCGGTCTCCGTCGCTGTGTTTGATAATGGTCGTGACACAAAAACCAGGTCAGAGGCGTATTAGTTGTGCTATTTTTTGTAGCCTATAAATCGTCCCACTGCTGGACATGGGTGCTAAGCATAGCATAGTTTTTTTTAAACCGCCTAATAACAATTAGGCGGTTTAATAATAATTAGGCGGTTTAATAACAATTAGGCGGTTTAATAACAATTAGGCGGTTTAATAACAATTAGGCGGTTTAATAACAATTAGGCGGTTTATTAACAATTAGGCGGTTTAATAACAATTAGGCGGTTTAATAACAATTAGGCGGTTTAATAACAATTAGGCGGTTTAATAACAATTAGGCGGTTTAATAACAATTAGGCGGTTTAATAACAATTAGGTGGTTTAATAACAATTAGGCGGTTTAATAACAATTAGGCGGTTTAATAACAATTAGGCGGTTTAATAACAATTAGGCGGTTTAATAACAATTAGGCGGTTTAATAACAATTAGGCGGTTTAAAGAAAACTCTGACACCAGGGGGCATCGGATCGATTGACTCAATACTCAAACGACAGAAGATCTGAAATATAGTTCAGTGGAAAGGATAACTATTTTAAGCATGTTCTCGGTCTGCCTATCCCGTAAGGAATATAAATAGATTTTTGTGTACCTTTAAATGTTTTCCATAACTTTAATAGGCTAGTATGACTACTAGTATAGTATTATATTATCTGTGGTATGACACATTATGTATGACACTGTTTTGCTGTCTCTACCTATTTTATTGACTGACTATGATAACGATAACCCTTTGCACCAGTCTCACGGACCTTAGGATTTATGATTATAGTAAATCCAAGTAGTTAATAGAATGTTACCAAGGAATAGTAATTTCTAAGTAGTAATAAGTATCTATTTAGAATTTAGATGTAAGTATTCTTCCAAGCTGGACTGGGAGCGAGATTCTTCTATGCTGGACTGGGAGCTAGAGAAAAACATAGAAGGTGCCAGCTGCATTTCCCCCCGGGCATGCTGTAAAAACCAGCTAAGGATTCTGTACATTGCAATTTAGGCGATGGGCTAAGAACCTGTCCTGTATCTTAAATAACCCTCAAAAGTTTGTCAGACGTGGCGCAACGACCTTCGTTAAGTCATTTACGCTTTGCCTACCCCATTAGGGATAAAGGCGTGTTTTATATGTATGTATAATACATGCCTTTATCCTTTTAGATCGTCTTCCGGAGCTGCCCAATTTAACGGTGGGGATACGACAACTGGAAACCTGGTTGACATCTTTTAGATCTTTTGTCTTTTCTGTCCCCGGGAAAATAGCAGGAGAGCTTCTGAAAAGTGATTTCTGGCCGCAAGGAGTCGTGTTCAGGCGCTATCGACGTCCCGTGAAACGCAAGCCATTTTTGTCGCTTAAAGTGCCTACTAAGTAGTTTATTATATTCAATATTGTAGTGTATTTATATATACTTTATTGCATAAACACAAAAGAAATGTAATTTACAAATATAGTGTGCAAGGGCGAACTTATCTCTATGAAGAGATCTCTTCCAGCCAACCCAATGGTAGTAAGAGAAAGTGAATAATTTTGAGAGGACAAGTAAATGCAACATTAACAGAGACTAATAATATTAATTAATAAATAAATACTTATATACCTATACATAGAATAAATACCGACCGTATATAACTATCTTAAATAAACATACATATATACTAAACAATATATTGATACATACATATGCGAATAAACTGCATAAATACATACATCAAAATTGTTCAGATAAGAAGTGCTCTTTTAGTCTTTTCTTAAAGACATTCACTGAGGGACTTTCTTGAATTGTCTTAGGCAGTTTATTCCACAGTTGTGCAGCTTTTACAGAAAAGGAGTTGAAGAAGAACTTGGTATTCGCACTAGGCAACTCCAGCACCTTAGTGATGCAGGCGCGCCTAGGGCGGGGATCTGGAGGAAGGTGTTGGAAACGGGAGCGGAGATAGTCAGGAGTAGTAGGAGTTATAGTATGTATTTTAAATTTAAGATTTTGTATTGTATTATACATACATACATACATATAATCACGCCTTTATCCCTTATGGGGTAGGCAGAGCGTAAACGACCCAAACAAAGGTCGTTCCGCCACGTCTGACAAAGTTTTGAGGGTTATTTAAGATATATTTGTAAGTATATTGCTGTGGTGACAGGTTGTCAGCCCATCGCCTAAATTACAATATACTGAAGCCCTCGGATCCCTTAGCTGGTTTTTACAGCATGCCCGGGAGGAAATGCAGCTGGCACATTCTATGTTTTTCTCTCGCTCCCAGGCCAGCATGGAAGATATACATATTGAAGACATATTGTATTATTATATTCTGTATTACGGTGCTGACAGAATATCAGTGTTACTGGTTATAACTTTTAACAAATACTGAGTCAGCTCCATTTCTTGTGCAATACAGATCAGAGCATTCAATAAGGCTACTTACTGTATGTTGAGTTTTGTATTGTTTCATGAATAAACGTTTTTCTATTCTATTCTATGTATGTAAGTAAGGGGCTTAGTTATTTCGGAATACAGAGTATAATATCACTAAACGATGAATAAGTGTTATTCATATTTATAAAATATTCGGCAACTCACTTGTGGGTTTGATAGAGGTATTGCATTTGACGCGCGGAGGAGTGTGACTTCCTTCTCTCCTGAAGAAGATCCTCGTATAGCATCGAAACGTGGAGATATTAACAAGTGCGTTGTCGAATATTCTATAAATATAGACTATCAGATAGGTCAACTAATAGTAATTAACTTAATCCTACCAGGTCTGAGTAAAAAGCAATAAAAAATAACGTACATACATATAATCACGCCTTTGTCCCTAATGGGGTAGGCAGAGCGTAAACTACCTAAACAAAGGTCGTTCCGCCACGTCTGACAAGTTTTAAAGGGTTTTATAATACAGATTTGTAGATATATTGTTGTAGTACCGTAAACGACCCAAACAAAGGTCGTTCCGCCACGTCTGACAAAGTTTTGAAGGTTATTTATGATAGATTTGTATGTATATTGCTGTTGTGACAGGTTGTCAGCCCATTGCCTAATGTGCAAGATACTAAAACCCTCGGATCCAATAGCTGGTTTTTACAGTATGTAAATAAATTACAACGCAAGTAAATTGGAATCGAACCATCAAACTTGGAAGCAATAATGCTCGATTGGACTACGGACGCAGTTACGTACCTACTATGTACTGTATTTTTATGGATGGTTAAGTATGACTTTACATGCAATGCAATTAATCTAACAGCTACCTATCAAGCAAATCAATAGTCATCAAATCAATCTTGTATAGACAGAGGAAATTTAATTATTTTTGTTCGATAAAATCATAGCACTTGAAAACTATAAAACACAATAATATAGGTACTTTGGTCAGAAAAAAGTCCGTAGTACGTAGTTCTTAAACTACAATGCTAGATGTCGCTAACGTCGCTATGACGTGTGCATAAGAAAGACTATGATAAATTTGTCACTCCCGCTACCGTTTCTGTAGCTCACTAATTTATTATTGTATTGTAGAAACATCGTAATGTAGAAACTAATTTATTATTTTCTTTCTAATTTATTATATGAATTAAAAATACCATTGTGAGTGCTAAAAAAAGAAAAATGTCATTCACATTACATTTTACTCTATAAAAACATGCGTCTTGATTTGCAAAACACCAATTTTTATTATAGAGCTCTTTTATGCTGTGAAAGAAATTGGATGCCCATTATTTTAATTCTTTACTTGACAAACATGGAGTTTGTAGAATGATTAACATAAGAATTTTTCATAATATTTTATTAATCCACTAATATTTTCACTTCCTTAGTGCAGCAACAGGCGTCACTTACTGCTCGCAAGGTTGCGCTCAACACGCTGTCAATGATTTTTGCATCGTCTACAACAGACATGCATCACTTTATGCAACACCTCGGCCAGTAAAATGTTTTATACATACATACATAAAATCACACCTTTATCCCTAATGGGGTAGGCAGAGCAAAAACGAGCTAAACAAAGGTCATTCCGCCACGTCTGACAAGTTTTGAGGGTTATTTTATTACAGATGATTATGCACCTATATTGCTATTGCTACAGTCACAGGTTGTCAGCCCATCGCCTAACTTATAATATGCTGAAACCCTAGAATCCTTTAGCGGGTTTTTACAGCATGCCCGGGAGGAGATGCAGCTGGCACATTCTATGTTTTTCTATCGCTCCCAGACAAGCATAGAAGTTTCATAACTAAAATAAATTGGGCATAAAACTTACTATTAACAAAATGCATTCAGAAATACCAGGAAGAGAACAGGTTCGAAGTATCTAAAGTCACTGACATTCCTATTGATGCAGATGAAGAAGCAGCATCAGATTATGAGACAGAAATCGCAGCAGCAAACTACGAGAAGTTCCATTATATCCTGCTGTTGAGTGCTGCGCCAGCTTTTTGGAGTGCAGCGTCAGTCCCAAGTTCAGCATCGTTTATGTTCACGGTTTAGGGTTGCAGCCCAGATTGCCTTAGTTTAAGATTTGAGTCTCAATCACGTTTTAAGGTCTCATGTGTCAAATATTTATACAGCGTAAAGTACACCACAGTAAAAGCGATGCAATAGCCAGCAACGCAACTATTTTTGTACAGATTTTAGTTTAATCTTGGAATTCCAATATATACAAACTAATCAGTAAAAAATATTTCTTTGGTTAAACATTTTATTACAAAAATATTTAAACATGTAATAGATTATCTAATAAAATTAACAACAGCATGTTTTTATTATAAAAATATTAATATTGTCCAACAAATTGTACTAAGTTTAATATTGTACTTAATTAATATTAACTAAGTTTTAATACGAATTACTTTAAAACTATCACAGTGGATCTAAGTACTGCATTGTTTATTAGCTGTTAGATTTATTTACTATGGTAACATTTTAATTACTGAACAACATAAAAGCCATTTCTAAAAATCATTTTTATTTATATAAGTTTGTAAATAAATACTATAATATTAATAAAAATAAATGTTACATATTTTATTATTGTCTGATTTATGACGTTTTGATTTCTCGTAATCATTTAAGCAGTATACAAATTTACTATTTGAATTTATTAAAGTTTAGTTACTGGAGTTTAAGGACGTCAAAGTTTTGAATGTATTTATTGTTACACAATTTGAGAGCTCTTAAATATTTCTCTCGAATTTATCTTAAATAATAATAATCTAATTTAAGCCAATTTATTTACAAACAGTCAATCTCATTATTTTTTATTTATTTTAAAGGACTTTGCACACAATTAGTATGAGTTTCTAATGTCTTAGTAATTTCTTTACTTCCTAGTGTGCAAACTCCCATAAATACATAACCAATTACTATGGCACAATCGCAATATTCGAAGACTCAATTAACTTTAGATAAAATTACTATCATGATATCATCATACGAGCACATTCACTTATAAACATTAAAAAACATTCATACAAGCCAAATTATTACTAGTGTTGATTCAATTCTAGCGCTTTTCGGTAAAAATTTGCCTCAGAGTTGGTAGTCATATTGTCCTGCTTATTCGCCCCCACTGCCTTCTTTGCTACAAGTTCATACCAATTTTAAAGTCAAAAATGCGACTTGGATACGATGATAATGATACCAACAACAAGTACAAAGACCACAAAAACCAGGGGTTTGCGTAGCCTAGGGAGCCAACAAACTTCGTAAGATCTGGGACCAAATTAAATATTGAATTAATAAGCTGCCTCATTTTGTCAGTACTCATTCATAGCATGCCTCTTTTTTCTCCTTCTGGACCATAGTCAGTGGCACTGATTTGAGAAGTCACTGAGCGCTAGCTTTTACTCTTCTGTGGTCAGTGGTCACTCATATCCCTACGTCAATCCCCCCGCAGTTCACTCCGTCAAATCCTCGCCTGCTTAGCCTTAGATTCCGTATGTGCTTTTGTTCTGACGGTGTTGAGTTTTCGCAGCGCGTGCGTCAGCAGATCTCGGAACATGAATGCCGGGAATGCTGTCGGGTAAGCAAGAGTGCATTATGTGGCTTTTATTAAATTGACCTTTTTTGATTGATAACCCCACATAATGTTAAACTTTTGGTATAGAAAGTCAAACTTTTGACATAGAATGTCAACTTTTTGATATAGTATGTCAATTTTTTTGACATATCCACAGTTTAGCAATTAAACTACAAAATATTGGATTAATAAGCTGCCTCATTTTCTCAGAACTCATTCATACTATCCAGCCTCTTTCACTCCCTTGACGAATGACCACTCATGTTCCTACGTCAGCCCCCCAGCACACTCCGTAAGATCTTCCCTGGCTGCTTTAGCTTCCGCGTGTGCTTTCCTCCTAACAGTGTTGAGTCGTCTCTGAGCATGAGTCAGCAGATCTCGGTACATGAGGCGGGAATGCTGCATGTCATCTCGAACTCGGTTCAGCTCGTCTAGAGCCATGCGGCGCCAGCGTTTGATCTTGGGCTGGTTCTGGAATTTGAGAAATAATTTTATTTAAGAAAATTATTACAAGCACAAGGCTTTTCAGTTTTAGAAGGAATGTGTTTAGATTACTTTAATGCTCGTAAAAGTGGCAGTTAGAATGAAGCCCAATTACCTAAATGTCTAGTTTTGATTTATTATACTAGAACGTTTTGATAATTCGAATCTTTGCAAAATTCCTAGAGATTTTGTTGAATTGATTTCGAAAACACGGATAATTAGATAAAGTTAAAACCATACCTGCCATTATCAAGATTTACTAGAAAAAGACAGTTTTTTTTAAAGCGTTTATCTAAATATTTGATATCATTGACTGAAATAAGAACGCTGATTGGTCGGTTAGCGGGCGCAAAACAAGATTGGTTGATGTTATTTCACCAATCAGAATAAGATTTAATCAGTAAGTGATAATCTAGCCAATCAGAGTTAAATATATCAAATATTACGAACGACGAGTCTTTTCGGAAAATCCTGACTTTTTCCAGTAATGTTTTCAACATTATCAAATCTTACTTCGCAAAATCCCTAGGATTTTCGCAAAGATTCGAATCATCAAATCATCCTCATCATCTCCCTAGCCTTATCCCGCATCTCACGGGGTCGGCTACCCAATCCAGAGGATTGAACGAGGGTACTGGTTTTTACACAGAGCGACTGCCATCTGACCTCCGCAACCCAGAAGGGAAACCAGACTCAATCCTAGATTAGGTCAAAGTTTTCAAGCCGCCCATGCTTAGCACTGGCCTCTGATATGGCTTAACGACTAATATCTACGGTATTAAACGATATTAACCGGGACCATCGGCTTAACGTGCCTTCCGAAGCACGGAAAAAGCACCGAATAAACGTACATATGAAATTCGAAAACCGAAAAACACATTGGTACGTGGTGGGATTCGAACCACGACCTCCCGCTCAGGAGGCAGCGGCCCTATCCACTACACCATCGGGCTCTCAAAATTTAACCTATGTATCTGTATATAATACTTACTTCGCAAAGTATCCCACAAGCTGATATAATGTTCTCGCTTTTCTTGATGTACTCTTCACTCTGAAACATAAAAAATATAAGAATTAAGGGCCGTATTTATAATCAGCTCTAATGTGTGACAGCGAGTTTCAGTTTGTATCAGAAATGTCATTACAGTACAAACTGGCCTGTCAAATCCATACTTATTATTGCTCTCAAGTTTGATGTGGCTTCATAAATACGAGCCTTAGATTCTATATCTATAAAATAGATCAGTTTTCGTCGAATCAAAGACATCCACTGTAGCCTTCCCAATAATTTCCATGACTGACGTCGAGAAGTTTCTTCTGAACCGCATATTTTCTTCCATGTTGGACTGGGAGCGAGAGAAAAACATAGAATGTGCCAGCTGCGTTTCCTCCCGGGGTTGCTGTAAAAACCAGCTAAGGGATTCGAGGGTTTCTATATATTGCAATTTAGGCGATGGGCTGACAACCTGCCACTACAGCAATATACAAAGCTGTCTTAAATAACCTTCAAAACTTTGTCAGACTAGGTCAGTTTAGGTCGTTGACGCTCTGCCTACTCCATTAGGGATAAAGGCGTGATTATATGTACGTATATATATTTTCAGTCCATTGTTTGGGAAGCCTTCCTACGCTACAGCATGTGATCAGTGGTGCCCACTCAAGATATTTTCAGCCAGTCATAGGCTCGTATTTACAAAGCAATCTCAAGATTGAGAGCAATATTAAGTGTGGATTTGATAGGCCACATTGTACTGACGTGACCTTTCTGATACGAACTCAAACTAGCTGTGAGTATCAAGTGCTCCCCCAGCAGCCGACAAACTCAACCTGATGAAGGGACTCTGAATGTCCCGAAACATGTCGTGAAGTACGCGACTTATCCAAAGTGAGTGCCCGTTATTAAAATCTTTATCAAGTGCTGTTTATAATATATAATATTTACGGGCCTTAATTACCTTATTGAGATGCATTCGGAACACGATCATGTGTCCCAGAAAGAACTTGTGGTGATTCTCTCCGCTGAAGGCGCCTCCTCGATGAGCGTTCAGGATTATCTTCTTCATTCGATGTTCGAACTTCGTGCGGCAGGATGTGGGCTGGAATAGAGGAAATCAACTAGATTATTTACAAAGAATAATCTGACCACATTGTCTTGGTTAATTTCTGGTCTGAACCAGGCTAGAGCATATACATACATACATACTATCACGCCTGTATCCCTAACAGGGTAAGCAGAACGTCAACAAGTTTTGAGGGTTAAGATACAACTGTATATTTCTGTAGTGACAGGTTGTCAGCCCATCGTCTAAATTACAATATATCCTCGAATCCCTACCGGTTTTTACAGCATGCCTGGGAGGAGATGCAGCTGGAACATTCTACGTTATTCTTTCGCTCCCAGTCCAGCATGGAAGCTAGAGCATGTACAACGAGGAACATAAAGGGTAGATGCATCGTGAAATGATAAAACCTACCTATAAAACTGAACAACTTTCCCTAAGGAACATAGGTCGAAATATGAAAAAAAAAAATTACTGCCCATATTAAAAGCGCTATCAGCTGATGCATTTTGTATGGAAGGTCTTAATTCTTTTTCGTTTTTCAAACTATGTTCCTTCTGGGAAAGTTGTTTAGATTCATAGGTAGATTCACACATTTCACCCTTCCTGTTACATGTTGTATATCTCAAAAGTAAATGAAAAAAACATTTTTGTCTCAATAGGAGCTTACTACAATTTAAACAACTCTTGAAATTTTCTGAACCACATTAAAGCTATAATCGAGCTTGACATAAATACAGTGTATCTTGTTATATTTTAACAGTATTTTAATGATGGGAAACCAAAACTAAACATCGTTCGAAATAAACGCTTCACTATCTTTGGACAATACAGGGTCTTGAAATTATATTGAAAAAAATGGGTATCATATAGTTTGTGAGTACATAACAATCACTTTTCGAGACAACGATCGAGATCTTAAAAAAAATATAAGTAAGTATTTTTTTTTTAAAAAGACAAAAATGTTTCGTAAATATTTTACTCTACGTATATATAGTACAGGATGTTACCTTGACCAGATTAAAGAAAAGGTGAATGGCAAGTCATATCACGAGGTGAAATCGTTGGCAGAAGATAGAGAAAGTTGGCGATTACTCTACTCACAAATGCCTAGACTTCAATTTAAGAAAAAGAATATAAGAAGTTAATTTAAAGACGTGCCATAACTTCTTCTTCTTCTGTCGAGTGGGTATCGAGTCTATCGACCCGATGAACCCTGGTGTCAGAGTTTTTAAACCGCCTAGTAGCACAACTATCAGGCCTCTGACATGGTTTGAGTAACGACCACTATCAAAGACAGCGACCGGGACCGACGGCTTAACGTGCCCTCCGAAGCACGAAATCTTTTTCTTTTCGGACAATCAGGTGATTCAGCCTGCAATGTCCTAACCAAACTGGGGAAAAATTCACAAAGTGATAAATTCTCAAATATCAACTTTGTGTTTCCCCCCTGGGAATCGAACCCAGGACCTCCGGATCGGAAGTCCATGGCACTAGCCACTAGACCACGGAGGCAGTGCCATAACTTATAGGGATTTTTATTTTCTCATGTCCCCATTATAACTATTGAACATACATACATACAATCACGCCTTTATCCCTAATGGGGTAGGCAAAGCGTAAACCACCAATACAAAGGTCGTTTCGCCACGTCTGACAAAGCTTTGAGGGTTATTTAAGATAGATTTGAAGGTATTGCCTAGTAACAGGTTGTCAGCCCATCGCCTAAATTACAATATACTGAAACCCTCGGATCCCTTAGCTGGTTTTTATAGCATGCCCGGGACGAAATGCAGCTGGCACATTCTATGTTTTTCTCTCGCTCCCAGGCCAGCATGAAAGAAACTATAACTATTGAAACACCTCTCAAAGATGCAATTAAGACCCTGCATACCAGTGATGCACGCCGGAGGTCATACAACGTTTCAGTGCAAAAGCGAGTAACCCACGAAACAGTTAAATATAATAGCGAGTCTTGTCGTGCCACATAAAACTAAATTATACACAGCGCTATGAAAACCGTAAACTATTGAACGACAGATGATCTCATTGGTTTCAGGTGTGGCCATCAAGTTGGCGAGAGTAAGAAATAAGTAATCGCAAATGCCTTTCAAGACGGTTAGACACTGACGCAAACATGTAAAATTTCTTTGAGTCAAACAAATTGAATAATAATTTATTTGTTTTTGTTGGAAGACCTTTTCAGTGAGATATATTTTGGTTATTTTTTCTTCCATACTGGACTGGGAGAGAAAGAAAAACATAGAATGTTCCAGTTGCCCTTCCTCCCGGGCATGCTGTAGAAGTCAGCCAAAGGGATTCGAGGGTGACAGTGTACTGTAATTTAGGCGATGGGCTGACAACCTGTCACTACACCAATACACATTACAATCTAAAATTGCCCTCAATTTATGTCAGACGTGGCGAAAGCGCCTTTTAGGAGGCGTTTTACGCTCTGCCTACCCCGTAAGGGATAAAGGCGTGATTTTATGTATGTATGTATGTATATATTTTGGTTTTTGCGAAATGTTTAATCTAAAGTCAAGTTAGTTCAGTAGAGTTAACTCAACACTGTTACTTTTAATTTTAAATAAAGATTCAGAAGATTTAAAGATCTTATTGAATGTTTTAACCTAATATTAAAAAATTACCGAAGCGTCACCAATTGGAGATATAATTTAAAGAGAAACTTGATAGTTTCTAGAAATTTTACTTCTGGTGAATGCGCTTTCAATTTAACATACACACATACATATAATCACGCCATTATCCCTATTGGGGTAGAGTGTAAACGACTTAAACAAAAATCGTTACGCCACGTGTACAAAGTTTCGAGGGTTATTTAAGATAGATATGTAGGTATATTCAATTTAACGTATTTAAACAAACACTTCATACGGTTCCATTCACCAGAAGTAAAATTTAAAAAATTGTACGGCACAGAGGCCAATAACTGATGCATAATGCCTACAGAAACCACGCTCATTTTGTGGCTCCAAGGTTGTACGGGACGTCCACTGTCAAGGTTCGCAAATGACGTGAACAATGTTTATGTTTCAATGGAGAAGAATCTTAATTTTCAGCGGATAAATTAAGAAATTAGTCCACCGGATCATAACGTTAGGAAAAGACGTCAGAACGATGTCTGGTGGACGCTTAGCGTCATGGAGAAAGCGTTTAGAGTTGGTGGTTATAAATTCTATTAATAAATTCAAAAATTTCTTTGTTTACATGACGTACATACATAAGTACATAAAATCACGCCTTTATCCCTTACGGGGTAGGCAGAGCGTAAAATGCCTCGTAAGCGCCTGTTTCGCCACGTCTGACACAAATTGAGGGCAAATTTTAGATTGTAATTATTTGTATTGCTGTAGTGACAGGTTGTCAGCCCATCGCCTAAATTACAATACACTGTA
Organism: Scrobipalpa costella; assembly: GCA_949820665.1. Lineage (NCBI taxonomy): Eukaryota > Metazoa > Arthropoda > Insecta > Lepidoptera > Gelechiidae > Scrobipalpa > Scrobipalpa costella. The sequence goes on along the minus strand of OX463296.1, from coordinate 26,312,309 downwards.
ACCCTCGAATCCCTTTTGCTGACTTCTACAGCATGCCCGGGAGGAAGGGCAGCTGGAACATTCTATGTTTTTCTACCTCTCCCAGTCCAGCATGGCGTTACATGACGTTTCGTGCTGAAATTATTTTTAGAATGAATGCGAGAGGTTTCTATCACTGCTTTTCTGCTGCAGCTGCAGAATTGATTCGCTGAAGCAATAAGTTGTGGAATAAAGATTACATACATACATACATACATATAATCACGCCTTTATCCCTAATGGGGTAGGCAGAGCGTAAACGACCTAAACAAAGGTCGCTCCGCCACGTTTGACAAAGTTTTGAGGGTTATTTAAGATAGATTTGAATGTATATAGCTATAGTGACAGGTTGTCAGCCCATCGCCTAAATTGCACTATATAGAAACCCTCGGATCCCTTAGCTGGTTTTTACAGCATGCCCGGGAGGAAATGCAGCTGGCACATTCTATGTTTTTCTCTCGCTCCCAGTCCAGCTTGGAAGTATATAAAGATTACGCTGAAGTAAAACTAGTATTATTGTCAAAATGTGTATAGTATCGACTTGGCTTCGGTATCGGTTCACCTCATAAATACTATTGTTTTAATGTAAATGCTTTCACATTTGTCTGTCTGTTTGGTGACGTGTCGCTGATGCACCTAGGATGAGGTGTACATACTTTGTCATGTAAATTAGTTCTAGCTTTATATGTTTAATATTCGTTGTGCGAAATTGCAACCATTTTATATGAACATGCATAAAGCCGATCATATTACAAATCATATCACAAGTAGTTATGTAGTTTTAGCGTATTTATTAAGGTAATACACAAGGAATAACGACACAACAGGCACAGCTTATTTGTTATAAGAAATTTCTTCCAGCTGGCCTACGAAAGTGAGACTTTAATTGAGAGGCAGATTAGGCGTGCAAAAATTAAGCAGAATAATAAGTTTATACCAACATACCATACTTATATAATAATAAAATAAATATATAAATACGTACAAATCTATCTTAAATAACCCTCAAAACTTTGTCAGACGTGGCGGAACGAAGTTTGTTTAGCTTTGCGTACTCCATTAGGGATAAAGATGTGATTATATGTATGTATGTATAAATAGAAATACGTAACTTAGCGTCACGTTATGTTACGTATAATAGCGTAACGATACTGAAACTTTTAGGACTCTTTCATTATGACCAGGAAGAAAAGCAGATGGAATATTCTTTATTCGTATACTCCCAGCCCAGCTAGAGAAATGAGCATTCCTTTCGTATTTTAAACAATCAATCGAAAACTCATTGACACTAATATGCAATGCATTAAAAGGGTCAGTAATTGACACCCATTGCAACTAGTGACAAATCAAAATCAATGAAACTAGAACTCATTAAAGAGTTAAAGTAAAAGTAACGATAATAAGAAGGAATGTTTGGAGATACACTTAGTAAGTACTTACTTATCTAGTTTTGTAAAAATGAGATAATAGAATGTTATCTAAGATATGTTTTTTATTGAATGAATTTTGCTCTTGACTCTAGTTTAACAAGACGACAGATCCGCCGAAATAAGCTCTGAAAAATGTCTCGAAAATACTGACTGGTAGACACGATGGTGAGTGTATTACAGTATGGAGCAGTAAATATTGCTCATCGAATAATAGTGCATCAGAGTTAATGCTGTAAGGCCGCCTTTTATTGTACTTCAGTTTTTATTTAATTTGTTCTCATTTCCTGTTCTTTTATTTTATGTGCAATAAAGAATATATAGATATCTATCTCTCTCTTTAAAGTGGGACTTAGTCGATTGTGCTATGTTATATGCATCTTTACTGTATAACGCTTAAAATCTGTGATACATTCAAAGATGCTATAATGTTAAAAAGTGAAGGGAAGTCTAATTTTTAGATTGCGCGTCATCTCATCATTGAAGTGTGAAGTAATAAGCGACAAAGAGTTCACATTTTTTATCTAAATTGACACAAGCATCGGTGGTTCAGTGGTAGAATGCTCGCCTGCCACGCGGGCGGCCCGGGTTCGATTCCCGGCCGATGCAGTTATCTTTTTGTACTATATTTTTTAATTGAAATGAATTTCAAATGCCGCTACATCACAAACAGAATGTTTCTTTAGATAAATGCATAACATTGACAGAATAATTACTTTTTCATGCAAATTTATAAAAACATCTTCATTGGGGAAGGTCATGTAAGCCATAAGAAAAATAATGATTCAACTTCAAAAGAATTCATGAAATTCCAGCTGCATGTGTAACGTCGTGTATGCAAATATGTTGTATGGAATTTGTATGGAATTTTTACGATAAGACTTAGCGTAATCACAACACAGTTTGCATGCAAAATATTACAAGATTTGAATAAGTCGCTCGTTTAAAATCGTTTAAATGGGTTTTGATTTTCATGCCCAACCCATACATTTATACAAAAAATACTAAGATCAACGAATACTAGTCAAATCAGCAACTTTTTATAAGATTTTAAAAACGCGTTTTTGTATGAAAATAACTAGTTATAACGTCACGTTATTAATAAGGGATCCAAGGGTTTCAGTATATTGGAATTTAGGCGATGGGCTGACAACCTGTCACTACAACAATAAACCTACAAATCTATCTTAAATAATCCTCAAATTTGTCAGACGTGGCGGGACGACCTTTGTTTAAGTCGTTTACGCTCTGCCTACCCCCTTAGGGATAAAGGCGTGATTTTATGTATGTATGTATGTCATGTCCATCGCACAATCGTCGGAACTCTTTCAAGTCTGTCTGAATGATGATGATGACGAATGTGATGCGCCTGCCAACTCCATCGGTTCGGGATCACCGGATTTAATTAATGAAGTCATGCTTCATGTAGTGACAGTGTTGCCAGACTACAAGTCGCCAATTCAAGGAGTACCTTGTTACGGAAAAAACATAAAGTTCTCCGAAAACTTAAAGGTAGTCACGAACACTTTTGAAATAGTAAAATATTGCTCCTTGAATTCTTGAACCAATATGCATACATATATACATACATGTAATCACACCTTTACCCTTATGGGGTGGGCAGAGCGTAAACGACCTAAACAAAGGTCGTTCCGCCACGTCTGACAAAGTTTTGAGGGTTATTTAAGATTTGTAGGTATATTGCAGTAGCGAAAGATTGTCAGCCAATCGCCTAAATTACAATATGAAACCGTCGGATCCCTTAGCTGGTGTTTACAGCATAACCTGAAAGAAATGCAGCTGGCACATTCTATTTTTTTTTTATGTTCCCAAGCCAGCATGGAAGCCAATATGCGCAAAAATAATCAAAAAGAAGTAGGAAGCATATTTTAATCATATCAATTTTAAATCAATATTTCGTGGACTTAGATTTCTATACTTATTTAGTAACTCTTTGAAGAAATGCTTATAAATTTTCCAACAAAGGTTTCTTCTTCATAGATTAACATACATACATACATATAATCACGCCTTTATCCCTAATGGGGTAGGCAGAGCGTACACGACCTAAACAAAGGTCGTTCCGCCACGTCTGACAAAGTTTTGAGGGTTGTTTATGATAGATTTGTAGGTATATTGCTGTAGTGACAGGTTGTCAGCCTGTCGCCTAAATTGCAATATACAGAAAACCTCGGATCCCTTAGCTGGTTTTTACAGCATGCCCGGGAGGAAATGCAGCTGGCACATTCTATGTTTTTCTCTCGCTCCCAGTCCAGCATGGAAGTAAAGTAAGTTCATAGATTAAACATGACTAAAATATTAATCTGGCAATACTATTTATTGTATTGACAGCTTACATCTAAAAATACAAACATACTGAAGCGTAAAGATCTATAGATCAATACTAGTATTGATTCTGACCTCTATCGCTATAGGTCAAGGTTACTACGAGATTAGAATACTAGGAAACTTCAAAGAAAGCCGCCGAGATATCTTAAAGATTAACCTATGTTAAATGTGATTTATAATAAGTGTTATGAGCGTGTTTGACAAACATGTTTTAATAAATAATTATGTTGTTTTGATTTAAAACAACATTTTAGTAAAATATATCTCTGATGAGAAACCAAATACTACTAACTGTAATTTTTAATAGTAAGAAAGAAGTAAGATTTTCGTAGTCAGTAATTTCCGGAAGTGCTGGATAAAGTAGGTACATTAAAGTTTAAAAACATAGATGGCAACTTAGATAGAAGAACAATAATGAAATAGGCATATTATTAAAATTATATTGTAATTTAGGCGAAGGGCCGATAACCTGTCACTACAGCAATATACCTACAGATCTATCTTAAAATACCCTCAAAACTTTGTCAGACGTGGCGGAACGACCTTTGTTTAGGTCGTTTATGCTCTGCCTACACCATTAGGGGTAAAGGCGTGATCATATGTATGCATGTATTAAAATCATAATCATTGGTCGAGATTTGCAATAATCAACAATAAAACAACACTGTTAATAAAAAATCAATATTTGTCATAGGACAATCAAATATAATGAATAAGTATAGTCACAATAAAAATTATTAGCCTCGTGGTCGCAAGTAAAATGATCTAACCATATTTAAATGATTGCAAATAATATGAATAAAATATTGTCATCATACATGATTTTGTGTCAGATTATTAGAATAAAATGACGTTAAATGCAATTATACATACATACATAAAATCACGCCTTCATCCCTTACGGGGTAGGCAGAGCGTTAAACGCCTCGTAAAAGGCGCTTTCGCCGCGTCTGAAAAAAATTGAGGGCAATTTTAGATTGTAATGTGTATTGCTAATGTATAGTGATAGGTTGTCAGCCCATCGCCTAAATTACAATACAATACAATACTGTGACCCTCGAGTCCCTTTTGCTGTCTTCTACAGCATGCCCGGGAGGAAGGGCAGCTGGAACATTCTATGTTTTTCTATCTCTCCCAGTCCAGCATGCAATTATACATACATACATATACACGCCTTTATCCCTAATGAGGTAGACAGAGCGTAAACGACGGTCATTTTAAAAAGCTTTATAGGTATATTGCGGTAGGGACAGGTTGTTAGTCCATCGCCTAAATTACAATATACTGTAACCCTCGGATCCTTTAACTGATCTTACAGCATGCCCGGGAGGAAATGCAGCTGGCACATTCTATGTTTTTCTCTCGCTTCCAGGCCAGCATGGAAGGAATGAGATGAGATGTATTATGGGCTAGTATAAATTTAATTTTCCCCAAAAAAATATTAACATATGGGACAGGAAATATTATTTAAGAACTCGATCTTAAAATGAAAATAATCATTTCATACATACATACATACATAAATCACGCCTTTATCCCTTTCGGGGTAGGCAGAGCGTTTAACGCCTCGTAAAAGGTGCTTTCGCCACGTCTGACAAAAATTGAGGGCAATTTTAGATTGTAATATGTATTGCTATAGTGACAGGTTGTCAGCCCATCGCCTTAATTACAATACACTGTAACCCTCGAGTTCCTTTTGCTGACTTCAACAGCATACCCGGGAGGAAGGGCAGCTGGAACATTCTATGTTTTTCTATTTCTCCCAGTCCAGCATGGAAGAATCATTTAATTATTATAGTTTTATTTTGTTTAGATATTATTTAACACCCAGTATATAATCATAAAGTGCATTTCTGTTATTGTTGGCATCTAAACGCCCATCTGCAATCATCTGGGTGGTCTGTTGATGAGATGGGCTTTAACTATCATTGTTGACATAGTGTTACAAGTATTTAGTGACATTTTATTAATTTAGTGCAACTCTGGCCCCAATGAAACTAAATGAAGTGACATGATTTCATTATTTGTGAGAAATAATAAGAGTTAAACTGAAGAGATGAGTTTTAAACAGTGTTCGAGTTTATGTTGAACGTAGTAATATTCTATTTAATAAAAAACACATGTAGTTTTATTAAAAAAAATAATATTAATTATTAATTTAAGAAAAACATAGAATGTGCCATCTGCATTGCCTCTCGAGCATGCTGTAAAAGCCAGCAAAGGGTTCCGAGGGTTTCAGTATATTGTAAATTAGGCGATGGGCTGACAACCTGTCACTACAGCAATATACCTACAAATCTATTTTAAATAATCCTCAAAACTTTGTCAGACGTGGCGAAACGACCTTTGCTTAGGTCGTTTACGCTCTGCCTACCCCATTAGGGATAAAGGCGTGATTATATATATGTATGTATGTTGTTTTATTTTAGAAACACAATAAACATTCTAATTTTAAAAAACACAACTGACCCTATACATAAACAGATTATGATACAGACTTTACTTCTACAAAAAAATAAAACAATTTAAGTAATTATGTAAGATTGTAGTTATTAGGGAGTGTCGAAATAACTCTCACAAATCACCATCTCCCTAGCCTTATCCCGTATCTCACGGGATCGGCTACCTAATGTAGGGGATTGAACGAGGGTAATAGTTTTACACAGAGCGACTGCCATCTGACCTCCGCAACCCAGAAGGGAAACCAGACCGAATCCTAGATTAGGTCAGAGTTTTCAAGCCGTCAATGCTTAGCAATGGCCCCTGACATGGCTTAACGACTAATATCTTTGTTATTAAACGATATCTACCGGGACCAACGGCTTAACGTGCCATTCGAAGCACGGAAAAAGCGTCAAATAAACGTAAGTACATATGAAATTTGAAAACCGAAAAACACATTGGTACGTGGAGGGAACCGAACCACGACCTCCCGTTCAGGAGGCAGCGGCCCTATCCACTACACCATCAGGCTCTCACTCTCTCAAATAATTTAAAATATTCGCAATTTTGAAATCAATAAAAAATACGTTGATAGTTACAATTAAGAACATAACAAGCAAACATTTAAGAATCGTTGAATAAGTCAATCAATTTGTCCACCTGTCTTATAAATTACCTTATTAAAAAGCTATGATATAATTACAATTTTATTGCATTCCAAGAATTTGCTCGTGCATTATACCTAGAGAACATTATACCTATTTTGGCTATTATATGTTCAAATAAATGTTTATTTATAATTCATGTCTAGTTTCTTTCTTAAATAATAATTAAATAGTAACGACTGACCTTTTAATACTTTTAACATATCCTGAAATCCTTAAAAAAAACTTTAATATTAAAATAAATATACATACAGTCCGTACAACTGTTGAAAGATGATGGCTCGCACCTTTTATCCAATAGCATGCTGCTGACGCGCGGTGTTCCACAAGGGTCTATACTTGGGCCATTACTCTTTATTATTTATTGTGCTGACGTAACAAAGGTAATTAAGTACAGCAAATATCACTGCTACGCTGATGACGTACAATTGTATATTTCTGAAGAACCTAACAATATATCACTTGCAGTGTCTCAAATGAACGAGGACCTGGCTAGGATCGTCGAGTGGTCGCGTCGTAATGCGCTTGTGCTCAACCCAAATAAATCTAAGTGCATGGTTCTCGGTAGTAAGTTACAGGTTGAAAGAATATACGTGCAAAATCCATGTGTTGAAATCATGGGACAGAGCATACTCCCTGTCCATGAAGCTAAAAACTTAGGAATTACGTTTGACAGTCTTTTGCGGTTTGAAACTCACGTATTGAATCTAGTAAGACATTGTTTCTATCGTTTAAAAATTCTATATAAAATACGAAACTTGCTAGATGAAGACGCGAGAATAACCTTGTGCGAATCACTTATTTTGTCCAAATTAAATTACGGTGATGTTGTGTTTGGCCCACGTTTGCTTGCAAAGACTCAACGATTGATACAGCGAGTACAAAATGCTTGTTGCCGCTACTGTTTCTTCATTCCACCTCGTACCCACATAACACCATATCTAAACAGGGCAGGTATGCTCAATATGAGCTCGCGTAGGCTGCTGCATTTGGCGAGTCTTATGTTTGATGTGGTGAATTTTGAAAGTCCTTCTTATCTGTATGGTAAATTAAAATTCTCCACATTCTTTGACAGATATAAGTGCAGAAGTAAGCGTATACCACTTGCAGTTTATCGACACAAAACCCTTGCATTCACTGGCAGTTTCCGTTACCAAGCAACGAAGTGTTGGAACAATATACCACCACCAATACGACGTATGCGAACGAAAAACACTCTTAAACTACATTTTAAAGTGTTCCTACTTAAAAATCAAAGTACCGGTGTTCATAACCAAATACACTTCTAGGTGCGGTTGCTGTCAAGGTTGTTATTAGTTAAAATTATTAGCAGTGAAGTACTCGTAATGATTTCGGAATAATTTTTATAATTTGTTTTATTTTTTGAATATTTTTTTGTTTCCTTTTTTATTGAATTTTATTTTATTATTTAATTGACATTAATTTATTATCGATTTAATTTAAATTTGATTTAATTATACTTTTATATAGTTTTAATATTAATTGAATGTATGATTTGTTTGAGCCATTTTCATTATTATTTTGCACAGTTTTTGCACACTCCACAAATGTATGACACTACACGCCAATTTAATTTAATTTTATTATTGTTTTGCATGCGCCCGTTACTCTCTGAGGGTAGTAGCTGAAAATCAGTGTTTTGCTCAACAGGGCAAAACGTTTATGCTGAGCTATAGCCCTTTTGGTTTACTGCGACACACACAACCATTTGTTTGTTTTGTATTTATCGTCTATGTTTGTCTTTTTAATTTGATGTTTGTTTTATGTTTGTTTAAATGTTTACTTTTGTCTCCTTTTTTGTACTACAAATTTTATGTGTGTGTCTTTATAAAACAAATAAATTTATTATCTATCTATCTATCTATCTACATACATATACGTAGATAAAATCACGCCTCTATCACGCCTAATATCTTCCATGCTGGACTGACAGCGGAAGAAAAACATAGAATGTGCCAACTGCATTTCCTCCTGGGCATGTTATAAAAACCAGTTAAGGGATCCGAGGGTTTCAGTATATTGCAATTTAGGCGATGGGCTGACAACCTGTCACTACAGCAATATACCTACAAATCTATCTTCAATAACCCTCAAAACTTTGTCAAACGTGGCGTAACGACCTTTATTCAGGTCGTTTACGCTCTGCCTACCTCATTAGGGATAAAGGCGTGATTATATGTATGTATGTTTATCCCTAATGTGGTAGAGCGAATACGACCTAAACAATGGTCGTTCCGCCACATCTGGCAAACTGCCTCCGTGGTCTAATGGCTAGTGCCATGGACTCCTGATCCGGAGGTCCTGGGTTCGCTTCCCAGGGGAGAAACACAAAGTCGATATTTGAGAATTTATCACTTTGTGAATTTTTCCCCAGTTTGGTTAGGGCATTGCAGGCTGAATCACCTGATTGTTCGAAAAGAAAAAGATTTCGTGCTTCGGAGGGCACGTTAAGCCGTCGGTCCCGGTCGCTGTCTTTGATAGTGGTCGTTACTCAAACCATGTCAGAGGCCTGATAGTTGTGCTACTAGGCGGTTTAAAAACTCTGACACCAGGGTTCTTCGGGTCAATAGACTCGATACCCACTCGACAGAAGAAGAAGATCTGGCAAAGTTTTGAGGGTTATTTAAGATAGATTTGTAGGTATATTGCTGTAGTCACAGGTTGTGAGCCCAACGCCTAAATTACAGTATGGAAGATAATATAAATATAATAGTCGTATATAAGGTTGTTATAAACCTTAATTAAATTATGTGTAGAATGTGTGTGTATATGCAATTATCTTAATGGTTCATTCTGCAGCAGGGCCTTGAACGGTATCAAACGCAGTCAAGGCTGGTGCATTAGTGACTGCAATCGGACGTAGCCCATATGGTATGCGGTGGCCATGTTTTTAGTTTTGCTAGGGACGTCAGGACGCGATAGAATTTTCAGAGCTTTCGTATTCTATGACCTTAAAGTTCCATGGTTTGGTTCTACTATGTAACCAAAAGATAAAAGCGATGGGGCGAGTTTCTGGAATTTCAGCAGCTATTTCAAATCGGCATTTTTTTTCTTCCATGCTGGACTGGGAGCGAGAGAAAAACTTAGAAATGCCTGCTGCATTTCCTCCCGGCATGCTGTAAAATCCAGCTAAGGGATCCGAGGGTTTCTGTTTATTGTATTTTACGCGTTGGGCTGACATCCTGTCACTACAGCAATATACCTTCATATCAGTCTTAAATAACCATCAAAACTTTGTCAGACGTGGCGGAACAATCTTTGTTTAAGTCGTTCATTGAGGATAAAAGCGTGATTATGTATGTATGAAATTATTTTCAGCGTTATCCAAATCTGAAATAATTGTTCAGTTGAATTTCTTCTACCCTTCTTCATGTTTAGAAAACTGAGAATCACGGGTTTAATTAGTGGTGCCAAGAATTCATTCCAATATGTAATATAACACGTAAGTTTTTTGACCTATTAGACTTTGGCTCTATGCAATCTAAGCAATCAGTTTTAGTTTTGCTAATCTGCAGAGTTTGTTGTTTAGTGCCGACGATGTATCAGCAAGCAAGTCAGGTGTTCGGTTTCTGCTTATTTATAACATTAATTAAAGATTAACGTTATTTGGTTACATATTTAATTTTTATAATATACCTAGAAAGCTATCTTAAATAACCCTCAAAACTTTGTCAGATGTGACGAAACTACCTTTGTTTAGGTCGTTTACACTCTGCCTGCCTTATTAGGGATACAGGTGCAATTATATGTATGTATGTATTTAATACAAATCTATCTTAAATAACCCTCAAAATTTTGTCAGACGTGGCGGAACGATCTTTGTTTAGGTCGTTTACGCTCTGCCTACCCCATTAGGGATAAAGGCGTGATTAATATGTATGTATGTATTTAATTTTTAAATATTTATTTATTTAACAATTTATTCTACACATAAACATACACAGAACAATTACATAAGGAATTAAGACACAACAGGCACTGCTTATTTCTACAAAGAAATTTCTTACAGCAGACCTAAAAAAAGTGTGATAGCATAAAACGTAAAGCAGACAAGACGTGCACAATTTAAATATATTTTCAACATCATTTATTTATTATTTTCAATATATTTTTCTCTATTTTCTTAAAAGAAAATACAGTTTTTTTTTCAGTTCAAGTCTGTCCATCTATATCCACTTTCAAAAAAAGAGTGAAAAAGCACTTCCTGTCGCAACAAAATTAGTATTTATGTACGTAGGTATTTGTATTTATTATATGTATGTATTATTATTTATTATAGATGTTTATTTAAGTAATATATATGTATGTTTATGTAGGTTCTAGGTTATATGTCAAAGTCTACAGCGTGTCCCCGTATATATTGTTATCTCATATTCAGTTTTACAGGTTGGCTGGAAGAGATCTCTTTATAGAGATAAGCTCACCTTTGTGAACTAAATTTGGATTTGTTTATTTATTGTATTTTTTTGTACGCAATAAAGAATATATATATATATAAAAGGACTTTCATGTATAATTGAAAATTACATCTACGTTTTCTGAATCATTGTTAGACATGTAAGAAGATGTTGTCGATCCCAGTTAAGACAGACATAGACATGAGTCCAAATATTAATTTGCAGGAAATGCCGCTGAGCAAAAATATTCTCTCTATCGAAATTTACGTCATGTGCGAGAAACGTGGAGGTCATAGAGTGGGGCTATCGACTATTCCCGATGCGATACATACATACATACAAAAATCACGCCTTACGGGGTAGGCAGAGCGTTTAACGCCTCGTAAAAGGCGCTTTCGCCACGTCTGACAAAAATTTAGGCAATTTTAGATTGTAATATGTATTGCTTTAGTGACAGGTTCTCAGCCCATCGCCTAAATTACAATACACTGTAACACTCGAGTCCCTTTTGCTGACTTGAACAGCGTGCCCGGGAGGAAGGGCAGCTGGAACATTCTATGTTTTTCTATCTCTCCCCGTCCAGCATGGAAGAAATGCCGATGCGATACAGGTCACTAAAGCAGATAATTTTGCTATCCAAAAAGCATGGTGACCATAGCACACTGCTCTTTGGCAAGAGATCAACGTCACTCAGAGAGCACGGTCTAGTGCGTTAATGCGCGGACTGACGCGGGAGTTAAGACGGCGCGCGCGCAAATCCAAAATGGTTATTGAAATTTACAGTGATTTATAGTAATAGCTGGTTTTAAGTTTGCGATGAATATTAACTGGTTGGAAGGAATAGTGTTTAGTAAATTACATACATACATACATACATAAATCACGCCTTTATCCCTTACGGGGTAGGCAGAGCGTTTAACGCCTCGTAAAAGGCGCTTTCGCCACGTCTGACAAAAATTGAGGACAATTTTAGATTGTAATATGTATTGCTTTAGTGACAGGTTGTCAGCCCATCGCCTAAATTACAATACACTGTAACCCTCGAGTCCCTTTTGCTGACTTCAACAGCATGCCCGGGAGGAAGGGCAGCTGGAACATTCTATGTTTTTCTATCTCTCCCAGTCCAGCATGGAAGTAAGTAAATTATATAGTTTGTTTCCTGCAGATCATTTAGTGTGAATGAGCTGAGAATTTTGGCAAAGAATATGATAATAGTAGTGAAATATACCTTATACCGTATTATATTCTTTTCCAAAAGCCTCAGCTCATGAACGTTGCTATAATAGATGAGGATTGTTCCTGCTATTATAGCACCGTTCAACACCGAATAAGCAAACGCACGTTTTTATTATGTATGTCGATACATACACACATACATATAATCACGCCTTTATCCCTAATGGGGTAGGCAGAGCGTAAACGACCCAAACAAAGGTGGTTCCGCCACGTCTGACAAAGTTTTGAGGGGTACTTAAGATATATTTGTACGCATATTGCTGTAGTGACAGGTTGTCACCCCATCGCCTAAATTACAATATACTGAAAACCTCAGATCCCATAGCTGGTTTTACAGCATGCTCGGGAGGAAATGCAGCTGGCACATTCTATGTTTTTCTCTCACTCCCAGTCCAGCATGGAAGCTATACATGTATGTCGATTAGCTAAGTATTTAATAGATGGATAATGTTGTGGCACCTTTTCTTCCATGCTGGACTGGGAGAGATAGAAAAACATTGAATGTTCCAGTTGCCCTTCCTCCCGGGCATGCTGTAGAAGTCAGCAAAAGGGATTCGAGGGTTACAGTGTATTGTAATTTAGGCGATGGGCTGACAACCTATCACTACAGCAATACAAGTCATTACAATCTAAAATTTACCCTCAATTTTTGTCAGAAGTGACGAAAGCGCCTGTTACGAGGCGTTTTACGCTCTGCCTACCCCGTAAGGGATAAAGGCGTGATTTTATGTATGTATGTATGTATGTACCTTTTCAACACCTATGGGGTTAAAAGGTTTATGAGTTTAGTTTTCTTCCTGAATACGTAATACGTACATAGAATCATAGATAATGCAATACTTAGAGAGGATATGTAAAAGTTATGATTTTCATCCAAGATACTTGTGCACTCAGTTTTTGCATATACATATGTGTATGTATGTTTGAAACATTCTTTTTCTTCTTAGCCAGGGGATTCTCGAGTCAAACAACAACCTGAAGAACCCTGGTGTCAGAGTTTTCAAACCGCCTACTAGCACAGCTATTAGACCTCTGACATGGTTTGAGTAATGACCACTACCAAAGAAAACGACCGGGACCGACGGCATAACGTGCCCTTTGAAACAGTAACTGATAAACACTACAGAATTTTGTCTAAAATCGTTATACGTTATATGTTTGCTTGTATCAAATAAATACAAGATCAAAGCTAACAACATATTCGCAATCATAATAGTTTTATAGTGATCTTGATCTACAATGATAGATTGTAATTTATGGACTCATTAGAGATAGGATTAAAACTTCATAACTATTATTTGCTTATTTCATGTATCGTTTATTTAATTGAATATACTTAAGGATTATAAAGATGTTAATAGTCTTACGTGATTAGAATATATTGGTTGTGTAATTTGATAATTAAAATAAAATAAGTAGCCTCTTTACAGTATATTTTATGTTCACTGGAAAAAGTAATAAAAAAGCTTGGCTGAAATCTGCATATCTATTTACCTATTTGAAACTATAGTCAGAATTGTTTATTGCATCATATACAAAAATAAGGATCATTTCAAGGATCTGATTGATCGAGGTTTTGAAGTTACTCATTCCTACGACCTTGCCCGGTCATTGCCTGCAAATATTTCTACTATCATACATTTACGATTACATCTTACATAACTCAACAAAACGTTTCATGTTATCTTTACGTTCATAGTTTCATACAGATACTAAAATATGAGTAAATATTTAAAAAGTAAAAAGAAAATGTTAAGAATTCCAAGCTAATAACAAATCTTTACCGAACACAATTTTTACGTCATTAATTTCTTTTTACTTCTCATGCTCTGAAAGTGCTATTTGGGCACAAGGGCAAAAATGTATCTACTCTTAAATTCATCTCCTCTAAGGCAAAGAAAATTTGTAATCAGAAGTTCATAAATAGAACTTGTTAGTTTATAATATATTTATTTTATATTATTTGCTTATGTGTTTTTTGACATGAATAGATATTAAAATTTAAATTCAAGTACGATAGATTATTTAATTTATTATTTCAAAATTAATTTAACAGTACGCTGCATAGATCCCAGCCCAAGCCTAATATTTCATGTAGAAAGATTTAATAAGTTAAATGGCGATTGTTTTGTGCACTTGTCGTAGAATCTACTATTTATATCACGTTCTTGTGTGAATACCAGTTTATCAAAATATTACACATTCTTCAACTATTAGTAGTCAAATTCTTGTACAATCTTTGAGAAAATAAACAATTATCTAGATCAAGGTAAGAGCCTTATCTCTAAAGGTACGTGTAGTAATTATTAAAGACCTCTGTCTTATAAACTATCCGATAAAATTGTTTCGTTGACAAAGTATAATTTTATGTATGGGCTAATGAACAATTCTTTTTCAGTGGATTTCGATATGATATTTTATCCGCAGTAACATGTAGATTTTTGTTGACTCAAAAAGAGATCTTAAAGTTTTACCCTACAATCTACTCTTACAGCCTTTAAAAATGTCAGGTATCTTCTAAAAATGGTTGCCCTTTACCAGTGTGGTGGTGAAATTTGACCCTTCGGTGATATATTATAATCATAAAAATTAGACTATCATATCCATCAAGATATGCTTGTATTGTTTGGTTAGGTTATCGTTTATTTAAATGAACTTGAAAGTGCTGCGTCATCAGATAAAAACGCTTAAATTTGATTTTATGACTTGTTCATACATACAGACATACATATAATCACTCCTTTATCCCTAATGGGGTAGGCAGATCGTAAACTACCTAAATAAAGGTTGTTTCGCCGTGTCTGAAAATGTTATGAGGGTTACTTCAGTTTTTAGGTATTCTGCTGCTGAAGTGACAGGTTGTCAGCCCATCGCCTGAATTATAATATCATCGGATCACTTAGCTGGTTTTTACAGTATGCCAGGGAGGTAATAGAGCTGGCACATTCTATGTTTACCTCTCGCTCCCAGGCTAGCATGGCAGAATTAAGAAGAATTTTATGACTTTTATAGGATACTATTTCAAAGTGTCCAGTTTATAGTAGAAAATATGTTTTGGTAAATTTTAAAGTCAAAGTATTTGCGCAGCTGCATGGCACTACATTAATTAAACATCTAATTTCGTTGGGATAGTATAAGCGGATAAGTGATTCTTGGTATTGTTTTCTTTGATCTCAGCTGTAAATACACGAAATAGTATTCCAAATTACTTCCATGCTGGACTGGGAGAGATAGAAAAACTTAGAATGTTCCAGCTGCCCTTCTTCCCGGGCATGCTGTTGAAGTCAGCAAAATGGACTCGAGGGTTACAGTGTATTGTAATTTAGGCGATGGGCTGACAACCTGTCACTATAGCAATACATATTACAATCTAAAATTGCCCTCAATTTTTTGTCAGACGTGGTGGAAGCGCCTTTTACGAGGCGTTAAACGCTCTGCCTACCCCGTAAGGGATAAAGGCGTGATTTATGTATGTATGTATTCCAAATTAATAGGTGTTTTGAAATCTCAACAGATTTTCTAATCCTTCAGTCGTGGGATACCAAACAATGTCCTAAACAAACTAGGAATCTTGTTTTATACAGGATAAATCTATAAAAATGAGAAGTAATAAATTAAAAATTCGCCGCAGGCAGTATTTTGAAGCTGCGACCTTTCGATTGTCATTCCATCGCTCTGCCAACTGAGCTACCGGGAGTCAGATTGGCAATCCTTACTTCTTTTTTTAATACTAGTGGAGGTTCAAACACGGCGGTGAATTTTTGATTTCTCATATTTCTGAAAAAAAAATAGCACTATGAGTGCAAAAATCCTCAAAAAATATGATAATAAGTTTATCTGCTTCTTCATAATGCCAGGTAGACTAATATATTATACCAGGTGTAAGGGACAGCGATAGGTGTTTCTCAGTCAACGACACTGAACAACTATGAGCAGGATTTGTTTTCAGAAGATGAAAAAATATGGCTTTTCCATACAAAATTATCACCTCCATCAGACAATTCAACGACAAAAAACAGAAAAAACCTGCTTATAGTTGTTCAGTGTCGTTGACTGAGCAACCCATTTCAGTTTGCGAGACGCTGTCCCTTACGCCACGTAGGTGTATCCATGGTAGACTATACCGTTATGTAGGTAGAAATGGCGCGATTGCAATCAGGCTTGCACCGAACATGCCAAACCAATATTTAGCATAGACAACGCATCTAGATGCACAACTGGTGCATATGATGCGATGCACGCGTTGGTATGCAACTGGATGCACTGATATTATACAGGGTGTTAAATTATTATATCGGGTGTAAGGGACAGCGCCCCGGAAACTGATAGGAGTTGCTCAACCAACGAAACTGAACAACAATCACCAGATATTTTTTAAGGAAATGACAAAATGTAAATGGCTTTTCCATGCAAAATATCCACCTCGATCAGACAATTTGTATGGAAAATCCAATTTTATCTAAAAGTTGTTCAGTGTCGTTGCTATCAGTTTGCGGGACGCTGTCCCTTACACCCCGTATTACAAAAAATGTTAACACTTAAGTATTTGAATCTGAATGGCGTGGGAACTATCAAAATAATGGCTTATGATAAGACAAATTCATCTTAAGTCTCATAGCTATCCTACGTACTGCTTTGGAACTGTCCCAGAAAAATAAAAGTTAATCAGAATTTCGACAAGGACCATTTAAGACCCTTTATTCCCATTATTCACAGCACCAGAATGCAACCTAAATTGCCTTAGTGCTTTTACCAGGAACCTAGTGCATTAGAAGATAGGGCGGTAGGTCAATAGTTCAAACGCTGCTGGCGTATTGAAGTCTGCGGATTGGCACCATACAGAATCTCAGATAGGTGGAACTAAGATTGGGGGTTTGATTTGGCTATTTCTGTCATGGTTTTAGATTGATGAATCAACGACTACTCACTTGGCCTAAGCCTCATCGTTTGTGATATTCGACTGCGCGATGTTTTGAGTGATCACTCTCCATGAAGAAGTCTCTCGTAAAGAGTCGAAACGTTGAGGTCTAACACCTCGGATAAACAATAAAGTAAGTTGTCGTGATAAAATGGTTTTAGATTGTTCGTGAATTTGCACCAGAATTTGCTACGTGTATGGATGAAGTTTGTTAACAGAAAGAAGTATAGATTTATGAGTATTTGAAATTGTTTATAAATGGCACACATACGTATGGTTCCGCACGAAACTCTAAAATTCTGCGTAAATCACAGTATAAAACAAAGTCGCTTTCTCTGTCCCTATATCCCTATGTATGCTTAGATCTTTAAAACTAAGCAATGGATTTTGATGCGGTTTCTTTTAATGGATAGAGTGCTTCCATGCTGGACTGGGAGCGAGAGAAAAACGTAGAATGTGCCAGCTGCATTTCCTTCCGGGCATGCTGTACAAACCAGCTAAGGGATCTGAAGGTTTCAGAATAATTCAATTTAGGCGATGGGCTGACAACCTGTCGCTATAGCAATATATCTACAAATCTATAAATTATTAAATAACCCTCAAAATTTTGTCAGACGTGGCGGAACGCTTCGGAAAGCTTTGTTTACGTCGTTTACGCCCTGCCTACCCCATTAGGGATAAAGGCGTGATTATATGTATGTATGTATGTGATTCAGGAAGAAGGTTTATATGTATAATACATGCATAATATAGTAGAGAAACACTGATCATTTCCGTGCGAAGCCGGGGCGGGTCGCTAGTATTATTATAAATTAGTTTCGGTACATAAAATCAACTCACAGCCATATCCAGCACTCCTGGCTGCAGCTTCTGCCTGGTGTCAGCCTCCAGCGTGCTGATATTCCTGAGGAACTGCTTGTAGCTCTGGCCAGCTCTCGCCGTGAATTCCGTGTACAACAGCAGCGCGTCTCCTTTAGCAGCTTCTAGTTCTTCTACCAGCTCAGGAGTATACCGCTTCTCTTGTTCCTCGGATTCCTGGAAGTCTGGGTCCTCGGTCGTTTCGGAGACGTCTACCCATATTGATGTTGGCTGGAATTTTAGGAGATGATTGTTGAATAAAAAGGAAAGAAATTGAAGTCTTCGAATGTGTTCAGGCTGTGGCGTTTCTCACATATTGTTTTCTACTAATAGGTCATTTGAGATTTTAGAAACTTAGCTGTCCTTAAGTCCTAAGACACCATTGTCGCTGTCCTTTTTATCTTACGCTCTGAAATTGACTTAGAATTAACATATGGGGCCTAATTAATAATATGCTGTAATAGAGAACGTGCATATAACATATTTTCAGTTCCTGAACCGATTGTCTAAAAACATCTTAAATTATGAAAAGAACAGTGAAAACAGAAATAAAATTGATCAAAAAAAAGATATACCATTATAAAGATAGACTATCTATCTCTCTCTTCGAAACGACAATTTATATGGAATTAGTATGGCGCTCCTGTCTTATGACGTCACATGACAGTTCGGACCTCTCTTTTTAACTAACCACTTTAAGGCATTATAACTCTTAAACTAATCAATATTTTGCGAAAATTCCTTCACATCCATTCATCTATGGTGACAATAATTCTTACTAATAGTTTTGAAAAAATCATGAGTATATCCCTATTATGAATATTGGTATTTATTATGTTTTTGATTATTTCTTTATGTATTCATATGTGCTGTATAGGTTATAATTAAATCTATACTCTAAATTACATTTTTTATTTTTTTTGCACCTGCCTTGTCATTTCCACATGCCCTAATGTAGACTGGTAGATAATGCCTTTGGCGTTAAGTGCGCCCATGTAACATTTTTGTGCATAAAGTTAAATAAAAAGGCCTATATCAACTTCATAGGTTGTAATGACGATGAACCCTCTGTAAAACTGCACTTAAGCTCCAAATATAAAACGCGAACTTGCAATATCAGGTTTAAGCACCAACCTAACCCTGACGAAACGGAACAACCCAGTTAACCTAACCTATAAACATAAACCGAACTGACATGATGTCACAAAGGAAACATAAAGTCTGTATTTACAGTAAAAATGCAGTAAAAACGCTGGAGGCATAAACCAGTGCATCTTGCATTTTTATGTTAATTTCATTGGGATCTTTTTGGATGACCTTGCCCATAGGAAATTGGTGGCATTGTTTTCTGCGAATAAGCTCTTAGGGCACATCGAATAATACCCATTCAGGACTATGCCATTTACGCTCTGCCTACCCCATTAGGGATAAAGGCGTGACTATATGTATATGTATGTATATACTATGCCCTTAGCTGCGAGGGCCTATCCTCATTCAATCTTTTGGATACTTTGGCTAAAAATATTTAGCGGTTATAAGAAAAACAGACAAACTATCTTTAACCAGATTAAACGTTCATGAAAACTATTTTTACTCAGCATGAAAATATTTTTGAAATGATCTTAGCTTTAGAACTTCCCATCAACATTAATGTATGACGTCAAGGATATGTAACGTCACAAGGAACGTATATCTAGGCAAAACCCAATTACCAGATTAATCTAGATGTACATCAGGTTCAGGCAGAGCGTCAACGCCTTCATATAATTCGTTTTTGCCACGTCTGTCAATTTTAGAGGCATATAATCTAAGACAAAGAATGTACCTAACCTAAGTATATGATTGCGTTTGCTTTAGAAACAGGTTGCTAGCTACTCACAGTGCAATAACACTTTTATCATTCTTCTTGAATTTACTTGGAAAAGATATTTTTTTTCTCTTCCTGAAAGAAATTCTTGGTGAAAGTTGTTCAGTGTCGTTTACTGAGCAACCCTATTAGTTTGCGGGACGCTGTCCCATTACACCTGGTTTAGTCTAGTGTGGGAACAAACGTGCGGAACAAGTGTGGGCGCAAACAGTATGTTTCTAGGCATCACTTCAGTACACAATCAATCAAGATCTGAAGTTGCAGAATACTGGGTTATTTGGGGAATGCAACTATGACGTCACGATGCACTTGTGACGTAGCACGTGACCTTCGATCGCGCGTCAATACTGTTGCAGTCATTTTTATTGATCTATGAACAATAAAATCATGTTTATGTTTATTGCTTGCGAGTCTGTGATGCGACGATTTGTACATACATACATATAATCACGCCTTTATCCCTAATGAGGTAGGCAGAGCGTAAACTATCTAAATAAAGGTGGTTCCGCCACGTCTAACAGCTTGTAGTTTATTTACGTTAGATTTGTAGGTATATTGCTGAAATGACAGGTTGTCAGCCCATCGCCTAAAACCACGACGCTTAATGGATTTTGATATATGCTATGCAACTTGTAACAGAACATTCCTAAGAAACTGTCTTTTTATAGCACAAATATTATACCTACAATAACGGTATATGCACCCGAAAGAATCTAAAGCAGCCCTGAAACTAAACAACAAAGACACATTGGTCAAAATACGAAAAAATAATACTTCCCATACTACACGCACTATCAGCTGATGCATTTTGTATGGAAGGTCAATTTTTTTTTCGTGTTTTATCCTGTGCCTATGTTCCTTTGGGAGAGATTCGTACATACATACATACATATAATCACGCCTTTATCCCTAATGGGGTAGGCAGAGCGTACACGACCTAAACAAAGGTCGTTCCGCCACGTCTGACATAGTTTTGAGGGTTATTTAAGATAGGATTCTAGGCATATTGCTGTAGTGACAGGTTGTCAGCCCATCGCCTAAATTACAATATACTGAAACCCTCGGATCCCTTAGCTGGATCTTACAGCATGCCCGGGAGGAAATGCAGCTGGCACATTCTATGTTTTTCTCTCGCTCCCAGGCCAGCATGGAAGTTAGCATGGAGAGATTCGTAGACTGGTTTATATTCTTTCGGGTGCATATATCCTTTCTGTTACATGTTGTATGTATAATATTTGAGCTATATAAATACAGTTTCTTAGGAATGTTTGAGTAAAACAATATAAATTATTGCTAAGGAATGTACAATGTGCATAATAGCATGTTATCAAATTACTAACACTACACGTAGCTACTATAAATAGGTGAAAGTGTAAGTTTAGGGGAAACCCCTTTTTATTTTCTGCTTGTAAGACGTATTCAATATTATGCTAATGTCAAAAATATTGTTTAAAAGAAAATTTATAAATAATGTTAATAGCAAATTCTATCTCAATTGGAATCAATACCTTGGAAGTATTACCCTTATACAGTGAGTAAAAAAAAAGCTGTCTATATTTTGGGGTGTTCTACCCATTAAACTGAACAACTATCTCAAAGGTACATAGGTAGAAAAAATAGGAAAAAAATAAGCCCTCTGATATAAAAGGAGTCAGCGGTATGAGTCAATTTGTATTGTCCAATTTATTTATAAATTTTTCGACCTATATTCCTTCGGGGTTGTTTAGTTTCATGGGTAGAATCATCATCATCTCCCTAGCCTTATCCCGTATCTCACGGGGTTGGCTTCCTAATCTAGGGGATTGAACGAGGGTACTGGTTTTTACACAGAGCGACTGCCATCTGACCTCCGCAACCCAGAAGGGAAACCAGACCCAATCCTAGATTAGGTCAGAGTTTTCAAGCCGCCAATGCTTAGCTCTGGCCTCTGATATGGCTTAACGACTAATATCCACGGTATTAAACGATATTAACCGGGACCAACGGCTTAACGTGCCTTTCGAAGCACACCAATATAATATATGGTAGAATCACACCCTAAAATATAGTCAGCATTATTTTTTAGTTCCTATATATTTATTTTCTTGAAATTGTCTTTCCGCAAAATAAATTATCAGTACAGAAGTATTTTATCTGTTCACTTTGTCAATAACACTATGAGGTAACAAGAGTGTTTATCTTTTAGTTAGAAATAGAGTTTGCAAATATGACCTAGGATAAAATAGCACAATTTTCAGTTTTTACATAAATTTAACATTTCTTCTTCATGAAATTACTTATAATTTTTTAATAAGTAGTAACCTCACAGTTCTAACTGCCTCTGTGTTCCAAGTTGTATTAGACTTTTGATCAAAAAACATAATTAAACCAACTTATTATTTAATTCAATATCATAAATAAGTATGACTCCAAGTCTGTTAGAATAATGCTGGGTAAATCACCAAATTTCCTGTATTTTTCTTTCATTGATATCTGTCTATATTAGTGTATTTATCCGTAATGGCGTAGGCAGAGCGTAAACGACCTAAACTAAGGCCATTCCGCCACGTCTGACGTAGTTTTGAGGGTTATATAAGATAGATTTGTAGGTATATTGGTGTAGTGACAGGTTGACAGCCCATCGCCTAAATTACAATATACTGAAACCCTCGGATCTCTGAGCTAGATTTTACAGCACGCCCGAGAGGAAATACAGCTGGCACATTCTATGTTATTCTCTCGCTCCCAAGTGTTCTTCTTGAATCAGAGTAATTGAGATCAAAAACGTCTCTCTGCGATAAGATTGATGTCAACACATTCCAATGTTATCAGAGTCACTAAAAACCAAAACAGAGGCGATTATTTATGTACGCAAATAACTATGAGTGAGTGAAACAGGAAAACACTATAAAAAAGAACAGAAAAAAAGAGTAAGCCAAGAAAGTCATCGATAGCAAAGAAAATATACCGGGTGTAAGGGACAGCGTCCTGCAAACTGATTGGGGTTGCTCAGTCAACGATAGAAACAAGAAATTATTTTAAGAAGTAAAAATAAAATTTGGGTTTTCCATACAAAATGTCCACCTCGAACAGACAATTTGTATGGAAGAGACACTTTTTTCAATTCCTGAAAAAATGTCGTGGTGAAAGATGTTCAGTGTCGTTGACTGAGAAACCCCTAGTATGTGGGATTACGGGGTGTCCTACACCCCGTAATATTATATAAGACTTAAATAGTTAGAAATATAACATGGGTGTATTAAATCAGAATTTGTATACCTTATGGGCATACTCAATTTTGCCAAAACTGACAAATAGGTATATCAGATATCTACTGCATTTGACTACCAGTGTCATCATCTCCCTAGCCTTATCCCGTATCGCACAGGGTTGGTTACTTAATCTAGGGGGATTGAACGAGGGTACTGGTTTTTACACAGAGCGACTGCCATCTGACCTCCGCAACCCAGAAGGGAAACAGGACCCAATCCTAGATTAGGTCAGAGTTTTCAAGCCGCCAATGCTTAGCACTGGCCTCTGACATGGCTTAACGACTAATATCTACGGTATTAAACGATATTAACCGGGACCAACGGCTTTACGTGCCTTCCGAAGCACGGAAAGAGCGCCGAAGAAACGTACATATGAAATTCGAAAACAGAAAAACAAATTGATACATGGTAGGGTTCGAACCACGACCACTCGCTCAGGAGGCAGCGGCCCTATCCACTACACCATCGGGCTCTCATTTGACTACCAGCGTCCTCTAGAAAAAAAACGCTTTTATTTAGTACATTCTGTTCTTTTCACTGACGCATGTGTAACAACAAGTAGTTACAGTACTTATAAAAGACACTTGATTGAATATTGACCGCTGATAACATAGTAATATTAATTAGCTAAAGTAATAAATAATAGATAAAGATTATGAAGTTGTATTGCGGAAGTCAGATAAAAGATTAAGGGTTCATTAGAAACGCACTTCACATCAAGTGACTAAATAATCTTTTATGACTTACCGCAAATATATAAATCATGTATTTGATATTGAAATGATAAGAGATGCATATTACCCATGAACAAAATTTATTAATTTATTTTATTTATTAAAGTATTACAACAAAATACAAGTTTATTTTACATAATACAGATGTGTGTTTTAAACCGCAAATATACGAATCATGTCTTTGATATTGAAATGATAATTGCATTTAAAAATATATATCTATTTTTATTTATTGAAGTATTACAACAAAATACAAGTTAATTTTACTTAAACCAGATGTGTTTTTTTAACTCTACTTTTCGCGCCGTTTACAGAAAATTGACTTAGGCTCGTAATTATAATCAGCTCTCAAGAGTGACAGCGAGTTTGAGTTTGTATCAGAGATGTCATTTCAGTAGAAAATGGTCTGTCAAATCCATAGTTAATAAATAAATAAATAAAATAAAATACTAAAGGTGTATCCCAACGGCAGATGAGCAGGTAGATTTAAAGATATGCAACCATCGCCCGTAATGCCTTAGAATATCGTTCAAATCAGCGCGCGCTACAGCGTGGCGGTTACGTTCGCGGCTGCGTCAAAAATGTGCAAATAACGCACAATAAAGCTAACTCCATATAAACTACAACTCGGATTTTAAAAAAGCTATGTTGCGATTTTAGATAATCATAATGCGGATATTTTCATAATGGATCCGTGAAAGTGCTCCTAATAGTTTAGAAGGAATATTAAATTTACTGATAAAAACAGCTTTACTTCTAGATTTTTCAGCATACTTATTTATGAACTAAAATAATTTTAAATGTTGCAATTGCAGGCCAAGAAATAATTTCATAGATTAATACTTTTTTAGAATTTTACAATGATTCGTTTAGGAACCATTTGCCGTTAGGAATCACCTTAATATTGCTCTCAATGTTGAGATCGCTTTATAAATACGAGCCTTAGATATTTGACGTAAAAATCTAGAAATTAAACTTCGTGAATGTAGAGTCATTGATTTGAATCATACTCAATTTATAATTTACAAATTATGATTCCGGATTCGAAAATGGCAAACAATACGAATGCAAATTTCCCAGGGTTTGGAGGAGTGTCAGGTGAGAAGTCAAGCGTGATGACCTTGGCTCTTGGTATTGAGGAATGTGACCTGTAGGTCATAGTCATGCCAGATTGTGTATCAAAACTTACTTCTATAGTCTGGTAAACCATCTTCACTGTTCTTTATGAGTATGACTATAGCAGTTAAAAATCAAGACAACATAGTATTTATCTATTTAAAAGAATAAAAAAATATATACGTTAGTGTCATTCTTCATGCTGGACTGGGAGCGATAGAAAAATATAGAATGTGCCAGGTGCATTTTACGCTTGGCACGTTGTAAAAATCAGCTAAGAGACCAATTTAGGCGATAGGCTAACAACAACAACCTGACCTACAAATCTATCTTAAATAACCCTCAAAAGTTTCTCAGACGTGGCAGAACGACTCTTGTTTTGGTCGTTTACGCTCTGCCTACCCCATTAGGGATAAAAAGGTGTGATTATATGTCATTCTCCTAAGTACATTTGAATTATTTATCTCCTACGCACAGCCATTTAATTGTATTCGCTGCGGGCCTTGTTAGTGACATACAATCCGCTTTTTGACTTTTTTGTATTATATTTTTAGCAGAACTGGAAATTTGATAATGTTTTGGCACAGAAATATGTCGTGTTTCTGCTACGGAGCACAAAATGAATTAGCCACCATATTTATTACAATGGAGTCTTTTATACAGCAAAACTTGGTCTTTTTTATATTAAAACCTTATAAACTTCATTTTATCGTCCTCAAAACTTTACAAACAGGGTGTAAGGGACATCGATCCCCAAACTAATAGGGGTTGCTCAGTTAACGATACTGAACAACTTCCACCAAGAAATTCTTTCAGGAAGTGAAAATAAAAATTGGTTTTTAAAACAAAATGTCCCTCGATCAGACAATTTGTATGGAAAATCCAATATCTTTTTTTCACTTCCTGAAAGTATTTCCTCGAATCAGGATATCAGTGTCGATGACTGAGCAACCTCTAACAGTTTCTGCCACGCTGTCCTTTACACCCCTTAAAAAATATATCAGTATGAATAGGGAAAAGATAAAAAATATTTTAAAAGAAAAGTACCAACTCCATTACTTTGACAACGGTACAAATGTTCTAGCTACGAGTATCAATGATAAAGGGAATTCAGAACTAATTCGTCACGCGAAATTAGGTAGTGTATAATATTTTTCCTTGTTTTGGTTGTCAAGAAATGGATCTGCCTAATTATATTTTATTGTGAAATCTTATATTCTATTTAGCAGGCTTTTAAAGCCTATATCAGTGGTGACTGAAGCGTAGTTAACAATGAGGTAAGCTCACTCAGATTCCTCGAAAGTGGAAAGTTAGGTGGTCCCTTTGAAGCTTCCATACATACATACATATAATCACGCCTTTATCCCTAATGGGGTAGGCAGAGCGTAAACGACCTAAATAAAGGTCATTCCGCCACGTCTGACAAAGTTTTGAGGGCTATTTAAGATAGATTTGTAGGTATATTGTTGTAGTGACAGGTTGTCAGCCCATCGCCTAAATTACAATATACTGAAACCCTCGAATCCCTTAGCTGTTTTTTTACAGCATGCCCGGAAGGAATCGCAGCTGGCACATTCTACGTTTTTCTCTCGCTCCCAGGCCAGCATGGAAGGCTGCATGGAATTAGAGCTTAGTTCTGGCTAAAATAGTATTATTTAGTTGAATTTATCCACAGATAAGCACGTAATTCCTTTTTTCTTCCGTATAACGAAGGTTCCGAATATTATACTTAAGTAGAAGATATCTACTTACTAAAGTTCTTGTATCGTTAACTACATACAGTAAGACACTTACAGACATACCAGCCTACGTTAAGATGTTTAGTTTAGATATGCTTTTTTATCTATTTAAACAAAATTTTAAATTTTGAAGTCACAACTCAATTTTCAAAATTGACATCACCACAGCCAGAGAAACACATTCAAAAACTTAACAACCATAAACACTGGATATTTATTCCTTCAAAAGCAACTCTAAATTATTAATGAATCTGAAGAAATTATCATACGCGATAATGGTTTGAAGCTTCTTTTGAAATACTTTCATTTTAACAAAAAAATTTGGTAAACAAAAATGCACATTTCAGAATTTCATTTTGAATTTATACCTGCGCGCGCGCTTGTAAGATGGCGAACGCGACGAGCGCGAGAGCTGTGCGCGCGATCATTCTGCACTGACGGGACGCGCAAACGCGCATTGCACGCTACGCCACCTGACATCGTAGTACACTTAGGCAGATGTTTTCGTTTCCTATCTATTTTATTTTCATTCATGTTTGGTTACGCGAAATTCTCTTTTTGGATCGCTATCTTTGATCTCTCCGGTCTTCCATGCTGGCCTGGGAGCGAGAGTCTTCCATGCTGGCCTGGGAGCGAGAGAAAAACATAGAATGTGCCAGCTGCATTTCCTCCCGGGCATGCTGTAAAAATCAGCTAAGGGATCCGAGGGTTTCTGTATATTGTAATTTAGGCGATGGGCTGACAACCTGTCACTACAGCAATATACATACAAGTCTATCTTGAATAACCCTCAGAACTATGTCAGACGTGGCGGAACGACCTTTGTTAGGTCGTTTGCGCTCTGCCTACCCCATTAGGGATAAAGGCGTGACTATATGTATGTATCTTTGATCTCACTGGCCTTGCTTCAAGGACTAGATCTATCATCATATCGTGATACATTCTTGGACATAGGACTTCGCATCCTTTTCACTTGAGTGTGATTCTTTCAGTCTTAGCCAATATGTTTCCTATGCCATCTACTCTTCTGAAAGCAGCCAATACAAATAAAACAAGGCAGTCACTTGCCTTGTATGTTTTCAGGGTTGACTTTAAACTGCTCACTGAAACTTATATGATGAAAGTTATTACTGACTCTGGCGGAATCATCCATCACGGAAACGCCAAACCACTAAAAGTTGAAATTACATACAAACGTACATATAACGATTTTATCCGTAATGGGGTAGGCAGAGCGTAAACGACCCAAAAATGGTCGTTCCGCCACGTCTGACAAGGTTTTGAGGGTTATTTAAGATGAATTTGTACGAATATTGCTGTAGTGACAGGTTGTCAGCCCATTGCCTAAAATACAATATACTGAAACCCTTGAATCCCTTAGCTGGTTTTGTCAGCATGTTGGGGATTCTGTCACATTCTGTGTTTTTCTTTCGTTGAAAGTTATTATTTATGTTTGTCTGAGTGTACGTACATTGCACGAGTCTAATAAAGGGGTAAGTTCGTGACGCATCGTTTGTGCACTGAGTTTTAGTGCACCACTGAAACTACGGTCTTAGAAAATACGTATTTACAGTATGTATGTTTGAAAGCTCTTTATTGAACTACAAGGAGAATAAGACAATAGTGGCAAAAAGGCACTTCCATGCTGGTCTGGGAGCGAGAGAAAAACATAGAATGTACCAGCTGCATTTCCTCCCGGGCATGCTGTAAAATCCAGCTAAGGGATCCGAGGGTTTCAGTATATTGTAATTTAGGCGATGGGCTGACAACCTGTCACTACAGCAATATACCTAAAATTCTATCTTAAATAACCCTCAAAACTTTGTCAGACGTGGCGGGACGACCTCTGCCTACCCCATTAAGGATAAAGGCGTGATTATATGTATGTATGTATGGTACAAAGGCGGCCTTATCCGATCTAGGCGCGCTTGCATCACAAAGATGTTTGAGTGTCCTAGATCTAACACTAATGTTTATTTTTATTCTTTCACCGTCCGTGCTATCCAACTATGGAACTTCCTCGAAACATTCAAGATAGTCCCTCTTACTTTACTTTAAAAAAAATACTGAAAGAGCAGTTTATGTCCTTACATACATACATACATATAGTCACGCCTTTATCCCTAATGGGGTAGGCAGAGCGTAAACGACCAAAACAAAAGTCATTCCGCCACGTCTGACAAAGTTTTGAGGGTTATTTTAGATAGATTTGAAGGTATACTGCTGTAGTGACAGGTTGTCAGCCCATCGCCTACATTGCAATATACTGAAACCCTCGGATCCCTTAGCTGACTTTTACAGCGTGCCCGGGAGGAAATGCAGCTGGCTCATTCTAAGTTTTTCTCTCGCTCCCAGGCCAGCATGGAAGTTATGTCCTTATCATAATGTTATTTTATTATAATCGTATTTTTATATTGTTATAAACACTGATTTGAGAAGTCGTAGCTTTTACTCGTCTGTGGTTATAAAGTATATATGTATTCGGATAAATTTTATTTATTATTTATTTTACTTATTGTACCTATATCCCGTGAAGTCCCTTCTTTTATCCCCACTAGGTAGGCTGGAAAAGATCTCTTATAGAGATAAGCTCGCCTTTGCTTTAATTTTAAGATTTAACCTATGTATTGAAATTTATGCAATAAAGAATATAACATTAAGGGATCTCTTCCAGTCAACCTTTGATAAACCCAGAGGAGAAAATTATGATGAGTTTGACACTTTTTTTAAAGTTAGATTCTAAGGTTTATACGGTTTATAGATTATACGTGTGAAAAGAAAAAAAAATAATCACTGATGTCTGCTTTGTTATTTAAAAGTCTGAAATAAATTCCTGGATCTGTCACCTCTTTTAAAAAAAGAACATATTTATTGAATTCTGGTGATTTTATAATACGACTCACGGAAATGACTGTAATGACAAGTATTTGTAGTTTCTACGCCTTTTACGAGGCGTTTAACGCTCTGCCTACCCCGTAAGGGATAGAGGCGTGATTTTATGTATGTATGTATGTACACTTCTTTCTTCCATGCTGGACTGGGAGAGATAGAAAAACATAGAATGTTCCAGCTGCCCTTCCTCCTGGGCATGCTGTTGAAGTCAGCAAAAGGGACTCGAGGGTTACAGTGTATTGTAATTTAGGCGATGGGCTGACAACCTGTCACTAAAGCAATACATATTACAATCTAAGATTGCCCTCAATTTTTGTCAGACGTGGCGAAAGCGCCTTTTACGAGGCGTTAAACGCTCTGCCTACCCCGTAAGGGATAAAGGCGTGATTTATGTATGTATGTATGTATGTATGTACACCTTTATAAGTATTTGTTTAGATTACCCGAGTCCCTAGTTTCAGTGGCCAATTCGTGACGTAAATTTCGACTAAACTTTATTTTTATCAATGACTAATCAGATCATACACATCCATACAATCTATTTGTTTGTTTGTTTCTTTAATGTGTGCGCGAGCGCGTGTCAATGTTGTATGAGATTGTATGGGAAAATGCGAGTAAAGTCACGATCTACATTAATGGGAATGTAAATAGTAAACCAAGAAAGCTAAGTTTTTGTGTGATGAGCCATTGTTTTGTGAAATGTAGCAAAACTTTGTTACAATGAAATTGAAATTATTATGAAATTGCTGACAAATTCTTGAACACCTTCTGACCTGAATTCCTAAACATGAGTCACTATAATTACGATGAAAGATTAGGTTGCCTATGATGAGTATTAAATTGATGAGGTATTGTATACTGATATGCTATTTGAAAGGACTACCATTTTTTGTATGGAGCATATCTTTCAGACTTTAATATTCTTCAATAATCTCTATAAAAACTTTGACACCAGGGTTCATCGGGTCATTCGACTCGAGAATCCACTCGATAAGAAGATCTCTATCGATTTTTTTTTACATACATACACACATAAAATCACACCTTTATCCCTTACGGGGTAAGCAGAGCGTTAAACGCCTCGTAAAAGGCGATTCCGCCACATCTGATAAAATTGAGGGCAATTTTAGATTGTAATTTGTATAGTATGCTATAGTGACAGGTTGTCAGCTCATCGCCTAAATTATAATACACTGTAACCCTCGAGTCCCTTTCGCTGACTTCTACAGCATGCCCGGGAGGAAGGGCAGCTGGAACATTCTATGTTTTTCTATCTCTCCCAGTCCAGCATGGAAGAAATGAGGTTTTTTTTGTTGAAAATAATGCTAACTGTATCATATTTCTAGCGATAAGTATTTTCAAATGTCAATAGCCTTATTCTAGAACTAAACGCTAAACCCTAAGTATTGGTTCAGCACCTGCTGATTAAGTCATTTTCTTCGTGAAAGCGAGCAATTGTGTGAAAGCGAAACCTAGGACTGCTACAACCTTTGTTAGACATTTTTCACTTTCCATACAGGCATGGACGTGATAATGATTGCTAAAGGTAAAATAGCTTAGTAAAATGGGACTACCATCATGACATCTTGGCCCCACAGTCAAATATCTTCTAAATACATATAATTGCACCTTTATCCCTTTTGGGATAGGCAGAGTTAACGACCTAAATAAAGGTCGTTCCGCCACCTCTGCAAAGTTCTAAGGGTTATTCAAGATATATTTGTAGGTATATTGCTGTAGAGACAGGGTGTCAACCCATCGCCTAAATTGAAATATACTGAAACCCTCGGATCCCTTAGCTGGTTTTTACAGCATTCCCGGGATTAAATGCAGCTGGCAGATTATATGTGTTTTTCTATCCCAGTCCAGCATGATTTTGTAAAGACAGTAACTAATAGTCAATCTTTTAGTGGATTGGTATGAAATTGACCTCCTTCTTGACTACCTGAGTCAAAAGTACCAATTCGTAGTTGCAAAAATCACGACTTAACTAATATATGGACTTATATTACCCGTCATTTTCTGTCATGAGCGAACAGAAATGAAAATAGCGTAGAATGTGAATTACCTATTTAGTGCTAGTATTATATATAATTTACTGTGACATGTACTTATTTTTATTATACATGAATGCTCAATTTAATGGTTATAGGTATATAATTTTCTGAATTTATGTTTCTTTTCCAGTGACAATTTAATTGTCATGTAAAATTAGAACACAATATTTAATTGTATCATCATCATCTCCCTAGCCTTATCCCGTACATCACGGTGTCGGCTACCTAATCTAGGAGATTGGATGAGGGTACTGGTTTTTACACAGAGACTGCCATCTGACCTCCGCAACCCAGAAGGGAATCCAGATCCAATCCTAGATTAGGTCCGAGTTTTCAAGCCGCCAATGCTTAGCTCTGGCCTGTGACATGGCTTAATTGTATATGAATAAATAAATAAATAATTTTAGTCAAGATTTAGTTAAGTCGAGCGATCTACGAATCGATAGCAATGGCATCTAAGGATTTCCTGTGAAAAACTCCATCTGAACGACAATAGGCCGAATGGCTTGCTACAAGTGCCTCCGTGGTCAAGCGGTCTGAGCTGACAATGACTTCGTGCTGTTGTTTCTAGTTTGGTTAGGATATTGCAGGCTGATCACCTGGTGGTCCGAAAAGTAAGATGATCCATGCTGTCGGATGGGCATGTAAATAGTCGGTCCTGCGCCTGATTTCTCTATGGTCGTGTCAGTCAATCTGTCCCATCAGAATAAGAGATTGAAGGAATAGAGAGTGTACCTGTGTGTAGCGCAAACACTTGGGCACTAAAAACTAGTTCTGCGCAGTTGGCCAATCTCTGGGAGATTGGCTACCATCACGGAAAATTGGTGGGAGGACTATTACAAATGTGTGTTGTGACGCCAAATGGCTTGCTGTGTGTTTTGCTGGTATCCGAGAAGGCTGTAACGAGAAAAAGTTGACTCTATCGTCGACTAGTCGATCACATACGAACATACATTTAATCACGCCTTTATCCCTAATGGGGTAGGCAGAGCGTAAACGACCTTGACAAAGGTCGTTCCGCCACGTATTACTTTGATAGATTTGTAGGTATATTGCTGTAGTGACAGGTTATCAGCCCATCGCTTTAATTACAATATACGGATACCCTCGAATCTCTTAGCTGGTTTTTACAGCATTCCCGGGAAGAAATGCAGCTGGCACATTCTATGCCTTTTTTACGCTCCCAAGCCAACATGGAAGTACTAAATACTAATAATACTTGTCTTAATAAGATAAGAATCTAATTAAATATTTTTTTTAGGTTATTTGGCTTTTGAATCATAATAGATTAATTATATTATATGTTATGATGATTCATATACAATAAAGAATGTAGAATATAAAATACAAAATAAATAATATTTTTAAAACAAAATTAGCGGAATACATTACAACAAAATATTTCTAGATTTTAGAGAGGTGATCAAAGGAAAAGTTAATAAATTTGAGATTAAGATTAGAGTTAAAAAAATTGTACTGTTGTGAATGACAACTAAGATTTAAGATTTATTATCTGTATGTTAGTTTTTTTTTATTTCTCATGTTAGTTTATAGTCACTATTATTTTGTCTTAATGAGAATAAAGTTTCTATAAACCGAAGAAATTGAGTTATTGTCAAAACTTTGTCAGACGTGTCAAAGTTACAGTGAACAGGCATCTCTGGGTGAGCTCGCACCATCGTCGACTCCGCCTCAGTCGTTCCCGACCTAGACTGGAGTCAAAAACAAACCCATTTTTTATTAAAAAAAAAGACGTAGCGGAACGACCTTTGTTTAGATCGTTTACGCTCTGCCTACCTCATTGATATAAAGCCATGATTATATGTATGTATGTATGTAGATTCATAATATCATATGCAAACCATGTCAGAGGCCTGATAGTTGTGCTACTAGGCGGTTTAAAAACTCTGACACCAGGGTTCATCGGGTCCATAGACTCGATACCCACTCGACAGAAGAAGAAGAAGAATATCATATGTTATGATGATTCATAATTAATACAGAATCTAGAATATAAACTAAGAAATTGAGTTACCGTCAATGATACCAGGCCACTCAGAAAGTATTGCGATAAATAGTTTTTATATATGGCAGACTGGCCGGTTAGAATCTTTTTTGAAAATATGATTACTTGTAAGTAAAAATATGTGTGTTCCATTTTCAAAATTTCCCTCCACATTTTTTGCGAGCCAATTCAAAGTATCGTGTCTTACTGAAAAATGGATCTGCGCCGGGAACATTTTAGAGCTATGATTTTTTACGATTTCAAGTGTCGCCTGAAACCGGATGAATCGTTCGATAGACTTCAAATGGCATTTATGGATGAAAGCCCCTCCAAGGCAACCGTGTATCGTTGGTATAACGAATTTAGGTGCGGTTGACCAACCTTGGGGGATGAAGAAAGAAGCGGTCGTCCTTTGACGGCTATTACGGAAGAAAACGTGCTAGCAGTGAAAAATTTAATCCAAGATAATAGGCGAATTACATATCAGGAGATTCAGCACATATTAAAGATTGGATCGGGAAGCGTTCACGAGATTCTACATGGGCATCTTCGCGTGAGGAGGATAGTATCGCGCTGGGTGCCGCACTACCTCACCGACGCTCAGAAGCAGGCCCGGGTGGAATGGTGCCGTGATATGCTGAACAAATTTGAAGCAGGCTCGTCTCGGCGTGTTTACGACATCGTAACGGGTGATGAGTCCTGGATTTATCAATACGATCCAGAAACCAAGCGCCAGTCGACAGTTTGGGTGTTTCAAAATGAACCAACGCCTGCCAAAGTGAAGCGATCTCGAAGCGGGGGGAAGATTTTGATCGCCAGCTTTTTTAATTTGACTGGCCACTTGGCCTCAATTCCCTTACGAGATCAAAGAAGCATTAACGCCGAATGGTATACTACCAAATGTTTACCAGAGTTTTTTCTGTTGTGAGCAACAAGCGACCAAACACAGGGCTCCGCGGACTACTGCTCCACCACGACAATGCGCATGCACACACCGCGCTCAAAACGAGGGACTTCCTGGACAGCACACCAGTCAAACTCCTGGGTCACCCTCCTTACAGCCCTGATCTAGCACCGTGTGACTTCTTTTTATTTCCAAAAATAAAAAATCAGCTCAAGGGGATACAATTTTCGTCGCCGGAAGATGCGCTGGCTGCGTTCGAGCAGGCTGTAAACGAGGTGTCTACGGCGGACTGGAAAAAGTGTTTTGAAAACTGGTTCAGACGCATGAATCTTTGTATAGAGGCTGGTGGAGAGTACTTTGAAAAGATTTAATAAAAATATATGTACCTGTAGAACAATTTTTTTTAGTGTCGCAAATCTTTCTGAGTGTCCCACGTATAGAGAAGTCAATCGTCTATTTTTGATTTTATTCATGGTATTATTACAGTACTGAAATATTACAGTTTGAAGGTAGACTAAAGTAATGACATCACTTTCGTGTACACGTGGTTTACATAAAGAATTCCTGCTTATTTTCATGTGATATAACATGTTGTTCAGGGGCTCTCGTGATATTTCGGTCGCTTGCAAGGCCTATAAAGTATACTTTATCGTTACATAAAAAATATAAAATAATTATAAGTTGTAGATTGGTCTCAGCTCTTCATTACACTCTTAAGATTATTTTAAAATATTGAGTAATTAATGAGAAATACGAATTCTTCTGGCCCTCTTTCCGTGTCTAAAACATTGACTAAACTTTTTTTATTTACTTGCACTTAACGACTTGCTTTTATGATAATTAGTTTGAACGTTATAAATCATAAACACTAAAATGTGATCTGCTTGTTTTTTTATTTCGATTATTAGTTTTGGAGAAAAAAAAAATCTGATTTCTGGGAGGTTCGCAAAGGGCGGGTCCGTGCGCGGGCGACGGGCGGCAGACGG
Organism: Scrobipalpa costella; assembly: GCA_949820665.1. NCBI lineage: Eukaryota > Metazoa > Arthropoda > Insecta > Lepidoptera > Gelechiidae > Scrobipalpa > Scrobipalpa costella. Next base: position 26,276,427 of record OX463296.1, on the reverse strand, counting down.
CCCACGGCCTTCGCGAGGGGAACCCGCGTCGCTCTTGTCACGCAAAAATAGTTTTCGTAAGTTCTGTTTGGACATTTTGTGTTTAAGACTTTTAATATTCATTGTTTAATATTAGTGTAACGACTCCTATACTTGGGGTTCACTGGCTCGACAATGCACACGTAAGCAACCAGCACATCTACTCTCGCCCACGGCTCTCGTAGTAGTGATGTGACAGTTCACTACATGAACACACGAGACAGTGTATGACAAATCACATACACTACATCCCTTCCTTATGGATAATTTTATTATCAATTTATAACAAATCAAATACAGGTAATTTTACCATACAATACTTACATTAAATCATTTAGGCAAGTACACATTAACAGTTTAACAGAAATATCAATTACTACAATTTCAGTATTTATCTTTAATGAATTAAAATTAAAATTATTCTTCCTCTTTGTAATCATGATTGATTCAGTTCTTCTTTATTTTACTCCTTATAAATTAGAAATATCAGAAATGAAATTATTCGTTATTTTCTTGGTCCCGATCTAGTTCTTCTTCATGGACCGCTTTCCATTCTCCTTCAATCTTTTTTAAGTGCACTATATTTCTTCTCAAAGTTTGACCTGTCTCTTCATTTCGTACTGTAATATCTCCGTCATTTAACTTTTCTACTGTGTGTGGTACTGGATTATAATTTGAACTCAATTTGTTTGTCTTCTCCATTGATTTTACATATACTTTGTCTCCTTCGCTTAAATTAGAATCAACAGCTCTTCTTTTCCTATCGCTGTATTATTTTCCTTTCTCCTTGTGTGCTTTATCATGGTCTCTAACTTCTGAATCATTTCCATTGTCAGTTAATTTGTCCAGAGATGGGATTTTGTCTCTATTTCGCCGCTTGAAGAAAAGTTCAGATGGTGATGTGCCAGTCACACTATGGGGTGTACTGTTATACATCATAAGGTATTCGTACAAGGACTCTTTGATGTCTTTTTTCTCTAATTGACTAATCCTCAGGCGTTTCAAAATATCTCTGTTTTGTCGTTCGACCTCCCCATTCTGTTGGGGCCAATAAGGAATGCTGTTGAAAAGAGTAATATTACATTCCTTACAGAATGACTTGAACTCTTCACTTACGAACTGCTTTCCGTTATCCGCAGTAATTGAGACGGGATACCCCAGTCTGCTGAAGATCTCTTTCAGTAAAGTGATTATTTGTGAGCTGGTGATGGTCTTCGTTACCGTTACTTCTTTATACCGGCTGTAATAGTCTACGACAACCAACAAATAATCGTTACTTGGTAATGGCCCAAGAAGATCCATAGCCACGTCTACCCAAGGAGCAGCAGGTAATTCTCGTCTTTTCATCGGTACAGGCGGGGTTGGAAGTCCTACTAAATTGCAGCTTTTACACGATTTGACTAGGTTTTCCGTGTCCTTATCAATGAGTGGCCACCATACTTTTGAGCGCAGACGACCCTTCATAGCTGCGATTCCTGGATGGCCCTCATGGGCTGCGTCCAGAACATTCTTCCGTAAACATTGGGGTATAACTATCTTATTACCTTTGAGCAATATACTCTCATAAAAACATAATTCGTTTTCGAACAATCTATAGTTTTTAATTGACTCATCCCAGTCGTGCTCATACACGCCTTTTTTTACTAGAGAAAACTCTTTGTCCGCTTCCGATGCATCAATTATGTCTCTCAGTGGCACAGCCAATGGTCTCGACTGTTGTATTATGGCCCATACATAAGTATCATCTCCGCTTGGTGTTGTATCCGGGTATTTGCAAAGTCGCGACAATGGATCTGCTATATTCATTTTGCCTGGCTTGTAGATCACATTATATTTATAAGATTGCAATCTCAGTACCCATCTCTCAATCCGGGCGCACGGTTTGGATTTAGGCGAGAATAATATCTCGAGAGGCTTATGGTCCGTGAACAAATCAAATTTTTTTCCAAACAGGAATATATTGAAATGTTCCACGGCCCAAACTAAAGCCAAAGCCTCTTTCTCGGTTTGGCTGTACTTACGCTCACAAACCGTTAACGTCCTATTGCCATAAGCAATAATTCTGGGTCCATTTAAGTCAACCTGTACCAATACGGCGCCAAGACCTACTGGACTTGCATCTGCAATTACTTGAGTTTTATCTCGCACGTCGTAGTACCCTAACGATTGTACCTTGGTTAGAGTTTCCTTCAAACAGCGGAAAGCTTCATCCTGTTCCTTCAGCCAGTATTTTCCTATATTAGCATTTTTGCCAAGTTTCTTGCGCAACAATTCTCTCAATGGTTCCGTTTTTGTTGCGAGGTTAGGTATCCATTTATTTACGTAGTTTACCAACCCAAGGAAACTTTGAAGCTCCTCCAATGTTGTTGGCGCTCGAAAATCGACAATACTACTAATATATTTGTTCATAGGTCTAATTCCTTCCGCTGTCAGCTCGTGCCCGAGGAAATTCACTTTTTGAACCTTGTATATGCATTTATCCTCGTTAAGAAGAACACCGTTCTCCTCAAGAACTTGCAGTACATTTCGCATTCTCGCATCATGTTCTTCTTCGCTATCCCCGAAAATTAATAGATCATCGATGAAGTTTATCACGCCGTCGCACTTCAGGAGCATTTTTTCTAATACTTTCTGAAAAATTTCCGGTGCACAGCTGACGCCAAACATTAGCCGCTTGTACTGGTAAAGACCCTTTGCTGTTATAAATGTCGTAATTGACCTGCTATCTGGATGCAACTCCACTTGATGGAACGCGTTCTTTATATCCAACTTGCTGAAATACTTTGCTTTCCCAATTTTAGGCAGCAAATTGTCCATACATGGAAGAGGATGATTTTCACGCATAATGGCTGCGTTGGCGCGACGCATGTCTACACAAAGTCGCAAATCTCCGTTTACTTTCAGTATGGGTACTAATGGAGATATCCATTTTGATGGACCTTGCACCTCTTCGATTATATCACTATCAAGTAACTCTCTGACTTTACTATCTACTTGCTCTTCGAGGGGAATTGGAATCCTTCGATATGGCTGTGATACTGGTTTCACCTTTGGGTCAATTGGGATTTCTATCAGAACATTCTTAAATTTAGGAAAAGGTTTTTTCTCAGTATGCTCAACGTTATTAATTTCTGTGCCTATTTTTAAAACACGTAAACGCTTAGCCGTAACTTTTCCAGGCAAATCTCTTGTCCCTCCTGAAACAACGTATACAGTCGCATGTTCCGTACGTTCGTTGACTCCAATTTCAGTTTCAAATGAACCAGTTACATTTAGTGGTATTTTACTACCATACCCAAAAAGTGGCTTATCTGGATTTTTTATTTGATCGCAAACCTTCACATCATGTTTTTTTAGATACTCCCAAGTCTCGTTTGTGATGATGTTTACTTTGCACCCTGAATCAACCAACATTTCTGTCTTCACCCCTCCTAAAATACAGGTTATTGTATCATCATCATCCACGTTAAATACATAGTCCACTTCAATTTGTTTCTTCCTTCTTTTTTCCTTATTGTCTTGTGAATTCTTGTCAGCCTTGTTAGGATTTTCTCTTTTTCTATAAATTAGTGACTTGCAGTACTGACGGAAATGACCAAGTTTCTCGCAGTGGTGGCATTTTTTGTTCTTTGCTGGGCAAATTTCATCAGTTGAATAATGTTGACTGCTGCCACACCGACCACAGGACTTCCTTTTGAATGTATTAAATCTTTGATTCGATTCCTCTTTTTTATTTTTACTTTGCATTGCATTAACTTCTTCCTTCTGCTCTTTTTTCTTTTTATCTTTATAGCCTTCTAATTGATGAGTTACAATTTCCAATGTATTGGCCTCTGTTATAATTTTGTCAAGTGTGATACTGTCCCCAATAGTTAATATCTTCCGACGTAGTTCTACAGAGTCACATTTCTCAGTGATTTGATCTATTAAATGTTCCTCTTCCTTGTCAAAATTACACTTATTTGCTTGATTACGCAACTTGATTAAGAATTTCTCGAATTTTTCCCCCTCCTCCTGCTTAAGCAAGCGAAACATGTGCCTTTCATAAACTCGGTTCTGCTTGGGGGGAAAATATTCGTCCAATTATTTTTCCGCAGTCGCAAAAACATCTACACCGTCCGATGATGCAACATGAGCTCCCGGTAGATTGTAGTATATTTCTTGAAGACTTGTACCTCCAAAGTGCAACAATGTTGCTCTTTTCTTCTGTGGAGTTTCAATTTCGGCCGCTTCAAGATAAATATGCAACGATCTTTTCCACTTTTCCCATCTGAGACCTACTGAAGCGCTATCGCCTTCGAGGTCGAGCTTTTCTAAAGGTGGCAAGGAATTCGCCATTTTCTTGCTTCCTGTTTAGTTGAAGTTAAGTTGGGGCGACCTGTAAATAAGGAATATACCTAATGTATAGGTACTTACTACCAATAGCTTACCCCTTGAATGGTAGTCGCTATATTATTATAATTTCCAATTGAATGGAGGTGTATCACCATCACAAATTTATTCCCAATCAAATGGAGGACATTTACCAAATAAAATTTCCAATTTAATGGGGGTAGATTTACCAATAAAATATTTCCAATTTAATGGGGGTAGAATTACCAAACTACATTTCCAACTTAATGGGGGTAGATTTACCAATATAATATTTCCAATTTAATGGGGGTAGCATTACCAGAATATATTTCCAATCGAATGGGGGTAGATTTACCAATAAAATATTTCCAATTTAATGGGGGTAGAATTACCAAACTACATTTCCAATTTAATGGGGGTAGATTTACCAATAGAATATTTCCAATTTAATGGGGGTAGAATTGTAATTATCAATTAAAAACTTTCTACCATCAATTATTAATTAGTAAAATGTAACTACCACTGCACCGAATCATTTTATTTTTTTATCTTCTCAGTCATCTGACCGTCTGAAATGTAAAAAGTCATCGAACAGTATCATTATTACGCATTTTTTAACTAATATTCATGTACATGTATTATTTGACCGTACAATATTGGCGCGTCCATTATTGAACATCAATTATCAGGTCGTACAATTTGTAGATAATCTGTACTGAAGATGAGGCTACATGACCAAAGGCTTCTTGCCTTCCCTTAAATATAGGAGAATCGTTAAAAAACTGTATTATTTACAAAGCATTTTTTTACGCAAATTTTACTTAAATTGAAAAATTATCTACACAAAAACCTAGTTTGCATTTATAATATTATATTTAACTTTATCTTGGACGTATCTATTCATATACTAGGTGAATACCAGTGCATAACCTAAATGATAACAAATTCGTTTCTGTTTCTGTTTGTCTTTTGTTTTTGTGAAAATAATTGGAATACGAAAGTAGGTACCTTTTGCTCGTCGCCACATGTAACGACTCCTATCCTTGGGGTTCACTGGCTCGACAATGCACACGTAAGCAACCAGCACATCTACTCTCGCCCACGGCTCTCGTAGTAGTGATGTGATGTGACAGTTCACTACATGAACACACGAGACAGTGTATGACAAATCACATACACTACAATTAGTGCGAATTATTCTTTATCTACTGATTATTATTGATGAGTTTCTGTAAAATTCTTAGAAAATATGAAAAAACAGTAAGTATTTACTTCAACATAATATTATTTTGTTTTATTTTACTACTATTTTATTAGTCAGCTACTGTAGAATGTAGCAAATGGTTCAGCAATGTTTTTTTAGGAAATAACAAAAATATCTTGGTTCTCTAAAAATATTGATAGCTGTTTGATTGGAATGTTTTATTCTATCGGACAGCGTAAAGATTGCATATTGTCTACAAACCAATGCATAATTTCGCCACACATAGTGTCAGCCACATTAGTGCGGTGGCAGTGCTAGAGGCTTTCGAATCGCAGTAGTACGAGATCGATCCTTACCAATATTCGATTCTAATTAACTTTTTTTAATTTTTATTTAATTTGTATTATTTTTCTCATAAATTTTTAATTGTTTTTTTTTTCCAGCAGCCATTAACAAAATGTTAAAAACGAAAATTCTGCACAAATATCTTGAATCACAAGAGTTCATAGCATTACGTCGTCGGACCAACAAAAGTAAGTGAAAATAAACTTACAGCTTTCATTTGGTTTATGTAAACTTTGTGATTATAACGGTATTCCACAACCTTGTTTCCCTTTTCGGAGTAAGTATATTATATTACTCCATGTCTCTACTGACTACAGTATGCCCGGGAAAAGAAGCAGCTGGAAGATTCTATGTTTTTCTATCGCCCCTAGTCTAGCAAAGAAGAATTAAGACATGTTAATTTAGAATTTACATTTACAGCACTTGTAAGTTTAATTATAGTCCAAGAGCTCAAACTATTTTAAGAACAGGAATAAACTACATATCCAAATAAAGGCGTTATCAAAATTATACATACATACATATGATCACGCCTTTATACCTGGTGGGGTAGGCAGAGCGTAAACGACCTAAACAAAGGTCGTTCCGCCACGACTGACAAAGTTTTGAGGGTTATCTATACATATAATAAATCTCTAGAAGGGTCGTGTCTATACATTGAATATATTTAGAAAAAATAATTGCAGCAGGCGTTATTAACGATATAAAGATCAGAAAGTTTTTTTTTTTTGTCTGTCTGTCTGTCATTCTGTCTGTCTGTCTGTATGTTACCACATCACAACAAAACTACTGATCCGATTTCGATGGGACTTTTTTATTCATCTGTGTGTTACCCGAGTTGCAACTTAGGATACCTAAAATCACGCTACTAGACTTAGGGGGTAGGCAGGAAATTGAAATTTGGCTGTTTCTTAACCGATTTTATGGAACTTTTTTAATTCGACTGAACAATATTTAAAATTAAAGTTACCTTTAATTAATTAGTTACCTTTAATTTTCTACCTACCTCGTAAGTCGTGAGGCGTGATTTGTTGTATCGTAACTTTAATTTTAAAGGTTGCTCAGTCGAATAAAAAAGTTCCATAAGAATCGGTTAAGAAACAGCCAAATTTAAATTTTCTGCCTACCCTCTAAGTCTATTAGCGTGATTTTAGATATCCTAAGTTTCCCTTCTGGGTTGCAGAGATGAGATGGCAGTCGCTCTGTGTAAAAACCAGTACCCTCGTTCGATCCCCTAGATTAGGTAGCCGACCCCGTGATTTACAGGGAGATGATGATGTATGACGCTATAGTCACAGCTCATCGCCTAAATTATAATATACTGAAACCCGAGGATCCCTTAGCTGGTTTTTACAGCATGCCAGGGACGAAATGCAGCTAGCACATTCTATGTTTTTCTCTCGCTCTCAGGCCAGCATGGAAGATCAAAATTATCCATACGAAATAATCAGTAGATTATATATTTATTATGTTCTTTTTACCATCACTATAATATTTGTTTTCTGTTTCAGTTATCCATTTGTACAAAAGAAGAAAAACTACACAATGCGACACACATCAGTAGAAGAATCATAAATTTATCAAAACTTCATATTTAATTGATGACCTTTATTACTATTACTCGTATACCTTCTAAGCTATTATTTTTAGTAGATTTATTTATTTCTAGTCATATAGTTTAAGAATAATTTCTTCTATGCTGGATGGATGTGCCAGCTGAATTTCCTCCCGGGCTTGCTGTAAAAACCAGTGTTTGAGAGTTTCAGTATATTGTAATTTAGGCAATGGGCTGACGTATTGTCACTACAGAAATATACCTACAAATCTATCTTAAATAACCCTCAGAACTTAATCAGACGTGGCGGAACGACCTTTGTTTACGTCGTTTACGCTCTGCCTACCCCACTGTGGATAAAGGCGTGATTATATGTATGTATGATTTGAACTTCAAGAGATTATATTTCTGTACTTCATTATATCTTTCCAAATTTTAATCGCCTTTTAATACTACCTTTACAAAATGTCATTCCTTATAGCAGAAGACCAGAGTTAAGACACAAAAAACCTATTAATAATAATCTTTCACCTTCTGTTAGATTTTAAAATAAATTGACCTACATACTTAATTATTTAATGAATATATTTACATAAGATATATACTAATGACTGGCTATAGATTATAATCTTAAATAATACATAGCTAGGCTAGATTTTACAGCCATGTAATGCCTAATAATTGAAAATTGCATATTTTATACATAACGGGCGTAAGAGACAGCGGCCTGCAAATTCTTTCAGGAGATGAAAGTCTAGGTAGACCCATACAACATTAGAATTCACTTACCCAAGAGGTATGAAATGTTGTGGTTTCTCATGATTTTAAATACATAATTAAATTTTAAAAATATACAGATCTTGAGCCCTCTACAAGCCATCTAAAAATATTAATTTCATATAAAATCGAAAAAAAAGTCGTCGGTTTAATTTAGTTTTTTTTCTTTTGTTATTGTAATTTGGTGATTTTTTTGAGCCCGGGTATATTATAAGTGAAAAGTATTTATTATAGTAAGATTTTAGCAAATTGCTTCACATAGTCATTTTGCTCCGGACAGCATCTCAAAATTATATTTGTTTTATCTCTTAAACAGGTTTAAACTTGCTGTAATTAATTTACGCGTAAATACAAGGTCTGTTACATCATATACAGCAATACAATTTTCAAATCTTACTTAATAGCAAATGCAACAATGACGGAAACGTAGGTATTTAAAAAAAAAAACTGCTGGTAAAGGGGTAAAAGTAGTATGGGCGTTGACTACGGAACCTCTATCAGTTTGCGGGACGCTGTCCCTTACACCCGGTACATTTACATACATAGGGTTCATGGGGTAGATAGACTCGATACCCACTCGACAGAAGAAGAACATACATAAAAAACCGAGGTATATCATTTACCTAAGAAATTTTAAGGACTTGTTTAGACAATGAAACTGAACAATTTTCTCGATGGAATATAGGTCAAAATATGAAAAAAAAATCTATCGTGTCTAGTAAATTTTTTTCACCTTACGTTCCAAAAAAAAAACAGTTTCATAATCTCACCAACAATAACAAGCCCTTAAAATTTCCTTAGTGAATAAAAATTCTTGCTGTATTTCAATAAAACATAATAATTTAATTCTTTAAAATGTTCGCAAGCTCTTGGACTATTTTATAGGATCATTTTGAATAAAGTGTAAATAATGATAACGGTTTTCCTACTCATGAAACTGTACAACTTTTTCGAATAAAATAATAATTTAATATTATTATAAATAATTATTTAATATTATATAAAATAATACATACATACATACATACATATAATCACGCCTTTATCCCTAATGGGGTAGGCAGAGCGAAAACGACCTAAACAAAGGTAGTTCCGCCACGTCTGACAAAGTTTTGAGGGTTGTTTAAGATAGTTTCGCAGGTATATGGCTCTAGTGACAGGTTGTCAGCCCATCGCCTAAATTGCAATATACTGACACCCTCGGATCCCTTAGCTGGTTTTTACAGCATGCCTGGGAGGAAATGCAGCTGGCACATTCTATGTTTTTCTCTAGCTCCCAGGCCAGCATGGAAGAAAGAAAATGGAATATAAAATAATAATTTGGAAAATTGAATATGTACATAATAAATTAGAATCAGTAGTGTGGTAATAGTATATATCGACACATTTGTATTTTTTTTCATATTATTTCGACAGTTGTATGTTTTCTAGGAAAAGTTGTTTAGTTTAATGAGTAGAACACCAAGAGAACACCCGTAATATTTGCATTTTTAATTATAAAGTATTTTATGGATCACATGGTTCAAAAATATACCCGGTGGTAAAGGAGATGATCACAAACTAGAACCCATCGCGTGTTGTAGTAGTACAAGCTAATTCCGATAGACGGCCAAGTTTATTCTCCTTTACGTAACAAACATCAGGGGAAAGAACGGGTGGGTGGGGTGTCAGGTAAGCAAAACGCTCAAGGTCATTGAGACATGGGAGCGTCTTCATAGGAAAACTGCATTGTTCAGATTGAGGCGTTAGTCAGACTAAACAAACTTTGTACTTACATACATACATATAATCACGCCTTTATCCCTAATGGGGTAGGCAGAGCGTAAACGACCTAAGCAAAGGTCGTTCCGCCACGTCTGACAAGTTTTGAGGGTTATTACAGATGATCATGACGTATATTGCTATAGTGACAGGTTGTCAGCCCATCGCCTATAATTGTAATATACTATAACCCTCGAATCCATTAGCTGGTTTTTTCAGCATGCTCTGGAGGTGATGCAGCGGGCACATTTTATGTTTTTCTATCACTCCCAGTCCAGCATGGAAGAAAACTTTGTACTTCCAAGATAAAATATAGTCACAGACGGAAGTTTGTCAGGTTAGTATAGCTAAAGTACTTCCATGCTGGACTGGGAGTGATAGAAAAACATGTGCCAGCTGAATATCCTCCCGGGCATGCTGTGAAAACCAGCTAAGGGATTCGAGGGTTCCAGAGTATTTCAGTTTAGGCGATGGGCTGACAACCCGTCACTACAGCAATATAAATATCTATCATAAACAACCTTCAAAACCTGTCAGACGTGGCGAAAGGACCTTTGTTTAGGTCGTTGATGCTCTGCCTACCCCATTAGGGATACAGGCGTGATGGTATGTGTATGTATTTCCAACTCTGTTTTGGAATAAAGGTAAACAAAGTTTCATGTCTTTTAATCAAAGATCTTGTATCTAAAATAAGTTTTAGCTATTATATATGACAACAAAATGTTATAGTAGTTTTAGTAATATAGCTAATTTTATTTTTGAAATGTGGTTTTGAATGATAGATAAGACATGAAACTTTGTTTTCCTTTATTCTAAAACTGAGTTGGAAATGGGGTCTATAGGTCATTATGAAAATTGGTGAATTACAGATACGTTTAATGAAAATAAAATGGGCACTAACTTTTTTTTTTTTTTTTTTAATATATACATATAGGCGAACATTTGTCCGCCATCTCACCTGGTGGAAAGTGACGATGCGGACTATGTTGAAGCATACTCACCTATGTAGTGCCTATTCACTCTCACCTTGAAAAGGCCCAGGTTATATTGTTCCGGAAACAGATCCGCCGGCAGGCAACTTTTATAAATACTTAGTTATTTACTGAGTAAGAGTTTAGTATCCATTGTGTTGAATGATACATTTGTATTTGTACTTAATTTTTATTTTTATTGTGCTCTTTTGCCAGCTAAGAAAACGTTGTTTATTATTAAATAAATACATACATACATATAATCACGCCTTTATCCCTAATGGGGTAGGCAGAGCGTAAACGACCTAAACAGAGGTCGTTCCGCCACGTCTGACAAAGTTTTGAGGGTTATTTAAGATAGATTTGTAAGTATATTAAATAAACAGCACTTTATAAACACAAAGTTTTATATCCATGCAAAATTAATTCAATGGCTATTCCAAGGCCTCGTTCACATTGAAATCCTTGATTTATTGATCGTAAATCGATATGTCTGTTTATCCTGCGGCGACTATAGTAATTCAGTCATTGTTTACTTATCTAGTACTGTAGATCATTAATTAAGCGGTACATGGAAAATCGATTACTTTAGCTCCGGGCAAAACATGACTAAATTGTAGAGTTGCCATAAAAAGGAGATAATCCTTGACATACTGTTTTCAGCTATATTATTTGTTTACCCTATCTAAGAAAGAGTAGGTAAGCTATCTTCTTCCATGCTGCACTGGGAGCGACAGAAAGCATAGAATGTGCCAGCTGCATTTCCTCCTGGGCATGCTGTAACAACCAGCTCAGGGATCTGAGGATTTCTGTATATTGCAATTTAGGCGATAAACTGACAACTACAGCAATATACATTCATATCAGTCTTAAATAACCATCAAAACTTTGTCAGAAGTGGCGGAACAATCCTTGTTTAAGTCGTTCATTAAGGATAAAGGCGTGATTATGTATGTATGTATGCATGAAATTATTTTCAGCTTTATCTAAATCTGAGATAATTGTTCAGCTGAATTTCTTTTACCCTTTTTCATGTTTAATTAGTGGCGCCAAGAATTCAGTCCAATATGTAATATAATACGTAAGTTTTTGACCTATTAGAATTTGGCTCTATACAACCTAAGTATATTGCAATTTAGGTGATAGGCTGACAACCTGTCACTACACCAATATACCTTCAAATCTATCTTAAACAACCCTCAAAACTTTGTCAGACGTGGCGGAATGACCTTATTTATGTCGATTTCTCTCTGCCTACCCCATTAGGGATAAAGGCGTGATTGTATGTATGTATGTAGGTCATCTTAAGCACCTACAGACCCCTTTCCTTTTGTCATCAGCTGATTTTCCGAGAAAGTTGACCCGAAATCTCACCTTTTTTTACAAAACAATATCTTACATACTGTTACTAAAGGCTTAGTTTTTACCAACAACCGAACATTGGTGATAGGTCAGTTATATGTTACATTCGAAATAGGAATAATTGCGGTAAACTTGCTCTTTTACTTTTCGTTTCTTTCCTTCCATGCTGGACTGAGAGCGAGAGAAAAACTTAGAATGTGCCAGCTGCATTTCCTTCCGGGTATGCTGTAAAAACCAGCTAAGGGATCCGAGGGTTTCTGTATATTGCAATTTACTTTAATGGGCTGACAACCTGTCACTACATATATATATATAATAACGCCTTTATCTCTAATGGCGTAGGCAGAGCGTAAACAAAGGTCGCACGTCTGACAAAATTTGAGGGTTATTTAAGGTAGATTTATAGTTACATTACTGTAGTATATATATATATATATATATTGTATATGTAACTTGCTCTTTTGGTTTTTTTTTTTTTTTTAATGGACCTGTTTGCAAAATACTACAAAGTGTATATAATGCGTCACCGGGCTAAGGCGGGGAGTTGCTACACGCAATCTACACCCTTAATGAAATGGCAACTGCCTAAGGGCGCCCACTAGGGCTCGAACCTCGGCTTATGGCGTTGCCTTGGGGACTCCTTATCGGAGAGAATCTGCCCGGTACGTGCCGGTAAACCCCAAAGTGGGGAGCAAAGGAGGGACCTCCGCGCCCCCGCCGGCGGGGTGCGCGGTTGCTGGAAGAGCTTGTGCAGAGTGTGGCTCGACTAATATTGGCAGCATTAATCGCAAGGGTAATTTGGTCATCGCCGTCGGTAAGGACATGCCTAGGCCTTCGTTTGTAACGAGTCGCAGGTTGGGGAACGTAGTTAGAGGCGCTAACTACAAGAGGGTTAGGGTGGTGAGGGGCTTTGTCGAAGAAGCGTATGGCCGCTTGCTTCATGAACTCTTTGAGAGACGGAACATCGAGATCGATGTGAATGTCAGAATTGCGGAGGTACCAGGGGGCCCCGGTTGCCCTCCGCAAGAAGCTGTTTTGAACTACCTGGAGGGTGTTCAGATAAGTGGGGTAGGTGTGGCTGAAGGCCACACTGGCGTAGGTCATTATGGGTCGAACGCATGTAGTGTAAAGGTTACATATTACAATGTCAGAAAACATAATGCCTTTACTTAAAATGCATGGGCCCAAAATACCCGAAATCTTAATACCGTATTATTCATAATACCTTAATCCAGTACATCTTACTGTACAATTCCGAATTTTTAAATACTAATAATTATTATCTCAGTTTTCAAAATTCCGAATGTGTAATTTATCAAATTTTCAATTATCCTTAAATTACAAAACCAAAAAGAAAAAAATAATAATACATGATGTGTCAATGTCATAGTTGATATTATATTTGATTTACTTATATTAAGAATTCTGTCAGTTACTCATCGTATCGTTTACATCTATCGCTGGCTTGACGTCGTAAAAGCGGACATAGAAGAGAACGATCTCACACCCTGCGGCTCGGTCGCTCACTTCGTTCGCTCCAAAGGGTCACTACTCTAACCTAACCTAACCTACTGAGTCGGATCTGAGTAGAATGTTTTTATTTTTTATTGCGGGGGGCTGCGCCCCCCGAGCCCCCCCTAACTTCAAGTTTAGTCTTTTATGGTTAAATATTTTAGGGTTAAGTATTTAGTACATTTAATTTTTGGGTTTCGGTTATTCGACCGCAAGGTACTTTAAATCATTGGTATTCTACATACTTGTCATTTTGAACATAAAGTATTTCGATTTCGGGTATTTTGGGCTCATGCATTTTAAGTAAAGGCATTATGTTTTCTGACATTGTAATATGTAACCAGTGTAAAGCCTCACCTTATTTCTAAGGGAGAGTTTACTGCGTTTGCGTATGATTGGGGTGATTGCTCTTTTGGTATGTTGTTTGGGTCCACCTAGAGAGTATTTATCCAGATTTGCAGCAGTCTGAAATTCTCGCGTTTCTTTTTTAATTTCTGGAGTTTTTTTTTAAGTTTTGTGCTAACACTTAATCGTGATTGGAAGGCGTGAGTTGTATCATATAAAAGTGCATTTTGAGCTAATTCTGAAAATATATTACACTGTTACATATTCGTCACTAGGTAATTCTATATGAAAACTAGTTAACTAATGATTTCAAGTTATTTTGGGTTTTATATTACAACTACAAAATTATAATTATATATAATTACAAAATTACGTTTCATATGATACCCCACACGCCTTCCAAAGTCGTTTTGTTAATACAAAACTAAAAGAAAAAACTCATCTCGTAAGAATTTCAGACTGCAAATCTTGGTAAATTAAATACTATCTATTCTAAATACTATCTATATATCTAAGGGGACCCAAACAACATTCAAAAAGGGCAAGTTTACCGCAATTATTCTTATTTCATTTATCTTATCTGTAAGATACTAGCGACCCGCCCCGGCTTCGCACGGAAATTATCAGTGTTTCCCTACTATATTATGCATGTATTATAAATATAAACCTTCCTGAATCACTCTATCCATTAAAAGAAACCGCATCAAAATTCCGCTGCGCAGTTTTATAGATTTATGCATACATAGGGATTTAGGGACAGAGAAAGCGACTTTGTACTACTACAGAGATTACTATCACAGAGTACATACATACATACATACATAAATCACGCATTTATCCCTTACGGGGTAGGCAGAGCGTTTAACGCCTCTTAAAAGGCGCTTTCGCCACGTCTGACAAAAATTGAGGGCAATTTTAGATTGTAATATGAATTGCTTTAGTGACAGGTTGTCAGCCCATCGCCTAAATTACAATACACTGTAGTCCCTTTTGCTGACTTCAAAAGCATGCCCGGGAAAAAGGGCAGCTGGAACATTCTATGTTTTTGTATCTCTCCCAGTCCAGCATGGAAGAAACAGAGTAACTATAATCAAATACTATCACAGAGTAACTATAATACTACGATACTATGTAGTGATAGTGATAGTGAAGATATGACTGATCTATGATATTTGAATGTTTGCTCGACTTAGCTCCACTGAGTTCGTAATCACTACGGCTCGGCGATTAACAGATTTTTCACCAAGGATATTTTTTCACGAGTCTATGAAAATGATCTAAAACCTTTTCTGTTACTGGCAAAAAAGACTAAACCAACCTCACAAGATGCTTTCAATCATCCTTCAACCTTTACTCAGATCTGTCATCTGCCAAACTCAAGCTCTCGAAATGTCCTAAACAAAAACCATGAAAAATCCTTGCAAAATGCTACTTTAGATGCTTTCAGAGTGGTTCTAGCCTAAACAAAGTCCTCGTGGATGTTACGATGGCCACTGCTCATGCTCGGAAAATTGCAGATAGAATCATAGAGGGGAAGGAGCCGACCATCTCTGCGTCTTCCAATACCTTCACCAAGGAAACAGCTGATGACAAGGTTATATACATACATACATAAAATCACGCCTTTATCCCTTACGCGGTAGGCAGAGCGACAAACGCCTCGGAAAAGGCGCTTTCGCCACGTCTGACAAAAATTGAGCGCAATTTTAGATTGAAAAGTGTATTGCTACAGTGACAGGTTGTCAGCCCATCGCCTAAATTACAATACACTGTAACCCTCGAGTCCCTATTGCTGACTTCAACAGCATGCCCGGGAGGAAGGGCAGCTGGAACATGCTATGTTTTTCTATCTCTCCCAGTCCAGCATGGAAGGTTAGTTTGAAGAATATCTTGCTTTTCCTGGCTATTTCTAAAGTTATAGACCAGGCACGTAATTTGTTATCTAGTTTACTTTAGACTCTAGTCTAAGCAAGAGGTGAATCAAACGAGCTTACTTAGAAGAAGTCTATTCACTTTGACCGAACCGTTTACCCTGCATTTGTGGGGCATTAATCAGATTCCGATTATAATTATTATTGTGGTAAATGGGAGGGACAAACACACTTGTAACAAATGCTGAGTCAGCTCCATTTTGGTGCAATACAGATCACAACATTCAATAAAAATAATGATTGTTTTCATGTATAGTTTATGTAACATAAAGACTACAGACTTACTGTATGTTGAGTTTTGTATTATTTCATGAATAAACGTTTTCTTTTCTATTCTACATAAACTTTATTATAATTATCAAGTCAGTGACGCAGAAAGCAATGTCCCCGTGATACCTCAATATTTTTTGTGGCTCCTACGCCCTTCACATTCAGAATTAAACAGAAAAAGAAGAGCGAACCCTTCTGGTAGACTCTGCAGTTTTCAGTCGGCCTTTGAATAAACTCTCATCCTGAAATTTTCTTCATCATCATAAATTTAAGAGCTGTGCTCTTGTCGGCGGAGTAATCACCAGCTTTAATCCTGTTCATATTACTCCTTTTTAGGGAAGGGTGGTTTCCCTCTAAATCACTACATAGTATACAACAAAGTCGCTTTCTCTGTCCCTGTATCCCTATGTATTCTTAGATCTTTAAAACTACGCAACAAATTTTAATGCGGTTTCTTTTAATGGATAGAGTGATTCAAGAGGAAGGTTTATATGTATAATACATGCAGAATATAGTAGAGAAACACTGATGAATCCGTGCGAAGCCGGGGCGGGTCGCTAGTTTTCTTATAAAATGCGTTTGTCCCCAGCACAACATCCAAAGCTCTTCATCCTCCTACATGCTGGCAGATGACCACAGCCAGTTTAGTCGTGATATTGAACATTGGATGAACGGCAGCCAGCTCCCCACCCCCACTCCAGCCACTCCTGCCGCTGCCACGGATAATGGGGCACAGGGGGAAAGGTAATCATTCAAAACTCTTCGTCATCCTTCATGGTGACACATTTAAATATCAGGGAATGGCAGAAATCAATATCATTTTCGTTTGGATGTGGATTCGAATGATTCCAACCTTGAAGAAACTAGACAGAAACAAAATCATGTAAGTGTATGCCAATTGAACAAGTCTCACAGCATACCTACTTAGGGGTTATAATTGATGATCGATTTAATTGGGGTCCACACATCAATAAATTATGTACAAAACTAAGATCGATAATGGCCAAAATGTACATTATAAGACGGAAAGTGCCATATTATATTAGATTGCAAGTTCATAACGCCTTAGCAGAAAGTGTAATTGGTTATGGTCTTAGCAGCTATGGTCGTACGTTTAGCACATATCTTGACAAAATATATAAATTGCAACGTAGAATGTTAAAACAAATTTTACCGTATCACATGAAAAGAAAATTAATAAATGATGATGAAGATACGTTATTATTTAAAATTAATAATGTTTTGCCGATTCACGAAAAAAATTAATTAATATTATTAAAAGAAAACTATTTCAGATTTCACTTAAATATTAAAACCGGCATAAAAGTGACTCGGCAAATCACACAAAAAAAAGTAAACACAATCGGTGCACGTAATTTCTATGGAAAACGTACCACGGATTACATTGTGCCTCGTTTAATAAATACTCTTCCACTAGAATTCAAACAAAATTTAACACATAAAAATATTAAACGTAATTTAAAATCATTTTTTATAACAAATAATTTTCAAATCTTACTGTAAAAATACCACCTGTATATACAATTTTTTTCTGTGTTATCTATCGGCGTGGGCTGGGCGCATGGGGTGTAAGTGCAAGAGAGACGCACGGTTTCCCTTTGTTAAGGGATTAACCAGCGCAGGAACTTGGAGTAAACAAGTTGTTGTTCATCAATTAGATTTACTTGCGTTTGCGAACCATTCTCCCACTCAAATTATATTTTATTGTTATTACGCAAAAATATTCTAATTTTATTTATTATTTTAAGTATGTGTCGTATTTAAAAAAAAAAGTGTGCTGTATTTAGAAAATATGAATATGTTATGTTGTTTTTTTAAGTTAATTAAGTTTTTTGTTTTGTTTTATTGGATTAAGGAGGAATGTGCAGTGCCAAGACAAACCCTTTTAAGGTTTATTGGTACTAAGAATTTGATGTCTGTAGAATCTTTTATTTGTGAAATTAAAAAAAAAATAATAATAATAATAAATCGAAAAATAAATTGGACTTCTTATATTGGTGACAGAGAATTAGTCAATAGTGATTTTGTATGAAGATCATAGTTTATCAACAAACCTGCACAGTGAACGCCCGTAATAATTATGCCATGTTTTGCTTTGATGACTATTCGACTCATTTCACAGATTCAGTCACTATTTTTATATTCTAATCCCAACTTTCAAAAACATCAATAAATAAAAATAAAACGCCTTTTTTCTCCACAGACCTGCACTAGTCCAACGCTCAACCCTAGCAAGAAGCTACTCCCTAGAACAGTCCGGTATCTGGTACCTCCTAGCTATGATACTTCCACTCTTCAGCATAAACGGTTGCCCGACTTGGCGATGCACTCCCAGGTAAGCGAAAGTTTTCTTTACAGCGCTATCTATGCCATCATGAGTGAACTACGTGCGTTTAAGGTGAGGTGGCGTTCATTCTACGTTAGCTATACGTTGCGAGCTATAGTGGCTCAGGTAGTAAATCATAAAGTGATAAAATGTTAGATGGCGTTGGTGTTCTCATTTGGCTGGCCCCTATAGCTCAGTGGATAGTGACTCTGCTTGCAGTATTGTATTAGTCACGATTTTTTTTTGGATTTTTTTCGAATGCTGTTATGATTCTTCCGCAGTTTGGTGCTGAATTCTGCTGAACTTCTGATGACCCACTTATCTAGAGTCTGCGGCCATGTGAGGCAGCATTTGAGGCAACTGTCCCAGGATCAGGTTAGAACCCAAAATTGGTTATATATATTTCTATAGGTTTTAATAGGTAGTATTGTTTTTTTTTTCGACTAATTGGATTATCTTCACCATCAATTACCCATTTCGTCCATGCTGGACTGTGGATGTGCCAGCTGAATTTTTTCCCGGGTATGCTTTAAAAATTTGCTAAGGGATCCGAAGGTTTCACTATATTGCAATTTAGGCGATGGGCTGACAACCTTTCACTACAGCAATATACCTACAAATCTATCTTAAATAACCCTCAAAACTTTGTAAGACGTGGTGGAACGACCTATATTTAGGTCGTTTACGCTCTACCTACCCCATAAGGGATAAAGGCGTGATTATATGTCAACTTCCCATTTATCATCAATTTATTACGACATTACCATTTCCCGATTGGAGGATATTTTAGACGGATTATCAAGTAGGTACTGTAAAAGCTTTTGTGGATTCTCACAACTAGACTGTATATACCTACATAAGGTACAAAATAAGGTATTAAGGTCTGTACTGCATTTCCTCCCGGGCATGCTGTAAAAACCAGCTAAGGGATCCAAGGGTAGCTGTATATTGCAATTTAGGCGACAGGCTGACAAGCTGTCACTACATCAATATACCTACAAATTTTAAACAACCCTCAAAAATTTGTCATACGTGACGAAACGACCTTTGTTTAGATCGTTTACGCTCTGCCTACCCCATTAGGGATAAAGGCGTGATTATATGTATGTATGTATGTTCTACTTTCTTTTTCAGGTGGCCAGGGAGATCTTTGCCACGGCCATGGACGTTGTCCTGGTCATCTACGCGGTCGGTTTCCTCATCCTCAGCATGTACCAGGCCTCCATATTCGTCTAGGTCAACTTTTATTACGTCATTTTAAAAATCTTCAAATCTACGACTGACTCTCCTTTGCCATGTCGCCATAAGGAGCACAGAAGAAATTCTAGTTCCTTCTTGATCTTTATCCTTTTTATTAAAAATCTTGTAATTTGTGTCATAGATCCGAGTTTGTTTCTTCTGTGATTCTTGTGCTTTTAAACTATGTAAATTATTTACTGTGAATCAAAATGAAAGTTTATTAATTTATTGTTACCGTAGCTTTAAGAAGCTTGTGCTTCCGTCAGTAATGGTCAAAATAAAAGAACTTTGGGCTCAACAAATCGTGGTTTAATTTGAAAAATAATACAGAATCTTGGCAATTTCCGGAACACTACCGTTCTCATGTGACTTACCAACTGTTCCGTGCGATAAACTCAGAGCAAGGATTATGATTATGACATTACCTTTATGTAAGGGTCAGGACACACAATTTTTTTTTTATCGAGAGATAAACACTATCTGTACATGATTTAGCTGAAAAATAATACAAATCAGTATGCAACTGCCTCCGTGGTCTAGTGGCTAGTGCCATGGACTCCCGATCCGGAGGTCCTGGGTTTGATTCCCAGGGGTGAAGCACAAAGTTGATATTTGAGAATTTATCACTTTGTGAATTTTCCCCAGTTTGGTTTGACATTGCAGGCTGAATCACCTGATTGTCCGAAAAGAAAAAGAGTTCGTGCTTCGGAGGGCACGTTAAGCCGTCGGTCCCGGTCGCTGTCTTTGATAGTGGTCGTTTCTTAAAACCATGTCAGAGGCCTGATAGTTCCTTGCGCTACTAGGCGGTTTAAAAACTCTGACACCAGGGTTCATCGGGTCGATAGACTCGATACCCACTCGACAGAAGAAGAAGTATACCCCAGGAATTATAAGTTTAAGGGTTAGGGAAAACTTATAATTCTTGGGGTACACGTGTTTAGTGTTGGTTTTTCATCTCCTAAAATATGAGCGTTGTTACAAAACCCATGGAGATACTTGCATAGCTTACATCTTTCAATGTTTTACTTATTTCTATTGTTTTAAATAGGCGACGAAGGCAGGGGACTAAGCAACATCTCCTGATTTCCTGTGAATTTAACAATGTTAAGAATAAGAATTAATTTATTGCCATAACATAAAGTACATAAAACATTAAAAAGAAAGACAAAACAAAGCATAAATTATGGCAAAATGCAGGGACTCAGTTGTTGTCAACATGCTGCCGGTATAGCACTGTTGTACTGCTCCTGTCGTCAATTTGACCGCTAAGCAAGGCGAGAAAGACTATTGGAAATACATACACGGGTACTCTCCTTCTACCATCCGTGGAGTATTGTTCCTTTATTTCCCGTGATGCTACCAGTTGTGCTACCAGTAGCAATACAATACAATAAATTTATTTCAGATTTACTTCCATAAAGAGTTAGTAATACATAAACAATCTATCATATATATATATATATATATCTACTTACAAATATGTGCTTGGCTTAGGATTTACATGTAATTTATGTAGCACCACGGGTAAAAAAAAATACCATTGTGCTACTAAGCTATCGAAAGCCAATAAATAAAGTATTTTTAGTACATAAAGGTTTATTTCTAATAATATCTCTAATCTAAGCCGAAGCAAAACAATTAAATTAGTTTGTTACGATCTAACAAATGTGAGGTGTCAAATGTCAAACCAAACTTAAATCGGTAATATCTCGAAAACTAGCGATCGCAGACAAGTGATACCTTGGAAGGAATGAAAGGTCAAAACCACAGGTGATACAAGTACACTAAAAAAGTTGACTTAAATCACCCAGAAATCTTAGGTGATTTAAGTCTACTTTGCCGGAAAATACTAATCGAATTTATTGGCACCACGGGTAAAAAAAACTTCCCGTGGTGCTACTCGATGGCTTAGTAGCACAACGGTAATTTTTTTTCACCCGTGGTGCCACGGGAAATAATATTGTGACTAGTATACGAATAGTAGTAAAATTACACATAGTGTAACATCGCCTTTAACCACACAAAACTGCCATCTCACGGCGCGGCGTCAACACTCGTTCCTCAAATGATAATCTTGATCATACAGATCCAGCAAACGACAGTCGTTTCTTTGATGCGCAGTGCCACTCTCAAAAGTAAACATTATCAACCGAGTGTGTAATTTCTTTATTATAGTCACATTTGGCGCCGTTTCTTACACCTCGGGCGTCGGGGCTTTATGGGAAGAAAGGTGTGGGGAGATTTTGTTGCAGTGTATAAAGTTAAGTACATACATTCACGCCTTTATCCCTAATGGGGTAGGTAGAGCGTAAACAACCTAAACAAAGGTTGAGTGTCATTTTAGATAGATTTGTAGGTATATTACTGTAGTGACAGGTTGTCAGCACATCGCCTAAATTACATTACACTGTAACCCTCGAATCCCTTTCGCTGACTTCTACAACATACCTGGGAGGAAGGGCAGCTGGAACATTATGTGTTTTTCTATTTCTCCCAGTCCAGCATGGAGTGTTACACTAAACGTTGCAAAATAAGTGTTCGTTCATTTATTAGGAACATTTTGGAGATCTAAATTACAGATATATAACTAAAAAGCCAAGAATTAAATACTACCAAAACTTAAAAAAAAGGTTACACACTGGCAACCTTGAAGAATAAAACCGCGGGATATCTGCGTTCGAAATTCGAATCGAATTCAAACAATGGCTCCCTGGAGTTCGCGGCTTTTTACCGGCCGCACCACAAAGAGTGACATCTGAACAATTAAACAAATTGAGGCGTGGATGTATAATGATTGTGCAAGTGTGAGGTCTAAAAGTTCTTTGGGCAAGCTAGGTTCAGTATGTTTTCGTAAAAACTTGTGTATTTGCCTTTTTGCAAAATAAATAAAACCGTACATATTAATGATACACATTCTGTTAAAAAAATCTTTCTTTTTGTTTCTTTGATTCGTGACCTTTTCCAAATGACTTAAACAAACTATTAAAACTTCATGTCGTGAAGTACGCGACTCATTTTCCAAAGTGAGTGACCGTTATTAAAATCTTTATTACTTAAACAATTTAAAACAATGCAATGAAACTGGTGAGAGTTCCTATAAGAAATCAACTTACAATTATTTATAAAATAAACTGTCTGCCGGAGTAGTGAAATCCAATACAAATGTAGTTACACTTTTATTCCTAAACAGTAAAATCAAATATAATTAAACTTCTTACACATGACCAAATGCATCATATCTATACTTCTAATTATAAATCTAATATGGAAAATGATCAAAAAAGTAATTACCTCATTTTCTCTATTGTTTTATCCAAATATGAAATGCAACCGATATTGTTTATATCATAAAACCAAAAACTAATTGATCAAAACCCAGACTTTGACAAAATACAGGCCGTAATTCAGAGAAGCTCTAGTATTTTGCCAAAGTTCGGGTTAATAAAAAAAACGATTTTGTCATAATTCTGCGACCTATATAGAATTACTTTCATGCTGGACTGGTAGCGGGAGAAAAACATAGAATGTGCCAGCTGATTTTTTTCCTGAGCATGCTGAAGGCACCAGCTACAGGATTCGAGGGTTTCTGTATATTGTAATTTAGGCGATGGGCTGACAACCTATCACTACAGCAGTATACCTACAAATCTATCTTAAATAACTCTCAAATCTTTGTCAGACGTGGTGAAACGACATTTGTTTATGTCGTTTACGTTCTGCCTACCCCATTAGGAATAATGTCGTGATTTTATGTATGTATGTGTATAGAAATAAAATACATATCCACAATACATGAAAATGACGTACCAAGGTTTTTATATTTCAACCATACATACATACATAAAATCACGCCTTTATTGAGGGAAATTTTAGATTGTAATGTGTATTGCTAATGTGTAGTGACAGGTTGTCAGCCCGTCGCCTAAATTACAATACACTGTAACCCTCGAGTCCCTTTTGCTGTCTTCTACAGCATGCCCGGGAGGAAGGGCAGCTGGAACATTCTATGTTTTTCTATCTCTCCCAGTCCAGCATGGACACCACGGGTAAAAAAACATATTTCAACCAGGATCCCTAATATTGAACTCTGCCGTCTCTGACACGGGCTACCGAATTTACAGATTAATTATCATTAATAGCTTTTGGGACTAATTTAATTAAAATCTTCAGTCAACTGTGAAGAGAAAAATCAAAATGTTGTTCAATTAAGTCTACTAGAAATATATCGGGACTTCTATGTATTTAATCTTTACATCGCAGTAAAAATTTAACACGAGAGATTACGGGCCGGATTTAAAAGCAGCTCTCATGAGTGACAGCGAGTTTGAGTTCGTATCAGAAATGTCGTTTCAGTGCAAACTGGCCTGTCAAATCCATACTTAATATTGCTCTCAAGTTCAAGACCGCTTCATAAATACGAGCCGGAGAGAACTACACGCTGTTTTTTTTTTCTAAAATGTTACCTAAAATCTAGTTCTTTTCTGTTTTACTTGATTTTACACGTCCTATGCATAACCTAAATTAAAAACCTTTTTTGCTAGTTAGACTCAGATGTGGTTGTAAGACAGAGAGTTAACCTAATTCAACAAAAAAGACCTGCCTTTTAACAAAAAAATATTAGTAATTATTTATTTATTTCTCATATAAAGATTCCACAGACTCAAATTCAAATTCTTAGTACCCTTATAGCTTAAAATAATGAAACCAGACATTGGAATGTTTGAACTGTCGCATGCTAGAACATATTTTTTTCATCTCCCTGTCGTCACTTTGACAAGTTCCCGATCATCGCAAAAAAACATATCAATATCGAAACGTCACGTCATCTCGGACCCGCTGAGGAGGCGTGCAAAATTCACCAAAAGCCCATCGAAAGTGAACGTCCGCCATTTTTTTTTATAAATCGATTATTATTAGCGATCCGCGTTCAAAATTGGTAGCTGCATGGCATAAATATATTTTTTTATAAAATAACAATTTTCCTAGTTCATAATTAAATGCAAAGAATACGTGAACTGTTTGTCACCCATCTTTAAAAACAAGGGTGATGTGCAAGAGTGTAACAACTACCGAGGAATAAAACTCATGTCACATACTATAAAGTCTGGGAGAAAATAATAGAAAGAAGAATAAGAGAAGAGAGTGATATAACACAAAATCAGTTTGGGTTTATGCCAGGTCGAGGGACAACGGACGCCATTTTTGCACTTCGCATACTATGCGAAAAATACAAACGTGCTCACAAAAACTTGCACATGGTGTTCGTTGACCTTGAAAAGGCATACGATCGTGTACCCCGAGAGATTTTGTGGTGGGCTATGAAAGAGAAAGGCGTGCCTGGGAAGTATGTGGCGCTAATTCGTGCTATGTACGAAAAATCCTGTACTCATGTCCGGTCAGCTGCAGGCACTAGTGACGAGTTCGGTGTGGCTGTAGGCTTACACCAAGGGTCGGCTCTAAGTCCTTACCTATTCGTGTTAATAATGAACGCCTTGACGTCGGATATTCAGGAAGAGGCACCCTGGTGTATGCTGTTCGCCGATGACATCGTTCTCGTCGGCGAAGATGGACTCGAGGTACAGAGCAGGTTGGGGAAATGGCAACAGAAATTGGAAAATGTAGGCTTGAAAATCAGCAGAACAAAAACGGAGTACATGTTCTGCGATTTCGGCGGTTTCTCCAGTCCTGTGGCTATGACCCTTGATAGGGTAGCATTACCGGTCTGCTCCGACTTCAAGTACCTCGGGTCACAAATTCAAGGAGATGGTGAGATAGACAGAGCCGTTACGCACAGAATTAGCGCAGGATGGATGAAATGGCGACAGGTTACAGGAACAACTTGTGACCCCCGAATGCCCTTCAGGCTGAAAGGGAAAATCTATAAGAGCGTCATAAGACCTGTCGTCATGCATGGATCAGAGTGTCGGGCTATGAAAGTGATGGATGAAAGAAAACTTCATGCTGCGGAAATGCGAATGCTGAGATGGATGTGTCGTGTAACAAGAATGGATAAGATAAGGAATGAGTACATAAGAGGAAGTCTGAAAGTTGCGCCAATTACCGACAAAGTAAGAGGAAATCGCCTTGCGTGGTATGGCCATGTTATGCGGAGGGATGAAAGTCATATAAGCAAAAGGGTAATGAATTTGAATGTGGATGGATATGTTGGGAGAGGACGACCAAAGAAAAGATGGATGGACTGCGTGAAAGATGATATGTCTAAAACAGGTGTGAGTGATGAATCATCAAGATGTAACTAGTGCAGACATCCACTTTTAGTTAACTTTGCTACTACGTACCATAACTTTTTTTTTTCAATCACTATTAGTACCTACTTTAACTTAATAATTATAGACGAAACCATCGTAGGTAATGGCCAATATTTTTTTATAATCCCTGCAGTAGCCGACACCGGCCACAGCGAGTGACGCCGCGGGGCGCCGCTACCGTAGCATACTATACCGCTGCACGAGCGTGATCGATTTTGCAACTTTTTCCAGATATTACACTTTTGATTCGGACCACTGTCAATCGTGCGATTTCTTTTGATTTTAAAAATCACAGTCTTCTCTAAAGTAGAGGAATTTTGTTTGTAATCTTGTATAATTACTGAATCGGTTTGGTATTTCAGAACAACATAGATTACTTTTACCGCGGGAAACAAGTGAAAAGGTATTTACATGTTTTACGGTGAGACTTATTCCTTATTCGTAGATGGTGAGGTTCTTTTTCAAGTTACAAGGTTCTAACCACGGCTTTATTATGAACACCATAAAAGTACACTATTTTATTAAACTAAACGATCTTTTGAAAATCACTATAATCAAAAATTCCTCTACTAATCGGAGCTATGTTTATTTACACAAATCAACAATATTATGGGCAAATATTTTCTCAAAATAAAAAATAAAAGCGTCCATATGTCGACTAATGAATTCGGGTCAACCCTTTATTTGTGTATCGTTTAGACCCCTATTATAATATTTAATGCTAAGCAAACATGGGATTTTGCCTCCAAAATGACTTTATCAGACAATCTCTGCAATCTGCTTAATGGTTTTTGATAGTTTATAAAAGGGTTGGATTAAAATAATACAGTGTAAATAACTCTCTTTCTCTTTTACCTATACATGCCGCCAAAAGTAGAATAACATTTTATCAAACAATAAAATAGATTAATTTTAAGGAATATTTCTGAAGTTAGAATAAAAGCGCTTGTAAAGGTTATAATCCCGTATCTACATCCGCCTTAAAATGTGCCGTTTTTGAAAAGGGCCATTTGAAACAACGAACTGTCGTGGCTGTCAAATACTGGCGTGTCTTCTTCT
Source organism: Scrobipalpa costella (assembly GCA_949820665.1). Classification (NCBI taxonomy): domain Eukaryota; kingdom Metazoa; phylum Arthropoda; class Insecta; order Lepidoptera; family Gelechiidae; genus Scrobipalpa; species Scrobipalpa costella. Next base: position 26,249,109 of record OX463296.1, on the reverse strand, counting down.
TAGCGAGTGGATTCTCGAGTCGAAAGACCCGATAAACCCAGGTGTCAGAGTTTTCAAACCACCTAGTAGCACAGCTATTTTGGCCTCTGACATGGTTTGATTAACGACCACTATCAAAGACAGCAACCGGGGCCGACGGCTCAACGTGCCCTCCAAAGCACGGAATATTCTTTCTTTTTGTACAATCAGCTGATTCAGCCTGCAATGTCCTAACCAAACTGGGAAAACCTCACAAAGTGATAATTTGATAAATAACAAATTTGCATTCCCCCCCCAGTGAATCGAACCCTGGACCTCCGGATCGTAAGCCCATGGCTCTAACCACTACACCACGGAAGCAATTGTCAAGTGTCAATATTATAACACGCGGCAAAACTCTGATTGATGCTGCCCGCCTGAATAAATCTATCTAAATATATCAATAGCCATACTGCCATAGTCAAAAGTTAATAAATAACACACAGGCATATCTCGGTTAAAGTTAAAGTCGTTTAACCGCAGTTAACAGTCATTTAACCCTCTATACTTACTTCGCGCTTAGATTTATGTAAAACAACCCCTTTCGGTCCTTCGGCACTTTTGATCCAGTTAATACCAGTTTGATCATTGCCTTTTTTATCTTAATTCCTTGTTTGTTTACGAGGAAGAAGTTTTTTTGTCGTTCAGTTGATTGTTTGACTGAATGACTTGATTAGGTCAGTTTTTTTGCTGTTATAAAGTTAACTAGCCCGAAAGATAGTTGTAATTTTAATAAGAATTAAAAAGAACTGTCAAAGAGAAAGAATAAAATGACATTTGCACTTCCTACTTACTTCCATGCTGGACTGGGAGAGATAGAAAAACATAGAATGTTCCAGCTGCCCTTCCTCCCGGGCATGCTGTTGAAGTCAGCAAAAGGGACTCGAGGGTTACAGTGTATTGTAATTTAGGCGACGGGCTGACAACCTGTCACTATAGCAATACATATTACAATCTAAAATTGCCCTCAATTTTTGTCAGACGTGGCGAAAGCGCCTTTTACGTAAGGGATAAAGGCGTGATTTATGTATGTATGCACTTCCTATAAATCCTTTTCTATGACAGGTCTTTTTACTTTTAATTCCTGGCAGAGCTATTAAACACAACTTTAACCTTGATTTACAAAATCATGAAGATACATTGCAAATTCCTTTAATTTACGTAGATTTTAAAAACCAATGCATTGTTTTGATTTTAAACAGGACTCTTTGTTACTATACCTACTTACTCTGCAAGCAAAAAGTCATGATATGTGTGCGCTTGATACATTCCTAATTTAATCTAAGTGCAACGTTTTTTTTCAGCTCATCGTCTCACAAACCGTGAAATAAAAATAAACAAAGCCCTTAGCTACCTCAGGTGCGTCGCGTCGGTCTGCCAAAGGGCTGCTAAGGGCGCACGAGTCGATCAGTCGCCCATATGGTGCGCTGCGCCTGCGCAATAGAAGGGATGGCGACAAGGGTAGGGAAAGTTGTTGTAGGGTGGGTTTAGTATTTTCTAGAAACTGACAAGTTCTATTTGAAATACAGTCGTTCATGGACAATTAGTTAAATAAAAGTTAATGAAAAATAATTAAAATATACATGATAATCATAGCAAATGAATTTCGCTACCGAAAATATGTCTGTCTGTGTATTTAAGGTGAATTTTTATTTAAACTATTGAAAATAAATTTAAACATATTCTATTTTTATTTTCATGTCGAGTAGATTTTTTATGGTTTAAATTTTCTGATATATTTCATTTGATATCTCCTTTTTTAACACACTTATGAATTATAAAGCGACTTCAATTATATTTTGTTGTATGGAAATTACTCAGATATATCGTATTAATTCATGTAAAAGCTATTTAAGTTACAGGAAATCAATGCAAGATCCACATTCGTCCCACCGAGTAGATAATCACTAGCGTTTTATCCTTCCGAGAGATGGTCAAGAACTCAGGAATCTCAAGAAAAAAATGCAAATTATCGGCCAACGCCAAAACTTTCTTCTGTCATCTCCAATTACTGTCAAAAAGACTGTCATCCTGCGTAAGTACATGTAAATACTGTCAATTTTCATCCCAACTGTCATACACAATGAATAGACAACGCCGTTTTGAACAACCGACGAGTAATTTTCGAAACCTCAACAGCATATGGCAGTGGCAGACGCCATAGGAGCCAACTGTTGCATTTACCTTCCTTTTTTGTCTGTAGAAGTTTTCGAAAAACACGAAAGAGACGGAAGTATGTCGGTTTTTCATTAGTCCAGGCCAACTATCATTTGAATGTGGCATCGCGAATATTTTGATTAAAATATTCAGCCAACTTCAATATAAATAATATAAAGGAGGCTTCCTAAACTTATTGTAACTAAATCAGCAAACTGCTAAATGTATAATTACAATGAAGTTTTACAGATAAATTATATTAGAAGGTAGATAATATTTCAGCTGTGTGTAATTACTCAACATACCTATGTTGGTTACACGTGTAAACAATCTAATGAGTAAAAATTTGTTCGTTGCAAATGAACTGTTATTTTCTATCATGAGAGTACAGTTATTCCATGCTGGCCTGGGAGCAAAAGAAAAATATAGAATGTACCAGCTGTATTTCCTCCCAGGCATGCAAAAACCAACTAAGGGATTCAAGGATTCCAGGATATTGTAAATTAGGCGATGGGCTGACAACCTGTCACTACAGCAATATACCTACAAATCCATCTTAAATTATCCTCAAAACTTTGTCAGACGTGGCGGAACGACCTTTTGTTTAGGTCGTTTACGATTTGCCTACCTCATTAGGGATAAAGGCGTGATTATATGTATGTACGTATATATCAGAGTACAGAAAGGATTGGATATATTATTTTAGTTGTGATTTATTTGCTTCGTTTCCTTATTGAATCGCCCTCAATATCTGGGCTTAGAACGATATTTTTTTTGTATATTGTGCAATTAAATCATGCAAACAGTACCCTCCTTTCTTAACCAAAGTCAGTTAATTAAAAAAACCCACATTGTTGGCGCATGCGCGGACACGTGCTAAGCTGCGCCCGCGCAGACCGGAAATAGGGTAGGCATTGGCGCGAATTTGAACATGATTCCAAATTTGAATGCATCGCACAGGATATTGGAACGATAATCGTTGGAGTTTTTCAGAGGAAACAACATATGGATTGTGGGTACATTGAATTTGTTAATGTTAACGGATTAGACAAGGCAGATTTTAAAAATAGTTAATTATACTTTCATACTGCAGTAGTAGTAGCAGAGCTTTATAACGTTATGGAAACTATCGAAATGAAAATGTTATATAACGTTATTTGCATAACGATAACAATAAAAATGTGTATCAAAATACAATAACGATATCAAATATTTAAATACTACAATGCTGTATTTTTTCTGTAATCGCTATTTATATCGTTAAAATAGTAAATTATTTGCAAAACCATAATATCGGTAATGAGACGTCAACATGGAAAACATATAATTTTTTAAACGCTATAGCCATATTTTTAACGTTATAGCCCTGTCTAGGTCTATAACGTTATCAAAAAATTGCGGTATTTCAAGGCCTGAGTAGTAGTTACTTAATAAAAACGTAAAACTAATAGTTAATAAACTAACTCTTATATCTCTACTAGTTACTAAGGACCGTATTTATAATCAGCACTCATGAGTGTCAGCGAGTTTGATTTCGTATCAGAAATGTAATTTCAGTACAAACTGGCCTGTCAAAACCATACTTAATATTGCTCTCAAGTTTGAGATCGCTTTATAATTACGAGCCGAAATATCCGTGAATAGTAATTAGGAGTTTTATCATATTGCAGTTTTTAAGATCGTTTGACAACCAGTAACTACATAAATACCTAGACCTATCTGAAATCTATCTATACGTATTTATGCAGCTACAAAGAAGTTTTAGTTATGCCTGCCTACCCAGTAAGGATAAAGGCGTTACGACTTTAATATTGCAAAAGGGGTGGAACCAAAACCGAAAAACCGTTAGCTGTTACCAAAAAAACCCTAAAAATCGATCTCAGATGATTATTAACGTCACAAAAACAAATAAGAATCATCAATTATGTAATCCTTCTGTATTTGATTGTTTTTTGTTTTAAATTGACACGAGCGTTCAACTTCAATTATAAGATTGGAAGCGGTCGTGGATGGAAACAAATGATCTGAAACTAATAGAAAATCATAAAATTACAACTATAATCCTTGCAGGATAGGCAGGACGTCATCGGCATATTAAAGGATCTTTTCGACGCGACTGACAAATTTTAAAGAATCTACGTCAGATATTTGTCAGTCTATCACCAACCAATTAAGCAATCAGGAACTTTTTAAATTTAGCAATCAAGAATTTAAAATACCTACCACTGCTTTTCTTCCATGCTGGACTGGGAGAGATAGAAAAATATAGAATGTTCCAGCTGCCCTTCCACCCGGGCATGCTGTAAAAGTCAGCAAAAGGGATTCGAGGGTTACAGTGTATTGTAATTTAGGCGATGGGCTGACAACCTGTCTCTAAAGCAATACAAATCATTACTATCAAAAATTAGCCCTCAATTTTTGTCAGAAAGAAAGCGCCTGTTACAAGGCGTTTTACGCTCTGCCTACTCCGTAAGGGATAAAGGCGTGATTTTAAGTATGTACGTACCACTGCAAGAAGCAGAAGCAGCTATGATTATAATGATTAAAGACGCGAAATTTACCGTGGTTTTCCACTTTTGAAAAACCACGGTAAACTTCCCGTCTTTAATCATTATAATTTTGACAACCGTGAGAGTTTGAAAAAGACTAGCAATGATATTTATTTTTTTATCGCTCTCAGTCCTTTATCGGGTCCTTAGACTCGATACCCACTCGACAGAAGAAGAAGTCCTTTATGGAGTATATACATACATATTACATAAAATCACGCCTTTATCCCTTACGGGGTAGGCAGAGCGTTAAACGCCTCGTAAAAGGCGCTTTCGCCGCGTCTGACAATAATTGAGGGTAATTTTAGATTGTAATGTGTATTGCCATAGTGACAGGTTGTCAGCCCATCGCCTAAATTACAATACACTGTAACCCTCTAGTCCCTTTTGCTGTCTTCTACAGCATGCCCGGGAGGAAGGGCAGCTGGAACATTCTATGTTTTTTTTTTTTTTTTTTTTTAATATATATAGGCGAGCATTTGTCCGCCATCTCACCTGGTGGAAAGTGACGATGCGGACTATGATGAAGCATACTCACCTATGTAGTGCCTATTCACTCTCGCCTTGAAAAGGCCCAGGTTATATTGTTCCGGAAACAGATCCGCCGGCAGGGAGTTCCACTCCTTAGCCGTTCGCATTAAGAAAGTGGAAGCGAACCGCTTCGTGCGAATTTGTGGTATATCCACGACATAAGGGTGGAACCCCTGTCCACGCCTCGTGCTCCGGAGATGGATGGTTTTTCTATCTCTCCCAGTCCAGCATGGAAGTAATACCAAAATCCTTAAAATTTACAATGCAGTACCAAACGCGTCGTACATTTATCATTATTGCCAATAAAATTCACTTATTGACAAAAACTCTTCGCAAACGAGTATATCATGCTATCCGCCCTTCGAGGGCCGAGCCCTAGCGCTCCGCCCTGCGGCTCAAATGTTTTATTACTTCACTTGTGTGGCCTCAAATATGGTATCAATTTAATTTGTGAGGGCTTATAGATGTTTTCTCATATAAGACGACGTATATCTGTACTATACCGTGACATGTCTAACTTTTTTTACAGCATGCCCGGGAGGAAATGCAGCTGGCACATCTACGTTTCTATGTTACATACATACATATAATCACGCCTTTATCCCTTATGGGGTAGGCAGAGCGTAAACGACCTAAACAATGGTCGTTCCGCCACGTCTGACAAAGTTTTGAGGGTTATTTAAGATATATTTGTAGGTATATTGCTGTAGTGACAGGTTGTCAGCCCATCGCCTAAATTGCAATATACTGATACTGGTTTTTACAGCATGCCCGGGAGGAAATGCAGCTGGCACATTCTATGTTTTTCTCTCGCTCCCAGTCCAGCATGGAAGAACATACATACATATCTTAAAGAATTCTTAAAACTATGTCAGACGTGGCGGAACGACCTATATTTAGGTCGTTTACGCTCTGCCTACCCCATTAGGGATAAAGGCGTGATTATATGCATGTACGTCTAACTTTTTTTTGCTTTGCCAAAAAGTTGTCATAATATTTAGGCATCACAGCGCACAACTTAAAAATACAATATTTATGATCAAAAATTCGCAAAACTACTTTCGTCCAAAGTTTATCTTAACGACAGATCGTAGTCTATTATTTTTTACCGACAGTCATTTAGATACAGAGATACCGCTAATTTTATTGTTTAGGAAACTAATAAATTTCTCTGTTTTTTGGCGGTAATATCTTGGTACTAATTTGTTTTAATAACCCGTAAAATTTTGCAAAAAAAAAATGCTCTTAGTTCCGCTTCCTTAATGTCGCTTTAGGGTTTACGAGGTTTTGGCTTCAGGGCAGTAACGGTATTATTTTTTATAGCTTTAAAATAAATCTATGAAATGTTTCTATATAGTGTAAGCATAGTCAGATCAAAGAAAACGAAACATTGAGGTCTTAGGTTAATCCGCGTGTTCTAATAAATAAGACCTGACGAAATAAAAAATAAATAATATATTCCTGCTTGGTTATTTGATCTTTATGCAGTAAATACATGGTCCTATCTAAACTACTCCTATTTACCTTAAAAGATCATCGAATCTCTAGACACCTTCCCCGTAAAAAAAAAGGATACAGGCGTGATTTAATATAAGTATGTAAAAAAATAATTGCTTTTCTTTTCGCTACTGAACGAAAAACAAACATTAAAAACACGATTTAGATGTCAATCGATCCTCTAGAAGCTTTCGGCTAAACAAAGCGAATTTCAGTTGTCACCAATAACTTAACTGGTCACTATTTAACACTTCACGTGCTAACTACACTTTGATAACTTCATTTCATACAAAAAAGCTCTTAACTCCTTTCGAAATTAAAGTTCAAAATCGGTTACGCTTAACCCGACCGCAGTTCACACAGAGCGATACAGAAAATGATCCCTTATCTTTTAATAGATAAGGTCGATTGTCCTTTAAAAAAGCATAAAATGTCCTTTATAAAAGCACAAGACATGGCCATCTATTGTCACGCTAAATGACCAGTTAGCCGTTTTGTCAAAGCTGGTTATCGACAGCGGAGTCAATAAATTCAGGTTTATTACCCAAACTTATTGTACGGTCCGAGAATGAATGGTCAGGGAGGATGGACGATCTTTTAAATACTTAATTATGTCATTGAGTTTTTTTTTAGTTGGAGAGGTGATAAGTTATTTGGTGACCAGAATAAATATGGGGTAAATTCAAGTTTGATTTTTGATTAAAATTAAAGTTCGCGCGTTGATGTCTTTTATAGCGCAGAATAGAAATGTTCCCGCGTCTTTGAATACGTCTTTGTACCATTTTTCTAAAAAAGATCAAAGTTCTGGATACCTACCTTCAATATTATGCTAATTTTCTTATGCTTACTGCTCTTCAACTACAATTGAAGTGCCCAGAAATCAGAGGTCAGATTTATGGTTTTCAAAATCCATGAGACCACCACTTACTACCACATTTCTATGAGATGAACAATGCTTCACACTTTAAATTGAAACTTTACGTTCTACGAGTAATACTCGTACCATACAAATTAATATCTTATTTTTCCATGCTGGCCTGGGAGCGAGAGAAAAACATAGAATGTGCCAGCTGCATTTACTCCCGGGCATGCTTTACAAACCAACTAAGGGATCCGAGGGTTTCTGTATATTGTAATTTTGGCGATGGGCTGACAACCTGTCACTACAGCGATATATCTACAAATCTATCTTATATAACACTCAAAACTTTATCAGACGTGACGAACCGATCTTTGTTTAGTTCGTTCACGCACTGCCTACCACATTAGGAATAAAGGCGTGATTATATGTATGTATGATTATTTTTGAATTCCCGCAGCTTCAGTAAAATCAAAATATAACAACCTGACTTTGATTAACCTTGCCAAAACCACCGCTTACCGATCCATTTGCCACACGCAAAGAAAAAAAATACAATAGACAATTTTGTCCGTTTGATTACTTCTGTTGAGCATCTACACTAAATACCTTTATAATTATAGACTGAAATACAACATACAATTAAGCGGTTGCAAAACATCAAAATACTTTTTTTTTCTTAAGGGCGGGTTTAGGGGTTGAACAGGACTCTATGGATTTATATCAGTTCCCGATTCAATCCTAATGGCTTAGATTTAAGATTTAATTATAGGTATTCAATCTTTTGCTATTAAGATGCGAAGTCGTTTGCGGCTCCTTTATTGAGTGTGATTTATTCAGTTGTAGACTATTTCTAACTAAATTATTACAAAATGCAAGTGTTTATCAAAAAAGAAAACATTTTTTTTTATTGACTTTACTACGCTTTAAAAAAACCTCTCCTATGACCAAAAATCCTACGCATGATGATTTTGGAATGTCGTTAATTCCAAAACCATCATAGGTTACAAAAAAACCGTCAACCCTTAAGGTCCATCCTCAAAGGGTCCGCGGGTAGTTTGACCCAATCGATTACAAAAATACCACTTTTTGCCACACGCGCGCCCAAAATGAAATCATAAATTTCAAAATGGCGGGCGCGGTGGCAAAAACTCACACCCTATATCATACAAGGCCCTCGGGCGTGGTGGTTGGAATTTATGACTAAATCTTATGGTCAATTTTGGCCACTCGTTACCGTATTGGCAGCAACAATGTTAACTCATAATGTCTTGTTTGTATGAAGTATTAAATGTTGGGTAAGCTTGTTTTTGTGAAGACAAAATAATGTATGGAGTGATGTTTTTCCGGTAATGCTGAAATTTCGTGTTTCTCTGATATGACACACAAGTTTCCTTTTTAAGAAATTACATACATACATACATACATATAGTCACGCCTTTATCCCTAATGGGGTAGGCAGAGCGTAAACGACCAAAACAAAGGTCGTTTCGCCATGTCTGACAAAGCTTTGAGGGTTATTTAAGATAGATTTGAAGGTTTAAGGTTTAGGTTTGAGAAATTGTTGAGCCTAATATTAAAATTTAGAAGTGAACCTGCTTAAGCTTATTTATTTAATTTTATTTAAATAGGTTCAGTTACAGACAACAGACTAAGATTAGACACAATAAATATTACAACAAAAAATTCATAAATCCGATGCCCACTTACAACTAAACACAGCATGAATAGCTAAGCGAATGTATTCAATTAATAGAACAGTAAATGTAATAAGTAGAATGATATAATGAAATTCAAAAATTAGACTTATATATACACATTGAAATTAGGATATGAATCAATTTGAATTATTGAAAGATAAATATCAATATTACAATTAATTATTACGTGTATGTATTATAAATTAAAAATTACAATTGAAATAGTTTTATGATTACAGTTTGGCTTTAAATTCAATCAAAGATGTTCAATGTTATGTGACTCAAGGCTGTAAGAAAATATGTCCATGTGAACACATATTTCATTGAAATATTTGCACATTCGCGAAAGTGGCCCATTCTTTGATATGTACTCTGACATGTTCTGCGGAAAAATCTCACTTACCTATGAGTACAATGTGCAACCACCCACAACCACCTGCAATCACCCTTTCACCACCACCTAAAAGAACGCCAGCGCCTTCTACGTCTTTTAATACGCTTCACCGTAGACTCTCTCCACTGGCCTAGACTAGGGCCAATAACAAACTAACCTGCCCTTACCTTACGTACAAATTGTCTAGGATCATGCATGTCCAATTGTCCAAATCCGACAACTAATTTATCCCAGGTAAACGTCTGAGAATATTTTCTCCAAGACCACATTATAGTTTTTTTTTCTCCTCAGATAGTTTCAAAATGGCTACTCGGACATTAAAACTGAATCAAGGAATTGAGAGCGAATTTAACGGTGTCCCCAGTTAATTTTACAACTCTATCCATCTTGGATAGCCCAAAGACATAGCCTGAGGAGGATTTGTGTTACCATAACATTATCTTTTGCTAATGTTCTTTTTCTTCTATTCTATTCTTGTGTCCACAAACGACCCGATGAACCCTAGACTCTAGCATTATAGGCTAAACCTCCACTTGGCCATGATCAACATTATGATTGGAGCCGACGAGTTTACGTTAGCATACCTAAAGCAAAAGGCGACATTTTTTTTTATCTATATCATTCGTCATAATCTCAATCTGAAAAATCATAAATTAGGTAAATAAGTATCTAAACCTCTCTCTCTCTCATGGTAAACCTTTTTCTCACCATTTTTTTTACGTTTTCGTTTAGTGTGATGAGTGTGTGAGTAGGGGATGTTGTTTAACGATATACATACATTTATATAATCACGCCTCTATCCCTAATGGGGTAGAGCGTAAGCAACCTTAACGTCGTCCTGTCACAGTTTAAAGGGTTATTTTAAGAGACCATCGACTAAATTACAATATACTGAAACCCTCGGATCCCTTAGCTGGTTTTTACAGCATGCCCGGGAGGAAATGCAGCTAGCGCATTCTATGTTTTTTTCTCGCTCCCAGTCCAGCATGGAACATTTTACATGGACGTAATAAGTAATTCAATTCAGCATTAGAAAGTTACAGCTCAAACACTAAAAAGTTAAGTCCATATCGACGGTTAAGTTCCAAAAACGTCAATCTTACATTTTTGACGAAATCGACATTTTTATGTACATCGATTTAAAATTCATTTTTGCATGTCCTACCAAAACCGTCAATAATACAACCTAAAAATTACGCGAGAAATGAGCCGTGGAAATACCGGCTAAGTTCCAGCGGGTATATATTGCTGGTAATTCCGTCAATCTTACATCTTTTTCTATTGGCGGTCCTAATTTAACAACAAAAATGCGAAATGTGGAGATTATGGATTTCCAAAAGATACCGAGATCCCTATCATTGTCTGATCTCACAATTGATTGTCCTAAAATTTTAAAACCTCGAAGCTCATCTGCAGCGCCTGATATTGAGTTTATAGAATATGGTGGACGAGCGAGCCCATCTTTGTTACTGCCGCGTTTTACAAGTTCAGATGATGAGGATGCTGATCCAAGTTACTTTCAAAATCTATCAAACAATAATGATAGCGACGGAGAATATTATGGAAATATGGATGAGGGTCGAAAGCGTCGCCATATAGCAAGAAAGGATGAATGGAGTAAAAATAAAGCTAAACGTCAGAGAATGCTTGGTGAAGAATACTTAGGTTATAGAAAAGCACCAAATGATGTGATCAGTTTGATGAGGATACACGCAAAAGATTACATAATTATTTTTGGAAAAACCTTGCTTGGAACGAAAGAAAAAATTATGTTAGAGGTCTTGTTATACGCAGACCTACAACTCGACACACAAAAGGAGATACAGAATCTCGTCGTGATGGAACATTTAACTATTTTTTGAGAAAAGGAAATGTAGGAAAAATCCATGTGTGCAAAAATATGTTTATGAGTACCCTATCACTGAAATCTACTACTGTTCAAGATTGGGCAAAGAATCAAGACTTAAATGTAAGCCAGAAAAATGTTGACACAGACGACAAAAGAGAAAAGAGGGAAAAAACTAAAGTGTTAGATGACTTTCTCGAGGCACTCGCTAAAATGCCCTCTCATTACGCACGCAAAGAAACCCGGAAGCTTTATTTGGAGCCTTCTTATCGAACGGTTTCAGATGTTTATAAAGCATACAAAGAACACTGCTCCAAAATTGACAAACCATCGGTTTCAAGATATACTTTCGATAAAATGTTTGATTCAAAAAAAAATTCATTGTATACTCTGAAAAAAGACATGTGCGACGTTTGCGTTGCATATAATGAAGGAAATTTCTCATAAACATGCCTATCAAAAGCACATCATTAAAAAAAATAGAGCACGCGAAGAAAAAGAAAAAGATAAAAAGAAAGCAGCTACTGGAGAGTTTATTTTGCTAACGATGGACTTGGAGGCAGTTAAAATCTGCCCTTATACGATCGCAAGTGCTCTCTATTTCAAAACAAAATTGGTGTGTCACAATTTCACTGTGTATGACTTGACAACAAGAGATTGCATGTGCTACTGGTTTACAGAGACTGCTGCAGATCTAACTGCTAGCACTTTCGCATCTTTCGTGATAGACTACTTAGAGCGTCATTGCTTGCCGAAGGGTAAACCTATTGTGATTTTCTCTGATGGTTGCACCTACCAGAATCGCAATGCCATCCTGGCTAACGCACTCTTGAATTTTAGCTCGAAGCACAAGATCTCCATTACGCAAATTTTTTTAGAGCCGGGTCACACCCAGATGGAATGTGACTCGGTTCACAGCGCAATAGAGCGTAAGATTACCAACTGAGAGATCCATCTGCCTAGTGACTACGTGCCAGCTACAAAAAAAGCGCGAATGCAGTCTCCTTACGAAGTGATACAGATAGACCACAAGTTTGTGAAAAACTATGCTGATTCATCTACATGGATATACAAATCTATAAGGCCTGGACGTAAAGCTGGAGAACCCACGGTGACCGATATCCGTGCAATTCTCTACGATGGAGATATTAAATTAAACTACATTATGATCAGGATTGGGTTTCTTTACCAGCCAGGCCTCAAAGGACCCATTTTGTCGGAGCTTACTCTTCGTTACATACAGATCCACTCCCAATACCTGCGACAAAATATCAACATCTTCAAGACTTAAAGTCGGTCCTGCCGAGCGATTGCCACCTTTTCTATGATACCTTACCGCATTTTTAATTTATGACCAATGGTTCCGTTTTGATTATACAAGAATTTTAGAGGTGTTTTTTTTTTTATATCATTATTGAAAAAAAAAGGCTTTAGTCGCTTTAGAGGTGTTTCATACCTAGTGATTGTCACTGCCTCTTCTGCTATATGCCTTTCTATTTTTTTCTTTTCTTACTAAATTTGATTATTTAATTGTCTTTTTGAATTGTTTTGTTTGTATTTGTAGGTATATAAATGCCTTCTGCTTCTGTTATCTTAATTATAATAATTACTTTAGAGTATTTCTTAGTGAACTTGATCTCATTTAATTTAATCATTAATTTAATAGTTTCGTTTATTTTACTAGTCTCCTAGTGCCATTTTTCTAGTTTTTGATTAAACATTTTTTTCTTATGTACACGTTGTTTTATTTAGAAATATCATCTATCTCCAAAAATAAATTATATATATTGCATCTAATTAAAACAAAACCACCTAACTTACAATATTTCGAAAATCGCAAGGAATAGAAAAAAGCCGGTCTACCTATAATATTTCAACATTTTTACTATGACATCTAGCAAAAGTAGATTTGACATAACTTTTTATTTCAAGACATGAAACGTTTTTTTCGCCTCCTGTAAAATTTGTAGATTGTTAGATTGACGTTTTTGGATCTTAACCGTCGATATGATCCTAATCCACCAAACAAAGGGTGTTATTACGTGGAAGTATGGAAGTGAGGTGGAAGCTTCAACAGGGTGCGCCGAATCGGTACTTCCGATGAGCAATTAGGCGGTAGGCAGGGCTTCATGGGAAGTTGCGAGTTTGTAAGATATCGCGCTTCCGGAACACCATGAATTGTCAATTTTATATTTAGCGGGATGAGCTGGTTTTGATACTAAGGCTCGTATTTATGAAGCAATATCAAACTTGAGAGCAATATTAAGTATGGATTTGCCAGGTCATTTTGTACTAAAATGACATTTCTTATTCGAACTTAAGCTAGCTGTCATTCTCAAGTTCTGATTATAAATACGGGCCTTAATCATTTGGTAGACAAATGATCTCTCAGTCGTAGATTTTCTTTAATGTTAAATGTAAAATGCGTTTGAGTGCAGTTGTATTATTTGACAGCATATGTACAAGAAGGGTAACATCAAGTAGAGTCTTACCCTTTAGACTATACTTACCACTCCTACATAACATGCATACATACATTCACGCATTTTTTCCTAATGGGGTAGGAAGAGCGCAAACGACCTGAACAAAGGTCGTTCCGCCACGTCTGAAAAAGTTTTGAGGGTTATTTAAGATAGATTTGTAGGTATATTGCTGTAGTGACAGGTTGTCAGCCCATCGCCTAAGTTGCAATATACTGAAACCTTCGGATCCCTTACCTAGTTTTTACAGCATACCCGGGAGGAAATGCAGCTAGCGCATTTTTTCTTTTGCTCCAAATCCAGCATGGAAGAAAGGTGTAAATGAATTTTCTACAAAGTCGACAATGCTTCAGCAACACCTAGAACTGCAAAATGAAAAATACTTGTCCATAACTTATTTGCAAAAGTATCAAAACGCTTCGGAAGGAACTGGACTACGCTGCGCATATTAAAATTAGTTCACTCGCCTGCGCACACGCACGCGCCGCTGCTCCTCACAGTTCCCGGAAACTGGACAAAAAATGGCGAATGGACGTCTTCTAAGACAAGACTTTACAGAGCCTTATGAGGTGTATGGAACATAATCGCCAAGTTTGATGGGTTGCTGAGCTAAATTCATAGCGAACACTTTTTTGTAGCTGAACTCTCTGCCTAGCGTATCTGCCTGCAAGGCACCTCTGCCTTACTGGTATCGATTCTCATGTTGACATTCATTAAATAATTGACTGAGTTTGTAGTCTTCTTCTTCTGTCGAGTGGGTATCGAGTCCATCGACCCGATGAACCCTGGTGCCAGAGGTTTTTTAAACCACCTAGTAGCGCAACTATCAGGCCTCTGACATGGTTTTAAGTAACGACCACTATCAAAGACCGGGACCGACGGCTAAACGTGCCCTCCGAAGCACAAAATCTTTTTCTTTTTCGGACAGGCTGGTGCAGACTGAATCACCTGATTGTAACCAAACTGGGGAAAAATTCACAAAGTGATAAATTCTCAAATATCAACTTTGTGTTTCCCCCCTGGGAATCGAACCCAGGACCTCCGGATCGGGAGTCCATGGCACTAGCCACTAGACCACGGAGGCAGTTTGTAGTGCTTTTATTGTTTTTTTATGTATAAATAAGTATGATTGTGATTTTTCCTCTCATAAATGTCATAAATTTTGGTATTCAGATTTTCTAATACTTATGAAAACAAACGAGATAACTTTATTGCTTTTTGATATACCTATCATATCATACCTACTTATAAAACACTTTCTGCCATATTACCGGCTAAGTAGCTCACAGGAAAAAACCTGGACTTCGTTTTTTTTATCAAATTAGTGTCCCTCATACACTTAGTCGGCAACAGGGTGTAATTTTCAACTTGGCGGCTTCGCCTAATGCTTGCGAATCTCTAATTCAATTAGGACCCGGTATAATGTATAATATCACTAATCTGAGGTCTTGTCATCCCATTTAGGCGCCTGATGATGCCAATTTCAGACAGAGACGGAAAGGATCTTTTAGAGACGCGAACAAGAATAGGCTCTAGGTAGCTGATTGAAAGCGATACTAAAAATATGAAGTGGTTAAATATTGTGATTTATTCGACTTGGATCTGAAAAAGACAGACAGTGACACCAATTCGTAGTTGCCATAATCAAGAGTTAACTAATATAAGTCTAAACCTGTAATTTTCAGTCATGAGAGAACAGAAAGGGACGCCAATAATTTTAGTCCTGAGGCACGAATCGGTAGCAAACTCAACAGCTATGCGGTACAAATATAGACAATAACTTTGGACAACACAGTTTATTTCAAGATGGGCTTTGCACAAAACCTTCTACAAAGCGCCACATAATTTAGCTAAAATCTAGCACTAACAAATATGGATGGTTCGATTAATTTTTGTAAATTCTTATGTGAATAAACTAGATTTTATCCGACTTATTTTATGGTTATGATTCTTATGATCGACAGTGGCAAGCTAAAACTGCTTACACGCCACATGTCAAATTGAACTTTATACACTGTAAATAAAGTTCAATTTCACATTACGGCCATGTGGCGCTTTAGCAGTTTTCGCTTTCCACAGTCGAATGATAATATGACAAAACTATTGGCGACTGCTGATTGCAATTTGATGACAGCTCGTCAGGTAAAGTTTTTGCAAGTCCACATTTCACTAATAGAATTTAATCCCTATCATTTTATGTGATTGTACGCCATTTTCGCCAGTCGTTTTATTCATTAGAACGTCCTGTGTTTTAACGTAATTTTTCAACATAATTTAGAAACAAAAAACAGTCTTAAAAGTATTTAAATAAATAGGTACCTACAGTTTATATTCCTTTTATGAAATAGACCATAGGCAATCAGGTCATAAGTTTTTTTAATGAAAGTGAATTTTCATTGCTCTGCATCTGCGAATACAGGTGGGTATAATAATTCTTAAAAAACTTGTTCGAACAACAATTACTAACCTAATTACACAATTAACAGACTAATCAAGCGATCAGCTGAGATTCAGCAACACTGGCTGCAAAACCTACAAAAAACGCGACATCTGCCTTAAAATTTAAAACAAAAACGCGGCCATGTTGGTTGGAAAGAAGAAAAAGGCGGGAAAAGTGACAGTTGCGCCGAATCGACCGCAGTGGCAGGCTTGCGGGGCTTCGCGCATGCGACAACAGATGGTTTGCAATTGTCTGGAAAAGTGGTGTAGGTATTTTTGATAAAATGTTTGTGAAGGCTCTGTCACACCACAGCTCTAAACAAAATTTTGGGACTTTTCATAGAAATTTAATGACTTTTTTTGTGTCGTTTTTAAGGTATTCAAATAACAGTGCTAAATAATAAAATTATGTATCGTATTACAGATATTTTATTATTGCTAAAGATTAGAATATATTTAGATAAAGTGTTCTATTATCGATATTACTTCCATGCTGCACTGGGAGCAAGAGAAAAACATAGAATGTGCCAGCTGCATTTCCTCCCGTACATGCTGTAAAAACCAGCTAAGGGATCCGAGGGTTTCTGTATGTTGCAATTTAGGCGATGGGCTGACAACCTGTCACTATAACATTATACCTGCAAATCTATCTTAAATAACCCTAAAACGTTGTCAGACGTGGCGGAGTGACCTTTGTTTAGGTCGTTTACGCTCTGCCTACCCCATTAGGGATAAAGGCGTGATTATGTGTGTGTGTGTGTGTGTGTATTATCGATAAGGTAAAGTTTTACATATCTAAGGCTCTTATTTATAAAGCGTTTTCAAGATTGAGAGCAATATTACGTATGGATTTGACAGCCCGTTTGGTACTGAAATTACATTTCTGATGCGAATTCAAGAGCTGTTTATTAATACAGGCCTAAGATATCAAATTTAATTCAACTCTTTAATTTTTCTAAGTTACACCTAATCAATTCAGAAACCGTTCTTTTTTACAAATTAGCAACTCAAAAAAAAACCTGCAGCCGTCCATCCCGACGGCGCCTGCGCTGGTGGCCCAAACTGAAGCCCTACAAGTGACCCAGTGTCACCCAGTGGCCCACTACTGTCCAGGTGCATCACTAGGCCATAAGGTGGGGTTTTTTAGGTAGCTGGAAAGGTCATTAGCTATTGTCACGTACAAAGTTTTTTTCTAAATGGAAAAAAAGTACTGGAGAAGTATTTTTTTCTAAATGGAATTGTATACTTCCGTGCTGGACTGAGAGCAAGAGAAAAACATAGAATGTGCCAGCTGCATTTCCTCCCGGGCATGCTGTAAAAACCAGCTAAGGGATCCGGGA
Source organism: Scrobipalpa costella (assembly GCA_949820665.1). Taxonomy (NCBI): domain Eukaryota; kingdom Metazoa; phylum Arthropoda; class Insecta; order Lepidoptera; family Gelechiidae; genus Scrobipalpa; species Scrobipalpa costella. Next base: position 26,231,299 of record OX463296.1, on the reverse strand, counting down.
TTTCAGTATATTGCAATTTAGGCGATGGGCTGACAACCTGTCACTAGAGCAATATACCTACAAATCTATCGTAAATAACCCTCAAATCTTTGTCAGACGTGGCGAAACGAGCTTTGTTTAGGTCATTAACGCTCTGCCTACTCCATTAGGGATAAAGGCGTGACTCATATAGTCCATGTATGTATGGAATAGTATAAGTTTGTCGGATATATCAGCAAAGTTTAAAAGCTCTTAAGAATTTTAAATTTTAAGTACAACCAAAAAAAAAAAGTTTCCCATCTACCAAATCTACCAATTTTTACTCTAATTCGTCTACAATTTGTGCAGTAAGGCTTTGGAATCTATTGCCTGCGTCTGTAAGACAAGCTTCTTCATTGGATTCTTTTAAAAAACACCTTAAAGCTCACTATCTTTCTCTACCTTAACCGCTTGCACTTGCGTACCAATTTCCCGGAATAATTGGTTGTAACATTTTCTTTCATTAATATTATGTATATTTATATAATACATATAAATACCATGCCCACAAGTTCAACTTTTATTTTGCTGTGCCCTAAGGTTGCCTGGAAGAAATTGCTGCTTAGCAATAAAGCCGCCTATTTGTACTACTCTTTGTTTAATTTATTTTATTTTTCTCTTGTGTCTTTTCTGTGCTTTAAAGTATATTCTTAACTTATCTTATTAATTATACTTCACTCATCTTCATCATATCCCTAGCCTTATCCCGTATCTCATGGGGTCGGCTTCCTAATCTAGGGGATTGTACAAGGGTTCTGGTTTTCACACAGAGCGACTGCCATCTGACCTCCGCAACCCAGAAGGGAAACCAGACCCAATCCTATATTATACTTCACTATAGTTAGCAAAATATGTTAACTAAAATCATTCCTATAAAAAGTTATTCCTAGATTATGAAAACTAAATAATACGGCTTGAAAACTAGTGTTTTATACAAAGGTAATTATATACATACATACATAAAATCACGCCTTTATCCCTTACGGGGTAGGCAGAGCGTTAAACGCCTCGTAAAAGGGGCTTTCGCCACGACTGACAAAAATTGAGGGTAATTTTAGATTGTAATGTGTATTGCCATAGTGACAGGTTGTCAGCCCATCGCCTAAATTACAATACACTGTAACCCTCGAGTCCCTTTTGCTGACTTCTACAGCAAGCCCGGGAGGAAGGGCAGCTGGAACATTCTATGTTTTTCTATCTCTCCCAGTCCAGCATGGAGGTAATTATATAGTTTTCTATAGTGTTCAAGTTGTCTAAAAAGTAAATGATGTATGAAATACCCCACCTAATTCTCTCCCACGGGATGGTGAGAATGTTTTTTTCTCACTACCCCATGTTTTTATGGAGTTTTTGGAAATTACCATACACTATGAGAAAGGAAGAGTTCCTGTCAGCATCCGGTAAGTTAGGCATGAGGTACACTGAGTTTCAATACAATGTATTTTAATAGTACCTTTTAATTTTTGATGGACTTTAGGATTCTTTGATATTTGTTTGCTTCAAATGAGATGGCTTAGTTATATTTTTAATATAATTACCTAATATTCTCTTTCTATACCATCCTAGTATAAATTCAAATAAAATGGCTTAGAATTTGACAAAAGTGTTTGCAGTCCAAATAATTTCGGGGCGTTGAAACTTAGTCAAATTTGACGTTAGAATAGTATTTAGTTATTTTGTTATTTTAATTGTAAAGGAACTGTAAATTGTATATTGGACACTGGCGAAATAATTTAAACCCCATATCAATTTAAAAAATAAATTTGAAGTAAAGGCGAAAACAGCACAAAATCTCAAATATAGATTTGTGTCTATTCAAAACTATCAAATTTCGTAAGGCGTTGCACTTGGTGTGTTTGGTACCTTACCTTCAAGTGCTACCTGCCCATAATGACATCCTGGCTCCTAAATTATTTCCATCCTTTTGATATTCTCTAACGTATCGTCCATGGCATTTTCTTAGAAACCGTTCCACTATTGATACTTTATTGTTGAGGGTTTCTATAATAATCTTATGACATTACCGAATCTAAAGTTTGATGTAAGTTGAGTTAGGTACAATCAGGGAGCTACAAGGTATAACCAGCTAAGGGATCCGAAGGTTTCAGTATATTGCAATTTAGGCGATGAAACAACCTCTCCCTACAGCAATATACCCAAAACCTATCTTAAATAAACCACAACACTTTGTCCGACGTGGCGGAACGACCTTTGTTTAGGTCGTTTAAGCTTTGCCTACCCCATTAAGGATAAAGACCTGATTTTATGTATCTATATATGCAGACATAGGTATCTAACAAAGTAGAATGTAATATACTCTTTTGTCTATAATCCAAAAAATAATGTTTGTCGTGTATATGATGTGTAGGTAAGGTAGAACATTGTACGTATTATTTATTGTATAAAAGGTACCTTATAGACGCAAAAGAGAGTCAAAAATGCCTTTAAAAATATATTCTTTGTGGCCGCACTAACGGTCAAAATGATCTTTTAACAAGCGTACAGTTTTAACTAACTCAATTCCCAAAATGACCACCCTTAGGGTCCTTAAAAAGTCCCATTTTATTAACCTAAATCAAAATAAAAGGTTATAAGCAGCCAAAAGCAAAAAACGGCGCCAAAAAATTGCCACCCTTTCGATATGGACATTAAAAAAATGTGTAAGGTTCACACTAGAAGACATTAAAAAATAATTAAAAAATATGAAGTTATAACTCGAAAGTCATATTTTCAAAAAGTTGTGTGAAGTTCATTTCCCACACATGGTTGATATTTGCACTATAAAAGTTGCCACCCAAAGTTGAAGGATGGAAAGATAATTTATTTTAAAAAAAAAATAGGGTTCTGTAGAAAGTCGTCAACTTATTCTTATGTCTTGTTTTTTTAAAATCTTTTATAAAGTTATTGGGAAAATAGGAAAACAAGTGGAAAAATTAAATAATCATTTATATAAACTTTTAAGGACTGATAAAATTTGTGTACGTAAATAATTACGTATTTGTTCATACATATTTAATTCCCACGAAACTAAAGTCCCTACGTCCTTGGTAAAACCGCAACGCGGAAAGCTAGTATCTACGTAGAATGAAATAAAATCATTGACAAAATATTTATTGGCATCTTCATTTGATGCGGAACCCAAATGTTAAAAAAACACTTGAAAAGGAAGGAAGGCCTTTTCTACCAAGCCGACGCTGACTTGCATTTTCGCGTGTGGTAAAAACTGACGATGGTAGAAAAAGTAGGAATTGGTAAAAAACTTGCGATGACTGGTGGGAAAATGGTAAAAAACGGTTTTTAACGAGACTACCTGATGAATTAATTCGGACGTGATAAGTCTATTAAAGACTGTTTTGATAGCGTATTAGATACCTATTTAATTTGGCTACTTCCATGCTGGCCGGGGACGAGAGAAAAACATAGAATATGCCAGCTGCATTTCCTCCCGGCCATGCTGTAAAAACCAGCTAAGGGATCCGAGGGTATCAGTATATTGTGATTTGGGCTGACAACCTGTCACTACAGCAATATACCTACAAATCTATCTTAAAAACCCTCAAAAGAGTCAAGTGTGTCAGAGATTATCTACATTGCGATTTATTACAAGAACCTAAATAGAAATTTCTCTTCTGCCAAGTCTTGCCACTACCTTATCCCCATTCCTATATTTACTAAATAAAATTGAGTCATGTGCAGAAAAAAATGTGGTTACTTAAAAATAGCAGTTTTTTGTAAAAGTGGCAGACCCCAGTAGCTAAACTAAACATTTGTTCAACTTGAGATTGTCAAGTGTTTTGTTAACAAATCCTCAAATATTTGGAGAAGTCTTGATTGACACATTTTTCGGATACTTCTCAGTATTTTTTTTCTCTGGACTTTTTCGGTTTGGTGGGATGAAATTTACGGTAGAGTAAGTATTTACTACATTGGATCATTTGTGAATTTTTCATTTCATTTCCACTTTAGCACAAAAATTTGCGATAGAAATATCTATGTGAATATTTTAAAGGTTTAAGTTTCGATCCTCAGAAATACAGTTTTCAAAAAAAAAAAAAAAACACAAACAATGCTAATTCTTTAGTTTGATACCCAGCGTGATATCTTTGCAAAACACCACTTCCTCTAAAAACCGTGTAAATTTACCTTTCATAGAAATAAAAAATAACAATATATCAAACCACAATGAAATTGATTCGCTTATACAACAAAAGGGTCAAAAACAACAATATTCTATCTATTAAAACTATAGTTCATTAACAATAGGCAGATTTACCGCTATACTACACAATTGGCACAAAGAATTAGTTCAATTTTACTTCTTATTTCACACTGTTAGAGATTATTGTAATTTTTTTACTAAAATAAAGGTTTTATCAAACCCTGCTGTGTCAAAAGGAGTAACTATAAAAAGTCTGTTTTTGTTTCCTAGTTTTTGATAGGTGGTCTTTTATCCAAGATATTTGATTAATTGGTTTTCGCCAATTGAAATAAAAGAAAGGATTCATTCTTCCGGTCTGATTTGATTTAATTATTAAGAATAAAGATCAAAAATCGGTAATGTCTATGGATGCCGACGAAATAGCAAAATAAATGTTTATTTTTATTTGAATAATAGCGAATAGTCTTAGTAAATTTTACCTGAATAACCAATGTAAAAAAATATAAAAGAATAGAAATAGTAAAATAAAGTTTACAATCAAAATGTTAAATAAAGATGAAACAACTTAAGCAAATTAATTTTATCAAGTTTGATTAACCTAAATTAAATTAATATTAGGTATTGAAAAAAAAATGAGTTAAACCATGGTAACTCAATCAAAACACTCTTTCTTAAAGCTAAACTCTTAAACTCATCAAATTTTGATCTCTATTCTCTTAAGAATAAGTCTAAACAATTTCGCTAAACTTGTGAAATATGAGGGTTGCACCCCTCGGAGCCAAATAATGTACGATTATTAAAAAAAGGTTCTGATTTAACACTTTAAATGCCGACAGATTCTAAATGACACAGTTTGCATAAATTCTGAATTTGTATGATATACGAAACTGTTATGTCATGGGAAACTGCATGTGAGGTCGTTTTTTTGTTGTTCTATAGTTTATACGACTTTTTTATTTTTATATTACGTGATATGGTTTTTATTGATGTCGGAGAATTATGCTGACATTTCAACCAAAACCATCTAGCTATTAGAAGCCATTGACGCAAAAGTAATTTCTAGTTAGCAGCAGTTAGAGTACCTACGTTAGTTAGTTTTGTATTAATTACTATGTACAGGTAAATGTATAAAATAGGCACATGTTAGTAATTGTAAAATCCTCTTCTAAATCTATTTTGTGGAGGAGTTTGTACGTTGTCATCATCTCCCTAGCCTGATCCTGTATCTCACGGGTTACCTAATCTAGGTGATTGAACGAGGGTACTGGTTTTTACACAGATCGACTGCCACCTGCCCTCACAACCCAGAAGCCGCCAGTACTTAGCACTGGCCTCTGACATGGCTTCACAACTAATATCTACGGTAGATATTAACCGGGACCAACGGCTTAACGTGCCTTCCGAAGCACGGAAATAGTACCGAATAAACGTACATATGAAATTCGAAAAAGAAAAACACATTGGTACGTGCTGGGATTTGAACCACGACCTCCCGCTCAGGAGGCAGCGGCCCCATCCACTACACCACCGGGAGTTTATACGTGGTACTGTTTTAAAATTGCATTTAATTATAATATTTACAGTAACCACCATCTTTAAATTTAACCGGAAGTCTCCCAACCGGAAACAACAAAGTAGAACCGAATCAAAACAAATTCGAAATTAAACGACTAAACTACAATAGGGGTTAATCAAAGTTTTTAACTTAAACATATGTTAAAGGGTTATCTTCTTGATTTAATACGTCCGCTGCTCCAAGTATAAAGTTAATGTTATTTTTATAAGCGTAAGATAACTTCCTCTATTCATTTTTATTAAATAAGTTGGAAAAGTCAATGGGAGAAAGTATAATAAGACTTATCTACTTACCTACACAGGCAAGCTAATTTTTAATTAAGGTAAATGCCTGTTTACTCGTGGAACTAAATAACATTCCCCATAAATCAATGAAATAAATTAACCATGGAAAAATATTAAGACTTGCCATAGGTATAAAATTACGCATTTACTCGCTTTATACTATGCATTTTCTTTCACCCGAAGGTGGCCTGGAAAAAATTGCTACCTTAGCAATAAGGCCGCCTATGTTGTCCTCCTCTTTGTTTTATCTGTTGTGTTGTATGAATATTTCTTACGTGTAATAAAGTATTTTTATCTAATCTTATAAAATTATCCGAGCCACAGCTATGCAGTACGTGAAGTTATTTATTTATATTTCGTATTTATTAACTACTAGCGACGCGCCCCGGCTTCGCACGGAAATTATCAGTATTTCTCTACTATATTATGCATGTATGATACAAATAAAACATTTTTTTTAATCATTCTATCCATTAAAAAAAACCGCATCAAAATCCGTTGCGTAGTTTTATAGATTTATGCATACATAGGGATATAGGGACAGAGAATGCGACTTTGTTTTATACTATGTAGTGAAGATGGCAAAAGTATAAAGAATACCTATGATTTATAGAGTTAGACCTCTGGGTACAGTAGATTTGTAGAGGTCGATCGTCTACTAGAACAGATTGTGAGGTCACTTTTGTCTCCAATATTCGTCTCTTAAACCTGTCTCAAACACCTCCTTATTCCCATTTCCTTCCTCCTACCTCATTTGAGTGTTGTTCCCGCCATATGACGCGGTTTTTTCACGCAAAGCCACCGCCATGTTGCCGCCCCATATGCCATAGCACGTGTTGGCTCCATTTCATGAAAATGAAATTTCCAATATTATACGTCGAATTCAATATACATTGCGTAGTCAATAAGATACTAGAGAGATTAATACTCTAACTGACCAAGCAATGTAAAGCAAAATGTTTTTAAAAATAGTAGTTTCCACATATGCTGGCACGTGTTGCGCCTGATCGTCTGTTGTTAGCAACCGCTCATTACCAGCGCACGCGCATGTCGCATCTTTGTTGCGAATGTCGAAATTATTTTGTTATATAAATTATGAGGAAAAGTCATTAAAGATTTAAGTAGGAGATTTGTCATAGTAAAATTTCTTAGAAATGAATATAAACATTATTTATGCAAATCGACAGATAATAGTAATAGAAATAGAAAATGACTCTTGGTAAAATGTCGTAGAGTGACGCCGAACAAAGTTACATTAATTTTTTATATATATATTCTACATTTGAAAAATGCTTTTGTAACTTTGTTTAGCGTCAGCTTGATATATTTAACCAAGAGACATTTTCTATGTGTTGATAAGTTTCATCAGTGACCCCGAGAAATCTAAATTTTTAAGGGCATATATGTATATTACTTTGACCATTATCTTATCCCTAGGGCCATAATAAAACACATATTTTTGTTTTCTATAATGTTAATGGTATTCTTCATTTAATAAGACACATCTTCAAAAACGAAAAAATATTATGACTCTTTACAAAAACTTGTCAAAACATAATGACAGGAATCTTACAAAAATATTAAAAGCCACATTCGAAGCGGTGTCAAAATTGTCCCATTTAATTATATTTAAACGTAGTTTTAGGCGACTACAGTGACTCCTAAAAGTTGTCGAAACGGCTTATTTGTCGTTTAGCAAAGACAAAAGGCTCCGGGCTTTCGTGAAGATCAGTTGTCAGTCAATCATCTTGTTGTCCCACACTTATGACAAGGCTGTCAAATTTGCATTTTTTGCGCCTTTTCATTACAAATAGTTACTGTTTCTGGTTCCAGGAAAGACTGAAGTATTTCGAGTACTTAACGCGACATATCAGGTTGGTGGGTCCATGCTGGACCTACAAAAACTTAGAATATATCAGCTGCTTCTATTCACGGGCATATTGTGAAATCCAGTAATTTGAAACGAATGATACCGTATTAAAATTTACTTAGATAAAGAATTGAAAGATTGCAGTCCTATCTGAAAATCTCTAAATATTTATGAGATGCTAATCTAATGATTTGTTAGTCAAGAAATGAGCAACATTAAAAGATATTTAAACTGAATTAAAACTATTTTTAACACAATTAAAAACATATTTTCCTGAGTTTTGAAACTTAAATTTATGAAACTTCAATAGGAACTGTAGTAAAGACCACAGTGAATTTCAAAATAATTAAGTTGTCAGTTTATTAGTAATTATACATACGTACATATATATAGTCACACCATTATCCCTAATGGGCGTAAATGACCTAAACAAAGGTCGTTCCGCCATGGCTGGCAAAGTTTTGAGGGTTATTTAAGCTAGATTTGTAGGTACATTGCTTTAACAAATTGAATCAAATCAAATCTACCGAACGATATCTATGACGTGCATCATGTCAATATTTTCCCTAATTGTGTTACACTGCAAACAATTTGACCCGGGGGTTATTTGCCTGCGGAATTAGGCTCGAAACAGTTCCGCGAGCGAATCCGCGGGCAAATAGCAGTGCGCAAACACTCGCCAGCGTGCACTGAAAATATAAACAACTTTGTTAAGGAGAAGTTATCCAGTCAGCAGGATTTAGAAATATTTTTCATGATTTAGATATCATGTTTCATCATCTCCCTAGCCTTATCCAGTATGTCACGGTGTTAGCTAGCTAATCTAGGGGATTGAACAAGGGTACTGGTAATTACACAGAGCGACTGCCAACTGACTTTCGCAACCCAGAAGGGAAACCAGACCCAATCCTAGATTAGGTCAGAGTTTTCAAGCCGCTAATGCTTAGCACTGGCCTCTGACATGGCTTAAAGACTAATGTCTACGGTATTAAACGATATTGACCGGGACCAACGGCTTAGCGTGACTTAAGAAGCATGAAAAAAGCGCCGTATAAGCGCACATATGAAATTCGAAAACCGAAAAACACATTGGTGCGTGGTGGGATCCGAGCCACGACCTCCCGCTCAAGAGGCAGCGGCCCTATCCTCTACACAATCGGGCTCTATTTGTTGCCATTCATACATACATTAATATAATCACGCTTTTATCCCTAATGGGTTAGGCAGAGCGTAAACGACCTAAACAAAAGGTCGTTCCGCCACGTCTGACAAAGTTTTGAAGGTTTTTTAAGATAGATTTGTAGGTATATTGCTGTAGTAACAGGTTGTCAGCCCATCGCCTAAATTGCAATACACTGAAACACTCGAATCCCTTAGCTGGTTTTTACAGCATGCCCGGGAGGAAATACATCTGGTACATTCTATGTTTTTTCTCTCCAGCATGGAAGAAATAATAGCATACGATAAATAAATCCGCATCTCCTTAACCAGCGCCCGAGCGGAGCAAACAGAGATTTCGTTTGTCCGCCATGTTGAATTGTACCGCCGCCGCGTCATCGGCTAAGCCAACACTCGTATTATACTGAACCTCGCTTAGGCGTACATTATTAATACATTTTCTCGTATTTTTTGCATGATGGAGATACAAGTTACTTCCATGCTGGACTGGGAGCGAGATACAAACATAAAATGTGCCAGCTGCATTTCCTCCTGGACATGCTGTAAAAACCAGCAAAGGGATCCGGGGGTATCTGTATCTTGCAATTTAGGCGATAGGTCGACAACCTTTCCATACAGCAATAAACCTAAAATCTATCTTATTTAACCCTCAAAACTTTGTCATATGTGGCGGAACTACTATTGTTTAGGACGTTTACGCTCTGCCTACACCATTAGGGATAAAGGCGTGATTATATGTATGTATGGAGATACAAAAACTTTGTGATATTTTCCCCAGTTTGGTAAACAATATTTAACCTGAATCAAATTATTGTTTGACAAGAAAAAGGATTTCTTGATTTGGAGGGCACGTTAAGGTTTATACTTAACTAGCGACCCGCCCCAGCTTCGCACGGAAATTATCAGATTGTCTCTACTATATTATGCATGTATTATAGATATAAACCTTCCTCTAGAATCACTCTATCCATTAAAACAAATCGCATTAAAATCCGTTCCGTAGTTTTAAAAATTAATGCATACATAGGGATATAGGGACAGAGAAAGCGACTTTGTTTTATACTATGTATTGATATAGCCGATGTATTAGGCGGTTTTTATGTTTTTCACTAGGTTCAATCGGGTTGTTCGTTGATTTGAAAACCCTAAATTCTATGTTTAAAGAAGAAATTCTATTTTGTGTGTAAAACACTTGCAAACCAACTGTCATGCGGACACTTCCGCATCTGATGACTCGAATTGAAGACGGAACAGTAGTGGACAGAAGTTAAGAACACCTTAGCCATATTTATTAACTCAAATTCAAATTTTAATATTTTATTTTATACGAATTAGAGTAAACACAAATTGACGGTTGTCAAAAGGTCACATTCAAATTGATTTTTTGTCATATTTCAAACAAATTTATCTTTGAACTAGAGTCTTTATACTTAATATAATCAGCAATTTTATATAGTTCATTGAATTTTAACTCTGAAATCTGGATATCCCTATACCTACCGAACATAGGGCATTAGATTCTTTTCACAGGAAAGCGAAGCATTTCGTGTTCTTCGACATTCATCACAGAGGCCATAGAGCCATTCACTCATGATACATACATACATACATACATATAATCACGCCTTTATCCCTAATGGGGTAGGCAGAGCGTAAACGACCTAAACAAAGGTCGTTCCGCCACGTCTGACAAAGTTTTGAAGGTTATTTATGATAGATTTGTATGTATATTGCTGTAGTGACAGGTTGTCAGCCCATCGCCTAAAATGCAACATACTAAAACCCTCGGATCCCTTAGCTGGTTTTTACAGCATGCCCGGGAGGAAAAGCAGCTGGCACATTCTATGTTTTTCTCTCGCTCCCAGTCCAGCATGGAAGATATCACTCATGATGATGATGTTAATTACAACCCATCACTACAACAATACTCAATCCTATCAAAATGCTCCTCAAACTTCATAATAAGACGTAGCGAAAACTTATGAATCCGGCGGAGAATTTACATACAAACATGGTTAAATGTATACCCTAAAATTCAAGTAAGTACCAGTCTTAAGTGTTAACATCAAGTGGCTCGTGTCTTGCTGTTCCGGCACCGAACCCGCGACCCCGCAATCATTTAAAATCAACACGATAACGACTCGGTTATACAGGACGTACGTAACTTTAGTTTTGAAGCGTTTTTGTCAAATGACAGTGCACAATCTGAATAAATAGAAGGTGTATCACTACATAGTATAAAACAAAGTCGCTTTCTCTGTCCCTATATCCCTATGTATGCATAAATCTTTAAAACTACGCAACGGGTTTTGATGCGATTTCTTCTAATGGATAGAGTGATTCAAGAGGAAGGTTTATATGTATAATATATGCATAATATAGTAGAGAAACACTGATAATTTCCGTGCGAAGCCGGGGCGGGTCGCTAGTATCGAATATAATTCTTCCATGCTGGACTGGGGGCGAGAGAAAAACATAGAATGTGCCACAGCTGTATTTCCTCCCGGGCATGCTGTAAAAATCAGCTAAGGGATCCGAGAGTTTAGCATATTGCAATTTAGGGGATGGGCTGACAACCTGTTACTACAGCAATATACCTACAAATCTATCTTAAATAACCCTCAAATATTTGTCAAACGTGGCGGGACGACCTTTGTTTAGGTCGTTTACGCTCTGCCTACCCCATTTGGGATAAAGGCGTGACTATATATGTATGTATGTAGTATTTCTAAATGTAACGCAAAAAAAGTAAGAATAAAACATATAAAAAATGAGAATTTTCTTATCGTCCTGTAGAAACACAAATCACCAAAATGTCGGGTCTTTGAAAACACATATTTTCACACTTTAGAGTAATGTAAATAATTGTTAAACTGCGCGGAAGTCTTGTAACTACGGTGTTGGGTTCGAGTCCCGTGCCAGAAAACCACCAAAAACGTAGAATTATTCAATTATTTTCGGTTTTGGTAATTATTTGATGACCTCCCTCGATGCTGTTAAATGATTGAAAGGTGTAAAGTTACTGTAATCATTCTGTATTTAAATAAATATTCTACTTTAAGTTAAAGTACAGGTGCGTCTTAAAGTTTTGTAAGTCGGTATTTTACTCGTATTGCAAACATACATACATTCAAACATAATAATCACGCCTTTATCCCTAATGGGGTAGGCAGGGCATTAACGACCTAAACAAAGGTCGTTCCGCCACGTCTGACAAAGTTTTGAGGGTTATTTAAGATAGATTTTTGTAAGTATATTGCTGTAATGACAGGTTGTCATCCTATCGCCTAATTTGCCAATATACTGAAACCCTCGGATCCTTTAACTGTTTTTTCTAGCATGTCCGGGAGTAAATGCAGCTGGCACATTCTATGTTTTTCTCTCGCTCCCAGGCCAGCAGGGAAGTATACTGCAAAACTGTAGGATAATAACAATGTTGTTTTCTATTATTTGCTATAATATAACAATAAATAATAATAATAAAGTTATTTATTTTCTTTCGCTATACTCTACTTAAATGATTTAAAAGTTTTTTTTATCTTCCGATGGGGTAATGTACTGCGCTCTATTTTTTTATATTTAAGTTACGATTATAATCTTATTTGTTTAACTACTTGAATAAATATTATATCTATATATATATTTCTTTATATGTATGTTTTTTATCAGCGTGGGGCAATTTAACACGCTGTTTATTTTTAAATATTTTAATATACGATTATCTTCTTATTTGCTAAACTCTACTTTGCTACTTTTGAACATAAAGAAGGACAAAAGTAAGAATAAGATAAAACGAAGGGAGCGTCTCAAAGTGCGAGTTTCTCATGCTTCTATAGCATTCATCATTGTTATATAGTTTTATTTTATTTTGTGACTCAGATATAATTTTATTTGTAAAAGACTCGCTTGTGACTTTCTTAAAGTGTTCTTAGGGATGTATTTGGAAATAAATGATTTGACTTTGACTCACTTGAATAAAAAGATAAGTTATTTGTAAATGTATTTTTTTATCAGCTTATGGGACAATTTAACACGATCTATTTTTTATATACTTAAGCTATGATTATCTTCTTATTTGCTAAACATTTGATTAAATATATGATAAGTTTATTTTTATTTATTTTATTTTTTAATCAGCTCAATCAGAGTAATTTAATAAGCTCAATCTTTTGAAATATTCAGCTACGATCTTCCTTTGGAGTTATACTCGAAAGTTTTCCAGTGATCAGTTGATCAGTGTTACGGGTAGAATCATCAATTGCGAATGCTATTTCAGCGTCTACGGTGGTAATTTTATATTCCGTTGAAGGGTAATTTAATTTCAATGAAACTTTCCCTCTCTGACAATTGGTCATCGTTACATCGATGGGGTGACGGGTGACGTGCAATATGGGATGATAATTTACATTCTATTGAAGGGATGCGCCCTAAGGCTATGTACACACGAGCCAATGAGCCGATACTAATGTGTACACGCCCTAATGTAGACGGACGATGACGTGTTAAAAATATTGATTATTTATGTTAGTTTATTATTAAATTTTGAAAGATGTTCCTTATATTTTTATTCTTCTTCTTGAATGGGTTTTTACAGTACGACCAAATGAACACTGCAGACCTATGATTCGCCTGTAGACATCGATTTGCCTACACGTGTTGCGTACTTCACTATAATAAAAACCTGTTATTTTCTGTTGTGAAGTGCGCAACGAAAGAAATAATGTGTAGACAAAACGAAGTCTACAGTGCGAGTTTAAAAAAGAGAATAATTTTGGAAAGAAGTCATCATCATATCCCTAGCCTTATCTCGTATCTCACGTGGTCGGGTACCTAATCTAGGGGATTGCACGAGCTTACTGGTTTTTACACAGAGCGACTGCCATCTGACTTCTGCAACCCAATTTTAGAACGAAGTGTTGACGATTAATTCTGGATAGTTATAAAGAAAGAAATACTACATAGTTATAAAGAATTTACTTATGAATTCAATTGAGTAAAAAGATAATAGGGTTTTCAAAAAATATGTCTATAAGAAGTTAGTTTAATAATGTATTTTTTAAGCGTCGCGAAAGATGGATTTTCATTGATCAAAGTGCCCACGGATCTATCATTAACCATAACTAGATACTCTCTAAAAATATAAACAGTACGAGAGGAGCACCCCTCAAATAGTGATGCTCCTAATTACACCAGCCAATAAAACGGTGCATTTTAATCACGAGAGCACGCGCCCAATAAGCTAGTAGCCAAGCCAATAGTCATGACGTCACGCACGCAATGGGGTGAGTAATCAGCTCACATCTGCTTGATGCCTGATGCCAATTATCTAGATGATATGATTGAGTTTAAAAACTACTAGATTGAATTTTCTTTCATGCTGGACTGGGAGCGAGAGAAAACCATGGAATGTGCCAGCTGCATTTCCTCCCGGGCATGCTGTAAAAACCAGCTAAGAGATCCGAGGGTTAATGTATATTGCAATTTAGGCGATAGGCTGACAACGAAACCTGTCACTACAACAATATACCTACAAATCTATCTTAAATAAAACTTTGTTAGATGTGGCGGAATGATCTTTGTTTAGGTCGTTTACGCTCAGCCTACCCCATTAGGGATAAAAGCGTGATTATATGTATGTAGATTGAAGTTTACTTTCATGCTGAACTGGCATCGATGATGAAATAAGGGAATGGTATGGGATCTACCTTTTAGCAGTTTATTTTGGGTTGTTGGAGCTAGCTTGCAAATGCAACCGCTGTTCCACTGAACACCGGCGCCACTTAGCTTGCTATGGTCCGTCAGTGTTTGGGAATGCCTTCAAAGCTTCTGAGATAGCTCGAGAAATTGTCAACTGTCATATATCCTGAGTTACGAACTATAAAAAAAACATTAAATGTTGTATCGTTTCTTCTTTTCGAGGCATATTGCTATTTTAATAATTTAGGGAGACTCGAAGTTTCCTTCTCATCCCAGCATGGGAGTTACCTCTTTCTGTTCGTAAACTATGAAAATCCGCATAGGTTTGAACACACCGTTACAAAACAAGGTCAGTCTAGATCTGGATCGGCGGCGGATCGTATCTGACATCTCCCAGGTGCGCGCGCGCAGCCCGGAACCGGCACCTGCGCCCAACACCCTCACTAGGGACGAGACACATGTATCGATAAATATTTTCAACAATATAAAAAATATACCTTAATTATATTACATTGTCTTTCATGCTGGACTGGAAGCGAAAGAAAAACATAGAATTTGCCAGCTGCATTTCCTCCTGGCCATAATGTAAAAACCAGTTAAGGGATCCGAGGGTTTCAGTATATTATAATTTAGGCGATGGGCTGACAACCTGTCACTATAGCAATATACCTACAAATATATCTTAAATAGATAATCCTCAAAAGTTTGTCAGACGTGGCGGAACGACCTTTGTTTGGGTTGCATACGCTCTGCCTACCCCATTAAGGATAAAGGCGTGATTTTATGTTTGTAAAAAAAAAATGTTGATATTCTTCCACAACTACAGTATCTGTAAAAATATAATAGGTCCTTTTTAATCAAATAAAAAAGAAAATAAATCTGATACTTAGGATTGTGGTATAACATAAATCCCCTGTGCCCGTGGCTTAAAATTATTTCACATACTTTTTTCCATCAACACGAAAAGAAAAGGTGGAATCCTATACGAATGAAATAATACGGAACCATGTTACCTTTTCCTAACCTTTCGTGATAAGGGATTTTGTCTATATAAATAAGATAAGATAAGATAAGAATATACTTTATTGCACAGAAAAGACACAAGAGAAAATAAAATTAAATGAAACAAATAGTAGTACAAATAGGCGGCCTTATTGCTAAGCAGCAATTTCTTCCAGGCAACCTTAGGGTACAGGAAAATATGAATCTATGACATGCAAATGACATGACATGCTAAATACCTATGACATGCAAATTATTTGACTATGAATGTGATGGATGTCATTAGGATATTGGATGCAAGATATTTGAAACCAAATAATCTATCATTACTATTTCGCCAGTGGGGTAACAAATTACAATTGTGATACTTAAATTAATGTGAGATAAGAATATAAATAATTTTAAATGACTTGACTATTTAAAATATAAGAACGACCCAATACTAACCAACTACTCATATTTTTGAGGCACTAGTAGAAAGCAAATTTATCGATAGGTTTATGGCCACAATCCCATCCCTAGTAATGATGGCAGGGGTAGATACCTGCACTCATGCGTACTACGGGGCGCGTGCCACCTTTTTTCTTCAATCGTACTTGTGACATTATTCCACAGGCCCTTCTTAGACATTTCTTACGAATTGATACCTTGAAATGTAGGCTATAGGTTTCGAATTAGGATGACACTGATGCAAATAAATAGGGTGCTTTGAAAAATATTGTATCGAAATGTAGAGTACAATTTGAATATGGGGTTGTTTTTTTTAATTTGCGATGGGGCAAAGGGTCGTATATTTTAGAGCCGCACGCGCCGATAAGAGGTTAATTACTTAGAACTAATTCACGGTTTGATGCGTTGTTCTGAATTTGAATTTAGTTTGCATAGGGATGAGCAAAGGTGCTGGCTGGTGATGGTTATCTTTAGGACGTTGTGAAGAGTTCATTGACCATAGTTAAAGCGTAAACTATTTAGTTTTTTTTTTACACATCTGAATTATAGGACGACTGATGCACCTTTTCTATATAAATTAGGTTTTTATTTACGAGAAATATAAAGAAAATCACTACATAGTATAAAACAAAGTCGCTTTCTCTGTCCCTATATCCCTATGTATGCATAAATCATTCAAACTACGCAACAGATATTGATGCGGTTTCTTTAAATGGACAGAGTGATTCAAGAGGAAGGTTTATGTCTATAATACATGCATAATATAGAAGAGAAACACTGATACATTCCGTGCGAAGCCGGGGCAGGTCGCTTGTATAAAATAAAACTTGAAAATTACTATAAATAATAAATGGTCTCCAGAGCGTCCCCTTGGGACATGGTGCCGAGGACGCTGGCAGCGTTACCCCTCTGGATAGCGAGGCTGATCCGTTGTGACAGGAAGTTACCGGCCCTACGGTCACTAGTGACCCCACTGAGACGCCCTGAAAGGTCCTTTATGTTTCTTTTTGTACACGGGCCCCAAGGACCCAAGGTTTCGAAACCCAGCGGCGTAAACATGTATGTGCCAGAAATGTCAGTGTACTTCCGTGTCATTAAACATACATACATACATACAATCACGCCTTTATATATAATGAGGTAGGCAGAGCGTAAACGACCTTAGGTCGACAAAGGTCGTTCTGCCACGTCTGACAAAGTTTAGAGGGTTATTTGAGATAGATTTGTAGGTATATTGCTGTAGTGACAGGTTGTCAGCCCATCGCCTAAATTACAATTTACTGAAACCCTCGTTACCCTTAGCTGATGTTTACAGCATGCCCATGAGGAAATACACCTGACACATTCTATGTTTTTCTCTCGCTCCCAGTCCAGCATTGAAGAAAGTCATCAAACTGGTATGACAAATATTAATTGTGCCTTAATAGCTTCAGGGTGTACCATCGGTAAAAAATCATGAATTCCATTTTTTTAAACCTGAATTATTTGATACTTACATCGTTTAACAAAACACCCATCTAACAAAACCATTCAACTCGTAAATTTTGTTGCAAAAAACACAATACCTCAAAACCAGTGTTCTTTTAATTGCAGCCTTTTACCATACAATCTTGTTTTTTTTATTATTTTGACAGCCCATAAGCATTGAGGGAAAAATGTCGGTATCACAAAAGATATCCGGTAAAGGTTAGTGAAAGAAAAATCAATGGTAATTTTACCAAATCTTTTTTTTATTTGGTAAGTTTACCACTACGGCTAATCTGTGGTTACCGGTTAGTATTGGTTACCCATTTGAGTTTAAAAAGGTAACAATTAGTGGTCAAAAAGATTTGCAGAGTACTAACACTTGGTTGGACCTACACGTGAGCAAAAATGATTATAACGTAAAGATCTAACTATTTAAACTCAGGTGAGACATTCTAAATAAGATTTAGGCTCGTATTTATAAAGCTAGCTAGAGATAGCTTTATAAATACGAGCCTAAATCTTAGTTTAAGTCCGTATCAAAAAGACCTTTCAAATCCATATTTGACAGCCTAAATCTTAGTTTAAGTCGGTATCAAAAAGACCTGTCAATCTTATTTAGAATGTCTCACCTAAGTTTAAATAGTTAGATCTTTACGTTATAATCATTTTTGCTTACGTCAATCATTAAGTCCGTATCAAAAAGACCTTTCAAATCCATATTTGACAGGTCTTTTTGATACGGACTTAAACAAGCTGTCAGTCTCAAGTGCTGTTTATAATTACGGGCCTAAATAACGGGCAGTCACTATGGAATATAAGTCTCGTAATTCACGACATGAAAATGTCAACCTGGTGAAGGGACTCTGAATGTCCCGAAACATGTCATGAAGTACACAACTTACATCCCAAAAAGAGTGCCCGTTTTTAAATCTTAACGTAAGATCTACAGCACAGAATCAAAATTTCATCCAAAATACATGATTTTTTGCCATATCTCGGGTGTCAGAGTTTATAAAAACCCTTTTTCTTTGATCGGATTTTCATGGCTAAAGATCATGGTGCTAAATTAAAATGAACCGACATTTGCTTTTTTTATTTTATTTATTCCCTTTAGGAAAGTCGCAACCAGCTCATTGTAAGAAAGTTGCGGTTTACTAAGAAACCCTTAATTATGAAGCATCTGATCATCCGTATTAATGCAAATAAGTGCCTGATTTATATTATGGTATTCATTACCGATACTCTTAATATAAATTATACCGCAATGAAATATGAAAAGAAAGTCTTATATTTTCCAAAAAGCCCTTTGTTGCTTACAATGTTGCTGACAAGTCTTTAAATGCTGGGTGTTAGGATGAGCACTGTTATATGACGATAACTGTAGGTATGGTGTTTACAGCCATTTTTACAGACAGATATTTCATTCTATGCACATCACAATCAAACAACGATTTTCTCAAAATTGTTCACAAAAACGTACTCTATTTTTTTTTTAATTTGACAATTAGTATTTATATTGGTAAACATGAAAATAAAGAAGGTAAAAGTTATAATTGGGCGGAATTTGAACCCACGCGCCACGGTCTTCGGCTTAAACCACAGTAAAACTCAGTAATCTCAGTAAAATAAGTTACAAAAATGTATTTATATCCGCAATTTTTTTATCACATCCCTCTAGAAGGACAGTCAACAAGGTACGGATGGTATGCAGCGGTATGTCTAGACGTCCAATGGTAGAAGGAAGCTGGTGGGAGAGCAAACCGCAAGGGACCGACTGGCTCGTAACCTTCCTCTCACCGGAGTCCGGCGCCAAACAGCTTGCTGTGTTCCGTCGGTGTGTGATATTGATAATGCCATAACAGGTATCGTCTGGGTGAGCTTGCTCCATCGTCGAATCTGTCATGATCATCCCTGACCTAGTGTCTAGAGTCAAGAGCAAACCCATCACTACATAGTATAAAACAAAGTCGCTTTCTCTGTCCCTATATCCCTATGTATGCATAAATCTTTAAAACTACGCAACGGATTTTGATGCGGTTTCTTTTAATAGATAGAGTGATTCAAGAGGAAGGTTCATATGTATAATACATGCATAATATAGTAGAGAAACACTGATAATTTCCATGCGAAGCCGGGGCCGGGCGCTAGTTTCTAATAAAACATTAAAACTTACTGAAATATAATTAGGCCTAGGCATGAAACTTGATATCCACCTGAGCGCTTCCTAGCTCTAGTCCTTTAAGCAAGTGCATACATACGTACATAAATCACGCCTAAAATGACCTAAACAAAGGTCGTTCCGCTACGTCTGTCAAAGTTTTGAAGGTTATTTAAGATATATTTGTAGGTATATTGCTCTAGTGACAGGTTGTCAGCCCATCGTCTCAATAATATTATCCTGAAACCCTCGGATCCCATTGCTGCAACAGCATGCCGGGGAGGAAATGCAGCTGGCACATTATATGTTTTTCTGTCGCTCCCAGGCCAGCACGAAATAAACGCACATCAAGTTTGTTGGAAGTGCCCTCTAAAATACTATACCGGTCACATTTATAAAACGAAGTGACCGGTAGCCACAGCATCTGATGCTACTTATACCGTTAATGGATATTAAATTAAGATGATCGATCTTGGATACTGATTGAAGGCTGTTCTTTGAATGAGCGGCGCCTGGAGCGACGCAGGAGTCGGTAGCGTCGATTGACCGTTTAGCATGCTCAGAGTAGAGGGTGAAACAGAGAATATTCAAACAAGTATACGAGGTGTAAATTAAGGTGATGGGCTGACAACCTGTCACTACAGTAACAACCACAAAGCTATCTTAAATAACCCTCAAAACTTTGTCAGACTTGGCGGACCGACTTTTGTTTAGATCGTGTACGATCGGCCTGCCCCATTCAGGATAAACATACATACATACATACATATAATCACGCCTTTATCCCTAATGGGGTAGGCAGAGCGAAAACGACCTAAAAAAAGGTCGTTCCGCCACGTCTGACAAAGTTTTGAGGATTTTTTAAGATAGATTTGAAGGTATATTGCTGTAGTGACAGGTTGTCAGCCCATCGCCTAAATTACAAGATACTGGAACCCTCGGATACCTTAGCTGGATCTTACAGCATGCCCGGGAGGAAATGCAGCTGGCACATTCTATGTTTTTCTTTTGCTCCCAGACCAGCATGGAAGTTAAGAGAGAATTAAGGATAAAGGCGTGACAATATGTATGTATGTATTTCTTTTTCCATATATTAATCACTTTTTTAATGTGATTAGCCAATAGCACTTGACACTGGCTGAATTGCTAGTCAACCAAAGCCAATAAATTTAAAAGAAGAATAAGAAGTTGAATCTCTTTTTGTAGCTACTCTGTACACCAATAAAATATAACTCTATTTACCTCAGAGCGACAAGTATATGCCGCAAATTTGCGAAGACCACCCACCCGTATCGCGGCCGAGTAACATTCTATCAACATAATTTGGCAGTTTAATAATTCCATCGAAGAATGCGTGCTAAATGATGACCAAAGAGGTTCGTGCCACTGCTTAATACGATCTGATTGCACTTAAGTAATTTTAAATAGAGTACGACCACGCTTCAAATGAATGTGGCGAACAATTTAACTAACGCCACCATCTTGAGATTTGACATTCTTCTCTCCTTCTTAGCGACTGAATTCTCGAGTCGAACAACGATCTGAAGAACTCTGGTGTCAGAGTTTTCAATCCGTCTAATAGCACAGCTAATAAGCCTCTGACATGGTTTAAGTAACGATCACTATCAAAAACAGCGACCGGAACCGACGGCTTAACGTGCCCTCAGAATCCTTTTACTTTTCGGGCTATCAGGTGATTCAGCCTGCAATGTCCTAACCAAACTAGGAAAAACCTCACAAAGTAATAAATTGCAAATATCAACTCTGTGTTCGCCCCTGGGAATCGAACCTCCGGATCATAAGCCCATAGCTCTCACCACTAGACTACGGAGGCAGTTAGAGATTGGACATTAATTTGACAGTTCTCCTTATACTAAAGCGCCCCCGCCCACGTTCACTGAGAACCGTGTCGAGCTGTATTAAATTACTCTATGCAAGCACGCGAGGACCTAACTGGTATGAATATCTGGTATTATAAATTAGGTTATATTATAGGTTATTGAATAGAGATAGATTTGATTGCTGTGATTTAATGGCTGATTGAGATTTAGGGATTAAATTGGGCTCGATTCTAGATTTGCCGGGTAATAATAAAATTAACATCTATTTGTCACTTTCAGACTAAAACATTGGAAAAGGACAGGAGAACTATTTTCTCCGGTTTTTGACTGTGGTTTTATGTGTTATACATACATACATACATATAATCACGCCTCTTTCCCGGAGGGGTAGGCAGAGACCACATCTTTCCACTTGCTACGATCCTTACATACTTCTTTCGCTTCATCCACATTCATTAATCTCTTCATACATGCTCGTCGGTTTAGGGTACTCTTGACCTGACCTTTCTCTAGGACGTCCCCGATTTGATCTAAGTACGTGCGTCGAGGCCTTCCCCTTCCAACATTTCCATCCACACTCGTATATTTATGTGTTATCTGTCATTTTTATCCGCCGTCATAAGATATGGCGGATAAAATTGACAGAAATACAGGGAAAACGTGCAAAAGCGCGTCAAATCTAGCGAACAAAATGTAAAACCATAGAGTATAAATCGCTTGTCCTCTTTCAATTTTATTATTTTAAAAGTGACTGATAGATTTTAACTTTAGTTTTAGCTGATGGAATCTAGAATCGAGCCCATTGTAAGAAAATAAATCAAACCTTAAACGTAAATAAATAAATTAAAAAAATCCTCAAATCTTGACTAAATTTATTTTAAAGTAATATAGAAAAATGGGTACTGGATAAAGCTTTTAAAGTTAACCTACAAATAGGGAACTTGTTGGATTCGTAGGTACTTACTTATAAACAACATTAAATTTGAAATAAATAAAAGGTTTACCGAGTATTTATCTCAACTCTATGTTTCTGTCATATTTCTTTTTCCACCTTTTTTCTCTTCCATGCTGGACTGGGAGCGATAGAAAAACATAGAATGTGCCAGCTGCATCTCCTCCCGGGCATGTTGTAAAATCCAGCTAAGTGATTCGAGGGTTTCAGTGTATTGTAATTTAGGCGATAGGCTGACAGCCTGTCACTACAGCAATACACAGATATATCTAAAATGACCCTAAAAACTTGTCAAACGTGGCGCAACTACCTTTGTTTGGGTCGTTGACGCTCTGCCTACCCCATTAGGGATAAAGGCGTGATTATATGTATGTATGTATGTTCTTTTACCACCAAAAACATCAAACAACAGACTTGGTAAACAAATAAAATTTGCTCTACTGTAATAATAGATTTTTTATTTGGCTATTCGACTGGAGAACCTACTCGCTAAGAAGAAGGTTTGGCTATAACTTATAACAATTAAGAATACCTAATTATTTTGTTATCCATTTTCTACAAATTATAGTGAGCCAGCTAAGGGATCCGAGGGCTTCTGTATATTGCAATTTAGGCGATGGGCTGTCAACCTGTCACTTCTGCAATATACTTATAAATCCATCTTATACAACCCTCAAAACTTTGTCAGACGTGGTGGAACGACCTTTCTTTAGGTCGTTTACGCTCTGCCTACCCCATGAGGGATAAAGGCGTGATTATATGTATGCATGTATGTATGCATAGTGAATACAATAATCAGTAATGTCAATGAGATTTGACCAGCTTACACTTGTAAAACCAGCTGAACATAAATCATATTTAGGTGTTCCCGCGATCCGGAAGTGGGTCAATTTGTCTGAAGCTTACGCGCATCGATCAGGCGACTTCCGGTAGGCTGCGCAAGCGCTGTGCGTCTTACACAAGTGCCGCGCCGGGTTAGCGAAATGAAAAATACTAAAATATATTCAGCGAGAATTGTACCCGTTTTTAGTTTTATTCTAATTTTACAAGTCAAGAACATTTTTAGTTTTGTTTTCAATTTTTTTTAGTGACACTGATAATGATAGCAGAAACTTTTTAGCTACCTCTATAAGTCATCAAAGTTCTATGACAGCGTTACAACGATTCAGAACTTTTAGTTTTATTCGATCCTCGCAAGCAACAGAATTTGATAGGTTAGTTACCAATTATTGAGATAATATTATACTGAATCCGCGATTATTGTACTAGCAGGATAATGAGCATGCAAAGCCATGGATTTTAGTTTATGTATCTGACAACGATACTTACATGGATCCCAAAATACAATCAGATCTGAGATATTTGGATTGTTCTTCTCCAAGTTGCTCGCACGTTATAAAACTAATAAATTAACTAACAAGCAACAGAGCTCCAAAGAAGAACAATTATAACATTCAAAACCTATTTATTCCATGCTGGCCTGGGAACAAGAGAAAACCATAATATAATTAACTAACCCTAAAAACTTCGTCAGACGTGGCGAAACGACATTTGTTTAGGTCGTTTATGCTCTGCCTACCCCAAAGGCGTGATTATCTGCCTACCCCATTGGGGTTAAAGGCGTGATTATATGTATGCGTGTATGTATGTAAAACCTCATGGTAGACACCGCGACGACTGAAAATAAAACTCCCTCAGACTCCCGCTAGCCGATTACTTTGAGCACAGCGTCCGGTTCTTGCTCGCACGTTATAAATTGACCAATGAGCAACAAGGCTGTGATTTATATCGAGCTATATTGTTGAACTTGCACTTAAATGGAGATTTTTAATTCAAGTGTAAAAGAATCGAAACTAAAAATCAATCAATAATTTTAATAGATAGATAGACGTCTATTGCATAAAAACAACACACATGAAACAAATTCAGAAAAACAAAGAACCGGTATGAACATAAAAAAAGGATATACGTTAAATATGTAGTACCTACATTTTATTCGATTTATAATATATTTTTAATTCTTTAAAATTAACTGTGATACTTACTACATTGTCAATTTGGTATTTTACTGTTAAGATAATGTATGTTTATGTAAATAAATTTTGTTGCATGTGTGCACACTGACAATGTTCTTCGGCATAAAAAAATAATTTAAAAGACCTTGATTTTTTATCGTTATTGAAATAATACTGACAGTAAAGAGACTGGCTAATTATACTAAAGAACAGAAGTTACCATTAAAGAGCTATAAATTAATAATATTCATAATTTAAATTCAATAAAATTCCTTTTACGAGGCGTTAAACGCTCTGCCTACCCCGTAAGGGATAAAGGCGTGATTTATGTATGTATGTATAAAATTCCTCTCTCTATAAAATATGCCGCGTAACATTGTCATCCAAAAATTTTTGGGAATTCGAAAGGGTTTAAAATTTTATATGTTTTTAACTACCCTTAATTTGTCAGCCGTATCAAAATTAATATAAATTGCAGAAATATGATAATATTGAAATTCCTACTCTATTGGTTATTAAAATGTCATACTTCGTTTTTTTGTGCGGCTACCTGCGATCGATACAATACTTAATCGACGTATTTAGTATTTTTATCTAGCTTTTATTACTTAAAAAAATATGGCTTCTTCTTAAGTAAAATTTTATTTCGGCCTTTTACTTTCAGATTAAAATTTTACATTAAAATTTAATTCTTCTATGCTGGCCTGGAAGCGGGAGGAAAACATAGAATGTGCCAGTTGCATTTCCTCCCGGGCATGCTGTAGAAACCAGCTAAGGGATCCGAGGGTTTCAGTATATTGTAATTTAGGCGATGGGCTGACAACCTGTCACTACAGCAATATACCCACAAATCTATCTTAAATAACCGTTAAAACTTTGTCAGACGTGGTGGAACGACCTTTGTTTAGGTCGTTTACGCTCTGCTTACCCCCTTAGTGATAAAGGCGTGACTATATGTATTCAAATTTAAATAATTTTTACTAACATTTGACATAATTTCTACAAGTAAAAGATAGTCTCATCTATAAATTCATATTAAAGATTTTGCTCAAACCGATCCAACGATAATTTCGTAATGAAAATATATTAAAATAAAATTATAATTTGATTAATAACTTTATATTTTTCATATAGGTCGTAAATCAGCACATCTTTTTCGATATCAAAATTAAAACGAAAGTTGCACAAATTCAAAACCCAGTTTTTTTACCATTCCGTGTCCCTGAGAACAAATCCGGCGCACGCATAGTCACAGTATTATTTCCACATAAATCATTACCTTTTTTTGCCGCCATTTTGTTGACGACACACATAAAACTGTCAACCGTTACCGCAGAATAAAAGATGTCCATATTTAAAAAGTCGTTTGAATCATTTCGAATAAAGTATCTCTCGGTTTTCAAATTCGGAATAAATTTTGTGTCACCTGCGCCTGAGTTACCGGAAGAACTGAAATAACCTATCTCTGTCTCTGGTATAGCTCTGTCCTTCTCTGTCGAGTCTTTTGTAGTGTTGTTTTGTTTCGGCTGCCGATGAAGATTTGTGTGAAGATAATTTTATGCTTATTTTAATGCTATAAATTATTGTATGGAAGGTTTCATAGATGGGAAGATAGTGCCGGTAGCAATTTGTATGGAGACAGCGCTGACAGGTGATATGGAACTTATAAATAGGAAAAAATACCTTTCCATTATTGTTTTTTTTACGAACAGCTACTAGTTTTTCAGATACGAGTCAATGTTTCCTTAATTTCATAAGTAAGCATTCTTAACATTTTTTGATAGCGTTTTCTTCTTTTAAAGTTCTTTTCGTTCTTCACTACATACATAGTATCAAACAATGTCGCTTTATCTGTCCCTATATCCCTATGTATTCATAAATCTTTAAAACTACACAACGGATTTTGATGCGCTTTCTTGTAATGTATAGAGTGGTTCAAGAGGAAGGTTTATATGTATAATACATGCATAATATAGTAGAGAAACACTGATATATTCCGTGTGAAGCCGGGGCGGGTCGCTAGTTTTAAATAAAATAACAAAATTTTAAACTTACCTTCTTTTTAAGGCATGCCAAATCCGAAAATTGTTTTTCTTGCATTTTCAAATTGATAATATTAAATTAATTTGTTTGAGTCAACAAAAAGTCTTAGAGGAATAGTTATAAAATTGTGTGATTATACTATTAAATTGCACAATCTACGAATTCAAGTGTTTTTTTTTCATAAGAATCCCATCATCTACATCGTTTTTTTTATACTTGTCTTATGATATCGTTATTAATATCCAGAGAAACTCAGTACCCTCCCCTTTCCCGGTCAAAAAACCTCGAATCCCATTATAAACAATTGAATTAAGGAAATAATTCTTCCCTAATGAAAACGTTTCCATCATGACCTGCTTTATTAAGGGGCTACCTGACGATCACTGGCGCCACCATTCACCGTTCATTCATAAAAAAAATATTACACATCATATTTAGACACAAAGTCATTAATTACTCTCTGAAAACAGAGCTTTATAAGTTAACTTTAATATTACACACCATTTCTCAGATTGTCGCCATCCGCATTAAGAAGTAGCTCATGTTGCTTTTAGAAAATGAAGATGTTTTTAAAATCAGTCTAGTATTTTTTGAGTTTATATCTGTCGTCTGTTAGAAAACCAGTAGTGGCGTGGCTGCCTGCCTGTCGATCCTGTGGATTTTCACTTATAACATATAAACTCGCCTTTATCCCTAATGGGCTAGGCAGAGCATTAACAACCAAAACAAAGGTCGTTCCACGTCTGATAAAGTTTTGAGGGTTAATTAAGACAGATTTTTAGGTATATTGCTGTAGTGAAAGGTTGTCAGTCTATCGCCTAAATTGCAATGTTTAGAAACCCTCGGATCCCTTGGCTGGTTTCTACAGCATGCGCAAGCGGAAATGCAGCTGGCACATTCTATGTTTTTCTCTCGCTCCCAGTCCAGCATGGAAGTATGTGGATTTTCAGTGACTATAATAATATTTTTCCCAACGTGGGCACTAGTGTGCATTAGGGGTCCTCTATTTGTGCTTTTTGCACGGTGGTCCAGTTCTTTACCGGGTAAAAAAAACGGTTATTTTTTAAGAGTTTTTGATGAACTTTGCACCGCCTTTCTTCCGATCGGGAATTAATTCTAATAACGTTGTCATAACTCATTCCCGCTACCGAATGGGTGTGTGCTTGATGTCATTATTTATTTTAGAACAGATTCAACGTCTTCCATGCTGGCCTGGGAGCGGTGATAAAAACATAGAATGTGCCAGCTGCATTTCCCCCCGGGCATGCTGTAAAAACCAGCTAAGGGATCTGAGGGCGGGTATTATTAGAAAGATAGATTTGTAGACCTGTCATTGCAGCAATGTACCTAAAAATCTATCTTAAACAACCCTCAAAACTTTGTCAGACGCGGCGGAACAACCTTTGTGTAGGTTGTTTACGCTCTGCCTACTCCATTAGGAATAAATTCGTGATTATATGTATGTATGTATGCAGATTAAACGTTGAGACTTCGTAAAAAATCAAGTATTCTTTTGCCTTCCATACATTCATACATATAATCACGCCTTTATCCCTAATGGGGTAGGCAGAGCGTAAAAAGCCTAAACAAAGGTCGTTTCGCCACGTCTGACAATGTTTTGAGGGTTATTTAAGATAGATTTGTAGGTATATTGCTGTAGTGTCAGGTTGTCAGCCCATCGCCTAAATTACAATATACTGAAACCCTCGGATCCCTTAGCTGGTTTTTACAGCATGCTCGGGAGGATATGCAGCTGGCACATTCTATGTTTTCTCTCGCTCCCAGGCCAGCATGGAAAAAAAGTAATTCAATATTTTTCGTTGCTTACTATCCCTATGTAGTATATTGCTTCAAAGGCATTTCCGACAAAGCTACGAAATATACTAGATTTATCACAAATTCTCATGAAGGATAGGGGGATTAATTGTGCTATAGACACCGATGAGAAAGCTTAGGGTAGACAGCCGATATTTCAAAAATTTAGGCCCGTATTTATATAAGAGGAAATCGCCTTGCGTGGTATGGCCATGTTATGCGGAGGGATGAAAGTCATATAGGCAAAAGGGTAATGAATTTGAATGTGGATGGATATGTTGGGAGAGGACGACAAAAGAAAAGATGGATGGACTGCGTGAAAGATGATATGTCTAAAACAGGTGTGAGTGTTGAACTGACGGCTGACAGGGATGAATGGAAGAAGAAAACGTACTGCGCCGACCCCAAGTAAATGGGATAAGGGCAAGCGAATGATGATGATGATTTATAATCAGCTCTTGAGACTGACAGCGAAATTGAGTTCTTATCAGAAATGTCACTTTGGTACAAAACTGCTTGTGAAATCCATACTTAATATTGCTCTCAATCTTGAGATTACTTCATAAATATAGACCTAAGT
Source organism: Scrobipalpa costella (assembly GCA_949820665.1). Classification (NCBI taxonomy): domain Eukaryota; kingdom Metazoa; phylum Arthropoda; class Insecta; order Lepidoptera; family Gelechiidae; genus Scrobipalpa; species Scrobipalpa costella. Next base: position 26,202,193 of record OX463296.1, on the reverse strand, counting down.
TCCTAGCCTAAATGTTTGTTAGTTATAGCGACATCACCTTTTTAGTATGCTGCTTTTGAAGCGCAGGCTGGCTACCTTCCAAGTCTTACAACGTAAGATCTTCTTCTTCTGTCGAGTGGGTATCGAGTCTATGGATCCGATGAACCCTGGTGTCAGAGTTTGTAAACCGCCTAGTAGCACAACTATCAGGCCTCTGACATGGTTTGAGTAACGACCACTATCAAAGACAGCGACCTGGACCGACGGCTTAAAGTGCCCTCCGAAACACGAAATCTTTTTCTATTTCGGACAATCAGGTGATTCAGCCTGCAATGTCCTAACCAAACTGGAGAAAAATTCTCAAAGTGATTTCAGATATCAACTTTGTGTTTCCACCCTGGGAATCGAACCCAGGAGTCAGGAGTCCATGGCACTAGCCACTAGACCACGGAGGCAGTTAAGAATAACGTAAGATATAAAAGCGTGAATATACGCTTAATTTGTAAGTATTCTTAGAAAGACTGACCAGTGCATAGTGGTTTGATAATCTTTTAATACTTTAAGATTTAAATTCAGAACGTTCCGTAACCAGTTCTTACGTCGGCGCATACGCAGTCTTTTGTTCGCAAATTAGTTTAATCGAACGTTTTACTTTTAATCGAACAATTACAGTTTTGTTGAAAATTAAGCTCACTCCGAATCGGTACAGACACACAGACAGACAACAGGATGTCTTGTAATTACGCTGTCGACTGGACTGAACTGTGCGCAAGTGAAATTTAAATTTAGAACACTTTTATTAGGCTCATTTTCATACCGTAAATGCATTTCTTGGTATAGAGAGTACATACATACATACATTCACAAAATCACGCCTTTATCCCTTACGGGGTAGGCAGAGCGATAAACGCCTTGTAAAAGGCGCTTTCGCCACGTCTGACAAAAATTGAGGGCAATTTTAGATTGAAATGTGTATTGCTATAGTGACAAGTTGTCATGACAGCCCATCGCCTAAATTAAAATACACTGTAATCCTCGATATATATTTATATATGTATAGAGAGTATATCTTCCATACTGGACTGGGAGAGAAAGAAAAACATAGAATGTTCCAGTTGCCCTTCCTCCCGGGCATGCTGTAGAAGTCAGCAAAAGGGATTCGAGGGTTACAGTGTATTGTAATTTAGGCGATGGGCTGACAACCTGTCACTACAGCAATACACATTACAATCTAAAATTGCCCTCAATTTATGTCAGACGTGGCAAAAGCGCCTTTTAGGAGGCGTTTTACGCTCTGCCTACCCCGTAAGGGATAAAGGCGTGATTTTATGTTATGTATGTATGTAGAGAGTATACCGATCCCATATAGATTTTCCAAATTCCGTTAACACTAGGTATGTAAAGTTTACCATGTTTTGTTAGTGGCAATGCGCAAACCGCGTCATGCATACATACATATAATAACGCTTTTATCCCTAATGGAGTAGGCAGATCGTAAACGACCTACATAAAGTTCCTTCCGCCACGTCTGACAAAGTTTTGAGGGTTATTTAAGATATTGCTGTAGAAAGAGGTTGTTAGCCCATCGCCTAAATTGCAATATATTAAAACCCTCGGATCTCTTAGCTGTTTTTACAGCATGCCCGGGAGGAAATGCAGCTGGCATATTCTATGTTTTTCTTTTGCTTCCAGTCCAGCATGGGAGAACCGCGTCATACCAAGAAAAAAAAAGACTTTACAATTTTGCATCCATCTTTGAAGTTTTCTCGCAAGAGAAGGATAGGTCAAAGAAGAAAGAACAGGTGACGAAGACGAAGTCGAAAATAGAGCGAGATCACAGTATATAATTCCGAAATATATATATATCAATAGCATATGACTCCGAACTACCTCCGTAGTTTAGTGGTTAGAGCCAATTGGCTTACGATCCGGAGGTCCTGGGTTCAGTTCCTAGGGGGGAACACAAAGTTGATATTTATAAAATAATCACTTTGTGAGGTTTTTCCCAGTTTGGTAAGGACATTGCAGGCTGAATCACCTGATTGTCCGAAAAATAAAAGGATTCCGTGCTTTGGAAGGCACGTTAAGCCGTCGGTCCCGGTCGCTGTCTTTGATAGTGGTCGTTACTCAAACCATGTCAGAGGCCTAATAGCTAACTACCAGGCGGTTTGAAAACTCTGACACCAGGGTTCATCTGGTCGTTTGACTCGAGAATCCACTCGTTAAGAAGAAGATTCCGATAGGTATCTAATATCAAAATTTGCTAAACATTGATATAGTGGTAATCGAAATTATGACGTTTAGCATACCAGCTGACGACGACATAGAAGTTTAAATTATTTTACTTCATAATATCAAAATTGAGATATCAAAACGTAAAACAACCCTTAAACCAAAAGACCAAACCCTCATCAACCCTTGACATACAAAAGTGTTAATTATACAACAATTATATCTACAGCGAAATTAAGATTTTATTTCAAACCTTTTCCATAATTGTTGGTTAGTTATTTCAACAATTCAAAAATAAGTCGATAGTAATATTTGAAAGACTTACATTTTCTACGATCACAATAATATAATTATACTTTTTGTTTATACACAAAAAAGTTTTTTTAAATAACAATATAAAAATAAATAACATGTTTTTTTTTACACACCTAGAGTTTCCTTAACTATAAAATAACATTGAAATTTACAATTTTAAGTACTCGTTAGCAAAAATACGCAGGGATAAACTCATTGTGTCTAAAGAACTGAGAAGTTAACCATGCTTGTTATTGTCTATCATAAACTTAAAAAAAAACGTGGTTGTGCACTACATAGTAGTATTTACAAGATATAGTAGGTATCTCATCTTTCACACCGTTATCCAGGATTTACGAGACGTTTTCTTCCATGCTGGACTGGGAGCGAGAGAAAAGCTACCTAACCCTTTGTGGATAAAGGCATGATTAAAATATGTATGTATGTATGTACGAGACGACTTTAGACTTGACTAATAAATTCTGTACACACGATTATCTTTATTCTAGTAATGTACAAAAAGTACTAACGTGTTTTCTTCTCTACATTTTTGTCCTATCATTATTCTATGTACAAGTTCCAACAATTGACTCCGGGCGTGCGCTATGCCTCGCGCTGTGATTGGTCGAGCGCGCTCCAATCACGTCGTCCACGTAGATCTACGTACATGAATACGTAGATACGCTTGCGCGAGTACTGTCAAGCGCAATAGAGCCTGCTTTTTATGGAATGTAGATAGGTGTGCATTTAGCTTTTAGGGATCCTCTCATTTAAATTTTGATTCAGTTAGATTTTGTTTCGCGTAGAAACGACCGAAAAAATCTACCTCGTGTAGGTACTTACTAAAGGATATATTTGACTCCGCATTTGAAATCCGTTTTTCGATAGAGTTTTAAACAACTTTGAAAAGAAGATCCCATTTCAGCAATTACTCATAGCAAAAATATACTGAAAATATGCTTAAAAAACAAAAGATAGAGAGTAAAAGTTTTCCAAAATATTAGGAGAGTTTTTTATTTATTATCTTTAGTTCATTGTATAATTCGTTCTAGTGCTAATACATAATAAAAGAGACATATCGAATTGTAATAAGTGTACTTGAAAACAAGAGGTTTAATAAACGCTAAAAATATTGCTTTCTCACACCAACATTCTTGGTTGTCATGCAAAAAACACATCGCAAGCGATCCACCTTGTTAATTCCTCGACATTGACACCCCTAATATTATCTTATCAAAATTTTCAATGAGCCTCGCGATTCTTCGCGTATGACTCGGCACTTTGACTTCGCTGTCAGAAATGTCAAATCTGACAGTTGGAATTGAGACGTTACCGTTACGGGCGTGTCAAAAGTGACGGAACCCTTGATTATATTAACGCGTTTCGTGCTTTAATAATAGGCCGGTACGGGATATTTTAATAATAAATTACAGGATGGTCTTGAAGTGTTATCCTCTTTGGAAAGAGGGAAATTATGATATAAGTGTTGCTTAACTTCCATGCTGGATTGGAAGTGAGAGAAATACATAGAATATGCCAGCTGCATTTCCTCCCGGGCATGCTGTAAAAACCAGGTAAGGGATCCGAGAGTTTGTTTATTTTGCAACTTAGACGATGGGCTGACAACCTGTCACTACAGCAATACACCTACAAATCTATCTTAAATAACCCTCAACACTTTGTCAGACGTGGCGGAACGACCTTTGTTTAGATCGTTTACGTTCTGCCTACCCCATTAAATCCTTAATGTCGTGATTATGTATGTATGTATGTATTAAGGATCATCTTTAAGAGTTTCTATTCGATCTGATAGAGTCAACGTGAATTGAGTTAGATAAGCACAACCCCACATTTTCTCGCGAATGTCGTAAAAGGCGAATAAGGGAGAAGGCCATGGAATAGGCAGCATCGTTCCTTGCAAATAATACAGTTTTGCATTGCACTGTTTAATTTATTACTCAATCGTGGTTAGTATGGAAATCACCCCCCAATCAGAGGAAGCTCATGACCAGCAGACGACTGTTGTCTTTGATGCAGTATTTAATAAGTAAGAAATTGTTATTCTTCTGTCGTGTGTGTATCGGGTCATTCGACCGGATTAAACCTGGAATTAGAGTTTTTAAACCGCCTAATAGCACAGCGAAAAGAACTGATATGGTTTGCGCCGGGACCGACGGCTTAACGTGCACGGTTTTTTTTCAGACTATCAGGTGATTCAGCCTGCATTGTCCTAACTAAACTGGGCAAAATCTCACAAAGTGATAAATTGACAAATTTTAACTTTTTGTTCCCCACTTCGAATCGAACCCAGGACCTCCGGATCGAGAGCCCATTGCTCTGACCACGGAGGTAGTAAGTAATATTTACGTAAAAATACTAGAGAAATATGCAACAATATAATACTGGCCATTAGTATTCGTAGATGTCATTTTTATTTTGTCTAAAAGAACATTGGCTTACTTTTTCCACTAGTCTACTTACCTACATTTTATACTCTATTTAAACAAAAACGGACCAACGGACGTACATAGATCGCCTCTACCACCACTTTTACTTTACCTCAACTTTTTCTACCTATAACCCTTATTACGTTAACTTTAGTTTCACATTGCTCTTCGATGTTGGTAAAATGTAAGTTGGTATAATACGGTACATCTGCTAAATTTGCATAGGGCTGACTGATTGTCCTGTCACTCTGAAGATTGTCTCGACAACCACTGCCTACTTCCGGTGATAGTAGTCGATATTCTAGATATGTCGACGGTTTATTTCCGGTCAGACTTCGGTTTACGATTTTTAAACTGTTTTCGATTTATTTTATACTTACTTTCTTTATGAACGAGCCAGTAATCACTATGTGGGTGGCTTGGCATTTTATTTCTTATTGAAAGTAGAATTAATTTAATTAATTCAAGTTAGAATTCCAATAATTATTTATTCTGTTTATTCTACAGGAGAAACTTTTAAGGATAAAGCTTCCTTAAAAGTTTTTCCTATTGATAGAATAAAGATGTATCTGAATTTTTATTTAAATCACTTATAATATGATTTTATGTATGCTTAAAACCTATAAAAGTTAGGTAGAAATTTTAAAAAGTTTAGTCTACGTTATAGATTAGCAGTAAATATTTTTGGGGAGGAGGCAATAAAAAATATCAAATAAATCTCCAAACTTAATTTGTTTATTTACAAAAACATTGCATTTTTAAAATAAGATACAATATTCACAAACATCGCCTAGACTCTATTTAACAAAATTTACAATACTTGGCACTAACACTAAATCTAGATTTCCTAAATCACTAATATTAACTGGAATGTTTGGACACAATAATACTTTCGTTGGCAAGATGATTCAAATAACTTTTAAAAACTTAAAAGCTAAAATCGGCAGGACGGATTACACTGGCAAGATACTTACAAACTAAAAGCACAAAAAATATGCGTCAGATTTTACGAAACTTGAAACCGTAATATGAGACTATAAAGAGCGAAAAGTTCTTAAAAATAAGTAGATTAATTTAACACTTGGTAACACTTTTTGAGTATTCTGTGGTACTTAACTTTTATAATAAATAATCCCTGTACTCTATAATTTCTAAACAGTTTTTAGATTTTGGCAACTATCAGAATCTAAGTCACTAAATTTGCACCTTACATACCGTAATTTTCTGAACTATTGCAGAAGTTCGTATAAGGCTGCGATGTACGTTTGGGCCATTTGAAGAGTTTCATACTTGGAGAGTTGGCGATCAGCTCCCAAAGAAGGAAGGTGTCCTCGAAGGCGGTCGAAGGCCTTGTTCAAGTTCTGCATCCTTCTTCTTTCCCTTGCATTGGCAGCTAAACGTCTTCTTCTCAACACAGCAGCACTGGTAGCTCTTCCTCTCCTCTTTCCTTCTCCTTCGCCATCTTCAGCACTGTCTTCTAGGACATCACGCGTCAATCCTCTGTACGCGATGTGGTCCTGATTGATGCTTCCATCAATTGAAGGAGTAGGCTCCAAACTCGACCGACCAGAGTCAGGTGATCGAGGCCAAGTCAGGTAATCTTCAGTCGAATACTCCATCATGACTTCAGATCCGAACATGTCCTTCTCCGAGTATATTAAACGGTGACCGTAAGTTTCGGTTGCCATCGCGATTTCGTAACGTTCACGGGCGCAGGAGCGAGATACAGGTGCGAGCGGGCGGGCGTACCACAGGGGTCTGTGTCGGGACCCTTACCTGTCCTCTTATATAGGTTCCTTATTTGCAGAAACGGGATAGAGAGAGATGTTCTACCAAGGGGGAAAAGGATGGAAGTCGGGTTGAGAGGGTAATTTGAGGCCAATCATCATTAATTATTTCTTCCCCCGGCTATGCGTGTGCCGGTACACGTATTGTTTGATAGAAATGCATTTGACTTTTGATACGAACCCCTATTTTGTGGGTTTTTTTGTAATTAGTTGGTATGTGGTGCAGAATAGGTATAATATTCAAGGTAACATCGTTATTGAAAAGTTACAAAGTTGCAATAATAAGAAATAATATATGAAAAGATAATCGCTTCATTTTAAAATGACTTTTGACTCTTTAATAAAGTTATTTATGCATAACTTGGAATTGAAGCAAAATACATATTTAAATTTACTCTTAGGATTTATTAAAAGAACTTTGACATATGTTATTATGACGTTTATTATTATACTTCAGGAATCACTGATGATATAAGATTTTCCGTGGGGATAAAGTATTTTACAAACTAAATGGCCTATATTTTTTTTCTAATTTTTTATTGTAAATCGTTGGCCTTAAAATTTATCTGTAACAAATATACGTTATTCTTTTTCTTTAAGTACCTAATATCAGTAAATATTTTCAAGTTTAACACCTAGCAATTTTTTCATCAAAATCTGAAATTTCAAGCTCGACCTGTCTCCATACGACACCGGATTGCCCCGGCCGGGAATCGAACCCCGACTATAGTTTTCACTGCGCAGCGAAACCTAACCCGCGAATATGGTGGCCTGCTGATTGTCGTGGATGAGAGAATACTAACTATGGACACGGTTATTCAAAATAAAATAACGAAAGAAAAACATGTCAAAGCTTATAAGTCTTGTCACCAAAATTAAAAAACCTTTCAAGTCAATAGTAGAATCCTTTATGATCTTTGATCAATGAATACATAAAATTTTCTGTTTTGTAAATTTAGAAGATGGAACTAAGGATTCGATAGATATAATATATTGCAATTTAGGCGATAGGCTTACAACCTTTTACTCATAATTTGCAAAAAGAGCATAGTGATATAAAATATTATTAAACGGTCCTTAAGTAAGAGTAAAACTTTGTGAAACTGATTCTTTTTCTACTTGTCACTTTCTGGAGAACGTGTCTGATATTTTTTTGTTCTGATTGGCTCCTGTGATGTTTTAAACATAACTTCACCACATAACCACATCCACAAACCTAGCCTGTAGCACCTCCATGTGTTGGAGCGTCTTCATCCCCCGGTGGTCTGCACCGTTTTCTCATCGTCTCCGATGTACGCAGAATCACAGTGGTGTTCTTACTTTTTTTACACGAAAGTAACAGACCATGAACTGTCCTCAAGTTGACCAATGACCTTTAAAAAGACTAAAGGAGCGGAAGCATCTGAACTCCAGATTTGCGAAAAAAATATAGAAAACTTTGACACCATTTCTTTGTAAGAAGCAAAAAGGAAACTACTGCCATCAAAATGTATTTCAGTAGATCAACTGAAAACTGTTTTTAGAAATTACTAAGTTGTGGTGTCACATTTCAAGTTTTTCTTTATAAGATTTTCCAAACTTAGATATAATTTACTCCATGTTGGAAGAGTAAACGCCATTTCAAGATGCAGAAAAAGTATTGAAACCACGTCCATCAAATTTAGTACCTACTCTTAAGAGTTCTTGTAAGAATTATTAGGATTAAGTAAAAAAATATGTTATCAAATTTAACTCAGGAAATCGAAAAACGCTAATTCATCATAATCTCTTGTTTCTAAGAAAATGCATGATAAAGATGTTCCTAATATTTAAAACAAATTAATATAAATTCACATAAATTGATGAACATAAGCAAAAGATGCTCTCAGTGTGTGGTCAGAACAATAGCTGATCATGTTAAAAATTATCATAATTTTGTAACAATATTCTGATAACATAATAAAGAATGAGCTAAATCTACTCCTGGTTCATGAATATGTATGATATGTTTCGGGAAATTTATTACAGTCGTTTTAAGATTGATCCGTCAAAATTTTTGTTGATTTGATATAATACAAAGGGTTGCAAAATATGCAAGAACTTCAAACGCTTGCACTCATCCTTTGACACCTGATGGCATAATACAAATTATAAAATTTAATGTCAAATAATTTGCATAATGATACACGGCTTTTTGAAGATACAAACATACATATAATCACGTCTTTATCCCTAATGGGGTAGGCAGAGCGTAATCGACATAAACAAAGGTCGTTCCGCCACGTCTAACAAAGTTTTGAGGGTTATATAAGATAAATTTGTAGGTATATTGCTGTAGTGACAGGTTGTCAGCCCAAACAAAATACTAAATTGCAATATACAAAAACCCTCGGATCCCTTAGCTGATTTTTACAGCATGCCCGGGAGGAAATGCAGCTGTCACATTCTATGTTTTTCTCTCGCTCCCAGTCCAGCATGGAAGAGCCCAGTCCGGCATGGGAGAGTTTTGAAGATTCTTATATTAAAATTACTTACTTGCATACTTTTTGTAACAATCATACAAACGCCCTAAGATATTTTGTATATTATACAGTTTGATTCATGTTCTGATTACATAATACAACACAATTATGGACAAATTGAACATGAAAATATCTCAATTTCAATTTATTCTAAAATCAAAGTTACAAATAAATATTTTTACAAAAACACTGATAAAAAACCAATAGAAAATATATCGATTTGCAGTAACGGAACACCGGAGTAAGTTGACTGTGAAAAATGCTGGTCTATTAAAAAAACATAAACACAAAAAACAACGAAAAACAAGTGGAGTGTTTTGTAAAGGGATACGAGAAGGGGTGTTCGGTTGTACCGTTATCAAGTAACGGAGGTTCCGGGTTCACTTCCGATACGAGCGGTTCTGGTAATTTGTGAGAAATTTCATGGTAAATACAGGAGAAATCGGGAGGAAATTATATTATACCGGCACATGAGACAGTTCGTTTTATGTCTCATAGTGGCATGCCTTGGTGTCCCAATACACATACATACATACATACAATCACGCCTTTATCCCTAATGGGGTAGGCAGAGCGTAAACGACCTAAGCAAAGGTCGTTCCGCCACGTCTGACAAAATTTTGATGGTTATTTAAGATAGATTTGTAGGTATATTGCTATAGTGACAGGTTGTCAGCCCATCGCCTAAATTGCAATATACTGAACCCTCGAATCCCTTAGCTGATTTTTACAGCATGCCCTGGAAGAAATGCAGCTGGCAGATTCTATGTTTTTCTCTCGCTCCCAGTCCATAAAACAGAAAAAGTATTCCACTAGTTGTTGTGGCGATGCTCCGAAACAGTCTCTTATGGTCTTCATTAAATTACTTATAGACATGGTAAAGATAGCTTCTACGATACCTTTGATTCTCTTTCCACCCCTTAAAGGCAGGCATGATTTTAATGCATAAAAAGGAAATTTTATCCATCCCAGTAATGTCCGCATAGTTTTATAATAACATATTCCTAGAGACCCCGCTGCCCTGCGGGTCTTTTAGACCCACTTTTTTGTTCGTCGCGAAATCCGACCCTTGTTGGGGTCTAATGATGCGTAAAATGAGGGGTAAAACATAAAAAAAACCTGCGGTCTTGACCCACCACGGAAAGGGGAAATATTTAGACAACATTGTCAAGATTGCACTGGCGATATCTGAACAACTTGATTCTCATTACTTCAAGGAATGAGGTCAAATTTTGGTAGTCACTCCAGTGGTCAAGTAAAAATTTTAGATAGACAACAATAGCCAAGTCCGTTTAAAAGTGATTTTTTGATGAACAGATTTTTCAGCTTCTTAGCCAACATAATGTGTAAGGCTCGTATTTATTTATCACTAGATTGAGAGCAATATTAGGTATGAATTTGGCAGGTCATTTGTACTGAAGTAACATATCTGATACGGTCTCAAATTAGCTGTTAATCTTAAGTCTGTTTATAAATTCGGGCCTAGGTAAATCAATTAATTACAGCAGTTATCTGAATGTATCGACGATGATTGTTGAAGTTGTCAGAAAAACACTTGTCAAGTCTAATATTTGAATAAAATACCTACCTATGCATCCAAATAGACTATGAAAACTAACAATTACAAATACTTGATTACACTCGATTACATAATATCAGAAAAGTAAGGAACAAAATGTAGGAGGCCTAATTGCAAAAGTAGCAATTACTACCATGCAACCTTTGGAATGTGACTGATTCTCAAGAGAAGGTACTTAAAACCGTCTTACTGAAAGCTTGTTGGACTTAAAGCTGATGTCATCACGCCTTCTGGTACAAGTATGGATCTTTCTCCTCTTTGTGAACTAAGTAGGTGAAAACTTTAACAAGCCCTGTCAATGGACGTCTTTAAGAGAAATTATTTTAAATAGTATGGTGCATCCTTTTAGCACCTTCGGAAGAGTTAACAGCAGAATTTAATATTGAATGAGCTTTGTTAATTTAAGCTCTTTTATTTAAATTCCGTAGGGGGATGATACTACCCAAAAACGGGGAAAATGATGCAGTTTTGAAAGTGATTTCGAATTGTTTATAGCTTTTGAAAAATCTTTCACGTTTGTTCACCCTGTATCATCAAAATTTTCTCTAGATTGCAATACATACATACATATTATCACGCCTTTATCCCTAATGGAGTAGGCAGAGCGTAAAAGACCTAAACAGAGGTCGGTTTGCCACGTCTGACAAAGTTTCGAGGGTTATTTAAAATATATTTGTAGGTGTATTGCTGTATTGACAGGTTCTTAGCCCATCGCCTAAATTACAATATACTGAAGACTCTCTGATCCTATAGCTGGTTTTTACAGCATGCACGGGAAGAAAAGCAGCTAGCACTTTCTATGTTTTTCTCTCCTTCCCAGACCAGCATGAATTAGATTGCAATATCTTTTCCAAATCTATCATAAAGTACCATATACCTCCCAAGTTGGTCTATCATTAAAAAAAAACAGAAAGCGTCAAATCTAACAGCTACTGCTCGCCGCCCTGTAATTTTGCTAAACTGTCTGTCCTCTCAACTATATTTATTTGTAATCTTACCAAAAACATGTCAATATGTTATACTTCCGTTTCTAAAATGGCAATTTCCTACAACTTGTGTGGCATTTTATATCCTTCCGTAATGAATATTTTGTAACTATGTTACAAAGACAAAAATGCGCCTTATGGTGTAGTACTATTTATTATAAGGAATGTGACAGCGTCCCGCAGGATTTATTTTTAGGAAGTGTATAAAAATAATTGGTTATCCATACAAATTGTCTAATCAAGTTGCTAATTTTGTACGGGAAGGTAAAATTTATTTTTCATCCTTTGAGAGAATTTCCCGGTTGTTCAGTTTCGTTGACTGAGGAACCCCTAACAGTTTGCGGAACGCTGTATCTTATACCCGGTATATCATGTGCTTATCACACAGCGCAAACACTTACTAAATAAGAATCAATGTGCTTTATGCTAAATGCTTCAATTTCCTGAGTGTCATTTTTCAAATGCTTGTTTTGGTTTTTTTCTTGAGTTTTTTCTTCAATCTACTCTATTAGTGACTTTAGTTGTGATATTAGAAATATCTCACCCAGAAGAAGCCTGAAGGCTCTGCCACGAACATGATCATAATCCATTATAACATTTAGTCCTAGAATACAAAGAGAAAATAAAACAATTTTATTTAAATTATTGCCCTTCGGCTAAGCTACTTACAATTTTTTGAGCAATTTCAAATCTATTTTTATTATTCTTAAACTAAGAGTGATCATAGTTTTAAAGTTATCAATAAATTAATGCTTCCAGGCATTTATTTAACCCTTTCGTTTTTTTCACACCTTACACGAAACGATAATTTACTTATTTGATCATCAATTATTATAATGATATAAAATAGACCGAATTTGATTGAGTTTTTGTTTGAAAACGAAAGTGTTGATTTTAGCCTTAGGGCGTAATTCACACCTCTCGAAACGGAACTTAGGTATCTACGTTTAAGTTAACGTTTAGATGCCCTTCAGTTTCCTATACAAACTTGGTAGAAACGCAAACGTAAAGGGTTTAGCAGAAATGAAATACAAGTAACAGATGCTGTAAGGGTGTTTGATACACGTAAATGCTTAATTATATTTGGCACGGGAGCTATCACCTAATGCTTGCACAACTGCTTCTGATTAAGTTAAAATTTCTTATAAGATCAAATTTCAACAGATCTCTATAGAAACAATATAATAATACTCACTTTGAAAGCACGAATAGAAAGGTCTTGGAATCCTTTTTATTATTAGAAATGGGTTTGCTCTTGACTCTAGCCACAGCAAGCTGTTTGACGCAAGATCTGTCAATTTTATATTTTCATAGACATGCATTCCACCTGTATCTATTATCTTAATTCTTTTACGTAGTTTTGGTTTACGTGTTGGATTTAATACCACGTTTGTATTGCTGTCAAATGACAGCAATACAAACGTGGCATTCTAAAAATATATGTATGAATAGTTCTTGGGTATCTTATTTTCCTTCAGCTGATGGTTTGTTTCCATGCTGGACTGGGAGCGAGAGAAAAACATAGAATATGCCAGCTGCATTTCCTCCCGGGCATGCTGTAAAAACCAGCTAAGGGATCCGAGGATTCAGTATATTGTAATTTAGGCGATGGGCTGACACCCTGTCACTACAGCAATATACCTACAAATCTATCTTAAATAACCCTCGAAACTTTGTCATACGTGCCGGAATGACCTTTGTTTAGGGTGTTCACGCTCTGCCTACCCCATTAGGGATAAAGGCGTGATTATATGTAAGTATGTATGTAATAGTTTCTCTACTATATCTGCAGAAATTCATTGGCCACACACACAGCCTGACCAAATTGCCAATTCGTCACGCCTATTTAGTCCCGTTTTCCACTGATGTGTTCTAGATGACATTCCGTTGAAATTGGTGAAATTGCTCAGATAACAGCGCCATTGCCGATGATTGTCGTCGAGTCGACTGACCACTGTGATGCGCACGCGACGGTGGCAATTCTATTGTTGGTTTCATTATGATCGTTCTGGAAATGTGGAGTCGATTGTGTGGTATCAAAGCTTATTGCTTTTATGTGTGGTTGTTTTAGTTTACTAAGCTTTTATTCATACATTTTCGTCATCGCTCTGCAATGTAACAGGATCACACACAAACACACGTGGCACGCACTAACTTACACACACACACCTTAACATACAAATAATTATTTATGTACCTACCTGTAACTTATACCTGTTTAGTTTAATGTTATATATTATATTTATTCTTCATTGTTTTTTTTATACCTAGTTTTCGGATTAGTCTGAACAAAATTAAAAATGTTTAATCGTTCTCGTGTCCCTGCAATACAAGCTTATGCTTAGTGCAGGGTCCGCTGTTTTATCTGTATGCATAATAATAATATAATTTTCTGGACCTTCATTTGTAAAACCAAATATTGTAACAGATAATCTTTTGTATAATTATCTTTATAGAAAAAAAATACTTTGATTTACTTCGGTTTGTCGAGTTTTTTGGTCTTTTCCGTGGTTTAATGTTTATAGGAATAAATTGACCATTACACCCTTCATGATCACTGAACATAATTCATTTTCTTGGTATCGAATTCACATAATTTTAATGCTACCCACAATACTGCTACCGTTCTCATTCAAGAAGATTTTGCGCAAAGTTCCATTTAAAATGCTTTCGACACAACAAGAATCATAAACCAAAACCTTGAAATCTTACTCCAAACCTCACGACGCAAAGAATACATCTTTAAAAACCTTTTGAAAAACATGACCTTAAAAAAATTGGCTCCATAGAGTAACTTGCCCTTGCTTCAGGTAACGTTAAAATAATAATCATAATTACGATACATTATCAATATAAATGAAAAGAACCACTTAAGAGTTTCCTCCAAGGATAAAAAGATCACGCAACATCGGGATAAAAGATGGAGGATAAAGAAAAAAACCGTGTTTTTTAAAAGGTTTTGTGTTTTGAGGTGAAGGGAAGGAGTTGACTCATAATCAGAGTTTCTTAGCATCTACAGGTGAAGATGTTAAGGTCTTACAATGAGGCAATCATAACACTTCATTGACCTGATTGTCATTAAATGACACGAAAGAAAGGTATCAATTCATCTGAATATTACTTTTTACGTAAGTAAGTATGTTTGTTTACACCAAATTGCGGTACTTAAGAGTTTTGAGACGATATGGATACGAGTATATCCTTTTAGAAATATCTTTAGTGTACTTCCATCTCTACCGGGTGTAAGGGACAGCGTCCCGCATACTGATAAGGGTTGCTCAGTCAACGAAATTAAACAACAATCAGCAGGATTTTTTTCAAGACATGAATAAATCCCAGTGGGATGATGTGGGCTAAATAAGATAAGATAAGATAAGAAGAAGAATAAAAATATGCTTTTCCATGTACGGAAATTATAATATGGAAATTGTCTGTATTGACATTTTGTATCTTCTTCCATGCTGGCCTGGGAGCGAGAGAAATACATAGAATATGCCAGCTGCATTTCCTCCCGGGCATGCTGTAAAAACCAGCTAAGGGATCTGAGGGTTTCAGTATATTGTAATTTAGGCGATGGGCTGACAACCTGTCACTACAGCAATATACTTACAAACCTATCTTAAATAACCCTCAAAACTTTGTCAGACGTGGCGGAACGACCTTTGTTTGGGTCGTTTACGCTCTGCCTACCCCATTAGGGATAAAGGCGTGATTATATGTACGTATGTATGTATGTATGACATTTTGTATGGGAAGGTCAAACTTTTTCTTCATGTTGTTTAGTTTCGTTGACTGAGCAACTTCTATCTACCCCTCCCTCCTATACCCGGTATACTGGCTTCCTTATAAATTGTGGTCAATATCCTGATAAAGATATTTTTAGTTTGAGACGGAAGGATCACCTGAGCCTTGCGGCGGTAGCTCTGTTGCTCTTGTATCGGCTTATGCAACCATCAGATGAGATGCTATTCACACACTTTTTTTAGTTATTTAGTAGCTCAACTAAGCAAGTGCCTAAATTGTGAAGGCCTATAATATTGACTGTAGGAAACACATGACTTCTTCTGAAGAAAGGAGAAGGCAAAAATAAATTCTTGCAGTGAGTATGAGACTAAAAGAATATCCCTTAATAATCCCCAAACCAAACATCGGAAGTGATCGTACAAATATAATCCTACTTGTAAATGATCCCACAAAAAATCTACTACAAAGCACGCCCGCCAACCACAGATATGACAAATAGATGCGCATGGGCAAGCAAACAGCCAACGGGATTTGCAAGTCAGCGCCAGGCGCCGCCCGGCCACCGCGCGTGCGGGAAAAAAATACAAGGTGGGTGTTGGACATGATGTAGGGTTCTGTATAAGCATTTAGAAATTTTATTAGAGAATCTAAAAATGGAAATCGTTCTCTAGCGGGTTGAAGATGGAAAGATCTTTCAAGAACGCAAGTTAAAATCGTAGCGCGTTGAAATTTTTTTTTTCGTTTTTCTCACATATTTGTTAAAATTATTTGTTAAAGAGTATTTATTTTATACGTATTTCTGTTATTAAATGTTCTTTATAAATGAACCACCACATATATTTGATCAGAAAATCTGTATCAAGAATTTTTATTCAAATCATAGTTAAATTTACACTTACGTAACCCTAAAAAGTTTCTTTGTCGCAAACCGCAAGGTGATCTATTTACCGACCTGTCTTTTCTTTCCTATCAAAAAATTAAATAAGAATGAACCTTATTTATATGCTAATAAATACTCGAATAGAACTTAAAATCTGATTTGAATGAATTTTAAGTTTGCCGATATTGATTTTGCAAACATTAAAAATGCAGATGCGAAAGTAAGGTTTAGGCAAATTAGATCTTATGGTTGTTTAATTAAATATGGCTTATATTTTCAGTTCAACATTTTTGTGTTGGCAAAAAAAAAGTAATTACACCGCATTTCATTAAACAAATATTGTCTTTGAGGCAAAAAATAATAATTTTGGGCTCAATAATAATTAGGGTTATTATTTTAAATATAATTTTTAATAACTAATAGTTTTAAGGCGGTGACAGTTTTCGGTGAAATGAAAGGTTTTGGTTGCTTTCTCCGTCGCAAATTATGTTTAGAGTTTAGAAAAACATATTGTTTTAACCTACCGACATGAATTCTTCCATGCTGGACTGGGAGCGAGAGAAAAACATAGAATGTGCCAGCTGCATTTCCTCCCGGGCATGCTGTAAAAACCAGCTAAGGGATCCGAGGGTTTCAGTATATTGTAATTTAGGCGATGGGCTGACAACCTGTCACTACAGCAATAAACCTATAAATTTATCTTGAATAACCCTCAGAACTTTGTCAGACGTGGCGGAACGACCTTTCCTTAGGTCGTTTACGCTCTGCCTACCCCATTAGGGATAAAGGCGTGATTATATGTATGTATGTACCGACATGAAGGTGGGTCGGAACAATATAACTTCTTTTACATACTTTCTGATTCGGGTAGTAAATGATTCTCAAGTCGGCCGGAGCAAAGACAATCGCTTCAGGTGGGGATTCACACAAGATTCCGACCTTCGATGCAAATGTGGGGTGGATCCACAGACCATGTCCCATTTGATAGTGTGTTCCACATGCCCCACCACTTGCTCGCGAGAGCAGCTGATGCAGGCAACCGCAGTCAGGGTTGCGGACTACTGGGCTGGGGAAATTTACAGAAAAAAGACAAGGTGTGGTCTTGTCATCGACACGATAGAAGAAGAAGTAGATGATTAAAACTTCCATGCTGGCCTGGGAGCGAGAGAAAAACTTAGAATGTGCCAGCTGCATTTCCTCCCGGGCATGTTGTAAAAGTCAGCTAAGGGATCCGAGGTTTTCAGTATATTGTAATGTAGGCGATGGGCTGACAACCTGTCACTACAGCAATATACGTACAAATCCATCTTGAATAACCCTCAAACCTTGTCAGACGTGGCGGAACGACCGTTGTGTAGGTCGTTTATGCTCTGCCTACCCCATTAGGGATAAAGGCGTGATTATATGTATGTATGTAGATGATTAAATATCACTAAGTAGGTACAGATTTATGAAGGCTTCCTATTCGGACCATTGACCGAGGGTGCGAGGTATATGAGCTCTATCTTCTAGCGAATTTGGCTGATTACATACGTACATATAAACACGCCTTTATCCCTAAGGAGGTCGGCAGAGCGTAAACGACCTAAACAAAGGTCGTTCCGCCACGTCTGAAAAAGTTTTGAGGGTTGTTTAAAATAAATTTCTGTTGCTGTAGTGACAGGTTGTCAGCCTATCGCCTAAATTGCAATATACAGAAACCCTCAGATCCCATAGCTGGTTTTTACAGCATGCCCGGGAGCAAATGCAGCTGGCACATTCTATGTTTTATTCTCGCTCTCAGTCCACCATGGAAGAAATTATCGGATTACTTGTGTAAAAAATACAAGTTTTTCTAACACATTGTGTGCAGTGTGTAAACAAACAAGGTGATTAGATTGATTGCAGGGTGCGACCGGTGCGGGACCGAGTCCCGATTATAGCCATTTCTTGGTTAGAAACTTGGCGGTTCCCAATTTCGATTCTGCCGTAAAAATTAATTAATTATAGTGCGGTTTTGTTTGTTTGCTTTTCGGTAAATTCTACTTTCCCGTTTCGTTGTCAATTGTGTTTGGTAGCGTGATGTGTTTGTTTTTGGACTTCTGCACCCTAATTTTGGATTTAGTGGGAATAGGTAGAGGCTTAAATTGTGTTTATCCGCCTTGACCTGACCCATTCTACATTCTTTAGAATTTATTTAATTGAAAAGGGCATTCTATCCATGCTGGCATGGAAGTAAGAGAAAAACATAGAATGTACCAGCTGCATTTCCTCCCGGGCATGCTGTAAAAGCCAGCTAAGGGATCCGAGGGTTACAGTATATTGCAATTTAGGCGATGGGCTGATAACCTGTCACTACAGCAATATACTTACCAACAAATCTTAAATAACCCTCAAAACTTTGTCAATCGTGGCGGAACGACCTTTGTTTAGGTCGTTTACGCTCTGCCTACCCCATTAGTGATAAAGGCGTGATCATATGTATGTTTGTATTTAATTAAAAAGGGTTAGACGTGCTCCGGCTGAAAATTTAAATTAATAAAATTAAATCATATTATAGTTTTTAAGATAAAGTACAACTTACATACATACATACATACATATAATCACGCCTTTATCCCTAATGGGGTAGGCAGAGCGTAAACGACCCAAACAAAGGTCGTTCCGCCACGTCTGACAAAGTTTTGAGGGTTATTTAAGAAAGAATTCTTGGTATATTGCTGTAGTGACAGGTTGTCAGCCTATCGCCTAAATTACAATATACTGAAACCCTCGGATCCCTTATCTGGATTTTACAGCATGCCCGGGAGGAATTGCAGCTGGCACATTCTATGTTTTTATCTCGCCCCCAGGCCAGCATGGAAGAATTAATAAAAGTAAATAATATTATAATTTTAAAGTTAAAGAAGTTGTAGATGATGTAAAAGTTCAATCATCTTGCTTCCATATGACATGAACAATGGTCCTAATATTTATTAACAAATAAGTCCCTTGAGAAAAGTGGGTATATATATTACTAGTATTATGTATTATTATACACTTTTCAATCTAAAATTGCCCTCAATTTTTGTCAGACGTGGCGAAAGCGCCTTTTACGAGTCGTTTAACGCTCTGCCTACCCCGTAAGGGATAAAGGCATGATTTTATGTATGTATGTATTATGTATTATACCATTTATACCAGTTATGTATTATACCATTGATTGTCTATCAGTTCAGTCTACTCAACTATGAGTTACTTTCTTTTGCGGCTGGATGAATGTTTGGATCTGCTTGATACATACATACATATAATCACGCCTTTATCCGTAATGGGGCAGGCAGAGCGTAAACGACCTAAACGAAGGTCGTTCCGCCTAACCTGTCAAAGTTTTGAGGGTTATTGAAGAGGGAAATTTTAAGGTTTATCTTATATTGCTATAGTGACTATAGTTGTCAGCCCATCGCCTAAATTACAATATACTGCAACCCTCTGATCGCTTAGCTGTTTTTTACAGCATGCTCGGGACGAAATACAGCTGGCACATTCTATGTTTTTCTCTCCAGCATGGAAGTTTGATCTGCTTGATCAAATCTAAAAATCAGGAGGCGGGAGGATGCATTAATATTGTGCAGTCATAAAACTATAAACTATCGACCAGCTCCCGCTAAATTAAGGATTATTCGAAACCAAAACATTTACTGCCATATTCTACGAAAACCTATGATTACAGAAGCGATTCTATCGGGAAACGGCAATAAAAATCCTATAAAATACATTTTTTACAAGATGACGGCTATAAAAAATCTAACCTACTCTTGGCGCCATTTTTTTTCTTTTTACAAACGAAAGAAGATTAAGTAATAATGTTAAAACCCACAATGGGCGTGAAAATATTTGTTTTTGAGAAAAAAGCAATTTCGGCGCCAAAATGTTTGTTTTAGGTTATAATATTAAGTTATTAAAGGTTATCGCTGGACGGTGAGGTTAATGGATTTCAAAACAAAAATGAGAAGCTTAAATTTTAGGTGTAAAAATTAATGGTCAAACAAAAAGTGTAGAATGTTCCTTACTAAAAATGCTAAAAGTGTAATAGAAAAACGAAAACAAGTATAAATCATGGAACTTTGATATGTCAAACACTGATATCATTATAATTTATATATATTATTTATTTTCCATTCCATGCTGGACTGGGAGAGATAGTAAAACATAGAATGTTCCAGCTGCCCTTCCTCCGGGCATGTGTAGAAGTCAGCAAAAGGGACTCGAGGGTTACAGTGTATTGTAATTTAGGCGATGGGCTGACAACCTGTCACTATAGCAATACATATCTAAAATTGCCCTCAATTTTTGTCAGACGTGGCGAAAGCGCCTTTTACGAGGCGTTAAACGCTCTGCCTACCGCGTAAGGGATAAAGGCGTGATTTATGTATGTATGTATGTATTATTTTTATTACCGATCGATTTGTTCTTTGTTTCTTAGCAACTTTTAGTACTTATCTAACCTACTACTGCAACAGCGATAACTTAAACTAAACTATAGTGTATTTATTTTTGTGTAACCAAAAGTATCTCTGTATGCTTGTACTAGTATTTAATATAAAATGTAAGTTTTGTTTCTCATGTAAGTGAGTTGTATGTACTCTTTATGGGAAATAAATGTCTTAAACCGTATTTCCTAATGCTTCAGAATAAGCAAACTAAGCAATTTTGTAGCCTCTATCATAATATTTGTGCGTAGTTTATTCTAAACAAATTGGGGTTAAGCCCTTCAAATTACAAGTATTTTTATTTCTACATATTTTTTTACAAACAGTCAAACAAAACATTTCAGTAATAAGTAAGGATGAACAAGAAAAAGTTTGCTATAAAATAAATATTAAACAAGTTAAATTTTGTTTGTTTATCATCTTGTTTCTTTGGTAATTGCGTGAAATAAAACGATTGTGTTCTAAAAACTTGTAAAAAAACATGGTTTTATAGGTCGATACAGTAAAGCACCGACAATACGGATCTCTTAATTGGGATGGCGAAAGATCAGCGGAACTTGAGTCAAAGAACAAGTGCAGAGAAAACAGAAGCGACATGACAAGTATTGTCGCTTCTGTGTCTTGTAACTTTATATTGGCCTGTGTTATTAGACGATTTAATAAAACTCTGAAAACAAAAAATATGAAATTTAATAAAACTCACCTGGGTTCATCGTATCGTGTACGTGAATGATATGAATAATACGAATAAGAAATTTCTCGGCAATTTTATTATTATATAGGCATGCCTGTAAAAGTTTTACGAAGTATAGGTTTTTTGAATAAGCTATGTGGAGCCACGTCGTACCTATTAGTACTACACCAGTTCTCATGCCAAGATTTTAAGGAATTAAACCCGACTAACAAGATAAATACAGGGTATTTTGATAAATTTTGTCACTAAACGACGAACGAGTGTTATTTATACTGATAAAACAACGACTACTCACTTGTGTGTTTAACGGAGGTGTTTGTTCTCAACGTTTTGACTCTTTACGAGAGTCTTCTTCATGGAGAGTGAAAATCACACACCACCGTGTGTTATATTCGACTGGGCTCGCCAAACTGCTCGCCAAGCTTGGTAAGTATGTATAGCAAGAACACTTTTAGAAATTGGTGCAGTACAAATAGTCAAAACGACATACAAGTAAAATGTTCCAGACCTCCACCTCTGTTTGGCGAAACTCGTGGGTGCTGGTGATGATATAGAACCGTCTTCAGCTCCTCTGCAAACTAATCTGTGGCCTCACCCAATCACCAAACAATGATGAATGGCGTCAAGGGGCGGATGTAACAATAATCGATTACCGACGGTAGCTTTGATAACGCCTGACGAACAATTCTGAGCAAAGGAAATTGCTTATTTGCCTTTCGGTTTCTGATAGGCGCTTGGATTGAGGTGGGAATGATGGGATATTGGGAGGTGTGGTGCAGTAATCTTGGATTAATATTGGGAAATCTTTGACGCAGATTTTTTTTTTTGTAGGATATGGGTGCAGATTATGATTATGGATAAATCTTCTGAGGATTCTAAGAGTACTCGAACGACCTACCTTATGGTCTGCACAGTTTTTTGAATCGCTTTATAGAGACCATTGAAATAGAAGACTAAGGCTCGTATTTATAAAGCTATCTCAAGATTGAAAACAATATTAAGTATAGATCTGACAAGCCATTTTGTAGTGAAATGGCATTTCTTATACGAAATCAAACTGGCTGTCAATCTCAAGTGCGGATTATAAATACGGGCCTAAGTATTTGAAACTGACAGGCACCCATAAGCAATCACGCTGCCCTCCAAATCACAGTTCGCATAAATAAGTTCTGCAGCAGCTTTTCATACATACATATAATCACGCCTTTATCCTTAATGGGGTAGGCAGAGCGTAAACGACCTAAACAAATGTCGTTCCGCCACGTCTGACAAAGTTTTGAGGGTTATTTAAGATACATACATACATATGCTCACGCCTTTATCCCTTATTTAAGATAGATTGGTAGGTATATTGCTGTAGTGACAAGTTGTCAGACCATCGCCTAAATTACAGTACACTGAAACCCTCGCATCTCTAAGCTGGATTTTACAGCATGCCCGGGAGGAAATGCAGCTGGCACATGTCTGTGTTTTTCTCTCGCTCCCAGGTCAGCATGGAAGAATAGGTATGTTGGGTAGCTTTTCACATTTTTAATAATACTGAAACCGATAGGTCTCGTTATCACTACATAGTATAAAACAAAGTCGCTTTCTCTGTCCCTGTATCTCTATGTATGCATAAATCTTTGAAACTACGCAACGGATTTTGATTCGCTTTAACGGATAGAGTGATTCAAGAGGAAGGTTTATATGTATAATACATGCATAATATACTAGAGAAACACTGATAATTTCCGTGCGAAGCCGGGGCTGCATGAGTGCTTCCATTGATATGTTCTATCCAGGTGCGAAGATATGAAAGTTGCCACGTTGTTTTCGTGACCTACTTGATAATTAGCATCAAATTCTCATACAGCCAATTGAGGGTCAGAAAACGTAAGTCACGCTTGGTGACCGTGGCTTATGGGAAAGGAATATAAAGACAGACAGACAAACGGACAGACAGGTGGTGCAGTTCCCACGATATAGCTTATTATATGTACCTACATATAATTTGACATTGCGAGTACAGCTGATAGGAAAAAATAGGGCAAATATAAATTTTCTTGAAAAATTCATACATACATACATATAATCACGCCTTTATCCCTAATGGGGTAGGCTGAGCATAAACGACCTAAACAAAGGTCGTTCCGCCACGTCTGACAAGGTTTGAGGGTTATTAAAGATGGATTTGTACGTATATTGCTGTAGTGACAGGTTGTCAGCCCATCGCCTACATTGCAATATACTGAAAACCCTCGGATCCTTAGCTGACTTTTACAACATGCCCGGGAGGAAATGCAGCTGGCACATTCTAAGTTTTTCTCTCGCTCCCAGGCCAGCATGGAAGCAGGCATGAATTGAAAAATTCCGTGGTCACAAAGTAAAATAAAAATCATGATTATATATCTTTACATACTACTTGTTCAATCTTCATTTTAAAATAAATTAATAGTTTAAAAAACACTAATAATAACAATAAAAACAAAAAAATCCATCAGACCTTGAACTTAATCGTGGTCAAAGTTCATTACAAGATTTTTCTAACAAATCCAAACATACATACATACATACATAAATCACGCCTTTATCCCTTACGGGGTAGGCAGAGCGTTTAACGCCTCGTAAAAAGCGCTTACGCCACGTCTGACAAAAATTGAGGGCAATTTTAGATTGTAATATGTATTGCTATAGTGACAGGTTGTCAGCCCATCGCCTAAATTACAATACACTGTTACCCTCGAGTCCCTTTTGCTGACTTCAACAGCATGCCCGGGAGGAAGGGCAGCTGGAACATTCTATGTTTTTCTATCTCTCCCAGTCCAGCATGGAAGTAAATCCAAACACAGCTATGATACAATGTTCTATCATGAAGTTCCAGTTCATATGTTCCAGCTCCATCTTCAGATTATATTGTCATCAAAACTACATACAGCTGCCAATTTTCATGACGCTACGATCCTTGGAAGAAGATTAAATTAGTTACCTTAAATTCCATTACATATTTAGTTACATACAGGTCGACCTAATAAAGGCGTGTTAAAAAATGATTCTATGGCAATACCTACCACGTAAACGACAGATGCGTGACTCTACGAATGTGTCGAAATGTCAGTAAGTTACCGTTGATATGGTAATGCTAATGTAGTCTAATGGTCACGGCCGCTGACCCCTGATGCCATGTACGTTACTGTTTCGTGATTCTTATCAGAGGAACAGATGTTCCACGGTAATACTTTGATAATTAATGTATAGGTGCATCCGTGGTCTAGTGGCTAGTGGACTCCCGATCCGGAGGTCCTGGGTTCGATTCCCAGGGGGGAAACACAAAGTTGATATTTGAGAATTTAACACTTTGTGAATTTTTCCCCAGTTTGGTTAGGACATTGCAGGCTGAATCACCTGATTGTCCGAAAAGAAAAAGATTTCGTTCTTCGGAGGGCACGTTAAGCCGTCGGTCCCGGTCGCTGTCTTTGATAGTGGTAGTTACTAAAACCCTGTCAGAGGCCTGATAGTTGTGCTACTAGGCGGTTTAAAAACTCTGAC
Organism: Scrobipalpa costella; assembly: GCA_949820665.1. Lineage (NCBI taxonomy): Eukaryota > Metazoa > Arthropoda > Insecta > Lepidoptera > Gelechiidae > Scrobipalpa > Scrobipalpa costella. Next base: position 26,177,091 of record OX463296.1, on the reverse strand, counting down.
ACCAGGGTTCATCGGGTCGATAGACTCGATACCCACACGACAGAAGAAGATGAGAATGTTTAGGTCACTTTCCGGGTTGATAGCGGATAACGAATTATGAGAGAAATAAATGCTTTCATGTTGGACTGGAAGTAATAGAAAAACATAGAATGTGCCAGCTGCATCTCCTCCCGGGCATGCTGTTAAAATCAGAGAGGGATTTGAGGGTTTCAGCATTGTAATTTAGGTGATGGGCTGACAACCTGCCTCTATAGCAATATGCAGATCTATAACCCTCAAAACTTGTCAGACGTGGCGGAACGACCTTTGGTTAGAACGTTTACGCTTTGCCTACCCCATAAGGGATAAAGGCGTGATTATATGTAAGTATATATGTTTAAAAAATAATAGGACTAAACGATAAACAAGTGTTATTCATAATGATTAATGAAAACTGATCGGCTTACCTGTTTGCACTTAGCGGGTGGTGGAGTGTGACTTTCTTCTCCCCTGATGAAGATCCTCGTATAGGATCGAAACGTCGAGGGCTAAACCTCCTTTCAATACAAACAAGTAAGCCGCTGATCATGAAAAAAATTGGAGTGTATTATAGTTTCCATGCTGGACTGGGAGCGAAAGAAAAACATAGAATATGCCTGCTGCATTTCCTCCCGGGTATGCTGTGAAAACCAGCTAAGGGATCTGATGGTTTCAGTATATTGCAGGTTAGGCGATGGGCTGACAACCTGTCACTACAGCAATATACGTACAAATCCATATAACCCTCAAAACTTTGTCAGACGTGGCGGAACGACCTTTGCCCTCTGCCTACCCCATTAGGGATAAAGGCGTGATTATATGTATGTATGTATTATAGTTATGATTATGACGAACGAGACTGACGTGTAAACTGCAGTCTTGGCTGCAATAGTTTGGATACAATTTTGCATTGCAGGGCCTATCTGAACGTAGAACGTAATTTTGGTCAGCTAGAAGAGATTTCTTTTTAGAGACAAACAGGTACACTGTTGTGCTATTGTTTTTTTTTTGTGTCCTCTGTATGATCATGTGTGCAATAAACTGTTAAAAAAAAATACAGAATACCATAAAATATCGAAGACCAGATGGTTAAAATATTATACAGGATGTAAAGAAGCACTGCGTTCCTTTATTATGGTATACATACATACAACAAATAATCAAACAGACACAAGCAACCCGGTATCTTTAAAGCATGTAAAAATAAAATATTTTGATTTATTTTATTAAATGTGTTATTTGTGTTGTATATCACTAATATATTACATGTTTTAAACGAATGCAGAACTGTTACACTCTGTATACATCTAGATATTCAGTCAGAAAATTAGGTTTTCCTAAAAACAGGGTGTAAGGGACGTGTTATTCTTCCTAGAGTAGAAGATACCACTTATTTCCTAATATAATTTGTTTGTGAAGTTGTAGTTTCATTGGATGAGCAACCTATTTTAGTAACTTTCAATTTCAGGACACCATACAGAGGTAATAGCCAATCTTAAGTATGCTTAAAGTGGTTATTATATACCAAGATATTATCCTACATACACATAATCACGCCTTTATCCCTAATGGGGTAGGCAGAGCATTACGACCTAAACATAGGTCGTTCCGCCATGTCTAACAAAGTTTTGAGGGTTATTTAAGATAGATTTGTAGGTATATTGCTATAGAGACAGGTTATTAGCCCATCGCCTAAATTACAGTATACTGCAACCCTCAGATCCCATAGCTGCTATCACATTCTATGTTTTTCTCCCAACCCAGCATGGAAGAATACTAAAAAGAAAATGAAGACAAACCCTAGTCTACAAAGAACCGACGCGTAAGTTTTCTTTCTTTTTCTATTATCAAAAGATTACTACACAAACCTATGGAAATACCACAATTCTTCTTCCTCTCCGTTTAAAATGTTGCCCTTTCCTCTTAGAGGACTACAGATCATTAGAACCTCGAGACAATCCGATACAAAAACCGATCTAATAGAGGCCAGCTAAAAAAACGCGCACGTGGGTTGCGCCTGCGCTCAGGTGGCCGTGACACGTGTAACGGACCTGCCATATGTCACGGGTTCGAGTCCCGGCTGGGGCAATCTGGACCAACGGTAGGAAGGGGCTGCTAGTAAAATTGCAATAATGTAGATTCATATTCTTTCATGTTGGATTGGAAACAGCGAATAAACAGTTACTGATCGCTTTTTTTTATTGAGTAAAATATCTTCCATGCTGGACTGGGAGCGAGAGAAAAACATAGAATGTGCCAGCTGCATTTCCTGGGCATGCTGTAAAAACCAGCTAAGGGATCCAAGGGTTTCAGTATATTATTATTTAGGCGATGGGCTGACAACCTGTCACTACAGCAATATACCTACAAATCTATCTTAAATAACCCTCAAAACTTTGTCAGACGTGGCGGAACAACCTTTGTTTAGGTTGTTTACGCTCTGCCTACTCCATTAGGGATAAAGGCGTGATTATATGTATGTATGTATGTAAAAAATAAAATTCAAATCAAAGGGAAATGTCCTGAAAACAGAAAAACATAGCCGTAACTGACTGGAAATTAACCTGAAGTAGATAGTTACATACAAAATTATGTAACGTTAATTCCATACATATAATAACGCCTTTATCCCTAATAGGGTAGGCAGAGCGTAAACAACCTAAACAAAGGTTGTTCCGCTGCGTCTGACAATATTTTGTGGGTTATTTAAGATAGATTTGTAGGAATATTGCTGTAGTGACAGGTTGTCAGCCCATCGCCTAAATTCCCATATACAGAAACCCTCGGATCCCTTAGCTGTTTTTTACTGCATGCCCAGAAGGAAATGCAGCTGGCACATTCTATGTTTTTCTTTCGCTTCCAGGCCAGCATGGAAGAAAGGGGCGGTTTTGCACCAACACGAATATGGTTAGTATTCGTGAAATATTGTATGGATTGGCGCGAAAATGTTTGACAGCTTCTATATATTTTTCACTATATATTTTTGTTGCTACACTTCTTTTTTACACGAGAATACCTACTTAATATTTTATTATTTACTAGCGACTCGCCCCGGCTTCGCACGGAAATTATCAGTGTTTCTCGTCTATATTATGCATGTATTATACATATAAACCTTCCTCTTGAATCACTCTATCCATTAAAATAAACCGCATAAAAATCTGTTGCGTAGTTTTTAAGATTTATGCACACATAGGTATATAGGGACAGAGAAAGCGACTTTGTTTTATACTATGTAGTGATTTATGAGCCTGTGGTGTCCTGCAGGGCAAAACCTCTCTCCTACTTTAAAATTTAATGAAATTAAATAAATAAAACGTAAAATACAGTATTCAATATACATTTCATTCGATACGAATAATGAATTACTATGTATAGTTTAATATACTTACATAATTAAATATTCACAAAACGTAAATTTTATGGTGTCACAGGAAATGTTAAAGGTATCTTTCACGTGAATCAATACTTGAATTACTGGTTTTCGTGAATTACAGGCCTTCGAGAATTTGTGTTTGAATTAACTGACCTCCAATAATTATAATGAGAAATAACTGGCCACCGAGAATCTGGTGAAATAACTGATCAACGAAAATCAGTATGTAAAATGTCTCTCTTCCATAATTCTTCTGACCTCTTTCAAATCCGGCCATAAAAATATTATTGATAGAACTGATCCTGAAAAGAAAGAACGCAATTTTAGTGAGAATTTTAGCTTTTTTCGCTTGCTCTTGCATTGCGTCAAGTATAAACCAGAGATCTTCCATGCTGAACTGGGAGCGAGAGTAAAACATAGAATGTGCCAACTACATTGCCTCTCAGGCATGCTGTAGATACCAGCTAAGGGATCGGAGAGTTTTAGTATAATTTAATTAAGGCGATGGGCTGACAACCTGTCACTACAGCAATATTTTTACAAATCTATCTTAAATAACTCTCAAATCTTTGTCAGACGTGGCGGAACGACCTTCGTTTAGGTCGTTTACGCTCTGCCTTCCCCATTAGGGATAAAGGCGTGATTGTATGAAATGAATGAATGAATTAGATATCGAAGTAATTGTTTAAACTTACTACGTACCAACAACAAGAGCAGACAAGAAAAAGAAGACGACCTCGCAGGGTCCAGAAGCGGCTATCCCGACAAACGTGTTGCCCAGAATAGCGCCGAGCTGACCCATCATATACATTGTGCACATCACCAACGCTCTGTCCAAAACATACGGGGTGTAAGGGACAGCGTCCCACAAACTGATAGGGGTTGCTCAGTCAACTACACAGAACAACTTCCACCAGGAAATTATTTCAGGTAGTGAAAAATAAAATTGGCTTCTCCATACAAATTGACTGATCGAGGTGGACATTTTGTATGGAAAAAACAATTTTATTTTCACTTCCTGAAATAATTTCCTGGTGAAAGTTGTTCAGTGTTGTTGACTGAGTAACCCCTTTCACCCGGTATAGCAAAAATAAATATTCTAATCCTGAATTTCGAGCCCTGTAGAGAACCTGGTGTCATGATTTATAAACGGGGTAATATCGAGCTCCGTCAGAGTTAGTCAGTGACGATTAGGAGATGGCGAACTCAATATAAATCGAAACACATCCACTTTGATGATACGAGATTTGGGATAGCAAATAATCTTTATGGGAAATAATTTTGACTCCCCAAATCAGATTTGAGTAACCGTTGTACCGTGTGAAAAAGAAACAGCTAATAAGAACCATCTATCAACTGGCGGTATTCGTTTTAACAAATTCTTGTATCATCAAGACTTAATAAGCCTCTCCGCGAGCGGTGGGCCCTCACCCGTAAAAAATTCATCACTTGCAAAATATAAACTTTTCAAAACTTTTCTCTGTCACTTCCTTAGATTTTGACTTAATCGTTTTTTTTTAAGTAATAAATTGAGTAGCAAATAGTACCCCAGAGTTACAATCGAAATTTCCGCCAAAAGTACTACTTTATCCTCAATTCATTACTTCTACCTAAATCTAAGGAAGTGACAGAGAAAAGTTTTTAAAATGTCTATATTTTGGTAGTTCTGTTTTTTTAACGAGTAAGGGCGCCACAGCTCGCGCAGAGGCCTCTTAAGGGTCTACTGGAGTAGTGAAATCCCATACAAACATAGTTTTCGCTTTTATTCCTAAACAGTTAAACCAAACAACCAAACTGCGTACACATGACCAAATGCATCAACTATGCTTCTAATTAGATTTGGTTTGACAATATTAATCATAAAAAAATAAGACCGAAAATACGATTTTGTGTAAAAATTAGCAAAAAATAAATTTGCTTTTTAATATTGTACTTGGTTAATATTTTCAAACCAAACCTAATTAGTAACATAGATATGATGCATTGCCCTCAATTTTTGTCAGACGCGGCGAAAGCGCCTTTTACGAGGCATTTAACGCTCTGCCTACCCCGTAAGGAATAAAGGCGTCTTTTTATGTATGTATGTATATGATGCATTTGGTCATGTGTACAGAGCTTGGTAAAGTATGGTTTTACTGTTCAGGAATAAAAACGAAAATACGTTTGTATGGGTCACTACTCCAGCAGACCCTTAAGTTTAGCAATCAATGGATGTGCATATGATATCTTAAGCTGGTGGGAAAGGCATCCACAGCAAGGGCTGAGAGAACCGAGGCTCCAGCTCCTGACTACTCCGGCAGACCCTTAAGTTTAGCAACCAATGGATGTGCAAGTGATACCTTAAGCTGGTGGCAAAGGCATCTACAACGAGGGCTGAAAGAACCGAGGCTCCAGCTCTTGACTACCCCAGCAGACCCTTAAGTTTAGCAACCAATGGATGTGCAAGTGATACCTTAAGCTGGTGGCAAAGGCATCTACAACGAGGGCTGAAAGAACCGAGGCTCCAGCTCTTGACTACCCCAGCAGACCCTTAAGTTTAGCAATCAATGGATGTGCATATGATACCTTAAGCTTTTGGGAAAGGCATCCACAGCAAGAGCTAAGAGAACCGAGGCTCCAGCTCTTGACCACTCCGGCAGACCCTTAAATTTAGCAACTAATGGATATGCAAGTGATACCTTAAGCTGGTGGGAAAAGCATCCACCGCAAGGGCTGACAGAACCGAGGCTCCAGCTCCTGAACAGATCCCGATGGTCATGACAATAGCAGCCACTATTATCTGAGGAACCAGAACACATGCAGCTAGACCAACTGAGCACGGAATCATGATGCCAGCTGAAAATAACGATATGATATTCAACCTGTCACTACAGCAATATACCCACAAATCTATCTTAAATAACCCTCAAAACTTTGTCAGACGTGGCGGAGCGACCTTTGTTTACGCTCTGCCATTAGGGATAAAGGCGTGATTATATATATGTATGCTTTTGACTCTGGAACCCTTAAACATGCAGTGATATTTTCAGACAAGCTGTAACGGATATTTGCCACAAACTGCTGGGAATCTGATCGATTGTCATTTTGTATGGAGTAGTCGATAACTTTTTAAGTAAGTCAGGAAAAGAAATCCTCGTGAAAATTGTTTAATCCTGTTGACTGAAGACAGCAAACCATTTCGTACTGGGCTTCGGCGAGAGGCTGGCTGTTAACCAGGGAACTTCCGAGAAGGCTTTTACATGAGTAGCAAGCCTTTTCATAAGCCGCACTTCGGACGTTCTCCTATCTCAAGGCAATCATTCAATTCAAATCCATCATTATCCATGTGAAAAAACATATCAGCATACCAGGTGTAAGGGTTGATCAGTCAACGCAACTGAGTAACTATCAGATGGATTTTTTTCAGGAGGTGTAAAAAAAATTAGCTTTACCTTAAAAATTATCTGATTGAGGTGAACGTTTTGTAAACGTTTTATATGGAAAAACCAATGTTTTTTCACTTTCTGAAAAGAAACATCCTGCTGATAGTTGTTCAGCGTCGTTGACTGAGCTACTCCTATCAGTTTGCGAGACGCTGTCCCTTACACCTGGTATAAAACATACATACATACATACATAACGTCACGCCTCTTTCCCGGAGGGGTAGGCAGAGATCACATCCTTCTATTTGCTACGATCCTTGCAAACTTCTTTCGCTTCATCAACATTCATCAATCTTTTCATGCACGCTCTTCGGTTTAGGGTACTCCTGACCTGACCTTTCCCTAGAACGTCCTAGATTTGATTGCGGTACGTTCGTCGAGGTCTTCCCCTTCCAACATTCCCACTCACTCACACTCGCCATGTATATCTGTTTGTTTGGTATAAAACGCTTGTTTTTAACTTATAACTTTAAAGTATTTATAACAGCAATAATTCGTACCGTACAACAAGCATTTATTGAATTTATCTATGATTATAGTGATCGTTACGAAAGGCACTAATAATACAAATTCCATTACTATAGACATGGGATATATCATTGTGTTAATGGCCCCAGTCGCGCAGTCTATTCCTTCTCCTCCGGCATGTGGTGCCATGACAAACTGCAAAAAAAAACATAGTAACAGCGATAATTTCCATTCACGAAAAAACAAATTTAGGTCGAAGAAACTTAATAACTTTCAACCCATCGACATAAGTTGCGTATTTTTCTTAGACCCGTATTTGTAATCAGCAATTGGGACTGACAGCGAGTTTAAGTTCGTATCATAAATGTCATTTCAGTACATTATGAACTGTCAAATCTATAATTAATATTGCTCTCAAGTTTGAGATCGCTTCATAATTACGACCCGAGGCTTCTCCTATCCACGCACCACGGTTTAAATAGTGTCGTTGATGTAAGAGGATTACTTTGCATAAGATTCCTGTTTACAAAAATATGTAACCAGGATTTTTAGAATATTGATGGCCTTCGCCTGCTTTTTCAACATTTGAGACAATTTATTTTTGCGATTTATTTTTGCGAATGTATTTCTGCTGAGCAAACAAACTCCCTCGGAGACATTCCTGAATTCGTATTTTTTAAATATTTGAACTTAAATACGCATACGAAAAAGTAACTTTTGCATGCGATTTTAATATAATTTACCATGCAAATGTTAGTTATTCGTAAGCGAAATCGATTCGAGTGATTCAAAAATATGGCTCCTGGGAGTAAGTCTTCTAGAGTTGGTAAAATTTTGCACTTACATCATCTTTGGTACTGTATCTTGATTTGATGGCTTTACATATCGTCCAAGGCAGTGCTGTGTCTTGCAACACTAAATTAAATATGCCAGGCATCCAAAGATACACACCGTTTGCGCTGCAATATTTAAAGTTAATTAAAAATTACATCTTACTTCCATGCTGGACTGGGAGCGACGGAAAAACATAGAATGTGCCAGCTGCATTTCCTCCCGGGCATGCTGTAAAAACCAGCTATGGGAACCTGTCACTACAACAATATACCTACAAATCTATCTAAATAACCCTTAAAAACATTGTCAGACGTGGCGGAACAACCTTTGTTTAGGTCGTTTACGCTCTGCCTACCCCATTAGGGATAAAGGCGTGATTATGTATGTATCTCTGCTGTGTCTAAAACCGTTCAGGGACAGATTGATCATTGTAACAGGATATTTAATTATTGATTTATTTATTTACTTTCCCTTTTTCTTGTGGTGTGAGTATCGAGCCGATCGACCCGATGAATCCTAGTGTCAGAGTTTCTCCGTGTGTCTAGTCTGTTTGAGTAGACTCAGCAGTACCGAGACAGAGTAGAAATTGGCATCATGATGACCTGATGTAGAACAAGTCCTACCTCCTACCTAACCAGACTTATAACAAAAACTCATAAAGTATGGAATCGAATCCTTGATATCCGAATCTGAAGCGCTAGACTTAAAAATACAAACTGAAGGAACTTGCAGTAGTGAATGATGAGGAACGGGCGTCTGATGGGAGCTCGGAACAGCTGGGCCATGTCCTTGATAGCAGTCATACAAGCAGAATCACCATCCTCATGAGATATCGCTGATACTGCTAAGAATACTAACAGAAGGAACACCATAAACATGCAGTAGTGAGTGATGAGGAACGGGCGTCTGATGGGAGCTCGGAACAGCTGAGTCATGTCCTTGATAGCAGTCATACAAGCAGAATCACCATCCTCATGAGATATTGTCCAAATAGTTAACAATACTTACAGAAGGAACACCATGAACATGCAGTAGTGAGTGATGAGAAACGGGCGTCTGATGGGAGCTCGGAACAGCTGAGTCATGTCCTTGATAGCAGTCATACAAGCAGAATCACCATCCTCATGAGATATTGTCCAAGTAGTTAACAATACTTACAGAAGGAACACCATGAACATGCAGTAGTGAGTGATGAGGAACGGGCGTCTGATGGGAGCTCGGAACAGCTGAGTCATGTCCTTGATAGCAGTCATACAAGCAGAATCACCATCCTCATGAGATATTGCCCAAGTAGTTCACAATACTTACAGAAGGAACACCATGAACATGCAGTAGTGTGTGATGAGGAACGGGCGTCTGATGGGAGCTCGGAACAGCTGAGTCATGTCCTTGATAGCAGTCATACAAGCAGAATCACCATCCTCATGAGATATTGCCCAAGTAGTTCACAATACTTACAGAAGGAACACCATGAACATGCAGTAGTGTGTGATGAGGAACGGGCGTCTGATGGGAGCTCGGAACAGCTGGGCCATGTCTTTGATAGCAGTCACACATGCAGGATCACCATCTTCATGAGACATTGCTGAAGTAGTTAATGATACTAACAGAAGGAACACCATGAACATGCAGTAGTGTGTGATGAGGAACGGGCGTCTGATGGGAGCTCGGAACAGCTGGGCCATGTCTTTGATAGCAGTCACACATGCAGGATCACCATCTTCATGAGACATTGCTGAAGTAGTTAATGATACTAACAGAAGGAACACCATGAACATGCAGTAGTGAGTGATGAGGAACGGGCGTCTGATGGGAGCTCGGAACAGCTGGGCCATGTCTTTGATAGCAGTCACACATGCAGGATCACCATCTTCATGAGACATTGCTGAAGTAGTTAATGATACTAACAGAAGGAACACCATGAACATGCAGTAGTGTGTGATGAGGAACGGGCGTCTGATGGGAGCTCGGAACAGCTGGGCCATGTCCTTCAGAGCAGTCATACACGCAGAATCACCCTCCCCATGAGATATTGCTGAAGTCTTTATATGTTTCACCTGCAGATGAAGAGGTTCTATGAGTATAACTCTTTTGATAATCCAGCACATACAACTAGAATACCACTTTTTTGGGTTTTTTGGGAAAAATTTTAATGCACTATTTTGTTTTCAATAAAAAAAGAACGGTGGCTGCTATCAATGCAGCGTCCCTAAGATGAAGACGCTGAAGATTTCAGTTCAAGAGTAAAATCTTTTCTGGAATACTTTCTACCTAGCGCCATCTTTTGAATTTGGGGTAAATTTTACTGTCTTTGTCAACATAATCTTTTAAAATTACGAAATGTTTAGTAGTGCAGTTCGGAGGCGGGCAGACTGTTAGGAATTAATAAGAATCTGTACAAAAAATCCTTTTACCCACTTACCGGAAATATGTGTGGATCCTTCATATGATTATAGCGGTATATTTTAGCCAGAATTGGAATAGCAGCTCGTTCCCCTCTATGTGCTACCACATAACTTGGACTTTCTGGCAGAAAGATCAGAATGATAGCACCTATTAAGCCGCAGATTCCGAATAACCACATGAATACTCTCCATGGCTTTATTACTAAGCTGAATAACTTGAATGACCATGTCCCAGGGATAATACCCCAGGCAATTGCTGAAAATTTTAATCAATTCAATACTGTATTGCGTACATACATATAATCACGCCTTTATCCCTAATGGGGTAAGCAGAGCGTTAACGACCTAAACACAGGTCGTTCCGCCACGTCTGACAAAGCTTTGAGGGGTATTTAAGATAGATTTGTAGGTTGCTGTGGTGAGAGGTTGTCAGCCCATCGTCTAAATTACAATATACTGAAATCCTTGGATCCTTTAGCTGGTTTTTACAGCATGCCCGGGAGGATATGCAGCTGGCACATTCTATGTGTTTCTCTCGCTCCCAGTCCAGCATGAAATAATACTTTATTTATCAAATAATAATATTACACGTCACATAATGTATTATACTTAAAACTTACTTGTAAAATTTGTTTTACAATTAGTCATGTCATTTTAAAATACAAGGTAGTTAATTTAATTTATATAATTTCATCTATAATGTCAGGCCTGGCCAAAACACACGTCTAAAAATCATTTACTGTACAAAATGCATCAGCAATTAGTTTTTGTTTTAACTTTTTAACAAAAGACCCAAACGTTAAAAGTCAGTCGTCAATCAGTAGTCAGCAAACACTAGACGTAAATTTCAATTAATCCTCATCATCTCCCTAACGTTATCCCGTATCTCGGCTACCTAATCTAGGTGATAGAACGAGGGTACTGGTTTTTACACGGAGCGACTGCCATCTGACCTCCACAACCCAGAAGGGAAACCAGACCCAATCCTAGATTAGTTCAGAGTTTTCAAGCCGCCAATGCTTAGCACTGGTCTCTGTCATGGCTTTATGACTAATATCTACGGTATTAAACCATATAAGCGGGACCAGCGGCTAAACGTGTCTTCCGAAGCACGGAAACGCGCCGAAAAAAACGTACAAATAAAATTCAAAAACCGAAAAACACATTGGTACGTGGTAGGATTTGAACCACGTCCTCCCGCTCAGGAGGCTGCTGCCCTATCCACTACACCTTCGGGCTCAGTAAGGACCATATTAAAGCTTTAAATTAACGATCTTTTTGCACATAGTTGACGTCTCTTAAGTGGGACATAAAGTGCTTGAATAATTTATCCATACATACGGGGTGTAAGGGACAGCGTCCCACAAGCTGATGGGGGTGGCTCAGTCAAAGAAACTGGACAACAATCACCAGGAATTTCTTTGCTTCCATGCTGGCCCAGGAACAAAAAAAAACATAGAACGTGCCAGCTGCAGCTGCATTTCCTCCCGGAGATGCTGTAAAAATCAGCTAAGGGATCCGAGGCCTTTGTTTAGGCCGTTTACGCTCTGCCTACCCCTTTAGGGATAAAAGCGTGATTAGGTGTGAGTTTGATTATGTAAAGGTGCATGGATCTATTACTATATTTGATCTAAGCTGGAACCTTTTCATCTTCCCACCTAACCTAACCCGGCATCACAGGCTAACGTAATAATAATTGTCCTCCCACCGATTTTCGGTATTGGCGGCCAATCTCCCAGAGATCGGTCAAAGGCGCAGGACTAGTTAATAGTGCCCAAGTGTTTGCGCTTCTCACAGGTGCACCTATTCCTTCAATCTCTTATTCTGATGGAACAGATTAACTGACACGACCAGAGAGAAATCAGGCGCAGGGCCGACTATTTACACGCCCATTCGACAGCATAGATCATCTTACTTTTCAGACATTCAGGTAATCAGCCTGCAATATTATAACCAAACTTGAATCAGCAACACAAAGTCATTGTCTCCCGCCGGGAATTGAACCCGGGGCCTCTGGGTCGAGAGCCCATGGCTCAGAATGCTAGGTCATGGCGGCAGGCTAATGTAGAAAGAATGTATAATCTTACCAGGCACTAAACAAAATGCGGCACTAACAGCTGTTAGAGCGTAAGATATCGCACTGTCCCGATGCTCTATCGTATGAAGCTCACCAAGGTACACCAACACAGTAGCACTTGATGCTGACACTCTGTAAAAAGCAAAACATTCTCAATACCTCCTACATACATACAATCACGCCTTTATCCCCAATGGGGCAGGCAGAGCGTAAAGGACACGAACAAAGGTCGCTCCACCAAGTCTAACAAAGTATGGAGGGTCATTCAAGATAGATAAGTAGGTATATTGCTGTAGTGAGAGGTTGTCAGCTCATCGCCTAAATTGCAATATACAGAAACCCCCGGATCCCGGATTAGGGAGAAAATACAGCTGGCACATTCTATGTTTTTCTCTCGCTCCCAGTCCAGCATGGAAGGAATATATAATATCTCCTATCTTTTAGATATTAGATCCAGCTGACATATATCTTAGAATAAACAAGGTCTTCTTAGCGAGTGGATTCTCTAGTCGATTAACGACCTGAAGAACCCTGGTGTCAGAGTTTTCAAACCGCCTAGTAGCACAGCTATTAGATCTGACATGGTTTAAGTAATGACCACTATCAGCGACCGGGGTCGACGGCTTAACGTGCCCTCTGAAGCACGGAATCCTTTTACTTTTCGGACAATCAGGTGATTCAGCTTGTAATACATATATACATTCATACTATACACGCCTGTGGGGTGTGTGGGGCATAATGGGGTAGGCAGAGGGTCAACGACCCAAACAAAGGTCGTTTCGCCACGTCTGACAAGTTTTGAGGGTTAAGATAGAACTGTATATTACTGTAGTGACAGGTTGTCAGCCCATCGCCTAAATTACAATATACCCTGGAATCCCTTAGCTGGTTTTTACAGCATGCGCGGGGAGGAGTATCTCACGGGTCGGCTACCTAATTTTGATGATTTGGCAACTGCCATCTGACCTCCGTAACCCAGAAGGAAACCAGACCCAAACCTAGAATAGGTCAGAGGTTTCAAGCAGCCAATGCTTTGCACTGGCCTTTGACTTCCAAAGCACGGAAAAAGCACCGCATAAACGTACATATGAAATTTTTAATCCGAATAACAAATTAGTACGTGATGGGATTCGAACCACGACCTCCCGCTCAGTAGGCAGCGGCCCTATCCACTTCACCATCGGGCTCCTTCTGTTGGCATACAAATATTAAAATTATCTAGAAAAATCTAAAGTTAGTCCACAAATTAATAACTTACAGGGCTCCCGTAAGCAGCCTCATCACAAACATGGACCAGAAGACGGTGCACAAGGAAGATATGAACGAACACAATATGGTGGCAAATAATGCTGGTAGCATGATCTTCTTACGGCCGTATGTGTCGCCTAAAGCGCCCCAACATATGGCAGTGAAGATCACACCTGAAAATAACAATTAGGTTCTAAGTATAATAAAATATCGGCCAAATGCGAGTTGGACTCGCGCACGACGGGTTCCGTACCATTCATCATCATCTCTCTAGCCTTATCCCGTATCTCACGGGGTCGGCTTCCTAATCTAGAGGAATGGAACGAGGGTACTGGTTTTTACACAGAGCGACCATTATGTACACAATATATAGACACTATATTTTAACAATTTGTTACCAATTATCAACCGTTATTAATATAAAGCAAAAAACCGGCAACGAAATAACGTTTTTGTATGAGAGCACCCATTAAATATTTATATAATTCTATTTTTAGTATTTGTTGTTATAGCAGGAACAGAAATATATCATCATTAAAAATTACAGTTGTGTAGCTAATACTGTTAATGAGATATAGCCTGGTGATGAGGTGACAGACAAAAAAACACGTTTGTTGTATGGAATGCCCCCCTTAAATATTCATTTTATTCTGTTTTTAGTATTTTTTATTAGAGTGGCATCAAAAATGCATAATCGTTGAAAATATCAATTGTCTAGCTAATACTCTTAGTGAAATATAGCCTGGTGATGCGCTGACAGACAAAAATCTTGTGTAGCCCTTAAATATTATTTTATTTTCTTTTTAGTAATAGTTGTATAGCAGCAACAAGATTGCATAATTTGCGAAAATTTCAACTCTCTAGCTACCACGGTTCATGGGATACATGCCTGGTGACAGACGGATGGACAGACAGACAGCGAAGTCTGAGTAATACATACATACATACATAAAATATCCCTTACGGGGTAGGCAGAGCGTAAAACGCCTCGTAACAGGCGCTTTCGCCACGTCTGACAGAAATTGAGGGCAAATTTTAGATTGTAATGATTTGTATTGCTGTAGTGACAGGTTGTCAGCCCATCGCCTAAATTACAATACACTGTACCAATACCCTCGAATCCCTTTTGCTGACTTCTACAGCATGCCCGGGAGGAAGGGCAGCTGGAACATTCTATGTTTTTCTATCTCGCCCAGTCCAGCATGGAAGAAATAGTGTAATAGTAAAGTAGTGGGTCTGAGTAATAGGGTTCCGTTTTTCACCCTTTGGGTACGGAACCGTAAGAAATGAAAAAAAAAATGCATTTCTAGATTCTTTTACCAATATAAAGCTATTATAAAAAAAAAAAAAATTACTTCCATGCTGGCCTGGGAGCGAGAGAAAAACATAGAATGTGCCAGCTGCATTTCCTCCCGGGCATGCCGTAAGATCCAGCTAAGGGATCCGAGGGTTTCAGTATATTGTAATTTAGGCGATGGGCTAACAACCTGTCACTACAGCAATATACCTAGAATCCTATCTTAAATAACCCTCAAAACTATGTCGGACGTGGCGGTGCGACCTTTGTTTGGGTCGTTTACGCTCTGCCTACCCCATTAGGGATGGGGGCGTGATTGTATGTATGTATGTATGTATAAAGCTATTCGTACGTAAACCAGCTCAGTAGAAGCGTAAGCTGGTTTTCATCGTAGAAAATACCTTACGGTAAAACATACCCATAAAAATGGCGCTGCCCACCAACGTTTTCTGCATAACTGACAAGTCAAGGTCGCACTCCATAGGATCGATGATGTAAGCAATGGCAATCATCTCTATCAATGAGTGCACGAAGATAAATGTACAGGATATTGTAGCAATATGGTTGAACATCCCTTCACCTGGAGGCAATTGACTTAAGATTAGAATTAAAACTCACATCTAATACAAAAACACCAACATCCTCTTCTGGCAAAGCGTCAAAGACCTCATAAAAAGACTTCTTCGCAATCACAAAATATGGCTGAATTTTAAGACAACTTACATTTTGAGAGGTAGGCTTTTCAAACTTACTTTTTATTGAGAAGTAGGCTTCTCAAAAAGTAAGTACTTCTACTACTGCTTGAGAAATAGGCTTCTCAAAAAGTAAGTAGCTTAATACAACCCTTAAATCCTTAAAATGCGCCGCCGCGAGCGATGGCGCCCTCACTCGTAAAAAAATCATAACTCGCAAAATATAGATATTTTCAAAGCTTTTCTCTGTCATATCCTTAGAGTTATACATACATATAATCACGCCTTTATCCCTAATGGGGTAGGCAGAGCGTAAACGACCTAAACAAAGGTCGTCCCGCCACGTCTGACAAAGTTTTGAGGGTTTTTTAAGATATAATTGTAGGTATATTGCTGTAGTGACAGGTTGTCAGCCCATCGCCAAAATTACAATATACTGAAACCCTCGGATCCCTTAGCTGGATTTTACAGCATGCCCGGGAGGAAATGCAGCTGGTACATTCTATGTTTTTCTCTCGCTCCCAGACCAGCATGGAAGAATCCTTAGAGTTATACCTAAGGATTTCTTAGTAATGAACTGAGGAGCAAGTAGTACCGGGCAGTTACTATCGAAATTATTGCTAAAAACTGTCACCTTTGGCGGAAATGTCGATAGTTACTCAAGGGTACTATTTGCGCCTCAATTCATTACTTCTAAAAAAATCTAAGGTCTAAATCTAAGGAGGTGAAAGAGAAATTTTTTGAAATTGCCTTCATTTTGCGAGTTATGATTTTTTAACGAGTGAGGGCGCCACCGCTCGCCATGAGTCCTCTTAAAGTGAGACTGAACAATAAATGAGCACACGCTAGGGCTAAGCTCGCTACAACCTCGACTCTGTCTCCTCTGCCCAAGAGCAGTCTCATTTCAAAACTAAAGATATTATACCGACTGTAAGGGACAGCGCCGTCCTACCAACTGATAGGGGTGCTCAGTCAACGACACTAAACAATTCCCACCAGGAAGTGATAAAAAATGGCTTTTTTTATCACATTGGGCGGGCTCGATGTCGAGCATGTACAGGTTGGAGTGTGGAGTGAGGCAGGGGGGGTTGACCTCGCCCTGTCTCTTCAACCTGTATATCAATCGGCTAATCGTTGAACTCAGCGACAAAAAGATTGGCTGTTCTGTGGATGGTAATATCATCAACAATATCAGTTATGTTGATGATATGGTGTTGCTGTGTCCATCGATAAGTGCACTCCATAGGTTAGTGAAAATATGTGAAAGGTATGCAGAGGCCCATGGCCTTCGGTACAACGCGACTAAGAGTGAGTTGCTGGTGTTCAAAGCAGGTGGTAAATGTTACGATACTGTACCAGACGTAATGCTTTGTGGCACTCCTCTAAACAAGGTCAGTAAATTTAAGTACCTTGGGCACTGGGTCACTGAATGCTTAAAGGACGATACCGACATAGAGAGGGAGCGTAGGGCTCTAGCGGTTCGGGGGAATATGTTGATCTGGTTTGCAAGATGTACTAACCATGTAAAGGTCACGCTCTTTAGGGCTTTTTGTCGAACCTTCTACACTTGCAGCTTGTAGGTCAACTACACCGAAAAGGCACTAAGTTCCCTTAGGGTGCTTTATAACAATATTTTCAGGATGCTGCTGCGGCTGCCACGGTTCTGCAGCGCGTCAGGAATGTTTGCTGACGCGCAGAGTGGCCTCTCAAATGAGCAGAGTTCGTGGCAGCGGGAACAGCCTCCTGAAAATTATTGCTGGTAGGGTCCAGGGTTCATTCTTTGAACACTGGACCAAATTTCATGTTGATCCTAAGCCATGCACATATTTGTAAGTACTAACATTAGTCTGTACGATTGTTTATGTATTACTAACTCTTTATGTATGCAAATCTGAAATAAATTTATTGTAAACGACGTAAACAAAAGGTCGTTCCGCCACGTCTGACTAAGTTTTGAGGGTTATTTAAGATAACCTTGGAGGTATATTGCTGTAGTGATAGGTTGTCAGCCTATCGCCTAAATTACAATATACAGAAACCCTCTAACCCTTTAGCTGATTTTTACAGGATGCCCAGGAGGAAATGCAGCTGGCACATTCTATGTTTTTCTCTCGCTCCCAGGCCAGCATGGATGGTAACACACAACCGCAGTAAATTCCTGGGTAAAGGTTTCTTCCATTCTGGACTGGGAGTGAGAGAAAAACATAGAATGTGCCAGTTGCATTTCCTCCCGGGCATGCTGTAAAAGCCAGCTAAGGGATCCGAGGGTTTCAGTATATTGTAATTTAGGCGATGGGCTGACAACCTGTCACTACAGCAGTATACACCTACAATTCTATCTTAAATAAACCACAAAAGTTTGTCAGACGTGGCGGAACGACCTTTGTTTTAGTCTTGACGCTCTGCCTACCCCATTAGGGAAAAAGGCGTGATCATATGTATGTACGAATGTTAAATTACTCATTCTTCTTACTAACCTGTTAGTTCAAAAGCGCTGTCATAATCCAGCGTTGGTCCGCCGTCTGAAGACTTTCCGGGGCCAGTATTTTGCTGTGCGCGCCGAGTGTTCACACTGGTATTGGTTTGAGTTTGAGTTGGTGAATCCGTATGGTGTGGGGTTGATTGTGAAGCTCTTGACTTGGAACGCTTAATCCTACATAATTTCCTAAAGCATTTTTTCATCACTCTACGATGTACCTACAGGCACACCAATTTATCAATTCAAAGATAAACAAACAATTTAAGCCCTGTTAAATTTAAAGTTGTCAAATGGTTGTCATCATCACAGTCAACCTTAGCAGTCAACATCCTCTGACATGAAAATCTATGGAGAAGAAATAGAACCGGTCAAGAACTATTAAACAAGGTTCCGTATACTTTAGTTTTGTGTTACTTACCCTGTACTTACCAAGTTAGAGAGGAAAAAATCAAATAGATATTATGTAAATATGAATGTTTGTAATGTAACAATAACAAGTACATACGAGTACTCTAAGAAAAAATGTAAGGATTTGTAAAAATTTTGGACAGACCAATCAACAAAACGCGACGATTGGTGGTTGGTAAAGATAATATTATATCTTTGCAACGTGGAAGAGTTCAAGAAGTTTTGCATAAAAACCAGTGACACGCAGTGACATCTGTGCTTCTTGACATATTGTTTGTCAGTTAGTGAATGTTAGACTGCACTGGAGCGACGCGGCGCGACACGACACGGCACGGGTGCGACGAAATATTATTCGTATCATCTTAGTATGAAAATGTGTGTGATATACTACACCACACTAGAGCGAAGCGACGCGACGCGGCAGGTGCATTTCTTAGTTTTCATACCATTTTGACAGCTTTGTCGCGCAACATCGCGCCGCTGCAGTGAGCTATATCTCATACATTTTCATAAAAATAACCTTTTGTCGCCGCAGCCGTCTAGTACGGTCTAACCTTAACTTTCATATAACCCTAAAAAACGCTAGTTGATTATTTACTCAGCGATAACCCTGTTTACCTCTAGATTTACTCTGAGATGTCGATGTCTACAAATTGAGTTATTTTGGATGGTATTTTGCAGAACTTTGAACGAATGTTGGGTTCATAAATGCAGGAAGGAGTTCAATCTAAATCAGATAATCAGACAACCACAGAACCTTCAAAAGAACCAGAAAAACGACGTATCACAATCCAAGATGATGATCATATTCATGAACTTCGGGATAGTGCAGAGTATATGGACTATGATACAGCTTTTGCCCTGACTGGTAAGTTTGCTTAATATTTTTAAGAAAAGGCTATTAATGAATACCAGATTTTTTGTACGACTAAGTATCTGAAGGATTTTTGCAGGACAACATATACGCGCCAAGATAAAATACATTCTTGTCTTTCCGTTATCTTTGGCTCACAAGTTACCCTTGCTGAAAGAGGGAGGGACAAATCTAGAAGTGAGGTTCAGACTTGATGTTTTTGCTTCTAATTTGATGATGAACTTTCAACAACTCCTATTATTATTTGGCAGGATATGGTCGTATGAATTATTGGACGCTAATAGCATGCAGTCTGATCTTCGTGTACTGTTCTCAAGAGATGACAGGAATCGCCTATGTCATGCCTCCAGCGGAATGCGATCTGAATATGAACGTCCAGGAAAACTCCTTAGTCAATTCTGGAATTTTCATTGGTTTGTAAATGAGTTGTTTCAGTTTTTAATTCGTCTATGTCATGGTTCGTAAATGTGATACCCATGCTTCCATATTTTCTCTTCAGAAGCAAACTGCTAAAAGATTGTTCTCAGCAAATGCAATGAAAGGACCTATCACCACAAAGTTTGTCCGACAAGATGATTGCATAAGCCTTATTGACCATCAGAGAGTGCTTAAAATGCTGAATATGCTGCATACATACATACATATATATAGTCACGCCTGTATCCCTGATGGGGTAGGCAGAGCGCAAACGACCCAAACAAAGGTCGCTCCGCCACGTCTGACAAAGTTTTGAGGGTTATTCAAGATAGATTTGTAGGTATATTGCTGTAGTGACAGGTTGTCAGCCCATCGCCTAAATTGCAATACACTGTAACCCTCAGATCCCTTAGCTGATTTTTACAGCATGCCCGGGAGGAAAGGCACATTCTAAGTTTTTCTCTCGCTCCCAGACCAGCATGGAAGATATATGCTGCAACAGATCTTATATTGAATTCACAGTCCACACGACAGAAGAAAAACTAAAATTATGGATAATATTTCTTTCTGCAGGAGTAGTCCCTTCATCAATATTCTGGGGATCTATAACTGATCGGTATGGACGACGGAGAATCATGCTACCAACACTAATCGGATCCATGATAACTTCATTCATATCTTCATTCAGCACCGGATTCTGGTCAATGTTCACACTGAGACTTCTAACTGGAGTGTTGTGAGTTGTGAGCAAGATATCAATATTACATTAGTTCGTATTGTACCGGGTGTAAAGGACAGCGTCCAGCAAACTGATAGGGGTTGCTCAGTCAACGACACTGAACAATTTCCACAAGGATTTTTTTCAGGAAGTGAAAACTAATATTGGTTTTTCCATACAACAGACATTTTGAGGTGGATATTTTGAATGGAAAAGCCAATTTTCTTTTACGCTGTCCCTTACACCCCGTAGTTACACCCCTAGTTATCTACAGTTAGTAGAAATCTACAGTTAGTAGAATTCTATCAGCTCTTCTGTTGTCTGCAAGAAATTATGATATTCTGCCTGATTCGTCCTCTGGGTCATCTGCCTGATTTAGCATTTAGCTTAAATTTATTATTTTATTCTATTATTCCAACTACTTCCGTGGTCAGAGCGTGCTCTCGTCCCGGGTTCGATTCCCGGCCGGAGACAATTACTTTGTGTTGTTCTTTCTAGTTTGGTTAGGACATTGCAGGCTGATCACCTGATTGTCCGAAAAGTAAGATGACCCGTCGTGTCAGTCAATCTGTTCCATCGGAATAAGAGATTGAAGGAATAGAGAGTGTACTTGCACTTGGGCACTAAAAACTAGTCCTACGCAGTGGGCTGATCTCTTGGAAATTGACCGCCATCACTGAAAACTGGTGGGAGGACTATTATGATTTTATCGAACAACGACCCGAAGAATCTTGGTGTAGTTTTCAAACCGCCTAGTAGCAAAGCTGTTAGGCCTCTTACATGATAACGAACACTATTAAAGACAGCGATTTTTATATTTTATGTTTAATGAACCTGTTTGCAAAATACTACAAAGTGTATATAATGCGTCTAAGTCGGCTGGCTAAGGCGGGGAGTTGCTACACGCAATCTACAACCTTAATGAAGTGGCAACTGCCTAAGGGCGCCCACTAGGGCTCGAACCTCGGCTTATGGCGTTGCCTTGGGGACTCCTTATCGGAGAGAATCTGCCCGGTACGTGCCGGTAAACCCCAAAGTAGGGAGCAGAGGGACTTCCGCGACCCCGCCGGCGGGGAGCGCTGTTTCTGGAAGAGCTTGTGCAGAGTAAGGCTCGACTAATATTGGCAGCATGAAACGCAAGAGTAATTTGGTCATCGCCGTCGGTAAGGGAAAGACAGCGATTTTATTGTTATTTATCTTTTATAGTGTGTCTGCTTCAACATCTACCGTCCTTGTGTATCTCAGTGAATTACATGCGAAAGATCATCGGGATAGGGCCATCGCAGTAGCAGTAACGAGCGACCAACTCAATTTTGTCCTTTTTCCTGGTAAGATTTTATATGCTGAACTAGGAGCAAGAGAACAACATAGAATATGCCAGTTGTATTTCCTCCCGGGCATGCTGTAAAAACCAGCTAAAGGATCCGAAGGTTTCAGTATATTGAAATTTAGGCGATAGGCTGACAACCTGTCACTACAAATAAATACAAATGCAAATCACTTTATTTCCACAAAACACATCACAAAAAATAAAAAACACAATCAAGAATAACATAACAAACAGGACAGGTAGGTATATAGATATTTTTACAGAAGTGGAAAAAGGTGTGGACACAGCTTGGCTGTTTTTAAGTCCACCCTACGCCAAGTGTACACTACAGCAATATACCTACAAATCTATCTTAAATGACCCTCAAAACTTTGTCAGGCGTGGCAGAACAACCTTTGTTTAGGTTGTTTACGCTCTGCCTACCATTCGGGATAAAGGCATGATTATATGTTTGTATGGTATTTTTGCCAGGTTTATCCACAGACAATCCTTTAATTTCTTTTTGGTGGGTTAACCGGTAGAAGGTAGACCATCAATCTATTCTACTTTTCAGGAGTTGCCTGGGGCATAATTCCTCGCGAATGGAGTTTCTACATATGGTCTTTACTGATAAGACCATGGCGAGTATTTATGTGGACTTGGTGCGTCACGGGAATAATTGGGACGGCTATACTCTTCAAGTTGCCAGAGAGCCCAAGGTTCATTTTAGCTACAAAAGGGTGTAATGAGGCTTTGCCTATACTTGCTCAGATATATGCCTGGAATATGAAGAAAAAACCTTCGGAATATCCGGTTAGATATTTTTTCTTGTTTTCTAGTAACTTTTAACTTAAAGAAAAACATAACTACGTTTTCTTTTTTATTTTCACCGTATTACAACCATGCTGGCCTGGGAGCGAGAGAAAAACATAGAATGTATCAGCTGCATTTCCTCCGGGTTATGCTGTAAAAACATCTAAGGGATCCGTGGGTTTTAGTATATTGTAATTTAGGCGATGGGCTGACCACCTGTCACTACAGCAATATACAAATCTATCTTACATAGCCCGCAAAACTTAGTCAGACGTGGCGGAACGATCTTTGTTTAGGTCGTTTACGCTCTGCCTACCCTATTAATTATATGTAGTAATTACAAGCGTGATTATTCTCGTATATTCTTTCAGGTTAATTTTATAAGAGGTGATATGCAAAGTGTCCAGTCTTTAGAAAAAACAGCAGCTTGCAGAAAAATTTGCAGAAATTTATTGCATTTAGTGAAAGCGCCTTTAAGACGGTGCTTTTTAATAACGCATTTTTGTATGTTTATGGTTAATTTGCTGTAAGTATTTTTATATTTTTTGTCTTGTCTTTAAAGTTCTTTTAAGTTTAGATGCATAAGCATCTTATGCATAAGCATCTACTCCGTGATAGATGCTTATGCATAAGAATTAATTTCATAAATATATATTTTAATAAATTTACAGGTCAAATGGCATTTACATTTGGATGCCAGCTTTTATAAATGAGACACTTAAGAACCTTTCTCGTAAAGGAAGTATATGTTCAATTATTCATACAAAATACATGGAAACAAGTGATGGGGTAAATTGATTGTATTATTTTCTCCATACATTAAAACTCTTAATAAATAACGCTAACACTACTACAAAGCTCTCATGCGCGCCACGTCATAAAATAGTTTTGGCTGCGCACACAATACAGTGACATTATAAAATGCGCACATAATACCGTAGATATTAGTCGTTAAGCCATGTTAGACACCAGTGCTAGCATTGGCGGCTTGTAAACTCTGACCTAATCTAGGATTGTGTCTGGTTTCCCTTCTGGGTTGTGGAGGTCAGATGGCAGTCACTCTGTGTAAAAACCAATACCCTCGTAATAATACCTGAATTAGGTAGCTGACCCGAGAGATACGGGATAAGGCTAGGGAAATGATGAATGCGCACGCAACGCAACGCATGAAATAATGCGACGACAAAATTATGTCGTGGCGCGCATGTTAGCTTGGCTGTACTCCCACGGATGTAATCTTTTTACTTGCGATCTTGTAACATCATTGCATTCCAATGCTTTACCATATTATGTTATTATTAATATTATTCTTGAGCAGGCAGGCAGTCGATAGGCAACTGATAATGCCTGTATCCAGTTGATTTAGTAAGCTTTCTTTTTTTAAATTCAATTTATGTGTGCATCTAGTCAGTTTGTTTTTAAATGCCTTGACGTTATCCGCTGAGACTACTATTTCTGGCAGTTTATTCCATTCGTTGTTTAGAAGTTTCTGTGAGGGATGATGCACGAGAGACAAGTTTCCAGTTTCATGTGATGACCTTTTAGAAAGAAACAAGCTTTAGGTACAGTCAGCAAAGGAGACATGTGGGAAGGCCCACTCAAAATGAATAAGATTATTCTAGGGAATATTGCCTCCATGCTGGACTGGGAGCGAGAAAAAAATTCCCGGGAATGCTGTAAAAGCCAGCTAATAGATCCGAGGCTTTCTGTATATTACAATGTAGGCGATAGGCTGACAACTTGCCACTACAGTAATATACCTACAAATCTATCCTGAATAACCCTCAAAACATTGTCAGACGTGGCGGAACGACGACCTTTGATTAGGTCGTTTACGCTCTGCCTACATGCATGTATTATTCTAGGGAATTGATTATGGATTTTCTTGAAATTTCTTATGTCTGCACAATGGCTTGATTGCAACAAATATACGAAATGTCATGAATATCTATAAATAATTTCCTCAAGATGTGATATATCTACTTAGAGCGGCCCTTTCCAATCACCTTTGCTGACTTTTTTATTATTTCCAGATAGCGCATGCCACAATGTGGTCTCCTCACGTTCCTCACGAAGATATGTCTTTTCATCACGAACACAATGATGTCGACTGCAAGGATATGCAAGTCAACGCCATGACATACCCACTTTCAATGTTGATGGAGCTGTTCTATTTGATACCGTTTCTGATCGTTATATATTTTATAGAAAAATATAGTGATAACAAAATCTATGGTAAGCCACAGTTGTAAAAGCAACAGGAGAAAAAAATCAAAGCTATCTTCTTCTTTCTTATCGGTCCTTTAGTGCTGAGGATCGTGGCCATTAGCAAGGTTCCTCCAACTCCAGCGGCAGCTGGCAAAATAGGTTGCGTCTTGAAAGGAGCTATTTTTTGCTTTCTTTATTGCATAGGCGTTCTGCTTCGAGCTCGCAAAGCTATGCTCTAAGGAATATTTTCAGCATGTACTTATTTGAATAACATAGTCTCATAACTTATTGAGAGCCCGATGGTGTAGTGGATAGGGCCGCTGCCTCCTGAGCGAGAGGTCGTGGTTCGAATCTCACCACGTACCAATGTATTTTTCGGTTTTCGAATTTCATATGTACGTTTATTCGGTGCTTTTTCCGTGCGTCGGAAGGCACGTTAAGCCGTTGGTCCCGGTTAATACCGTAGATATTAGTCGTTAAGCCATATCAGAGGCCAGTGCTAAGCATTGGCGGCTTGAAAACTCTGACCTAATCTAGGATTGGGTCTGGTTTCCCTTTTGGGTTGTGGAGGTCAGATGGCAGTCGCTCTGTGTAAAAACCAGTACCCTCGTTCAATCCCCTAGATTAGGAAGCCGACCCCGTGAGATACGGGATAATGCTAGGGAGAGATGAGTCTCGTAATTTATAATACAACTTGGCTTGCTTGGTTATCTAAATATGGGGGCAAAACTTCAATCATTTTGAATCGGTTATCATTTTCATAATTTTCTTTAATGAATGATTTTGTCTTTAATGAGTATCTCTGTTTTCCTTCAGCTGTTCTAATGTCAATGTGTGCAGTTGCCCTGGCTTGCTGCTGTATTATCCCTCAGACTGTGGTAGCCACCATGCTTCTTACCCTGGGTCTTTGCAGTGGTGGCGCCGCCTCTCTACTATCAGCTCTGGCTGTAGACGCCTTTCCTACCAAACTAAGGTAATTTCATTGTTACTTTTAGTATGATTTAGGCAACAATCAGCAGCAAAAGTAACAATAAAATAAAACATGAATCGAGAGCTAAACAAATAAGAAAACATACACGTTGTGACATGTTAGTCGTTGCGTCGTTTCGTACGCTCCGCACTTTACAATTTGATTAAAAAAGATAGGCATCACTCACAATTAAGTTTGCAGCAACTAATTATTGTATTTTGTTGCACCAGGGCTATTATATATTCTGTGACCAGGGTATTGATGCGCAACACGAAATTAGAGCACTTATTCGCGCATATTGCCAATAGGCGTGACGAGTTGACGACCCAGTCGGCTAAGAAAATTATAGACCACACCAATTTACAAATATTAAACATTTTCAATGTTACAGACGTGTTCTTAAGCGACAAATGGGTCACGCTCAGCATTAATGCTATGGAGGTGTAAAACACATCTTCTGCGTAACCGAGAAAATTAAAAATAACAAATTCGTTTAGTTACCCGTAAAACTGATGGCTATAATATTATGGATCGCTAGCATATTCAAAAAAATGCACATTTAGATTTTATAATCGAGTTAAAAATATAGAACTTATTGATTTGAGTAGTCAGTATTTACTATAAAGTGACGTCATAGTTAGTTATTTTCATACAAAAAAGCGATTTTGTTTTTTATAAAAAGTTGCTAATTTGACTAGTATTCGTCATCCCTATTTTAATGAAAAACTAATGCAGAAACTGGATTATAACTATATGTTGTTTTTTTTTTTCAAGTCTTTACTTAGATTTATAATTTGTACCTTTTTTCTTTTAGGGCACTAGCATTGTGTACGATGTTCAGTTTTGGCCACTTTGGCACAATAGTGGGAATATGTTTAATAAGTTTCATGAGTGGAATCGTTTGCCCGCTATTATTCTTCATAGTATCGTCCCTAACAATGTGTAAGTATATTTATTTCATTAGAAGATTACGTCGAAACACAGATCTCCCTAGCCTTATCCCGTATCTTACGGGGTTGGCTACCTAATCCAGGGGATTGAACGAGGGTACTGGTTTTTACACAGAGCGACTGCCATCTGACCTCCGCAACCCAGAAGGGAAACCAGACCCAATCCTAGATTAGGTCAGAGTTTTCAAGCCGCTAATGTTTAGCACTGGCCTCTGACATGGCTTAACGACTAAAATCTACGGTATTAAACGATATTAACCGGGACCAACGGCTTAACGTGCCTTCCGAAGCACGGAAAAAGCGCCGAATAAACGTACATATGAAATTCGAAAACCGAAAAATACATTGGTACGTTATGGGATTCGAACCACGACCTCCCGCTCAGGAGGCAGCGGCCCTATCCACTACATCATCGGGCTCTTTTTATATTATTAGATTACGTCTAAACAGCAATATTATTTACATGAAGTCTCAATTACACTTAGAACTTCATAAAAACAGGGTGTAAGGGACATGCTGGACTGGGAGCGAGAGAAAAACATAGAATGTGCCAGCTGCATTTCCTCCCGGGCATGCTGTAAAAACCAGCTAAGGGATCCGAGGGTTTCAGTATATTGTAATTTAGGCGATGGGCTGACAACCTGTCACTACAGCAATAAACCTATAAATTTATCTTGAATAACCCTCAGAACTTTGTCAGACGTGGCGGAACGACCTTTCCTTAGGTCGTTTACGCTCTGCCTACCCCATTAGGGATATAAAGGCGTGATTATATGTATGTATGTATGTAAGGGACAGCATCCCGCAGACTGATAGGAGTTGATCAGTCAACGAAAAAACTAACTATTAGCAGGAAATTCATTCAGGATATGAAAATAAAAATTGACTTTCCCATACAAAATGACCACCTTGATCAGACATGATTTGTATGGAAAAGCAAATTATTATTTTATACTTCCTGAAAAAAAAACTGGTTGATAGTTGTTCAGTTCCATTGACTGAGCAACCGCTATCAGTTTACGGGACGCTGTCCCTTACACCACGTGTAATCTATACTTACATATTACGGCCCGCACAGCCTAGTTGGCAGTGTATCTGCCTGCTTCGTAGTGGGTCCCGGGTTCTATTCCCAGCCGGGGTAGACATTTGAATGATGAATTTAAATGTCTGTTCCTGGATCTAGGTGTTCTTTGTGTATGCCCATGGCATCCTGATACCGGGAACCCTATCTTTTTATGTCGAGTGGTTATCGAATCTATCGACCCGATGAACCCTGGTGTCAGAGTTTTTAAACTGCCTAGTAGCACAACTATCAAAGACAGCGACCGGGACCGACGGTTTAACGTGCCCTCCGAAGCACGATATTTTTTTTTCTTTTCGGCAATCAGGTGATTCAGCCTGCAATGTCCTAACCAAACTGGGGAAAATTCCCAAGGTGATAAATTCTCAAATATCAACTTTGTGTTTCCCCCCTGGGAATCAGCACTAGCCACTAGACCACGGAAGCAAGGAACTCTATGAGTATGATCGTGTTTTTATATTTGTTTATACTTTTTTCTTTCAGTTTCCGTTATACTTCTCAACTGCTTTTGGCCTGACGTAGACAAAGTAAGAGAGACAATGGAAAGACACGCTTTTTCTTATTAAGTTTTACATTATATTAGTTGATATAGTTTTAGAAATATTTAAGAAAAATCTGTGTTTGTTACCTATTATATTTTTCAATAAACAAATAATTAATTTGTTCAAAAATCTTTTTTTTATATACTTGGAGTTACATGCCTTTACGCTATTAAGGCTAACATGCGCTCCACGACATGGTATTGTCGTCGAATTATGTCGTGGCATGCGCACTTAAGGTGGTACTAGTAGCCAAGTGGCGCCTCCATTATTATAAAACTAACAAAATTCACTAAAAACACAGTGAATTGAACAACCGTTCCAACAGAATCAAGTGATATTAATTAAGATAATTAATAATATTAGAAATTAGCGATTTTGTAGTAACAGGAAGAAAAGTTGCCGTTGGTGGCCGTTATTTGCATTTTTTTTCTGTTATTACAACGAACTATGAATCGCTAATTATCTTAATTACTATAAGTTGATTCTGTTGCACCGGTTTTTCGATTCACTGCGTTTTTAGTGAATTATGTTTTTTTACTTATATAACTGCCTCCGTGGTCTAGTGGCTAGTGCCATGGACTCCCGATCCGGAGGTCCTGGATTCGATTCCCAGGGGGGAAACACAAAGTTGATATTTGAGAATTTATCACTTTGTGAATTTTTCCCCAGTTTTGTTAGGACATTGCAGGCTGAATCACCTGATTGTCCGAAAAGAAAAAGATTTTCGTGCTTCGGAGGGCACGTTAAGCCGGCGGTCCCGGTCGCTGTCTTTCGATAGTGGTCGTTACTCAAACCATGTCAGAGGCCTGATAGTTGTGCTACTAGGCGGTTTAAAAACTCTGACACCAGGGTTCATCGGGTGGATATACTCGATACCCACTCGACAGAAGATAACAATAACAATAAAGTATTTTGCGGCCAAACTGTTGATCCCATAAAAAAGTTAATAGTCCACTGTGAAGGGTGACAAAAGGGTTAAAATTTGACAAGTGTGCTTATTATTTATCCATCAAGTTAACGAGAAAAGGATTGGCCAAATGGTAACATTCCGATGACACCTTTTTTGGGACCTTGTTAAATCTGACCTGATTACTCAAAAATGTCGCCGGCAGGGCAAGTGGATAGTCAAATTGTGTTGCGTGTTTAATTTTTTTTTAATTTTTGTGTTTATATAAATCATGATGAGTACGCTCTGGTACAACTATTAAAGAACTAGGCATATTTTAATTAAATTTCCATTTTGGATAGAAGATTTATTTTCCAAGATTTCTTTTCAGTCGGCTTGAGTCAGAGGCTCTTAGGCCCGTAATTATAATCCGCACTTGAGATTGACAGCCAGTTTGAGTTCAAATCAGAAATGTCATTTCAGTACGAAATGGCTTGTCAATCCATACTTAATATTGCTCTCAATCTTGAGACAGCTTTACAAATACGAGCCTCAAAGCCGTTTATTGTACTTTAAAACATTAAACCTTTCCTCCTAAACTCTTTCCTTGAAAGGAAAACTTTTTACCTAATTCCATTATTTGCCATACGAGCGCCCTCTAGTGAAATATAAAAGTAACCAAACGGTTAACATCCCCTGAATACTAGGGTGCATACTTACCCTTTGCTTACCCTCAACCCTCACCACTGCTTGTACATGATAGTACTAAAAGCTAACGTCAGGTGGCGTGGTACTTCTCAAAATAAAACAAAATTTTATTAAATTACAATTTTATTTTTAAAATATTTTCTACTTATAGAAAGCTTAAAATAAAAGGCATAATGCATCGTAAGTATTTCAGTCTCATTTGGAAGACGGTTAGTATGTTAGACCTCTCGATTCGATTTGCAAACGCACCTTCTCCGGGGGTGGCCAAAATAGCATCAAGATGATGGAACCTGGAAGATAAAGGATAAACTTATTTATTTTTAATTCCAACTGTCTGAGAAGAAAATCTATACTTAGGGGTCATGTAATGCAGTGCAGTCTTTCTCATCTTTACTTTACTCATCTTTATCTTTCTAAACAATTCAAATTCGGACAAAACTAACATGCGATCCACGATATAATTTTGTCAATTGCGTGAGATAATTGCTGTAAAAACCAGCTAAGGGATCCGAGGGTTTCAGTATTGCAATTTCGGCGATGGCTGACAACCGGTCACCACAGTAATATATCTACAAATTCATCTTAAATAACCCTCAAAACTTGTCAGACGTGGCGGAACAACCTTTGTTTAGCTAGTTTACGCTCTGCCTACCCTGCTTGCGATAAAGACGTGTATATATGTATGTATGAGATAATTAGATACATACATATGATCACGCCTTTATCCCTAATGGGGTAGGCAGGGCGTAAACGACCTAAACAAAGGATGTTCCGCCACGTCTGACAAAGTTTTGAGGGTTATTTAAGATAGATTTGTAGGTATATTTCCGTAGTGATAGGTTGTCAGCCCATCGCCTAAATTACAATATAATGAAACCCTCGGATCCCTTAGCTGGTTTTTACAGCATGCCCGGGAGGAAATCCAGCTGGCACATTCTATGTATTTTTCCTTGCACCCAGGCCAGCAGGAAGAAATAAAAATGAGATAATTAGACGACAAAATAATGTTGTTGTTGGCATATGAGCTCCGAAGCCATAACTATGTTGAACAACAAAAATGTAAACCAACCTGATATGAAAGCCCCCAAACCAGTTAAAGAGAGTTGGCAATGGGTGTCCAGCGTGGCTCCAAGCAGGTAGGATCCCACTGCTGCCCCCATTCTGCCAACCATGTACATCACACACATGGCCATGGCCCTGGAAAAAAAATCGTCCATTGTATTTTTTTTATAGGTAAGCCTTAGCTGACGGACAACGTCGACGGGGTAGACCTCGGAAAAGATGGCGAGACGACCTGGACGCATATCGCATGAATTGGTGTGAGGTTGTCGAAGGTGGAAGAAGGATGGGGAGGCCTTTGCCCAGCAGTGGGATAGCATTGGCTAATAATAATAAGCCTTAGCGTAGAGACATATTCTGGAATATACCTTGGTCAAGTTTAAAGTTATCCTTGGGAAAATATAAAGAGTTGCAACCAGCACCTCAAGGGTCACACATATTTGCTGCATCAACTAACTGCATCCGTGGTATAGCAGTCTGAGCCATGGGCTCACGACTGGGAGGTCCCGGGTTCGATTCCCGATGGGGGACAATGACTTTGTGTTGTTGTTTCTAGTTTAGTTAGGACATTTCAGGCTGTTACCACCTTACTGTCCGAAAAGTAAGATGATCCATGCTGTCGGATGGGCTTGTAAATAGTCGGTCCTGCGCCTGATTTCTCTCTGGTCGTGTCAGGCAATCTGTCCCATCAGAATAAGAGATTGAAGGAATAGAGAGAAATGCACTTGCGTGTTGCGCAAACACCTGGGCACTAAAAACTAATCCTCCGCAGTTGACTTGGCCTTTCTCTGAGAAATTGGCCGCCTTCACCAAAAATCGGTGGGAGGACTATTATTATTAATTTTATCATCTATCACCTTAAGCAAGTAGGGAACACATCGACAGCAATGGCTGCCAAGATGGAAGCTGCACATCCAGAACACAAGGCCACGATAAGGAGGGCTGTGGTGGCTCCTCCGTGGGGGACGAACACAGCACCTATGGTGGCTAGACCACACACGAACATTATACCACCTGAAATTGATACAAAAAATTACATTATAAAACATTGGTTTTAACAGAATACCCGTCAAGAGAAACAGCTTGAAGTTGCACTGAAAGGATATCACTACATAGTATAAAACAAAGTCGCTCTCTCTGTCCCTATATCCCTATGTATGCTTAGATCTTTAAAACTACGCAACTGATTTTGATGCGGTTTCTTGTAATGGATAGAGTGATTCAAGAGGAAGGTTTATATGTATAATACATGCATAATATAGTAGAGAAACACTGATGATTTCCGTGCGAAGACGGGGCGGGTCGCTTGTTATATTATAGTGTAAATGGTGAACCAAAGATATTCTTTTTCAATAGAACCAAATAATGGATTCAAGTTTGCCACCCAGTATTCCCGTCCGTCAGTATTTTGATAATAAGGATTATATACATACTTATTGTGTAATTGTGTTCTTTGTGGTTGTTTCTGTTCTATGTCCATGGCACCCCGATACAGGCAATCAGGGAATTCATATATATAATCACGCCTTTATCCCTAACAAGCGCAAACGATCTAAACAAGGGTCGTTTCGCCACGTCTGACAAAGTTTTGAGTTTTGAGTTATTTTATTTTTTTAATATATATACAGGGTGGCCCAAAGAGTGACGTACAAAGGAAAATTTTTGATTCCTTAGGTCAAGGGGTAGCCAAATCACCCCCATGTACGTTCAGCGATTTTTAGTAGTTTAGGAGTTATGAATTTTATAGCTAATTTTCTAAGAAAATTGACCTCAGTGGATTAATTATTTTTTATTATTTTCTTGGATAACTTTTTTTTATTTTTTTTATTTTTGTGACATCCTCTTAAATTGTTCTTTTAACCATAAAAGTTTCAGCTTCCTAGCTGTAATGTAAATTAGTTAGTTTTTTTATCGAAAGTTCGAATTTTACGATCGAGCTAGTCTGCTCTGAATTTTCAACTTGAAATTAAAAATTGAAAAAGATAATCTCATGGTCCCTTATTAATTTAAAAAACTCCGCAAAGTTTCAAAATTACATAAAAATAAAAATTAACTATTGCTTAATGGGGTATTATTTGCAGAAAACAGCCCTCAAAGGTACTTGGGTGGAAATTACCTAATTAGTAAATTGTTTCAGAAAGTTGAAAGATTCCTGTTATGTCATTACTAAGGACTAATTAAGTTAGAAAATGTATCAAATTAAAGGGAAAATAAAATTATTTACTAAAAAATGTTATTTAAGTTACATTTTTGATTGAAAATTCTTAGTAAAATGTTTTAGTGTGAGTTGTAAGATTTATGAGACAATTGTATTATTAATAATAAGTAAATAAACTCGGATAATTCTTTTACACATTTACTCACAATAAATTTTCAAAATGGCGACCTCCCACAGCAATACACAACCTACATCTACGCAAGAAATTTTCTTTAAGTCGCCTAAACGCTTCTCTGTTTCCTCTAACGACATTTCCGGCCTCTCCAATTCGCTGTCTTAGCTCCTCTTTATTTAACGATTTTTGGGCGTAAGCTATGTCCTTGTAATAACCCCAAATAAGAAAATCAATCGGATTTAGGTCAGGCGATCGTGGAGGCCATCTGATTGGACCGTTTCGTCCGATCCACCTGTTGAGATACGTTTCATTCCAATGATTACGCACTTGTGCTGCGTAGTGGCATGGTGCACCGTCATTTTGGAAAACCATGTGTCTTCGTAAATCGAGGTTGACTTCCTCCAATAACAAGGGAAGATCATTTTCGAGAAACAATTTGTATGTCTCGCCATTGAGCCTCGGCGGCAATTCGAACGCCCCGATCATTTCTCCGTTCAGTATGCCTGACCACATGTTGACGCTAAAGCGATGCTGGAACCTAGTATCTCTGGTCAAGTGGGGATTCTCTACTGCCCAGTGGTGGGTGTTATGAATATTAAATATTCCTGTGCGCTCAAAACGCGACTCGTCAGTCCACAAAACTTTTTCGAAAAATCCCGGGTCGTCTCTCTCCATCCTTAACATAGTCTGGCAAAAATCAACTCTCTGTTGGTAATCAGCAGGCATTAGAGCTTGAACCCGTTGAATGTGATATGCATGGTACCCATCGACTTTCAATATTCTTTGGATTGATGTTCTGGGGATGTTCAAATTGCGAGCCATTATTCTTGTACTTGTTGAAGGGTGCTCAGCTACTTCGTCCAATACGAGGTTTCGACGGCCCGGATCAACTATTGGGATACCTTCACGCCTGCCTTCTCGAGCAGGAATGCGGCCTGCCATCAAAGTGTTGTGTGTGTTAATAAAAACACGATGGTCGGGATACCTATTAGGCTGCGGTCCTCCACGGCGTTGAAGTTGCTCCCGATAAAGTCTTGCCGCTTCATGGCCGTTGCCTTGAGCAACACCATAAAAATAATGCATTTATGCATATTCGGCCAACGTGTAGTTCATACTCGTAATAATAATAATCTGTGACTTGAAAGAAAACCACGACACGACTATCGATTTTACAAATTCTGCCTGTCTTTTTATTTCCTTCAAATTTTATTTTTCTAGATAGTATTTCTGTCCATCAGTCATTGTTTGCCAGCCAGCACCTCAGCCAGCCAGCGTCATTGAACATAAAAGATCACAACACTTTCCAAGTCATCAAAATCCAAGTTGATAAAGCAAAGTCTTAAATACAAGCACAAGTAATCTAATTACAAAAAGAAGGCAGCAAGGTCCGTGGGCAAAGCAAAGTTTGTTTTCGTGTTAAGATAATCACCAAGAAGCAAACAAACTGCTACCGGAAAAAAAAAATGAGGGTAGTTCAACATGCTCACCTTACCGCTCCAGTAAATTCGCGACTGCGACTCTCATGCAACTCAAAGTAATGTCTCGGAGTGGGTCATGCATTTATTATCTTAATGTTATGTTATGTCTATCAAAACTATACGTGCTTAGACTCAACTTTAAACATAGTTGCTATCTCCCTCACACCTCTTCTCCGCTAATTGACAATAAATTTAAGTAAACCAATAAAACGAACGAACTGCAATAAATGAACTTTTGTGAATTCCACCCAAGTACCTTTGAAGGCTGTTTTCTGCAAATAATACCCCATTAAGCAATAGTTTATTTTTATTTTTATGTAATTTTGAAACCTTGCGGAGTTTTTAAAATTAATAAGGGACCATGAGATTATCTTTTTAATTTTTAATTTCAAGTTGAAAATTCAGAGCAGATTAGCTCGATCGTAAAATTCGAACTTTCGATAAAAAAATAACTAACTTACATTACAGCTAGGAAGCTGAAACTTTTATGGTTAAAAGAACAATTTAAGAGGATGTCACAAAAATAAAAAAAAATAAAAAAAAGTTATCCAAAAAATAATAAAAATAATTAATCCACTGAGGTCAATTTTCTTAGGAACAAATTTTCTTACTAAAAATCGCTGAACATACATGGGGGTGATTTGGCTACCCCTTGACCTAAGGAATCAAAATTTTTCCTTTGGACGTCACTCTTTGGGCCACCCTGTATAGTTAATAAGGGATCCGAGAGTTTCAGTACTGTTAATGAAACCCGGATCCCTTAGATGGTTTTTACAGCATGCCCGGGAGGAATTGCAGCTGGCACATTCTATGTTTTTCTCGCTCCCAGGCCAGCATGGTAGAATAAGAATAAGGATTAACCCTGCAAAAGAAAACCTTCAGTACTCTTCTTCTTCTGTCGAGTGGGTATCGAGTGGACCCGAAGTAGTCTAAAGTAATCTGGAATAGTTGCGAGTTTTTCTTGAGAGTACTTACAGTATAATCGTTTTCTTCCAATCCTGTTGATGAAGACCCCAATGGCGAGATACGTGAGTGCAAACACGAGACCCATCGCCATCGATATGGGGAACACCGCCACAGACATCTCCGATTTACAGATGTGGCTCACTTCCAGCTGAAAAAATAAGAATCATCATCATCATCATTCGCTTGCCCTTATCCCATTTACTTGGGGTCGGCGCAGTACGTTTTCTTCTTCCATTCATCCCTGTCAGCCGTCAGTTCAACACTCACACCTGTTTTAGACATATCATCTTTCACGCAGTCCATCCATCTTTTCTTTGGTCGTCCTCTCCCAACATATCCATCCACATTCAAATTAATTACCCTTTTGCCTATATGACTTTCATCCCTTCGCATAACATGGCCATACCTAAAGAATAAGAATTAGAATAAATTTATTGAAAAAGTCCACAATTATTAAAATACATAGGCAAATGACTCCTGCACTAAGTTCGAGACTTGTATCGCAGGGTTCGCGTTCCAAAACAGTTGTACAAATGGACGTCATAATGCGTGTTTCATAATTACAATAGACAAATGCAGAACAAAATATAAAAAGTTAGGTTTTTTTTTAAATAAGTAAAAGAGACATAATGACAAAAATAAAATAAAAGGTAATAAAAGTAACCATTATAAATAACTAAATATTGCAAAAATATTGTAGTGTGATAAACTGTATGTGTGCGTGTGTGTGTGTGTGTGTGTTTGTATGCATGAGTGTGTCCGTGCGAGTGTGTGTGCGCGATTGTGTAGGTATGTGAGTAGAAAAAATTCACACCAAAGGTTCCAGAGACATTTACCATTTATTGAAAAAATAAAGACCGATTAAATTGGGTATTGGCTTTCAGTTTGCGGGACGCTGTCCCTTACATCCGGTATATACGTAATTTCATGAAAATACATTAATTTCTTCCATGCCGGCCTGGGAGCAAGAGAAAAACATATAATGTGCCAGCTGCATTTCCTCCCGAGCATGCTGTAAAAACCAGCTAAGGGATCCGTTGGGTTTCGGTATATTGTGATTTAGGCGATGGGCTGACAACCTGTCACTACAGCAATATACCTACAAATCTATTTTAAATAACCCTCAAAACTTTGTCAGACTTGGCGGAATGACCTTTGTTTAGGTCGTTTGCGCTTTGCCTACCCCATAAGGGATAAAGGCGTGATTATATGTATGTATGTAAATTGGGTAAAGTACTTTCATCATTCGCTTGCCCTTATCCCATTTACTTGGGGTCGGCGCAGTACGTTTTCTTCTTCCATTCTTCCCTGACAGCCGTTAATTCAACACACACACCTGTTTTAGACTTATCATCTTTCACGCAGTCCATCCATCTGTACACACCTAAATTTCAAACAGTCTGGGACTTTTGTCAGCCATAAACAACAAACATCTTGTAAATTATGTCGAGGACAAATGAAAAAAATTACCGAGTTTATTTGTTGCCAGCTGTCGGCTCGTATTTATAAAGTGATATCAAAACAGAGCAATATCAAGTTTGGATTTGACAGGTCGTTTTGTACTGAAATGACATTTCTGATTCAAACTCAAACTCGTGTCACTCTTGAGAGCTGATTATAAATACGGCCCTAAGACTGAGAGCAATATTATGTGCAGATTTGACAGACCGTTTTATACTGGAATGACATTTCTGATACGAACTCAAACTCACTGTCAGTCTCTAGTGCTGTTTATTAATACGGACCGATGTGCAGAAGCAATGCTTTTTAAATCGAATGGACTTGACCTAGATCTTAAAAAAAAGCAAACCTACAGTAATTATATCGCATATGCATTTTGTGTTATCATCAAATATGCATTACCGAGTAGGTAAACAGAGTTAAGACTTTTGTATACAGATAATGTTCTGTATGTTATGAGGAGGGATTTATCCTGAAAATATTTGTATAAAATTCTGTAAACAAATAGTTACTATGCAGTACGTGAAGTTTTAGAATGAATACTGGTTAAAGTAGATCTACAATCATTAAGAAAAGAGTATTTATTTGTTTAACAATTTACTGTAATTCTAATTACAGAAAATAATCATAAAAACAGGACATAAAAACAAAGGCACAACAGGCACTACTTATTTCTGAAAGTAAATTTCTTACAGCATATAACAGTGTTCTTCTTCTTCTGTCGTGTGGGTATCGGGTCTATCGACCCGATGAACCCTGGTGTCAGAGTTTTTAAACCGCCTAGTAGCACAGCTATCAGGCCTCTGACACGGTTTGAGTAACGACCACTATCAAAGACAGCGACCGGGACCGACGGCTTAACGTGCCCTCCGAAGCACGAAATCTTTATCTTTTCGGACAATCAGGTGATTCAGCCTGCAATGTCCTAACTAAACTGGGGAAAAAATCACAAAGTGGTAAATTCTCAAATATCAACTTTGTGTGTTCCCCCCTGGGAATCGAACCCAGGACCTCCGGATCGGGATTCCATGGCACTAGCACTAGACACTTACCGTAACATTTTTGCTTTGCTGGAACTTTTGGTGAATAATTTCGCAGATAGTAATACTATGATTACTCTTGTTCTGTAGGATGTTGTTCAAAATATCCGGTACCCATACATATAGACCACTGGATCTGAAATTAAAAGACAAATATTTAAATTACATTGATTAGATTACTCACGTAACTGAGCATGTGGTCGTCATGCCTTTATCCCTAATGGGGTAGAAAGAGCGTAAACAGCCTAAACAAAGGACGTTCCGCCACGTCCGACAAAGTTTTGAGGGTTATTTAAGGTAGATTTGCAGGTATATTGCTGTATGTAGTGACAGGTTGTCAGCCCATCGCCTAAATTGCAATATACTGAAACCCTTGGATCCCTTAGCTGGTTTTTACAGCATGCCCGGGAGCAAATGCAGCTGGCTTACTATATGCTTTTCTCTCGCTCTCAGTCCAGCATGGAAAGAAACATATGCTGAGCTAATGCTCTTTTCAGTATCGGATGCGATAGTTTACGTAAATTATTTATAAGTTGTCCTCCAAAGCACGGAATCCTTTTTAATTTCAGACAATCAGGTGATTCAGCCTGCAATGTCCTTATCGAACTGAAGAAAACCTCACAAAGTGATAAATTGACTAATATCAACTTTCTTTTTGTGTAGAAAACCCTCTGGGAATCGAACCCAGGTCCTCCGGATCGTAAGTCCATGGCTCTGACGACTAGACCACGGAGGCAGTTAAAAGTTTATTTGTTAAATAGTCATACAATACTAACAACATGAACACAGCAAACATAGAGATATGTGAGATGAAGACACATTTGAGTAACGGTGGTCTGAACAAGTAGGATATGTTCTTCAACGCTCCAGCGAAGCCAGGACTCGTCTGACTGCCGCTGCTGCCAGTCACTATCTTCTCCACCTGGATAGAGGAAAATAAAGCAAGGTCAATGTTATATTCTGTCTGAATCTCTGGATAATAGGATTATGTACAAAAGGAAAACTTTAAAAGAGGATTGAAGAAACATATTTCAAGCTAATTAACTTAAAACCTGCCACCAGTGTACTATAAGAATGTGCTCATTGTTACAAAGACTGTAAAACCTTGACCAAAGAAACCTTATACCAAATTGAAGGAAGAAAAAAGTCGGCTAAGAAATACGTGATTCATACTATAGTATTTCCAACTCGGTTTTAGAAAAAAAGTAAACAATGTTTCATGTCTTTTAATTAAAGATCATGTTTTTAAAACAAGTTTTAGCTATTAGTTATAACAAAATAATGAAATAGTAGTTTTAGAAACTTAACTAATTTGCCAACACATATCAATTTATTATTGAAATATGTTTTTTTTTTACCTTTGGAAATACTATAATACTAGTCAATACATAAAATAATGCAGAAAATATAATTGCTTTGATTATTTCTCCAGTGCATAAATAGGCGTCAAAGCTAGCGGCGACTAATTAGGTATTAACCATAATAGTTCTGTAGAACTAACATGAAAGCCACGATATTTTATGTAGTCGATTTATTTCGCACCACAATATTTTTGGTCGTCGAATTATTTCGCACCTCACAATAAAACTGCGGCGACAAAATTAAGTTATGGCGCGCATGTTATCCTACTGCTGGAAATCAAGTATCGTTAAGCCTACAAGCTTTTGAAGAGGTGCCCCTCCACCAAACCCACCAACACGGCACCTGGTCATCTTGAGGACCCTGGGACTGCTTCAGGAGCTGGTTTCCTTCCTCTGGGTCTCCAGCCTGCTTCCGGAGCTTTCGCTGTAGTTAACATTGATTTTTGTACTAGGTGGTACTAGGTAGGTAGATAGTACATACATACATATATTCACGCCTCTATCCCTAATGGGGTAGGCAGAGCGTAAACGACCTAAACAAAGGTCGTCACGCCAAGTCTGACAAAATTTTGAGGGTAATTAAAGATAGATTTGTAGGTACATTGTTGTAGTGACAGGTTGTCAGCCCATCGCCTAAATTACAATATACTGAAACCCTCGGATCCCTTAGCTGTTTTTTTTTTGTTTTAAGTAAAGTAGGTAGATAGTTGTTATTTTACATTGCATACATACAAAGAATCACGCCTTTATCCATTACGGGGTAGGCAGACCGTAAAACTAGCCTCGCCTGACAAAACATTAGGGCCATTTTTAAATTGTTATTTGTATTGCTGTAGTGACAGGTTGTCAGCCCATCGCCTAAATTACAATACACTGTAACTTTCGAATCCCTTTTGCTGACTTCTACAACATGCCCGGGAGGATCATTGAAGAAACTTCTACATATAAAATACGAAAATCGAATCTAAAGTTCTTTAACTTTTAAAATTCTTGA
This sequence comes from Scrobipalpa costella, assembly GCA_949820665.1. Lineage (NCBI taxonomy): Eukaryota > Metazoa > Arthropoda > Insecta > Lepidoptera > Gelechiidae > Scrobipalpa > Scrobipalpa costella. The sequence continues at coordinate 26,136,199 of OX463296.1, read as the reverse complement.
ACAGTCGGAAGAAACATATAATTATTATTTTTTGCTTCAGTAACCATTTTAGTCAAGAACGGAATAGATAAGCGTGCCATAATATACATAACACAGTTATGTAACCGCGTGAAGGTCAACGCATGTTATGTATCAAATTACGCAAAACGATAATTTCGCACTTGATTACTATTATGCTGGACTGGAATCGATAAAGAACATACAATGGTTGCAAATCGTAGTTGCAAAAACTGCGACTTAACTAATTTCAGTCTATACCTGACTTTTTCTATCACGAGAAAACGGAAAGGGACGGCAATCATTTTAGTCGAGATTTAGTTAAGTTGTACATACATACATATAATCACGCCTTTATCCCTAACGAGGTAGGCAGAGCGTAAACGACCGAAACAAAGGTCGTTCCGCCACGTCTGACAAAGTTTTGAGGGTTATTTAAGATAGATTTGTAAGTATATTGCTGTAGTGACAGATTGTCAGCCCATCGCCTAAATTACAATGTACTGAAACCCTCGGATCCCTTAGCTGGTTTTTACAGAATGCCCGGGAGGAAATGCAGCTGGCACATTCTATGTTTTTCTCTCGCTCCCAGGCCAGCATGGAAGAAAGTTAAGTTGCGCCCTACACTAATCGATAGCATTGTAGGTAACATCCTGTAATTCTTTCTGGTATATAACACCTATATAACTAAATCTTGACCAAGATCTTGACTAAAATTGTTGCCGTCCCGTTCTGCTCTCATATAAAAAATTACAAACACAAACATTTCCTAAACCCCCCCGCGGGGGCATGTTTCGTGTAATCTTTCAGAGCAGGATTTACCAAAATTGATGGTGTAGTGAATAGCGCCGCTGCCTCCTGAACTAGTCGTGGTTTGAATCCCACCACGTACCAATGTGTTTCTAGGTTTTCGAATTTTATATGTACAATTATTCGGCAATTTTTCCATGCTTCGAAAAGCACGTTAAGCTGTTGGTCCCGGTTTCAATAGATATTAGTCGTTATGCCATGTCAGAGGCCAATGCTAAGCATTGCAAACTCTGGCCCAATCTAGGATTGAGTCTGGTTTCCCTTACGGGTTGCGGAACTCAGATGGTAGTTGTTCAAAAATCAATACCCTCGTTCAATCACCTAGATTTAGTAGCCGACCCGTGAGATACGGGATAAGGCTAGGGAATGATGATCACACTTACCAAAATTTATATGAGTCAGTCAGTTCAGTTCCCAGTCGTGGAAGCTTGCAAACGTGCAACCTGTGCCCAAAAAGGGCAGCCGTTCGGACCCTGCCAATTATAGACCTATATCGGTAACCTCTATACTCTGTAAGAGTATGGAGCGTGTGCTCAATAATCGGCTCCTGGCTTACCTGGAGGATAATGATCTCCTCAGCGACCAACAGTATGGCTTCCGCCGTGGGCGGTCGACGGGTGACCTCCTGGTGCATGCCACCCACTTGTGGAGCGAGGCTATCGAGAGACACGGTGAAGCTCTCGCTGTGTCTCTGGATATCTCTAAGGCATTTGACAGGGTCTGGCATGGCAGCCTTATTAACAAGCTTCCCGCTTATGGGCTCCCTGATGGACTTTGCAACTGGATCACAGATTTCTTGAGAGGACGATCGATACGGGTGGTCTTAGAAGGCCGCTCCTCTGTTCATCAGGCAATTGATGCCGGGGTCCCTCAAGGATCGGTACTTTCCGCAACTCTATTTCTGCTGCATATCAACGATATGCTGACACCCGACACCTTTGGGTATGCAGACGACAGTACGGTTGTCGGTAGATATTTGTCCCGTGCAAAGTCCAGCAAGGAAGCTATTCAGTCTTGTCGAGAGTCCGTAGTAGATCATTTAAATTTAACACTTAAGGCAATCTCCGAATGGGGTGATGCCAACCTGGTGAAGTTTAATGCATCTAAGACACAGGCCTGTCTATTCTCGACCAAATTGAGTCCCTTCAATCTAGCTCCCACTTTCCGAAATGTATCCGTTCCGATTTCCGATCACCTCGAGCTTCTTGGTATGAGCCTTACGTCGGACCTGAACTTTGGACGATATATAGAATCCTTGGCTTCGACTGCAGCCAAAAAACTTGGTATTCTCTCAAAGGTTAGGCGATACTTCACACCGGGACAGCTACTACAGCTCTACCAAGCTCAAGTCCGATCGTGTATGGAGTATTGCTGCCACCTTTGGGACGGATCTGCCAAATACCAACTGGCAACCTTGGATTCTATTGAAAAACGCGCCAAGAAGCTCATCGCCGACCCGTCACTGGTAGAGGAAAAGCTGCAGAGCCTCGAACATCGTCCAAAGTAGCTTGCTTGTCTGTGTTCTACAGGATACATTTCGGAGAATGTGCAGCATCGCTTCATGACCTGATACCCCCCTCCCCATTCCATCTCCGGGGTACGAGACGCCGGTTGGGATTCCACCCTTATGTTGTCGACATTCCAAGTTTTCGCACAAAGCGGTACGCTTCTACATTTTTAATGCGAACGGCCAAAGTGTGGAACTCCCTGCCTGCGGATCTATTTCCGGAACGTTATAACCTGGGCCTTTTCAAGGCGAGAGTGAACAGGCATTTTCTAGGCAATCATGCTCCATCATAGTCTACATCATCACTTACCATCACGTGAGATGGCGGACAAATGATTGCCTATCAAATATTAAAAAAAAATATATATATGAGGCTTTCACGAGGTTTTTATGAGGGTTTGTACCTGTGTTTTACTTCCGTGCTGAACTGGGAGAGAAAAACATAGAATGTGCCAGCTGCATTTTCTACCCGGCATGCTGTAAAAATCAGCTAAGGGATCCGAGGGTTTCTGAATATTGCAATTTAGGCGGTAGGCTGATAACCTGTCACTACAGCAATAAACCTACAACTTTGTCTTGATTGACCCTCATAACCTTGTCAGACGTGGCGGAACGACCTATGTTTGGGTCGTTTGCGCTCAGCCTACCCCATTAGGATTGGACGCGTGATTTTATGTATGTATGTAAGGTTTGTACCTGTGGAAGTATAGGTAAATATTACTATACCTACATACATATAAGTCATTGAAGATGGGCGTAGATAAATCATTTCATGGTCACTGAAACGGCTTTCTTTCTCGACTGTACTATAGGTACTTTGACTCCTCAAATAATACATTAACATTCATAGTACTATAACTTACTGGAAAGTCCTGAACGGAACCTCCATGGTTCCAAGCGTACATCTTCGCCAAGACTGGCAGAGCTTTCTCAGGACCCTTAGCAGACAGAAGGTATCTTGGACTCTCTGGCAGGATCATCAGAGCGATAGAAGCCATGATGCCAGGCACGCACCAGGACCAAATGAAAGCTCTCCAGGGTACCACTCTGAGAGGGCCGATGTAGAATGACCAGCTACCTGGGATGATGATCCATGCTAACCCTGGAATAGAATAAATACCGTGATTATAGGTACCTATATGTTGACATCATCTAACTAGCCTAGCTTGCTCCCATGCTGGCCTGGGAGCGACAGAAAAACGTAGAATTTGCCAGCTGCATTTCTCCCGGGCATGCTGTAAAAACCAGCTAAGGGATCCGAGGGTTTCAGTGCGATGGGCTGACAACCTCTCACTACAGCAATATACTTACAAATCTATCTTAAATAACCCTCAAAACTATGTCAGAAGTGGCGGAGCGACCTTTATTTAGGTGGTTATTGCTCTGCCTACCCCATTAGGGATAAAGGCGTGATTATATGTATATATGTATGTATCTAGCCTTATCCCGTATCTCACGGGGTTGACTACCTAATCTAGGTGATTGAACTGGTTTTTTATACAGAGCGACTGCCATCTGAACTCCGCAACCCAGAAGGGAAACCAGACCCTAGATTAGGTCAGAGTTTCAAGCCGCTAAATGCTTAGCACTGGCCTCTGACATGGCTTAACGACAAATATATGCGGTATTAAACAATATTAACCGGGACCAACCGCTTAACATGCCTTCCGAAGCACAAAAAAAGCGCCGAATAAACGTATATATGAAATTTGAAAACCGAAAAACACATTGGTTTATAAATGTTGACAGGACAGACATAAATTTAAAATGTAGGTAAAACCCGATTACACCTAAAAAACAATGTCCTCTCTGAGGACATTAAAAGGTTTAATTAGAATATCGGACTGCCATTATTTATATCCATATTATGCTCTTCCACACTGGACTGGCAGCGAGAGAAAAACATAGAATGGGCCAGCTGCATTTCCACCCGAGCATGCTGTAAAAATCAAATATGGGGTCCGAGGGTCTCAGTATATTGCAATTTACGCGATGGGCTGACAACCTGTCACTACTGCAATATACCTACAAGTCTATCGTAAATAATCCTCAACACTTTGTAATTTTGTGCACGAACCGATCTCTTCCAGAAAACCCTGAATGTGAGAAAGACAAAATATACTTAGCAAGTAGCTGTGATAACAACATAGAAAGAACTAAACACTTAGAAACTGATCACTTGGAAGCTTAAAAGTATAAGGCAAAGGCAATTTTCATATAAATCACAACTTACTGTATACAGCTGTGGTATACAGTACAGATCACGACATAGTATAAAACAAAGTCGCTTACTTTGTCCCTATATCCCTACGTATGCTTAAATCTTTAAAACTACGCAACAAATTTTGATGCGGTTTCTTTTAATGGATAGAGTGATTCAAGAGGAAGGTTTATATGTATAATACATGCATAATATAGTAGAGAAACACTGATAATTTCCGTGCGAAGCCGGGGCGGGTCGCTAGTTTGTATATAAATGGAAGTAAATCATAGTAAATAATCGGTTAGTGTTCTTGCCTAAGTAACTTGCTCATTTATAGATCGACGAGCCAATGCACTGCGCCTGCATTCGCAAGATAGTGATAAATAGTTGTAGGGTAAGCTAGAATATTACTGATACAGTTTTAAATTGGGTTTGCTTTTACTTTAGATGAGATAGGGATCGAGAGAAAAACATACAATGTGCCAGCTGCATTTCCTCCCGGGCATGCTGTACCAGCTAAAGGATCCGAGGGTTTCTGTATATTGCAATTTAGGCGATAGGCTGGCAACCTGCCGCTACAGCAATATACCTACAAATCTATCTTAAATAACCCTCAACACTTTGTCAGACGTGGCGGAACGATCTTTGTTTAGGTCGTTTACACTTTGCCTACCCCATTAGGGATAAAGGCGTGATAATAATGTATGTATGTAAGGTAGGCAGACAAAATCTACGATGAAGCGGGCTTACCTTCAAGATGAACATTCACTTCTATGCATTCGGAAACAACCGCAGATGGTGAGCCCATTGCGTGCACATTTTAAATGGTGTTAAAATGTAAGGTAACTAATAAGTCCGCGAATTCGGTATTAGCTCTTTTCATTTTATTTAACCCATCGTGATATGTACGTACATACTAACATCATATTCACTTAAACGTTTAAACTTACTTCCTTTAATCACTTCTGTGTATGTTTTGTTTTTATGTAACATTCTGTTGGTGGAGATTTGTTAATAGCATTGGAATCTATCTTATTTCTATATTATATACATTTGTCTGTAAATCTTCCTAAGAAAATTAAATAAATAAATAAACGTGATATTCGCATCCACTGGCCAGAGTCTTAGGTTGTGATCGTCTAGTGCGTCAAATAAGCTTAGTTGCTAGAATATGGATTCAAATTCAAAGACGGCTCAGAACACGGGCCAATTTACGTCTATTGCGACAGAGTACTAAGGCCCGTATTTATAATCAGCACTTGAGTGTGACAGCGAGTTTGAGTTCGTATCAGAAATGTCATGTCAGTATAAAATAACTTGTCAATACTATTCTTAATCTTGAGATTGCTTTATAAATACGAGCTTAAGAACCGATTTCGAAACTATGATCTCTAATCCGATGATCGTAAGATCGGTGATCACTTGATCAGATCAGGTAATCTACCTTAATGTTCAACCTAACCCGAATTAACTACAAAAAGTAGAACAAAGTTGTTCTCTCAACCATGGGTCTCAACTCAATCTACCTGAAGTCATAACCTTCAAAGAAATAGATGCACCTTTTCGTCACCTAACTGCCTCCGTGGTATAGTGGTCAGAGCCTTGGGCTTACGATCCTGAGGTCCTAGGTTCGATTCCCAGGAGGGAACACAAAGTTGATATTTTGGCAGTTTATCACTTTGTGAGGTTTACTCCAGTTTGGGTAGGAATCACCTGATTGTCCGAAAAGAAAAAGGATTCCGTGATTTGGATGGCACGCTGAGTTGTCGGTCCGGGTCGCTGTCTTTGATATGTCGTTACTCAAACCACGTCAGAGGCCTGCAGAAGGGCTGTGCTACTAGGCGGTTTGAAAACTCTGACACAAGGGTTCATCGGGATTGCTTTTTATTTAAAATATTGTTTTAATGTTTCACAACATTCATTTGCAATTAAGGCAATGGGTTACCCTACGTATCTAGCATTCAATTAAATATAACATTCGCATAAGATCAAAAGTTAATTACGACAGTTAGTACTTCATTTAATTATTTTTAATAGATAACGTTAATCAAGGGTGAATTGAGTCCTTAGTCTTGTAATAACTTGTAAAGAAAAATAAAATTGATTCAGAAAATTTACTGGCATAAGATTTTATACATACATACATACATATAATCACGCCTTTATCCCTAATGGTAGGCAAAGCGTAAACGACTTAAACAAAAGTCGTTCCACTACGTCTGACAATGTTTTGAGTGTTATTTAAGATAGATTTGTAGGTAGGTATATTGCTGTAGTACCAGGTTGTCACCCCCTCGCCTATATTATAATATACTGAAACCCTCGGATCCCTTAGCTGGTTTTTACAGCATGCCCGGGAGGAAATGCAGCTGGAACATTCTTTCTGCTTGATCAAATAACTTCAACCACTCGATGGAGATGTATCTAGCACACGTCATCTAGTTCAGATCCGGAATGGGACAGACAGACCGATCTAAGGGCCGCATTTATAAAGCGATCCCAAGAGAGCAATCCTAAGCGTGGATTTGACAGTTCGTTTTGTACTGAAATTACATTTCTGATACGAACTCAAACTTAGTTTGTGTATTACATGTAATGTAAAGTATTTAGTTTATTAATTTGACTAGGTTTGCACTATCTCGCTTACAGCTACGCATTTTAAAGGTCGCCTATGTTGTACTTGTCTTCTGTTGTTATCTGTTGTGTTTTATGATTTGTTTTTTACGTGCAATAAAGTATTTTTTGCTTATTTTATCTTATCTTTATCTTGCTGTAAGTCTCAAAAGCTGATTATAAATACGTGCCAAAGAACATAAGTACCTGGCAAGATCATGAAGGAGAAGGATATGAACACAGAACCCCAAGCGATGGCAGCCGCTCTTCGAGAGTTGGTGTGCATTTCACCTAGATAGGCGTAGACCGTGGCGCTGGACGCTGACACCCTAGAAAGAAACATCAGGTGTTCAGATAGGATTGTGTATTCCTGCTGACATTTGTCAAGTTGATATTTGTCAATTCATCGATTTGTGAAATTTTCCCCTGTTTGGTTAGCACATTCATACATACATATAGTCACGCCTTTATCCCTAATGGGGTACGCAGAGCGTAAACGAGATTAACAAAGGTCGTTCCGCCACGTATGACACAGTTTTGATTTCACGTATGACAGTTTTATTTTATTTTATTTTGTGACATAGATATAATTTAATTTAATTTGTAATAGATTCGCTTGTGACTTTCTAAAAGTGTTCTTAGGAATCTATTTGGAAATAAATGATTTGACTTTGACTTTGATTTAATAGGTATATTGCTGTAGTGACACGTTGTTAGCCCATCGCTTAAATTACAAGATACTGAAACCCTCGAATCCCTTAGCTGGTTTTAACTGCATGCCCGGGAGGAAATGCACCTGGCAGATTGAATGTTTTTCTCTCGCTCCCAGGCCAACATGGAAAATTATGACTTTGAGTGATAAGCTGACGACTTGTCAGCTTGCAATACATAGAAGCTTGGGTCGCTCTTGTTCCTCTATTGGCCTTAACGTTATTCCTGGCAAAAGAAATATGTAGCTGGTGCTGGAGTGGCGGAGAATTCTTTTTAAACTGCTCTCAGTCTTCTTTTATTTCTATCAATATGGTTGTTCCGTCAAACCAGCATCATGCAATCGAGACTTACTTTACTACATAAATACATATAGTCACGCCTTTATCTTTAATGGGGTAGGCAGATCGTAAACGATCCAAACAAAGGTCATTCCGCCACGTCTGACAAAGTTTTCAGGGTAATTTAAGATAGATTTGTAGGTTTATTGCTGTAGTGACAAGTTATCAGCCCATCGCCTAAATAACAATATACTGAAACCCTCAGATCCCTTAGTTGGTTTTTACAGCATGCCTGGAGGAAATACAGCTATCACATTCTATGTTTTTCTCTCGCTCCCAGTCCAGCATCGAGGAACTAACTTTACTTATGAAGAATATTATGTCATAATAATCGATTCAGGTAGTTCCCAAGAACTTACAAGCATCCAGTCAAGATCCTCAGGCCCAGCAGCATCCAGACGCTGGTGGAAAGGGAACTGATGATGGAGACGACAGCATCGCTGGAAGCATCACCGCTCTGCGACCCAGACGGTCACCCAGGTAACCCCAGAGGAACGAGGTAACTCACAAGCATCCAGTCAAGATCCTCAGGCCCAGCAGCATCCAGACGCTGGTGGAAAGGGAACTGATGATGGAGACGACAGCATCGCTGGAAGCATCACCGCTCTGCGACCCAGACGGTCACCCAGGTAACCCCAGAGGAACGAGGTAACTCACAAGCATCCAGTCAAGATCCTCAGGCCCAGCAGCATCCAGACGCTGGTGGAAAGGGAACTGATGATGGAGACGACAGCATCGCTGGCATCATCACCGCTCTGCGACCCAGACGGTCACCCAGGTAACCCCAGAGGAACGAGGTAACTCACAAGCATCCAGTCAAGATCCTCAGTCCCAAAAGCATCCAGACGCTTGTGGAAAAGGAGCTGATGATAGAGACGACGGCAGACGACAGCATCGCTGACAGCATCACCACTCTGCGACCCAGGCGGTCACCTAGGTAACCCCAGAGGATTGAGGTAACTCACAAACATCCAGTCAAGATCCTCAGCCCCAAAAGCATCCAGACGCTGGTGGAAAAGGAGCTGATGATGGAGACGACGGCAGACGACAGCATTGCAGGCAGCATCACCGCTCTGCGACCCAAACGGTCACCCAGGTAACCCCAGAGGAATGAGGTGCATATTATACCTGCAATGGTCATTCAAAAAGATAAATGTAGAAAAAATATATTTGTTTTGCTCGTTGAAGATTTTTTTAGTGGTCTTGTTCTTTGTTTGGGATGGGTTTACTAAACTAGGCTAGAGGTGACCAAGGTAAAAAAAAGGTTATACTGTCATTTTTACAAAGGTACCTGCAGTCTTGGGACCTTCAGAAAAATAATAGATTCTCTAGATTAGGGCAATGACACCGTAACTTGATTGCCCTTAAATAAGTCTGGTTGATCGATAACTTACATAATGGTGCTCCAAACCATGTCAGAGGCCTGATAGTTGTGCTACTAGGCGGTTTACAAAACTCTGACACCAGGGTTCATCAGGCCGATAGACTCGATACCCACTCGACAGAAGAAGATAATGGTGCTAGGTAACTTGAATGGTGCTAGGCTCCGCGTGGGACCATGGCTTGCGACCTTCATCATATTTTGTTATCGATTCATCATTTGTTGTATGTGTGTATAATAAAATTCCTAACTGAACAAACTTTTCGTAAAACATTAAAGTATGTAACGTTAACAAAATGTTGTCTAGTCAGTAACCATCCGGCACTGACCTAGTGCCTCCGTGGTCTAGTGGTCAGAGCCATGGGCTTACGATCCGGAGATACTAGGGGGAGACAAAGTCGATATTTGTCAATTTATCACTTTGTGAGCATTTCCCGCGTTTTGTTAGGACACAGCAGGCTGAATCACCTGCTTGTCCGAAAAGTAAAAGGATTCCATGCTTAGGAGGGCACGTTAAGTGGCCGAAACCGGTCGCTGTCTTTGATAGTGGTCGTTACTCAAAAAATGACAAATTCCAAATAGTTATGCAACTAGGCGGTTTAAAAACTCTGACACCAGGGTTCTTTGGGTCGTTGTTAGACTCGAGAATCCAACGCTAAGAAGACTGACCTAGTGCCATACATTTTAATAAATCGTTCGTTGACCTGTGAGTTTATTTAACACAACCGGTTCTTAAATTGAATGAACTTTTTAATTTATTTGCAACTCGGTGTCTGTGTGTCCAATAAGATGCAATGTAGGTACGTAATTCTACGTAAATATTTGTGAACTGATTTAGAATATCGACCCGGATTAAATAGAATGGAGATAAGATTATATACCTAGACTACGTCTATAAAAAACAGCTGATCCAATAGATGTATACGATGAAGAAAATTAGCATATTCAAAATCCGTACAAAATTGCCTTCAATGTCAAACTAAAACTAATTGTCTGTCTCTGTACACAACACAATAAGATTCTGTATTTTACATACATACATACATATAATCACGCCTTATTATCCCTAATGGGGTAGGCAGAGCGTAATCAACCTAAACAAAGGTCGTTTCGCCACGTCTGACAATGTTTTGAGAGTTATTTAAGATAGATTTGTAGGTATATTGCTGTAGTGACAGGTTGTCAGCCCATCGCCTAAATTACAATATACTGAAACCCTCCGATCCCTTAGCTGGTTTTTACAGCATGCTCGGGAGGATATGCAGCTGGCACATTCTATGTTTTTCTCTCGCTCCCAGGCCAGCATGTAAGAAATATACTGTAGTTTACTTTTCTAACTAAATACATACATACATATAATCACGCCTTTATCCCAAATGGGGTAGATTTGGGGTAAAGGCGTGATTATAGATAAAAAAATCCTGGTGGAAGTTGATCAGTTTCGTTGACTCAGCAACCCCTATCAGTTTGCGGGAAGCTGTCTCATACACCCGGTATATGACCCTTGGTTTCCTTTAGTCTTCGGCTGATTATCTTCATGCATCAGCGTTTTCAACTTCACACCGTATGAAGTTAAACTGACCTATAAAAGCCGCTGCGTTGATCAGTCCCTTGTGATTCGAGGACAATCCCAGATCGCACTCAGCAGCTGGTATGACGTAGCTCATCCCGACTGACTCCATGGACACATTGAGCATCATCAGACCGCATGTCAGCAGCACAGTGTGGTTGAAACGCCCGTGGCCTGCAAATTCACATACATACATAATGTGGTAGGCGTAGTATGTACCTATTCCATACATACATACATACATAAAATCACGCCTTTATCCCTTACGGGGTAGGCAGAGCGTAAAACGCCTCCTATAAGGCGCTTTCGCCACGTCTGACATAAATTGAGGGCAATTTTAGATTGTAATGTGTATTGCTTTAGTGACAGGTTGTCAGCCCATCGCCTAAATTACAATACACTGTAACCCTCGAATCCCTTTTGCTGACTTCTACAGCATGCCCGGGAGGAAGGGAAACTGGAACATTCTATGTTTTTCTTTCTCTCCCAGTCCAGTATGGAAGATGGATGGAACCTATACCAAACGTTGACAATCGTCTTCAAAGTTTTTAACGAGAAACAGTCCAGTAACGTGATCATAATAATATCAAGTGTCAAGCGTGGAAGACATGTGGAGTGCTGATAACCCCAATATTTGGAAGTATGTGTTTACATTTGCAAATGATTTATGTACATTACCTACCTACTTCGTCATACATATAGTCACGCCTTTATCCCTAATGGGATAGGCAAAGCGTAAACGACCTGAACAAAGGTCGTTCCGCCGCGTCTGACAAAGTTTCAAGGGTTATTTAGGATAGATTTGTAGGTATATCGCTGTGTTTGCCCATCGCCTAAATTGCAATATACCTACGGAAACCCTCAGATCCCATAGCTGGTTTTTACATGCCCGGGAGGATATGCAGTTGGGACATTCTATGTTTTTCTCTCGCTTCCAGTCCAGCATGGAAGTACTGGAAGTGTATGTTTACATTTGCAAATGATTGATGGACCTACCTACCTGTTCCATCATACATAATACATACATATACATATATATCACGCCTTTATCCCTAATGGGGTAGGCAGAGCGCAAACGACCCAAACAAAGGTCGTCCCGCCACGTCTGACAAAGTTTTGAGAGTTATTTAAGATAGAATTTTAGGTATATTGCTGTAGTGACAGGTTGTCAGCCCATCGCCTAAAATTACAATATACTGAAACCCTCGGATCCCTTAGCTGGATTTTACAGCAGGCCCGGGAGGAAATGCAGCTGGCACATTCTATGTTTTTCTCTCGCTCCCAGACCAGCATGGAAGTAAATAGAACATAATGTATGTATATTGTATGTGTATGATGCAACGTAATGATAAGGTTACGCGGGTCATTGCACCGTGTCAAATGTAAGCCAAGTTCATATCAATTTCTGTGTAAATATCTGTACATTATTATTTTGATGATAATTAGGTTTGTTATGAATGGGAACTTGACCTTAGCCTGTTTATGTAAATAAAAAGAGACGAAATACAGATGTTTATTATATTAAACACAAGCGGCTTCGTACGGATATCATCAGTGTTTCTCTGCTATATTATGCATGTTTTATACATATAAACCTTCCTTTTGAATCACTCTACGTATTAAAAGAAACCGCATCAAAATCCGTTGTGTAGTTTTAAAGATTTATGCATACAAAGGGATATAGGGACAGAGAAAGCGACTTTGTTTTATACTATGTAGTGATGTTTAGCATGCGCAGTTACATATTCGTATCATTAAAACTATTTTAAAGTGAATATGAATGTTTACGTAATGTCCTTATCACAGACGAGTAAAATCTGGCGCGGTACCGACTTCTTAAATCAGTGATCCTTATGATAAACAAAAACATGATAAGTAAAGAAATATTAACATTAAAATATATCAAAATATTTACATAATTAAATTACATACCTACATACGTACATATAATCACGCCTTTATCTCTAATGGGGTAGGCAGAGCGTAAACGATCTAAACAAAGGTCGTTCCGCCACGACTGACTAAGTTTTGAGGGTTATTTAAGATCAATTTGTAGGTATATTGCTGTAGTGACAGGTTGTCAGCTCATCGCCTAAAATGCAGTATATTGAAACCCTCGGATCCCTTAGCTGGTTTTTACAGCATGCCCGGGATGAAATGCAGCTGGCACATTCAACTTTTGTCTCTCGCGCACAGTCCAGCATGGAAGTAATCATTGAATTACATTATAATAACCCTGATTAGCCAGGTTAGGATTGGTACGTAAGACGCACTCTTCTCTTTAAAATTATCTGTATTTGTTACAATGAGCTTTAGTATTTAGCTAAGCCAAGTTAGTTATGTCACTTCTTCTTCTTCTTCTGTCGAGTGGGTATCGAGTCTATGGACCCGATGAACCCTGGTGTCGAGTTTTTAAACCGCCTAGTAGCACAACTATCAGGCCTCTGACATGGTTTTTGAGTAACGACCACTATCAAAGACAGCGACCGGGACCGACGGCTTAACGTGCCCTCCGAAGCACGAAAATCTTTTTTTCACTTCTCATGCTCGAAAAAGTACTACTTTATGCAGAATCTAGGCGACATAAAGTTGAACTTTATACACAAGGGCAAAAAAGTAGCTTTTTAAATGTATCTATACTAAGGCAGTGACCATTTAGACCATGCAGCCAAACATAATAAATTGTGCACGGATAAAACTTGCTAATTTATAATATATCCTTCCCTATTTGCATTTTTGGTTTATAATAAGATAATACGAAAAAGTAACTAAATATCAAGACATATTCATCACTAAAAAAAACAATATTCCAAAATAATTTAAGAGTAGGCTGTATATATTTTATTCTTTGCCCGAAAATCATGCACAAAAATTAAAAAAAGTAAAGTAGCGGGAAAGAAGCGGTTAATATGCCGGGAAAACCCATATCATTTAGCATTCAAAATTGTACTAATTTTACTTTGAATTTTAATTAAATAAATGTTAGTATATTATGTTACTGTTTTATTTTCTCGCAACCGAAGTGAAAAGCAGAGTTTATAACTCGTGCACAAATCATTTTTATCCTCGACTTCTTCATCTGCCCGAGCCCGGATCTCGGATAATAATGACTTGCTTTATACACTCGGCATAAAATCTACTATTCTTTTCGGACATTCAGGTGATTCAGCCTGCAATGTCCTAGCCAAACTGGGGAAAAATTCACAAAGTGATAAATTCTCACATATCAACTTTGTGTTTTCCCCAACTTTGTGTGAATCGGACCTCCAGATCGGGAGTCCATGGCACTAGCCACTAGACCACGGAGGCAGTTATGTCACTGTGGCTCTATAACTGTAAAGTACATTAGATAAACTACCTGTTGGTGGAATGCACCACAGAATGCACCAAGTAAAAGTTGTACTTACCAGTCAATTCAAACGCCTCCTCGAAGGTAGTTTCGTTAACTTTCTCACCACTCTTCTCGGTATCCGAGACGGACTTACTACTGTTCTTCATCATTTCTTACAGTTAACACTTGGGATACAACTTGGTATATAGTTTTCTTTTTTCACACAAAAGCGACTGATTGTCAGCTTTCTAACATTGTGTTATTTGTGATTGTATGTTTTTTATGTACTAAAGTACATTTTATTTTTAACGAATATTAATTACTAAAATATTGAATTTACTATTCAAAACTCACTACAAAATTAAACACACTGTATATAAAAAATAACCTAAACTAATAGTTGTTTCCAAAAAAAACTCTAGTTTCTGATTTAAAACTCAAAAATGCAGGACCGCCCACGTGTTTTACACAAAAATACGTATTGTATGTTATCAACTAATCACATGTGCCGCTATGGCGGTCTTCACGTCTGCCCCATATGGGTCCCGAGAATGCACTGGCTTCTAAATATAGCTGCGATGTTCTGTCGTGTGGACGCGAGTCATAGTGCTGTGACGAATCAGTCGACTCTTTTGATTCAACAAGAATAATATTATTCAACAACTACTGTTTAACTGTTAGTGTATTTTCCAACTTTGGCATTGAAGAAAATTTGACAGAAGTCATAGAGAAGGTGATCTGACGACATACAAACTCTTTGCTTGTAAACTCGTTAGAGAGTTTGATGATAGTCTTTTTCTGTCATTCGCGCTGTCTTTTTCGTGAATCATGTACTGAACTAGTTATTTAATATATCATTATTCAGTAATTCGTAAGTTTCACATGTGAATATAATTTCTACGGTGTAACACAAACCTACACACATCTATCAGTGTGTTTTCTTTCTCTACGACACCCGCCAAATGGGTGATGCCCTCGTGCCACCGGGCTCCCGCTGGATCTTCGGTGACGTCCTCGTTCCGTGTTTCCGCTGGATTTGGATTCTCCTGCTAGGTTTGAAGACCGCAATCATCATTCACACCGCTCCAGCTTACGTGTATATCCGTAAGAACCCTGCAATGCCGTCTTCGCGGGCTAGTTTGCCTCGCATGTTTGACGCTCTTTAGAGATTTCGATGATATTTTCAGTTATTCTCGCTCTTGTTGAAGACTCATGGAGTCGATTATATTTCAGTGTGTTTTTATAATTAAGTTTAGCATTTATCTGTGATGTGAACACAAACCTACACGCTAATAAACATTGAGTGGGTGTACGTACCAATGTGTTTCCTTTCTCTACGTCACCTGCCAAAGAATCAAACCAGGTGCCAACCCAGACAAAGCTCACATTCAATTTCCCAGACATTGGTACCATGATCGGAAAGCTTCCCATGGAAATGTAAAATACCTTCGGTCTCCAGAACTTACCATTACCCTGGCAAACGCCGTAGCCAGGGCACTTTAAGGGAAGCTTTATAACCTGGGCACTATTCCTTGCCACAAAAAACATGGTGCCCCGGCTCTTCGACGGAAAATTTCATGATCCTAAGAAACAACCATTCAAATTAAAGTGTTTTCTTGTGCTACTTTTTCCACATGAAACTCCCTTACTTCTCATATTCTCGACATAGATTTTTAGAAAACATAAAACTGACCGAATAAAACCATTTTTATCGTATTTTGAAGTTACAATTATTAAATGTGCAACACACTATTTACGAATATGTCTGCTATCGTGATTAATTGTTACCTTTAAAAGTAGAACCCGTTGAACTATTACAAGATTAATTCATGCAATACATTATACTTTTTTTTAACTACAATCTAGGAATAGCAACAGTATAAATTATAAGTCACATGATATATACGTAGTTAGTGAATTTATTATAGTTTGTTAATAGAAATTTTGCATAAATTATGGTATTGTATCTTGAAACAAATAAACATACATACATATAGTCACGCCTTTATCCCTAATAGGGTAGGCAGAGCGTAAACGACCTAAACAAAGGTTGTGCCGCCACGTCTGACAAAGTTTTGAGGGTTATTTAAGATAGATTTGTAGGTATATTGCTGTAGTCACAGGTTGTCAGCCCATCGCTTAGATTGCAATATACTGATCTCTGCCCTCGGATCCCATTTAAAAGCTTGCAGGAGACATAATTCAGCTGGCACATTCTATGTTTTTCTCTTGCTCCCAGCAAATATTTTGCAGCCAATATTTTAAAACGATATTTACAAATAGCAACAGAATAATTTAATGACGTCTGATATATAAAATATACTCGTATAAAAAAACTAGCGACCCGCCCCGGCTTCGCACGGAAATCATCAGTGTTCGTTTATCTTCTATATTCTGCATGTATTTTTAAACAATACATTATAATACAATTAAGTACTTACGTGCGCCGCCCGCTCGCAAATAAATGCACATGCACATTCAATGCACCTGGACCACTAATTCCGAATCTACTCAACACGTGTTTCGCCCCTCCACGGAGCATCATCAGGAGATATACCTCGCTGTGCCAAACATAATCTAAGTTACTCATACAAAAATGATTCTTGAGTGTCATTTTTAGTTTCAGTAACATATCGAACTATTTCTCATTCATGTAAACGAGTAAGTGACTCTCGAATCTTCTACCACACCACACTTCCCCACACTAATGAGTTAAGAATCCCACCCATTAAAAAAAAGTACGATTTAACTTTGTTTAAAGTCATATAATATGCCACCCATGCTGGCCTGGGAGCGAGAGAAAAAAATCTTCCATGCTGGCCTGGGAGCGAGAGAAAAACATAGAATGTGCCAGCTGCATTTCCTCCCGGGCATGCTGTAAAAACCAGCTAAGGGATCCGAGGGTTACAGTATATTGCAATTTAGGCGATGGGATGACAACCTGTCACTACAGCAATATACCTACAAAACTATCTTAAATAACCGTCAAAACTTTGTCACACGTGGCGGATCGACCTTTGTTTAGGTCGTTTACGCTCTGCCTACCCCATTAGGGACAAAGGCGTGATTATATGTATGTATGTATGTAATATGTGATCCTAAAGTTAGGATAAAGTTCCATCATAGTTGTCTGTGATATTTATTATTCTGTGTCTGTGTTCATGTACGTTTTCTACGACTTCTTTGTTTTAACTTTAAATTCCTGAAAGTTTATTATAGATCGTATACCCAATATTAAATTAATACACCAAAACTGGTTTATTATTATTACTTTTAATAAACTTCTGACAGAATAGGCTATTACTTCTTTATTTATTGTTATAGTAAAATTATGAATTTGATGACATTTAAAATAATTAAAAAATCATGATACTTAGTAACTATCATAATAAAGTTTTGATTGGCACGTTTTCACGGCTTCAAAATGTTAATTCAATGAATAAAAAAATAAAATTCTACGGAGTTATATAATTATACATATTTCTGTCAATAAGTGCCAATAAAACTATTTTATTGAAGATTCGTAAATGTATTATTTTATTATAATTTTCGTATGTCTGCTTGTTTTGTTACGTGAATTTAAAAACTAACCTATAAGTAACTATTAACCCACGGCACGGCAAATCTGTAACCATCACATAGGTTACATTTACCGCGGGAAATTATCATGAATTCGATGAATGATCAGATCACACCATATTATAATAATTAATACATATTATTCTCTTCGGTATAGTGGATAGAGCCGCTGCCTACTGAGCGGGAGGTCGTGGTTCGTACCCCACCACGTACCAATCTGTTTTCGAATTTCATATGTACGTTTATTCTGTGCTTTTTCTGTGCTTCGGAAGGCACGTTAAGCCGTTGGTCCCGGTTAATATCGTTTAATATCGTAGATATTAGTCGATACGCCATATCGGAGGCCAGTGCTAAGCATTGGCGGCTTGAAAACTCTGACCTAATCTAGGATTGGGTCTGGTTTCCCTTCTGGGTTGCGGAGGTCAGATGGCAGTCGCTCTGTGTAAAAACCAGTACTCTCGTTCAATCCCCTAGATTAGGTAGCCGACCCCGCGAGATACGGGATAAGGCTAGGGAGATGATGATTCTTTTCTAGTAATTTTTGGCATTCACAGGAAAATATTAGAAATGACAAATCAAAAATTTGACCGGTTAAGAGCATTGAGCCGGTTTTCAAAAGACGCGGGTCCTATAATCCCGTCAGCCGTCAAATTTATGATTCGTACATACATACATAAATCACGCCTTTATCCCGTACGGGGTAGGCAGAGCGTTTAACGCCTAAAAGGCGCTTTCGCCACGTTGACGTCTGATTGTAATATGTATTGCTATAGTGACAGCTTGTCAGCCCATCGCCTAAATTACAATACACTGTAACCCTCGAGTCCCTTTTGCTGAATTCAACAGCATGCCCGGGAGGAAGGGCAGCTGGAACATTCTATGTTTTTCTATCTCTCCCAGTCCAGCATGGAAGAAAATTATGATTCGTTATTTCTAATATTTTCAGACATAATTGATCATACAAAGTTTGGATAAATTAAGGTATGTATGTATGTAGGATTTTTGATTAGGACATAGGCTACAAGTGAAACCGAGAACTAAACGCTAGTCATTTTAATGTGTGTTTTTCTGTGTACAGTAAAAACATATTTGATTTAATTTGAATTATTTCAATAAATCTACTCGTTATCATCGTAGAGAATTGCCCTAATAGAACCAATAAAATCAAATGTAAAAAAAATGTAAATTGCTTTAAAACGGCCTATAACTTCCTTCGCTAACAGAGTTATGATTCAAACTTAATACTATTTATCCATCGATCCATATAATTGCGCCTTTATCCCTAATGGGGTAGGCAGAGCGTAATCCGTCTAACAAAGGTCGTAAGAATAAGACAAAACGAAGGGAGGGGCGCAAAGTGCGAGTTTCCTATGCTTCTTCTTCATTGTGATATAGTTTTATTTTATTTTGTGACACATATGTAAATTTGTTTTTTTCGCTTTGGAATCTATTTGGAAATAAATGATTTGACTTTGACGTTCCGCCATGTCTAACTAAGTTTTGAGGGTTATTTACGATGAATTTGTATATTGCTGTAGTGACAGGTAGTCAGCCTATACAATTTTATTGCTAGTAAAATAAAAGGTCCTTTAGGTTTCAGTGTCTTACAGTTACAATATACATAATCACGCCTTTATCCCTAATAGGGCAGCCAGAGCATAAATGACCTAAATAAAGGTCGTTTCGCCACGTCTGTCAAAGTTTAGAGGGTTACCTATTTAAGATAGATATTGCTGTAATGACAAGTTGTCAGCCCATCATCGGCTTAATTACAATATACTGAAACCCTCGGATCCCTGGATTTTATAGCATGCCCGGGAGGAAACGCAGCTGGCACATTCTATGTTTTTCTCTCGCGCACAGGTCAGCATGGAACTTACAATATAGGATACAATAAATTTGAAACTTACTAATATATTTCTTCCCCGTGTGGTACCGGGTTAGAATAGCATCATCCCATAACTTCCCGTGGGTGTCGTAAAAGGCGATTAAGAGATAAATTCAGGGAATGGGCAGCAGCATTCCCTGTGAATGGAAAGCTTCTACTGCGCTCACCAACCCGCCTGCCAAGCGTGGTGAGTATGGCATATACCCAAAATTTTAAGCAGGCCCATGTCCAGCAGTGGTCTGTTGTGGCTGATGTTGGTGATATTTCTTCCATGCTGGACTAGGAGCGAAATGTGCCAACTGCATTTCCTCCCAGGCATGTTGTAAAAACCAGCTAAAGAATCCGAAGGTTTCAGTATATTGTAATTAAGCTGATGGGCTGGCAACTTGTCACTACAATAATATACCTACAAATCTATCTTAAATAACCCTCAAAACTTTTTCAGTCGTGGCGGAACGACCTTTATTTAGGTCGTTTACGCTCTGCCTACCATATTTGGGATAAAGGCGTGATTATTATATATGTTATGAATGTATTAATCACTACACTACTAGTATAAAACAAAGTCGCTTTCCCTGTCCGTATATCCCTATGTATGCTTAGATCTTTAAAACTACGCAACGCATTTTGATGCGGTTTCTTTTAATGGATAGAGTGATTCAAGAGGAAGGTTTATATGTATAATACATGCATAATGTAGTAGAGAAATACTGATAATTTCCGTGCGAAACCTGGGCGGGTCGCTAGTATACTATAAATGTAAAATTTAGGATGGTAGCTACGACAGATGTCATTCAGAAGAAAAAGAAAATAAAATGTATCTAAACTCCATACAAATTGCACCTGTCACAGCTACCATCTTACAGTTTATCGAGTATATAGGTAACTGTATGCTTACTTTCACTACGGCTAAGTATTCTCAAACATTATTATGAAGATACATGACTTGAATAATTTTGATAGTACATACTTAGTGCCGTGCGGTGAATTTTGTATGTTTATGATTATAATATCTAGGATCAAAACAAAGTGTTATAAAATAAGTGATAATATTTTTTTTGTTTTTTCACAAGTGCATTTCTTCCATGCTGGACTGGGAGCGACAGAAAAACATAGAATATGCCAGCTGCATTTCCTCACGGGTATGCTGTAAAAACCAGCTGAGGGATCCGAGGGTTTCAGAATATTGCAATTTAGGCGATGGGCTGACAACTTAAATAACTCTCAAAACTTTGTCAGACGTGGTGGAACGACCTGTGTTTAGGTCGTTTACGCTCTGCCTACCCCATTAGGGATAAAGGCGTGATAATATGTATGTATGCACCTCCGGGTGTCTGCGACGTTTTGTCCTGTGACGATTTGGCCCGCGTACCAAATCCGCTCATTTTTTACAGCCTGCACGAAAATCATTTAGGCGTTATATTTTAATTATATTAAAATATTACGTATTATAGTATTTTCCCAGCATCAGGCTGGGGAAACGCTAAGCAGAAGAAGAAGATTAATTATATTGCTGTGTTTTTGGATCTTCATTATAATACTTCATTTGGATGTAAGGGACGGCTTCCCGCAAACTGATGGGGGTTGCTCAGTCAACGAAACTGAACAACTTTCACCGGGAAATTCTATTAGGAGATGAAAAAAGAAATGATCGACCCATATAAAATTACCACCTCGATCAGTCAATTTGTATAAAAAACCAATATTTTTTTTATTACTTCCTGAATATAATTCATGATGATTCAACGTTCCCGGGTTAGTTTCCGGCAATATTCCCACCGATTGGGAATATTCCCGGGCACAGCACATCAGTAGATGTAAGCTACTGCACAACTTGCAACAACCACACACATACACCCACGCACGTACACCCACGGATACAACACTTATAAATATTAGTTAATAATTAGTTAAGCTCTAGTCTATAGATTGTTGTAAATTTATCGTATGTTAATTTTTGTTTTTGTCATTTAAATGTATACATTTTCCTTTTTTTTTGTTATGGTATGTCGTGTTAGAAATGAAATAAAGGTTTTATCTATCTATCTAACTTAATAAGTTACCAACTGAATTAAAAACTTGGAATGTTCTAAAAACTTACTTAAGCAGGAGATCAAAGGCAACAATAGAGTAAATACATACATACATATTATCACGCCTTTATCCCTAAAGGGCAGATAGCCAGAGCGTCGACCGACCGAAACAAAGGTCGTTGCTCCACGTCTGACAAAATTTTGAGGGTTATTTAAGATAGATTTGTAGGTATTTTGCTGTAGTGACAGGTTGTCAGCCCATCGCGTAAATTACAATATACTGAAAACCCTCGGATCCCTTACCTGGTTTTTACAGCATGCCCGGGAGGTAATGCAGCTGGCACATTCTATGTTTTTCTCTCGCTCCCAGTCCAGCATGGAAGCAATTCGTATATGTTTGATTTATTATTCTGGACGCAATTATTATGACTACTGTATTTCTACAAACTACTTAGATAAACTCTTGTAAATGTTCGGAATAAAAATTTTAACGTAATAAATATAAACAACCGCGAAAATTGTTAAATTTAATTAAGGTATCACATCTTATATCACGTCGTTGACGCACTACCTACCCTGCATGTAATATAGGCGTGATGTCAAGTGTACGTAAAATGATTTTTATCATTAGCATAAGCAGTAGTCGTCTACAGGGCACGGGTCAGGAATCAACGCTCTTATATTATCATATCGGATTACCCTATTTACTAGACTCACATTTTATTATGCTACACAAATAGGTTTATTTCTGGACTGAGCTAATGTTTTAAAGCTATTATTTTTATTACAATCTCTGGAATTTGGGGGTAGTATGGCATCTACCTTCTAGTGGTCCACCCTGGACAACGGCAAAACAGGCTTGCCTGTGAATAAGTCTGGCTGAACGATCCCTACAAAGCGGTGGTGGTAGGCTCCGCAAGGGGCCGCCTGGCTCGCGACCACACGACCACCGGAGTTCGGCGGCAAATAGCTTGCTGTGTTCCGTCGGTGCGTAAGATTGCCAGTGCCATAACAGGCATCTTCTGGGTGAGGTTGTTCCATCGTCGACTCTGTAACGGTCATTCCTGGCCTAGTGTCTAGAGTCAAGAGCAAATCTATTTCTTATTAAAAACACATATTTAACATAACATAACATAAAAATACTTTATTGCACGTAAGAATACAAATCATACAACACAACAGATAACAACAAAAGACAAGTACAACATAGGCAGCCTTATTGCTAAGGTAGCAATTTCTTCCAGGCAACCTTTGGTGTGTAGTACTATTATATATTCTGTGCTTTGGGTGAAAGAAAAATGCGTAGCCGTAAGCGGGATAGTGCAAAACCTAGTCAAATATGTACCCTAAATACATTACATTACATATAATACATAAGCTAAGTACTAGCTACTACATATTTTGGTTGTCCTAATCAATCAGTAAGTTTTCTTCTTCATCTTTACAGCACTAATCAATTCTGATCGTTTCTTTCGCTCTTGCTATAGCAAATTTTAACCTAATAGCTACCCGCCCCGGCTTCGCACGCATATCATCAGTGTTACTTTACTATACTATGCATATATTATACTTATAAACCATCCTCTTGAATCACTGTATACATTAAAAGAAACCGCATCAAAATCCGTTGCGTAGTTTTAAAGATCTAAGCATACATAGAGACAGATAAAGCGACTTTGTTTTATACTATGTAGTGATAAGCTAGTCTGTGACTCTGGCGCTGAACAATCGCCAGTCATTTATATCTTTGGGAAAAAACTGCAAAAATACAAACATACATATAATCACTCCTTCATCCCTAATGGGGTAGGCAGAGCGTAAACGACCTAAATAAAGTTCGTTCCGCCACGTCTGACAAAGGTTTGAGTGTTATTTAAGATAGATTTGTAGGTATATTGATGTAGTGACAGGTTGTTAGCCCATCGCCTAAATTACAATATACTCAAACCCTCGGATCCCTTAGCAGATTTTTACGGCATGCTCAGGCGGAAATGCAGCTGGCACATTCTATGTTTTTCTCTCGCTCCCACGCCAGCATGGAGGGAAAAAACTGCAAACAGGTATTTTTCTTTCAGCTTTAAGAATAGTTTTTTCTTGGTAAAAATAATCTCCTCTTTTCCTCTGTTAATTTTATTAGACCTAGTAGAATTTACTATAAATTTACGAGTAACATTTCGTTCCCAATTAACTTTAGGGTTGTAAAATGTAGAGTTAAATCATAATGGCTCATAAGCATAACAATGATACCAATTCGTAGCTGCAAAAATCACGACTTAACATAAGTCTATCTGTCATGAGAGAGCAGAAAAGGTTGCCAATCATTTTAGTCAGGATTTAGTTAAGTTGTGCGCTCTACGAATCGATAGTAAGAGCCTGTTATAGAGGTAGTATTGAATCTGTTACCCGGAAGAAGTATTGCCAAACAATATCACACCCGATACATAAATATTGCTCAATAATTTATAGATTGTGGGTAGTTGCGCTAGTTTCGCTTTGATAAGGCGTTCCTAACCAACAACATAATATTGTTTATCTATTGTTATTATATTCAAATAGTTTGTTGAACTACAAATTGTTTTGTTCTTTGCGTAGGTTTTCCCATAAACAGTTTCTATTTACTTTATCTTTCGCTCGAAGTTTAACTTCTTCGCATTTAGCGTAGGTCACGGTCAGGAGCCGTATTTTTGAACCGCTCGAATAAGATTTCGCATACGAAAGACCAACATTCACACGGCAAATTGTATGGAAATCGCATGCGAAAATTACCCTAACGTACGCGCATTGGAACTCGGGTGACTTAAAAATGATAAGATAAAAGACATTTATTAACACAAACAACATCAATACAAAAGAATCATTCAAAATTTCACTTAAAACTAAAATGCATTATAATTTTAAGTGGTTAAGTGTAATTAATAACTAAACATTAATTAAGTATCTTAGAGGAAAAAGGTGAGGGCACAGCATGGCTGATTTAAAGCCCTCCCTGCGTCAGAAGTCTTAGGAAGAAAAGTATAAATAAATAATTATAGTTTTAATTAATTTTGTTTATAGAAAATCTGAAAAATTATACGTTCAAATGTTTTGTTCCATAAGTTTTTTTGAAGGTAGTAACAAAAATAACAACATACTTTTTTAATTGTAAATTAAAAATAAAATAGTATGACAATTAACACACATAGAAATATTTGTATAACACAGTGGTGTACAGAAACCTACTCTTTGTGGGGCACTGTATATTTTCGAATTGTAATTGAATTTTTAATAAAATATCTCTAACACTATTTGGACACTGTCTTAAGGTTTTAGATATACGTATAGGTGGGGGTATTATATTCCAAATTTTAGCAGCGGCGCAACGAAACGAGCCTCTAAAGGCGGCAGTACGATGTCGCGGCACCCACAGCTGCAGGGCGTTGACGGCGCGCTGGCGGCCGCCGACGCCCTGCAGCTGCAGCATCGCGGCGATGTCGACCGGGCTTCCGCGAGTGCAGCATGTTGTACGTGAAGCAGCCAAGATGCAGATATCTTCGTGCTTTCATATTTAGCACATTGATACTGTTAAGCACTGGAGTAATGCGCTCCCGGCGACCCAGACGTTCACAGAACCTGACACACGTGTTTTGAACCCGTTGGATTTTAGCACTAGTTTTTTCCTGCTGCCATGGTCCATAAACCGTGTCACAGTATGTAAATTAAGATAAAATTAACGATTCAGTGAGGGTCCGTCTAACCTGTTTATTTAGAAATTCGCCTATTTTATAAAGTGACTTTAGTTTATACATGGCAGATCTAATTTTAAGATTTATATGTTTGATAAAATTTAAGCGTGAATCCATATACAGACCAAGATTTCTCGCGTGATCAACCACTTCAACAGGAATGCCGTTGATTGTAATATTTGGATTATACGAAAGAACTTCTCTAACTGCATTTTTTGTTCCAAATATCATAGCCACTGTTTTTGTTGGATTTAGGCAAAGCGCATTATCCTGTGCCCACTGCCATACGCGGCTCAGCTCATCGTTGACGAGGCGCACGGCCTCCCCCGTATCTGCTGGCGCGAACGAGTGCAACAGCTGCGTGTCATCCGCGAACATCTCGCAGCGCACGTGTCGCACGCAGCGTAGTTTAGCCTCAGAATATACCGATCTTCCATCATCATTGGTGCATTTTACTATTTGTTTACGATCCTGAAGGTTATAAATCAATAAAAGGGCGATATCGCCGAACCCTAAATAATGCAGCTTACCCAGAAGCAACGATCTTTCTAGACAATCAAATGCCCTAGAAAAATCTAATAGAACCAAAATAGTTACTAAACCTTTATCAAGGGAGCATAGGATATCATCAGTTACCTTGGGTAACGTCGTACACGTACTTAGCCCCTTGCGGAATCCTGACTGACACTCTGGAATAATTACCTGCCGGTCAAAGTATTCCGAAAGCTGCTCGTCCATTGCCTTTTCCAAGATTTTCGACGCTGCTGGCAAAATGCTGATGGGTCTTAAATCTTTCCATTGTTGCGGGTAGCAACCCTCCAACAAACAGGTACTGTACGAGGTAGTGTCAGCTTGACCATATTGATTGAGATTCCATCGACCCCTTCAGCGTTAGAGGTTATTTTTCTAATTATTTTCTTAAGACTTATCTCGTCTAGTAAACGGAACTTAAATTTTTCTGCATTGTACCTATGAGAATTCGTATAATAGTGATTAATTAAATCGATCGAAACGGGCGCCGTATGAGGTAATGTTAGAAAATTATTGTTAATTTTATTGGCTAATTTTATTTATCTTCCATACTGGACTGGGTGAGAAAGAAAAACATAGAATGTTCCAGTTGCCCTTCCTCCCGGGCATGCTGTAAAAGTCAGCAAAAGGGATTCGAGGGTTACAGTGTATTGTAATTTAGGCGATGGGCTGACAACCTGTCACTACAGCAATACACATTACAATCTAAAATTGCCCTCAATTTATGTCAGACGTGGCGAAAGCGCCTTTTAGGAGGCGTTTTACGCTCTGCCTACCCCGTAAGGGATAAAGGCGTTATTTTATGTATGTATGTATGTATGTAATTTTATTGGCGTCATTTAAGTGTTGAGGAATATCTCTAATGTTTTCTTTGGTGGCAATACGACTATTTACACCTTTCCACATAAGTGTTGGGTTTTTGCTGTGGATATTTATATGCTTCGTAAAACATACCTGTTTCTCATTTCGGAGCATAGTAGTAACGTGATTGCGGAGTTGGCGGTAGTAGTCGCGAGAGGGCGCGTCGGGCGGGGCGGCCGCAGCGTGTCGGCATGGGGTCTCACTCCGAAGAACAGTAAATAGCTTCTAAAAAATATCAGCAGATGGCGCTACGGGTAAGACGGGCAGGTCATTCTAAATAAAAGTTCACATAAAGCAAGTTTTTTGTTTCTAAAGCCAGCAAATATATTGTTTAATAAATAATTCTGATTACCCTGAGCATTAAAAATCGTACAATATGCTCATTTTTAAAAAGTTTTAGATTAAAAGTTTCTTTGCAGCGGCTACTCTAGCGACACCCACACAGGAGTGTCAAGGATATGAAGTTTTTCGACTTTCGCTCAAACCCTAAACACATACAGGTAGTACCAACCATTCACCAATAGATGTCACTGGTACAATTATCGATCCACAGATGAAATTAATATACCTACATCGAGCGGTTGCCCTTTATGTGTTATGAATTTACTTTTAGAAACCCTTGCACATTGAATTATGAAAAAAACAATAAAACAAAATTTAAAGTATGAATATACGATTAAATGAATTTTCTCGCGGAAATAAAGTATTTCTCTGCGTTAACGGTTAGCCTGTTGCTATGTCACTCATACATATATACACATATATAATCACGACTTTATCACACCTAATGGGGTATGCAAAGCGTAAACGACCTAAACAAAGGTCGTTCCACCATGTCTGACAAAGTTTTGAGGGTTATTTAAAGATTGATTTTAATTTTTAGGCAGTTTCATGTAGTGACAGGTTGCCAGCTCATCGCCTGAATTGCAATATACTGAAACCCTCGGATTGCTCAGCTGGTTTTTCCAGCATGCCCGGGAGGAAATTCGGCTGGGAGGAAATGTTATCAGCAGTGATCGGAATAGGTAGAGTATATTTACCTAAACTTCTAAAAAGAAGAGAGGAAAATGGAGACTTTCTTACTACTAAAACTTTTTCGGGACATCTTGCGGGACATCACATATGTAAGCTAGAAATATACTTTGAACCATGGCATTTAATTCTATGGACAAATACAAGCTAAAAATATACTTGGTGATTTTCGGCTACAGTGTCACATTGCCTAGACATTTTGAATTAAAGATTCTCTTACTTTATAGCTTTAAAACGGCTGTGTGTAGGAAAAAATGTTAAGGGAAAAAATTATTGCGTAATTTGTGTTCTATAATTTCTTTATAGGTGTCAACATCGTTGGAGTTATAGAAACCAAGATATTTACGAAAAACCATTTTAACGATATCTGACAGTTTTCATATTATGGACGATGTTAGTTATGTTTTAAGCTGGTCAACAAATCAGATAATTCACAATAATATTGAAAAAGTTTTAAACATAATTCCGGACTACGATTTTATTAGGACAATAAGTGAAAAAATTGTAAAGGGAATCGAAGTAGATGACGAAGTATTTTTTAAATATGCTCCTCTTACATCTGTAGATATTAAGTGTAAAAAGGAATAGACTTAAACCGGAAAATATAGAAAAATAATGGTCATCTACTTCAATTCCCTGCAAGAAAGCAATACTTCGTCAGTATCTTCAGATTCTGTCACTGAAGACGAAGATATTGACGACATATAAAATATATTATTTTTTAAGTAAAATTAATCGCGTTTACGATGTACCTTACGTGATCAGGTTTTTTGGACTGCATTACATGAATAATTGTCTACTTTAATAAAAATATGTGGTGTCGGTGAGCCAGGGCACAGATAATATAATACTATACTAGTACAGATGCCTAATGTCATACAATAAAACTGGTCCGCCATAAGTCGGGCCGAGTGACGGGCCGCAAGATTTTAGTACAATCTGACGCAACGGTACCACGTGACAGACGTGTAGACGTGAAGTGTTCGGTCGTAATATTTTGCCGTGATCACAGATGGCCCCACGTAGGTACAATGCACGTTCGAAGTACGTAATTTTCTACTAGACTACTAGATGGCGGTAAGAGAGAAGTTAACGCTGCGCCAGAGCACAGATAATAGCAGTTTTAATTTGTAATTTGTAAGAGATTGAATAATTAAACTTATTTTATGTACTGTCAGCAAAGGCTATTGCAGGGCAGGGCCGTTCGAAACGGATGAGATTGTTTCAGGAAATTATGTATGAATTTTAATGTGGTTTAGTATATTTATTGCAGTAAGTGAATCGTGCAAATAAGCGAGATTTTATTAAAGTTTATCAATAATTTCCTGAAATGATCTCTTTCGTTTGGAACGGGCCTGACCAGATGTCTCCTCTGCTGACTACGTACACTCTACAGCCATATTAGGTGCTATCATTTATACATACATACATACATAATATCACGCCTTTATCCCTAACGGAGTAGGCAGAGCGTAAAAAACCTAAACAAAGGTCGTTTCGCCACGTCTGACCAAGTCATTTATAAATTTAATAAACTGCTTTACACGATTGTTATTTTTACTTTTTTTCACCTGGCCTCCCTCTTCTCCTTCCACTTATCACTATTTTGAGCCTCTATTTTTATTTATCAAGATGGTTCTTATTAATAGAATAGAAATCGGCCTCAAATACACTTTAAAAGTAATAAATTGAACAGTAGTATGACAGTAAAATATTTACCTTAAAAAGTAAAAGAAAGAAAAACGAATACTAAATAAATGTTTCTAATTAAAAGCAAATTGTATTTTCAATCAACGATCAGACTCGATCCGGACAATCACAGCGCTGAAACCCGACCAACTAACCAACGCGCCATCCCGCCGGTGAACTAAATTGCGAATAAAAGCTACCCATGAAGTTGTTATGGTTCATCAATGAGTATATTTTTTTTTAATAGTAACGTAAACCACAAGTAGAATATCGACATAATTAGCAGGAAAATATATATATGATTTCTTCATTAATTCGTTTAGGAGAAATAAGATCTAAAAAACATACATATAAGTATGTAATTTTTACAAATTTCGGAATGAACGGAGCGAATTCGCATTTACCCATTCATACGTTGACCGGCAACGTTGCGTGCGGGCCCGCACTGAATGGCAACGACGCCACGCACGCACAGTGGGTCAGAAATTGAGATTCATAGAATAAGGAATAAACCAAGTTTCGGAATTTTGCTTACAACTTTCAGAAGACAATCTATAGGTAAACTTAATAAAATTAACGACAAGTATCTCAAAGCAACTAAAACTTAAACTTAAGTATGTTTCATTAGGTTAATTTTAATTTAATAAAAATATATTTATCACTAGGGATAGAGGCGTGACTATATGTATGTATGTATATTTATCTCTATTTAACATAATTATCTTTGACATTTTAGGAAAGGTGTTACCAAGCAAGGTTTAAGAATCGATATGATTTGTTTTAGACAGCTGGCAATCATGTCTTTTCATTACAGCTAAAATTTACTCGAAATATGTTTTAATTAAAATATGTATTCTTTTAAAGATTCTTAAATAATTAATAATATAAAAATAGCTCTTATCTATAAGAGCTATTAGATTAACTTACTTTTTTTTATATTCTTTATGTTAGTTAAATCTAGTCTACGCCGAATCGTGGCCATGTCAATGTTTTGTTCATACATACATCACGCCTTTGTTCTTAATGGGGTAGGCAGATCGTAAACGACCTAAACAAAGGTCGTTCCGCCACGTCGGACAAAGTTTTGAGGGTTATCTAAGACAGGTTGTCAGCCTATCGCCTAAATTGTAATATACAGAAACCCTCGGATCCCTTAGCTTGTTTTTTTCAGCATGCCCGGGAGGAAATACATCTGGCACATTCTATGTTTTTCTCTCGCTTACAGGCCAGCATGGAAGAAGATTGTGAATGATTTGTTGTTGGTAAATTAAACAAATATAGATACAGTTTTCCTGCTGATCGTAAGAAAAATACATACTATCCATACTCCATACTAATATTATAAAATCCGAAAGTAGCTCCGTCTATCTGTTTGTTTGTTGTTCTTTCACGCCTTAAATTCTGAACGCATTTTGATGAAATGTGGTGACATGGTGATAGATGAAACGGACAAAGGCCATTTTTTACCGTAGGATAAGATCTTATTCCCTCGGGAAATATTTTCACACGGTATTTAGGGTATAGGGCAACACTTTATGTATCGATTGACTATGACCATGACACTATAACGCTATGGCTGATAACCTTGATGGGATATAGTAGTGATCGGAATTGGTAGAGCATATTTACCTAAACTTCTAAGAACAGAAGCGGAAAATGGAGACTTCCTTACTACGTAAACTTTTTGCGGGACATCTTGCGGGACATCACATAAGTAAGCAAGAAATATACTTTGCACCATGGTTTTTCATTCTATGGACAAATACAAGCTAAAAATATACTTGGTGATATTTGGCTACAGTGTCACATTGCCTAGATATTTTGAATTAAAAATTTTGTTACTTTATAGCTTTAAAACTGCTGTGTGTAGGAAAAAAATAATGAGGAAAAAATTACGCAAATTATGTGCTGTATAATTTCTCCATAGGTGTCAACATCGTACGAGCTACAGAAACCAAGATATTTACGAAAAATTGTTTTATTTTTACATTTGACCTTGAATAGCTTATATTCCTGGTTGGTTTTTTTAAGGCAGCATTTCGTACGCCGAAATAAATCTGTGAAAAGTCCTGGGTTCGATTAAGATAAACCGATGCTTTTAATAAGTTCCCCTTAGTCAAACATTGATAACAACGCATAGAGTATGATATAAAACACACAAAGTACTTTAATTGTTAGAAGGCTTGCACTGATAGTAATATGCTTTTAAATAAGTGCTGTTTATTCACAAATATACAACAACTTCGTAAACAAAGCGATTAAATAGAACTACACAAAAGAAGCTCAATTGTCAAAAGTCTTGCACTAATTATTTTTACCTGAAAAGTGATTCCAGGTAAAAAATAAACACTAAAAAACACGTGCTGTAAATGAATGGAATTTGTTTCCGAATTTCGAACCGTCAACTTTGCAAGATAAAATCAAATGCAAATAAAGCAAGTCATAAAATAATCGAACAATAGGAAATGGGGCTTGAATTTATGCATTTCTGTATTATAGGTGACTATACGCCACATAATAGAACTAGTAGAGAAATAGTAGGCCCTTTTTGACAGGTTATCTATGGCCAAACGACCAAATCGCAATCTTTAGATCAATGTGTCTTGGTAATAAAATATTTTGTTTTATGTTTGTTTCATGTTCAAACGTCACACGGTTGATCGTACGCCAGCCAACTTGAACCAAATCTCAGTTAAATATCGGCAAAATATTTAGTATGCCAGATACAATCATACCTCTTTCGAAGTATGAATTTTGTTTTTTGTAGTTTTTAATGATATAAATTAAATTTGTTTTTTGTAACTTAAGGTACAAATGAAAGAACCAATAAAAATTAAAATAAAGCTTATTTTTATTAAAGTAGACAATTATTCATGTAATGCAGTCCAAAAAACCTGATCACGTAAGGTACATCGTAAACGCGATTAATTTTACTTAAAAAATAATATATTTTATATGTCGTCAATATCTTCGTCTTCAGTGACAGAATCTGAAGATACTGACGAAGTATTGCTTTCTTGCAGGGAATTGAAGTAGATGACCATTATTTTTCTATATTTTCCGGTTTAAGTCTATTCCTTTTTACACTTAATATCTACAGATGTAAGAGGAGCATATTTAAAAAATACTTCGTCATCTACTTCGATTCCCTTTACAATTTTTTCACTTATTGTCCTAATAAAATCGTAGTCCGGAATTATGTTTAAAACTTTTTCAATATTATTGTGAATTATCTGATTTGTTGACCAGCTTAAAACATAACTAACATCGTCCATAATATGAAAACTGTCAGATATCGTTAAAATGGTTTTTCGTAAATATCTTGGTTTCTATAACTCCAACGATGTTGACACCTATAAAGAAATTATAGAACACAAATTACGCAATAATTTTTTCCCTTAACATTTTTTCCTACACACAGCCGTTTTAAAGCTATAAAGTAAGAGAATCTTTAATTCAAAATGTCTAGGCAATGTGACACTGTAGCCGAAAATCACCAAGTATATTTTTAGCTTGTATTTGTCCATAGAATTAAATGCCATGGTTCAAAGTATATTTCTAGCTTACATATGTGATGTCCCGCAAGATGTCCCGAAAAAGTTTTAGTAGTAAGAAAGTCTCCATTTTCCTCTCTTCTTTTTAGAAGTTTAGGTAAATATACTCTACCTATTCCGATCACTGCTGATAACATTTCCTCCCAGCCGAATTTCCTCCCGGGCATGCTGGAAAAACCAGCTGAGCAATCCGAGGGTTTCAGTATATTGCAATTCAGGCGATGAGCTGGCAACCTGTCACTACATGAAACTGCCTAAAAATTAAAATCAATCTTTAAATAACCCTCAAAACTTTGTCAGACATGGTGGAACGACCTTTGTTTAGGTCGTTTACGCTTTGCATACCCCATTAGGTGTGATAAAGTCGTGATTATATATGTGTATATATGTATGAGTGACATAGCAACAGGCTAACCGTTAACGCAGAGAAATACTTTATTTCCGCGAGAAAATTCATTTAATCGTATATTCATACTTTAAATTTTGTTTTATTGTTTTTTTCATAATTCAATGTGCAAGGGTTTCTAAAAGTAAATTCATAACACATAAAGGGCAACCGCTCGATGTAGGTATATTAATTTCATCTGTGGATCGATAATTGTACCAGTGACATCTATTGGTGAATGGTTGGTACTACCTGTATGTGTTTAGGGTTTGAGCGAAAGTCGAAAAACTTCATATCCTTGACACTCCTGTGTGGGTGTCGCTAGAGTAGCCGCTGCAAAGAAACTTTTAATCTAAAACTTTTTAAAAATGAGCATATTGTACGATTTTTAATGCTCAGGGTAATCAGAATTATTTATTAAACAATATATTTGCTGGCTTTAGAAACAAAAAACTTGCTTTATGTGAACTTTTATTTAGAATGACCTGCCCGTCTTACCCGTAGCGCCATCTGCTGATATTTTTTAGAAGCTATTTACTGTTCTTCGGAGTGAGACCCCATGGCCAGGGCCGCGGCGGGCCACGACACACTCGCTCCACTTGAGGTACATGAGCATCCCACAGTTGTAAAATCATTGTCTCAAAAAATTTTATGAGCACTGTTGCTTATTTCAGTGTAATCATCAGCATCTCCCTCGCCGTATCTCGTATCTCACGGGGCGGCTACCTAATCTGGTGATTGAACGAGGATACTGGTTTTTACACAGAGCGACTGCCAGCTGACCTTCGCAACCCAGCAGGGAATACACAGACCTAATCTTAGATTAGGTCAGAGTTTTCAAGCCGTCAATGCTTAGCACTGGCCTCTGACATGGCTTAACGAATAATATATACGGTATTAAACAGTATTAACCGGGAACAACGGCTTAACGTGCCTTCCGATCACGGAAAAAGCCCCGAACAAACGTACATATTATGAAATTCGAAAACCGAAAAACACATTGGTACGTCGTGGGATTCGAACGACGACCTCCCGCTCAGGAGGCAACACACCATCGGGCTCTGTACCCACTACGATCCTGATGGGGCTCTAAAGCTCGTATTTATGAAGCAATCTCAAACTTGAGAGCAATATTAAGTATGGATTTGACTGGCCAGTTTGTACTGAAATGTCATTTTTGATACGAACTCAAACTCGCTGTCACTCATGAGAGATGATTATAAATACGGCCCTTAGTTGCTTATTTTTGTGAAAGGATGCCAAATATTACGTCTTCTAGGTAGTGTCTCGTCTGATTGAAGTCGAGTCGATGAAATTAATCTTTGGGGTTCGATTCCCAGGGGGGAAACACAAAGTTGATATTTGAGAATTTATCACTTTGTGAATTTATCCCCAGTTTGGTTAGGACATTGCAGGCTGAGTCACCTGATTGCCCGAAAAAGAAAAAGATTTCGTGCTTCGGAGGGCGTCGTTAAGCCGTCGGTACCGGTAGCTGTCTTTGATAGTGGTCGTTACTCAAACCATGTCAGAGGCCTGATAGTTGTGCTACTAGGCGGTTTAAAAACTCTGACACCAGGGTTCATCGGGTCCAAAGACTCGATACCCACTCGACAGAAGAAGTATCCACTCTATGTTAAATAAGAAAGTAAAAAGGGCAAACCCATTACGGTTCTTCTTCGTATTTATTTATGCGGAGGTCACCCATTTCGGTAAACATACATACCTACATAAAATCACGCCTTTATCCCTTACGGGGTAGGCAGAGCGTAAAACGCCTCCTAAAAGGCGCTTTCGCCACGTCTGACATAAATTGAGGGCAATTTTAGATTGTAATGTGTATTGCTGTAGTGACAGGTTGTCAGCCCATCGCCTAAATTAAAATACACTGTAACCCTCGAATCCCTTTTGTTGTCTTTTACAGCATGCCCGGGAGGAAGGGCAACTGGAACATTCTATGTTTTTCTTTCTCTCCCAGTCCAGTATGGAAGAAACATTCATTTCGGTAAAAAAGAATGATATACGGGGTGTAAGGGACAGCGTCCCACAAATCGATAGGCCTTGCAACAGGAAATTCTTTCAGAAAGTAAAAAAAAAGATTGCTTTTTCCATACAAATTGTCTGATCGAGATGAACATTTTGAATGAAAAAGCCAATTCTCATTTTTATTTCCTGAAATAATTTCTTGTTGAAGTTGTTCAGTGTCGTTGACTGAGCAACCCCGATCAGTTTGCGGGAAGCTGTCCCTTACACCCGGTATTGGGACCGTGTATAATTTCTTATTGGTAAGCTCAACAGTAGATTAGAAAAGGAAGTTTCTAATTCTAATAGGAATTAGGAAATGATAATTTAGTCTGTGGGTGGTACTGCTAGTCTAGTTAAATAGTCACAGGGTAACGACCTTATTAAAAGAGAAAAGGTACGTACTTTACTCTTACTTTCAAATAAAATCACGCCTTTATCCCTAATTGGGAAGGCAGGGCGTAAATTACCTAAAAAAAGGTCGTTCGCCACGCTTCTCATCTGACGCTTGAGGGTTATTTAAGATGGATTTATAGGTATATTGCTGTAGTGACAGGTTATCAACCCATCGCCTTAATTACAATATACTGAAACCCTCTGATCCCTTAGCTAGTTTATACAGATTGCCCGGAAGGAAATTTTGCTGGCACATTCTATGGTTTTTTCTCGCTCCCAAGCAATCATGATGGATGAAGATAGAATGTTTTCTTCTATCAAGCGGGATATCAAATCGAAGAATGATCCAATGAATGGTAATGACATGGTTTTAAAACCACCTCATCTCCCTAGCCTTATCCCGTATCTCACGGGGTCGGCTTCCTAATCTAGGGGATTGAACGAGGGTACTGGTTTTACACAGAGCGACTGCCATCTGACCTCCGCAACCCAGAAGGGAAACCAGACCCAATCCTAGATTAGGTAAGAGTTTTTCAAGCCAACAATGCTTAGCACTGGCCTCTGATATGGCTTAACGACTAATATCTGCGGTATTAAACTATATTAACCGGGACCAACGGCTTAACGTGCCTTCCGAAGCACGGAAAAAGCACCGAATAAACGTACATATGAAATTCAAAAACCGAAAAACACATTGGTACGTGGTGGGGTTCGAACCACCCGATGTCCCGCTCAGGAGGCACTATCCACTACACCATCAGGCTCTCAGCGGCCCTATCCACTACACCATCGGGCTCTCATTAGTGCTTTAACATTATATTTCTTAGTAAACAATCAATCAGTAAGCCTGCATTGTTCTAACCGAAGTAAAGACAGGAGTCGATTAGTTAAAATAATCACAAATAACATGTGATCTTCCATGCAACCGTATAAC
Organism: Scrobipalpa costella; assembly: GCA_949820665.1. Classification (NCBI taxonomy): domain Eukaryota; kingdom Metazoa; phylum Arthropoda; class Insecta; order Lepidoptera; family Gelechiidae; genus Scrobipalpa; species Scrobipalpa costella. Next base: position 26,099,115 of record OX463296.1, on the reverse strand, counting down.
TATAAATATCATGGAACATTACTAGAAAAAACCCACAAAACCACCTAAGAAATCAATTAATGATTACGCCTGACATTTATGTAAAAGCAAAGTTTTCCGTTCGAAGACAATTTTTGCTTCCATAATTGAATCAGGCGTTAATATCTTATATAATATGGAAGAAATAAGGTATAAAACCTAATTTCCTAAATAAATAACTGGTAATAAGAATTTCAGACAGGAAAAAAGTTGATTGGTAAAATTTTCTTAGTAAACAAAGTGATTTCGAAACAGCAAGTGCTTCCAGTGCCGATTGACCTTGACCTTAACCACAGCCTTAATAATACAAAACAATCTTCTTCTCTTCAAAATTGCAAGTTTTGATAAGAGAAATCAGTACAAACATATAATCACACCTTTATCCCTAAAGGGGTAGGCAGGATATCATCCATGCTGGACTGGGAGCGATAGAAAAACATAGGATGTGCCAGCTGCATCACCTCCCAGCCATGTTGTAAAAACCAGCTAAGGGATTCAAGGGTTTCAGTGTATTGTAATTTAGGCGATAAGCTGACAACCTGTCACTACAGCAATGCACAGATCTATCTAAAATTACCCTCAATACTTGTGAAACGTGACCTAACGACCTTTGTTTGAGTCGTTGACGCTCTGCCTATCCTATTAGGGATAAAGGCGTGATTATATGTATATATGGGTAGGCACAGCGTAAACGACCCGAACATAGGTCGTTCCGACAAGTCTGACAAAGTTTTGAGGGTTATTTATGATAGATATGTAGGATATTGCGGTAGTGACAGGTTGTCAGCCCTCGCATCCCTTAGCTGGTTTTTAGAGCATGCCTGGGAGGAAATGCCTTAATTGCAAATCAGAACATATTATCAAATTCTGTACTAGTATAGGCTCTTCAGGCTACATATAAGAAGTCCCAGTGAAGAATTCCGTACGTCAGAGGGCACGTTTGTTTAGCCGTCAATCTTATCAGCTGCCTCTGATAGCAATCCTTGCACAACCATGTTCAAAACTTAATAAATTAATGGTAGATATGTATGGGATTGCCAGTGCCTTTACTGCCTCCGTGGTCTAGTGGCTAGTTCCATGGACTCCTGATCCGGAGGTCCTGGGTTCGATTCCCAGGGGGGAAACACAAAGTTGATATTTGAGAATTTATCACTTTGTGAATTTTTCTTCAGTTAGGTTAGGACATTGCAGCCTGAATCACCTGATTGTCCGAAAAAGAAAATGATTTTGTGCTTCGGAGGGCACGTTAAGCCGTCGGTCCCGGTCGCTGTCTTTGATAGTGGTCGTTACTCAAACCATGTCAGAGGCCTGATAGTTGTGCTACTAGGCGGTTTAAAAACTCTGACACCAGGGTTCATCGGTTCAATAGACTCGATACCCACTCGACAGAAGAAGTGCCTTTAAATTCTAAAGTAGACCTCAACCATTGCATTTTTTTACTTTATTTTAAGAAGAAATTGGGCTCGATTCTAGATTCCACCGGCTAAAACTAAAATCAAAATCTATCTGTCACTTTCAAAACAATAAAATTGAAAAAGAACAGGCGATTTAAACTCTATGGTTTTACACTTTGTCCGCTAGATTTTGACGTGCTTTTGCACGTTTCACCAGTATTTCTATAAATTTTATCCGCCATAAGACGGCGGATAAAAATGACAGATAACGCAAAAAACCACCGGTTATCAAAAATTTAAGATAATAGGACTCCTATTCCTCCTGTCCTATTCCAATGTGATTGTATGTGATGTGTGATTTTAATTTTAGTTTTAGCCGGCAAATTTAGAATCGAACCCATTAATTCGGGATTATCTCTAACTGGGGCAGACTAGTACTAGAATGTGCCAGCTGTATTTCCTCCCGGGCATGCTGTAAAAACCAGCTAAGGGATCCGAGAGTTTCTGTATATTTCAATTCAGGCGATAAGCTGACAACCTGTCACTACAGCAATATACCTACAAATCTATATTAACTAACGCTCAAAACTTTGTCTAACGTGGCGGAACGACCTTTGTTTAGGTCTTTTACGCTCTGCCTACCCCATTACGGATAAAAGCGTGAGTATATGTATGTAGGGCAGACTCGGTGTCGCCAAGTTCGTACCAAGATTTGAACTCTGTACGCTAAATTACGTCAATAGACATTTTAGTGCGTCACACATTGAAAACAAAATTCAGAAGCTACAAAGAAACTTCAATACAAAGAAACAAATGTGACGTAACATGAAACAGACCCTTTGTCTTCGGCAGTAAAAGGTCCAGCTGTTCTTCAAAACATAGAATGTGTCAGCTGCATTTCCTCCCGGGCATGCTGTAAAAACCAGCTAAGGAATCCAAGGGTTACAGACGATAGTATTATTAGTTACTCTGTGGTTACAGTATATTGTAATTTAAGCGATGGGCTGACAACCTGTCACTACAGAAATATACTTACAAATCTATCTTAAATAACCCTCAAAGTTTTGTCAGACGTGGCGGAACAACATTTTTTTAAATAGGTGGTTTACGCTCTGCCAACCCCATTAGGGATAAAGGCGTAATTTAATGTATGTATGTACAAAGTAACTTCAATACAAATAAACAAATGTCTTCGGCAATAGGGCATATAGGTTTGGAGTCTCTACACTCCGAAATGAGTAAAAGGTTTAGAAAAGAATAAACATACCTGATCGTGTAAGTAAAACATCACATAAAAAAACCTGACATTGTAAATAAATAACTTATCCTGTTTATTGTATCGTTGTATTGATTTTGTATTGTATTATTGTATTCTATATTACGGTGCTGACAGAATATCAGTGTTACTGGTTATAAATATAACTTGTAATGTTATCTTCCATGCTGGACTGGGAGAGATAGGAAAACAGAATGTTCCAGCTGCCCTTCCTCCCGGGCATGTTGTTGAAGTCAACAAAAGGGACTCGAGGGTTACAGTGTATTGTAATTTAGGCGATAGGCTGACAACCTGTCACTATAGCAATACATATAACAATCTAAAATTGCCCTCAATTTTTGTCAGACGTGGCGTAAGCGTCTTTTACGAGGCGTTAAACGCTCTGCCTAACCCGTAAGGGATAAAGGCGTGATTTATGTATGTAACAGGTGGCGCAAAAGAAATCACCCTATTGGAAGATGCTCTCATTTTTGCAAATGGCCGCCAATGTCAAATCTGTTTTGACATTTGTGGACTAGACAGATGCAGAATACAAGTGAACAAGCCATGGAGCGATACACTCCCCAAGAACGCGGAAAAATCGTGTCTATTTTTTTGAGTAACAATTCGTCTGTGGTGTTGGCGCAGCGCGAATTCCGTCGCCGATTCCCCGGCCGTCCGACACCGACTGCGCAAACACTGCGACGTTTAGCCACCAACCTTGAAGAGTATGGGACCACACGAGACGTTGCTAAGAGTGGCCGGCCCCGGAGCGCCCGTTCTGCCGAGAATATCGCCGCTGTAGCCGAGGACGTTGAAGTGAGCCCCGAAACATCGACCAGACGACGTGCCACGCAATTGGGCCTCAGCCGGCGGTCCTTGCAGCGAATTTTGGTGCGAGACTTGAAGATGTTTCCTTACAAAGTCCAGACCGTGCATCAGCTGCTGCCTGCCGACCGCCAAACGCGCGTAACCTACGCCCAAGCCATCCTCAATCTCGAGGAAGAATTGGACAATTTTTCGACCAAAATCATCATGAGCGATGAGGCTCATTTCCACCTCAGCGGTTACGTGAATCGGCAAAATTATCGCTTCTGGGGCACCGAGAATCCACGAGTGATGCACGAGGAGCCGTTACACCCGCTCAAAGTGACTGCGTGGTGCGCTGTTCACGCTGGAGGAGTCATCGGGCCATTTTTTTTCGAGAACGCCGCGGGTCAAACGACAACAGTGGACGGTGCGCGCTATAGGGCCATGTTGACCGAATTTTTTCTGCCGCAATTGGACGAATTGGGACTGGAGGACATGTGGTTCCAACAGGACGGGGCAACGGCGCACACTGCACGAGCCACAACCGACATTCTGAAGGCGGCATTTCCGGGTCGCCTAATCTCTCGTTTTGGCGATTTGCACTGGCCGGCCAGATCGCCCGATTTAACGGTCCCGGACTTCTTTTTATGGGGTTTTTTGAAGTCTCGTGTTTACGTCAACAAGCCTGAGACCTTGGAAGCCCTCAAAGACAACATTCGACACGAGTGCGAGAATCTGTCGCCCGAAGTTCTCGCCGAAGTGATGAAAAATGCCATAAAACGAGCCCGTATGGCAATCAATTGTAACGGCGCCCATTTGGCCGATATCATCTTCTCGACTTGACCAGTAAAATTCTAAAGGTGCAAATAAATATAATCAAAAAACAGATTCGAAGTTTTTCATTTAGAAAAAAAATGAGAGCCAAACAACATCGGATGACTTCTTTTGCGCCACCTTGTATGTATGTAACAGTGCTGAGTCAGCTCCATTTCTTGTGCAATACAGATCAGAGCATTCAATAAAAAAACATATATTATGTTTCATGTATGTAACATAAGTCTATTTACTGCATGTTGAGTTTTGTATTGTTTCATTAATGAACGTTTTTCTTTTCTATTCTTTATTTCAACTTTGAGTTACTCAAAATTAAAGAGCATATTCTGGTACTGGGGTTGCTCAGTCAACGAAACTGAACAACTTTCACCGGGAAATTCTTTCAGGACATGAAAAAGCAATGTGACCTTCTCATACAAAATGACTACCTCGATCGGACAATTTGTATAGAAAACCAAATTTTATTTTTCACTTCCTGAAAATATTTTTCAATTCCTGAAGTTGTTCAGTTTCGCTGAATGAGCAACGCCTATCAGTTAGCGGGACGATGCCCCTTACACGCCGTATGATTTTCAACTCTTCTTTCGGACTGGGACCGAGAGAAAAACATAGAATGTGCCAGATGCATTTCCTCCCTGGCGTGCTGTCAAAATCAGCTAAGGGATCCGACGGTTTCAGTATATTGCAATTTAGGCGATGGGCTGACAACCTGTCACTACAGCAATATACCTACAAATCTATCTTAAATAACTTTCAAAACTTTGTCAGACGTGGCGGAACGACTTTTAGTTAGGTCTTTTACGCTCTGCCTACCCTATTAGGGATAAAGGTGTGATTATATGTATGTATGTATGTTAAACCTAGTTCAGACACATGTTAGCCAGAATCGATACCATTAAAATCGTAAACTTTCGACATCCCATGACCTTCAGAATATTTTGTTCCGATTTGGCATTACGCCATTTCTTCCCATACACAGTTCACTTTACCGTACATTGCGTGTATAGTTCTACGATTTTATAGACGCGGTAAAGGTAAGCCCGCATTGGAAGGTGTTTGAATGAGAAGTTTGTTTGTTTTGAAAGAAGATTATGGACTGGAATGAAAATGTACTTGGCATTGCTATTAGTTGAGGACTATATTGAGACGATAAAACGCGGCTTACTCAAAATAAACCGCGCGTCTGTTTATTGACGGCCACGGTCCGCTGCCTCCTGAGCGGGAGGTCGTGGTTCGAATCCCACCACGTACCAATGTGTTTTTCGGTTTTTGAATTTCATATACACGTTTCTTCGGCGCTTTTTCCGTACTTCGGAAGGCACGTTAAGCCGTTGGTCCCGATTAATGTCGTTTAATACCGTAGATATTAGTCGTTAAGCCATGTCAGACGCCATTGCTAAGCATTGGCGGCTTGAAAACTCCGGCCTAAACTAGGGTTTGGTCTGGTTTCCCTTCTGAGTTGCGGAGGTCAGATGGCAGTCGCTCTGTGTAAAAACCAGTACCCTAGAATTTATAAGTCAAAGTCAAAGTCAAAGTCAAAGATCCTTTATTGCGACTAAGTGTCTATGTGATTTATAAAGTGTGTTAGTTTAATTTTTTTATGTTTATGTCCCTTACTTGTTTTTATTTTTATTACGTGTGTGATGATTTTTTGCAATAAACCTTTTATCTATCTATCTACCCTCGTTCAATCCCCTAGATTAGGTAGCCGACCCCGTAAAATACGGGAATAGGCTAGGAAGATGGATAACTCAACGCAAGTATGGCTTTTGGCAATCAATGACTTTGGATTTCCTAATTGATTTAGTGGCAACTTAATCTATGGCTTAATTAGATATCCGCGATTTGTACAAATTATAATTAATCTAAACTGGTACTGGGATTTTACCGTGATAATATTTCTCATTACCTCATCATCAACAAAATATGCGAAAACCTCATTAAACTGTGAAATTCTACAATAATTGAATCACACAGATTTAAAAGACAATGGACAAAAATGTACGGAACTTGTTCTAAGAGCCTACACTGATGAGACTTGTAGGAAATTAAAGTAAATACTTGTCATATGATTAGGGACAAGTATTATCAAAATCCGTCCCAGGCTTTATTTATGGAATATGTAACCTTCTTACTATAAAAATATGATTTTACGTTAACCGTTTACACGGTACATATTAATATTGCAATACATACATACATACATAAAATCACGCCTTTATCCCTTACGGGGTAGGCAGAGCGTCAAACTCCTCGTAAAAGGCGCTTTCGCCACGTCTGACAAAAATTGAGGGCAATTTTAGATTGTAATGTGTATTGCTATAGTGACAGGTTGTCAGCCTATCGCCTAAATTACAATACACTGTAACAACCCTCGAGTCCCTTTTGCTGACTTCTACAGCATGCCCGGGAGGAAGGGCAGCTGGAACATTCTATGTTTTTCTATCTCTCCCAGTCCAGCATGGAAGTATAAAAATATGATTTTACGTTAACCGGTACATATTAATATTGCAATACAAGTATTGTGATATATAAATAAATGTAGTACTCTGGTCGATGGTGCCGCCCCGTCGGTAGTTCCAATCTGTCATCTATCAACTGCCTGCCATCAACTGCCTCCGTGGTCTAGTGGCTAGTGCCATGGACTCCCGATCCGGAGGTCTGGGGTTCGATTCCCAGGGGGGAAAACAAAAAGTTGATATTTGAGAATTTATCACTTTGTGAATTTTTCCCCAGTTTGGTTAGGACATTGCAGGCTGAATCACCTGATTGTCCGAAAAATAAAAAGATTTCGTGCTTCGGGGGGCACGTTAAGCCGTCGGTCCCGGTCGCTGTCGTTGCTCAAAAACCATGTCACAGGCCTGATAGTTGTGCTACTAGGCGGTTTAAAAACTCTGACACCAGGGTTCATCGGGTCCATAGACTCGATACCCACTCGACAGAAGAAGAATCTGTCATCTGTGGCGAGCGGGCACGAACGGACGCAACCATTGAATATGTCCTACTTACTGAATATTGGTTTGTTTTACTTAAAACTCAAGTCTATTAAAGCAATGATTTGTGGACATCACAAGTATTATCAAAATCCGACCCGGGATTTTTTATGGTAATTTTAACCAAATTATAATAATAAATTAAAAAAATATCTTCCATGCTGGACTGGGAGCGAGAGAAAAACATAGAATGTGCCAGCTGCATTTCCTCCCGGGCATGCTGTAAAAACCAGCTAAGGGATCCGAGGGTTTCAGTATATTGTAATTTAGGCGATGGGCTGAAAACCTGTCACTACAGCAGTGTGCCTACGGGTCTATCTTGGATAACTCTCAAAACTTTGTCAGACGTGGCGGAGCAACCTTTCTTTGGGTTGTTTCCGCTCTGCCTACCCCATTAGGGATGGAGGCGTGATTGTATGTATGTATGTATGTATGTTATAATAATTACGTTTAACGTGGTGTTCATTTCCACACAGTCATATTAAGATTGCGTGTCTCTCGAATGTAATATGTCTCTCTCTTTGTTTAAACCCTCCCTCCTCCAGGATAATATCCCATCCTGTCTATAGGATCTTATCTATAGCATATTATTTTGGACAAGAGTGAGGGGGGGAGGGTTTGAGCAAAGCCCTTGTCCAGAATAATATTCTATAAATAGGATCCTATAGATAGGATATTTTCCTGGACAAGAGTAAGTGGGGGAAGGGTTTAAGCAAAGCGGGAGATACATATATACATTTGAGAGACACGCAATATTAATATGACCGTGTCAAAACAAACACCGCTTTAAACGTAAAATCATATTTTTATGGTTAGGTTAGTAAAAATGACCATAAAAAATTCCGAGATTTTGATAATACTTATCCTGAATCATGTATGTATGTAAGCACTTTATTGTACCTTAAAAATCTTAAAACTAAAATACAAGAAGAATAAGACAATAGTGGCACAAAGGCGGATTGACCCCGTTAAGGGATCTCTTCCAGTCAACGTTTGATGAATCCAGAGGAGACAATTATGCTTGCAGGTAAATTAAGATAGGTACTTGAAACGACAATATAACATGACATAGACATAATAATATACTTAACACTCAAATTTGAACGCGTAAATACCAGATATAAATATATTATTTAACGCTTAATATTATATATAATAATAAATATATATTTACAATCATATGACAAGTATTTACTTTAATTTCCTACAAGTCTTATCATTGAAGGGTCTTGGACCACTTTTGCAAACATGGCGATATTGTATTTACATACAAACAAACAAATACCATTTTTCAATGAAGAACAGTTAGCTGTGTAGAATATTCTATTAAGATACGATGGTACATAATATTCTTCCGATAACTGATGATGATTATTCTTTAACTATTGTAATACTACTCAAAACATCTTAATGACATTTTAACAAAATTTATCATAATCACTAAACTAACAAATCTTTTCTAAATTAACATCGACCCCACGTGTGACTATTGCTGTTATAATTTTTATTTTCGAAACCCACTGATTATTTTCAGCGGTTTTCTTCGCGCGTTTTTATCGCTCAGTGTGCGTCGACAGTTTTCCGACTTTGAATCAACACGCGCAGCTTTCATTCAGTGATCTAGTGTTCCGCGGAACAGGCGGGCGGTTTTTAATTCACTTAATAAATAATAGTTAAATTAATATAAATTAATAAACAAGTGAATGAATGCCGCGACCGCGCCGGTCCCTCGTTTGTTGACGTTTTGGCGCCAAAAAATTGAAATGGGTGAAAATCGCAAAATGGACGACGTGCCAGTGCCTTTTGAGGAAGCTTTGACGAAGACTGGTATGTTTAGATATAGATTGCTGTGTTCCATCATAAACATATATATAATCACGGCTTTATCCCAAATGGGACAGGCAGAGCGTAAACAACAAAAGAAAAGGTCGTTCCAACACGTCTGATAAGTTATGACGGGTATTTTAGACTGAAATGTGTATCGCTATAGTGACAGGTTGTCAGCCCATCGCCTAAATTACAATATACTGAAACCTCCGGATCCCTTAGCTGGTTTCTACAGCATGCCCGGGAGGAGATGCAGCTGGCCCATTATATGTTTTTCTATCAATCTCAGTACAGCATGGAAGCATCATGAAAAAGGAATAACTATTAGGTACTGCAACATACATCATTAGGTTTAGATACATCAGGGGGACTATAAAAAGTACCTCTCTAGGGATTTGCCAGGTGAACTGGCGAGCGCAGTGGTAGTATGTTTTCAAAGGGAACGCAACTGTTCATTCCCTGGATTTTGAATAGCGTGCCTTGTGAATCAAATCGTTTCGCTAATACCAAGTACGGTTGCACAAGCACACAAGCTGTTGTTTTTGTATGTTACATGTTTAGTTGGTTTTGTTTTTTTGTTACGTTATATTTGCTAATGTTCGTTGTATTAGGTCCTCATTGTTCTTTATTTTAACTTTTTTCATATTTGTATAATTTCTTGTATCTTTTTTGTGTCAGTCAATAAAAGTTTTAATCAATCAAATACAATCCCCTAATTAGACAAGAGTGGACTCTTCCAGCTGATTAGAATCCTAACTAACTTAATTTTAATAGGTGGTCAAGATCTTAATTTTTAATCTTAAATGTCTTCATGCTGGACTGGGAGCGAGAAAAAAAACATAGGATGTGCCAGCTGCATCTCCTCCTGGGCATGCTGTAAAAACCAGCTAAGGGATGCGAGATCTTAAATACATATACATAACATACATAAAATCACGCCTTTATCCCCAAAGGGGTAGGCAGAGCAAAAACGACCTAAAGGTAGTTCCGCCACATCTGACAAATTTTGAGGGCCATTACAGATGATTATGTATATTGCTATAGTGACGAGTTGTCAGCCCATCGCCTAAATTGCAATACACTGAAACCCTCGAATCCTTTAGCTGATTTTTACAGCATGCCCGGGAGGAGATGCAGCTGGCACATTCTAAGTTTTTCCATCACTCCCAGGCCAGCATGGAAGTATAACTATCTTAAATAACCCCCCTAAAACTTTGTCAGAAGTGGCGGAACGACTTTTGTTTAGGTCGTTTACGCTCTGTCTACCCCATTAGGGATAAAGGCGTGATTATATGCATGTATGTAATATCTTCATATCCATGGAAATTCCTATTTACTAGATGCCACCGATTCAAATGGATACAATTACGACCCAGACCGAATCACCTGATTGTCTATTAAGAAAAAGATTCCGTGCTTCGGAGAGCAAGTTACGCCCAGCCGCTAAGGGCAAAATTGTCTAATTTCTACCCCAGGGGGATCTACTGGGGATTCTTTTGATCCTGGATGAAAATATTCAAGTCAACACATGATAGTTCTTCTGTAGGTTTTCTAAAAGAAATTTCTTTTCAGAAATAAGCAGTGCCTGTTTTGCCTTTGTTTTTTATGTCCTGTTTTTTTTTTCTGTACATTAAATTAGGGAATTTAATAGATAAATAGTTAAGATAGAAATAATACAATGTTATCTGTACTTAAAGAAGTTTGCAAGGATCGTAGCAAATGGAAGGATGTGATCTCTGCCTACCCCTCCGGAAAAGAGGCGTGACGTCATGTATGTATGTATGTATCTGTACTGTCATCACTATCACTACATAGTATAAAACAAAGTCGCTTTCTCTGTCCCTATATCCCTATGTATGCTTAGATCTTTAAAACTACGCAACGGATTTTGATGCGGTTTCTTTTAATGGATAGAGTGATTCAATAGGAAGGTTTATATGTATAATACATGCATAATATAGAAGAGAAACACTGATGATTTCCGTGCGAAGCCGGGGCGGGTCGCAAGTAGATAATATAATACTATACTAGTAGTACCTACTGTACGTACAGTAACCTTACTAAAGCCAAGCGAGTCTTTCAATTATTTTTTAGTCTTTGCACATTTTATGGTAAAAACCATAAAATATAACATTTGTGGTCGGATGTTATCATTGAAAGAATATGGCTTTGGTTCTTCCATCCATTATTTCAAAGCCATCACTCACTAGTATTTCCAATTCAGTTTTAGAAAAAAGGTAAACAAAGTTTCATGTGTTTTAATCGAAGATTTTGTTTCTCAAATAAATGTTATTATTATGTGCAATTAAATATAAAAACATAATAAAATAGTAGTTTTAGTAATTTAAATTTTTTTTTTATGAAATGTGTTTTTGAATAAAAAGACATAAAACTTTGTTTACCTTTATTTTAAAACTAAGTAGGAAATACTATTATATTATTATAGTGACAGATCTCATAAAATCATGGACTATGTCATTATTAACTTCGATTCAAATACATGTTATTGTTGAATCCAAGATTATAAAAAAGATTTTGGTATATACCACATCATATGACTTAAGACGACAATACTGATCCACAGTTGTCAATTTTCAACCGCTGACAGAATACGCACTCTGTCCTTTTCTTGCATCTTAAGAATTATAGGCGTAAAAATATTTTTTAATAATAAATCATGTTGTTGCGTAAATTTTAAAAATATTACATCAAGGGTACTTTTATTATGTCCTTCTAGATATCCATGCATTAATAATATTAATTTAGCCATGCTATTTACGCAGTACTGGTAGGACAAAATTACAAAACAGCTTCACTTAAAATTCTTATTTCTGATATAATACTTGTTTTTTAAAAATTCTACGCCTAAGGGCCAATAGGTAAAGAAATAAAGTAAAATATACAATTTAAATCAGTGCTAAAAATAGTTGTGGTCAAGATGACTTGTCATTTAAAAAACACAATTTCTCTATACCGCTCGCTTTAATACTCCAAGACCTTACTGCATAAAAAAATACAAAAATTATTAAAAACAACGGACAATAAGGATATGAGTTTCCTGATACAGTGAATGAGTCAGTTAGAAACATTCTAAGGGCCGTATTTGTAATCATCATTTCAGTTCAAACTGGCCTGTCAAATCCATACCTAATATTGCTCTCAAGTTTGAGATCGCTTTATAAATACGAGCCTTAGTTAGTTATTTTAAATGCATTTGTTTTAAATCCATTTAGCAGATACTTGAAGATTAACAAAAGAGAATTTCCTATTGTGTCATACTTGCGGTTAGCCAAAGAAATTGTAATAAATATAAACATTATTTTAGAATGTGTCAGTTTTATCACCTCCCTGGCATGCTGTAAAAACCAGCAAAGGTTGTTTATGTCGCTGACGCTCTGCCTACCCAACTAGGGACAAAGGCGTGACTCTATGTATGTTATTCAAAAGAGATTCGACCGTTTTGGTGAGCAAGCGCAGTTTTAAGAGATACAATCGCGCTGTTCTCAAAATATTGCCTTTTCTCCGGAAAGATCTCTCTTTACAAATTACAAACATTGGAGCAGGAATCTTTGTTTCCATTGTCTTTGTACGTGTAACTGCCTGTATGGTCCAGTTAAAGCTTATACCACATACATATATTCACGCTTTTATCCCTAACGGGGTAGGCAGAGCGCAAACGACCCAAACAAAGGTCGCTCCGCAACGTGTGACAAAACTTTGAGGGTAATTTAAGATAGATTTGTAGGTATATTGCTGTAGTGACAGGTTGTCAGCTCATCCCCTAAGTTGCAATATACAGAAACCCTCGGATCACTTAGCTGGTTTTTACAGCATGCCCGGGAGTAAATGCAGCTGGCACATTCTATGTTTTTCTCTCGCTCCCAGGCCAGCATAGAAGTAAGCTTATACCAGTGTCAGATAAGCAACTCGATTTCGAGATAATCAAATATCAAACGTAAAGCCATTGAAATATCGTTCAAATCAGCGCGCGCCACACGTTCGTGGTCACGCCAAGAAATTGCGAAAATCACTCCAAAATGGGATTTAAAAAATATAAGCACAAAATTTCAAATAAGTGAGCCTACCATGCTACCTAGCTTATAAATTTGAAGAATATATTAATTATAAATTATGAAGTTCTCACTTATAATAATTAAAAAATACAACTACCTTACAACGTTTTTTAGACTTCTTTTGTGTTTTTTTTTAAAATTGTAGAATATTGAAAAAAACAGCAAACCATGCTCTCAAACATTATTCGAGATTTCTCAATTTTTTAATGAGTGTGACATGTTAAAAGTTACAACTACCTCAACTTTTGCGAAATTTCTGATTATTTCATTTATTTTAACAATTTATTGTACACAAAAACATAATAAAAAACAGGACATACTCGTATAAAACAAAGACACAACAGGCACTGCTTATTTGCATTAAGGTAGAAATTAGGTGGCACCTTCAATTAGTAATAAATTAATTGAATCCAAAATACAAATAATTTACATGGCAAGTAATTCCCCATTTCATAACACATAATATTATAATTCATATTTTTTGTAAAGCGGCCACTTTTTAGTTTGAATTCTTAGTTTGAATTATAATATTATGGATTATAAAGTAGAGAATTACTTGCGCTTTTCGCTAAACGTAAACAATTTGATGAAAATGTTTGTAATTTGAACACAATTAATTTAAAATTGGTGTCGCTAACGTCGCGCCACAATTCGCCCCTTAAGGTCCAGTGGTCTGAGCCTTGTGTTTTCGATGCGGAGGTAGTGAGTTTGATTCCCGTCTTTCATATTAAGTTGTTGTCTCTAGTTTGGTAAAATAATGGGAGGCTATTGTCCGAAAACTATATACATAATATGTTAAGCATATAAATGTATATTCTTCCATCTCCCATGCTAGACTTGGAGCGAGAGAAAAACATAGAATGTGGTAGCTGCATTTCCTCCCAGGCATGCTGTAAAAACCAGCTAAGGGATCCGAAGGTTTCAGTATATTGTAATTTAGGCGATGGGCAGACAACCCGCCACTACAGCAATATACCTACAAATCTATCTTAAATCACCCTCAAAACTCTGTCAGACTTGACGGAACGGCCTTTGTTTAAGTCGTTCTTCTTCTTAGCGAGTAGATTCTCGAGTCGAACCCTCGTTAGGTCGTTTACACTCTGCCTACCCCATTAGGGATAAAAGCATGATTGTATGTATGTACGTATATTTGGGTCTGTGTTATTTGTGGTCGTCACGCCGTGACGTTCCGTCAAAATTTAAAAGTGTTTTTTTCCAACGTCTATTTTAAAATAATCCGAAACCATTGATTTCTATTTTACGGTCTGCCCGATGCTGAAAAACTTTGCTTTCATTGCTCCAACACGGATGTAGATTACTACATAGTATAAAACAAAATCACATTCTCTATCCCTATATCCCTATGTATGCATAAATCTTTAAAACTACGCTACGGATTTTGATGCGGTATCTTTTAATGGATAGAGTAATTCAAGAGGAAGGTTTATATGTATAATACATGCATAATATGTGCAAGTTTAACTTTTTTAAGGCAGACTACTCTCAAATTAACAAAGAATTGGGCGAGGTGAACTGGGATCTATTACTTGGACAGTGCAAAACAGTTGATGAAATGGTAAACGAATTTTATATTGTATTGCATCGCATTATTGATAAACATGTTCCTAGAGTGCGTGCATACAAGCAAGGGCAATATCCAGTATGGTATACTGGCAGCTTAATTAAGTTAATTAAAGAAAAGGAAAAACACCGCCAGAACTTCAAAAAATACAAGAACCCTATCGATGATTTTGAATATTCACTTGCTAGAGAGAGGTGCCACACCCAGATTAAATTGTGCTATGCTAATTATCAAAATATGATCGAGGAGTCAATTACGAAGGATGGTATGAAATCATTTTGGTCATTTGTAAAATCTAAACGCAAAGCTGACGGCAATATTCCTAGCCAAATGATACTTGACGAGAAAACTTATTCAAATCCTTTAAGCATTTGTAACGCGTTTGCAGAACAATTTTGTTCAGTTTACTCAGTTTCTAGTAGCATTTGCACTGAGTCCATTTCGTCACATTATGATATTCCTGGCACAGACAATCTTATTTATCAAACATTGAATCCGTTTACAATATCACAAAATTCTGTGAAAAAGGCTTTGTTAAATCTAGACAAAAATAAAGGTGCGGGCCCTGACGGCATCCCTGCAGTATTTCTTAAAAACTGTAGCAAAAAATTATGTGCCCCTCTTACTAAGATCTATAACAGCTCTCTTAATAATGGAATCTTTCCTCAAGTTTGGAAAATGGCAAGCGTTGTTCCAATACCCAAGTCTGGAGACCTTGCTAATATACAAAATTATCGGCCAATTTCATTATTGAGTTCTTGCAGTAAGGTTTTTGAGTCTCTTATTTGTCGTCACTTATCTTATCATCTCACTCCCCTACTAACAACTAAGCAACACGGGTTTCGAGCTAACATGTCTACCTTATCAAACCTATGCGTTTACTCGGATTATCTCACCGAAGCGGTCGACTCAGGTCATCAGGTCGATGCAATTTACACAGACATTAGCAAGGCTTTTGATAGGGTTGACCATGGGCTGCTAATTCGCAAGCTGTACTATCTTGGTGTCCATGGAAATTTATTAAAATGGCTTGCTTCATATCTTACCCTTAGATACCAAAAAGTAACAGTGTGTGGGTACGAGTCAAATAACTATGCTTCAACATCTGGGGTTCCGCAGGGCTCACACCTGGGCCCTATTCTATTCCTTGCATTTATCAACGATTTATCTAAAGTTATTCTAAATTCACATTATTTACTTTTCGCCGATGATTTAAAAATATACCGGATAGTTAATTCTTACAGAGACTCGAACTTACTGCAGGAAGATCTGAATCGAGTTGTAGACTGGTCCAATGACAACAACTTGCCCTTAAACGTAAACAAATGCAAACATATAAAATTTTACAAGAAATTGGTTCCATTACCTTCGTCCTATCACATGCAAACTACTGTTCTAGAAGAAGTGGAGAAAATTAAAGACCTTGGGGTAATGTTTGATAGAAAGATCTCATTTACCTGTCACATAGACAACATCATTAGCAGATCATTTAAACTATTAGGGTTTCTTTGGAGCAACTGCAAGACCTTCAAAAATAACAAAGCTCTAATCGCAGTATACAATGCTCTTGTTCGATCTAGCTTAGAATACTGTTCTGGCATATGGACTCCTCATTACCAAATACACATAGATAGGATTGAAAGGATCCAAAAGCGTTTTATGTTCTTGCTCTCGGTGCATGGCAAAAAGCTATCCTTGTTCAATTCATACAAGACTAGATTAAAACATTTTAAGCTTGTATCTCTAGAAAATCGCCGATGGATAGCTGACCAAACTACCCTGTTTAAAATAATTAGAGGAAACATAAATTGCCCTAGCTTGCTGCCAAAAATTAAACTTGTGGTTCCAAGATCTAATGCCAGAATTGTAAACTATAGACCGTTTTATGTAAGAACTTCTAGAACCAATTTGGGACAATACAGCTTGATACCTAGAATATGCCGTGAACACAATAACTGGTATAAATCTTCAAATATAGATATTTTTCATGTTTCCCTACATAAATTCAAAACAGCATTATTGGCTGAAAAATTAAAACTTTAATAAACACCCCGTTAACCTACTTAATTAGTTGTAACAATAGTTAATAAGTACATGTATTATCATAGCTAGCTGTGTTTGCCTGTAATTGGGTCTACATCAAGTCAATTTCTTGTTTTTGTAATTTTAGCATGTAAGTTGTAAACCTGTTGGCAAACCTAATAAATAAATAAAATAAAATAAAATAATATGATAGAAAAACACTGATAATTTCCGTGCGAAGCCGGGGTGGGTTGCTAGTAATTCTATAAGAATTAAACATACTTTAAAGCTGAATCAAAGCTAATTATGATTGAATAGCATCTGCAATTGGCTGAATGGGTCTGAACCCAGGGTCTCTGGTTTCTTCCACTAATTCCACATGTAATAGCATCAGTGGTAATTAGAATATTCAGTTTATTAATAGCCTTGTTGTTTAGCGAAGATTTTTTATGAGAAAGGTCGATAGGGTGAGTCCTTTAGCATCGGTTGACAAATGTACCAACCGCTTTTGTTGCCTGGGTTGTAAGAGCAATTGCAATTTAGACTTAAGGCTCAAAACATATTACTTCAAGATTTAAGATAATTTATTTGCAAGAATATGGTAGGTATTATAATATAGGTCTTAATTTACTTCCATGCTGGTCTGGGAGCGAACGAAAAACATAGAATGTGCCAGCTGCATTTCCTCCCGGGCATGCTGTAAGACCCAGCTAAGGGATCCGAGGGTTTCAGTATATTGTAATTTAGGCGATGGGCTGACAACCTGTGACTACAGCAATATACCTAGAATTCTATCTTAAATAACCCTCAAAACTTTGTCAGACGTGGCGGAACGACCTCTGTTTAGGTCGTTTTCGCTCTGCCTACCCCATTAGGGATAAAGGCGTGATTATATGTCTGTATGTTTATGTATATGTCTTAATTTAACCAAAGTACATAATATTCGACTTGCATGCAAGCGTGCAAAATATTAAATGTCCGCTAGGTACAAATTTATACATTTACATTATTACATTATATATTAATATACTTAACGAACTACTACTTTACTTGGTACAAGAAAATGCAAATTGACAAGATTTTAACATAGATATAAGTGTGTAATTAAAGACGCACATAAGAATAATTTAATTGAAACGGGTAAAAAAAATATTTAACAAGATAACATTAATTTTACTATTATCATTTATAATTTTAAGCTGAACTGGGAGCGGGAGAAACTATTCCATGCTGGACTGGGAGCGAGCGAAAATGTTAAATTGTGCCACCTGCATTTTCTCCTGGGCATGCTGTAAAAATCTATCTTATGGATCTGGATCTTATGGATGGGATCTATCTTAAATAAAATAACCCTCAAAACTTGTCAGACGTGGCGGAACGACTTTGTTTAGGTCGCTTATGCTCTGCCTACCGCATTTGGGATAAAGGCGTGGTATGTATAATTTTTTGTATGCCTAGCAAAAAACAATCCCAGTGATTTCTTTTGTCAAATGAAATAATTAAAGATTATATCCATTATGTAAATATTCATGTAGCTAAGTGATTTATTTACTCTATCATAATGAAAAAGGACAACAATCTTAATCAATGTTTGCAACGGGAGCGATAGTTAATTTAAATCTTTTAAAGAAAATACAAGTGTTTTTTTTTCAGCTTTAGACTTGTTGAGAAGATAGGATATTTGTTGAGAAAATGTCTACATACATATATGACAAAAGAACAATATCCAAATATTTAGAAAATGTGTCATAGTTAGAGCATGTACTTATTATATTTGTTATACCTACTAATGAGAACTATTACAATACAATACAATACAAAATTCTTTATTGCACAAAGAAACACATACAACAGAAATAAAAAGGAACAAACGTGACAGTACAATATAGGCGGCCTTATTGCTAAAGCAGCAATTTCTACCAGGCAACCTTTGGGTATAGAAATTGTACAAGTAGAAAGCGGGATAGTGCATATTACTACATATAATACTTAGACAATATTTACGCACTATTAAATAAATATATCAATAAAAACAAATATACTGATACATATCTTATGAACTATTGTATATGACCAGTTGGTTACTGCTCAGTAAATTCATTATCTGCTATATGCAGTGAAATTGATGAGACCCCGATGGTCTAGTGGATAGGGCCGTTGCCTCCTGAGCGGGGAGGTCGTGGTTCGAATCCCACCACGTACCATTTTCAATTTCAATTTACAATGTACCAATGTGGTTTTCGATTTTCGAATTTCATATGTACGTTTATTCGGCGCTTTTTCCGTGCTTCGGAGGGCACGTTAAGCCGTTGGTCCCGGTTAATATCGTTTAATACCGTAGATATTAGTCGTTAAGCCATATCAGAGGCCAGTGCTAAGCATTGGCGGCTTGAAAACTCTGACCTAATCTAGGATTGGGTCTGGTTTCCCTTCTGGGCTGCGGAGGTCAGATGGCAGTCGCTCTGTGTAAAAAACAGTACCCTCGTTCAATCCCCTAGATTAGGTAGCCGACCCCGTAAGACTCGGGATAAGGCTAGGGAGATGATGATGATGTATTGAAATTGATGAATATACATACATACATACATATACATATAATCACGCCTTTATCCCTAATGAATGGGGTAGGCAGAGCTTAAAGGTATATTGCTTCAGTGACAGGTGGTCAGCCCATCGCGTAAATTACAATATACTGGAACCCTTGGATCCCTTAGCTGGTTTTTACAGCATGCCCGGGAGGAAATGCAGCTTGAAAATTCTTTGTTTTTTCCCGCTCCCAGGCCAGCTACCTATATCGCTACCTATATTATAATTGTACACGCCTTATCTTATATGCCTCACTTATGCACTCGCACTACAGTCAGCTGGAAGAGATTTCTTTTCAGAGATAAGCTGTACCTGTTGTGCTAATGTTTTTGTCATCTGATCATGTTCATGTGTGCAATAAACTGTTAAATAATAATAAATAAATAAATCAATAACAATCATTACTTTTTAAAACATAGAAATTCTTCGGTTTGACTTAAAATAAGATAAGAATATACTTTATTGCACAGAAAAGACACAAGAGAAAATAAAATTTAATAAAACAAATAGTAGTACAAATAGGCGGCCTTATTGCTAAGCAGCAATTTCTTCCAGGCAACCTTAGGGTACAGCAAAATAAAAAGTTGAACTAGTGGGCTGGTATACATTTACTTCTATTCTATTGACTTAGTTCTATTTGTAATCTTCCTTTTGCAAATAGGGTTGGTGTTTGCAATGTGTGCCATTTTCTTGCGCTTTGTTTGAAAGTTGGACTTTGGGTGACAACTGTAAAAGCTAGAAAAGGGTTACAAGCTGCTTTCGAGTGCATTGCGCCTGCAAACATATCACTACAGACAGCAGCAGAATAAACAACTGCCTCTGTGGTCTAGTGTTCAGAGAGGTCCTTGGATCGATTCCCGGAGGGGGGGAACACAGAGTTGATATTTGTTTTTTTTTTTTTTTGCAATTTTGGCCTGGGTACAGTTTGGTTAAGACAATGCAGGCTGAATTAGCTAATTGTCTGGAAGATAAAAATAATCTGAGGGCACGTTAAGTCGTCGGTCCCGGTTGCTGTCTTTAATAGTAATCGTTATACAAACTATGTCAGAGGCCTAATTAGCTGTGCTATTAGATGGTTTTAAAACTCTGTCACCAGGGTTCATCGGGTAGATCAGCAGAAGAAGAGTGTTCGTCTATACTTCTGACATGTTGGCTTGATGGTACGGTAGGTTCATAGTACGTCAGAGGTCGTGGATTCAAAATTCAAATTTCTAGTATTAATTTTTTTCCTAATTTTCAGATTTCATTATGTCCACCATATTACCCAATCCTCACCAGGATTGGGTCTGGTTTCCCTTCTGGGTTGCGGAGGTCAGATGGCACTCGCTCTGTGTAAAAACCAGTACCCTCGTTCAATCCCCTAGATTAGGTAGCCGACCCCGTGACATACGGGATAAGGCTAGGGAGATGATGATGATTATGTTATGTATGGATTAACCGTGAAAGAACTTTATGTAAGGCGTTATATACTGCGCAATTTCTTGTTACAATTTTACTGAATAGACTCTAATTGGGAACACGTGTATTCAAAGAATGTAGTACAATGTAAATAACGCATCTGAATCTGCAATACCTATTTTCGAATATATATATATATATATATTAATTACTAGCGACCCGCCCGGCTTCGCACGGAAATTATCAGTGTTTCTCCACAATATTATGCAAGTATCATCACTACATAGTATAAAACAAAGTCGCTTTCTCTTTCCCTATATCCCTATGTATGCATAAATGTTTAAAACTACGCAACGGATTTTGATGCGGTTTATTTTAATGGATAGAGTGATTCAAGAGGATGGTTTATATGTATATTACATGCATAATATAGTAAAGAAACTCTGATAATTTCCCTGCGAAGCCGGGGCGGGTCGCTAGTTATATATATAAACCTTCCTCTTGAAACACTCTATCCAATAAAGGAGACTGCATCAAAATCCGTTGCGTAGTTTTAAACATTTATGCATACATAGGGATACAGGGACAGAGAAAGCGACTTTCTTTTATACTATGTAGTGATGATACGGTCTTTTCGTTTTTCGAAATCGATATATCTTTAAATGTTGCTTAAATAGTACGTAACTAAACTTTTCAGCTTTGTTTTCTGAACACGGCCTGACAATTAAAGTATGTCTTACGTCGTATAATTGATCTACTATTTTGACATATTTCTTTTACCTATCTCACTGACAGCCCATTTTATTTTATTTCTAGTATATACAATGATATCTTAACTGTTTATTGCATCTATGACTCTCTAGCTTTCTTTTCTTTCTTTCTTCCATGCTGGCCTGGGAGCGAGAAAAAATCTTATAATGTGCAAGCCAAGGGTAGCCAGCTAAGGGTTCGAGGGTTACAGTATATTGTAATTTAGGTGATGGGCTGACAACCTGTCACTACAGCAATATACCTACAAATCTATCTTAAATAATCCTCAAAACTTGTCAGACGTGGCGGAACGACCTTTGTTTAGGTCGTTTACGCTCTGCCTACCCCATTAGGGATAAAGGCGTAATTATATGTATGTATGACTCTCTAGCTCCTTACTCTCTCGTGAATCCCCGGCTAAGACTAGAGTCGAGTCAAAAGCAAACCCATAACTATCAACTTTTATTAACGTTTTACGCCCTGCCTACCCCGTTAGTGGTAAAAGCGTGACTTTATGAATAACAAAAGTCGTTATTTCTCCTCCAGGCAACGGTCTCTACAATGTCCTCCTATCATGCACCTGTGCGCTGATCCTCCTGGGCATCGGAGTAGACCTCTTCGGGTTCAGCTTAGTGGTCACGGTTGCCTGTGACCTGGACCTCAGCGTCACCGAGAAGGGGATACTCAACTCCTTACCATATGTAGGTAAGTCATACCACAGAATATACAACAGTACTACGTACAGAATGAACATTCACCAGTCCGACATACGTCACACTCCGCGCCGGATTGTGGGCCACATGGTGCGTACGCTTAGCGGGAATGGCGCGCGCATGTTTCCCAAACGGCAACGGTTTTCCAAATGTAACGGAAATAATAAAGTTTTGTGTTCCAAAGATGGTAAGGTACTGTTCCGTGTACGGATGTCTTTCAACCACAAGATATGACCCCAATAGAACCGTGTTAGATTCCACAGTGATGAGAGACGGTTAGTAAATTCATACAAAATATGCAACCTAATCTATTCTAACTATTCAGTTACAGTGAACTACTTTAAAACTTTGGTTTAATCAAGAACCAGATTAATCAAGTGATGATTATGACCGGTATAACAAAATTTGTCAACCCTTATAACACGCACACAAACGCATGCCAAGTGCAACATGCCGTCTGTCGATGTGTGACCAAAATTACATGGTAGTTAGGAGTGTCCGAGCTGTGTCATACAGTACCATACATACATCAGAGTGGACCTCTTAGGGTTCAGCCTGATGGTCACAGTGGCCTATGACCTGGACCTCAGCGTCGCCGAGAAGGCGATACGCAACTCCTTACCGTATCTAGGTCAGTCATACAGTACCATACATACATCGTAGTGGACCTCTTCGGGTTCAGCTTGGTGGTCAGTGGCCTAAAACCTGGACCTCAGCGTCGCCGAGAAGGGGATACTCAACTCCTTGCCGTATGTAGGTCAGTCATACAGTACCATACATACATCGGAGTGGACCTCTTCGGGTTCAGCCTGGTGGTCACAGTAGCCTGTGACTTGAAGCTCAGCGTCGCGGAGAAGTGGATACTCAACTCCTTACCGTATGTATCTTCCACATTTGTAGAGAACTCTTCAAAACAATACACAATCACTAAGGAGAAGCAAAGAGGAGGATATTCTGCCACGTCAAAAATGTGGAACTTTGAGTTTATTTATTTATTTAACAGTTTATTTCACACATGATCATACAGATGACACAAAAGTCAAAGTCAAATAATTTATTTCCAAATAGATTCCTAAGAACACTTTTAGAAAGTCACAAGCGAGTCTATTACAAATAAAATTTAATTATGTCTATGTCACAAAATAAAATAAAACTATATCACAACAGATACAGCTGATCTATAAATAGAAATATATTTTTGAACTTTATTGGCCGTATTAATAAACAGCACTCGAGACTGACAGCTAGTTTGAGTAAGTATCAGAATTGTAATGTCAGTTCAATATGACAGGTCAAATCCATACTTAATATTGCTCTCAATGTTGAAATAGTTTTATAAATACAGCTCTATGTTACACGAGAGAAGTGAGCACAAAGGGACACGAGAATCCATTGACCCAATACGTTACTAAAACAGGATCAGTCATTATAGGCTTAGATTTTATTTCGTAGCTAATCCAGCATAGAAAATTATTCATGAACAGAACAATATCAGTAATAATATTGTGTATCAGTATGCTCTCTAGTCGTCTATATCAAGATCATTTTAAAGTTATTTCTTAACCATTTGAGTAAATAATAAATAACTTTTTCTGAATCTGCAATAACAAAGATGACATATATTTATTGAATTACTAGGTGGAATACATAGAAAAGGCTGCCTACCTAACTAAGATCAGCCTAGCCTATAATAAAATATTATGAAACAAAAATTTTGAAGGTTTACGAGTATGCCCTGCAGTATAGACTAAAAGCAACTGTAATTACTTTTAAACGCTCAACATACATACATACATATAATCACGCATTTATCCCTAATGGGGTAGGCAGAGCGTAATCGATCTAAACAAAGGTCGTTCCGCCACGTTTGACAAAGTTCTGAGGGTTATTTAAGATGGATTTTTAGGTATATTGCAGTAGTGACAGGTTGTCAACCCATCGCCTAAATTGCAATATACTGAAACCCTCGGATCCCTTAGCTGATTTTTACAGCATGCCCGGGAGGAAATGCAGCTGGCACATTCTATGTTTTTCTCTCGTTCCCAGTCCAGCATGGGAAACGCTCAAGTAGAAAAAAAAAGCCTATATAATATGTTAGTAGACATTTACTTAAAAAAGGCAGATGGCAGTCGTTCTGTGTAAAAAGCAGTACCCTCGTTTAATCCCTTAGATTAGGAAGCCGACCCCGTGAGATACGGGATAAGGCTAGAGAGATGATGATTTACTTAAAAAAGGCGATGGACATGGTAACTTCCGAAAAAGCTTGACACAAAAAGTTCAATTAACGATGCTATTTTTACGGGAACTGCACAAAATTTGAGGTCCATGCCTATATTTTTTGTTACATCCTTTATTTCCAGGTATTCTCCTGGTCTCCTACGTGTGGGGCTACGTATCCGACACCAAGGGTCGGAAGTTCACCCTGGTGCTCGCTCTCCGGATGGGTTTCCTCCTGTCCTGCCTCAGCAGCCTCTCCCCAAACTGGTTGGTCCTGGCACTGGTCAAGTTCTTCTCGGTTTGCTTGTAAGTTCTGCAAATATTATGTTCTTATTAACTTCTTATGGGCCGCTGCCTCCTGAGGTCCTGGTTCGATTACCACCACGTACCAATTTATTTTTCGGTTTTTGAATTTCATAATATGTACGTTTGTTTGGCGCTTTGTCCGTGCTTCGGAAGGCACGTCAAACCATTGGTCATGGTTAATATCGTTTAATACCGTATATATTAGTCGTTAAGCCATGTCAGAGGCCAATGCTAAGCATTGGCGGCTTTAAAACTCTGGCCTAATCTAGGATTGGATATGGTTTCCCTTCTGGGTTGCAGATGTCAGATGGCTTTGTGTAAAAACCAGTAACTTCGTTCAATTACCTAGATTAGGTAGCCTAGTAGTGAGATACGGGATACGGCTAGGGCGATGATGATTAACGTCGTCTATGAATAGTTAACTGTGCTCAGTAATCCGCATGCTG
This sequence comes from Scrobipalpa costella, assembly GCA_949820665.1. Taxonomy (NCBI): domain Eukaryota; kingdom Metazoa; phylum Arthropoda; class Insecta; order Lepidoptera; family Gelechiidae; genus Scrobipalpa; species Scrobipalpa costella. Next base: position 26,073,891 of record OX463296.1, on the reverse strand, counting down.
TGCGTAGTTAGAAAGACAAAATGCCAAACACTTCCAAATTTGAGAATATTTGCAGTATCTGTGCTACCATCTATCAGCTGCAGTTGATCTTTAACTGAAAATTAATCTTTCCAATCGTAACTAAAGTTACAATTGATAAGAAGTTAACTATGTATTGAAAAAAAAGAAGCTAGAAGTTTCACCCAGGTCAAAACATTAACACATTTGTGTGTAACAGTGTCAAATCCCAAGAATAAAGGTAACAATTTTTTAACTGACTATAGTTTGGTAATGTGATGATATCAGAAGGATCAAATAACATGCTCGCATAACAAGTTCATAATTGTTTGATGAATGATGATCAGCATGACGATGAAGCTTGAGAAGTACTTCTAGAAATATCGTTATCTCCTACTTATAGTTACTTACAGATAAATCATAAATGCGGTGGTTTCACTAATTGAACTAGTCATTATTGAAAGATAAAACGGATTAATTATTACATAACGGTGCCAAATTAGAAGACTCAAGTAAGTCATTAACTCAGGTTCAACTACTATCAACAACAACAACAAACAACAAATTTATTTATTTTCTCCAACAAGCTACATAATATCAATAATGTACAAATTTAAATATAAATAAAGAAAGCTGAAGCAGGAGATTGGTGTCCAAGCTAGGTAAAAACCTGAGTTATGGATCGCCAGGCTTCCACCCCACTGGTAATTCATTTAGTACATGTACTTATATAAGTATTTAAATATTAAAGCTTGAAAACAACATTTAATTATAATGAAAAAGAGTGTGTGTGTGTGTGTGTGTATGTAGGTAACCGCACATTAAGGTTATGTAAGTATGGTAAAAAGACTTTCAGTTTCCTCGTATGATAACGCTAGGAGCCATGTAAATATAGTTTTTTTTACAGGACTACTTATTTAGTGAGTGACTATACTACTACACTTAAGTTAATATGTGCTCGTAATTATTGCCTACGAGTAGTTTGCAACATTTTATAGGCGATGAACCATCAACAACCTATCACTACAGCAATATACAAAAAACTTTGTCAGACGTGGAGGAATGGCCTTTATTTAGGTAGTTTACGCTCTGCCTACCCCATTTGGGATAAAGGCGTGATTATATGTATGTATGTATGTATAGGCGATGTATGTACGTCCTCAAATATATCTCTTGCCTTTGGCAAAGAAAACTTAAGTAATTATTTATTATATATTATTAGTTTGACCAAGTTACTTTTCAACTTTCATATCTTCTGCTAACATAAATCTTCTATTCTGGCCTGGGAGCGAGAGAAAAACATAGAATGTGCCAGCTGCATTTCCTCCCGAGCATGCTGTATAAACCAGCTAAGGGAATCGAGGGTTTCAGTTTATTGCAATTTAGGCGATGGGCTGACAACCTGTCACTATAGCAATATACCTATAAAGCTATCTTAAATAACCCTCAAAACTTTGTCAGGCGTGGCGGAATGACCTTTGTTTAGGTAGTTTACGCTCTGCCTACCCCATTAGGGATAAAGGCGTGATTATATGTATGTATGTATGTAAATCTTCTATTAAGCAGTATATTGGTCACCTGTCACTACAGCAATATTATACCTGCAAATCTATTTTAAATAACCCTCAAAACTTTATCAGACGTGGCGGAACGATCTTTGTTTAGGTCGTTTACGCTCTGCCTACCCCATTAGGGTTAAAGGCGTGATTATATGTACCTACGTATATATTTAGAAAAATTCAAGTGTAGTATGATCGTCGGTGCATTTTCTTTGCTCTTTATAAAATGAATCCACATTCTTGTTTTCCAGTTCATGTGCAGCAAACTCGGTGACATACACACTAGTGGGAGAATCCATCAGCCAAAGAGTCCGCAGCAAACACATGTTGCTGATGACTTGTATGCTGCTGCTGTCACCCGCTATTGCTGGCAGTAAGTACTCGTATTATTATTAACCAGGTTAGTGACGGTTTAAAAGCTCTAACGTCAGGGTTGTAAGCACATCAGATAGATCTAATGTTCTTTTACTGGATCGAGGAGATGTGAACTTTGACGCGGAAAAGCTTCTCTGCCTTATTCCCTTTGTCCCGCTTGCCGAGAATCTCCCTCCTGGACATAGACTACCGTGGCCGATCTGGAAGTCCTTAAACAGGCTTCGGACTCAGGTTCGCAGAAGTTTGTAAATCTTTATGGCAAATAAACGTTATTATTTTATTTTTTTATAAGAAGAACATGATCAGGTGGGGATTTTCGGCTAGCTCCGATGTGGACTGTGTTTACGGTGCAGTGCAAACCATGGCACACTTAACATCATGCTCAGCGTGCCCCAATACTTGCATGCCAGCGGATTTAATGGACGGCAGTCAATCCGCAATACAAGTGCCTGAATTCTGGGCCGCTACGATGTAACTTCTCGTGTTCCATCGACACGGTAAAAAGAAGAATAACAATGGATTTTGATGGATATCGTAAACAGTGCGCTACCTAGACAAACTAAAAGAATTGCACAAAGCATATTTTGTACCTCGCCAAAAACTCTGGATTCATCATCATCGTTTGGATATCCTATAAATGCGACTCTAACATTTTATGTCGGAGTTGGTAAGTCAGTGTTTTTTCTCTGGTGAGGTTAGGTTAGGTTAGTAAGATGCCTTCCGGTTTTGCAACTGGTGTAGTCCTTCGAATATGTGACTGAATCTTCCGGTAGAATATCTCTGTATTGAAGTAATATCTTGATTGAATGCTTACTATATTCGTGTTTCACTCTCGTAATATCGTTTAATACCGTAGATATTAGTCGTTAAGCCATGTCAGAGGCCAGTGCTAAGCAGTGGCGGCTTGAAAACTCTGACCTAATCTAGGATTGGGTCCGGTTTCCCTTCTGCGTTGCAGAAGTCAGATGGCAGTCGCTCTGTGTAAATACCAGTACTCTCGTTCAATCCCCTAGATTAGGTAGCTGACCCCGTGAGATACGGCATAAGGCCAGGGAGATGATTTTTGTGTTTCACTCTCATAACGAAGCATTTTTTTCTTTACAGTCCTCAGCTATCCAATACTAACCTACCTGCACTTCGAGGCAGAAATATCCTGGTTGGGGATAGTCTTCCGACCTTGGAGACTGCTCATCATCATCCTAGCACTACCTTCAGGGCTTGGAGGCCTTGCCATATTGTTCTTCCACGAATCTCCCAAGTTCTTGGCCAATTGGGGGAGGAAAGAAGAGGCTTTGGATGTGCTGAAGTCTATTTATGCTGTCAACCATAAAAGTTCTAAGGTTGAATATAAGGTACCTGATAACTAAAGTTGACACTCCAATAACACTCGTAACCAGGGTTTTCGGGGATCTGTTCTTCCCAACTCTATTCGACTAAATCAAAGCAGCTCCAATATTTTTAATTTCTATTTATCCTATTTTAAACAAGGAAAACAATCGTTTCTATCAAGAAACAAATATTGCTAAAATAGTCTCGCCGTCTTCTTATTCCACATTTTGTGCCAAATTCAAAAATTGCGTACAGTTTTCAAGAAAGCTATTCTGGTACATCTTTTTCTAAGAGGCTATTTTTATAACTATTTTGCGTAGAAACGTTTGTGGCAATCTTTTGTATAACGTCATTTTATTTATGTTTGCTTTCTAGTTGAGTAATAACCAAACATTTCCCTCATATTCCAGGTGCGAGCTATAACCCTGGAAGAATGCTCAGGCAAGAAGGACCGGACCCTCTTCAGGGCGATGTTTGAGCAGAGTGCCCCCCTCTTCAGGCCCCCCCTCCTCTGGAGAACACTACAGCTGTTCTACATCGTCGCTGTAGTCTACATCACGTGAGAACAGGTTTTATTAAAGCTCCATGTATGAAGGTTTAAAGATCCACAAAGTTTCCATAAATACTATCTTCGGGTCTTTTTCTGTTGTCAAGTAGAGGTATTTTGTACTGTCCCGGCGAAAATTGTTGGCACGACTGACAACCCAGTTTACAATCAGTCGGACTGTATGTTTGTTTCCACCTTTGTGTTATGATCACGATCGAAATTTTTTAACATATCGAAATTTTAGAAAAATCTGCTTCATGTTTTACAAATAAGATTATAAATCTTTGACTAAAAGTTTTACCACAATATTCGACTTCTATTTAGAAGCAAGTATTTCCGGAAGAGGATAAAACACTGGTTCTTAAATTAAAGAACAAACAAGAAGAAATAGAACTAGTCATACAACATACATATAATCACGCCTTTATCCCTAGTGGGGTAGGCAGAACATAAACGACATATACAAAAGGTCGTTCCGCCACGTCTGACAAAATTATTGAGGGTTATTTTAGATAGATTTGTAGGTATATTGCTGTAGTGACAGGTTGTCAGCCCATTGTCTAAATTGCAATATACTGAAACCCTCGGATCCCTTAGCTGGTTTTTACAGCATGCCCGGGAGGAAATGCAGCTGGCTCATTCCACGTTTTTCTCTCGCTCCCAGTCTAGCATGGAAGATAGTCATACAAAATATAGAGAAATACCTACAACAAACACACTTACCATTGATTTGACCTCTTGACGTCACTGAACACACAAAACCACTAGAAACACAAATTACTCATTCAGTGAACAATATATACAATACATCGTTAATTCAACGATTGTCTTTCGCCATGTTGGTTCAGCTGGTTCTATGAAAGAAGATTGGTCATGTTATTAGGTTTATGCCTTATACTAGCGCCTGATGAAAATTAGCATATCGACGCATATAATCGAAAGCCTATATCTGTTCTATCACTTTTTTGAATAAACCCAAAACATATTGAGAGAACGAATTTATTCCGAAGAATAAGGAAATGTTCTGTACCTAAATGAAATTCAATTATTTTCTAAAAGGCTGTAGTGTCAGAAATAAATTAACGCGTTCAAACACCTCCTATAAAATACGTCTAGTTCTTGGAATAAATAGTAATATGAGAATACATATTTAAAAAAATTACGTAGTCTTGACTATTCAAAAATAACTATTTTCACACACATATTCAATTTTATTTTTATCTTTGAAAATACAAACATACATTTATTCACACCTTTATCCCTAATGGGGTAGGCAGAGCGCTAACGACGTGATTAAAGGTCGCTCCGCCACGTCTGATAAAGTTTCTAGGGTTATTTATTGTAGATTTGTAGGAATATTGCTATAGTGACATGTTTTCAGCCCATCGCCTAAATTGCAATATACTGGAACCCTCGAATACCTTAGCTGGTATCTTTTAAAATAAATCGATTATAATAGAGACATAACTGATGATCGTATGAAAAAAATGTATGTCTGTATTTGCTATATCACGTTAGATCATATAAAAATTACTAGCAACATTGACTTGAATACTTTTCCAGTACATAAAAACTGTAACTTGAAATAACAACAACTGATTTCCCTTTCCACCAACAGCAACAACAGTTTCCTGGTATGGCTCCCCCACATCTTCAACCTGGTGCGACTGTCGCTGGAGTCCGGCACCAGCTGCGGCAACATCTGCTCCCTGATCTCCACGGAGGTGATGGCTGATGATATCCACAATATCCAGAACACTTCCCTCGGGAATAGCACTCTCAATGCTACTGTTGCTGGCGTGGTAAGTGTAAATATACCCTGTTGTACTATATACCTTGCACTCATCATCATCATCTCCCTAGCCTTATCCCGTATCTCACAGGGTCGGCTACCTAATCTAGGGGATTGAACGAGGGTACTGGTTTTTACACAGAGCGACTGCCATCTGACCTCCGCAACCCAGAAGGGAAACCAGACCCAATCCTAGATTAGGTCAGACTTTTCAAGCCGCCAATGCTTAGAACTGGCCTCTGATATGGCTTAACGACTAATATCTACGGTATTAAACGATATTATCCGGGACCAACGGCTTAACGTGCCTTCCGAAGCACGGAAAAAGCGCCGAATAAACGTACATATAAAATTCGAAAACCGAAAAACACATTGGTACGTGGTGGGATTCGAACCACGACCTCCCGCTCAGGAGGCAGCGGCCCTATCCACTACACCATCGGGATCTACTAGATACCTTGTGCACTATTTGTATTAAAAATTATTTAAAAAACATAGAATCTCCTCCCGGGCATGATGTAAAATCCAAAAAAGGGATTCGAGGGTTTCAGTGAATTGTTGTTTCACGCTCTGCCTACCCCGTAAGGGATAAAGGCGTGATTTTATGTATGTATGTATGTATGTAATTTAGACGTTGGGCTGACAACCTGTCACCACAGTAATATAGAGATCTATCTTAAACAACCCTCAAAACTTGTCACATGTGGCGGAACGACCTTTGTTTGGGTCGTTGAGGCTCTGCATATCCCGTTCGGAATAAAGGCGTGATTGTATGTATTAGTATTAAATTTTAATCAAATTAGGAATATAAAAGCGATACCAATAGCAAAATTTAGTTTCTTTATTCCTAATGGGATAGACAGAGCGTAAACGACCTAAACAAAGGTCGTCCCGCCACGTCTGACAAAGTTTTGAGGGTTATTTAAGATAGATTTGTAGGTATATTGCTGTATTGACAGGTTGTCAGTCCATTGCCTAAATTGCAATACACGGAAACCCTGGGATCCCTTAGCTGGTTTTTTTCACAGGAGGCAATGCAGCTGGCACATTCTATGTTTTTCTATCGCTACCATTCCAGCATGGAATTATTAAGAATGTGACCATTTTAATATCAGTGTTTCCCTTCTTCCAGAGTCCAGACGCCTGCCTCGGTCATATTGAAGACAACGTGATCCTGACGCTCATCGCCTCCCAGTCCATCTTCTCTTTCCTCAACTTCGTCATCTCCTACCTCCCCCACAGACGGAAAGCCGTCCTCATCACGGTCTTATGCTCCTCTGCTTTGAGTGGCTTCTGCATCAACCTGATGCCGGAGCCGATTTCCAGTGTGGTGCTATTCGTGGTGTTCACTTGCACATGTCTTGGCATGGGGATCCTAGCATCTTTCTTCGTGGATTTGTATCCCACTTCTTATAGGTGAGTTATTTATCTGTTTGAACATTAGCAGATATTAGCCTATGATTTACTAATTTATTGTAGAGTTTTTCTAGTTTGGATAAAAATGCGCTACAACTTTTTATTGTAGCAGTAAAAATTTACAATGAGCGATCAATGAATCGAAGATATTTGATGTAAATTAAAGTTTGTTAATGTTATTGTAGCATTTATAATATGTGTTGGTAATTGCTCTGTAAAAGCAGTTATGAAATAAGATAAAGCAGATACGTTAGACATTGAGGGCATTTCAATTTAGTTGCCTTTTTCCTTTGACATCGAAACTTACTGTTTGCATTTGTATTCTACGAGTATATCTAATCTATTGATACCTAATATTGTGCTGTGATCTTCCTCAGAGGCATGATAGCCTGCCTGAGCATCATGGTGGGTAGAAGCAGTACCTTCATCGGCATCAACCTGGTGGGGAACCTCATCTTCCACCACTGCCAGATCACCTTCTATCTCTGGTCTTTACTTGTTTTAAGTAAGTATTTTTTTTCTTATCAATTTAGATCTTACATCCCTGAAATCTCTTTTAAAGTAGGCAGAGTACCTGTTAAGGACATAAGGTCACTTTTAACAGTACAAGGGCTATTTCCGAACGGATTATACATACATACATATAATCACGCCTTTATCCCTAATGGGGTAGGCAGAGCGTAAACGACCTAAACAAAGGTCGTTCCGCCAAGACTGATAAAGTTTTGAGGGTTATTTTAAGATAGATTTGTAGGTATATTGCTGTAGTGACAGGTTGTCAGCCCATCGCCTAAATTACAATATACTAAAACCCTCTGATCCCTTAGCTTGTTTTTACCGCATGCCCGAGAGGAAATGCAGCTGGCACATTCTATGTTTTTCTCTCGCTCCCAGGCCAGCATGGAAGAAACGAATCGAACGTATCATGTCTCGTATATTACCGAAGCTCTTGGGTTCTTCTACCAACATTTACAGTATTAAGATTCATTGGAGCTTGTCACTAGCAAAACATAAAATAAATTAAACATACTTAATAAAGTAGCTAAATAAGTTGAAAGTGCTCTATCAATTTGTGATCTTTTATTTTCAGGTAGTGCAGTGGCCGCCATTTTTCTTCCACCGGACAAGCCTCCAGTCTCAGCCCAAATTACTAAACTATAAGCATTGATCTCTCTGTAATTATTATAATCTAATTGTTATAAATAGCTAAGAGAAGAAAAACTACATAGGGACGAAAAAAAATGTCGCTATCGGCCTGACTACGGGAAAACTTGTTGTGTTATGTCAATGTGGTAAAGACCCGTGGCCAGGCCGTAACATACTCTGTGGCGATAACTATTTAGCTTTAGGTTTCCTACAAAAGTTATTACCAAACTTGTGTAGAACCAGGCAATGTGTTCTTCCTGTTAAAAGCAGAACATGGCCACATTAATTTGAAGCTTGTTGGTCCTAAGTAGTGCTAATATTAAGTAGAACAATCAAATAATAAAAAAGATTTTAAAAGACGTTTCCGCGCGTCTAATGGACGCAACGGGAGATCAAAGAGCTGGCAGCTATTTCGCTCAAAGGATTAGTTTAGCAATTCAAAGAGGTGATGCTGCCAGCATCTTGGTTACTTTGCCTCGGTGCGACACGCTGGATGAAATATTTATTAAATAAATAAATAAACAATATATTCATAACATTTACAAAAATAAAAATATAGAGTGTCAAACATAAATGAAGATGTGTCGATTTTGTAAAAAGCTTTATAGAGGTATGCAAATAAAATGCAGTTATGTACAGAAATATTAAAATATATTTAAATATAAAATTATCTCTAACTAATTACTTACTAGTTTCTTATTTTAACATTGAATTCTTAATACCTAAGTAAAAGTCCGCAAAACTATTTCTTGGGAAATATTATAAAAGCGACGTTACAATGCCACCTTTAAAATACAATCATTTTCGTATATTTTGTCTTGTGAATTTATACATGATTTCTTTATTAAAATCACAGTAATGTTATAATACTTACCAAAATAGTGAGATTCAGTATTTAAATTTTAAGGCACCGAAGATATGAATATTTACTCTTTTCATTCGTTTCACAGATCAATATATTTCAATTCACACATATTTCCACAGTAATATTACAGACAAGATGTATTATTACCTAACATACTCTTAACTCCTTTGATTATTACATCTAATTTGAATTTAAAGGACATTTACATACAACTTTAAGTTAACCAATTTCGTTATTCAATTTCAAATTAAAAAAATATTAACTAGCAAAACGCCTGCTTAAAATCATATTACATTGATCGTATTACCTACCCACCATTTTTACATAGTATTCAGGATATCAATTACATATTTTCTTTAATATACCAGGTGTAAGGGACAGCGTCCCGCACACTGATAGGGTTGCTCAGTCAATGACACTGAATAACTATCCGTAGGTTTTTTTTTCTGGAAAGTGATAAAAATATGTCTTTTCCATACAAAATATTCACCTCGATCAGACAATTTGTATGGAAAAGCCAATTTTCTTTTTCTCTTGCTGAAAAAAAATCTGGTGGAAGTTGTTCAGTGTCGTTGACTGAGCAACCCCTATCAGCTTTCGGGACGCTGTCCCTTACACCTGGTGTATACCGATCGACCTTTCTACTGTTCACCCGTACTATTAGCTGTAATTGCTTCAATCGCTGTCAATGTAACCATAGCCAAATTTTAGTTTCTAATATCGCCGCCGGAACAGATTTGACGGCCGCACTGTAATTTCGTCATCACTTTCAAACATCTAGCACGTCTTCTTTGCTTTATTTTTATGGCATTTACAGTAAAGTTTCTAGCAACAAAATTCTTTGCAAATTCCATAACAATATTTATAATGCCATCATTTACGTATAACTTATACCGAGTTTAAGGGATAGCGTCCCGCAAACTGATAGGGGTTGCTTAGTCAATGAAACTGAACAACTATCACTAGGAATTTCTTTCAGGAGATGAAAAAAAAAGGAACTTACTACCTCGATCAGACAATTTGTATGGAATACCATTTTTTTTATTTCATTTCCTGAAAAAAAAACCTACCGTTCCGCTGACTGCGCAACCCCTATCAGTTTGCGGGATGCTGTGTAAGGGATTACACTCCCTATAAATCAAATATATTATATCTAAAATTATTAAAAATCTTCGGAATGTTCGTTTACATCTAACTGAGTAACATTTTCGTCATTTTCTTCTTTAATCATTATGATTGTACGTACAAATACTTCACAAATACTATTAACATTTTTTTTTTTTTTTTTTAATATATATAGGCGAGCATTTGTCCGCCATCTCACCTGGTGGAAAGTGACGATGCGGACTATGTTGAAACATACTCACCTATGTAGTGCCTATTATATTATATAACATCATGTTACATGTAAGTGGAGATATATCTATCAAGTCCTGTGTTCTTTTCTGCGCAGGATTCTTCAGTCTTATTAGTTTCCTCTTCTTCTGGTTTTTCTTCTAGCTTTATCATCATTATGGCACCGATTGATACTGGAAAAAAGATTTTTTTAGCATTAGATGCTTCCTTGTTTATATATTACCACTAGCAAACCAAGCAGACTTCGTCCAGCCCGGAAAAGCAACGCCAAAATTGCCGTGGGGATTACATATTTGCCCGTGGTTAAAAAACAATTAAAAACCTTCTCAAAATCCGTACCGTAGTTTAAAAGATCTAAGGATACATACAGCGGTAAGCGATTTTGTTTCATTTTGCGAAGCCCTGCATCCTTTTTTGACAACAAGGCGTATCGGCCTGCATCAGGTACTATTTATTATTCTGTGCCTGCATTGACTTAAGACTGGTGAATACCTCACAAAGAGATAATTTGACAAAATAAACTCAGACTCTCTCTGTATCATCATCATCGTCTCCCTTGCCTTATCCCGTATCTCACGGGGTCGGCTACCTAATCTAGTTGATTGAACGAGGGTACTGGTTTTTACACAGAGCGACTGCCATCTGACCTCCGCAACTCAGAAGGGAAACCAGACCCAATCCTAGTTTGTCTCTCTCTGTATATCACTATGGAAATTGATATGGATTGAAAGCCAACATCAGTTCATAAGTGAAATGATTCTGGTCTTCTTCTTAGCGAGTGGAGTCTCGATCCAAACAACGACTCGATTAACTAAATGATTTTGGTGATTAACTACTTACAGGCGATCTCACAAAGAGATAAATTAATAAATTAACTACGTTTCTCTCTGTATATCACTGTAGAAATTGGACCCACTAAATATGGATCGAAAGTCTAAGGCGATGCACACATTGAGCTCCGCGCTACGTTGCGTAGCGTAGATATTGTCTATGTTCCATTGTTTAAACCACAGAGCAGTTGGTTCGAACAATTAAATATAGACAATATCTGCCCCACGCGACGTGGCGCGGAGCTCAATGTGTGTATCGCCTAAAAGGCCAGTTCATTAGTGAAGTTATTCTGGTGAAAAACTCCTTCCACGCTGGCCTGGGAGCGAGAGAAAAACATAGAATGTGCCAGCATTTCCTCCCGGGCATGCTGTAAAAACCAGCTAAGACATCCGAAGGTTTCAGTATATTGTAATTTAGGCGATGGGCTGACAATCTGTCACTAAGCAATATACCTTCAAATCTATCTTAAATAACCCTCAAAGCTTTGTCAGACGTGGCGAAACGACCTTTGTTTAGGTCGTTTACGCTCTGCTTACCCCATTAGGGATAAAGGTGTGACTATATGTATGTATGTATGCTACGTCACGTACGCGAAGATATTGTCTATGTTCTAATGTTTGAAGCACAGAGCAGTTGGTTTGAACAATTAAATATAGATAATAATGCCCTATGCGACGTAGCGCGGAGCTCAGTGTGTGCATCGCCTAAAAGGCCAGTTCATTAGTGAAATGATTCTGGTGATTAAATACTTACAGGCAAGAAGTGTGGCGACGGCAATGAAAGGCGCAGGACAGGAGTAGTCTAGAAGGACTCCGACTGCCAAGTTTGACAACACGCCTCCAGCCCGACCCCACCATGCACCCCAACATACTCCAAGACCACTGGAATGATGACGTTTTTATATATTTCTCTTTACTTCTTCTTCTGTCGAGTGGGTATCGAGTCTATCGACCCGATGAACCCTGGTGTCAAAGTTTTTAAACCGCCTAGCAGCACAACTATCAGGACATGGTTTGAGTAACGACCACTATCAAAGTCAACGACCGGGACCGACGGCTTTACGTGCCCTCCGAAGCACGAGATCTTTTTCTTTTTTGAACAATCAGGTGTTAGTGTGCTATTAGTTTAAGCAAGATAAGGTTAGGTGACGTTAGGTATTGGTAAACAGCACTTGCGATCGACAGCTATTTTGAAAATTGACAGCTAATCATAAATGTCATTTCAGTACAATGTGACCTGTCAAATCCATACTTAATATTGCTCTCAATCGAGATCGCTTTATAAATACGAGTCTTAGATAACTCTTATCCAGAAGCTTTGTTATCATCAGTCAATGACAGTTCACAGCTGGACATAGCCATTACAAATGTTTTTTACACAGTTCTTGCCAAACAAAAATTCAGAAGGCTTTGGTACTGCCTGCATATACAACAAACTATTTGCAAGAATATATCGATGGAATGATAACCGCAGGTTCTCAAATTGGTTTTTAGACTGCTTAAAGAGCAAAACTTAAATAAATAGATAAAAATTCAATTTATTGCAAAAATTACAAGTACAGTGCATATAAATGTTTGTATGTATATGTGTACTTGTTTGTTTTTTTTTATTATAATTATGAGATTTTGGACCTTACCTCAACTTCCATGCTGGCCTGGGAGCGAGAGAAAAACATAGAATGTGCCAGCTGCATTTCCTCCCGGGCATGCTGTAAAATCCAGCTAAGGGATCCGAGGGTTTCAGTATATTGTAATTTAGGCGATGGGCTGACAACCTGTCACTACAGCAATATACCTAGAATTCTATCTTAAATAACCCTCAAAACTTTGTCAGACGTGGCGGGACACCTTTGTTTAGGTCGTTTACGCTCTGCCTACCCCATTAGGGATACAGGCGTGAATATATGTATGTATGTATGTATGTACCTCAACTTAGGCGGCAATGCATGCAACAGTAGACGAATCAGTAAAACATTTCCGTTCAGCGAAGCAGCATTCAACAGAGAAGCTGCCGCTACAGCAACCTGGAACAATTTATTGTATTATAGTAATTTCTTGACCAACAACCATACAAATCCGTGATTATGACTAACGAACTAAACGATTGCGAATACGGCCACCAACGTAAATTTTTCTTACTGTTACTACAACGAACTATGAATCGGTAATTTATAAGGTTCTAAATTATCTTAAGAACATATATAACTTGAGTCCATTGGACCGGTTTTTCGATTCACTGCGTTTTTAGTGAATTATGTTTTTTTTTACTAATGGGGGCGCCACTTGGCTAGTATCTTATCGTCATCTTAATAATTTCCACCAACCTCATAACGATGTGAAGTTGGATACTCCGTTAGGTCCTTTAGAAGCATGCATAAAAAATACAAAGTTAAATTCGACACCCACTATTTAGCAAGCGGCAACACTGGAGCAGAATGGGCAATTTCTAATGGGCATTTACATATTATCACGTTGTTGACATAATAGTACCTATTGTAAATTTTTACTAATTGCATGTCACGAAAATGACGAATTTATGTGATTCTAATAAATTTTGATTGTCGTCTATTGTACCATATTTTCAAGCAAATAAATATCAAATATCATTAAATATCAGATGTGGACAAAAGGGCCGTTTCCAGCAGAAAGTCTTTAATTGTCCATAATTAGAATCAAGAGATAGATCATCATCTTCAATTCAGCCCTCGTTTAATAATAATTATAATCTATCTAAGCTGATTTCGGCTACAGCGACTGCTGGACGGGCTCAGCAGATAGCGTCTCGCTGCTCCGCGCGGTCGCATATGGCTGCTGTAGCCAATTTTGCCTATAAGGTCTTTTTGCGCACTTTGGGCAGGTGAGATCGCCGCTGCAATAATGGTAGTTTGTTTGTTTGACCACTGTAGGGAATAGGCATCTCTCTCGTGCCATGACTCTCTCTCTGTCATGATGTCTCTGCGAATCTGGGGCTTGGAAGTAGAACATTTTAATTGGCAAACGAAGTTTCACCTGGTTAGTGCTGATGCAGGAGCAAGCGGCCACAGCGAGAGTGGCGCAGGCCAGGACGCAGGCGAAGGTGCAAGCCGAGGCGGCCGCGCGCACCCCCCGCGCCCCTCCCCGCCCCACCAGCAGCGCGCACGCAGCGTTGCCGAGAAGACAGCACGCGCCCACGATCAGGCCTGATTTGAACACCTGGAAGAGAAAAAGTTCTAAATTCAACATACACATAATCGCGCTTTTAACCTTTATGGGGTAGACAGAGCGTAAACGACCTAAACCCCGCCCCACCAGCAGCGCGCACGCAGCGTTGCCGAGAAGACAGCACGCGCCCACGATCAGGCCTGATTTGAACACCTAGAGGAGAAAAAGTTATGAGTTCAACATACTAACATACATACATATAATCACGCCTTTAACCCTTATTGTTTAGACAACCTGACTAACCTAACCTAAACCCCGCCCCACCAGCAGCTCGCACGCAGCGTTGCCGAGAAGACAGCAAGCACCCACAATAAGGCCTGATTTTACCACCTGGAGGAGAAAAAGTTACGAATTCAACATACATACACATGAGAGCCCGATGGTGTAGTGGATAGGGCCGCTGCCTCCTGAGCGAGAGGTCGTGGTTCGAATACCACCACGTACCAATGTGTTTTTCGGTTTTCGAATTTCATATGTACGTTTATTCGGCGCTTTTTCCGTGCTTCGGAAGGCACGATAAGCCGTTGATCCCAGTTAATATCGTTTAATACCGTTGATATTAGTCGTTAAGCCATATTAGAGGCCAGTGCTAAGCATTGGTGGCTTGAAAACTCTGACCTAATCTAGGATTGGGTCTGGTTTCCCTTCTGGGTTGCGGAGGTCAGATGGCAGTCGCTCTGTGTAAAAACCAATACCATCGTTCCATCCCCTAGATTAGGTAGCCAACCCTGTGAGATACGGGATAAGGCTAGGGAGATGATGATGACATATGTGGGGTCGTGTATATAGCAACCTTTGCATATGCTGCGAGTGCGACCATCGACAAACGTCAATTTTAGTTTAACTTTTCTCCGCGCTCCCCAGCGCTCTTGCTATCGAATGGCCGCACGCGCAACACGCAAATTCTCCTGTGTAATTTTCTGTATGAAATTTTCTTGTGAGACTCGGTTCTCAATAAAGCCTTTACAAGTCATATCTTGATTTTACTGTCTCACTCTCAACGGAGCTGCTCCCGCGTCTTGGGACACCTCCAAATTATATATAATCACGCCCTTAACCATAATGGGGTAGGCAGAGCTTAAACTACCTAAACAAAGGTAGTTCCGCCACGACTGACAAAATTTTGAGGCATAATAAAGATAGACTTGTAGGTAGGTATATTACTGTAGTGACAGGTTGTCAGCCTATCGCCTAAATTTGCGACATACAGATACCCTCGGATCCCTTAGCTGGTTTTTATAGCATGCCCGGGAGGAAATGCAGCTGGCACATTCTATGTTTTTCTCTCGCTCCCAGTCCAGCATGGAAGGTGAATGCAGCGTAAATTCAAATCATAGTAGATTGAAAAACATTTAGCTATTTTTACATAAGGGTTCAGCTTTGCAATACTTGTGCATTTTCTTTGAACTTTAAACATGCATCTGGCAGACTACTCCTCAGTCAGAACGATGCCAAAAGCGACACCTTCACAGCAGCACAGAATAATAAATAGTACCAAGCAGAGGGTTCATTGCGTCCATACAGACCTGTAGCGCACATAGATGGTACCACACCAAAAAACAACAGTCCTGAAACGCGGTATCGAAGTTTTCTCAGCGATCTGCATATATACAACTTCCAAACTAGTCCATTTGGTCCCCTGGTCACGTGGTCACAACACCGGACCAGGCGGGTAATTACCCTTTCCCCATCCGTCATCACTTGGCCAACTGGCCTCTCAAGAAAACGCTCTTACAGACCTATGGTTGTTGACCATCATCTCCCTAGCCTTATCCCGTATGTGATGGGGTCGGCTACCTAATCTAGGTGATTGAACGAGGGTACTGGTTTATATACATAGCGACTGCCATCTGACCTCCGCAACCCAGAAGGGAAACCAGACCCAATCCTAGATTAGGTCAAAGTTTTCAAGCCGACAATGCTTAGCACTACTGGCCTCTGACAGGGCTTAACGACTAATATCTTCGGTGTTAAATGATTTTAACCGGGACCAACGGCTTAACGTGCCTTCCGAAGCACGGAAAAAGCGCTGAATAAACGTACATATGAAATTCGAAAACCGAATAACACATTGGTACGTGGTGGGACATCGGGTTCCCATGGGTTGACCATGTGTGGAAAAAGCATAAGCTGTTAATAAGAGTGCAAATATAGACTTCCGAACAGAAACGCCTGATTCCATTATTTACCTCATCATTGATATCAGCATGACACTCCACCACCGGCGGGCTGTCCAAAGCACTGTCGTTGAGCTTCTCCAGTCCATTCCTGGCGAAGTCATGGGTTTCCCGCCAGGTGGCGTTAGAAACGTCGAAAAGCTTCATACTCTCTGGCTGGGCGTTGCACCCTCGGTTCTGAGTTCGGAGGAGCAGCTCTGGTAGCCAGAAGTTTAGGCCGAAACCACTGAAATTTGTTTAAGAAAGAATTGGTAAGTTAAGGAATTTACCTCATTCATACACTAATGCTGGAACATGAATGCGAATATTTTTGGTGGTGGCAGAAATAAGCATGGGGATGGTACTTCCCCAGTCAGGCTTTGCACAGAGTCCTATCACCATTAACAATTTCCTTATCCCAACTTACTAAATACTATTCCATTTGAGGTAGGCCCATGTTCAGCAGTAGTCTGCTGCGACTAATATAGAATTAGAAACATAAAATCACTCCGCTAAATAGAAGATCTACTTTACAATATGCATGCAAGTAGGTATGACACAGTTCAAAAAACAACATCACAAATACTACTTTACTTCTTGTATTATACTCCCAGTCCTGCATGACTGGAAGTGAAAGAAAAACATAGAATGTGCCAGCTGCATTTCCTCCCGGGCATGCTGTAAAAACCACCTTAGCTGGTTTTGGATCCGAGGGTTTTGGTATATTGTATTTTAAGCGATGGGCTGACAACCTGTCACTACAGCAATATACCTACAAATCAATCTTAAATGACTATCAAAATTTTGTAAAACGTGGCGGAACGACCTTTGTTTCGGACGTTTATGCTCTGCCTACCCCAATATGGATAAAGGCGTGATTATATGTATGTATGTATGAAACTCACGCAGCCATATTAGCGAAGAAGACGAAGAGGATCAGACTGGACTTCACCGCGTAGACCTTGGAGACGAACATCTTCAGGTCCTTGAGCACCCCGATGAACAGGTCCTTGGTCCTGTTCTCCCCATCGCCGTTGAGAGTCTTCGCCAGGAAGATGTCGTCTTGGATCAGCTTTTTCACCTAGTAAATGGGATAAAATATTTTAGACACGTATTTTTTTTTTCTTCCATGCTGGCCTGGGAGCGAGAGAAAAACATAGAATGTGCCAGCTGCATTTCCTCCCGGGTATGCTGTAAAAACCAGCTAAGGGATCCGAGGGTTTCAGTATATTCTAATTTAGGCGATGGGCTGACAACCTGTCACTACAGCAATATACTTACAAATCTAACCCTCAAAACTTTGTCAGACGTGGCGGAACGACCTTTGTTTGGGTCGTTTACGCTCTGCCTACCCCATTAGGGATAAAGGCGTGATTATATGTATGTATGTTTTTTTTTTTCAGGTATTTTCAGGTGTATTATATGGGAGCGATAAAACAGATACACTCGAAAATCCACCAGACACGCGTGGTGAGTAGGCAAATTTAGGGGATGAATAAACCCTATATACAGTAATTGTCCCATAAAAAAATATGCTAGAAGAGAGTTCATAACCATGTAGTAGAATTACGGTGACTGTTTGCCTAATTAGTAAACCTTTGCCGATTGTATCACCTAATAAAATAATTTCATACATACGTAGGCAGAGCGTAAACGATCTAAACAAGGGTCGTTTCGCCACGTCTGACAAAGTTTTAAGGGTTTTTTAAGATAGACTTGTACGTATATTGCTGTAGTGATAGGTTGTCAGCCCATCGCCTAAATTACAATATACTAAAACCCTCAGATCCCGTAGCTGGATTTTACAGCTTGCTCGGGAGGAAATGCAGCTGGCACATTCTATGCTTTTCTCTCACTCCCAGGCCAGCATGGAAGCTAAAATAATTTCACAGCATCAATATTTTTAAAACAGAGTAGAGTGATGCTGTGATAACACGGATACATGAGTAATACCAAGTATTGACACATTCACACATCTGCTGTCCCACTTGAATATAAATTCACCAAACTTACCTTAGTAGGGCAATAGGTGTTCTAAATTGAGTCTATTTACCATCAGATGACTATCTGTTTATTTTCCATTCTTCTTCTTCTTAGCGAGTGGATTCTCGAGTCGAACAACGACCCAATAAACCCTGGTGTCAGAGTTTTCAAACCGCCTAGTAGCACAGCTATTAGGCTTCTGACGTGGTTTGAGTATCGACCACTATCAAAGACAGTGACCGGGACCGACGGCTTAACGTGCCCCCCGAAGCACGGAATCCTTTTTCTTTTCGGACAATCGGGTGGATTAGCCTGGAATGTCCTAACCAAACTGGGGTAAAACTCAAAAAGTGATAGCTTTACTTGCTTTGCTTACTTTTGTGTTTCCCCTCTAAACGAACCCAGGACCTCCGGAACGTAAGCCTATGGCTCTGATCGCTAGACCATGGAGGCAGTTACCATACCTTAGTAGGGCAATAGGTGTTCTAAATCGAGTCTATTTACCATCAGATGACTAACTGTTTATTTTCCAGTAAAAAAAAAGTAAATTGAACAAGTGGGTGTTTAATTATACGGTGCCTGGCAGGAGCTAACTGCGGAACCGAACTGACAAATTGGCTAATTGGTATTTCCTCGTCAACTCATCAAGGCAGATGGGAAGTGTCGATTCCTAAGACTAGATCTATCTTCTGAAGTCAAGGTCACTTCGGAATTAAGCCATAAAGTATTCCTTTAGTAAGTACTATATAGGTAGCATTTCACGAAACTCTCGTGCTTCTTAAATCTTATTTTATTGCACACGCAGCGTAAAAGACAGGCCACATAGGAGAGCGTACCTATTTTCACCTTAATACAGAGTGTATATAAGCGTCACCGGACTAAAGGCGGGGAGTTGCCAGACGCAATCTACACCCTTATATGCAAATGGCGACTGCCTAAGGGCGCTCACTAGGGCTCGTACCTCGGCTTATGGCGTGGCGTTGCCTTGGGAATTCCTTATCGGAGAGAATCTACCCGGAACGTGCAGGTATAGTCTAAAGTGAGGAGCAAAGGAGGGACCTCCGTATTGTCTGTGTGCGGTTGCTGGAATAGCTTGTGTTGAGTATGGCTTTACTTGCATTGGCAGCGTTAATGGCACGAGTAAATGGGTCTTCGCCGTCGGTAAGGCGTACCTAATGCAAATAGGGGCACTTAACCAGATACAGCTGAATATAATGTTCCTTATTAATCTCAGTTAAATATGAACAACCTACCGACTAGGTTTTTTTTTTACTTATTTTAAACCTTTTTAGGAATAATAAAAAACACCAACCTTATAATCATCTGTGCCGTTTCTTTTAGCAATATTCTGGAAAATCTTTACAGCCTCATCAGCTCTGTTGGTATCACTTAGCAACCTTGGACTCTCTGGCAGGCAGAGGATCCAGAAGCCGGCTATGAAAGCCGGTAGACTGCCCAGCGCCAGGTATAGCCTCCAGGAGTAGATGGGGAGGATGGTTTGGAAGTCCACCTTTATGGGAATGATGAGCCAGGCCACCGCTGAAATATATGAATTATTATTTTCTAGGATGATACTTACAATTAGAAACACTATATTCTTTGAATGAATAAACAAAACCATTGAAAAATTAATTGACAAGACCTTGATATTACAAGTCACTAAAAAATCTAGGTCAAAGCTAGGAGAACATTTCTAAGGTCCGTAAATATAATCAGCTCTTGAGACTGACAGCAAGTTTGAGTTCATATCAGTACAAAACGAACTGTCAAATCTACACTCAAGATTGCTCTCAATCTAAAGATCGCTTTATAAATACGACCCTGTATTAAATGTCTATTTTTTAAATTTCACAAATCTTCAAGAAAGTGTATGAACCTGATATGATAAACCATCAAAACCTATTTATTATGCATTATGCAATCCACAAAGTGCAAACACGTGACTGAGATAACATTCATCTATCCCACAAATATATTCAATAGACTAGCTTAACAGCGAGTATACAATAATGACAACCCGTCAATAGCAGGTAGGTTTACGACCCTCAGTTGATCACGAGACTAGAACCGACTAGTGCCGGGTCAGTAAATCTACAAAATTCCTATGTGAAGCAAATCGCTTTTGAGTATTTGATAATGGGCTCGATTCTAGATTTGCAGGCAAAAACTAAAATTAAAATCGATTTGTCACTTTCAGTCTAAAATCATTGGAAATGGACAGGAGACCTATTCTCTCCGGGTTTTGATTTATAGTCGGTGGTTTCATGCGTTATCTGTGATTTTTCTCCGCCGTCATATGATATGGCGGATTTTAGTTCTGGCCGGTGGTGGTATGTAGAATCCACATTTTACATACATAAAATCACGCCTTTATCCCTTACGGGGTAGGCAGAGCGTAAAACGCCTTGTAACAGGCGTTTTCGCCACGTCTGACAAAAATTGAGGGCATTTTAGATTGTGATGATTTGTATTGTTGTAGTGACAGGTTGTCAGCCCATCGCCTAAATTACAATACACCTCGAATCCCTTTTGCTGACTTCGACAGCATGCCCGGGAGGTAGGGCAACTGGAACATTCTATGTTTTTCTATCTCTCCCAGTCCAGCATGGAAGAATCGACATTTTTGCCTGCATTTTTCTTTGTATTGCTGAAATTACTTGTGAAGCGATCATTATCTGTCTCTGATAGTCGACTCGGCTTAACATGTCCTATGGGGCACAGATTACTCACACTGCATTGTTTTCCCTCGTAATGATATTGAAAATTCTGGAGACTAAACTTACGACCTCCGAATCGAGGTTGTTTGATCCAAGTTTGAGTAAGAACCATTCTTTTCTATAAAATTGGGTATTTTATTACCAGGCAAGATGAGCCATGCAGCGACGAAGCTCATCCCAGTGATGTTGAGGTAGAACTGTCGTCTCTTGACTCCGACCAGGTCTGACAAGAATGTGAATACCAACGTTGAAGGTCCACCTGAAAAAGGATTTCAAGGATAATTAATGACTCAACTCTACATATGATGAAATTTCATACATACATACATATAATCACGCCTTTATCCCAAAAAAGGTAGGCAGAGCGTAAACGACCTAAACAAAGGTCGTCCTGCCACGTTTGACAAAGTTTTGAGGGTTAATTAAGATAGATTTGTAAGCATGTTGGTGTAGTGACAGGTTGTTAGCCTATCGCCTAAATTGCAATATACAGAAACCCTCGGATCCATTAGATGGTTTGTTCAGCATGCCAAGGAGGAAATGCAGCTGGCATATTCTATGTTTTTCTCTCGATCCCAGTCCAGCATGGAGGTATTCGTTTCAAATTATAACAATAATTGAATACGAACAGAAGAAAAAGAAGAGTCAAATTGTTTATGGTAAGCCATATTTAATTCTGAAACAGGATATACGGGGACAGCGTACCACAAACTGATAGAGGTTGCTCAGTCAACGACACTGAACAACCTCCACCAGGAAATTCTTTTAGTAAGTGAAAAAAAAAACGATTTTCATACAAATTGTCTGATCGAGGTGAACATTTTGTAGAGAACATCCAATTTTTATTTTTACTCACTGAATGAATGTCTTGGTGGAAATTGTTCAGTATCGTTGACTGAGCAACCCCTATCAGTTTGCGGAAAGCTGTCCCTGACACCCGGTATTACGACGTGAATTGTTAACGTATCGTTAGAAAAGTAAACAGACTACAAACGATGTCACAATTAATTGATTGATTCGAGCGCCTGTGTGTTTGTTCGCCACTAAGAAACGGCCAAGTTGAAGGGCATTGCATGGCGCTTGTTAAAACTGTTACCAGCTGCAAGCGATAGCTGAACAAAACATTATGGAAAACCATGTTTTCTACATACATACATCACGCCTTCATCCCTAATGGGGTAGGCAGAGCGTAAACGACGTCAATTAAGTTCGTTCCGCCACGTCTGACAAAGATTTGAGAGTTATTTAAGATAGATTTGTATGTATTTCTGTAGTGACAGGCTGACAGCCCATAGCCTAAAATGCAATATACTGAAACCCTCGGATCCTTTAGCTGGTTTTTACAGCATGCCCGGGAGGAAATGCAGCTGGCACATTCTATGTTTTTCTCTCGCTCCCAGTCCAGCATGGAAAGAACCATGTTTTATGAGAGTTTGAAAGTCAGTTGAGATTGAATTGATTCTTCATTGATAAGGTCTACCTTTCAGTGGTTCATCACAGGCAATTGCATCACCGAATATATTTTAATGCAAACGTACTCAAATGGTGGTAGATACCGAGTATTCACTCGGAATCTGTCTGTTCTGTCTTCTAAGGCTCGTAGTTATAAACAGCACTTCAGACTTACAGCTAGTTTGAGTTCGTATCAGGAATGTCATTTTAGGACAATATGGCCTGTCAAAACCACAATTAATATTGCCTCATTCTTGAGGTCGCTTTATAAATACGACCCTTGGGTTTGCCCTCTAGTTCAGACATATCAAATATATCAGACATATAAAAGGTAAAAGTCCCGAATTAGATCTGATAGGGTAGGGACCAAAAACTTCCCTAAGAATTCTCAAAAATATTTAGCTTGACGGTAGACAATCTACTGTAGTTTACTTTAGCTACGTGCGTATACAACTCATTCAAACATGCAGTGACAATGATAGTGAGCAGATGCATTAGTTTACATACATGCATATAATCACGCCTTTATCCCTAATGGGGTAGGCAAAGGTCGTTCGTCTAGACAAACGACTGACAATGTCTTGAGGGTTATTTAAGATAGATTTGTAAGTACATTGCTGAAAGTGACAGGTTGTCAGCCCATCGCCTAAATTACAATATACTGACACCCTCGGCATTTGCGGGAGGAAATGCAGTTGGCACATTCTGTTTTTCTCCAGTCCAGCATGGAAGAAATGCATGTGTTTATAGTACTCAAAATGGCATGATTTTGAATACTATAAACTGATGATGAGTTCAGACAATCTCACCTATAAGGAATCCGTTGATGGATCTAGCTGCTAGAAGTAACCGATAATCCGTTACTGTACTCTGTGCTAACGTGATGGCTCCATTGAGAAGGAGAGTTGCTGCGATGGTGTTTCTTCTGCCGTAGACATCTCCAACTATACCCCAGAAGAACGCGCTGGCCACTCCACCTGGGAAGAGAATAGTAATGGTAACTGCCTCCGTGGTCTAGTGGCTAGTGCCTTGGACTCCCGATCCGGAGGTCCTGGGTTCGATTCCCAGGGGGGAAACACAAAGTTGATATTTGAGAATTTATCACTTTGTGAATTTTTTCCCAGTTTGGTTAGGACATTGCAGGCTGAATCACCTGATTGTCCGAAAAGAAAAAGATTTTCGTGCTTCGGAGGGCATGTAAAGCCGTCGGTCCCTTCGATAGTGGTCGCTGTCTTCGATAGTGGTCGTTACTCAAACCATGTCAGAGGCCTGATACTTGTACTAGGCGGTTTAAAAACTCTGACACCAGGGTTCATCGGGTCCATAGACTCGATACCCATTCGATAGAAGAAGAAGAAGAATGGTAAATTAAAGTTTCTTTTTTGGATACTGTAGTCAATCTTGTTAAGATCAACATTGGACTTTTTGGTGATGATGACAGATGAAAGAAAATTATTACACCTGATAAACCATCGCATTCCATGCTGGCCTGGGAGCGAGAGAAAAACATAGAATGTGCCAGCTGCATTTCCTCCCGGGTATGCTGTAAAAACCAGCTAAGGGATTCGAGGGATTCAGTGTATTGCAATTTAGGCAATGGGCTGACAACCTGTCACTACAGCAATATACCTACGAATATATCTTACATAACCCTCAAAACTTTGTCAGACGTGGCGGAACGACCTTTGTTTTGGTCGTTTACGCTCTGCCTAGCCCATTAGGGATAAAGGCGTGATTATATGTATGCATGTATGTATGTATAAACCATCGCGTTACCTCTCTCTTACTATCCCATCTCATTCTACGAAGTTTTACTCTAATTCGTTTACAAAGTTTTGGAATCTATTGCCTGCGTCTGCTTCTTCATTAGATTCTTTTAAAAAACAACTTAAGGCTCACTATCTTTCTATACCTTAACCGCTTGCACTTGCGTATTTCCCGGAATAATTGGTTGTTACATTTTCTTTCAATAATATTATATATATTTATATATGTATTATAATATATAATATTTATGTATTTCTATGTAGGTTTAAGTAATTTATATGTATGACTATTTATTGTTATTAATTATATAAATACACCTGAGTAGCTTATTTACTTACCTATACAATATATTGCCTAAAATGTATACCAGCCCACTAGTTCAACTTTTATTTTCCTGTACCCTAAGGTTGCCGGGAAGAAATTGCTGCTTAGCAATAAGGCCGCCTAAATAGGATAAGATATAGGATAAGATTAGATATATTCTTATCTTATCTTATCAACTTATCAATTTTACCCAATGCTATGAGCTTTTTTGAATTTTTCCTAAGGTACTAGGTCAAAATATGTTAAAAAATATTTGACCTCCTAGGTGTCAATTTGTGGAGTATGAAAGACGATTTTTTTTTATCATATATTTGTTTATTTGACCTGTTTGTTTATATTAGAAAGTTATTCAGTGTTATGAGTAGAATACTACTTTATTTGCACTTAATGTGAATCGAACTTTTAATTCTTCCATATTCTTCTTCTTCTTCTGTCGAGTGAAGTTTTGAACCGTCTAGTAGCACAACTATCCGGCCTCTGACATGGTTTGAGAAACGACCACTATCAAAGACGACCGGGACCGACAGCTTAACGTGCCCTCCGAAGCACGAAATCTTTTTCTTTTCGGACAATCAGGCGATT
Organism: Scrobipalpa costella; assembly: GCA_949820665.1. Classification (NCBI taxonomy): domain Eukaryota; kingdom Metazoa; phylum Arthropoda; class Insecta; order Lepidoptera; family Gelechiidae; genus Scrobipalpa; species Scrobipalpa costella. The sequence goes on along the minus strand of OX463296.1, from coordinate 26,048,497 downwards.
CAGCCTGCAATGTCCTAACCAAACTGGGGAAAAATTCACAAAGTGATAAATTCTCAAATATCAACTTTGTGTTTCCCGCCTGGGAATTGAACCCAGGACCTCCGGATCAGGAGTCCATGGCACTAGCCACTACACCACGGAGGCAGTTAATTAATTCTTCCATGCTGGTCTGGGAGTGACAGAAAATTTATAATGTGCCAGCTGCATTTCCTCCCTGGTATGCTAACAAACCAGATTAGAGATCCGAGGGTTTCAGTTTAATGCAATTCAGGCGATAGGTTGACAACCTGCCACTACAGCAATATACCTACAAATCTATCTTAAATAACCCTCAAAACTTTGTCAGATATGGCAGATCGACCTTTGTTTAGGTCGTTTACACTCTGCCTACCCCCATTAGAGGTAAAGGCGTGATTTTATGTATATACGTCTTACAATAATAATTACTAAAACAAAAAGAGTCACATGACTTGCCTAACCTTTCCACTATGACTCCTTCAGTATTTCAAACAACATTCAGATAAAATAAACTGAATGAAGTTTCAGTCATCTTGTCATTGTTCTTTCATCGTAAAGGGAACAATAGTGTTTGAACTGACCGCATCTCCTTAGGTTATCTTTCTTAGACAGTATTATACGTCATAGTTAAATATGGGTGCGAAGTTGTCTGAGGTCAGTTCATTCGCTGTCTTTGATAGTGGTCGTTATTCAAACCACGTCAGACGCCTATTAGCTGTGGTACTAGGCAGTTTGAAAACTCTGGCACAAGGGTTCATCGGGTCGTTCGACTCGAGAATCCACTCACTAAGAAGAAGAAGATTCCAAAAGAATTTCAGTGATGCATGACAGCCCCAGCGTTGGTGCTGCACAATAATATATGGCAAATATATTTTACTTGTTGTCCCGTCTACCCCTTAAGGTATATTCCGGGTGTAAGGGACCGCGTTCCGCAAACTGATAGGGGTTGCTCAGTCAACGACAGAGAACAACTTCGGCCGAAAAAATCTTTCAGAAAGTTAAAAAAAAAAAAGATTTTCTATAAATAATTAACACCTCGAACAAAGAAAAGTTTTTGAAAGTATTTCCTGGTGGAAGTTGTTCAGTGTCGTTGACTGAGCAACCCCTATCAGTTTGTGGGACACTGTCCCTTACACCCCGTAGATAGGCGTAATTTTATTTTATTGTATTAAAAACTCAACGTGCTTGTATTATGTAACGCATAGATATAACGTATTCGTTACCTTCTATGGGATGTTCTAAACGATTCTTGATCATACCCATAAATTCAAATATATGACGTTTCATACTGAAGTGTTAAGTATCTGAAACAATAACACTTATTTCCGCAGTTCACTTATTAAAAGTATTATTGTGTAGGTAATGATTGAATTGAAAATTCCCACAGCAGTGGGACACTATTGGCTAAATAGATAGATAGATAGATAAAAGGTTTATTGCATAAAAAACATCACACATAAAACAAAAGGTAAACACAAAGAAAGAAGAGATGAAAATAAATAAAGACACGACAAAAATAAGACAAACTAGTATCTACATTCTGTTAAATATGTGATGAAGTGATGCAGAGGGTCTAAGCTCAGTGTATTATAGCTCATAAAGAGCAACACTGATTTTCAGCTCTCACCCAATAAGAAGAAGAAGAAGGGGCAGTGACGGAGCGAGCTCATTCTTAAGCCGAATCTCCAGTGCATAAACATACCCTCTCTGCCCCGCGGGGGTATGTTTTCTGTATCTTTGAGAGCAGGAGTCACGGCATTAAAGTCACTGCCATTCCCACACACATGTAAAATACGGAAATGAAATAGAGCCCGAATTTTCGAATATCATATGTACGTTTATTCGGCGCTTTTTCCGTGCTTCGGAAGGCACGTTAAGCCGTTGGTCCCGGTTAATATCGTTTAATACCGTAGGTATTAGTCGTTAAGCCATATCAGAGGCCAGTGCTGGGTCTTTTTTCCCTAATGGGTTGCGGAGGTCAGATGGCTGTCGCTCTGTGTAAAAACCAGTACCCTCGTTCAATCAACTAGATTAGGTAGCCGACCCCGTGAGATACGGGATAAGGCTAGGGAGATGATGATGTGAAATACGGAAATGTACAGTCAACAACACCTGTAAGGTAACAAGGCCGCTCGAAACAGTTTTTTTTTGGGTAATTGTTTATGCTTATTCATGGAATTTCGTATAGTTGTGCAAGTTACTAATCTGTACACGTATTGATCTTAATACATAAATAAACACCAGAGAAAACTTCATTGCTCTGGAGCAGCCCTGTTACTCTAAAGGTGTTGTTGATTGTACTATTAGGCACCCAACTATAGGAGGGAAACTTTGCAAAGCCTAATTTTCTAAAAATACTAAACCAAACAGCGTAAAGAGCGTACACAGCTCTAAGTACTGAACGATGAACAAACATACATGCGTTGTCTGAATCGATAAACAGGTGTGGTCGCATCGTTAATAACACCAGGAGTCAATAGCTGATCGAGGGTAAACCTTCTGGTCACTGCTCTTTACTATAAAAACGTAAATACATAAACTATGCTCTATACGAGGTAAACAGAGTGACAACGGCCTAGAAAAGCTAATATCGCTACGGCCAAGCTGCTACTCTTATTCAGCATAACTGTAAAACATACATACGTATAATCATGCCTTTACCCCTAATGGGGAAGGCAGAGCGTAAACGACGTTTTCGTGGTCGTTTCGCCACGTCTGACAAAGTTTTGAGGGTTATTTAAGATATATTTGTAGGTATATTACTATAGTGACAGGTTGTTAGCCCATCGCCTAAATTGCAATAAACAGAAACCCTCGGATCTCTTCGCTGGATTTTACAGCATGCCCGGCAGGAAATGCAGCTGGCACATTCTATATTTTTTTCTCGCTCCAGCATGGAAGAATTGTAAAACCAGAGGTTTTTGGCATATAAAAGGTTATAATTTAGGCAACGGGCTGAAACTTGCTTTACAATTTGTCAGACACAGCGAATACGGTGTTTTAGTCACGTCTGCCAATTGCAGAAGGGATGCGCATAGGACTGGATGTGCTGACATCCAGTCATTTCAGTATGAATATACCAGCGCTTAAACTACAGTACTTCAAGCTAACTAAGCCCTTTAATTGTGTTACTGTACAGGTACGCATGCAAGGAAAAGCAGTAGCAAATTGTGTCTACTTACCACTTACTGTTGATTAATCCCGTCTGATCTAGCTGCCATCTTGCTGCAGATAGAATATAGTACGGTCCAACGTAGTCTACTCCTGAAGTGAGAATGGGGGAATGGGTAGCTTACCGCTCATAAAGGCCATGTTGATTAGTCCAGTTAGATAAGTAGAGAGATCTAGCTCGCATCTCGCAGCTGGTAGGACGTAGGACATCACACAGTTCTCTACTCCAGTTGTGAGGAAGGCTGTTGCGCATGCACCGAGCGCGCTTTTACTGAAGCGGCCATATCCTGCAAAAAGAATTTGAATCGACCTCTTTCTTTTGGACTTAGGCTCGTATTTATAACACGATCTCAAGATTGAGAGCAATATTAAGTTAGATACCTATGTCAAATCGGTTTCAATTACAATACAATATACTTTATTGCACAAAGAAACACAAATACATACAGCAGAAAAGTAAGGAACAAAACAGTACAATATAGGCGGCCTTATTACTAAAGCAGCAATTTCTACCAGGCAACTTTGAGTAGTAGAATAGTACATAGCAGATAGCGGGATAGTGCATACTAAGTTAATCTTAATACTTAGACAATATAAATACTACTAAATAAATACATAATCGGGAAGGGAATTCCCCAATTTGACTGCTCGGACCGTGAAAGATTTTCCGTAGAAGCCCGTTTTGTGGGAGGGTAAGTTTAAAGTTAAACTGTTGCTGGAGCGCAAATTACGCGCCAATTCTTATTTTGCCAATCCTATTTCTTTTATAATATTACTTTGACAGTACACATTTTAAATTAAATTACACTACTTTCTTATTAAGGAATCGTTTAGCTCACATTCGGTAGTCTTCATTCCAGACTACATACATACATATAATCACGCCTTTATCCCTAATGGGGTAGGCAGAGCGTAAACGACCTAAACAAAGGTCGTTCCGCCACTTCTGACAAAGTTTTGAGGGTTATTTAAATAGATTTGTAGGTATATTGCTGTAGTGACAGGTTGTCAGCCTATCGCCTAAATTGCAATATACTAAAACCCTCGGATCCCTTAGCTGGTTTTTACAGCATGCACGGGAGGAAATGCAGCTTGAACATTCTATGTTTTTCTTTCGCTCCCAGTCCAGCATGGAAGTACATTCCAGACTAGACTTTTCTTATTGAATCATAAATGGCTACCAGATCGCGGCTAACTTGCTCACTTTGCTCAGTAATTCATAGGTATCAAGATGAAAGTTGATATGAAAGTTGTACTATCTAACGCTATACTAATTCTACCTGTCTGCTTCCGTGGTGTTTGGCCTAGTAGTTTGAGCCTAGGAGCTTTAATCTGGCTGGTCGTAGCTACGACATAACATAACATCAAAATATAATATTGCACGTAATAATACAAATCATACAACACAACAGATAATAACAAAAGACAAGTACAACATAGGTGGCCTTATTGCTAAAGTAGCAATTTCTTCCAGGCAACCTTTCAGAGAAAAATGCAGGATAGTGCAAACCTAGTCAAATAAGTATCCTAAGTGCATTACATTACATATAATACATAAACTAGGTACAAGCTACTACATAGATATTTGTAAAATAAACCAATCACTACATAGTATAAAACAAAGTCGCTTTCTCTGTCCCTATATCCCTATGTATATATCTTTAAAACTACGCAACGGATTTTGATGCGGTTTCTTTTAATGAAAAGAGTAATTCAAGAGGAAGGTTTATATGTATAATACATGCATAATATAGTAAAGAAACACTGATGATTTCCGTGCGAAGCCGGAGCGGGTCGCTTGTAGTATTATATTATTTGTTATCATACATACATACTCGTACATAGGCTAATCAACAGTCGGGAGAAAACTAGTGATACGTGGTCTAGTTGTCTTACGATCCGGAGGTCCTGGGTTCGATTCCCAGGAGGGGAACACGAAGTTGATATTTGTCAATTTATTGCTTTGTGAGATTTTCCCCAGTTTAGTCAGGATATTGCAAGCTGAATCACCAGATTGTCCGAAAAGAGAAAGGATTCGGTGCCCTGGAGGGCACGTTAAGCCGTCGGTCCCGGTCGCTATGTTTGATAGTGGTCGTTACTCAAATCACTTCAGAAGCCTAATAGCCGTGCTACTAGGCGGTTTGAAAAATCTCTGACACCAGGGTTCATCGGGTCGTTCGACTCAAGAATCCACTCGCTAAGAAGAGTAGCTCGATTCTTACAGTCGTAGTCGAAGGGCAAATCAATCTTCTGGTCGCAGTCTTTGATAGATCATGTCAGAAACCTCTGAACTGAACTACCTAATACAGTCACGCTTTTATCTCTAATGGGGTAGGCAGAGCGTAAAGGACTTAAACAAAGGTCGTTCCGCCACGTCTGACAAAGATTTGAGGGTTATTTAAGATAGATTTGTACGTATATTGCTGTAGTGACACGTTGTCAGCCTATCGCCTAAATTGCAATATACCGAAACCCTCGGACCCCTTCGCTGATTTTCACAGCACGCCTGGGTGGAAATGCAGCTGGCACATTCTATGTTTTTCTCTCGCTCTCAGTCCAGCACGGAAGACTTCCTATTAGGTAGTTTAAAAACTCGAGCTCCAGGGTTTATCGGGTCGAAGGTTGAGTCGGCAGAAAAAGACTCAAAATATATCCCCAAAAAATCGCTTGGGCAATTGATTTCTGTGGAGTCAATGAGACGCTACAATAATTCATTCAAAAATCTTTGATTTAAATATCTTGGATTCAAATAGTACCTAACCTAATATTAAAATATCTTTTCCTCCTACCATGCTGGATTGGGTGATAGTTAAAGATATAATGTGCCAGCTGCTGAAACACATTATATTTACAGGTACAAGTACCTACTTTTTCAATCCCAGTATTTTTTGTTCATTTTCTGAAGTCCTTACCGAAAAAGGACTTGCCAAAATATTAAAATGAGCTATGCTCTTTCCACAACAATTAACTACAGGTTTCGACCATTGTGAATAATAACTAGCCTAACATTTATTAAAAAAACTATTTACACTATTTACATATTTGCGACAATATGGCATTTAACCGCGTATAGAATTTTATTCGCCGGACCTTAATATACTAAATCGGAAAAAAATTCACCATCGCGTAGTAATATTTTTACCACCGCCATCTGTTGTTGCGTCTCGAAAGCTAAGGGTGAAGGGTGGATTTCAGGGTGTGAGTTAGGTGGTACAATATGACGCGGTTCTCAAGGAACGTCTGTGGGGGCGCTGCAATGTAAGGGGAACTGTCAAACCAATGTCAAATTCAAGATGGCGGGATTAGTTCCTATTTTCGCCATGTTCATTTAAAGCGTAGTCGGGTCGTACTAGGGAGGTTTGTAATATAGTGGAATGGAGAGAGACGCGACTTTGACGTGGAAATTTGTTGTGTTGTCAAATAAAAATAATGATTCAACTCAAAATTCATACTGTATTTTTTTGTATATATAGGATGTTAATTTAATTGCGTGCCATAGCTTAGGGGTGTTTTAGTAACATAAAACAGCTTAATCTATACATATAATAAATCTCTAGAAAGGTCGTGTCTGTACATTGAATATTTTTACAAAAAAATAATTACAGCAGGCATTATTAACGATATGAAGACCAAAACGTTTTTTTTTTTAATTTTTGTCTGTCTGTCTGTATGTTACCACATCACGCCAAAACTACTGAACCGATTTCGATGGGACTTCTTTTATTTAACTGTGTGCTACCCGGGTTGCAACTTAGGATACCTAAAATCACGCTACCTGATTTAGGGGGTAGGTAGGAAATTGAAATTTATCTGTTTCTTAACCGATTTTTATGGAACTTTTTTTATTCGACTGAACATTATTTTAAATGAAAGTTACGAAACAAATAATCACGCCTCATAACATAGGAGGCGGGTAGAAAAAATAATCACGCCACCTGACTAAGGGGGTAGGCAGGAAATTGAACTACATACATACATACATACATAAATCACGCCTTTATCCCTTACAGGGTAGGCAGAGCGTTTAACGCCTCGTAAAAGGCGCTTTCGCCACGTCTGACAAAAATTGAGGGCAATTTTAGATTGTAATATGTATTGCTTTAGTGACAGGTTGTCAGCCCATCGCCTAAATTACAATACACTGTAACCCTCGAGTCCCTTTTGCTGAGCTGGAACATTCTATGTTTTTCTATCTCTCCCAGAATATTTATAACTTCAAAATTAACGGATAAGCACCAACGTCATCTATAGAACCATTTAAAAGTGTGTAAATACAAACAGTGCAATTTATCTTTGGGCACACTAACATTTAAAAAACTTAACTACTTATTTGTACCGGGAAATTGAACTCTTATCGTTTTTACCGATCTTAAAGGGCTTTTTATTTGCCTGAGTTTTTTTTAATTATCTGGTGTCCAGCCTAGGTTAGAAATAATTACGCAAACCATTCTAATATTGAGTAAGTACCCCAGTTTGTATAGAAAACACGCAGTGTCGAACATACTGAAAACGCTTCTCCGCGCGTAGGAGCGGGATCCGCATATAGCAGATCCTGGGCGCGGAGAAGCATTTTCAGTGTTCGGCACAGCGTGTTTTCCATACAAACCGGGCGTACGAAGTCGCGGCCACAGCTAGTATATAATAAACTTATACATAAACTAATGGAAGCTAGGATAATGCAAACTACAATCAGAATTAGACGAAGAAAATGACAGCAACAGTACCTACAGCAGAGGATAAAAGTGAAGGAAACTAAGGATCAGATAGTAATCATTTGTTCCAAGTAATATTTTTCTTCCATGCTGGACTGGGAGCGAAAGAAAAACATAGAATGTGCCAGCTGCATTTCCTCCCAGGCATGCTGTAAAAATCAGCTAAGGGATTCAAGGGCTTCAGTGTATTGCAATTTAGACGATGGGCTGACAACCTGTCACTATAGCGATACACATTTCAGTCTTAAATAGCCCTCAAAACTTGTCAGAGGTGGCGGAACGACCTTTTCTTATGTCGTTTACGCTCTGCCTACCCCACTCGGGATAAAGGCGTGATTATATATGTATGTAATATTTTTTTATTCGGCTCTTAAAAGTCTCGAGAGACGGTGCACGTCGAATGTTTTCGGGCAATTCATTCGACAACTATGCGAACCATCCTATAGATGCGTTAAATGCATTGTCAGTTTGTGACATCATTCTACCATTCGTTTGATTAAATCTCGCTTTTATCCCTTAGGGCGTTTGTGCACATATCCATATCCAATCCGTATCCATTTATCCATTTCCAATCCAATTTGACTTTCCTAGTAATTGTATGACAGCTTGTGCGTGCATATCCATATACGTTTCATATGGATATGTTTTGGGAATGTATTGGATACTACGGATAAGGGCACAAACACCCTACTCCCTCTAAAGTAGGTAATAAATTGCAAAATATAGAAACTCTCGTTGGAACGAAAAGCAGTTGTTTTTTGCTCCGTTGTTATAACCTGGGCCTTTTCAAGGCGAGAGTGAACAGGCATTTTCTAGGCAATCATGCTCCATCATAGTCTACATCATCACTTACCATCACGTGAGATGGCGGACAAATGATTGCCTATCAAATATTAAAAAAAAAAAAAAAAGATCCCGTTTAAAAGAAAGAGGTCATATGAAATGAAGTAAACAGAATAAAATAAAAAGAGCCAAAGACAATGATTGTAATAAAAGCGCTATAAAATGTAGTGGCAATATTCAATAGATTGTGTTTAATGGTGATGATAGGTTTATGGTGAGGGAGTGACGGTATCTTGAAGATAGTAAAATAGAGCAAATAGTCGCCATGCTCACTTAAAAACCAGAAGATTTAATTAGATTTTTTTATTTACTTCCATGCTGGTCTGGGAGCGAGAGAAAAACATAGAATGTGCCAGCTGCATATCCTCCCGGGCATGCTGTAAGAACCAGCTAAGGGATCCGAGGGTTTCAGTATATTGTAATTTAGGCGATGGGCTGACAACCTGTCACTACAGCAATATACCTACAAATCTATCTTCAATAACCCTCAAAACTTTGTCAGACGCTAGACGTGGCGGAACGACCTTTGTTTAGGTCGTTTACGCTCTGCCTACCAAATTAGGGATAAAGGCGTGATTATATGTATGTATGTATGTAGATTTAATTCGCCATCGATCGGACAGAATTTCAGTCCACTGTTCTGGAGAGACATCGCCTCACATTGGACGCTTTCACATACTATCACTCCTGTATCCCTAATGGGGTAGACAGAGCATCAATCATTCCCATTCAGTTACAATCACAATGATATCAAACCCTCGAATCCTGTGCTGGTTTTCACAGCATGTCCGGGAGGAAATGCATCTGGCACATTCTATGTTTCTCTCTCGCTCCCAGTCATAGGATACAAGCTATAGGATTGAAACTATGCTCAATCTTATCACTTAGTAGACTTTTATGACAATCATGGAAATAGATGGAATGATCCTCACTATGTTGATTTTAAGTGATTTTGACCCAGTTTATTATTATACATACATACATAAAATCACGCCTTTATCCCTTACGGGGTAGGCAGAGCGTTAAACGCCTCGTAAAAGGCGCTTTCGCCGCGTCTGACAAAAATTGAGGGCAATTTTAGATTGTAATGTGTATTGCTAATGTGTAGTGACAGGTTGTCAGCCCATCGCCTAAATTACAATACACTGTAACCCTCGAGTCCCTTTTGCTTTCTTCTACAGCATGCCCGGGAGGAAGGGCAGCTGGAACATTCTATGTTTTTCTACCTCTCCCAGTCCAGCATGGAAGAAATATAACATATTATTATTATTATAACATATTATTATAATAAACTACTATTATAATAATATTATTATAAACAACTCCTTTACCCAAAGGTTGCCTGGCAGAAATTGCTACCCTAGCAATAAGACCATCTAATTGTACTCTATTTGTTTTGTAATGTTTGTTCCTGTACAATGTGTTGTTTATGTGCAATAAAGAATATTTGTATTGTATTATATATTGATGTATTATATATTTCAGGTAAAGCTTTTAGGCAAAGTTTTTTAATGATCCTATTTGCACTATACTACAAAGTGTATATAATGCGTCACCGGACTAAAGGCCGGGAAGTTGCTACACACAATCTACACCCTTATATGCAAATGGCAACTGCCTAAGGGCGCCAACTAGGACTCGAACCTCGGTTTATAGCGTTGCCTTGGGAATTCCTTATCGGAGAGAATCTACCCGGTACGTGCCGGTAAACCCCAAAGTGGGGAGCAAAAGAGGGACCTCCGCGACCCCGCCGGCAGAGTGCGCGGATTTTAGGCAATGTTTGCTATGTATAACAAACATATAGTCACGCCTCCATCCCTAATGGGGTAGGTGAGCTAAACAAAGGTCGTTCCGCCGCGTCTGATAAAGTTTATTGAGTTATTTAAGATACATTTGTTGTTTAAGATATATTGCTGTAGTGACAGGTTGTCAGCCCATCGCCTAAATTTCAATATACTGAAAGCCTCGGATCCCTTTACTGATTTTTAGAGCATTCCCAGGAGGAAATTCAGCTGGCACATACTATTTTTTTCTCTCGCTCCCAGTCCATTATGAAAGAAATTGCTTTGTGTAGTAGATTTATAGATGCCGAAACTACGCTACGTCAAGGTACCTAAATCCAATGTTATGACTAGTCACTGGTATCTATCTATACGGTAGTCATATAGATCTCTCTCCGTTAGTGAATGGATTGTTTTCATTAAACACTCTCAGAAATGCATCATCTGCATAATGTTTTGATTATTCCCTTGCAAATAGCCGCTAGTATTTCATTAGCCAGATTTGGATTGTGTGGTTGACTATATCTAATTTTAGCTATGTTTTGGAAGCACATAGAATCAAATAAAAAAAATCGTCTTTTGTATACAGACATACATAAAATCACGCCTCTATCCCTAATGGGTAAAACCTAAACAAAAATCGTTCCGTCACGTCTGACAAAGTTTTGAGGGATATTTAAGACAAAGTACTTATATTGCTGTAGTGACAGGTTCTCAACCCATCACCTGAATTGCAATATACGGAAATCCTCGAATCCTTTGTTCAGGTCGTTTACGCTCTGCCTACCCCATTAGGGATAAAAGCGTGATTATATGTATGTATGTAATAAGAGTATGATTATCGATTAATAAAAATGTTAACAGATAAACAATCCTGTGCGTACGAGAGCACATTTAATGCAGATGCAGTGTTTTACATCTGTGACGTCAATGCGTAAGACGTGACAAATTATAAAAAAAAATGCACAATTACTGATAGGAAGGACACGTGACCGATACAGATGCACTATCTGAATCTAGGTATAGATAGGAAGAATTTCTAGTCCGAACTAGTTTTGTGATATTTTTAGTTTTTTAATACGTACATACATATATTCATGGCTTTGTTTCTAATGGGGTAGGCAGAGCGTAAACAACCTAAATAAAGGTAGTTCCACCACGTATGACAAAGTTTTGAGGGTTATTTGAGATAGATTTGTAGGCAGGTTGTCAGTCCATCGCCTAAATTGCAATGTACAGAAACTCTCGGCTCCCTAAGCTGGTTTTACAGCATGCCCGGAAGGAAATGCAGCCGGCACATTCTGTGTTTTTCTCTCGCTCCCAGTCCAGCATGGAAGAAGTTAAAGTTAGTTTTTAAATAATATTGATAATACTTAATTATCAAATATTTATATTAGTTACCTAGATTCCATAACTTTGCTTAGTTCAGTGCTAGATAATTCTGGGTAAAAGGACAAGAAAAGGAAGGATTTTCAATTTATTATTTACAAATTCTTCTTCTGTCGAGTGGGTATCGACTCTATGGACCCGATGAACCCTGGTGTCAGAGTTTTTAAACCGCCTAGTAGCACAGCTATCAGGCCTCTGACATGGTTTGAGTAACGACCACTATCAAAGACAGCAACCGGGACCGACGGCTTGACGAGCCCTCCGAAGCACGAAATCTTTTCAGACAATCCTAACCAAACTGGGGAAAAATTCACAAAGTGATAAATCCTCAAATATCAACTTTGTAGGTATTTCCCCCCTGGGAATCGAACCCAGAACCTCCGGATCGGGAGTCCATGGCACTAGCCACTAGACCATATGACTCATGTTTTCGTTTTACATGGAATATGAAGTCCAGGTCATGAATAACTTTCCCAGAAAGTGCTTAGTTGTCTATTATTTGGCACCGACTCTAGTCTTGGTCAGACACAGAGGTATTAGAGACAGAGTCTACGAAGAGACATTTTTTTTATCAATTAATAAAGAAATATTGAATTTAAGAAGAACTTCCATGCGGGACTGGTAGCAAGAGAAAAACATAGAATGTGCCAGCTGCATTTCCTCCCGGGCATGCTGTACAAACCAGGTAAGGGATCCGAGGGTTTTAGTATAATGCAATTTAGGCGATGGGCTGACAACCTGTCACTATAGCAATATACCAACAAATCTATCTTAATTAACCCTCAAAACTTTGTCAGACGTGGCGGAACGACCTTTGTTTAGGTCGTTTACGCTCTGCCTACCCAATTAGGGATAAAGGCGTAATTATATGTATGTATGTAGAAAAAACACGATTAAACTCTTGCCTTGTCTTGTCTTGTCTAGCCGTTAATGTCCCACTGCTGAGCAAAGGCCTCGATTAAACTAACATAATAAAAAAAAAAAAACTTACATCCCATATTCCACACTGGACTAGGAGCGAAAGAAAAACATAGAAATTTCCAATATTAAAAACTGGAAATTTACCGTGGTTTTGCATTTTTGTATGAGTGTCCGATATTTCAACACAGTCGCTCCGTGATCATACGGCATGAAACTGCGTTGAAATATCGGACACTCATTAAAACATGCAAAACCACGGTAATTTTCCCGTTTTTAATCATTATTATGTTGATAGCCGTGAGAGTTTGCAAAAGATAGAAATTTGCTAGCTGCATTTCCTCCCGGGCATGCTGTAAAAACCAACTAAAGGATATAAGGGTTTCAGTAAATGGGCTGACAACCTGTCACTACACCAATATACCTAAAAATCTATTTTAAATAACTCTCAACACTTTGTCAGACGTGACGGAACAACCTTTGTTTAGGTTGTTTACACTCTGCCTACCCATTAGGGATAAAGGTTTGATTATATGTACACTATCATACACTATCGAATGGGAGGACCATCGGATCTTGATGCAAATGTCATCGCGAGCGTACACACAGACTCCGGCACGAGGTAGAAACCTGTGTTCTAGTGTGTAGCCGGGATAGCTGAGGTACGCCGCGTCAGCCGGACAATTGATCTGCGTCTCAGTGAGGAACAGCAGATGCGGTTTTTCAGTCTCAAGATGGTGATGGACGGGGTTGAGATTTGAGTGCAAGCCTCGAATATTTGAGAGGTGCACTTTAAGTGGGAGGACGTGCAACCGCTGTTTAACCATTTTCCGTTTTTTGAGTGTTTTCATAATTGGTGATTTGGGGAAAAAGTGAATAGGCAGGAGGAAGGCAGTTGTACGAGGTACCGCGTTGCAATAAGCTTAGAAAATGAGCTGATTGCAGCCACACGCAAAGATAGCTGGCTTGGAGACCGCGGGGACGCCCGAACCCCCCCGGGGATTGCCACCTGGTCCTCCCATCCGATAGTCGTACAAGTATCGATAGTGTATGTACACTATTATATGGACGCTTGATGACATTTGCATCAAGCGTCTCAAGAACCTTGAGGCACCAAGTTTTTCCGTATTGTGGGTACTGGTCGATACTGGTGTAGCTCAAAATGTGTATGCTTGCGTCTATCGCTCGCATAGTGGAGACACGGAGACAACCAAACTGTTTGAACAACTCAGTGAAGGTGCTGATGAAGCTCTCCAGAGATACCCGGCAGCGCAGCTAGTCATCCTGGGGGATTTCAACGCTCATCATAAAGAGTGGTTGTTCCCATACCTAGTGACCGATCATGCTGGGCGAGAGGCGCGCAAATTTGCATTGTCGCTAAATCTCTCCCAGCTTGTCAGCTGTGCAACAAGGGTCCCGGATATTGAGTCTCATACAGCCAACTGCTTAGACCTTCTGCTGACTACCGATCCAGACCGATACTCTGTGTCTGTTTCTGCCCCATTGGGCACCTCAGATCACTGTCTGGTGAAATCTGTATCAGTGTATTCACCACCCGATCAGGGCCCTTGTGGTAAAAGACGGGTGTGGCGATACAGGTCAGCAGAATGGGATGAGATGCGCCACTTCTTTGCTTCGTATCCTTGGCAGGACTGTTTTTCTTCAGGCGAATCGTCGAGCTGCGCGGATGCTATTACAGAAGTCATACGTCAGGGTATGGGGTATTTCATACCGTTCTCTGATGTTCCTACCGGTAGCAAAGCTCGCCCGTGGTTTAATGCTGACTGTAACAGCGCGGAATCGCAGAAACAGTCGGCATTCCTTGCTTGGGCTGATGCTCGTGCACGCAAAGCTCCGAATACTCGCGATCTGAAGAAAAACTATAACAAAGCCACCAAGTTAAGCAAAAAGGAATTACGCAGGGCTCGATTTGCCCACATAGGCCGAGTAGGCGCTAAGCTTGCTTCCTATCCGGCTGGCAGTAAAGCATTCTGGTCGCTTGCGAAAGCAGTGGAAACAAATTTCTGCCAGCCATCTTTACCGCCTCTGCAGAGACCTGATGGGTCGCTTGCTCATACTGCGGAGGAGAAAGCCAATCTTTTTGCCTCCTATTTTGCGGAAAGTTCGCGTCTTGATGCCGCAGGTAAAATACCAACCCCGTTACCTCGTGTCGACTGCTCTATGGCAGCCGTACGCATCCGGCAAAAAGAGGTCCTTAAAACCATGCGAAATCTAGACGTGAATAAAGCAAGTGATCCCTGCAATCGTCCTGCGTAACTGTGCGCCTGAGTTGTCTCCGGTGTTGACACGCCTGTACCGCCTCTCACTTGAGACTGGTGTTGTTCCCAAATCGTGGAAGCTTGCAAATGTGCAACCTGTACCCAAAAAAGGTAGTCGAGCAGACCCTGTCAACTATAGACCCATATCGGTAACCTCTATACTCTGCAAGATTATGAAGCGTGTACTGAATAATCGGCTCCTGGCATACCTTGAGGATAATGATCTCCTTAACGATCACCAATACGGCTTCCGCCGAGGGCGATCGACGGGGGACCTCCTCGTGCATGCCACTCACTTATGGAGCGAGGCTATCGAGAGACATGGTGAAGCACTTGCCGTGTCTCTGGATATCTCCAAGGCCTTTGACAGGGTCTGGCACGCTAGCCTTACTGGCAAGCTTCCCGCCTACGGGTTACCTGCTGGCCTTTGCAACTGGATTTCGGACTTCTTGAGCGAACGATCCATACAAGTGGTCTTAGAAGGCTGCTCCTCCGGACAACAGGCTATTGATGCCGGAGTTCCTCAGGGTTCTGTCCTGTCTGCAACCTTATTCCTGCTGCATATCAACGACATGTTTACACCCGATACCTTTGGGTACGCTGATGACAGCACGGTTGTTGACAGATATCTGTCCAGTGCAAGGGCCAACAGTGAAACAATCCAGTCTTGTCGGGAGTCCATGGTGGATCGTCTGAACTCATCGCTAAGGGTGATATCCGAGTGGGGCGATGCCAATCTCGTCAAGTTCAACGCATCCAAAACCCAGGCGTGTCTATTCTCGACAAAACGGAGTCCTTTTAACCTGGCTCCAACTTTCCGGGATGTATCCGTACCGATTTCTGACCATCTTGAGCTTCTTGGTATGAGCCTTACGTCCGACTTGAACTTTGGACGTTACATTGAGTCTCTGGCCACAACAGCTGCCAAAAAACTTGGTATCCTCTCGTAGGTGAGGCGATACTTCACACCGGGACAGCTATTGCAGTTGTACACAGCTCAAGTCCGATCGTGTATGGAGTACTGCTGCCACCTTTGGGACGGTTCAGCTAAATACCAGCTGGCTGCCTTAGACTCAATCGAGAAACGCGCTAAGAAGCTCATTGGAGACTCAGCACTGGTTGAGGCAAAACTACAGAACCTTGAGCACCGTCGCAGAGTGGCGTGCATGTCGGTATTTTACAGGATACATTTCGGGGAGTGCGCGTTAGCACTTCATGACCTTATACCCCCCTCCCCTTTCCATCTCCGGAGCACGAGGCGTGGACAGGGGTTCCACCCTTATGTCGTGGATATACCACAAATTCGCACGAAGCGGTTCGCTTCCACATTCTTAATGCGAACGGCTAAGGAGTGGAACTCCCTGCCGGCGGATCTGTTTCCGGAACAATATAACCTGGGCCTTTTCAAGGCGAGAGTGAATAGGCACTACATAGGTGAGTATGTTTCAACATAGTCCGCATCGTCACTTTCCACCAGGTGAGATGGCGGACAAATGCTCGCCTATATATATTAAAAAAAAAAAAAAAAAAAAAACATGAAAACATCCCGTTCAGACTGGTACCAGGGCCAAACGTACCCATCGCGCTGACCGCGTTGCCACATTGAATAGCCAACGAATTTTGTTGGAGCAGGTATGAGCCGGCCTGAGGGTCACCAGCACCACCATGATTTTGATGGACAAGCTTTTTTGCTTCCGCACCCCAAGCGCAAAGAAAGAAACAAAACATACATACATATAATCACGCCTTTATTCCTAATGGGGTAGGCAGAGCGTAAGCAACCTAAACAAAGGTCGTTCCGCCACGTCTGACAAAGTTTTGAGGATTGTTTAAGATAGATTTGTAGGTATATTGCTGTAGTGACAGGTTGTCAGCCTGTCGCCTAAATTGCAATATACAGAAACCCTCGGATCCCTTAGCTGGATTTTACAGCATGCCCGGGAGGAAATGCAGCTGGCACATATATGTTTTTCTTTCGCTCCCAGACCAGCATGGAAGTAAAGAAACAAAATCGTAATTTAAATCGCGAAATACTAACAAAAGTAGTTTGTTATCTATGCAGCCTCCGTGGTTTAGTGGTCAGAGCCATGGGCTTCCGATCCGGAGATCCTGTATGTTTATCAACTTATCACTTTGTGAGATTTTCCCCAGTTCGGTAAGGACAATGCAAGCTGAATTACCTGATTGTCTGAACCGAAAAAGGATTCCATGCTTTGGGGGGCACGTTAAGCTGTCGGTCCCAGTCTCTGTCTTTGATAGTGGTCGATACTCAAACCACGTCAGAGGTCTAATAGCTGTGTTACTAGGTGGTTTGAAAACTCTGACACCAGGGTACATCGGTTCGTTGACTCGAGAATCCACTCGCTAAGAAGAAGATGTATGCAGTCTATTAAATGGCCATTTAATAGCTTCCATGGTGGCCTGGGAGTGAGAGTAAAACATAGAATGTGCCAGCTGCATTTCCTCCCGAGCATGCTGTAAAAACCAGCTACGGGATCTGAGGGTTTTAGTATATTGTAATTTAGGCGATGGGCTGACAACCTATCACTACAGCAATTTACGTATAAATATATCTTAAAAATCCCTTAAAACTTTGTCAGACGTGGCGAAACGACCTTTGTTTAGGTCGTTTACGCTCTGCCTACCCCATTACGGATAAAGGCGTGATTATAAGTAAGTAAGTAAGTATTAAATGGCTAACATTCTAAGCGATCATGTTTAACCATTAAAGCAAGTTTCGCACACTAGGCACAGTTAAACTAACGGTATCAAAGGACTGGCACTGGTTACAACTTAACTAGGAAATTCCAGCAAGTAAACGCTTAATGTCTAAGTACATTATTTGAAATTGATTCAAGTGTAGATTTTTTTCTATCACTAAGTAATTAGTAATTACACATGCATCATCACTACATAGTATAAAACAAAGTCGCTTTCTCTGTCCCTATATCCCTATGTATGCATAAATCTTTAAAACTACGCAATGGATTTTGATGCGGTTTCTTTTAATGGATATAGTAATTCAATAGGAAGATTTATATGTATAATACATGCATAATATAGTAGAGAAACACTGATAATTTCCGTGCGAAGCCGTGGCGGGTCGCTTGTTATATAATAAAACTTACATATTATAGATTATACTTTAAAATAATACGAGTGTTTTGCACGTGCTTTTTGAGTTTCTTTTTTAAGTTAAGCTAGGAGGGACTATTTAAAAGTATGAATATGAGGTTCCTACCTTTTACAGGTTTCATACAGATAATCTAGATCTGTACTACAGGTAGTCAGTATTGCCTATACCTAAGCCTATACATACATATGATCACGCTTTTATCCCTAATGGGGTAGTTAGAGCGTACTAGTTTTGAAGGTTATTAGATAGATTTATTTCTAAAGTGATAGGTTGTCAGACCTTCGCCTAAATTGAAACATACTGAAACCCTTCGATCCCTTAGCTGGGTTTTACAGCATGCCCGGAAGGAAATGTAGCTGGCACATTCTTTGTTTTTCTCGCTCCCAGTCCAGCATAGAAGTCCAGCAACCTATAAAAGCGGTTTATAAACAAATCTTGTTACCACGTTTCATCAGCTCGTATGAATATAATAGGTAGAATTATAAAAAAAATACTTTCATGCTGGCCTGGGAGCGAGAGAAAAACATAGAATGTGCCAGGTTTTGAGAAATATAATTTTGCTTTGTGAGAAACTAGTGTCTGTATTATGAAATCTATACTGTGTTTAAGCTTGTAGGGACTATTTAGACGTATGAGTATATGGTCGTTACTTAAAACCATGTCAGAGGCCTGATAGTTGTGTTACTAGGCGGTTTAAAAACTCTGACACCAAGGTCGATAGACTCGATACCCATTTGACAAAAGAAGAAGAAAAAGAAGATGTGGTTCCTACCTTTTATAGATTTCATACAAATCGACTAGATCTGTCAGGAAGTCAGTATTGCCTATACCCAAGTCTATTATACCTAGGTATTTCTATCTTTGTGAGAAACTAGTGTCCGTATTATGAAATCTGTATTACAGATCGAACCCAGGTGGTCTCACGGTAGCGCCGGAACTTACGTCACGTAAGCCTCTGCGTGATACAATAGCTTATACCCGTGAATTGCAAATATAATATTATATTGTATAATAAACATCTTCCAGGCTGGACTAGGAGCGAGAGAAAACCATCCATCATCAGAGAAGACCATAATTTGGTTATTTTTAGAAAATATGTTTAATATAAGAAGCCCGATGGTGTAGTGGATAGGGCCGCTGCCTCCTGAGCGGGGAGGTCGTGGTTCGAATCTCACCACGTACCAATGTGTTTTTCGGTTTTCGAATTTCATATGTACGTTTATTCGATGCTTTTTCCGTGCTCCGGAAGGCACGTTAAGCCGTTGGTCCCGGTTAATATCATTTAATACCGTAGATATTAGTCGTTAAGCCATATCAGAGGCCAGTGCAAGCATTGGCGGCTTAAAAACTCTGACCTTATCTAGGATTGGGTCTGGTTTCCCTTCTAGGTTGCGGAGGTCAGATGGCAGTCGCTCTGTGTAAAAACCAGTACCCTCGTTCGATCCCCTAGATTAAGTAGCCGACCCCGTGATATACGGGATAAGGCTAGGAAGAAGAAGATGTTTAGATTCCGAAAATATTGTATATGCATGTACTCTACATTACCTGCTAGATCTAAAGCTGTCTCGTAGTCGGCGACTTCTTGCGCACGCGCATCTTGACTGTCGCCTCGCCGCGCTGTAACAAACACATCATCTATAAACAAACAGATAGTAATTTTTTGGGTAATTATTCAAAAATTGGTTAAGGCATTTATATAATCAAATCAAATCAAATATTATGTATTGATGTAAGAACGTTAGTTTATTCAATACGAACAGGCTGTTATCTGAACAATATGGCGATAAATCGTTAACTAACTGTAAATTACATTTTCTTTACGATAAACAGATTCCAACTACATGAATGAAAATATATCGCGTTAAAATTAAAAATACCAAAAAAAATAGCCCTGTAGGCTGCACGAAGGGAAGGCTACCGCTTCTTAGGGTAGCGCTCTTCATCCGGCATAAAACAGCATGCTGAGTCATACATACATACATATAATCACGCCTTTATCCCTAATGGGGTAGGCAGAGCGTAAACGACCTAAACTAAGGTCGTTCCCCCACGTCTGACAAAGTAAGTTAAGACCACAACAACGAGACAGGGAATTCGATAATTTAGGCTAAAAGTTTTTGTTCTGGCACAGAATATATAATAGTACTACATAGTTCTGGACTCTTGACCACTTAGTGGCAGCTAGACAGAGGCTATGATGAAGAGAGCTGACCCAGACAGAAGCCTCAACGGTCTGCCGGAGTCAAAGTCAAATTATTTATTTCCAAATAGATTCCTAAGAACACTTTTAGAAAGTCACAAGCGAATCTATTACAAAGAAAATTATATCTATGTCACAAAACAATAGTGAAATCCAAAACAAACGTAGTTTCGCTTGTATTCCTAACAGTAAACCAATCTTCGTACACATTAACCAAACATGACCAAATAAAAAAATAATAGTTCTTTATTTAGTTAAGGACCCATCAAATTTACAAGGTAAAATACAAAGTTGGTAAAAGGTAGGTAAATGCATTATATTTTTCTAATTTAGGTTTGGTTTGAAATTATTGAACCTAAACATATATAAGACCGAAAATACGATTTTGTGTGAAAATAACATAAAATTTAAATTGCTTTCTAATTTTGTACTTGGTTAATATTTTCAAACCAAACCTAATTAGAAGCATAGATATGATACATTTGGTCATGTGTACGGACTTTGGTTAAGTTTGGTTTTACTGTTTAGGAATAAAAGCGAAACTACATTTGGTCCTTCAGACCCTTAAATGTAAACACAACAATCTGCTTGGCGCTGAATCGCGATGGTAGTTTAACTATTATACATACATACATACATACATAAAATCACGCCTTTATCCCTTACGGGGTAGGCAGAGCGTTAAACGCCTCGTAAAAGGCGCTTTCGCCGCGTCTGACAAAAATTGAGGGCAATTTTAGATTGTAATGTGTATTGCTAATGTGTAGTGATAGGTTGTCAGCCCATCGCCTAAATTACAATACACTGTAACCCTCGAGTCCCTTTTGCTGTCTTCTACAGCATGCCCGGGAGGAAGGGCAGCTGGAACATTCTATGTTTTTCTATCTCTCCCAGTCCAGCATGGAAAAATTTAACTATTATTTACAGAGAAATAAAGAAAAAGATGATTTCATTCCAAGAAACGAATACGACGCGATAGAGAACATGTCTAAACACTTTCTCTAGAAAACTAGTCTGATTACTGCTCGTAGAGAAAATTAAACAAGTAGGGTCACATATTACAACATATACATACATACATATAATCACGCCTTTTTCCCTAATGGGGTAGGCAGAGCGTAAACGACCCAAAGGTCGTTCCGCCACGTCTGACAAAGTTTTGAGGGTTATTTAAGATAGATTTGTAAGTATATTGCTAGAGTGACAGGTTGTCAGCCCATCGCCTAAATTACAGTATACTGAAACCCTCGGATCCCTTAGCTGGTTTTTACAGCATGCCCGGGAGGAAAAGCAGCTGGCACATTCTATGTTTTTCTGTCGCTTCCAGGCCAGCATGACATATACCAGGCCACTCAGAAAGTATTGCGATAAATAATTTTTATATATGGCAGACTGGCCGGTTAGAATCTTTTTTGAAAATATGATTACTTGTTAGTAAAAATATGTGTGTTCCATTTTCAAAATTTCCCTCCACATTTTTTGCGAGCCAATTCAAAGTATCGTGTGTTACTGAAAAATGGATCTGCGCCGGGAACATTTTAGAGCTATGATTTTTTACGATTTCAAATGTCGCCTGAAACCGGATGAATCGTTCGATAGACTTCAAATGACATTTATGGATGAAAGCCCCTCCAAGGCAACCGTGTATCGTTGGTATAACGAATTTAGGCGCGGTCGACCAACCTTGGAGGATGAAGAAAGAAGCGGTCGCCCTTTGACGGCTATTACGGAAGAAAACGTGCTAGCAGTGAAAAATTTAATCCAAGATAATAGGCGAATTACATATCAGGAGATTCAGCACATACTAGAGATTGGATCGGGAAGCGTTCACGAGATTCTACAAGGGCATCTTCGCGTGAGGAGGATAGTATCGCGCTGGGTGCCGCACTACCTCACCGACGCTCAGAAGCAGGCCCGGGTGGAATGGTGCCGTGATATGCTGAACAAATTTGAAGCAGGCTCGTCTCGGCGTGTTTACGACATCGTAACAGGTGATGAGTCCTTGATTTATCAATATGATCCAGAAACCAAGCGCCAGTCGACAGTTTGGGTGTTTCAAAATGAACCAACACCTACCAAAGTGAAGCGATCTCGAAGCGGGGGGAAGATTTCGATCGCCAGCTTTTTTAATTTGACTGGCCACTTGGCCTCAATTCCCTTACGAGATCAAAGAAGCATTAACGCCGAATTGTATACTACCAAATGTTTAAGAGAAGTTTTTTCTGTAGTGAGCAACAAGCGACCAAACACAGGGCTCCGCGGACTACTGCTCCACCACGACAATGCGCCTGCACACACCGCGCTCAAAACGAGGGACTTCCTGGACAGCACACCAGTTAAACTCCTGGGTCACCCTCCTTACAGCCCTGATTTAGCACCGTGTGACTTCTTTTTATTTCCAAAAATAAAAAATCAGCTCAAGGGGATACAGTTTTCGTCGCCGGAAGATGAGCTGGCTGCGTTCGAGCAGGCTGTAAACGAGGTGTCTACGGCGGACTGGAAAAAGTGTTTTGAAAACTGGTTCAGACGCATGAATATTTGTATAGAGGCTGGTGGAGAGTACTTTGAAAAGATTTAATAAAAATATATGTACCTGTAGAACAATTTTTTTTAGTGTCGCAAAACTTTCTGAGTGTCCCACGTACATTGGTATATGTTGTAATATGTGACCCTAAAACACGGTAGGTATTGACCTACCGTGTTTTCATGACGTCACGCTTCGGGTTCGTTACTAACAACTTCTTTTGTTCAACATGAAAGAAAGAAAATAATAAATTCGTTTCTGGCAGAACTCGAACCTGCGTCTCCAGAATGCCGGTCCATCACTCTTACCAACTGAGCTACAGAAACGGTAGAGGGACTTATTTCGTTCACTAAATTCTCAGGTTCTCCTAGAAATGTTATGCCGGATGGTAAGGGCCTGCTTCCGTCAAACTGCTAGGGGTTGCTCAGTCAATGAAACAGTACAATTTTCACCGGGAAATTCTTTCAGGTTTTTTTTTTTTACTTCCTTAATTGTCTGATCAAAATGGTTATTCTGTGAGCATCACATATCAGCTTGCGCAGCCCTCTTACAACCCGTACTTATTTCCTTCCGCTATCTTCCATGCTGGACTGGTAGTGAGAGAAAAACATAGAATGTGCCAGCTGCATTTCCTCTCGAGCGTGCTGTACAAACCAGCTAAGGGATCTGAGGGTCTCAGTATAGTGTAAATTAGGCAATGGGCTGACAACCTGTCACTACAGCAATATACGTACAAATCTATCTTATAAAACCCTCAAAACTTTGTCCGACGTGGCGAAACTCCCTTTGTATAGATCGTTTACGCTCTGCCTACCCCATTAGGGATAAAGGCGTGATTATATGTATGTATGTATGTTCTTTCATTATTTTCAGCACTTCCAGTTTCCTCATCTCAATTTTTTTTTTTTTTTTTTTTAATTGACCTGTTTGCAAAATACTACAAAGTGTATATAATGCGTCACCGGTCTAAGGCGGGGAGTTGCTACACGCAATCTACACCCTTAATGAAATGTCCTCATCTCAAAACAACTGCAAATATGTATCGAGTAACTGTTAATTTGTTGATTAATATAAATAAAAGGTATATAATAAATAGTACTTACGCGCGCCATTCTTTGGTGCCACTTTGCACACCATTTTTCCAAATTAAAAAAAGTATGTCCACTCAATCACCACATTCGAATTAAAAATAAAGTCTTCTTATTTTAAAACTATTCTAAAAATGTTTTCTTTTCAGCAGCATGCAGACTGTTTACGTTTGAAAAAAGTTTGTGCTCGATGTCAAAATAAAACTATTTAAAAAGTATTTTCTTTTTTCATAAAATTGCAGGCCGTTTGCGTTCGAAAAAAGTTAAGTGTTCGAAATTGAATTTAAATCAGAAGCGCGCGGCGCGAAAGTCCGCGCGTTTCATTCGGAGCGCGGCTCTACACTGGCCGTGGCATTGACAACAAAGCCCGTACAGCCATGCAGAATACGCATATTCGTACAGGCGGTTACGGTTTTTCAGACGTTTTTGGCACGTATGCTGCTATGCTAGACATAGAATGGACCAGCTACTTCGTCTTCTCGACTATACTGTCAGTAAACAGGAAACAGATAATTTTGATGTGTTACAGTTTAGGAACGGGAAGATTTTTAAAATACAAATTTACCTACGGAACTGCCTCCGTGGTCTAGTGGCTAGTGCCATGGACTACCGATCCGGAGGTCCTGGTTTCGATTTCCAGGGGGGGAAACACAAAGTTGATATTTGAGAATTTATCACTTTGTGAATTTTTCCCCAGTTTGGTTAGGACATTGCAGGCTAAATCACCTGATTGTCCGAAAAAAAAAAGATTTCGTGCTTCGGAGGGCACGTTAAGCCGTCGGTCCCGGTCGCTGTCTTTCGATAGTGGTCGTTACTCAAACCATGTCAGAGGCCTGATAGTTGTGCTTCTAGGTGGTTTAAAAAACTCTGATACCAGGGTTCATCGGGTCGATAGACTCGATACCCACTCGACAGAAGAACCTACGGAACTATCAAAAATACTTCATATGACACTGATAACCTGTCACTACAGCTACACATTGACGAAAACAAATCTTAAATAGGAGCCCGATAGTGTAGTGGATAGGGCCGCTGCCTCCTGAGCGGGCGGTCGTGGTTTGAATCCCACTACGTAGGTACCAATGTGTTTTCGGTTGTCGAATATCATATGAACGTTCATTCGGCGCTTTTTCTGTGCTTCGAAAGGCACGTTAAGCTTTTGGTCCCCGTTAATATCATTTATTACCGTAGATATTAGTCGTTAAGACATGTCAGAGGCCAGTACAAAGCATTGGCGGCTTAAAAACTCTGAACTACGTAGTCTAGGATAGGGTCTGGTTTTCCTTTTGGATTGCGGAAGTCAGATGGCAGTCGTTCTGTGTAAAAACAAGTACCCTCATTTAATCACTCAGATTTGGTAGCCAACCCCGTGACATACGAGATAAGGCTAGGGCGATGATGATAGAGTTGTAACGCACATAGATGGCGCCACATCAAGATACAACAGTCCTAAAACGCGGTATCAAAGTTTGCTGGGCGATCTGCATATATACAACTTCCGAACAAATCCAGTCGGACTCCAGTCCCCTGGTCACGTGGTCACAACACCCGACTAGGCGGGTAATTACCCTTTTCCCATCCGTCATCACTCGGCCAACTGGCCTCTCAAGGAGATGCTCCTAAAGAGTCAAGAGCAAACCCATTCCAAAAGCAAGACATGGTTTGGCAGGTTATAACCAGCATGTCATTGTAGTGGCTATTGTAGTGGTTGCTTCCATGCTGGCCTGGAAGCAAAAGTAAAACAAAGAATGTGCCAGCTGCATTTCCTTCCGGGCATGCTGTAAAAACCAGCTAAGGGATCCGAGGGTTTTAGTGTATTGTAATTTAAGCTATGGGCTGACAACTTGTCACTATAGCAATACACAGATCTATCTGAAATGGCCCTCAATATTTGTTCTTTTTTGGGTCGTTGACGCTCTGCCTACCCCATTAGGGATAAAGGCGAGACTATATGTGTGTGTGAGTATGTTTGTAGTGGCTAGATTTGCGTCTATATTTTGATCGCATTGTCAGCGCTTGTTTGAGAGTGGCTTCAATTCATTTCACCATTTGCAATGTCAACATTCGGAAACACACTCACGCGCATGACTATTGAGTGGATACATGTAGTGAAACGTCAAAAGACAGTAGGTATTTTTTTTAGATCGTGTCAGGGTACAAAACCAACACCCCATCTTCCCACGGGTCACGTAAACAGTTACTGAGGGATAAATCCAGAGGCAGCAGCGTTCCCTGTAAATAAACAGGATGTATTTTTTTTGCGTGCCAGTAACGTAAAAGGAGCCTATAAAAAATAAAGTATTAAAAAAATATATATAAATGTAATAAAGGCGGTGCGGTGCGGCCAGACGCATGCAGCTCTTGGAATCATAATAAATACGGAATATTGTTATTATTATTTTTTATTGGTTTTTCATATATTTTTTTCTTCCACGCTGGACTGGGAGCGAGAAAAAAACATAGAATGTGCCAGCTGCATTTCCTCCCGGGCATGCTGTAAAAACCAGCTAAGGGATCTGAGGGTTTCAGTATATTGCAATTTAGGCGATGGGCTGACAACCTGTCACTACAGCAGTATACGTACAAAACCATCTTGAATAACCGTCAAAACTTTGTCAGATGTGGCGGGACTACCTTTGTTTAGGTCGTTTACGCTCTGCCTACCCCATTAGGGATAAAGGCGTGATTATATGTATGTATGTATGTTTATGGGCTCTTTTTACGTAACTGAAACACCCCCATCATCATCGTATGGCGTTTCCAAAGATGCGACTTTAAAATTTGATGTCGGAGTTCCATTGCTTTGCCTCCGGTGTTAGCTGGTGAAGCCCCTCGAATCCGCTGCTGAACTTTCGTGTAGGGCAGTCCTCCACGATGTGCTGGATGGTCTGCACTGAATCTCCACAGTCGCGGTAAGGTGACTCTGCGATGCCCCACTTGTGCAGATGGTAGTTGCACCTTGCAAATCCGATTCTGATTCGATTTATTGAGGACCACACCACCCTTTGTTCTTTACAGCCCGGCACTGCAGCAGAGGGGTCGGCTATTTTTATGTGTCCCTTTTAGGCGTCTAAACCTTCCCATCTACTTTTCCACTCTGATCTGATATCGGGTTGGTTCTGAACGGTCATGTCGCTCCAAATGGGTCTTCGAGAAGGTAGCCTGAAACAACATGAAACACCCCTTAAGCTATGAGACGCAATAAATTAATTCCCTGTATAGTTAACATCTTGCAGTCCTTATCAACATGTCTATGTGCGTAAAGATATTAGATGGAAGAAAGAAGTATGCTGGCCTGGGAGCGAGAGAAAAACATAGAATGTGCCAGCTGCATTTCCTCCCGGGTATGCTGTAAAAACCAGCTAAGGGATCCGAGGGTTTCAGTATATTGTAATTTAGGCGATGGGCTGACAACCTGACACTACAGCAATTTACTTACAATCTATCTTAAATAACCCTCAAAACTTTGTCCGACGTGGCGGAACGACCTTTGTTTGGGTCGTTTACGCTCTGCCTACCCCATTAGGGATAAAGGCGTGATTATATGTATGTATGTATGTATGAAAGAAGTACTGGCACTTTTCTTTAGAGCTTTTTAATAATAATATGATGTTCATGTCAAGCTGGTGATTTCATACATACATACATACATAAATCACGCCTTTGTCCCTTACGGGGTAGGCAGAGCGTTTAACGTCTCGTAAAAGGCGCTTTCGCCACGTCTGACAAAAATTGAGGGCAATTTAAGATTGTAATATGTATTGCTTTTGTGACAGGTTGTCAGCCCATCGCCTAAATTACAATACACTGTAACCCTCGAGTCCCTTTTGCTGACTTCAACAGCATGCCCGGGAGGAAGGGCAGCTGGAACATTCTTTGTTTTTCTATCTCTCCCAGTCCAGCATGGTGATTTCACTATAGTAAGATTATTTAAAACAGGGTTACTACCACGATTATTATTATTGTTGGCGACATGGCCACGAGCAGACAGACAGAGCAGGTCTGTTCTGTGTTGGTTCTTCATCTGTCGATTGGGTATCAAATCTATCGACCCGATGAACCCTGGTGTCAGAGTTTTTAGACCGCCTAATAGGCCTCTGACATAAAATAACAATAAATATAATTGTGGTAGTAATCAGTAATCCCGTTTATTATAATTATCTTATTGTAACTTCCATGCTGGGCTAGGAGCGAAAGAAAAACATAGAATGTGCCAGCTTTATTTCCTCCCGGGCATGCTGTAAAAATCAGCTAAGGGATCCGTGGTTTCTGAATATTGTAATTTAGGCGATAGGCTGACAACCTGTCACTACAGATTTATCTTAACCTACAAATTTATCTTAAATAACCCTCAAAACTTTATCAAATGAGGCGACCTTTGTTTAGGTCGTTTGGGCTCTGTCTACCCCATTGGGGATAACGTACGTATACGTACGTACATACGTACGTATAATCACGCCTTTATCCCTAATGGGGTAGGCAGAGCGTAAACGACCTAAACAAAGGTCATTGCGCCACGTCTGACAAAGTTTTGAGGGTTATTTAAGATAGATTTGTAGGTATATTGCTGTAGTGACAGGTTGTCAGCCCATCGCCTAATTTGCAATATACTAAAACCCTCGTATCCCTTAGCTGGTTTGTACAGCACGCCCGGGAGGAAATGCAGCTGGCACATTCTATGTTTTTCTCTCGCTCCCAGTCCAGCATGGAAGAAATTGGGGATAAAGGCGTGATTATATGTATATTGTATGTATGTATGAAAAACCGCAAAAGTCTCAAAACTTATGATGATTTCATTACATTATCATGCTCACCTCACGTTTTTAAAATTACATGTTTTAAAGGTATTTTGGTATCCATTGTTATGCGCTGAAAATAAAGCAATTTTGTACCAAATTAATCTAATTCTGGATATCATCATTTGAAGACAAGTTAACCATGTGAAGTATTTTAACTACCAACTCTACATTATCATTAAATTGTACAATACATATACAAATCTTAAAGGGTAGGTAAAGCGACAATGTATTAAATAATGACTTTTTATCACGTCTGACAATAGTACATTACTTTAGAAGTCGAAAATAAGCAATATATGGTCGAGTAAATTTGGAAAGCCGAGGTCTTCCAATGTAAACGAGACCATATATTGTGTTTTCGGCTTAAGACTTTCGGATAATACTACTCCTTCATTTTGCTAGGAACAACAAAACACTTAAAATAAACATCAAACTTGCAATTCCTCTGTAATATTTTGACAGTTTAAATTTGCATGGCGCCATTATTATTTTATTCATTTTCGCAGTCTGCCTTTAAAAAATATTATCGTGAACCTAAAAACACCTAATCCATACTAGTGTATACTTTAAAGACTTCGCGGTCGATTATGGTCATTATTGTAGTTTGCGGAAATTGCCTGCCGCTACGAACTCGAGTACCGAAAAGAGTGAATGTATGCTTATTTTTTTAAAATAATTAAGCTATTTCCGAGCAAGTAGAAGAAAAAGCATTTAGACTTAAGGATGTGTATTGCTGTAGTGATGGGTGGATAAACTACTGTATAACCATTTTGTTTTTTTTCTGGCTTTTAGCTGTGGACGCATCGCAATTAGGAATCGGCGAGGCGGCGACGCGGCGGAGACGCATTTACGTCTGCGCAGCGCAGCTTGATTTGAAGTTGCGCTGCGTGAACGTAAATTTATATACAAAAATCTTCCTGATTGCGATGCGCCCGATAAAATTTAGGAAAATTACTGAATGGTTTTACAGTAGTTCATCCACCCATCACTACAGCAATACACATCCTAAAGTCTAAATGCTTTTTCTTCCACTTGCTCGGAAATAGCTTCATAAATTAAAAAATAATATTGGGGGCGCCTTGCGGTAGTATAGTCTTTATTTCATTAATCATACAGAATTAAAAGGAAATACAGTAAAATAAAAAAATACAATCTCTCTCATAAATGGTCCGTTTTATTAGGCGCTACGTAAACGTAAATAAGTAAGTATTTGTGAAATAATAAAACACTATTACAATGAAATATTGTATTACATAAAGCGTTTTATTTTACTGAAAGAATTTTATCGCATCGTTCTTTGAAGGTGATAAACATTGTGAATAATAGTGTGTATCGAGGTTCCAAATACTTAGAAATTCATCATCACCATCTTTCATGCTGGACTGGGAGCGAAAGCAAAACATAGAATGCACCAGTTGCATTTCCTCTCGGGCATGCAGTAAAAACCAGCTAAGGGATTCGAGGGTTTTAGTATATTGCAGTTTAGGCGATGGACTGACAACTAGTCACTACAGCAATATACCTACAAATCTATCTCAAATAACCCTCAAAACTTTGTCAAACGTGGCGGATCGACCTTTGTTTAAGTCTTACAAAAAAGGCGTGATTACTGCCAGGCTTCAGCCCACGAAGCGCTCGTGGTCTAAAGGTTAGTGGTTACTAATTTCGATAACGTTAAGTAACTATCAACGTGGTCAGGCCATGGATGGGTGACCGGTAGTGGTATAGCAACTATAGCGTTTCCGTGCTTTGGAAGGCACGTTAAACCGTTGGTCCCGGTAAGAAAACTTTGATAGCTGGGTTGCAACTAACATGGCAAAAGCCTAATCTAGGATTGGGTCTGGTTTTCCTCCTGGGGAGCTGAAGTCAGCTGGCAATGCCAAAGATACTCTTTCGTATGCGCATTTCAATTCGAGTGATTCATAAATAGGGGTCCAGTACTCTTGTTATACCCCTAGATTAGGTATCTGATACCGTGAAATACGAGGAAAAGGCTAGGAAGATGTTGATGGTCTAAATCAGCCTCTTCCAAGGCGATACACTGAGTCCGGTCTTCAACTTTTCATATCCAGTTCCTGCAAGCTGCCAATATTCATCGCTCATCTCTTTTCCGCAAAGTGTTTTAGGGCCGTATTTGTAATCAGCTCTCAAGAGTAACAGCGAGTTTGAGTTCGTATCAGAAATGTCATTTCAGTACAAACTGGCCTGTCAAATCCATACTTAATATCGCTTTCAAGTTTGATATCACTTCATAAATACGAGCCTATATTGCCTATATGTTCTTCCATACTGGCCTGGGAGCAAGAGAAAAACATAGAATGTGCCAGCTGCATTTTCTCCCGGGCATGCTATAAAAGGGTTCTGAGGGTTTCAGTATATTGTAATTTAGGCGATGGGCTGACAACCTGTGACTAAGCAATATACCTTCAAATCTACCTTAAATAACCCTCAAAGCTTTGTCAGACGTGGCGAAACGACCTTTGTTAAGGTCGTTTACGCTCTGCCTACCCCATTAGGGATAAAGGCGTGATTATATGTATGTATGTAATTGCCTCCGTGGACTAGTGGTGACAGCCATGGGCTCATGACCCGGAGGTCCTAGGTTCGATCCCCAGGTGGGGGACAAAGTTGATATTTGTCAATTTATCACTCCGTGTGATTTTCTCCAGTCTGGTTAGAACAATGCAGCACGAATCGTCCCGGTCGCTGTCTTTGATAGTGGTCGTTACACAAAATTGTCAGAGGCCTATAGTTGTGCTATTAGACGGTTTAAAAACTCTGACACCTGGGTTTAACGGGTCGATTGACTCGATACAGAAGAAGATCTCTTTTCTAGTTTGCCTCGATTTCGGAGTCTAATAGGAATTAGGAATCTAATAAAGGTCCACGAAGTCATTTGCATTATCCATTATTTTGCATTATCCTATCTTCCATTAGTTTATGTATTAGTTTATTATATATTATGTATTAGTTTACTTTACAATATCTATGTAGTAGCTTGTAACTAGTTTATGTATTATATGTAATGTAATGTATTAAGGATACATATTTTACTAGATTTGCAATATCCCGCTTACCGCTACGCATTTTTCTTTGACCCAAAGGTTGCCTGGAAGAAATTGCTACCTTAGCAATAAGGCCGCTTATGTTGTACTTGTTTTTTGTTGTTATCTGTTGTGTTGTGTGATTTGTATTCTTACGTGCTATAAAGTATTTTTATGTTATGTTATGAAGTCATGTATTTCAATCCCTAGATTAGGAAGCCGACCCCGTGAGATACGGGATAATGCTAGGGAGATGATGATAATGATGATGACAAGTCATGTATTTTATCGACAAGACTAGAACAATATCCACTTAATTCTGCTTATGCCAATATTCGATCATTCTGTTAAATTTATTGGAAAATAAATTAGTAATACTTCACTTACTCAGTTCAGTTCGTAGAAAACTAGACAATGTACATTGTGGAAAATACTGAACATTAGTGCAGACGTCACTTAGGCTCGCATTTATAAAGTGCTCTCAAGATTAGGTGCAATATTAAGTATGGATTGACATGCCAAATTGTACTGAAATTACGTTTCTGATACGAACTCAAACTACCTGTCAGTCTCAAGTTCTGTTTATAATTATGGGCCTAAGGCTCGCATTTATAAAGTGCTCTTAAGATTAAGTGCAATATTAAGTATGGATTGACATGCCAAATTGTACTGAAATGACGTTTCTGATACGAACTCAAACTACCTGTCAGTCTCAAGTTCTGTTTATAATTATGGGCCTAAGGCTCGCATTTATAAAGTGCTCTCAAGATTAAGTTCAATATTAAGTATGGATTTGTCAGGCCGCTTTGTACTGGAATGACATTTCTGATACAAACTCAAACTCGCTATCACTCTTGACGGCTCATTATAATTACGCGCCTTACTGCGGGTTAATGCCTTTTGCATTGCCTACAACACACATGCGTCGCCTTGCGCTCTACGCGCGCGTACTGGCAGAGGGATGCGCCGACGTAGAGTTCATCGCTACGCGCGCGTAGAGCGTAAGGTGACGCATGTGTGTTGTAGGCAATGCAAAAAGCATTGACAGCGTTTTGAGCGCAAACTTGCGCGCAGTAAGTAACGCCTGTGTTTTGCTGTTCTTAGTGCAGTTAAGTATAACTAATTTTATGCGTAAAGTAATATATACGTACATTAAAATCGTATAATGCTGGACTGGAACTAACTAAGTAGAAAAACAGAATGTTCCAGTCGCCTTTCCTCCCGGGCATGCTGTAGAAGTCAGCAAATAGAATTCGAGGTTTACAGTGTATTGTAATTCAGGCGATGGGCTGACAACCTGTCACTACAGCTATACACATCATTACAATCTAAAGTTGCCCTCAATTATTATCAGACGTGGCGAAAGCGCCTTTTACGAGGCCTTTTACGCTCTGCCTACCCCGTAAAGAAATTGTATGAATGTTGTAGAGTCATCAGGATTCGAAACAAAAAAAATACCTATTAGCAGTTCAGTCAATGTCGCAGTGAAAGTATCATTTCGGTCAAGGATCAAACCGCGAAGTTCAAGTGTATCTTCTGATGCTTCTGTTTCGTGTCAAGAACCTCTTAAAGAAACGAGAGTCACAAAAAAATGCTTACTTTATAATATTTGATAGAAAGGCACCGTCCTTATTTATATTCTTGGAAGAAAGTAATTGAAAATTATTTTTACATACCTCTCAGAACAGGGCAAACGGGAAAACAATTAACCAATTAACTTTTAAACAGATACTCAAGATTTACACATTATTTTCCAAACAAACTGGAAAATATTTCAACAAGTAACATAATAATACGGGGTGAGCGTCGCGCAAACTGACTATCCTATCACCAACAAATTCCTTCAGGAAACGGTAAAAATATATATTTTTCATACAAACTGTCAGATCCAGGTAGCCATTTTGTATGGGAAATATTTATTTTACATCTCCTAAAACACCTGGTGATAGTTGTTCAGTTTCATTGAGCGATCAGTTTGCGGGACGCTGTCGCTATACACCTGGCATGTGTGCTTACCGTGGTAATCGAATCTACGATCTCCGGATCGCGAGCCCGAGGATCAGACCACCAGCCAACAGAGGCATTTAGCTCAGACCTTCCCTAAGCTAAGTAAACGCCAATTTACCTCCCAAGCCTCCCATACAACCACCATACACCATACTCTCCCATACAACACACATCGCTCATACATCGTAAATCATACTACGGCGCGCCCTGACATTGGCAAAGAAAATAATACACTTTGGGTGAGTACAGTCGTGTGCACAAGTTCAAGTCTACGAGCGATAGTAGCGTAGGAATATGAATACATACATACATATAGTCACGCCTCCATCCTTAAATATTAATAAATAATCACTACATAGTATAAAACAAAGTCGCTTTCTTTGTCCCTATATCCCTATGTATGCATAAATCTTTTAAACTACGCAACGGATTTTGATGCGGTTTCTTAAAATGGATAGAGTGTTAAAGAGGAAGGTTTAAATGTATAATACATGCATAATATAGTAGAGAAATACTGATAATTTCCGTGCGAAGCTGGGGGTAGTAATAATAATCCATAAATAAGGGTAGGCAGAGTGTAAACTACCTAAACAAAGGTTGTTCCGTCACGTCTGACAAAGTTGAGAGGGTTATTTAAGATAGATTTGTAGGTATATTGCTGTAGTGACTGGTTGTCAGCCCATCGCCTAAATTACAATATACTGAAACCCTCGGATCCCTTAGCTGGTTTTATAGCATGCCCGGAAAGAAATCAGCTGGCCTATTCTATGTTTTTCTCTCGTTCCCAGGCCAGCATGGTAGAATATGAATAAAGTTATTAAATGGTTTTTGTAAATAATAAACAATAAAAGAGTTCCACCTCCTCCCATGGTCCTACCGACCTCTCGGTCATAAGGACCGTGTCAGACAGTCAGACGTACAGGGGACTTACAAACCATACGCTAAAGCACTGCCTGAATTCTCTTGGTTTATTCGAACAGTACGGCTGAACGATCCCAGCAAAGCGGTAGTAGCCTCGCGTCCTCTCACCGGAGTCAGGCGCCAAACAGCTTGCTGTGTTCCATCGGTTCGTGAGAATGCCAATGCCATAGGCATCTTCTGGGTGAGCTCGCTCTATCGTCGACTCTGTCACGGTCATCCTTGACCTTATGTCTACAGTCATGAGCAAACTTAGCAGCTAATAAAAGTAGATTGAATATCGTCATAATGTGTGAAATCGCCGCCTGAGTTTCAATCAAACGCCATCAAACTCTTAGGCCAATCCTACTAGATTGTACAGAATTCCCAGTAAGAGAACAGCCACAAGCCACAACAGTCATTGTAGAGCCACAAAGGCATTTGTGGGTCATGAGCCTTCCCTTGATTTCACTTCCCCTGGTCGGTGGTTAATTGCCATACTCACCGGGTTTGGCATGTGAATTGCAAAGCGCAGAGCAATATTCCATGTACGCAAGCAGCGATTATACTTCCCTGCCGATCGGACCTGATTTAATAGAATAGAATAGAAAACATTTATTATTCATGACGTCACAAACACAACACAGTAAATACATTTTTAAACAAAAACAGAACAAATACAAGTAAAACAAAATAATGATATAAAGAGTAACTATTGTCTAATTTGTGATAAAGGTACATAAAAATAAACAGTTAATGCTACCGGAATGTGCGTGTCCCGACATCACAATAAAAGGCTCAGCTTATGCCGCGATCTTTTGAGACCACGACGCTGGTATTCTGTGAGCCCTTTTAAAGAGAAAAGACGCTATATTTATATATAAATAAAGTCAGTCTCAATTTATAAACTATAAAATAAACTATAATATCTATAAAATAATAATAACAATAGCAAATAAAAAAATAATCTTTAATAATATCAGTATATGACAAAAAATAGGAAGAGTTAGTGTAGTAAATAAAATAATTTCAATAAAATAATCGCAGTAGTCTGAAGTTGTCGTCATTTGTCTGTGGTCTGATTTATTATATGTACATTGCATTGCTCCTTAGTTTAAGTAGTATTATATACATAGCTGGTGCACTATATAATATAAGTGCACCAGCTATGTATATCAAATCAGGCCGATCGGCAGGGAAGTGTAATCGCTGCTTTATTAATCAAATAGAGCATCCTAATTCTTGGCAACAAGTAGTTTTCATCACGACTGTCCACTCGCGGATCGCTTCTTGGTAACGAGAGTGCGTATACCCTGGCATTTGAGGGTATGCTCAAACAAAACCTGACGATATTGGTATTAACATGACTTATCGGTTTACATATTGGGCAAAGAAAATACAATATTAGTATTGGGCCTGGTGATATTCTTAGATGCTTTTCCAAGGACAATTAATACGTTACTTAAGTCTTTTTTTTTTCAGTTTTACGTTTTTTGACCGCGGACCCAGTAGTATTTGGGTTCTCCATTTGGAGGACTTGACAGCATGGGATACACAAAGATAGTTTATTTTGAGTTATTGAACAATGCACATTAAGATTTTTAAAACCATGTTCCAAGGATCTCCGAATAGAGAACCAAAGCTCTGATTCAGACCAGAGAGGTAGATAAAAATTAACCATATTGTTTAGGTTATCGGATATTTACATACATACATATTATATAGTCACGCCTTTATAGGGGTAGGCAGAGCATAAACGACCTAAACGTCGTCCAGCATGGACCTTTAGGTATTTATAGGTGAAAAATTGTCGTAATATCTTCTGAACTAC
This sequence comes from Scrobipalpa costella, assembly GCA_949820665.1. NCBI lineage: Eukaryota > Metazoa > Arthropoda > Insecta > Lepidoptera > Gelechiidae > Scrobipalpa > Scrobipalpa costella. The sequence goes on along the minus strand of OX463296.1, from coordinate 26,011,860 downwards.
TTTGTACGATTTCATAATTATTTTGGAAACTAAGCTAGCGATCCAAAATTAATTTATAAAAAGTATTCATCAACGGAAACATTCGCAACTTTTTTATCAAACAAAAATTTGCACTGTAAAATCAATTAAACTTTTACTTTTATTACTTTTTTCGTAATAAAATACACACATATAATCACGCCTTTATCCCTAATGGGGTAGGTAGAGCGTAAACTACCTAAACAAAGTCGTTCCGACACGTCTGACAGGTATATTGCTGTAGTGACAGGTTATCAGCCCATCGCCTAAATTGCAATATACTAAAACCCTCTGATCCCTTAGCTGGTTTTTACATCATCCCCGGCTTTAAATGCAGCTGGCACATTCTATGTTTCTCTCTCGCTCGCAGTCCAGAATGGAAGAATAATAAAACACATTGCGTTCGATTCTAAAATTAGCAACACAATAAAGCAAAGAAAGTTATGAATATTAATAAGTTTATTCAAGGAAATGTACAAGATGTAATAAAGCGAGATGTAATCGAATCGTACGCATCTCGATAAGATAAGACTGATGACACAAATAAAGAGTGTTCCTCTAGACGACACGACCACGGCATGCGACTGTGCCGTTACGATACCGTGGCTCTGTTTTTTCACTAGACGACACGGCAACGTCCCGATAACGTCCACCTAGTTCCAATCTGAGCGCACATACACACGCGCATGCTTTGTACGAATACAAAACACATGCAGTTTGGCAGGCCGACGACGGTACCAATGCCGTGCCGTTGCCGTGCCGGCAACTGGAAAAGCATTCCATATAATTTTGCTGATTTTCATAGATTATCTCTTCCGTGTAGTACCGTCGCCATTGCCGTCGCCGTGCCGTCTAGTCGAAAAACGCCCATTCGGACTAGCGATTTCCTAAGGCCATTATGACTTATCCTAGCAACGTATCAACGGAACGTTGTTTTATTGTAGGTGATCTGAAATCTAAAAACGAAGGTTCTGAGAACTGTTCCGGAAATAGCATATTTTAATTTTCTACATGGTTTTATATGATACTAGCAATTTGATAATAATATAAACGTCAAATTCAATTGAATCAATGTTAAATGCAACAGAATCACTCCTAATCTAAGTGTTTCAAAACGCGACATAAATGTATAAGACAAATTTGCTTATCGCTCCGCTCATGAATATACTCACCACCTAACGACATTTCATTGCATGTATTTGACACACACTCGATTTGCATCCGAGTTCAATTCAGATTTTGATTTTTTGATTTAGGTTGTTCAGTGGTTGCTAAGGAGGAGGACCCCATAACTCGAAATTCGCATAAAAGAATTATTGCATATTAACCGTTACCAGGAATTCGAGGGCAAGAATTCAGCGTTAGGGTTGCCAGTGAGTCGAAAACCGTGTCCTCATATTTCCAGTTAAAGGGTAAATACAGCAAATTGACAGATTTGCCTGCCAATCTTCTGCCTGCCCTGGATGGTTGGTAGACCAGGAAACCAAAACAAGAATATCTCATTCTGTTCTTCTTTTTCTGCGATTCCTGGTCTTATACTGGACGCCAACGTCTAGCTTTAATTCTGATGATATAAATTTATTCTGTGGAGAATATACGCCTGCTGGTATGTTTGTTAAAAATACTTTAAAGTATTTTTTTTACAATTGACATGGGACAACCCTATACAGAGTTATTTTTAGATTACTTGGTATCATTTTAGCATTGTGAGTAGGGTCAGCAAAAGTGTTTCGATTTTCCTGTTAATCCTGTATCTTGGATTTAGGATTTAGTCAGCAAATCAAACATTTTAATCAAGCAAAGCTCATAAATTTAATCCGACAAGACTTTTTATGAAAAAAAAAAATGTTACTTAGTATGATTTTCAGGGCTGATGTTTATTTAAAGTATCACAGAACTTATTCTTCCATGCTGGACTGGGAGCTAGAGAAAATCATAGAATGTGCGAGCTGCATATCCTCCCGGGCATGCTGTAAAAACCAGCTAAGGGATATGAGGGTTTTAGTATATTGGAATTTAGGCGATGGACTGACAACCTGTCACTACAGCAATATACGTACAAATCCATCTTGAATAACCCTCAAAACTTTGTCAGACGTGGCGGAACGACCTTTGTTTAGGTCGTTTACGCTCTGCCTACCCCATTAGGGATAAAGGCGTGATTATATGTATGTATGTACAGAACTTATTAACTTTTATAACATCTGTGTATAGCCCTATCTACCATAAGTGGGAAAATTTTCTCCAACCTCGTTAGGAAAAATTATCAATTTTCTAATTGGTTCTAATGATATGTTTACCGCGAAGGAGTTTATTAAGTGCACACCCTGTAGCTCGCTAGCTGGTTTGACATCCACGTGTCGTTAGAAAATAGCACAGCCTGTGTATAGTTAGTATAGTATAGTGTTGATTTTACTTTACTGCTGTTTTATATAAATTATATGTTCAATCTATATGTGTTATTTCCATGCATGACTGGGAGTAAGAGAAAAACCTAGAATGTGCCAGAAGCATTCCCTTCTGGGTATGCTGTAAAAATCAGCTAAGAGATCAAACGATTTCAGTATATTGTAATTTAGGCGATGGGCTGACAATCTGTCACTATAGCAATATACCTACAAATCTATCTTATATAATTCTCAAAACTTTGTCAGGTGTGGCGAAAAGACCTTTGTTTAGCTCATTTACGCTCTGCATACCCCATTAGGGATAAAGGCGTAACTATATGAATGTAGTTTATGTGAGCTTCTTGTCAGCGGTGTCACCCGCTGCTTAATTAGCTTTCCCGTGGGAATGGTCTCCTTTCCCGCGGTAAAAAATATTGTATGTTACTAAGGGTGAACGTAGCTTTCTAAAAGTGAAAGAATTTTTGAAATCGAACCTTTAGTTTTCGAGTTTATTCGTTACATACATACACAAATACATTATACATTATATTCCTCTTTATGATATAAGTATAGATAATGTAAAAAATATTGGACGTCATAGGTATTGGATTCGAAATTGCATAAATTATATCAATATGAGTATGTGATTGAGCAGAGAAATAAAAAAATACAATTAAAAAACAAATAATTTATTTAAAAACAAACATGCAAACATGCTCCAGCTTAAAAAATATACCTTTTATTAAAATATAAGCATTTAAAAATACATTGAACAGTAGTCTGTTTATAAACATAAATGTATAATATGTTTAACTTACTATCGTTAAACATATCATTTACAATTTATATTTGACTAGCTCTCTGTCAGCGGTGTCACCCGCTGCAAAAAACACCGTGGGAATGATGTACGTTCCCGTAGTAAATGTACCTAGCCTATGAACGCAAGCTGCATAAAAAAATTGAAATCGATCTAATTGTTTTTGAGTTTATTCATTACAAACATATACACACACACACAAAAATAAAAATCTTTCCACTTTATAATATTAGTATAGATATAGATTATTTTTTAAAACTTTAGTATCCCTCAATAAGTAAAAACCCAGACGAATTTTACATTAAAAAAATACTCAAAATATAACACAGCCATTTTAAACGAGTTAATTTTATTCCAATATTCCAGTTGTAACACTTTGTTTACTATATTAAAACACATTTTATCCTATATATTTTATAGAAGAAAAGTCTGTAGTATTAACAGATATTCTAAAAATATGTTCATTTACTTTATACAATAAAACTTTTGTCCGTATTTTATTTATCTGATTACTAAGGAATAAAAGACCTATATTACGCTACTTATTATTTCGTTTTTTATTCATAAACTTACCTACTATTTATTTTGATAGGTTTATACCACCGCTTACCATCCTAAGTTTTATATTTCACTTACTAAACTAATCATTATAAGAAACGATACAATTATTATATTTTACTCTTATTTTTACAATTTATTTATGATATTACAGTGGGACAGTTCAGGCTAGTATAATAATAATGAAAATAAATACAGGTACATTATTTTTCAAAAAAATGTCTATAATTAATTATTAATTAAAGCCTTATTCATCTATGCTTGTGAAAGAATACTAGATATTTTTACTATATGTATACATAAAAATCTTAAATATATAAAATTGGCATTTTGTTGCATGTAGTACGATTGCTAAACTTACAAATATTTATTTGATAGCTATTTTACATCCTTTCTATTACTACCTTGTACCTAGTTACCATTAAAGCAATGGCTAAAAATATGCTACGCTCCTATTAATTATTATTTACATATTACTAAAATAAATACGGTGTGATATTAATATTAATTAACATAGATTTCAGAAATATTATTATTTTATTCTTATAATTATATTCACATTCACTTACGTATTTTTGATAGTTACTGTGCTGATCTTTTTAGTGAGTAAAAATACAAAAAGAAAAATTTTAAAATATACACACCTAAATAAAAAAGAGTAAGTTTCAAAACAAATAAATAAATGTGGAGATTTCATACAAAATGGCAATAATTTTGACTCTAATATCATAAAATAACACCTTGTTATAGCATCGGAAGATGATCATGATCGGTAGGAACTAGATAGGTATTTCAAGTAATCTAGCTTTTACCAAACGTCATATTCTTCTTGCTCCAACATTTCCCTAAACCCCCGATTCCTGGATTTTTTCCTTAAAAAATCATTGAACCAGGTACTTTTCACTCCAAAGTTAACACATTATTCAATAGCAAAGAAGCTGAAAATTTTGAAAAAATATAGTAATTTAGCTAAACGATACACGCCCATAAAAAACTCGTCCAAAATGATTTTTGATGCAATTTTCATGCTTGTTAAGTTGTTAATTTTCATGAGAACTTTAAAATAACTTATTTTCATGCAAATCAGAAACAAATCTGTTAATACAGACATCTCTATTGACATTTACCGTTAAGTATTATAAAAATCCACTGCTCGGGCCACAATAGATTTCTATAATACTTGCAGATATAAAAATAATGTGTGCTTGATACAGTCTAAAATCCCAATTAATAAAGTAATTTATTATGTCTGAAAGCAAAGTAGTATATATTTTATTCATAAAATCATTAGGTAATTACGCGACTCTGGCGAAAAATGTATAATTTACCGTTTTAGTGAAGACTTCCTAAGCAAAATAGCAAGTGCAAAGGTCAGAAGAACTGTCTCTAAACAGACATCATTGCATAATCAGGCGACGAATCAATATTATTTACAAAATAATCATTAAATTCATAAATCACAATTTGATGATCCTATCACAAAAGGTAAAACAATTTAACAGAATCAGTATAATTTATTAATCAGATACATATGATCGCTTTTGTAATATAATCAATTAATTGTAATAATCGAAGTAATTGAAGAAGAATAATAAAGAAAGTAAGAAATAGAACTGCTAATGAATTTTGTATTAAAGTTCTGGATTAAGATACAAAACCCGAATGTCTTTCCGATGTTGAAGCAAGAAAAATAATAAAAAAAAGGTGAAAATTGATGAACTATGGTAAGTATATTGATAAGTTACGATGTATTTTTTGATTACTCTTAAAATTAAAAATATAGTGGAAGTTATCAAAGAAATGCATTCATAGAACAATTTGTTAAAAATGACAATATTGTGCGGAGTACAGAACCCTTAAAGTGCATGTCCGACACGCACTTGGCCTCTTTATTATAACTACAGTAAAGCATAGAGGTGTTTTGCTTGTATAAAGTTAATTGTATGAAATTAGTATAATTTTTTTAACTTCTCTAGTAATCTTAATAAACAAATATTGAATCTAGCACGTATCATAAAACATTCCATAACAGGCATGCATAAATAATCAAAAACATTTCGACACGATATTAAAAAAAATATATTGTAGGTACATACAATCAAATCTCCCTAAATCTATTTAAGTCTACGGACGGTATGGCGTAGTTATCACATGATACTGGTTCATTCCTGAAAATCAAAAAAATACATATTAATACATACATACTTCTGGTAATATTCTGTATTATTATTTACAGAAGAATACACCTATCTTCTTCTGTCGTGTGGGTATCGAGTCAATCGACCCGATGAACCCTGGTGTCGAGAGTTTCCAAACCGCCGAAAATAGCACAGCTAATAGACCTCTGACATGGTTTGTAACCACTAACAAAGACAGCGACCGGGACTGTTATTGTGCATACACCTGTATTGGCCTGTCTGTGGTGCTTGTATCCCAAAAAAGGCAGACAAATCGTTAGCTGATGCCCTACAAATGACTGCAAATGACAACCTGAAGGAAAAAGACAAAAAGAGGAAGAAAGTAAAGATAATAGTGATAGGTTGTCAGCAGGTTGATGAGGGTAAACCTAATATACCAGGTGTAAGGGACAGCGTCCCGCAAACTGATAACAAGCAGTCAACGACACTGAACAACTATTAGCAGGATTTCTTTTTCAGAAAGTGAAAAAAAAAGGCTTTTCTTCCTAAAATAAAATCCTGCTGATAGTTGTTCAGTGTCGTTAACTGACCAACCCCTATCAGTTTGCGGGACGCTGTCCTATCCACCTTGTATGATACATACATACATAAAATCACGCCTTTATCCCTTACGGGGTAGGCAGAGCGTTAAACGACTCGTAAAAGTCGCCTTCGCCACGTCTGACAAAAATTGAGGGCAATTTTAGATTGAAAAGTGTATTGCTAGTGAGAGGTTGTCAGCCCATCGCCTAAATTACAATACACTGTAACCCTCGAGTCCTTTTTGCTGACTTCTACAGCATTCCCGGGAGGAAGGGCAGCTGGAACATTCTATGTTTTTCTATCTCTTCCAGTCCAGCATGGAATAAATAATGCCTAATAATGCCTTTGTACAGTATTAAGTTAATTTGCACGCGGGCGTGTGAATCAATCTTTTTGGAAATAAATGATTTGACTTTGACTTTGGAGAAGACTGCTAAAGACATACCCTGGAAGATCAGCACGTAAGAAGGCACGAGGCGGCAATGTCATTGGTTCCACTCCGTCAGCGTTGTCGCACAAGATACGAGCCAGGGTGACCTTCTTGATCTCTGCTAGTTGACCTGAGAAGAAGAAAGAATAAGGCATCTTCTAGATAAGCTTGCCTGATAGTTGACTCTGTCTCTACCGTCTCTATTCTTCAGTCAGGAGCAAAGAAAAGAAAGAGATAATCTTACAAAAAAATCTAATGAATCATCGTGATCCCTAGCTGGATTGCGCGTGGGCAAGCAAGATTGCTTGCCACAACTTTATACATACATACATAAATTCACGCCTTTATCCTTTACAGAGGTAGGCAGAGCGTAAAACGCTTGGTGAAAGCTTTTACGCCAGGTCTGACAAATATTGAGGACAATTTTAGAATGCAATGTGTCTCGCTATAGTGACAGATTGTCAGCCCATCGCCTAAATTGCAATACACTGCGACCTTCGAATCCGTATTGCTGACTTCTACAGCATGCCTGAGAGGAATTGCAGCTAGAACAGTCTATGTTTTTCTTTCGCTCCCAGTCCAGCATGGAAGTAATTAATTTTATACATAATTATTAACCACTATCACTTCTTCTTCTTCTTCTTCTTCTGTCGAGTTGGTATCGAGTCTATGGACCCGATGAACCCTGGTGTCAGAGTTTTTAAACCGCCTAGTAGCACAATTATCAGGCCTCTGACATGGTTTTGTGTAACGACCACTATCAAAGACAGCGACCGGGACCGACGGCTTAACGTGCCCTCCGAAGCACGAAATCTTTTTCTTTTCGGACAATCAGGTGATTCAGCCTGCAATGTCCTACCCAAACTGGGGAAAAATTCACAAAGTGATAAATTCTCAAATATCAACTTTGTGTTTTACCCCCTGGGAATCGAACCCAGGACCTCCGGATCTGGAGCTCATGGCACTAGCCACTAGACCACGGGGTCACAGTTAACCACTATCACTGAACCCGGTGTCAAGCAGCTTTTAAATTGCGGTCAATCAAAACAACGGTCATCCCAACCTATGTAATCAACTTTATAAACTTTTGTCACTTATACATACATACATACATATAATCACGACTTTATCCTAAATGAGGCAGAGTGTAATCGACCTAACCAAAAGTGGTTCCGCCAAGTCTGACAAAGTTTTGAGGGTTATTTAAGATAGACTTGTAGGTATATTGCTGGGTTGTCAGCCCATCGCCTAAATTGCAATATACAAAAACCCTCAGATACCTTAGCTGGTTTTAACAGCATGCCCAGGAGAAAATGCCTATATTGTACTGTCACGTTTGTTCCTTTTTATTTCTGTTGTATGTGTTTCTTTGTGCAATAAAGAATTTTGTATTGTATTGTATTGTAAATGCAGCTGGCACATTCAATATTTTTCTCTCGCTCCCAGTCTAGCATGTAATGTATTGCTCACCAGAACTAAATGCACCAGGGTTGACATCAGTCCCATACTCATAGAAATACCGATCCCCCCTCTTCAGCCTGGAGAACTGGTCAGCAATGATGTGGGCGAAGACTGGTCCCACGATTCCACCTTCGACTGCCTCTTCGAGTAAACCACCGATCCATAAGTCGATGTCTTCTGGGGAGGAGTAGACTGAGGATAGACGTTGTGCTGTCTGGAAACAAAGTATTGCTGTAGAAAATTTGGATTCCTTGTGCAAAGGTCGGTGGCACAATCTTGATGTCACTCTGTACACTGCGACACAAAACAATTGACAAAAATGGGGGCGCCACTATCTACGCCCAGGCAGGCAGCTTTAATATGGCAACACATTGATTATTTTCCTATGAAATAATTCAGTCAGTTGAAATATGTTAAGCTCCATTCCAAGAGTTTTCTGTCGCAATGTACGAGGGGCGGCTGATATAAAATCTACTTTGTTAAAGAAAGTTTTGAAAATCGAACTGGCCATTGCAAAATCATATTCTATATTTATTCCTTTTTCAAAATTATGACGCTTATTTTTTTTCGCTTGCTTTTGTTTTTTTGGCGCGGCTTTGATTTCACCATGTCGAAAGAAAATTGCAAAATGATGAAATTTGACCATCGAGCAGTGATTAACTTCCTAAAGTAAGAAGGAAATACGCCTACGCAGATCAGAGAGCGCATGTTAAAGGTGTTTGGTGATTCAAGTCCTTCTGAATTCGTCATAAAGTTTTGGTCGAAGCAATTTAAACATGGCCGTGAGCGCCTGGAAGACGACACACGTAGTGGAAGGCCAATTTCTGCTGTTACCGCAGATAATGTTGAAAAGGTGAAGAACCTGATTCTTGCAGATCGGCAAATCAAGCAGTGGGAGATAGCCAGAGATGTGGGCATTAGCAAGGAACGAGTTCATGAAATTATTCACGAACATTTGGGCATGTCCAAGGTGAGCGCGCGTTGGGTCCCTAGAATGTTGATCCCCTTTGACAAACAAAGGCGAGTAGAATGTTGTCTGGCATTTCTAGACCTGGTCAAAGGTAAAGAAGAAGAGACTATCTCTCGAATTGTGACCTGTGATGAAACTTGGATTCGCCAGTGGGATCCGGAAAGCAAACAAGAGTCAATGCAATGGAAATTTAAAGGAGAAAAGCCGCCAAGGAAGTTCAAGGTTCGGCCGTCGGCTGGAAAACTAATGGCCACCGTATTTTGGGATGTCGAAGGGGTTTTGATGATAGATTATTAGCCTAAAAATACAACAATGAATGCTGAATATTATGCAAACTTGCTTGACCAGCTTCGTGAACAAATCAAAGAAAAGCGGAGAGGCAAACTCAGCAAAGGTGTTCTGATTTTACAAGACAATGCTCCTGTACACACAGCCTTAACGGCGAGGTCAGCCCTGAGCAAAAACGGCTTCACAGAAATTAACCATCCACCTTATAGTCCAGATCTGGCTCCCTGTGACTATTTCTTATTCAAAGATTTCAAGAAAATATTGAGGGGTCGCAGATTTTCGACGGACGAAGAAATGAAAGAGGCTGTGACTGACCATTTTGACGAGCAAAATAAAAATTACTATTATAACGGCATGATGTCACTTATTTGCAAATGTCATAAGTGTATTTCACTTGCAGGAGACTATATAGAAAAATAAAAAATAAACTAGCCATCAAAGTCTTTTCTTTCATAGTTAGGTAGATTACTTATCAGCCACCCCTCGTAAGTTAGTAATTATTCATTTGATAACGGTCCAGTTATAGGCAACACTAGTAAGGCTGCTTGTTTGTGGATTAGTCCGCCTCCGTGGCCTAGTGGTTAGAGCCAGTGGCTTACGATCCGGTCCTGGGTAAGATTCCCAGGGCCACCCGTGTTGATATTTGTCATTTTATAACTTTGTGAGGTTTTTCCCAGTTTGGTTAGGATATTGCCGGCTGAATCACCTGATTGTCCAAAAAGTAAAAAGATTCCATGTTTCGGAGGGCACGTTAAGCCGTCGGTCCCAGTCGCTGTCTTTGATAGTGCTCTTTACTGAAACCATGTCAGAGGCCTAATAGCTGTGCTACTGGGCGGTTTGAAAACTCTGACACCAGGGTTCTTCTGGTTGACTCGAGAATCCACTCTATAAGAAGAAGAAGTCCGCCTGAACTACTTAAGCAACATTTAATGTCTCAAGGGCTGCTTTAGCTTCCGACCACCACCCTTCCGGAATCCATTACCAAGTAGCATGCTGAATTGTTTGTCATTGTGTGGGAATGGCAGTGTCTCTGTCACCTCTAGAGATAAGAACAAATCAATCACAATTTAAAAGACAAAACCAAGTCTAAGTCAAGTCACAAGCGAGTCTATTACAAAGAAAATTATATCTGTGTCACAAAATAAAATAAAACTATATCACAAGTAATACTTACAACTTTCTTTGATTTTGATCGAAGCTAAGTAAAGTCCGGAGAGGCTTCCTTCATGAAAGAAGAATTAACTACTTATAACAGGGCCAAACTGGTAGAAGTCCTCGAAAGCCGGTAGACAGACCAGCCGGCGGTATGCATTGTAAGACCTCACGCCCCAGTCCCGGCGGCGCTGGATATTAATCAAGGCCAAGTAATGGCCGAAGAAGCTTCCTATATGAAAGAAGAATTAACTACTTACGACAGGGCCAAACCGGTAGAAGTCCTCGAAAGCCGGCAGACCGACCAGCGGGCGTTACGCACTGAAAGGCAGAAGGGTTTGCCTCCATGGAAGAAGTAGAACTACTTACGACAGGGCAAAACTGGTAGAAGTCCTCGAAAGACGGTAGACCAACTAGCCGGCTGTATGCGTTATAAGACCTCACACCCCAGTCCCGGCGGCCCTGTATATTGATCGAGGTCAAGTAAAGACTTCCTCCATGAAAGAAGAATTAACTACTTACGACAGGGCCAAACTGGTAGAAGTCCTCGAAAGCCGGTAGACCGGCCAGTCGGCGGTATGCATTGTAGGACCTCACTCCCCAGTCTCGCCCGCGCTGGATGTTGATCGAGGCTAAATCCAGACCGAAGGGATTACCTCCGTGGAAGAGGTAGCGGGTTAGCTGTGGAAAAGAAAATCATAGCAGTATACATACATACATAAATCACGCCTTTATCCCTTACGGGGTAGGCAGAGCGTTTAACGCCTCGTAAAAGGCGCTTTCGCCACGTCTGACATAAATTAAGGGGACTATTTTAGATTGTAATATGTATTACTTTAGTGACAGGTTGTCAGCCCATCGCCTAAATTACAATACAATGTAACCCTCGAGTCCCTTTTGCTGACTTTAACAGCATGCCCGGGAGGAAGGGCAGCTGGAACATTCTTTGTTTTTCTATCTCTCCCAGTCCAGCATGGAAGAACGCAGTATATAGCAGTATATAGGCACCAATATCATAAAATATGTAAATATATGCTGGACTGGGAGTGGAAAACATAGAATCGGCCAGCTGCATCTCCTTCCGGGCATGCTTTAAAAATCCGCTAACGGATTCAAAGGCTTCAGTGTATTGCAATTTAGACGATGGGCTGATAACCTGTCACTATAGCGATACACATTTCAGTCTAAAATAGCCCTCAAAACTTGTCAGACGTGGCGGAACGACCTTTACTTAGGTCGTTTACACTCTGCCTACAACCTTCGGGATAAAAGCGTGATTGTATGTATGTATGTAATATTATAAAACCATTAGTATACCGGGTGTAACGGACAGCGTCCCGCAAACTGATATTTAGCCCCCTCTGTTCAGTCAACGATACTGAAAAACTTCCACCAAAAATTCTTTCAGGAAGTGAAAATAAACGTAAAGTGAAAATGGCTTTACCGTACAAAATGTCCACCTCGATCAGACAATTTGTATGGAAATGCCTTATTTTTCACTTCCTGAATTAATTTCCGTGTGGAAGTTGTTCAGTGTCGTTGACTGAGCAACTCCTATCAGTTTCTGGGATGCTGTCCCTTACACCCGGTATATGTTTTTCATTTACAGTCTTTACAGTAAGCAAGTCCTATTATAAGAAACGACCTAAACAAAAATATGCCTACAAATTTATATATCCCTCAAAACTTTGTCAGATGTGGCGGAATGACATTTTTTTAGGTCGTTTATGCTCTGCCTACCCCATTAGGGATAAAGGCGTGATTATATGTATGTATGTATTATAAGAAATACTAGCGACCCGCCCCGGCTTCGCACGGAAATCATCAGTGTTTCTCTACTATATTACGCATGTATTATACATATAAACCTTCCTCTTGAATCACTCTATCCATTAAAAGAAACCGCATCAAAATCTGTTGCGTAGTTGTAAAGATCTAAGCATACATACGGATAAAGTTACAGGGAAAGCGACTTTGTTTTATACTATGTAGTGATACCTAGATATGTTCTGCAAACCTCAACTTACACTATGTGGGTCACTATAAAACTCAAGAGTTGGTATTCTTTATTCAGTAGGTCAGTAGGCAAAACGGTATAATTCACAAGTACATAATAAACATACATACATATAATCACGCCTTTACCCCATTAGGGATAGCCAGTAAATGACCTAAACAAAGGTCGTTCCGCCACGTCTGACAAAGTTTTGAGGGTTATTTAAGATAGAATTGTAGGTATTAGACCTACATTAAAAGTCGTTTACGCTCTGCCTATCCCTTAGGGATAAAAGCGTTATTAAGTGATTATATGTATGTGTGTAATGTCTTATACATTAAGTATTTTGTGTAAACCATCAACTGGGGAATCCCTTGACCAAAATTGCTGTGGCAAATGATATAAGTGCTTACCCCTACATACATACATATACACGTCTCTATCCCCAATGAGGTAGGCAGAGCGTTAACGACCTAAATAAAGTCAAAGTCCCAAGGGTTATTTAAGATACGACTCGTAAGTAAATTACTGTAGTAACAAGTTGTCAGCCCATCGCCTAAACCACAATATACTTGCTTACCCCTTCAGAGACAAAAGGATCCACGCTCTGCATAGGCTGCCTGCTTAGACCCAGAAGAATTCTATCCAGGAAGTGCTTCAGACGGAGCCGAGCTGGCTGGAACATCACCTCCGGTATAGCCATCGTCTCATAGATGCTGTTGGTTGAAGGATAGGGCACCCTGGAAGAAGAAAAGTTCTCCTGTAAATATAGGCATCTTTTCGATACATACATATAATCACGCCTTTATCCCTAATGGGGTATAATCACGCCTTTATGACCTAAACAAAGGTCGATCCGCCACGTCTGACAAAGATTTAAAGGTTATTTATGTTTAATTTGTAGGTATATAACTGTAGTGACAGTTTGTCACTACAGTTATATACCTACTTGTTTTCCTTCCATGCTGGACTGGGAGAGATAGAAAAGCATAGAATGTTCCAGCTGCCCTTCCTCCCGGGCATGCTGTAGAAGTCAGCAAAAGGGACTCGAAGGTGAGTGTATTGTAATTTGGGCGATGGGCTGACAACCTGTCACTATAGCAATACACATTACAATCTAAAAGTGCCCTCAATTTATGTCAGACGAGGCGAAAGCGCCTTTTACGAGGCGTTTAACGCTCTGCCTACCCCGTAAGGGATAAAGGCGTGATTTTATGTATGTATGTATGTACAGTTTGTCAGCCCATCGCCTAAAATGAAATATACTGAAACCCTTGGATCCTTTAGCTAGCTTTTACAGCATGCCCGGGAGGAAATGCAGCTGGCACATTCTTTGTTTTTCTCTCTCTCCCAGTCCAGCATGGAAGTATTTCCGATCTAAGTGATAATAACATAGAATATACCACTGCTTATTTTCTCGGGAAAGCTGTAAACTTGAGTAAAGAGACTGAGGGTTTTAGTATAGGTACTAACTCAATCTAGGTAAGCTGTGATGGGCTGACAGCCTGGCACTAGAGCAAAACATAATCAGAACTGAAATTACTCTCCAATCTGTTAAATTCCTTTCCCACTCTGCCTGCACCCAAAATTTACTTACGTGATTCGACCATCAACAATGGAATGTCCGAATCTCATAGCGGCTGTGGAGAACTCTGAAGTCAGAGACGGGTTGACATGAGGGTCGTATGATGAGGAGTAGCCTCCGGAAGGATACAGGTAAAACGTCTGCATTATTTGAGGACCTGGAATAAAAAAGGCATTCATATAAAACTGCAAGAATTTATACATGATCCGTCATGCTGATGTACCCGACAGATGGCGCCACATCAAGAAACACAAGTTCTGAAACGCGGTATCGAAGTTTTCTCAGTGATCTGCAGATATACAAGTACAAAAACTTGTCCAGTTACTTCGGTCTCCTGGTCACAACATCCGACCAGGCGGGTAGCTACCCTTTTCCCAACCATCATCACTAAGGCAATTGGCTTCAAACTTTAACTCCTAAACTGATATCAGTTTGTCCAAAGAATATTTCTTTACCCAAAAGTGCCGGAAGCCAGTTATTGTAGATGATAAGCCTGGACCAGCCTCCTCATTCTGGACCAGCCTCCTGGTCTCAAAAACGACCGTCTCCTTTCCCCAGTTAAGGTAGAAAGTCATCAGAACCTGGGCCTATTTCTTCCATGCTGGACTGGGAGCGAGAGAAAAACATAGAATGTGCCAGCTGCATATCCTCCCGGGCATGCTGTAAAAACCAGCTAAGGGATCTGAGGGTTTCAGTATATTGCAATTTAGGCGATGGGCTGACAACCTGTCACTACAGCAATATACGTATAAATCCATCTTGAATAACCCTCAAAACTTTGTCAGACGTGGCGGAACGACCTTTGTTTAGGTCGTTTACGCTCTGCCTACCCCATTAGGGATAAAGGTGTGATTATATGTATGTATGTATGTATTGATATCAGCTAAAAGGTCCAGATACTTACCTAGAAGTGCAGGAAGCCATTCATTGTAGATGATATGCTGGAACTCAGCTTGGACCAGCCTCCTAGCTTCGAAGAAGACCGTATCCTCGCCCCAGGTGGGGTTCAGGGTCATCAGAGCCCGAGCTACTCTGTTGTGCTCCCTCGTCCAGATCGTGTGGAAAACTGTTAGAGAAATGATCTGGTTTCCGTGGCTGTCACCTGTGGAAGGGTTATTTGAGTATTGTCAGGATTATTCAAATTCATTTATTCATGTAAATCAATCAGGTACAGTGGTAAGAAGTTATAATGGCTTAAATATAGTTTCACATATAGTTTCACTGAATGCAGCCTTTGCAGGCATGTATGTATATGTGTTAAAAATTACAATTCACAAACAAAGCGAGTAAAAGAACATTATCTTTCACTTTCCAATTAATCAGTATATATATATATATATATATATATACATATACTGATTAATTGGATATATATACATATACTGATTAATTGGAAATATATACATATACTGATTAATTGGAAAGTGAAAGATAATGTTCTTTTACTCGCTTTGTTATGTATTATTTATATATATATGTAATATTTATATATTATATGTATGTATTTAATCTTTATAGCAGTATATTCTTTATTTATTTCATAAGTATATGTAATTAATATTTATTAGTAGGATTATTTAGCATATTTTTCAAGTAATTGTGTTTGTTTTTATTTATTTAGTGATAAGTAAATTATAATTTATTGTTTTCAATATTTTTAATTGTGCACGTCGTATCTGCCTCTCAGAATGCTATTTCACTAGCCTAGGTCTGCTGGAAGAGATTTCTTTTTAGAAATAAGCTGTGCCTGTTGTTGTTTTGTTTTATATGTGTATGTTCTGTATTTTATTGTGTACAATAAACTGTTAAATAAAATATGTAACAAAAAATAAAATTAATCATGTCATATATTCGAAGAGAGGACAATGATTCGTTGAGGGTTGCGGCGGCTCTCAGGTTGGGTTGTGATTTATGCGAACCTCACCAGTGCGTTTGTGGAGGTATGGTCGAGGCAAATGGCCATCATGGCCTTAGCTGTGCGCGCTCTGCGGGCAGACTATCCCGTCACCATGCCATCAACGACATTATCAGACGGGCGATGGTATCAGCGGGCGTCCCTTGCATCTTGGAGCCCCCAGGACTTAGCCGATCGGACGGTAAGAGGCCCGATGGTCTTACGCAGATTCCATGGGCACGAGGGCGTTGCCTCATTTGGGACGCCACTTGCGTTTGTACGTATGCGGCGTCACATTTGAGGAGCACCCAGCGGGAAGCAGGAGCAGCGGCGGAGACTGCCGCTGGCCTTAAGCGTGCAAAGTACGCCAACCTGGAGTCTGCGTATGATTTCGTCCCAGTGGCTTTTGAGACGGCGGGTACGTGGGGCTCTGATGCGAAGGAGCTGGTGCGCAGCGTGGGCCAGCGCTTGAAGGACCAGGGGTCAGATCCTCGCGCAGCCTTCTTTCTCGCTCAGAGGATCTCTCTTGCAGTGCAGAGAGGGAACTCTGCCAGTGTCATGGGCACATTCGGGCGTGGAGCGTTACTGGGCGGTCTTTTTGATTAGTTTTAGTTGATAAGTTTTCGAAAATTATTTTAATACTTGTATATTAGTTTTAAGATTGACATTTATAATAATTTGTAATAATTGTTTTTGTAAATAATTCTTTTGTAGCTAGTTTGTTCAATGATTAATTGGCACAAATAATTTAATAATCTCCCAAACTTCAGAAAAGTTTATCGGGAGGTCCACAGTTACTATACTTACTTTCTACATACATACATACATATAATCACGCCTTTATCCCTGATGGGGTAGGCAGAGCGTATACGACCTAAACGAAAGGTCATTCCGTCACGTCTGACAAAGTTTTGAGGGTTATTTAAGATAGACTTGTAAGTATATTGCTGTAGTGACAGGTTGTCAGCCCATCGCCTAAATTACAATATACAGAAACCCTCGGATCCCTTAGCTGATTTTTACAGCATGCCCGGGAGGAAATGCAGCTGAAACATTCTAAGTTTTTCTTTCGCTCCCAGTCCAGCATGGAAGTACTTACTTTCTATAGCAAATTATTACATTAATTAAATCAATGTCAAAAAATAAACAAAATTATGAGAAGCGCACATTAGTACAATGTCAAAATAATAATAATAATTAAAAATATATATAATTGGTCATAAAATACAGTCAAAATAATCAAAACAGTAAAATAGGTACTAGGTAATAATAATATTTATGTTCAAACCATAAACAGAGCAACTAATCCAATTCCATGTATTCGCGTAAGTTATAGATTTTTTTTCCGCTAGCCAAGATTTAAGTGCTCTCTTAAACTTTACGAAATCATACTCTTTGTATTTATCTGGCAACTTATTAAAAATTTCAATACACATAATATTGGTATTTTTTTCAATTAGTGTAAGTCTACTAGGCGGTTCATGCAATTAATATTTATATTTGGGACGCAACTCACGATTGCTGACCATATAATTATCTGGAAACAAATATTTATACATACATACATACATATAATCACGCATTTATCCCTAATGGGATAGGCAGAGCGTAAACGACCCAAACAAAGGTCGTTCCGCCACGTCTGACAAACAAATATTTATTCCTGTAGACAAAGAAACAAATTTCGAGAACGTACAAACAAGTCACAGTTAAAATTTTATGTATGGTAAAATATGGACGGCAAGAGCACTATGTAGTACTATTATATATTCTGTGGCAAGAGTCTAATTGGTTTAGTGCAAAAATAGCCCTTATACACTTCTTTTGCGACTTTCGTGACATTTGTTTAGGTCGTTTACGCTCTGCCTACCCCATTAGGGTTAAAGGCGTGATTATATGTATGAATGTAAGAACGCCAGGATTATCTAAAACGAAGCAACATTAAAATTGTAACTTTTCAATTAAAAACAGTTATGACGATGATGTCTTTGGTATGAACGTTAAGTAACGAAGAACGAATACTTCAACGCAAGTTCGTACATTTTCGATATTTTTAAATAGGCGTTTTAGCACATAACAAAAATAATATACGCAGCTCTATTAAGGTGGCGATACTAGCCAAGTGGCGCCCCCATTAGTAAAAAAATCATAATTCACTAAAAAAAGCAGTAAATCGAAAAACCGGTCTAATAGAATCAAGTTAGAGTAATTAAAATAAATTTAACCTAATAAATTTGCGATTCAGTAACGCTCGTTATAGTAACAGAAAGAAAAGTTGCCGTTGGTGGCCGTTATTCGCAATTTTTATTTCTTTTACTACAACGAACTATGAATCGCTAATTTATAAGATTCTAAATTATCTTAATTACTATTACTTGATTCTGTTGGCATTTTTAGTCATTTTTGTCTGCATTTTTAGTGAATTATGTTTTTTATATGGGGGCGCCACTTGGCTAGTATCGTCACCACAAAAAGATGAATTAATCCTTTTTTTTTAAATGCCTATTTTTGTTAGGTTTATTTTTCTTCGTGTTAGGTTTATTACACTTCCTTGCTGGCCTGGGAGCGAGAGAAAACATAGAATTTGCCAGCTGCTTTTCCTCCCGGGCATGCTGTAAAAACCAGCAAAGGGATCCGAGGGTTTCAGTATATTGTAGTTTAAGCCATGGGTTGAGAACCTGACACTACAGCAATACAAATCTATCTGAAATAACCCTCAAAACTCTGTCTGACGTGGGAGGACGACCTTTGTTTAAGTCGTTTACGCTCTGCCTACCCCATTAGGGATAAAGGCGTGATTATATATTATGTATGTATATTGTATATATGTTATTTTTCTTGAATCACATCAAAGTGATCGCGTTGATGTCTTTAATATCAATGAACACATTTTCAAAACTCTTCTGTCTCCTTACCTGATTCAAAGCACGCAGACCCTTCTTTCACAGACAGGCAGTCACCAGTTGAAGTCAAAGGTGGAAGCTCACGGCCGTAGTCATTAAAGACTGAAAGCAAGCCACCTGGAGCTCTCAGGGTTTGCACCTTCTCAGGGGTGCTGCCATACAGGTGGGAGAGGTCAGGGTAGTGGGTTGCGCCATTCATCTGAGGAAATTAATTAAGGAAATAGATATAACAGATTCTTGTACAACAGACGTTGAATATTCCCTTGATAGGAGTAATTTGTATAAGCAGGAAACGCAACTCTTAAATGCCAATCCTAATTCCTACAAACAGGGGAGTTAAATCATGTACCTTCATGCAGAATTAAAAGTATTCTAAGATACATAGAATATACCAGCTGGTTCCTTTCCCGGAAATTGTGTAAAAACTAGTCTCACGCCAAACCGTGCCGTTGCCGTTTTGGACATGGTTGTTGTACAGTGCCAATTAAGTCTTCTGTCCTCTACACCGGGTGTAAGGGACAGCGTCCCGCAAACTGATAGGGGTTACTCAGTCAACGACACTGAACAACATTCACCAATAATGTCTTTCAAGAGATAAGTTTTTAGGTGTTTATATAGACTCTTTATTAAATTGGAAGCCTGAGTTAAGTGCATTGGAAGGGTCAGTTAGCGTCTCGTGCTATGCTTTGAGGAGTCTTAGAGATATACTAACGGTAGATCAATTAAAGGTAGTTTACTTTGCACTAATTGAATCCAAACTGCGTTATAGTGTTAAACATTGGGGAAATGGCTACCAATACAATATGTCAAAAGCTTTTACTATTCAAAAGAGGACTATAAGAACGATCGCTCGCATACCTCCATGGGAATCGTGCATGGACTATTTCCGGATGTATCAGATACTGACTGTGCCTAGCCTTTATATATTGGTTATATTAGTTGACTTGATTAAACATAGACATATATTTGAATCTGATGACGAAATGCTATTGCGAATAAATACCAGAAGGAAAGAATTGAACCACATAATCTTACCACGTCTTAATATAGCCAGGTACTGCTCCGTGTATCAAGCTGTTGCATTGTACAATAGACTACCAAATGAAATGAGAGTTATAACAAGTGTCAGCATATTTAAGAATAAATTAAAACTTTTACTATTGGAAAAAAATTGTTATAGCATTGAAGAATTCTAGAAGTTGTAGTGTTGTTTGACTTGTTATTATTTTATTAGATTTTATAATATTTCTATTTTTTTTATGAATTGACATTTTTTTTTTTGTGAATTTAGTATTTGGTAATTTTATTGTAATTATTAATTTTATTTTTTAATATTTTATATGTTATTCAATTTCACATACAGTAATACTCTTTTTAGAAATAAAGATATGATGATGATGAATAAAACAAATGACCTTCCCATACAAAATGACCTCCTCGATCAGACAATTTGTATGAAAAATCATTATTATTTTTTTCACATCCTGAAAAAGAACTCTGCTGGTAGTTGTTCAGTTCCTTAACGATCACCAATACGGCTTCCGCCGAGGGCGATCGACGGGGGACCTCCTCGTGCATGCCACTCACTTGTGGAGCGAGGCTATCGAGAGACATGGTGAAGCACTTGCCGTGTCTCTGGATATCTCCAAGGCCTTTGACAGGGTCTGGCACGCTAGCCTTACTGGCAAGCTTCCCGCCTACGGGTTACCTGCTGGCCTTTGCAACTGGATTTCGGACTTCTTGAGCGAACGATCCATACAAGTGGTCTTAGAAGGCTGCTCCTCCGGACAACAGGCTATTGATGCCGGAGTTCCTCAGGGTTCTGTCCTGTCTGCAACCTTATTCCTGCTGCATATCAACGACATGTTTACACCCGATACCTTTGGGTACGCTGATGACAGCACGGTTGTTGACAGATATCTGTCCAGTGCAAGGGCCAACTGTGAAACAATCCAGTCTTGTCGGGAGTCCTTGGTGGATCGTCTGAACTCATCGCTAAGGGTGATATCCGAGTGGGGCGATGCCAATCTCGTCAAGTTCAACGCATCCAAAACCCAGGCGTGTCTATTCTCGACAAAACGGAGTCCTTTTAACCTGGCTCCAACTTTCCGGGATGTATCCGTACCGATTTCTGACCATCTTGAACTTCTTGGTATGAGCCTTACGTCCGACTTGAACTTTGGACGTTACATTGAGTCTCTGGCCACAACAGCTGCCAAAAAACTTGGTATCCTCTCGAAGGTGAGGCGATACTTCACACCGGGACAGCTATTGCAGTTGTACACAGCTCAAGTCCGATCGTGTATGGAGTACTGCTGCCACCTTTGGGACGGTTCAGCTAAATACCAACTGGCTGCCTTAGACTCAATCGAGAAACGCGCTAAGAAGCTCATTGGAGACTCAGCACTGGTTGAGGCAAAACTACAGAACCTTGAACACCGTCGCAGAGTGGCGTGCATGTCGGTATTTTACAGGATACATTTCGGGGAGTGCGCGTTAGCACTTCATGACCTTATACCCCCCTCCCCTTTCCATCTCCGGAGCACGAGGCGTGGACAGGGGTTCCACCCTTATGTCGTGGATATACCACAAATTCGCACGAAGCGGTTCGCTTCCACATTCTTAATGCGAACGGCTAAGGAGTGGAACTCCCTGCCGGCGGATCTGTTTCCGGAACAATATAACCTGGGCCTTTTCAAGGCGAGAGTGAATAGGCACTACATAGGTGAGTATGTTTCAACATAGTCCGCATCGTCACTTTCCACCAGGTGAGATGGCGGACAAATGCTCGCCTATATACAAGGTGGCGCAAAAGAAGTCATCCGATGTTGTTTGGCTCTCATTTTTTTTCTAAATGAAAAACTTCGAATCTGTTTTTTGATTATATTTATTTGCACCTTTAGAATTTTACTGGTCAAGTCGAGAAGATGATATCGGCCAAATGGGCGCCGTTACAATTGATTGCCATACGGGCTCGTTTTATGGCATTTTTCATCACTTCGGCGAGAACTTCGGGCGACAGATTCTCGCACTCGTGTCGAATGTTGTCTTTGAGGGCTTCCAAGGTCTCAGGCTTGTTGACGTAAACACGAGACTTCAAAAAACCCCATAAAAAGAAGTCCGGGACCGTTAAATCGGGCGATCTGGCCGGCCAGTGCAAATCGCCAAAACGAGAGATTAGGCGACCCGGAAATGCCGCCTTCAGAATGTCGGTTGTGGCTCGTGCAGTGTGCGCCGTTGCCCCGTCCTGTTGGAACCACATGTCCTCCAGTCCCAATTCGTCCAATTGCGGCAGAAAAAATTCGGTCAACATGGCCCTATAGCGCGCACCGTCCACTGTTGTCGTTTGACCCGCGGCGTTCTCGAAAAAAAATGGCCCGATGACTCCTCCAGCGTGAACAGCGCACCACGCAGTCACTTTGAGCGGGTGTAACGGCTCCTCGTGCATCACTCGTGGATTCTCGGTGCCCCAGAAGCGATAATTTTGCCGATTCACGTAACCGCTGAGGTGGAAATGAGCCTCATCGCTCATGATGATTTTGGTCGAAAAATTGTCCAATTCTTCCTCGAGATTGAGGATGGCTTGGGCGTAGGTTACGCGCGTTTGGCGGTCGGCAGGCAGCAGCTGATGCACGGTCTGGACTTTGTAAGGAAACATCTTCAAGTCTCGCACCAAAATTCGCTGCAAGGACCGCCGGCTGAGGCCCAATTGCGTGGCACGTCGTCTGGTCGATGTTTCGGGGCTCACTTCAACGTCCTCGGCTACAGCGGCGATATTCTCGGCAGAACGGGCGCTCCGGGGCCGGCCACTCTTAGCAACGTCTCGTGTGGTCCCATACTCTTCAAGGTTGGTGGCTAAACGTCGCAGTGTTTGCGCAGTCGGTGTCGGACGGCCGGGGAATCGGCGACGGAATTCGCGCTGCGCCAACACCACAGACGAATTGTTACTCAAAAAAATAGACACGATTTTTCCGCGTTCTTGGGGAGTGTATCGCTCCATGGCTTGTTCACTTGTATTCTGCATCTGTCTAGTCCACAAATGTCAAAACAGATTTGACATTGGCGGCCATTTGCAAAAATGAGAGCATCTTCCAATAGGGTGATTTCTTTTGCGCCACCTGTATATTAAAAAAAAAAAAAAAAAAAAAAGTTTCGTTGACTGACCAACCCCTAAAAGTTAGCGGGACGCTGTCCCTTACGCCCCGTATACCTAAGTTTGAACGTACCTGTTTAGCATATCCAACAGAACAGTCACTAGAAGAAGCAAGCTGCGTCCTCACAAAGTTCATGCACTTGTGACGATACTGTCCGTAGAAGATGTCGTTGGGATCAGCTGCTATAGGTGCACAGGCCATGTGCTGAAGCTCTGGCTCTAAGAAACCTTCTCCGTCGTTTGTGCAGCAAGATATTGCGCTGCCGTTACCTAGGAAGAAACCAAAATTGAAACATTGCTTCTTAGTTCTACTAGCTGATGATTTTCATGCTAAAATAGGTAAGACACCTTATTGATTTGGCAAGTAAGACACCTAATTTATTTACCTATCTGGGATTTAAGTCGCTTCATTAAATTGTAGTTGCCATTCAAACAGAATTAAAAACATCAGCGTTCTTAGGGTTGTAATCTTGACAAAAGAAGGAGAATCATAATACATACATGCATATAATCACGCCTTTGTCCGTGTCATCTCTCTCTCATCGTCCATATAATGGGGTAGGCAGAGCGTAAACGATCTAAACAAAGGTCGTTCCGCCACGTCGGACAAAGTTTTTAGGGTTTATTAAAATAGATTTGTAGGTATACTGCTGTAGTGACAGGTTGTCAGCCCATCGCCTAAATTGCAATATACTGAAACCCTCAGATCCCTCAGCTGGTTTCTACAGCATGCCCGGGAGGAAAAGCAGCTGGCACATTCTATGTTTTTCTCTCGCTCCCAGGCCAGCATGGAAGGTAAAAATACCTACCTATGGTAAATGTCACTCCAGCACTGATATCATGAGCAATGAACTGCCCAAACTGCATGAACAGCATTGAATGGGTAGGGCTTGGGTAGCTGGCATCGGGGATCAGGATCGAGCTGATGGTTCTTGCACTGGGCAGGGGAAGGCCAGAGAACGAGGCTTTTAGAGCCCAGATTCCTGGAAAAAAGAAGAGAAATTTTAAATTTGATTTTATTGTTGTTTTGCATGCGCCCTGCAAATCAGTGTTTTGCTCAATAGGGCAAAACGTTTATGCTGAGCTGTAGCCCTTTTGGTTTACTGCGACACACACAACCATTTGTTTGTTTTGTATTTATTGTGTATGTTTGTTTTTCAATTTGATGTTTGTTTTAGGTTTGTTTAAATGTTTACTTTTGTCTCCTTTTTTAATTCAACAAATTGTATGTGTGTGTCTTTATAAAACAAACAAATTTATTATTTATCTATCTAAATTATTTGTGTCTTGAAGAAAGTGTAGCTGTTCTTTATTGATTTTTAGGACACTTTCAAAATATGACGTCATGTTATTCTAAACGTGCCCGTTTAGAATAGCATGACGTCATATTTTGCCCTGCACGGAATCTTGTACTACAACTTAGTCAGCCAAATAACTCCACTGCTTGATTGTTGGTTAGCTTTTACAACATATCGACGAACGGCAATTCCCAATGGCAGGTACAACTGTAACTGTTGCCACTTGTCGGCTGCAGCCGTCAACGCCTGCTTTTTTAGGGTTTATTTTCGTTTTAATTATTCTGTACACATACCATCACTATAATCCGGTGGAAGGATCCTCTCGAAGCCAGTGTTGGCTGCACCCCAGGTCGGGTTGGCGGGGTTGTTGCATTCCCCTGCGATTCCGCGGTACCGGCTTGGCGGGTTGGGGCAGGTTGGTGGTGGAGGGCAGAATGGACCTGAAAATTATGTTATAAAGTCATGTTCTAGATCAGTGTAAGAGCCCGATGGTGTAGTGGATAGGGCCGCTGCCTCCTGAGCTGGTTTGAATCCTACCACGTATAAATGTGTTTTACGGTTTTCGTATTTCACATTTACGTTTAATCGGTGCTTTTTCCGTGCTTCGGAAAGCACGTTAAGCCGTTGGTCCCGGTTAATATCGTTTAATACCGCAGATATTAGTCGTTAAGCCATATCAGAGGCCAGTGCTAAAAACTCTGACCTAATCTAGGATTGGGTCTGGTTTCCCTTCTTTATTGCAGAGGTCAGATGGCAGTCGCTCTGAGTAAAAACCAGTACCCTCGTTCAATCCCCTATCTTAGGTAGCCGACCCCGTATGTTACGGAATAAGGCTAGGAGATGATGGGAGATGATGTCCTAGATCAGTAGAAAAATGGAGGAAAATACATTTGTGTCACATCAGCCTTTAAGACATCCGCAAGAAAAAATAGGGTGTTTACGATATTTAGTAATCTCAATCCTAGTTTTTATTCGTGTCTGTATTTTTAAAAAGGTCATAGGTCAAGGGTGTTTACCATCAGTTTGTTCGGTGAGGCCGTAAGTCAGCTCTTCATCAGAGATAGCTTGGCGAGCCTTCAGCTCCTGGGCGGCGAACAGATTCAGTAAAGCACCGCGGGCTAGACCCTGGGCACGTCTGTCGTGGTTCACCATTGACTGAGGAAATAAAACAGTTTAGTGGCCGGGTGAACTGAGCCTTCAGCTTTCAATCTAGAGGTCGTGGAGTCGATTCCCGTGAGTGACACGAAAAGTTGATAACAAATTTAATTAATTTATATGTTTCCGGTTGGGTAAGGTTAGCCAACCTCGTGGGATACGGGGAGGCTAGGCAGATGAGGATGATGTTTTCATTTGGGTTAGAACAATGCGGATGAGATAATTTTATTGTAGTTATACACATTTATATTTTGTAGGTAAAGTGATGTCTTGGACAGGTCCTTATTCAAAACCACATAAGAGATAAGAGCTTCTTCTTCTGTCGAGTGGCTATCGAGTCTATCGACCCGATGAACCCTGGTGTCAGAGTTTTTAAACCGCCTAGTAGCACAACTATCAGGCCTCTGACATGGTTTGAGTAACGACCACTATCAAAGACAGCGACCGGGACCGACGGCTTAAAGTGCCCTCCGAAGCACGAAATCTTTTTCTTTTCGGACAATCAGGTGATTCAGCCTGCAATGTCCTAACCAAACTGGGGTAAAATCCACAAAGTGATAAATTCTCAAATTTTAACTTTGTGTTTCCCCCTTGGGAATCGAACCCAGGACCTCCGATTTGGGAGTCCATGGCACTAGGCACTAGACCACGGAGGGAGTTATAAGAGCTAGGCCTGGGTGTCAGATTTTATAAATTAAAAAACAAAACAGAGTTTATCAGGTCAATCAACATTATAACCAAGACTAGAAGAACTTACCAAATGGTGAGCGTAACTTGGAGAAGTTATGTTCACGACGGTATGCGCAGACCTGGCCAGGAGTGTATCGGCTCTGGCCGTCCACTTGGAAAGCTTGTGACGAGACTGATGATGAGCTGCCTTCACGTCCTCAACGCTGATTGAAGATGAACGGAGTTTCAGGTCCGATTCCGCTGGAAAAAAGAAAGACATTCTTCTTCTTCTTCTGTCGAGTGGATATCGAGTCTATGGACTCGATGAACCCTGGTGTCAGAGTTTTTAAACCGCCTAGTAGCACAACTATCAGGCCTCTGACATGGTTTTGTGTAACGACCACTATCAAAGACAGCGACCGGGACCGACGGCTTAACGTGCCCTCCGAAGCACGAAATCTTTTTCTTTTTCGGACAGTCAGGTGATTCAGCCTGCAATGTCCTACCCAAACTGGGGGAAAATTCACAAAGTGATAAATTCTCAAATATCAACTTTGTGTTTTCCCCCCTGGGAATCGAACCCAGGACCTCCGGATCGGGAGTCCATGGCACTAGCCACGAGACCACGGAGGCAGTTAAAGAGAAACCGGAGAAGAAAGACATGTTGGGGTGACACGTTCATTGTATCTACCTTCTAGCAGTCTACCCCTGGACATCTATTCTGTACCCTGGATTGTATTACCGGCTGAATCTACATTATTTATCAAATGGGGTTTTGAGTAGACGTACGACCCGCCAAAGGTACTAAAATCCTACGTAAACGATGATAATGATAACTTTTCCGTCTATCTTCCACCGCCTCCTTCCCAACGGGTGTCCTATGCCGGGAAACTTGCTGCGTTCCGTCGTTTGGTGGGAATTGGGCTTCTTCGAAAGGTCGCTCCATGCTTAACTCTGTCTTTTGACCTGGACTAGAGCAACATCAAGGGTAAACCAACCGTTTTTATTTTGGCCAACTTACAAGCATGCCGACTGCCAGTGAAGCAGCAGACTCCTATCGCCCCAGGTGTATCCAGATGGCACTCAGGGTTGAAAGACCCTGGCCTCATCATCGCTGGACACTGGATCCTGGGCACGCACCTGCCATGGCGAGGGCATACGGCACAGGGCCGGTCACGGGGATGGGTGTGATCTGAAAGTGGATGGGTGTGATCTGAAAGTGGATAGGTGGCTGTTATAGGATACTATAACAGCTAACTGCGTCCGTGGTCTAGTGGTCAGAGCCATGGGCTTGCGGTCCGGAGGTCCTGGGTTCGATTCCCAGGGGAAGGGGGGGGGACACAAAGTAGATATTTTGTCAATTTATCACTTTGTGAGGTTTTCCCCAGTTTGATTAGGACATTGCAGGCAGAATCACCTGATTGTCTGAAAAGAAAAAGGATTCCGTCCTTCGGAGGGCACGTTCACACTGTCTTTGATAGTGCTCGTTACTCAAAACCATGTCAGAGGCCTAATAGCTGTGCACCTAGGCGATTTGAAAATTTTGACACCGAGGTTCATCGGGTCGTTGTTCGACATGAGAATCCACTTCCTAAGAAAAAGACAGCTACTAATATTCCAATACAAGACATAAGCCTCACATAACCATCTTCATCATATTGTCTTATATCCTTAGCTGGTGAATTGGCAGGCGCAGTACAAGATATTTTATTCACAAATGTAGGTATTGCCTATTGCCTGGATCAATACTTCTAGGAATAGACTAATGGGTTGCAATTGAGATTACCAACAGAGACCTGAATTGTATCGCAGATTGGAGTCGTTGTTATGGTTTGAAGGTGAATCCTACTAAAACCCAGTCCATAATAATTGGCAGTCATTGGTACGTTTCACGAATTGACCATAACCTCTTACCACAAATTATTTTTGACGGTACCCCAGTACCCTTCAGTGATAAAGTTAAAAACCTAGGCGTTATTTTTGACGATTGCTTTTCGTGGAAGCCTCATGTTTCGGAGGTAAGCAGGAAGGTGTTTGCCGCGTACGGTTCGCTAAACGGCTCAGGAATCTTTTGCCAACCAAAACAAAAATCTCCTTGGCACACTCTCTCCTTCTACCGATACTGGATTATGCAGACGTTTCCTATCCTGACCTATCTGTTGTACTGCTAAACAAACTCGAACGTCTGCAGAATCTTTGTATTCGGTTCATATTTGGTCTGCGGAAGTATGACCACGTATCTGCCCATAGATTCAAGCTTCAATGGTTGCCAATATCCCGTAGGAGGGACTGCCATATCCTTTCCCTTTTATACTCCGTCCTGTCCAATCCCAATTCTTAACTTACCTTTAATTCTTACCTTAAGGACCGATTTACTTTTCATTCCTCAACTCTGGCGCGTAATTTGCGCTCCAGCAACAGTTTAACTTTAAACTTACCCTCCCACAAGACGGACTTCTTCGGAAAATCTTTTACGGTCCGAGCAGTCAAATTGTGGAATTCCCTTCCCGAAAACGTTCGACGTGCACCGTCTATTGAGACATTTAAAGAGCGAACAAGAAAGTTCTTCATAGAGAATAATAATTAGTTATTTATCCTATCTCCCATTAGCATAATATGTATTAGTTTATTATAAATATATATATTAGTTTATTTTATTTATGTATTTATTTAGTAGTATTTATATTGTTTAAGTATTAAGATTAACTTAGTATGCACTATCCCGCTATCTGCTATGTAGTATCCTACTACCCAAAGGTTGCCTGGTAGAAATTGCTGCTTTAGCAATAAGGCCGCCTATATTGTACTGTTTTGTTCCTTACTTTTCTGCTGTATGTATTTGTGTTTCTTTGTGCAATAAAGTATCTTGTATTGTATTGTATTGTTGCTTAGTTTTCCCGTGGTAGTTAGGACGTATCTACCAAACTAGTTTATGTGTTAGGTCTTTCTTAGGGCCACATTTGTTATCAGCGCTCATGAGTGACAGCGAGTTTGAGTTCGTATCAGAAATGTCATTGCAGTACAAACTGGCCTGTCAAATCCATACTTAATATAGCTCTCAAGTTTGAGATCGCTTCATAATTACGAGCCTTAATCTTTTTACAGAGTTTTATGCACATGCTACTTTTTACGAAGTATGGTTTATTTCCGTTTTTAAAATAACGATAATCTACCAAACAACAAGACTTGAAAATTTCCTTACCTTTATCAAGTCCACCTTTCCCCGTCGCCTGCGCATGGCACAAGACCTCACTGATCGGACAAACCACGATCACATACACGAAGATATTCAGGAAAACTATGAACGAATTCATTGTATCTGAAATTTTGCAGAAACTATAAAAAAAACTGTGATTATGATGGAAACTACTACATAATATGAAGCGATAATGAAACACGTTGTCACTGGGACGAGGGAGGTTAAAATGACCGAGTCTATGGTATTTCGTGATAACGGTGTCAAATTAATGTTTTTGAAGGTATCTTCAAATTAATTTGAGTCAATGTATTGCTCAATGTCATATTGGTGCAATGGAATGATATAGTACAACGAAACTACAGTATGACATCTTTCTTTACTTAAGAAAGCGACTCAAATAGGCTTTTACACCTTCAGCTCTGATAATCCATTTTGCGCCGGCCTTCTTCAATCTAGTGGACGAACCACCCAAAGATCTGTAATTCAATCTGATACTACTTATACGGACCACAATTAGAGACAGTGGCCGACTTAGCGTACGCGCCCTTTCGAAGCACGAAATAATATATCGGGACCAAACTGGGGTAAATACATACATACATATAATCACGCCTCTATCCCTAATGGGGTAGGCAGAGCGTAAACAACCTAAACAAAGGTCGTACCGCCACGTCTGACAATGTTTTGAGGAAGATAGAGGGGTAAATCATTTATACATTAACAGCTCTGCATTCTCTCCGTGAGAATCCACGACTTCCGGGTCGAAAGCTCAAGGCTCAGACCATAAGACCACATAGACAGTGTCTAATATTCCAGCCATACATATCAGTCGCTATTGACTTCATGGATACTGTCAAAAACGATTACTGCTCTTTTTTATTTACTGTGACGTCATAAAGTATCCAAAGTCAGGCTTGTAATTGCGACTCTGTGACGTCTAGGAGTTACATACATATAATCACGCCTTTGGCCCTAATGGGGTAGGCAGAGCGTAAATGACCTAAACAAAGGTCGTGCCGCCTCGTCTGACAAAGTTTTGAGGGTTATTTAAGATAGATTTATAGGTACATTGCTGTAGTGACAGGTTGTCACCCCATCGCCTAAATTACAATATACTGAAACCCTCGGCTCCCTTAGCTTGTTTTTACATCATACCCGGGAGAAAATGTAGCTGGCACATTCTATGTCTTGAAGATACCTAGGTCATTTCGATTTATAAAAAAAACACAGGGTATTTTTATAGAACAATTCATTCTTTCGTAGTAGTTACACGTTGGTCGTATAAAGCATCAGGCGTTATGTTACCATATCACAGTTTACATTTAAATTCGACTATTAAATATAACAAGCAAATTCTTATCAAAGGGTCTTTACAGTAACAAAATTAAGAAACAAATTTCTGGATTACAGAATGCAAATTCAAGTTCATAGTAATAATATTTTTTACACTTCTTCTTTATTGTTATTTACTTAATAAACAAGAAATTATTATAAATAAAAAAAATACCCAGGGCGCCGCACCAAGGCAAAGTACCTAAGATGCTGGCAAATTTTCTAAATAACTAACATATTTTTTCTTATAATTTTATTTGAAGTGGGTCAATGACTCTTGGTGGAACGAGCTCACTCAAAAACAAATTATAGTGAATGAAACTGTTTTTTTTTTATGGAACGTAAGTTGAAAATAAAACGGATTTCCTACCATTGAAATATTTTTTCATATTTCGACCTATGTTCCATCAAGAAAGTAGTTCAGTTTCATTGTCTAAACAAGTCCTTGAAATGTCTTAGGTAAATGACCTACCTCGGTAAATTTTCGGGCAAGAAAAATACAACATTAATGTTATTACTGGGCTCAATTCTACATGCCACTTTATTGCACCTGACACAGGAAAACTGAAATATTCCGGATTCCAGCCACTTTGCGATTTTAAGATTTACTTTGTCACAGTAATTTATCATATTGAATTATAGTTGTATTGTATTTTATTAGAGTTGTATACATTTGAAAACAACCTTATTTTCCTGTAGGTTTTATGAGAAGTATCTGGTTGCCTAAAGTTACACCAGAATAAAGAGACAAAAGCCTATCTTACTGGACTCTAAGAAGGCTTCACAAATCACATCAGAGGACCTGATCGGGTCATTATAACATTAAATAATACTGTACATTCTCTACGCTTCACTTTCAACTGTAGGATAGTTTTGGCTTAGGAACTTCTTCTACGTCCTTCTGTTTCTTTGCGTCTGACGGTAGCAGGAATCCGAGAAGACCACCAACTGGAAAACAAAATTGAATTAGAAGAAGGGAAATTATGGCAATACAGAGAGGTGACGACCCGCGCAGCCTAGTTGGCAGTGTACCTGCCTGCTACGCAGAGGGGCCCGGGATCGATTATCGGCCAGGGCAGAGATTTGAATGATGAGTTTAAATGTCTGTTTCTGAGTCTGGGTGGTTGTTTCTGTGTATATCCATGGGACTCCGATACAGGGAATCCTAGTGGGTATGAGTGTGCCCGTTCTTCAAAGAGATGGTTATACAAGGTGTAAAAAAAGTACTGCGTTCCTTTAAAACACGTATTGTATTAGTGATATTGATATACAACACAAACCACACATTAAATTAAATAAATGAAAATATTTAAATTTTAATAAATTCGTATAACTGAAACAAGTGAGCCAACTGTAGTCACACACATTACGGCGTTTGTGACAGCCCCGCGCCCCGCGCCCCACGCCTACCCGAGCGCACCGACGCCACGCCCGCCCTGGTGTGCATGACTACGTTTGGCATTCCTGTTTCTGTTTCATGAATTAAATAAAATTTTAAATAGAATATATTTATTAATTTTCTTTAATACGAGGGTCATTCAATAAATACTTAGCCTACAAAAAGAAAACGAAAATTTTGGGAAAGAGGCAATTTATTTTTCAACATAGTCTCCTTTTAGTTCTATACACTTAGCCCAGCGATGCTCCAACTTTTTTAACCCGTCCGAAAAATAGTTTTTGTCAAACTCTGCAAAATAGGCCTCCGTGGCGGCGATGACCTCCTCATTTGATCCATATCTATTCCCGGCGAGTGACTTTTTCAGATTAGGAAACAGAAAGAAGTCACAAGGGGCCAAATCTGGAGAATACGGTGGATGGGGCAGCAATTCGTAGCGTAATTCGACCAATTTGGCCATGGCAACGGCAGACGTGTGAACCGGTGCGTTGTCGTGGTGAAACAGCACTTTTTTCTTCGCCAGATGGGGTCGTTTTTTCTTTAATTCGGCGTCGAATCGGCCCAATAAATCGGCATAGTAAAGCCCTGTAATTGTTTTACCCTTCTGGAGGTAATCGATGTAGATCACACCTTGTGAATCCCAGAAAACGGTGGCCATAACTTTTCCGGCCGATTTTACAGTTTTCGCCTTCTTTGGAGCACGTTCCCCGGTCTGGTTCCATTGTTTTGATTGCTCCTTGGTCTCTGGTGTGTACCAGTGGATCCAAGTTTCATCGACGGTCACAAAACGACGCAAAAACTCCGCTGGATTCCGCTTAAACAGCGCCAAACACGTCTCCGATGTGGTCTCACGGTTGCGCTTGTTTTCCGGTGTGAGTAAACGCGGCACCCATCGCGCCGACAGCTTTCTCATGCCGAGTTCCTCGTGAAGAATATGATGCACTGTTCCTTTTGAAACTTTTTGGCGATCTGCCAATACGAGATCATGGATTTTTTAAATGTTTTCCTCCGTAGTAGCTGTTTTCGGTGCACCTGGACGTGGTTCATCAAAAACCGACGTACGGCCACGTGCAAACTCGTTGAACCAATTCTTGACGGTGGCCATCGATGGAGAAGAGTCACCGTACACAGCATCCAAGCGCTCTTTGATTTCGAAGCGCGTTTTCCCTTCCAAAAATAGGAATCGAATCACCGAACGATATTGCTCTTTTTCCATTTTTCTAAAACCGATCGACACGTTCGCTTCCATAAGTTGTAAAATGAAGGGATTGGAATGAAAATTTGAAAAAAGAATTAAAAAAGAATGTGCTACCCTGTGTTTAAACTCTTTTGAAACTACAGCGCCCTCTGGCGATGAGGCTCGGTACTTATTGAATGCACCTCGTACATGGTCTGTGTTGTAAATCACTTAAACATTACGTGGTCTAAAGGAACGCAGTACTTTTTTTAAACCCTGTATTTTTTCTTTATTTGACCATTTATTGTACACAGAAACGTAGACAGAAACATACAAAGGATTATAAGGAACAAATACACAACAGGCAACAGGTAACGGTAGACGGAGTGACGAATTTATCATATTCTTTCTTTCAAGTCCTAACTTATTGTTTTCTTTCTTTCATAATATATGAGATGACGTGTGTTTACTAACCAACAGAAATGCTTCCGAAGACATAGAAGGTGACCTCGCAGTGGTAAGTCAGCAGATTCTTGAGCAAGTTGATGCCAAGGACGGCACTGCCACGACCAATCATCAGGGTTAGACACACGCCCATGGCTCTGGAAGATAAAACTAGATTAATAGAAGCAATAGCACCGCTTCCCCGTGTGGTGCCGGATTAGAATAGCATCACCCCATAACTTCCCGTGGGTGTCGTAAAAGGCGACTAAGGGAAAAATCCAGGGAATGGGCAGCAGCGTTCCCTGTGAATGGAAAACTTCTACTGCGCTCACCAACCCGCCTGCCAAGCGTGGTGAGTATGGCATATACCCCCAATTTTGGGGAGGCCCATGTCCAGCAGTAGACTGTTGTGGCTGATGTTGAATGGTACCGCTTCCTTGAGCAATTGTTGCCGTCTCTTTATATTATCTCAGGATAGAAGAAAACAGGTATAGACTTGTATTAGTTAAGTCGCGATTTTTGCAACTACGAATTGGTATCAGTATCATAGTTGTGGGTCGGTTGGACCCCACTTAAACTCGTCACATGCATGCAGAAATACATACATAGTCACGCCTTTATCTTTCCATGTTTTTCTCTCGCTCCCAGTCCAGCATGGAAGCATGCAAGAATTCAACTATGATATCAGCTACAACAGTCTACTGCTGGACATGGTCACATAGGCCTTCCACGGGCAGGTATTCACAGAAGAATAATTCTGATGAAAAGAGTTCCAGAGGTTGTTTTGTAATCACATTACGATTCTGAGGATAAAACGCATCTTTTCTCATAATCTTCAAATTCTTCAACTTCACTAGGCAACCAGTATTATCAATTGATTGACCCTCAAGTTGAGATATCCATTGCAAGAAAAGATCTTACATACATACATATAATCACGCTTTTACCCCTAATGGGGTAGGCAGAGCGTAAACAACCTACACAAAAGTCGTTCCTACGCGTCTGACAAAGCTTTGAGAGTTATTTAAGATAGAATTTTAGTTATACAGTTATACAGCAGTAGAGACAGGTTATCAGCCTATCGCCTAAATTATAATATACTAAATCCCTCGGATCTCTTAGCTGGTTTTTACAGCATGCCTGGGAGGAAATGCAGCTGGCACATTCTATGTTTTGCTCTTCCAGCAGAGATCTTCCAGCAACGAAAATGGCTCTCAAAGCCAAAGTACTCACTTTACGTAAGTGGGGAACATGTCAACACTGAAGGTGTTGAGTAGACCGAAGTTGAGCATTCCGTGGATAAAGGCCACAATGAGGAACGCTGTAAGCTGCCATGAGGAGCTCAAGTTGACGAGCAGGGCTGCTGCGCCGGCTACCATCTGAGAGAGAAGAAAGAGACTTAAGAAGTAAGAAACAGTTATCAGCCTGGAGTAAAGCAGCAACTGCCTACGTGTTCAGGACGCTTCGTGAGTCGTCTGAATTGGGTCCACCGCAGAATCCAACGTCTAAGAGCTTGCTGAGTTCCGACGGTGTGTGGGGATTCGGGTGCCCTTGAGGATTTTGAGTCAGCTTTCTATACTCTAACTGCCTTTGTGGTCTAGTGGTCAGAGCCATGGTCTTACGATCCGGAGGACCTGTGTTCAATTTCCGGGGGGGAGACACAAAGTTGATATTTGTCAATTTATAACTCTGTGAGGTTTTCCCCAGTTTGGTTAGGACATTGCAGGCTGAATTCACCTGATTTTCCGAAAAAGAAATAAGATTCCGTGCTTCGGAGGGCACTTTAAGCCGTCGGTCCCGATAGTGGTCAATACTCAAACCACGTCCTGTGCTACTAGGCGGTTTGAAAACTCTGACATCAGCGTTAATCGGCTCATTCGACTCGAGAAACCACTCGGTATAAAGAAGAAGAAGCCTAGAGTTTCTCCAAGTGCCGATCTATCTATGTTTTGAGTTGGCCTGTCGGTCCGAAGTTTTAAATTCGATTCCTATTTTACACGACCTTTGTGTGACTTTTTCAGTTTAGAGTAAGACATGATTGATTATTCCGTACTTTCACCGTAACATTTGACATATTTGTATAATTATTTTTTGACGATCATAAATATCCTCGGTCATTTTTACTATTATTGTAATGTAATTATGAAATTGATAGTATGAAAAAAATAATCTAATCTATTCATCAGGTTTTAATCTATTTAAGAGTAATTAAACTATTAAAACTTAAGTCAGACATTCTAAATTAAGATTTGAATAACAGCCGACAAACTCAACCTGATGAAGGGACTCCAAATGTCCCGAAGCATGTCGTGAAGTACGCGACTTATTTTCCAAAGTGAGTGCCCGTTATTAAAATCTTTATTTTAGAGTATCTTTATTGTTCTACAGCATGAAGGTAAAAGTATAAATTGAGTCCTCACCTGAATCCCAACCAGCATGGCTCTCCTCCCAATACATGGTAGAAGCATGCCGACTACAATGTTCATGAAGGCTCTTTATTGTCTTACAGGAGGTAGGTAGTAGGCAGAAGTATCAATTGTGTCCTCACCTGAACCCCAATCAACATGGCTCTCCTCCCAATACATGGTAAAAGCATGGCGACTACAATGTTCATGAAGGCTTTTTATTGTCTTACAGGAGGTAGGTAGTAGGCAGAAGTATCAATTGTGTCCTCACCTGAATCCCTATCAACATGGCGCTTCTCCCAATACATGGAAGAAGCATGCCGACTACAATGTTCATGAAGGCTCTTTATTGTCTTACAGGAGGTAGGTAGTAGGCAGAAGTATCAATTGTGTCCTCACCTGAATCCCAACCAGCATGGCTCTCCTCCCAATACATGGAAGAAGCATGGCGACTAAAATGTTCATGAAGGCTCTTTATTGTCTTACAGGAGGTAGGTAGTAGGCAGAAGTATCAATTGTGTCCTCACCTGAATCCCAATAAGCATGGCTCTCCTCCCAATACATGGTAGAAGCATGGCGACTACAATGTTCATGAAGGCTCTTTATTGTCTTACAGGAGGTAGGTAGTAGGCAGAAGTATCAATTGTGTCCTCACCTGAATCCCAATAAGCATGGCTCTCCTCCCAATACATTGAAGAAGCGTGGCGACTACAATGTTCATGACGGCTCTTTATTGTCTTACAGGAGGTAGGTGGTAGGCAGAAGTATCAATTGTGTCCTCACCTGAATCCCAATCAACATGGCTCTCCTCCTAATACATGGAAGAAGCATGGCGACTAAAAGTTCATGACGGCTCTTTATTGTCTTACAGGAGGTAGGTAGTAGGCAGAAGTATCAATTGTGTCCTCACCTGAATCCCAATAAGCATGGCTCTCCTCCCAATACATGGTAGAAGCATGGCGACTACGATGTTCATGAACGCTCTTTATTGTCTTACAGGAGGTAGGTAGTAGGCAGAAGTATCAATTGTGTCCTCACCTGAATCCCTATCAGCATGACTCTCCTCCCAATACATGGAAGAAGCATGGCGACTACAATGTTCATGAACGCTCTTTATTGTCTTACAGGAGGTAGGTAGTAGGCAGAAGTTTCAATTGTGTCCTCACCTGAATCCCAATAAGCATGGCTCTCCTCCCAATACATGGTAGAAGCATGGCGACTACAATGTTCATGAAGGCCAGTATGACGTCCATTCCGAACACCAACAGCATGGCAGTCGAGTTGAAGGTGCAGTCCTGTGGCTGGAATAGAGATGACATCACTTTATGATTCCCTATCGACTATTGGAAGGGAAGATTTACTAGGTCTCCCTGGTTTCCACATCAAAAAATTAGTTTTTTCCTTTGAATGAGGTATTTACCCCTATAAAGTCATCATCTCCCTAGCCTTATCCCGTATCTTACGGAGTCGGCTACCTTATCTAGGTGATTGAACGAAGGTACTGGTTTTTACACAAAGCGACTGCCAACTGACCTCCGCAACCCAGAAGGGAAACCAGACCCAATCCTAGGTTAGGTCAGAGTTTTCAAGCCGCCAATGCTTAGCACTGGTCTCTAATATGGCTTAACGACTAATATCAACGGTATTAAACGATATTAACCGGGACCAACGAATTAACGTGCCTTCCGAAACACGGAAAAATCGCCAATTTAACGTACATATGAAATTCGAAAACCGAAAAACACATTGGTACGTGGTGGGATTCGAACCACGACCTGCTCAGGAGGCAGCGGCCCTATCCACTACACCATCGGGCTCATACTAATATGCCTACTAAAACATTATTGATACTCACCGCGTTATCATCAAGGGCACTAATGTCATCAACATAGTTCGTGTCATTTTGTGAAGACCTCAACATTTGACAGAAGGAGAGGCCAGTCTCTCCTTTCGCTAAAGACTTCATGAAGCCATCTATCATGAATGGAACCCATACTGTGAAAGGGTTTACACTGAAAAAGTAAGAAATACTCTATAACTTATGATGTTTGTAACAAAGAAGAAGATTAAATAGATCAAGAAGAATCATCTTCTTCATTTATGCGGGTCGTCGAATGATTAGAATGAGTCAGTTTTTAAACCTTCGAATAGGCCTTTGATTCTGCCTCATGGAAAGTATTGGAAAGGCGTTGACATAGGCACAGAATAGTTAGGTTCGTATATATGAAGCGATACCAAACTTGAGAGCAATATTAAGTATGGATTTGACAGGTCACATTGTACTGAAATGACATTCCTGATACGAACTCAAACAAGCTGCCAATCTCAAGTGCTGTTTACAAATACGGGCCTTAGTCCCGTAATTATAATCCGCAATTGAGTCTGACAGCCAGTTTCAGTTCGTATAGAAATGTCATTTTAGTACTAAATTGCTTGTCAATTCCATACTTAATAACGCTCTCAATCTTGAGATAGCTTTACAAATAAGAGCCAAAATTACTGACCATAGTCCAAGAAATTCAGCAACACAAACGGATTGCAGATTTTTAAGTCCATATTGAAAAGCCTCATGCTTGTATTGTTTATTCAATTCACGACAATCTTACGGAATTTGTTAATCACTTACCAGAAGTAAACGGTGATAAATATCGCCGACAGCAGCAGTGTGTGTCTCAGGAGAGGTGGTTTGAACAAGGGCACTGTTTGGTTGACAACCGACTTCCAAAACCCAACGTTTTTGCCTAGGCCACTGTCTTCGTCCAGGGTCACCGCAGCTACCTGCAAAATGGAAGACTTTTCAAACAGAGACAACCCATTATCAATGTTTTTTTTAATACATTATTTATTCCATGTCATCCATGCTGGACTGGGAGCGAGAGAAAACATAGAATGTGCCAGCTGCATTTCCTCCCATGCATGATGTACAAACCAGTTAAGGAATCCGAGGGTTTCTGTATATTGCAATTTGGGCGATAGGCTGACAACATGTCTCTACAGCAATATACGTACAAATCCATCTTTAATAAATAATAATCCTTAGAAGTCTAAGAATTTTCTCAGTCGTGGCGGAACGAACTTTATTTAGAGCGTTTACGCACTGCCTACCCCATTAGGAATAAAGGCATGATCATATGTATGTATAGTCGACAACATTTATTATTATTATAGAAAATGGCATACTTACTGACTGAATTCGTAACATTATATCTAAACTATGCGTAATTTAAATGCTGATATCGTATTTACCTACATTTGATTGACGTTATCATATTTACGAATAGTAGAATATAAAATTGCGTCATGATTTCGAATCTGTTCTTTGATAGATCAACAATTACCGTTGTTTATGCATTATCATTATGACTGCTTTATTTATATTACCTTATTTGGTATTTGCAGTTAGATTTATTCTATACGCTGATAATATAATGTGAAACAACGAATGTCAAATTTTCCCCAAACATGATATCTGATATTAAAACTATTAGGTACAGTGTCAGTAAGTACGCAATCATACGGGGTGTAAGGGACAGCGTCCCACAAACCGATAGGGGTTGTGTTGTCAACAGAACTGAACAACTGTCACCAGGATGTTTTTTCAGGAAATGCAAAAAAAATATATTTGATTTTCCATACAAATTGTTTGAATGAGGTGGTCATTTTGTATGGGAAGGTCTATTAATTTTTCCATCTCCTGAAAGAAAATCCCGGCACATTCTATGTTTTTCTCTCACTCCCAGTCAAGCATGATAATAGTCGTCGACTATAAGTATTTCCAACTCAGTTTTAGAATAAAGGTATACAAAGTTTCGTGTTATTTTATTATTAAAAATAAATGATACGTGTTGGCAAATTAGTTAAATTACTAAACTGTGGCTGTGCTACTAGGCGGTTTCGAAACTCTGACACTAGGGTTCATCGGGTCTATC
Source organism: Scrobipalpa costella (assembly GCA_949820665.1). NCBI lineage: Eukaryota > Metazoa > Arthropoda > Insecta > Lepidoptera > Gelechiidae > Scrobipalpa > Scrobipalpa costella. The sequence goes on along the minus strand of OX463296.1, from coordinate 25,971,524 downwards.
AACTTGAATCCATTCGCTAAGGAGAAGAAGACGATTTCATTATGTTGTTATATCTTAGGGCTAAAAGTTATTTTACAAACAAGTATTGATTAAACGACATGAAACTTTGTTTACCTTTATTCTAAAACTGAGTTGGAAATACTATAGTACATCTACATGTACATCTACCTACATCTTGGAAATCTTTTAAGAATTTTTCATGATGGCGTCCAATCTATTTGAGATCCTATATGTACATCAAATTAAGGTAAACCAAATATATTATATACTTGAACAAACATCATTATCATATTCCATCTATCCGTTAAACGACTAATTACTTCAAGATTCAAGGTCACATCCAGAAGGAGAGATATCGAGGGCAATCATCCCTTTCTATTTTCTTATCATAAAAAAAATACAGGTTTGCACAATAAAAAGTTTGCTGGGAAACCCTCATAAAGTAAGTACTGCTTATCTAAGAAGGCATTGCCTTATACATCTTTGACTTATTATTTTATTTTTGCACGGCGACGGTGCCGTCACGATTCCGTGGTTCTGTTTTTCCACTATACGGCACGGCAACGAAACGACAATGTCCCGATAACTTCCACCTCGTTCCAATCTGGAGTCGTATTTCTGAACCGCTCGAATCGAATTCGCATATGAAAGCCTAACATTCGCATGGGAAATTGTATGAAAACCGTATGCGAAAGTTACTCTTGCGTATGCGTATTGGAGTTCAAGCGGTTCAAAAATACGACTTCTGAGCGCAAACATACAGCGTATGCTTCGTTCGAATACAGAACACATGCAGTTTGGCAGACCGGAGACGGTACCAGTGGAAATCAATGCCGTGCCGTTGCCGAGCCGGCAAGTGGAAAATCGTTCCATATAATTTCATTAATTTTCATAGATTATTTCTTCTACGTTACTGCCGTCGTTCCCGTCGTCGCCGTGCTGTCTAGTCGAAAAACGCCCATTCTGGTTCAACTACAGTTTCCTTGTCTTACCAGTCAAATAAGAATATTCGTAACTAATCTTACCTTATCTTCCATGCTGGACTGGGAGCGAGAGAAAAACATAGAATGTGCCAGCTGCATTTCCTCCCGGGCATGCTGTAAAAACCAGCAAAGGGATCCGAGGGTTTCAGTATCTTGCAATTAAGGCGATGGGCTGACAACCTGTCACTACAGCAAAATACATATAAACCTATTCTAAATAACCCTCAAAGCTTTGTCAGACATGGCGGAATGACCTTTGCTTAGGTCGTTTACGCTCTGCCTACCCCATTAGAGATAAAGGCGTGATTATATGTATGTATCTTACCTTATAGTAACTACCATCTTCTCCGCTGTTCAAGACATACATTTTTCTCAAGATATCTAAAGCTTCGTCATTTCTTCCCACGCTGAGTAAGTACTTCGGACTTTCAAAGGCCAAGTAAGAAGCCACCGCTCCGCCAAGACAGGCTGAACTGTAGATCAGGTTGAGGAGTCTCCAGGAGTTGAAGTGGATGTCCAGATAGGGTATGTAGATGGAGAATTTCATGGACAGCACCGGGATTGTGAGAACTAGAAAAGTAAATAACTTTAAGACTCGTATTTATGAAGCGATATCAAACTTGAGAGCAATATTAAGTATGGATGAGGCCAGTTTGTACTGCAATGACATTTCTGATACGAACTCAAACTCGCTGTCACTCATAAGAGCTGATTATAAATACGGCCCTTAGTGTTAAAAGCCTCCGTGGTCTAGTAGCTAGTGCCATGGACTCCCGATCCGGAGGTCCTAGGTTCGATTCCCAGGGGGGAAACACAAAGCTGTTATTTGATAATTTATCACTTTGTGAATTTTTCCTCAGTTTGGTTAGGACATTGCAGACTGAATCACCTGATTGTCCTAAAAGAAAAAGATTTCGTGCTTCGGAGGGCACGTTAAACCGTCGGTCCCGGTCCCTGTCTTTGATAGTGGTCGTTACTTAAACCATGTCAGGGGCCTGATAGTTGTGCTACTAGGCGGTTTAAAATCTCTGACACCAGGGTTCATCGGGTCGATAGACTCGATACCCACTCGACAGAAGAAGAAGAAGGAGTGTTAAATGGCTTTAGGAAGACGAGAGTTCTGGTTAGACTAGACATGACCACAGGAAAATTCATTGCGACATTTTTTTAGGGAGTGACAGAGAACATAGAATGTTCCAGCAGCACGGCATACTACCAGGTGTAAGGGACAGCGTCCCACAAACTGACAGGGGTTTCTCAGTCAATGATACTGAACAACTTCCACCAGGATTTTAATTCAGGAAGAGAAAAATAAAGTTGGAGTTTCCATCCTCGATCAGACAATTTGTACGAAAAGGCAATTTTTTTTCACTTTCTGAAAAAATAATCTGGTGGAAGTTGTTCAGTGTCATTGACTGAGCAATGCCTATAAGTTTGCGGGACGCTGTCCCTTACACCCGGTATAGGACAACAGCAGAAGGCAGTGCATTACTGCTTTTAAGGCATTTAGGTCAAAGAGAAAAATATAGAATGAGCTGGCACATTCTATGTTTTTCTCTCGCTCCCATTTCCTCCCGGGCATGCTGTAAAAACCAGCTAAGGTATCCAAAGGTTTCAGTATATTGTAATTTAGACGATGGACTGACAATCTGTCACTACAGCAATATACCTACAAATCTATTTTAAAATAACCCTCAAAATTTTGTCAGACGTAGCGGAACGACCTCTGTTTAGGTTGTTTACGCTCTGCCTACCCCATTAGGGATAAAGGCGTGATTGTATGTATGTATTGACAACCTGTCACTTTGACCAATCTGCCTACCCCGCAATCCCGCAAGGGGTATAATTGATTATATGTTAAGTATAAATAATAACAGTACAGTACTTCCGGGTCTAAATAAATAAACTAATCTTGATACATAAGACAATAAATTATCATAGCTTTTAATCATTGTTCATGCATTAAAATAAGCTTCTGGTAACGTGATAATATTTAGTTTGATATTGTAAAACCAACATAAATACGAGCCTGACATAATTATGTACAAATATTTTTTATCAGATAACACAAGTTATGTCTTCTTGCATATTATAAACTGTAGGAGGCCCGTTTCAAATATTATAATGGCAAAGAATAATCTTCCATGCTGGACTGGGAGCGAGAGAAAAACAGAATGTGCGAGCTGCATTTCCTCCCGGGCATGCTGTATAAACCAGCTAAGCGATCCAAGGGTTTCTGTATATTGCATTTTTCGCAATGGGCTGACAACCTGGCACTACAGCAATATACCTCCATATCTATCTTAAATAACCCACAAAACTTTGTCTGACGTGGCGGAACGACCTTTTTTTTAGGTCTATTACGCTCTGCCTACCCCGTTATGTATGTAGCGTCTAATATAAGCAAACGTCTTGCGCAGAACGTTACGACGGTTTATAATTCGGGGTGTAAGGGACAGTGTCAACTAATAGGGGTAGGTCAGTCAACGGAACTAAACAACTATCAGCAGATTTTTTTTCAAGAAGTGAAAGAAATAATATTTTCCATACCAATTGTCTGATTGAGTTGACATTTTTTTTATGGGAAGTATGCGGGACGCTGTCCCTTACACCCCGTATGAATCGTTAATAATTTAAACATGTGTAAAAAGTTAATCCGGGCCAAACCTACAACAAATACGGATGATGTGGTTAGTGTATGTTGTCGAGATGACTTTCGAGTGAGTTCCAGTGGTGACAATAACAGTGTTGTGAATAGTGTACCGCAAAAACGAAGAAGAGTGAGGGTAGACAGATATGTCGGTCCCTAAACCCACCCGCAGCTTTCTCCAGTTTACCCGTGATCAGGGCGTTTGGAAGAGCGCCGAAATATCGGGAACTCATAAAATAATTTAAATCGCGGTAAGAAACCCGTAAAATGTCTTATAGTTATAGTGAAAACAACCGCGAAAGTTTAAAATTAAGCGTTAATAATTTGATTTGTTTTGATGGATAAACTGAGCATGTTAAATCAAAAATGTCAGAGGTAAAATAACTATATGAACAGTTTATAAGGGTCGTATTTATAAAGCGATCTCTAGATTGAGAGCAATCTTGAGTGTAGATTTGACAAATTGTTTTGTATTGAAATAATATTTGTTATACATCAAACATGCTGCCAGTCTCAAGAACTGATTATAAATACGGGCCTAAGTTTATTTCGCAGATGTCCTATACTATACATATGCATATTATACTAGTATATAAAAAGAAAAGCAAGTAAATATTGCGCATTGCTTTTTTCTTATCTTATGTAACTAAAGTATTAACATCTGTAAAATGTGTGTGTGGTAATTTTTATTTGATAAAAACGAGTCAGTTTTTTTCTTATTTGCCATGGGCATACCCTGGTAAAGACCGGAGGAGACTGAGCACTTTGAAATAGCTCGTGTCACGCCAAATAGAGGGAAAAACTAAGAGGGCATACCAGTCCCTTTGTTGAATAAATCCTACGCCAAAAATGTACTCTTCCTAAATGCATGCACCATCTCTTCAAAAACTATATTCTTCTGGGTCTTCTCAGCGTGTCGATGGAACACTAGAAATTACATCACATGGGCCATGCCGGGCACGATATTAAGCTAGCCATGGTTTGCACTGCACCGCAAATATAGTCTACATCGGGGCTTGCCGAAAATCCCCACCTGACCATGTTCTCCTTACTTCTGCCAACCTGAGTCCGAAGCCTGTTTAAGGACTTCCAGATCGGCCACATGTCTAGAGGGGAGATTCTTGGTAAGTGGGACTAAGGGAGTAAACAGAGATGCGTTTTAGCGACAAAGTTCGCATCTGGCCTGTGCAGGTTTGGTAAAGAACGGGGCGACACACTTAACTGTGACGACTTTTTAGTATTTGAGGCATTGAAACATAACCGTGCATAGGATGTCACGAGTCACGATCTGCGTTTTTTCTTCTGGGGGAGCATACTTCAGGGCCTTTAACAACGCCCAGTGGTCTTCTATAGGCCATGGATAGTCATTTGGTTAGAACCTTCTAACTTCCACCAAGAGTCGTGTTTTTGAACCGCTTGAAAGCTAATTCGCATACGAATGAGAGACGTTCGCATGATAACATTTATTTTTTTAAATTCATTTGTTCATGGAACATAGGTTTAACATATTATTTTCTATATACTCCAGTAAAGAAACTTAAAATAAGTTAATGCTCAGCAGAGCGTCGCTCAAGTAAACATGCATTATAAACAATACTACCAGTGACCAAAGATACAAACTGTAAAAATGGTCGTTCTGCCACGTCTGACAAAGTTTTGAGGGTTATTTAAGATAGATTTGTAGGTATAGTGCTGTAGTGATAGGTTGTCAGCCTATCGCCTAAATTGCAATATACAGAAACCTTCGGATCCCTTAGCTGGTTTATACAACATGCCCAAGAAGATATGCAGCCCCTATAAGTTTGCGGGACGCTGTCGCTTACACCCCGTATGAATTTCAAATATCGCTGTAATTTATAACTTACATACATACATACAATCACGCCCCCATCCCTAACGGGATAGGCAGAGTGTAAACGACCCAAGCAAGGTCGTTCCGCCACGTCTGACAATGTTTTGGAGTTTATTCAAGATAGATTTTGTAGGTATATTGCTGTAATGACAGTTTGTCAGCCCATCGCCTAAATTTCAATATACTGAAACCCGTAGATCCGTTAGCTGGTTTTTACAGCCAAGAGCTGGGAGGAAATGCAGCTGCCACATTCTATGTTTTTCTCTCGCTCCCAGTCCAGTATGGAAGAAAATAAGAAGGTAAATTCTATATTAAGCTCATCATCTCCCTAGCCTTATCCCGTATCTCACGGGGTCGGCTACCTAATCTAGGGGATTGAACGAGAGTACTGGTTTTTACATAGAGCGACTGCCATCTGACCTCCGCAACCCAGAAGGGAAACCAGACCCAATCCTAGATTAGGTCAGAGTTTTCAAGCCGCCAATGCTTAGCACTGGCCTCCGATATGGCTTAACAACTAATATCTACGGTATTAAACGATATTAACCGGGACCAACGGCTTAACGTGCTTTCCGAAACACGGAAAAAGCGCCGAATAAACGTACATATAAAATTCGAAATCCGAAAAACACATTGGTACGTGGTGGGGTTCGAACCACGACCTCCCGCTCAGGAGGCAGCGGCCCTATCCACTACACCATCGGGCTCCTCTATATTAAGCTATTCCTAAAAAAAAACAACTGATTGATTCATGTCCAGCCAGGTTACCTGCCATACAGCCGACGGAAGTAGCGAAGATCGTGGTCATCAACAGTAGAAACTTGGAGCGATGCGCTTGTGGGGTGCATTCGCTAAGGAGAGCACTGGAGAGGCCGTAGGTACCTGCCATCCTGTGTTAAAGCATTTATTTATTTCACACAAAAACATCATAGAAACGGGACATAAAAAACAAAGACACTACAGGCACTGCCTTTTTCTAAACAGAAATTTCTTACAGCAGACCTACAGAAGTGATATTTTTAATGAAACGCGGATAAAACGTGCACAAAATTAAAATAATACTACTGTAAAATACTTATATAATTTAAATCTTTTACATAAATATAAACAAGATATAAATAAATACCTCCATTTATATACATAATCAAAAATAAATAAATACTTATAGCTATTTATATACATGTGTGTCTTTTGACGCATCAACGTAACATTTAAACATAATACCAGGTGTAAGACAGCGTCCCGCAAACTGATAGGGGTTGCTCAGTCAACGACACTGAACAACTAAAAGCAGGTCTTTTTTCAAAGGAAAGGGAGTGTAAAAAGAGTGCCTTTTCCATACAAATTGTCTGATTGAGGTGAACATTTGTATCGGGTGCACCACGACCAGGAGAGGTTGGCTTAGGACCCGAGAGATGTAGTTTGGGTTCCCTTACACCCCGAACATTTAGTATGGAAAAGCCATATTTTTTTCTCTTCCGGAAAGAAATTCCTGGTTGAAGTTGTAAAGTGTCGTTGACTGAGCAACCCCTATCAATTTGCGGGACGCTGTCCTTTACACCTGGGTTGAACATCTAACACTGTGTTCGTCAAACTGCCAGAAAAACATGGTAAATATGGCAATCTACTAATATTCTAAGTTAAAGATTCTCTTTTTACGTAAAATATTATATCAAAGATGGTAAAATTACTAAAGTATCCAACAAACTTAACAAAAAAAAAATATCATACAAATAGCAAAATAAACAAAACTAATATTAGATAAATGAGGCATATAATATCAAAGTCGGCAATCTCCACTTGTCACAAGTTCGAGTTATCAACGAAAATCATTTCTTAGGTTTATTAATTTTAGAAATTAGTTTATATTTACCAATTATTTCTTCACAGAATTGTTTAATGAATTTTATTAATGATATATAATGATTTTGTAATATTTTACTAGTATTTTTATTATTATTAAAATGGAGACTGCCGGATTTGAAATACTCTTGTGGAGACTGCCAAACTTTGATATGGACAGTGTTGGATATTGCCGTATTTGATTTGAACGCCGCCATCTTGATACGTGATTGACTAGCCAGATTTGATACTTAATTAAATGTTGAGTGTTAGCATGTGTTAGGGTACAACTTCGAATTTTAATAATAATAATCTATATATATAAAAGAATTAGCGAAATCGGTCGGCTCGATTTAAAAAATAATTCTATTCCTACGGAAATTTCATTTTTAAAGGGAATTTAATTTGATTTTGATAAAACTTTGCAAGAATATAGATATCTCTCAGGGGAAGAATATAGGGCTAGGGTAATTTGTTGATTTCGATGAAGGGAGGGAGAGGGCAGTGAGGTCAGGGAGTATAGGGAGGGAGAGGGAAGTGAGGTCCGGGAGTAAAGGGAGGGAGAGGGCAGTGAGGTCTGGGAGTAAAGGGAGGGAGAGGGAAGTGAGGTCCGGGAGTAAAGGGGGGGAGAGGGAAGTGGGGGCCGGGAGGGAGAGGGAAATGAGGGCCGGGAGGGAGAGGGAAGTGAGGAATGAAATAATTCGGCGTTGTTTTGCCGGGTCCGCTAGTATGTTTAAAAAAATGTTTAATACCATGCAAATGTTGATTTCAGAAATAAAACCGTAATTTAGTTTATTCAAACATTCTTTTCATTTATTAAAAATACAGATTCATATTTTTAAGTCTGGCGAATCATCTTGGAATTCGCAAAGTGTATCATTTTCGTTGTCATTTAAGGGGATAGCATCCTCGTTCATATTATTCTCAGGCAGAATCAAATTTCTGAAATACACAAGCTCTTCATCATCCATCCAGCCGTCTCCGTAGTGCGTTTGCAATAGTTTTTTGACATCTGTCAATTTATTACTGTTTACTTTCCCTGATGAATGAATTTCTGGCGGATTGAGCATGTTCATATTTTTGTTCTTTTTTGTTATGCCTCCAAATTTTCCATCACTTACTCTATAGTAAAGATCCCCTTTAACTACAACGTCAACTTTGCTTTTTGTTCTCCTAATGTAGAATCGCTTGCACTTTTGAAAAGCAAAATGCCATGAACCGACATCTCTCAGGACAGTTTTTAAACTATCTCTCCAATCATAAACCTTGCAATCACCTTTTCCTAATTCAATAATGGTACTGTAATTTTTTATAATATCCAAATAACCAACAGCGTTTTTTATTATTTCCCTTTTGCGGACATCTTTTTCTATATGCCCGAACACTCTATCTGGAGGGATGAAGGAATGGCCTACCACTGGAAATACTATTTCTACGTTTTTCACATGACTTGGGGCTTTAGATGTTACCCATTTAGCAAGCATACCTACCATGGTGGTATTTTTATTTTGGCCCCCGCAGCCGTCCGCAATCAAACGAACTTTAGTAATATCTGTCCAATCAGTCGAACAAAGCCGATGATAAACAGCTGACGCTATTTCATTTGAGCTTTTTGAGAATTTATCCTCGGTCCAACAGTAGGCAAATGTATTCTCTGGAGACAGTGCAGCTTTTGAACTTCCCTGCACTATTGTAAAATTATACAAATATAATTGTCTTGTATAATAAGTACTTTGGTCTGGTAATTTTGGCATTGGACTATTTTTTTGGCAATCTAAAGAAAGTGTTATCATACCATCTTGCTCTTCTTGAACTAACTGAAAAAAAGCTTTCGCTCGCAATTTGTGTACTCTCTTCTGTATTATGATATCGGATTTTTTTTGTAAGTCGTCATTTTTTTGGTACGTTTTAATCTGTTCATCATACTGAAGACACGTTGAACACACGTCGGTTCTCGGTGATCCGAATCCCAAATTATAGAAATTGTTGAAAACGATTCTAAAATATCCTCTTTTTACTTTTACGTTTTCATCGGCTTGGTCATTGTACATTTTAAACATTTTGTTAATGCTAAGTTCTGCTGGCAAATAAAATCGTTTCGATTTCCCTCGACAATAATGGGCTTCTTCACAGTTAAAAGAATTAATGAAAGTTTTGACTGCATTTAGTTTTTCTCCAAATTTGTGCTGCTTGTGATTGCCACCTCGATTTTCAGGTAATAAAGTGCCAGTCTTAAAAAAATGTTTCATGATTGTTTGAACCCTGTGTTTTTTTACATGCAAAATTCTCAAAAATGCCTGTTGACATATTGGAATTGTACATCTTTGACTTAAACAGTACATTTTATATTTTGTTTGTAAGAGTTTTTGTCTTTGCGGACCCTTTGTTCCACGTCGTCTCTTAATTTGTTTTGGCTTACAGTATTTTAAAAGGAATGCATCTTGCTTCGATTTTTCTTTGCATTTAAAAAAGGCATCATGGAAATATTTTACATCAGCCATAGAAATAGTTCCACATTTAAATGCTTTTTTGTCATGTCCGCATCTTGGCCGCTCAGGAAGCTGCTTCGATGAATATCTACAAGAAGAGAAGAAGGAAAATAAATCTACGTAATTTTGTTAAGAACATAGGTTTTAATATCAGGCATGGGCTGTCAATTACTATAAAGGATATATGAGTTTTATAACTAATAAAAAATAAAATTACCACGAGTTTTGTAACTTTGCCAAGTCCATTTACGATTTTTTATAGTAGGACTATCAAAAATAATAGAAATAATTTAATTTTAATTTAATATAACAGAACAAAAAAGAGCGTGTGTGCCGAGCACACGTGTTGAAGTGAAATTCTTTGACATTTTTGAAATTTCGACTTCCGTTGCCCGCTTTGACGCATTTCCGTCATTTGACTTCCGTTGCCATTCGTGACATATTTCCGTCACCCGACCTTGAAATTTTACTCTCAACGCGCCTAAAGAAGTTTCCCTTCAAAAATTGAACCAAACTAAAATTAGAATAGGACTAATAATAATAGGCAAGTATCAAATCTATAAATCTCAGTATACAAACCTCTCTCTTCTGGCCACATTTCTTTTCCAATTTTCAGGATCCCTTTTCCTTTTTCTCGATTGTCTAGGCGAACAGGGTCGTACTAGATTATCCATATTGTCTATTTTACACAATTAATATTACTTTTAGTAAGAAATCCCAATAAAAATCCCAATAATCCACGTGCAGATCTTTGCGCTGTGACAGCAGACGCCATACTAAATGCCGCGCTCTGATTGGTCGGAACGGAGACTGCCATGTTTGAAAGAAATAAATGCGGAGATTGCCGGTTTTGTTACCGACATCCATTTTTAATTGCGTCTTGTATGGAAGATAGCCGTCTTTGAAGCGTTTTAACTTTTACTTAATGGAGAATTTACCATAGAGAAAATATTTGCATTGTTAACTTTTTTTTTACCCTGACTGGAGACTGCCGGGTTTGATACTATATGCCTCAAATAATACAGCTGCATTCCGTAATATTTATCTGCACGACAGGTTGCTTAGCGACAGAATGTTCTGGGCCACCTCAACAGACTCAGAAAGATGGGGTGGGATGGGATCTACCTCCTAGTGGTCCACCCCGGGCAATGGCAACACAGGCTTGCCTGTCAATAAGTCCAGCTGCACGATCCCTACAAAGGACGGTAGGCTCCGCAAGGGGCCACCTGGCTCACGACCACCGGATTCCGGCGCCAAACAGCTTGCTGTGTTCCGTCGGTGCGTGAGATTAGCAGTGCCATAACAGGCATCTTCTGGATGAGCTCCATCGTTGACTCTGTCACGGTCATCTCTAACCTAGTGGCTAGAGTCGAGAGCAAACCCATTTCCAATAAAATAAAAAAGAAGACGAATTATAATTTGTTATTTATATTAGGTACTTACGCAGCAGCAGCCAAGAACTTGAAGGTGCAGAAGACGATCCAGTTAGGTGCTAGTGTGGTGGAACATCCAGCTATGAAGCCCATGGTCATGGCTGCGACGAGGATCTTCCTCCTGCCTCGAGTATCCGCGAAGTAGCCCCATATGTTAGACGCGGCTAGGATACCTGGAAGATGATACTTGTAAAAGAAATCACGTTCTAAAAATTCATTCCTACTGCACTAGGCTATAAATGCTTCCATAATGGACGGAGATTGAACCAGATAAGAAGCATTTTCCCAAGTATATACCTACGTATAGTTCTGCTATGCTGGCCTGGGAGCGAGAGAAAAACATAGAATGTGCGAGCTGCACTTCCTCCCAGGGCATGCTGTAAAAATCAGCTAAGGGATCCGGGGGTTTCAGTATATTACAATTTAGGCGATGGGCATACAACCTGTCATTACAGCAATATACCTACAAATCTATCTTAAATAACCCTCAAATCTTTGTCAGACGGGGCGGAACAACCTTTGTTTAGGTCGATTACGCTCTGCCTACTCCATTAGGGATAAATCATGACTATATGAATGAATGAATGAATATACATACAGTTAAAATCAATAGAGGCCAACAACTTATCATCGCCACTTAATCCACCTTAAAGTTATCCTATCTAAAATTCATCATTTGCAGTGATAACGATTTTGTCACTCGTTGACGTTCTGACTGCCCTGTTAGGGATTATAAGGATGATATAAGCTGTATGACATTCATAAGCTCTATTTTTATTTTCCTAGTCCATCATTGAAATTTGGACTCTTCCATGAATCTTGACTTCTTGAATCTTCCATGCTGGACTGGGAACGAGAGAATAACATAGAATGTGCCAGCTGTATTTCCTCCCGGGCATCCTCTAAAAACCAGTTAAGGTATCCGAGGGTTTCAGTATGTTGCAATTTAGGCAATGAGCTGACAACCTGTCACAACAGCAATATACCTACAAATCTATTTTAAATAAACCTCAAAACTTTGTCAAACGTGGTGGAACGACCTTTTGCTTAGGTCGTTTTTTTCTCTGCCTACGCCATTAGGGATAAAGGCATGATTATGCGTGTGTGTGTATGTGTGTGTGTCTATGTGTATCATTGAAATGAAAACCCATGGCCTCTAAGGGTTTGACCGTCATAAAATGAGCTCAGGTGTTTCTGACTCACCAACTAAAGGCATGCCAGCCATCAGCCCTTGTTGCTCAGGAGTGGTCATCAGCTCGCAGGCGCTGGCCGGCACCAGGTAAGCCACTGACGAGGTCTCCACAGCCATGCCTATCACCATGAACCCTACTAACACTAGTTCCAGGATATTGTACCTGCCGAACCCTGAAATAGATATACTACATCAGACACAAACCTAGTACTGGGTCAAAGGTTTTCCTCATCAGAAGGTGATTTTTATTATATTATGCTGATAGAAAATATAATGAGAATTAATCTCGGATATAATGTATAATTTTATCACAATAATAATATTACCGAGATTTCACAAGAGGCAGAGAGACCCGTTTCTTTGCAGACGTATAACTTCAAAAATCTCTTAAAATAATTGATTTTTATTAATGTTTTTATCACTTACCTGTCATGTTCAGAGCTTCCTCAAAAGGCACTTTCTTGAACTCCATTTTGTAGTATTTTATTTTTAGGTAAAATTGTACTTATTTATTTTTTAAACTAATAAGTCTGCCAATTTCTTTGATACTATAAGCGTCTTTTAAATATAAATCTAATTAAGAATTCACATTTTTGTGGCACCTCTCCCGAACTTCTCACACACTGAACTGATAAGATGACTGATAACTATTTTATTAACAAACTAAAATAAACAAAGTACATAATATCAGTTTACATAACTGTATGATGTACCTATAACTACGTAAATTATAAAATATAGTAATTAACGCGTGTCACTTTACCAACAAAAAACACGTGAAAAACATAATGAAACTAACCCTAATCCTTTCAATTCAAAGAAACTTCAATTTTTTTACGTATGTAATTTACATTTACTTTTATAATTAACTAGTTAGCTACTTGATAATACTAATTAGGTTATTTATTTTTTATAATATATAGTTATTAAGCATATCAATGTATGGGAAAACGTGAACAATACATAGGTAAATTGGTAAACGTCTAAAGTTAATAAGTCAATAAAAATAAACAATTTCTTTTAAGAATAATATTCTATTCAAAACAAAATACTCAAACCAATCTATTGAATATAGGTACAAATTAATGACTTTGTTCTTCAATGATCAGTAATTAACTGACTAAGATATAATATTTCCGTACCTAATAGGTATTAGATTAGTCGTTGGTGCTGGATTTAAAAATCTGTGTCATTTTCATTAATTTAGAATTATTTCATATAATATGATAGAAAGAAAATAATGAATTCGTTTCTGGCAGGACGCGATCCTGCGTCTCTGGAATGCCGGTCACTCTACCAACTGACCTACAGAAACGGTTGCGGGAGTGACGAATTTATAATAATATTTCTTATGCACAAGTATGTATGGCAGGCATTCCAGAGACGCAGGTTCCATTCCTTATTTTTGAGAATTTATTATTTTCTTTCTTTCATATTATGTATACATATAATAAATCTCTAGAAGGGTCGTGTCTGTACATTGAATATTTTTCGAAAAAAATAGTTGCAGAAGGCATTATTAACGATATAAAGACAAAATCGTTTTTTTTTTTAATTTTTGTTTGTCTGTCTGTCTGTATGTTACCACATCACGCCAAAACTACTGAACCGATTTCAATCAAACTTTTTTTATTCAACTCAGTGTTACCCGTGTTGCAACTAAGGATACCTAAAATTACTCAAACTCACTTATAGGGTAGGCAGGAAATTCAAATTTGGCTGTTTTTTAACCGATTTCGATCAAACTTTTTTATTCAACTGATTGTTATCTAGTTAAAAACAAAGGGTACAAAAAATCACGCCACCTCACTTAGAGGGTAGGTAGGAAATTCGAATTCGGCTGTTTTTTAACCGATTTCGATCAATTTTTTTTTATTCAACTGACTGTTATCTAAGAATAAACAAAGGGTACAAATAATCACGCCACCTCACTTAGAGGGTAGGCTAGAAATTCGTATTTGGCTGTTTTTTTACCGATTTCAATCAAACTTTTTTTATTCGACTGATTGTTATCTAAGAAAAAACAAAGGATACAATTAATCACGCTACCTGATTTGGGGGGTATGTAGGACATTAATTTTTGATTGTATTTTGCAGTAAAAATCATGAAAACATAATCAAAAACTTTAGCACTTACAGTTTACGATACATTAAAGCATTTATAAATTGGATAGGTCCGCCACTGACCACTGTAAAATGTGACATTATGTAAAATTTAAAACAAAAAAATACATACATACATACATATAATGACGCCTTTATCCCAAATAGGTAGGCAGTGCGTCAACGACCTAAACAAAGGTCAAACCGCCACGTCTGACAAAGTTTTGAGGGTTATTTAAGATAGATTTGTAGGTTTTAAGATAGATTTTGTACTTCACTGTAACTAAATAATTAGAATAGGTTTTTTTAAATACTATTTATTTGGTTCACTTTTATACAAAGTACAAACATGATAAACTAACTTAGCATTAAAATGAGTAACACAGACAAAAGCTCAGCTATTTAATACTGATTAGAATAGGTTAGGTTGCATATTTTGTATGAAGTAACTTACAGTCTCTCATCACTTGGGAATCTAAAAAAGTTCCTTTTGGGGGTTAATACTGTCCGCGTCTGTAGGCGAAGCCTATCATAGGCTTCATGACTCTAGATACCCTACACGTGACCCCTGGGTAGTGCTAAATGGACAGTATTTTCTCCGGTGGTAGGCTTCGGCCGTGGCTGGTTACCACCCTCTTAACTAAATCATGTCGCCAAGCGGTTTTCCGTGTTCCGGCATGCAGTTAGGAGTAGCCATAATGGGGGTTGGGTCTGTACAGTAGTACCGCGGCAGTAGCAGTGATCGGAATGATCGATTGCTTTGACAACGAGTAGCTGGTTCTGGAGGCTAGCGGGATCCGAAGCACGGTGCACCGCTGGCCGACCGTGGGAAGTTGGGGGCCCAAGTAGCGGGAAAGCCACCCGTGAAAGGCTGCCCCGCCACCTAACGAAAAATCCCGGGAGGCTCCACCTTGCCGGTTGGCGACCGGATGGGTGGACCAGGTGGCATTCCCCGGGGGGGTTCGGGCGTCCCCGCAGTCTCCAAGCCAGCTATAATCGCGTGTGATATAATGCAGCGCGGTACCTCATACAACTGCCTTCCTCCTGCCTATTCACTTTTCCCCACACCACACAAATAGAAAAATGAAAGTAAGAAAACGGAAAAACAGCGGTTGCACGTCCTCCCTCTTAAGGTGCACCTCACAAATATTCGAGGTTTGCACTCAAATCTCGTCTCTGTCCATCACCATCTTGAGACCGAAAAGCCACACCTGCTGTTCCTCACTGAGACGCAGATCAGATCTCCAGCTAACGCGGCGTACCTCAGCTATCCCGGCTATTCTTTGGAACATAGATTCTTATCTAATGCTGGAGTCTGTCTGTACGCTCGCGATGATATCTGCGTCAACCGTCTCAAAAACCTTGAGGCTCCTAGTTTTTCCGTTTTATGGGTACTGGTCGATACTGGATTGGCTCAAATTGTATATGCTTGCGTATATCGATCACATAGTGGAGATTCGGAGACAACCAAGTTATTTAACCTTCTTAGTGAGGCTGCTGATGAAGCTCTGCAGAGATACCCGTCGGCACAGCTAGTCATTCTGGGGGATTTTAATGCCCACCATAAAGAGTGGTTATTCCCATACCAGAAGACCGATCATGCTGGGCAAGAGGCGCGAAAATTTTGTTATCGCTGAATCTCTCCCAGCTTGTAAGCTGTGCAACTAGAGTTCCTGATATAGAGTCTCATACAGCGAACTGCTTAGACATTCTGCTGACTACTGATCCGGACCGTTGCTCAGTGTCAGTCGTGGCTCCCTTGGGCTCTTCTGACCACTGTCTGGTAAAATCTGTATCTGTATACTCACCACCTAATCAGGGCCTTTGTGGTATGAGACGGGTGTGGCGATACAAGTCAGCAGATTGGGATGAAATGCGTCAATTTTTTGCATCGTATCCTTGGAAAGTCTGTTTTTCTTCAGGAGAATCGTCGAGCTCCGCAGATACTATTACTAAAGTTTTGCGTCAGGGTATGGAGTATTTCATACCGTACTCGGACGTTCCCACTGGTAGTAAAGCTCGCCCCTGGTATAATGCCGACTGCCACCGTGCAGAAGCGCTAAAGCAGACGGCTTATCAAGCTTGGGCTGATGCTCGACTGCGCAAAGCTTCGAATACTCGGGATCTGAAGGAAAACTACAATAGGTCCTCCAAGTTTTGCAAAAGGGAATTACGTAGGGCACATTTTCACCACATCGGCAGAGTAGGCGCCAAACTTGCATCCTATCCATCTGGTAGTAAGGCATTTTGGTCCCTTGCCAAGGCAGTTGAAACAAATTTTTGTCAACCCATTTTACCGCCTTTGCAGAAAACTGACGGCTCACTTGCTCACACTGCAGAAGAAAAAGCAAACCTCTTTGCTTCCCTTTTTGCCTTGACACTGCAGCTAGAGTTCCACCCAGCTTACCTCATGTTGGTTGTACTATGCCTACTACCTGCGAAACCTTGACGTGAATAAAGCAAGTGGACCAGATGGAATCCCTGCAATAGTCCTACGTAACTGTGCGCCAGAGTTGTCTCCGATATTGACGCGTCTGTTCCGACTCCAACTGGAGACTGGTGTAGTCCCCCAGTCGTGGAAGCTTGCAAACGTGCAACCTGTGCCCAAAAAGGGCAGCCGTTCGGACCCTGCCAATTATAGACCTATATCGGTAACCTCTATACTCTGTAAGAGTATGGAGCGTGTGCTCAATAATCGGCTCCTGGCTTACCTGGAGGATAATGATCTCCTCAGCGACCAACAGCATGGCTTCCGCCGTGGGCGGTCGACGGGTGACCTCCTGGTGCATGCCACCCACTTATGGAGCGAGGCTATCGAGAGACACGGTGAAGCTCTCGCTGTGTCTCTGGATATCTCTAAGGCATTTGACAGGGTCTGGCATGGCAGCCTTATTAACAAGCTTCCCGCTTATGGGCTCCCTGATGGACTTTGCAACTGGATCACAGATTTCTTGAGAGGACGATCGATACGGGTAGTCTTGAAGGCCGCTCCTCTGTTCATCAGGCAATTGATGCCGGGTTCCCTCAAGGATCTGTACTTTCCGCAACTCTATTTCTGCTGCATATCAACGATATGCTGACACCCGACACCTATGGGTATGCAGACAACAGTACGGTTGTCGGTCGATATTTGTCCAGTGCAAAGTCCAGCAAAGAAGCTATTCAGTCTTGTCGAGAGTCCGTAGTAGATCATTTAAATTTATCACTTAAGGCAATCTCCGAATGGGGTGATGCCAACCTGGTGAAATTTAATGCATCTAAGACACAGGCCTGTCTATTCTCGACTAAATTGAGTCCCTTCAATCTAACTCCCACTTTCCGAAATGTATCCGTGCCAATTTCCGATCACCTCGAACTTCTTGGTATGAATCTTACGTCAGACCTGAACTTTGGACGATATATAGAATCCTTGGCTTCGACTGCAGCCAAAAAACTTGGTATTCTCTCAAAGGTTAGGCGATACTTCACACCGGGACAGCTACTACAGCTCTACCAAGCTCAAGTCCGATCGTGTATGGAGTATTGCTGCCACCTTTGGGACGGATCTGCCAAATACCAACTGGCAACCTTGGATTCTATTGAAAAACGCGCCAAGAAGCTCATCGCCGACCCGTCACTGGTAGAAGAAAAGCTGCAGAGCCTCGAACATGACGCAAAGTAGCTTGCTTGTCTGTGTTCTACAGGATGCATTTCGAAGAATGAGCAGCATCGCTTCATGACCTGATACCCCCCTCCCCATTCCATCTCCGGGGTACGAGACGCCGGTTGGGATTCCACCCTTATGTTGTCGACATTCCAAGTTTTCGCACAAAGCGGTACGCTTCTACATTTTTAAAGCGAACGGCCAAAGTGTGGAACTCCCTGCCTGCGAATCTATTTCCGGAACGTTATAACCTGGGCCTTTTCAAGGCGAGAGTGAACAGGCATTTTCTAGGCAATCATGCTCCATCATAGTCTACATCATCACTTACCATCACGTGAGATGGCGGACAAATGATTGCCTATCAAATATTAAAAAAAAAAAAAAAGTTCCTATTGGAGTCATATCTTGTGGTAGAAAGACATCCGTACACAGAACAGTACCTAACCATCTTTAGAACACAAAACTTTATTATTTCCGTTACACTGGAAAATATGCGCGCGTCATGCCCGCTAAGCGTACCCACAATGTGAACCACAGTCGTAGTGTGACGTATATCGGACTGGGGAGGGGAGGTGAGTGGCCATTCTGTATGTAGTACTATTATATATTCTATGCTTAAGCGGTAAAACGGAACAAAACGGTCATTGATTCGATTCCTGGTGAGTCTAACAAATATGTAGGCCTGGGCGATAAGAACATATTATTCTCACGGTAAAATTAATAAAAAAACATTGATCATTTTGATAACGATAAAAGTAACTTGTTGTTATAACAGTGTGAGAAATAAATAGAGTGTATTTGTGTCAGTTAGTAAGGTTTCATCAGATGATAATAAGTAATCTATATAATCGGGCTGTTCGAGCCAAAAGAGGTTTCCCACAGGGAGGCTGTCTCTCACCACTTATGTGGTGTCTTCTTCTGGATGACCTAATAAAGACTATAAACAGAACCATGGTATATATGCAAGCATACTCCGATGACGGAGTTATACTAGCTACTGGAAGAGAATTGAACATGATTAGTAATATCATGAACAGGACACTGAAACTGGTCCTTCAATGGTGCAGGGATAGAGGTTTAAACCTCAACCCGAATAAAACCAAACTAATCATCTTCACAAGGAAAAGAAATAAACATTTAGAACTACCAGTCCGAATCGATGGAGTTGAACTGGAAGTAGTAGAGGAGATAAGATACCTAGGTGTGGACATAGACAGTAAACTGCTCTTTAACACACACATAGAAAACTCAAGCAAAAAAGCAAAGATGGCCTTAGTGCAATGCAGAAGAGCCGTCGGTAAGACATGGGGAATAAAGCCACATATAGTCCTATGGATCTATAAAGCTATAATTCTCCCCAGAATTAGTTACGGAGCAATAGTATGGTGGCATAGAGCCTCTATCATCAAGAATAAAACAGCGCTGGACCAGGTCCAACGCTTAGCTGCACTGATGATCACTGGGGCAATGAGAACAACTCCCACAGCAGCCTTAAATATGATCCTGGGTCTCTATCCTATTGACCTACAGGTGAAGAAGGTAGCCTTAGAACAATGGTTTAGAATGAAGTCCTTTAAATCTTGGAAGGGTAACCATCTGGACAAAGGGCATGTTAGGATAGACTCGGTGATAGGACAAAATATCTCGATGATTCTTGCAAACAACGATTTGATACAGAAACAAGAGATTTTTGATAAAAAGTACAGAATACACATAGGCTCAAGAGATGAATGGAAAATTCACACAGACAACCCGACAACGATCTGTTACACTGACGGATCTAGGAAAGAAAACACCAAATTATCGGGGGCGGGCATTTGCATAGAAAACTCGCCACGTCTGTATAGAACAATACCTTTAGGAAAATTCGCCAGCGTTTTCCAGGCTGAGGTGCAGGCCATCCTGGAGTGCGCCGGCGAGTTAGAAAATATAGAACTGACACCAGAAGTCATAATCTATAGCGACAGTCAGGCAGCATTAAAAGCGCTAAACAAAACCTGTACAACCTCTGCATTAGTTAAGGAATGCAAACTGACTCTAAACAGATTATGTACCAAAACTAGTATCACAAGTGCCTGGGTGCCAGGGCACCAAGACAATGAAGGAAACGAGATAGCAGACAAATTGGCCAGGACCGGGGCAGATGAAACTTTTATGGGCCCTGAACCATGTCTACCAATTCCAGGCCAAATAACAAAAGGCGTTATTAATATAAAAATTAAAAACGATAGTAACAGTAGATGGAATAACTTACAGTCCTGTCGACAATCTAAGCTTTTCATAAAATGCCTAGATTTTAGAAAAACGCGTAGATTACTACAACTTAGTAAAAAACATATCAGACTCTTGGTAGGGTTACTGACAGGCCATTGCGGACTGAACAAACACCTACACACTATGAGATTAATAGATAACCCAAATTGCCCAGAGTGCGGACAGGAGGAAAGTAGTCTCCACTTCTTAGCCGAATGTCCTAGCTACTCACTGCCAAGATGGGAATACTTAGGAACTGACAAACTAGAGACAAAGGACTTAGAAAACATTTCCTTATTAGACATTCTGCACTTCTGCAGGGCCACCGGTAGATTCAGGGAGGTGACGCTGACGGAGCATCAGTGAACCCAGTGCTCCACCACTGGGAATTGGGTGAAATAGTTCCAACATCAGGAGCTGATCCCCCGTCTGCGTGCATCGCAGCCGTCCCACCAAGAAGTAGAAGTAGAAGTAGATATAATCGGGCTATTTTGCGGAAGTCCATCATAATCAAAGTCATCATCTCCCTAGCCTTATCCCGTATCTCACGGGTCGGCTACTTAATATAGGTATATAATCTAAGTAAGATAGAGAAAATATTTAGCAGCTTTCACACAAGTCATGTTAAAGTCTCACCTGGTGCCACTGTTAGGCTCGTATTTATAAAGCGATCTCAAGATTGAGAACAAAATTAAGTTTAGATATGACAGACTATTTGGACTGAAATGACATTTCTGATACACTCTTGAGAGTTGATTATAATTATGGGTTTTAGTACTGGACGGATTTTTAGTATTTGTCTCATGATAATGCTTCTTGAAGGGGCGAAACACGTGTTGATTTGGTGGTGTTCACATTATGTCATTATTTTAATCCTGTGATTTACTTTATTAGTACGTTAGTAGTACCGTTTTTACAGCATACCCGGGAGGAGATGCAGCTGGAACATTCTATGTTTTTCTATCGCTCCCAGTCCAGCATGGAAGAAATGTCCCGCTCGGCGCAATCTTTGAAACGCAGCATGGGTCTCCCTACCCCTCTCTTAGCGTTTGCTACAGCGCCGAGCAGAACACGCCGCGACAGACGAGAAGGCTCCATCCGGTGCACATGCCCTAGCCACCGCAGACGTCTCTGTTTAACCAAGGCTGTGAAGCTAGACAGCAGTGCACGTTCCCAAACACTCTCGTTTGTGACTCTGTCCTGCCAGGTAATACGCAAGATGTTCCTAACGCAGCGCATATGGAATGTGTTTTGCCGACGTTCCTGTTTTGCGTACGAGGTCCAAGTTTCAGTTCCGTACAAGAGTATGCTCAAAGGGCAAGTTTGGTACACAATCATCTTGGTTTTGGTGGTTAGGTGTTTATTATTCCATACTCTTGTACTGAGACTACCGAACATGGACGCCGCTTTACCGATGCGTTTACCGGTCTCAGCATCTAACGTAAACTGCTTTCGTGGTCTAGTGGCTAGTGCCATGGACTCCAGATCCGGAGGCCCTGGGTTCGATTCCCAGGGGGGAAACACAAAGTTGATATTTGAGAATTTATCACTTAGTTAATTTTTCCCCAGTTTGGTTAGGACATTGCAGGCTGAATCACCTGATTGTCCGAAAAGAAGAATATTTTGTGCTTTGGAGGGCACGTTACACCGTCGGTCCCAGTCTTTGATAGTGGTCGTCACTCAAAACCATGTCAGAGGCCTGATAGTTGTGCTACTAGGCGGTTTAAAAACTCTGACACCAGGGTTCATCGGATCGATAGACACGATACCCACTCGACAGAAGAAGAAGCATCTAACGTCAGTTTTTTGTGTGTGGTATACCAAATTAGCAAATTTCAGTGACTACTAGGTGGCAGTATACATAGATAGCCTTTCCAATCAATGAGAAAAAAATATATTCATATTGGTTTCGATTAGTAGGAGTGGGAGTCATTATAGGTAAATCAGGATAATGGTAAAATTAAAAAATTAACAGTATTTATAATTTATTTATTAAAAAATATATCTTAACAATGATTAGGTAGATTTTAATTTAACTTAAACTAAACAATAAATATTTTTGAGGATTTAGCACTCACAATGCAATTTTATTTCATACTAGCACAGAGTAACTATAATATACTAGCGACCCGCCCCGGCTTCGCACGGAAATCATCAGTGTTTCTCTACTATATTCATCATCTCCCGAGCCTTATCCCGTATCTCACGGGGTCGGCTTCCTAATCTAGGGGATTGAACGAGGGTACTGGTTTTTACACAGAGCGACTGCCATCTGACCTCCGCAACCCAGTAGGGAAACCAGACCCAATCCTAGATTAGGTCAGAGTTTTCAAGCCGCCAATGCTTAGGCACTGGGCTCTGATATGGCTTAACGACTAATATCTACGGTATTAAACGATATTAACCGGGACCAACGGCTTAACGTGCCTTCCGAAGCACGGAAAAAGCACCGAATAAACGTACATATGAAATTCGAAAACCGAAAAACACATTGGTACGTGGCGGGATTCGAACCACGACCTCCCGCTCAGAAGGCAGCGGCCCTATCCACTACACCATCGGGCTCTTGTTTCTCTACTATATTATGCATGTATTATACGTATAAACGTTCCTCTTGAATTACTCTATCCATTAAAAGAAACCCCATCAAAATCCTTTGCGTAGTGTTAAAGATTTATGTATACATAGGGATATAGGGGCAGAGAAAGCGATTTTGTTTTATACTATGTAGTGATAATATGAAAGAAAGAATTATTTTCTTTCTTCTTTATTCGTCGCTCCCTCTACCGTTTCTGTAGCTCAGTTGATAGAGTCACGGACCGGCATTCCAGAGACGCAGGTTCGAGTCCTGCCAGAAACGAATTTATTATTTTCATTCTATCTTGTAATATGAAATAAACTAGCATTTTGAGTGCTTAAATCTTCAAAAATATGTAAAAGAGTGAAGCGATATCATAATCGACTTGAATTCCATCTTAATTTGAACTGGTCAAGCCCTACGCAGTGCTTTAACTACACGGCTAGATGTCGCTAACGTCCGTCGCTTTGACGTATATAAGAAAGACTATGATAAATTCGTCACAATTCGGCATTCCAGAGATGCTGGATTTATTTATATTGTTTCTTATCTGATGGTAAAAATATCGATACGACGATTCCACCTGTAATAAAAACAGTTTGTATTATTTTATTGGAAAAGAAGAATACCAAATACCTACTTACAGGAAATCCAGAAACGAGAAATAAATAGTTCAAATACAGAAATTGTTAGAATGTGCCGTCTCTACAACGAGACATCTTCTCAGCACGAACTTGATATTTTTGATTCAAGGCCTTACACTTTTAAAAAGGCTGTTACAGATGTCCTCAAATAGACTACCATCCAAATGTAAAATATATTTTTTTTAAATATGATTTATATAACCAAAACCATTTTTTTTACCTAATATTTTGTTTTGTAGTACTGGGAGCGAGAGAGAAACATAGAATGTGCCAGCTGCATTTCCTCCTGCGCATGCTGTAAAAACCAGCTAAGGGATCCGAGGGTTTCAGTATATTGTAATTTAGGCGATGGGCTGTCAACCTGTCACTACAGCACTATACCTACAAATCTATTTTAAATAACCCTCAAAACTTTGTCAGACGTGGCGGAACGACCTTTGTTTAGATCGTTTACGCTCTGCTTACCCCATTAGGGATAATGCGTGATTATATGTATGTATGTATGTATGTATGTATGTGTTTATTGTAACAATTTTATCATGCGGTGTAAACACGCTTAGGGTATCAATCTAGTTAAGTTAAAAATGTATAATTATCTCATTCATGTATCGATATAAATACCAGGCCACTCAGAAAGTATTGCGATAAATAGTTTTTATATATGGCAGACTGGCCGGTTAGAATCTTTTTTGAAAATATGATTACTTGTAAGTAAAAATATGTGTGTTCCATTTTCAAAATTTCCCTCCACATTTTTTGCGAGCCAATTCAAAGTATCGTGTCTTACTGAAAAATGGATCTGCGCCGGGAACATTTTAGAGCTATGATTTTTTACGATTTCAAGTGTCGCCTGAAACCGGATGAATCGTTCGATAGACTTCAAATGGCATTTATGGATGAAAGCCCCTCCAAGGCAACCGTGTATCGTTGGTATAACGAATTTAGGCGCGGTCGACCAACTTTGGGGGATGAATAAAGAAGCGGTCGCCCTTTGACGGCTATTACGGAAGAAATAGTGCTAGCAGTAAAAAAATTAATCCAAGATAATAGGCGAATTACATATCAGGAGATTCAGCACATATTAAAGATTGGATCGGGAAGCGTTCACGAGATTCTACATGGGCATCTTCGCGTGAGGAGGATAGTATCGCGCTGGGTGCCGCACTACCTCACCGACGCTCAGAAGCAGGCCCGGGTGGAATGGTGCCGTGATATGCTGAACAAATTTGAAGCAGGCTCGTCTCGGCGTGTTTACGACATCGTAACAGGTGATGAGTCCTGGATTTATCAATACGATCCAGAAACCAAGCGCCAGTCGATTCTGAGTCGTTTTTGAGCCCAATCCCGAAGAACAAATTTGCATTAATGATTTACCACAAAATATATCTTTAAAAGGTATTGATTATGATCTGTAGTCTGTTACCGAATTTGTGCCATCTGCGACTCCTAAAGGTGTAGGACATTACAAATCACATTGCCGACGTGGGTCAAAATGACAATGTTTTGACGATATGTCAAGTAGAGTTACTGTTAGTCATAAAAAAATGATTGCTCATTGTTTAATATACGCCAAAAAAGATTAGATAATTCTTTTTAATCGTCAACTGACTGGCGTGACTAATCATGTTAAATACAAATCTAATCATTAAATTTATTCTTTATAATGGAGTTTATTTCTTTCTAATCCACGATACAAATACAAAAAATAATATCCACAACACCTACACTATCATCATCATCATCAAGATTATCGGCTTATATAGGGTGTTAGAAAAAGTACTGCGTTCCTTTCGAGGTATGAATCAGCCCATGAAACTGAACAACTTTCTCTATGGAAGCAAGAAAGTTGTTCAGTTTCATTTGCTAATTCATCCCTCATACTTTTCTTAACACCCTGTATAATTATTAGTCCTCTGCTGGATACAGGTCTCCCTTAAAACTCTCCAACGAACCCTATATCCTATAGGTATAATAATTAGTACCTGTGCTGAAAATTTAACTATCCCTAAAAAAATAATTCATCCAGAACTTTATTGTGGGGAGCCAAAAATTAAAAAAACTTATAAATTGTTAAGGTACTAAAAAGGTATTAAATATTTACCAATTAATAATTAAGTCATGTTGTCTCTAACTATGTGAAAAAAATGTGGTCCAGTCAAACTGACGTCAGAATGTCTGGCCACTTTCTATTCATATTTTTTTACAATCTCATCGAGGTACTAAATCTTTTAATTGAGGTACTAAATAGTATCAAATAGGTACTGTAATTTGATAGTTGCTAAACATTAAATATCGCACTTGGTCCAGGGGTCCTGACGCTAACGACAGTTTGGGTGTGACAGTTTGGGTGTTTCAAAATGAACCAACGCCTACCAAAGTGAAGCGATCTCGAAGCGGGGGGAAGATTTTGATCGCCAGCTTTTTTAATTTGACTGGCCACTTGGCCTCAATTCCCTTACGAGATCAAAGAAGCATTAACGCCGAATGGTATACTACCAAATGTTTACCAGAAGATTTTTCTTTTGTGAGCAACAAGCGACCAAACACAGGGCTCCGCGGACTACTGCTCCACGACGACAATGCGCCTGCACACACCGCGCTCAAAACGAGGGACTTCCTGGACAGCACACCAGTCAAACTCCTGGGTCACCCTCCTTACAGCCCTGATCTAGCACCTTGTGACTTCTTTTTATTTCCAAAAATATAAAATCAGCTCAAGGGGATACAATTTTCGTCGCCGGAAGATGCGCTGGCTGCGTTCGAGCAGGCTGTAAACGAGGTGTCTACGGAGGACTGGAAAAAGTGTTTTGAAAACTGGTTCAGACGCATGAATCTTTGTATAGAGGCTGGTGGAGAGTACTTTGAAAAGATTTAATAAAAATATATGTACCTGTAGAACAATTTTTTTTAGTGTCGCAAATCTTTCTGAGTGTCCCACGTATAAGATAAAAATAACAATAAAAAATACGAAAAGACTGCCAATGTGGTCTAGTTGTCTGAGCCTGTGGCTCTCCCTATCCTAGGAGATGGAGGGTTTGTCTCTTATAGTGGTCGTTACATAAACTCTGTCAGAGGCCTGTATCAGGCGATTTAAAAGCTCCGAAGCCTTCTTCGACTCGACAGAGAACTTACTGATTGCAAATAATAATAACGGACACTCACTATGGAATATAAGTCGCGCACTTCACGACATGTCTCGGGACATTCGGAGTCCCTTCATCAGGTTGAGTGTGTAGGTTGTTATTTTTTTTTTATTTAGAATGTTTCACTTAAATTTAAATAGTTTAAAAACTTACTGGCTACATAAACTGCCCAACAGTAGAAGGTGATGCTGCAGTGATTGACTATGAGGGGTCCAACGACGATGATTCCAGCTAAAGAGACCAGCCGCATAAACATCATACTGAGACTTGACGCCATACCTCTGAAAAAGATTTTTACATCATCAACAGAAAGGCCCATATTTATAATCAGATCTCGAGACTGACAGCTAGTTTGATTTTGTATCAGAAATGTCATTTCAGTACATAATGAATGACCTATCAAAACCATACTTAATACTCGTATAAAAGCGATGTCAAGATTGAGAGCAACATTAAGTACCTATGGATTTGACAGATCGATTTGTACTGAAATGACATTTCCAATACTAACTCAAACTCGCTGTCACTCTTGAGAGCTGATTATAAATACGGATCTTAGTGTCAGTCCACTGCTGGATATTGGCTTCTCTGAAGGTACACCACTGAAGTTCAATTGATCTAAAACTCGTGAATGGGAAGACCTAGACGCTTTGGCCAAAGACAGATTAAACAAACATAATTTAAGATAAGGACAGATGGAAAGAGAAAGGGGAGGCCTTATGCCTTCAGTGGGTCGTTACGTGATATTAAAAAATCACACTTAGGCCCATATTTATAATCAGCTTTTGAGTCCATATGAGAAATATCCTTTCAGTATAAAAACGACCTGTCAAATCCATACTTAATATAACTCTCAACCTTGATATCGCTTTATAAATACGAGTCTTAGATCAAGGACACCTTACAAAACTAGGCACAAGTAGGTTGAAAGCAGATAAAGACTAAATAGGTAAGACAAAATGAGATCCACCTGTACATACATACATACATACATATAATCACGCCTTTATCCCTAATGGGGTAGGCAGAGCGTAAACGATCTAAACAAAGGTCGTTCCGCCACGTCTGACAAAGTTTTGAGGGTTATTTAAGATAGATTTATAGGAATATTGCTGTAGTGACAGGTTGTCAGCCCATCGCCTAAATTGCAATATACTGAAACCCTCGGATCCCTTAGCTGGTTTTTACAGCATGCCCGGAAGGAAATGCAGCTGGCACATGTTTTTCTCTCGCTCATGGAAGATCTACCTGTACACCGTCGGATATAAGTCCACAAAGTACGAAGCAACGCTGCCGTTCCCCACAGCAGTAACTTGCACCAGGGTGAAAGCAATCATATTGGTGACTGGCTCGCTGATGTGTTCCACCAGCGCCAGGCATAATCCAGAGATCACGTAGCACCCTGCAAAAAAATAAATCATACAAACATATAATCACGCTTTTATCCCCAATGGGGTAGGCAGAACGTAGGGGTAGGAGAGTCCGATGGTGTTGTGGATAGGGCCGCTGCCTTCTGAGCGGGAGATCGTGGCTTGAATCCCACTACGTACGAATGTGTTTTTCTTTTTTCGATTTTCATATGTACGTTTATTCGGCGCTTTTTCCGTGCTTCGGAAGGCACGTTAATCCGTTGGTCCCGGTTAATATCGCTTAATACCGTAGATATTAGTCGTTAAGCCATATCAGGGGCCAGTGCTAAGCATTGGCGGCTTGAAAACTCTGACCTAATCTAGGATTGGGTCTGGTTTCCCTTCTTGGTTGCGGAGGTCAGATGGCAGTCGCTCTGTGTAAAAATCAGTACCCTCGTTCAATCATCTAGATTAGGTAGCCGACCCTGTGAAATACGGGATAAGGCTAAGGAGATGATGGGGTAGGCAGAACGTAAACGACCTTAACAAAGACAACACAAAGTTTTGAGGGTTAATTAAGATAGATTTGTAGGTATATGGCTGTAGTGATAAATTTGCAGCATATCGCCTAAATTGCAGTATACTGAAACCCTCGGATCCCTTAGCTGATTTTTACAGCCCGGTAGGAAATGCAGCTGGCTCATTCTATGTTTTTCTCTTGCTCCCAGTCCAGCACGGAAAAAATATAAATTATCGTCATCATTACCTACTGCTAGGTACGGGCCAGTTTTACCCAGGTTGATCCCACCAGTTTGACTTATATAAGTGTATATAACTGCCTCCGTAGTCTTGTGGTCAGATCTATGGGCTTACGATCCGGAGGTCCTGGGTTCAGATTCACGGGGGGAACACAAAGTTGATACTTTCAATTTATCACTTTGTGAGGTTTTCTCCAATTTGGTTAGGACATTACAGGCTGAATCATCTGATTGTCCGAAAAGTAAAAGGATTTCGTGCTTCGTACGTGGTGGGATTCGAACCACGACCACGACCTCCCGCTCAGGAGGCAGCGGCCCTATCCACTAAACGATCAGGCTCTTTTTGACACAAAATAAGGTATAATCATCATAAGTTTAGCTAGAAGACGTCCAGACAGACGTCCACTGTTGGTATAGGCCACTTCTCTTGCGCCAATAAACACAGTCTTGTATTAAACTAGTTTTATTTAATTTGACCCCATCAATTTGACTTGTTCAGCGGCGACTTAAATTAGCTGACACAAAAAAATAAGGTCATAACAGTTGGAATATTTCCACTGATAAGCATAAGCTACCACTAATAGACTTCCACCTTCTTCGGTCCTGCGCACCACCCACACATGTCCAAAGACCTCTCCAAATCCTCTGTCCATCTTATGGCAGGCCTGCTAGATATATCGCCTGTCCTGTTACCAAGATTTATTGGATCACAAATAGAAATTAATCATACTTACCTATCAGCACCAGTTTCCTGTAAGAGGCCACTGCAGTAACTGCTAAACTTATGATAGCGAAGGTCAGTCCTAACAGCATACCAGCATATATCGTGTTTTCAGATATTCTGTCGTCACATATATACTGAAATTTCAATAGAAATGTTTAGTGAATTGATTGATAAAACCTGTGACTGCAACAGGGTTTTGCTGAATATACAGTTGTAAATATTCCATACGTAACATAAAATCCCTTTTATAAGGTTGTTGATGCGGTGTCTACTCTGAAAGAGGTAATGTACTTACGTCAACATTATCAGATACAGTATTCGCGCTGGAATTGGAAACAACTCGTTCACAGAAGCTCTGGACATCATAACCTCTTTCTCCAGAAAATGAGTTGAAGAACAGATTCACCACCATGGGGTACCACATCAGGAAAACATTGTTGCTGAAACATCACAAAAAAATATATCTAAAGAGGCTACCAGACAAAAAATATCTGATAAATTGGAATCTGCATCTTATCGGTTCATCTCAGGCAAAGGCACATCACATTACAATTCACAAGCTTGTGAAAATCCCACATTAAAAATATTGAATATCCTGCATGCTCAATTTAAAAGTTTAAAAACCATCAAATACACCAGCTGCATCTTTTCTCTGGCTTACTAAAAAAGCCGGAATATCTAGGAAATCGGGGATTTTGTTCATTGCATTGAAAGTGATGGTGTTGCTAGAGCATTACTACCTTGGGTTACTACACAATCCTTGTAAATTAGAATTTTCTAAAAGATAATATCCTTGACTAGCTTTCCACCCGCGGTATTCTTCTGTCGTGTGGTATCGAGTCAATCGACCCGATAAACCCTGGTGGAGGTTTTTAAACCGCCTAATAGGCGTCTGACATGGTTTGAATGTTGAAAAATAATACAACAATACTTACGTAGCAGCAGAAAGGGCAAGAAGATAGTACAGTTTGATGGTGGGCCACAGCAGAGGTGGTTTGAATAGAGGCACCGTTTGATTGACTAATGTACTCCATAGTGATCCCTTCGAGGACACGCTTTCTGGGTCCACTGATATGGCTTTCACCTAAAAAAGTATAATAATATGCTGATACTCCAATCAATTCAACGCAAATAAAAATATTGACACAAGGAACCTATCCCTAAGGTAGCCTCGTATTTATAAAGCGATCTCAAGTTTAAGAGCAATATTGTACTTCTTCTTTTGTCGAGTGGGTATCGAGTCTATATTGTACTGAAATGACATTTCTGATAAGAACTCAAACTAGCTGTCAGTCTCAAGTACGGTTTATCAATACGGGCCGTAGAGTAGACGCTTCCTACCTAAAGCTATAAACAATTCGGGATCAAGATCATCAGAAATAAAAAATATTTAAAGGTACTAGATACGAGTAAACATGCATGAGCGTGATAACATTTTGAATTTTAACAGACCTTACCGAATACTCTCCCTTCCCACCATTCCTCCTGTAAATCTTCGTCAGCACTTCCAGTGCCTTCTCAGTCCTTCCTGTACTAGCCAATAGCTTCGGACTCTCATACAACGCCAGGAGCATCGCAGCCCCTATTCCAAGGGGGGTTGTGAGGACTAGGTTGTATATTCTCCAGGAGCGAATTGTGATCCCCAACCAGGGGACTGGTATGGCGATGGTTAGAGGGAGGATGAAGTAAGCTAGAGCTGGAAAGTAACATAAGATTTATAAGATTCAGGACTAGGTTATTAATCCTCCAGGACCGAATTATGATACCCAACCAGGGAACTGGTATAGCGATGGTTAGAGGGAGGATGAAGTAAGCTAGAGCTGGAAAGTAACATACGATTTATAAGATTCAGGTCTACGTTATATATCCTCTAGGAGCGAATTGTGATCCCCAACCAGGGAACTGGTATAGCGATGGTTAGAGGGAGGATGAAGTAAGCTAGAGCTGGAAAGTAACATAAGATTTATAAGATTCAGGTCTACGTTATATATCCTCTAGGAGCGAATTGTGATCCCCAACCAGGGGACTGGTATAGCGATGGTTAGAGGGAGGATGAAGTAAGCTAGAGCTGGAAAGTAACATAAGATTTATAAGATTCAGGTCTACGTTATATTTCCTCTAGGAGCGAATTGTGATCCCCAACCAGGGGACTGGTATAGCGATGGTTAGAGGGAGGATGAAGTAAGCTAGAGCTGAAAAGTAACATAAGATTTATAAGATTCAGGTCTACGTTATATATCCTCTAGGAGCGAATTGTGATCCCCAACCAGGGGACTGGTACGGCGATGGTTAGAGGAGGGATGAAGTAGGCTAGAGCTGGAATGTAACATAAGATTTATAAGATTCAGGACTAGGTTGTATATTCTCCAGGACCGAATTATTATTTCCAACCAGGGGACTGGTATGGCGATGGTTAGAAGGACGACGAAGTAGGCTAGTGCTAAAAGTAACATAAGACTTATAAGTTTTTTAGTGCGCCAACAAGCTTATTAATGTTATTTTAAATGATAACAATTATCATCCTAATCCAGAATAGCATGAAAATTCTAGCCGACATGCATATAATCACGCCTTTATCCCTAATGGGGTAGGCAGAGCGTAAACGACCTAAACTAAGGTCGTTCCGCCACGTCTGACAAAGCTTTGAGGGTTATTTTAAAGATAGATTTGAGGCCGACAACCTGTAGTGACAGGTTGTCAGCCCATCGCCTTAATTACAAAGTACTGAAACCCTCGTTGCTGCTGCATCCCTTAGCTGGTTTTGACAGCATACCCAGGACGAAATGCAGCTGGCACATTCTATGTTTTTCTTTCGCTCCCAGGCAATCATGGAAGAAATTCTAGACGAGGACGTTGTAAAACGCGACTAAACAAAGAATCCAGGAAATAGGGTCACTAGTATTTCCTATATCATACATATTGTAAGATAAGATAAGATAAGATAAGAATATACTTTATTGCATAGAAAAGACACAAGAGAAAATAACATTAAATGAAACAAATAGTAGTACAAATAGGCGGCCTTATTGCTATGCAGCAATTTCTTCCAGGCAACCTTAGGGTACAGGAAAATAAAAAGTTGAACTAGTGGGCTGGTATACATTTTAGGCAATATATTGTATAGGTAAGTAAATAAGCTACTTATTGTACTGCATTTGCCAATCCACCCGCCAATTCTTCTTCTACTATCGAGTCGACGGCGAGGCAAACCCCATCTCTTTCTCTAGCCAAGTAGTCGACAATTCTCATCGCATCTTCTGTGGCTTGCATTGTTTGCTGTTTCGTGCATTTCGTTGGGCCATTGTCAACTCCGCATTTGCACCGAAGGTCGGGGTCACGTGTGAATTCCCACCTGAAGTGGAAGCCAATCATATTAGTGAATCTTCTTACCATAGAAGATGAGTTCCGCAGCCAAGTTGGCGCTGTTTGTGATGAAGAGGTATCTTCTCCGGCGCGTGCTGTCGGTTCCCTCACCCAAGTACGTGAAAGTTAGGTTGTATGACGCCGTTGAACTGAAACATGAAATGATAAATTGAATAATTAAATGGATGCCTTCGAAAAAGACTGCATGAAAATTGCATAAGACCGAAAAAAGTGAAAACAAAATGGGGACGCCTTTGCCCAGCAGTGGGACAGATCAGGCTAGAAAAAAATCTATTGAGAAGGCATAGTCAACACCGTTGTTTTTACCCGACTGTCAAGGAAGGGTTATGTTTTTCGCGCGTTTCTTGTCATGAATGTATGTTTTAATATTTCTTTATCACCTCGTATTTTCGAAACATCTGGATGGAATGGTATCGTACGATTGGTCTCAAGCACCCGATTGATCTAAGGTGTAATTTTTAAAAATTCAAAATTGCGGATTGGAAGTCTTGAAATTTCTTTTTGCGTCTGAACTTATCGAGTGGGGCATCAGAATAAAAGCAATTAAAAATTAATTACTAAAATATATGTTATTTATATATCTTACAGTTAAAATTTAGAACAATTAATGCATTAAATTATTCTATGCTGGACTGGGAGTGATAGAAAAACTCCCGGGCATGCTCTAAAAACCAGCTCAGGGATTCGAGGGTTATAGTATATTGCAATTTTAGGCGATGGGCTGACAACATGTCACTATGGCAATATATATCATAATCATCTTATCTGTGATTGATAACCCTCAAAGTTTGTCAAACGTGGTGGTACGACTTTTGTTTAGGTCGTTTTTGCTCTGCCTACCTCATTAGGGATAAAGGCGTGATTTTATGTATGTATGTAATGCATTAAAACATTTTTATAGGTACTACTAGTGGGGTAGTCCAAATTCTTTTTTTAAATACTTAACCTGAACTTATTCCTTGTCTGTGTGTAAAAAACTTACAAGCTACATCCAGTCAGTTTAAGAACGAGAAATGACTGCCAGTTAGGTGCGAAAGAACACAGGGCTCCAAAGAAGAATCCTCCGAATGTGGACAGCAGGAGAGCTCGTCGTCTACCGCGCCGGTCTGAGTAGAAGCCCCAAGGGTATGCGAAGATTACTATGCCTGCAAATTATAAAAAAGTCTAGACATTATCATTATAATATAATCATTTAGGCTCGTATTTATGAAGTGATCTCAAAATTGAGACCAATATTAAGTATGGATTTGACAGGTCAGTGTGTACTGAAATGACATTTCTGTTACAAACTTCTTCTTCTTCTACTTAGCGAGTAGATTCTTAAGTCGAACAACGACCCAATGAACCCTGGTGTCAGAGTTTTCAAACCACCTAGTAGCACTGTTATTAGGCCTTTTACATGGTTTCGAGTAACGACCACAATCAAAGACAGCGACCGGGACCGGCGGCTTAACGTACCCTCCGAAGCACGGAATCCTTTTTCTTTTCGGAAAATCAGGTGATTCTGCCTGCAATGTCCTACCCAAACTAGGGAAAACCTCACAAAGTGATAAATTGAAAAATATCAACATTGTATTCCCCCTGGGAATCGAACGCAGGACCTCCGGATCGTAAGACCATGGATCTGACCATTAGACCACGGAGACAGTTAACAAAGGCAGTGTTACAAACTCAAACTAGCTGTCACTTATGAGACACTTATTACAAATACGGACCTAAATATCAGCGTACATTTAACCTGAGGGATATTTGAAAGATAAATTTGAATACATGTTTTGGGTCTTTGTGCTTGCTTCTATGTATGCCTTTATCCACCATGATACAGGAAAAGTCTATTCCAATCCCGATAGTGTAGTGGATAGGGCCGCTGCCTCCTGATCGGAATGTCGTGGTTCGAATCCCACCAAGTATCAATGTCTTTTTCGGTTTAAGAATTTAATATGTACGTTTATTCTACGCTTTTTCCGTGCTTCGGAAGGCACGTTGCTGCAGCCGTTGATCCTGGTTAATCATCATCATCTCCTTAGCCTTATCCCGTATCTCACGGGGTCGGCTTCCTAAATCCTGGTTAATATCGTTTAATAAAGTAGATATTAGTCGATAAGTCATGTCAGAGGCCAGTGCTAAGCATTGGCGGCTTGAAAACTCTGACCTAATCTAGGATTGCGTCTGGTTTACCTTCTGGGTTGCGGAGGTCAGATGTACACTCATTCAATCAGTACACTCGTTCAATCACCTAGATTAGGTAGCCGCCCCGTGAGATACGGGGTATGGCTATTGATATGGAGATGAGTGA
Source organism: Scrobipalpa costella (assembly GCA_949820665.1). Taxonomy (NCBI): domain Eukaryota; kingdom Metazoa; phylum Arthropoda; class Insecta; order Lepidoptera; family Gelechiidae; genus Scrobipalpa; species Scrobipalpa costella. The sequence continues at coordinate 25,936,208 of OX463296.1, read as the reverse complement.
GAACATGGTTACCTGCCAAAGGCGTGGAGTTTAGCAGGCCAGTAGTTGTAATAGACAGTTGTAGATCACACTTCGCAGCCTCAGTCACTACGCTGACGCCGAATATGTCAATGGCCACTGCGTTGCTGATCAGCGAACATGTCGCCAGAAGGAAGTAGTTGTATTTTCCATGACCTGGAATTACAGAACAATAATGATTTTTGTTTATTTCTTCCATGCTGGCCTGGGAGCGAGAGAAAAACATAGTGTGAGCCAGCTGCATTTCCTCCCGGGCATGCTGTAGAAACCAGCTAAGGGATCCGAGGGTTCCAGTATTTTTGTATTTTAAGCGATGGGCTGAAAACCTATCATTAGAGCAATATACCTAGAAATCGATCTTAAATAACCCCTTAAAACTGTCAGACGTGACGGAACGACCTTTGTATAGGTCGTTTACGCTCTGCCTACCCCATTATTGCGAAAAAGACGTAAGTATATGTATGTATGTATTTTTGTGTGGACTATGCACTATAGTCCTCCCAACCGATTTTCGGTGACGGCAGTCAATCTCACAGATATCGGCCATCTGCGCGGGACTAGTTTATAGTGCCCAAGTGTTTGCGCAACACACAAGTGCACCTCTATGTTCTCTCAATCTCTTATTCTGTTGGAACAGATTGACTGACACGACCAGAGAGAAATCAGACGCAGGACCGACTATTTACATGCCCATCCGACAGCATCATGGATCATCTTATTTTTCGAACAATCAGCTTGCAATATCCTAACCGAACTAGAAACAACAACACAAAGTCATTGTCCCCCGTTGGGAACTGAACCCGGGACAGACCACTAGTCCGCGGAGGCAGTTGCCTTAACTTTGCACTATGTTTGATCTGTAGGAATATGATCTTTTGTAGATAAATCCGACTGATCTATCTATCCTACCAGCCTCCACGAAGGGTCGAGGGGCTTACGACCAAAACCAACACTCTCCTACCAGAGAAGATAAACAAATAGCTTGCTATGTGTTCCGCCGTTCTTCCATGCTGGACTGGGAGCGAGAGAAAAACATGGAAAGTGCCAGCTGTATTTCCTCACGAGCATGCCGTAAAAACCAGCTAAGGGATTCGAGGGATTTTGCAATTTAGGCGTTGGGCTGACAACCTGTCACTACAGCAATATACCTACAAATCTATCTTAAATAACCGTAAGGCGTGGCGGAACTATCTTTGTTTAGGTCGTTTACGCTCTGCCTACCCCATCAGGGGTATAGGCGTGATTATATGTATGTATGTGTTCCGTCGATTTGAGGGAATTCCAGTGCGTTGAATGCTTCGGGATGAGTTCGCTTCATCGTTGAGTCTGTCTCGTTCTTGTCTCAGTCGCTAATTTATAGGTTCAATTTCATGATTCATCAACTCATCCCGCGGGACCAGTTAATTGCAGGGTCACTTGACGAGCCCAATAATATTTGTTCATACTTGGATTACGTACCCGACCCCGAGAGATACGGGATAAGGCTAGGGAGATGATGACGACTTGGATACCTACCCAAAAAGTGCTATAATGGTAGCAATTCGTAGTTGCATAAATCACGACTTAACTAATATAAGCATGTATCTGTAATTTTCTATCATAAGAGAACAGAAAGGGACGGCGACAATTTTAGTCAAGATTTAGTTAAGTCGTGCACTCTACGAATCTATACCGATATTTGCATTGCATATACGTATATTATACATACATACATACATATAATCACGCCTTTATCCCTAATGGGGTAGGCAGAGCGTAAACGACCAAAACATAGGTCATTCCGCCACGTGTGACAAAGTTTTGAGGGTTATTTATGATAGATTTGTATATTGCTGTAGAAACAGGTTGTCAGCCCATCGCCTAAATTTTGTAATTTAGGCGATGGGCTGACAACCTGTCACTACAGCATACTGTACAGTATATTGTTATACTGAAGCCTCGGATCCCTTAGCTGATTTTTACAGCATGTCCGGGAAGAAATGCAGCTGGCAAATTCTATGTTTTTCTCTCGCTCCCAGGCCAGCATGGAAGTCGAAGATATCGATTCGTAGAGTGCACGACTTAACTAAATCTTGACTAAAATTGTCGCCGTCCCTTTCTGTTCTCTTATGATAAATGAGATAGTATATATATATATACATACATACATAAATCACGCCTTTATCCCTTACGGGGTAGGCAGAGCGTTTAACGCCTCATAAAAGGCGCTTTCGCCACGTCTGACAAAAATTGAGGACAATTTTAGATTGTAATATGTATTGCTTTAGTGACAGGTTGTCAGCCCATCGCCTAAATTACAATACACTGTAACACTCGAGTCCCTTTTGCTGACTTCAACAGCATGCCCGGGAGGAAGGGCAGCTGGAACATTCTATGTTTTTCTATCTCTCCCAGTCCAGCATGGAAGAATTATATATATATATATATATACTATATATACACGTATATACGTATATTATATATATATATACTATCTCATACAGATACTATAACTATTACAGTATATATATATACATATAGTAGCATATAGTATGGCAATGTATTCGTAAATTACACCATACAAATTAGTTACGTATTTATAATAACACATACCTTGCAGAATTTCGGTTTAATCGGACATATATACATATAATCACGCCTTTATCCCTAACGGGGTAGGCAGAGCGCAAACGACCCAAACAAAGGTCGTCCCGCCACGTCTGACAAAATTTTGAGGGTTATTTAAGCTAGGTATATTGCTGTAGTGACAGGTTGTCAGCCCATCGCCTAAATTACAATATACTGAAACCCTCGGATCCCTTAGCTGGATTTTACAGCATGCCCGGGAGGAAATGCAGCTGGCACATTCTATGTTTTTCTCTCGCTCCCAGTCCAGCATGGACGTAATAATCGGACACCTTAAAAAAATAGTAAACAAACCAACACGTGTCGTAGTATCAATTGTAGGTCAACATTTCTTGATATTAAGTAATTCAAACGTTGCAGGGTTCTAAGATTGAGAGTACTATTAAGTACGGATTTGACAGGTCCTTTTGTATTGAAATGGCATTTCTGATACGGCCTCAAACTAGCTGTCAGTCTCAAATGCTGTTTTTAATTACGGGCCTATGTGGATTACGGATTCTCAAAAATCCAAAGTATTTTCTTCGAAATTACTTTTTTATGACAAATAAAATGAAACTTTTTAAAATATTAGAAATAACAAATAGAAAATTCTACCGCAGACGGGAAACTTTTTAGTTTGACAAAGAGATACTGGGCATTATTACAATAATATTATTATAACTGTAATTATTACAATACACTAAAGCCTACCGATTGCTGATTTTAACAGTGTATCCTACGCAAAGTCTTTCACAGTGCGAGCGATCAAGCTGTGGAATGAATTGCCCGAAGACATTCGACGTGCACCGTCTCTTGAGACCTTTAAGAGCCGAATTAAAAAACATTACTTGGAACAAATTCCTATCTGATCATTAGATTTCCTTCACTTTTATCCTGTGCTGTAAATACAGTTGCTGTCATTTCCTTCGTCTAGTTCTGATTGTAGTTTGCATTATCCTATCTTCCATTAGTTATGTATTAGTTTATTATATATTAGTTTATATTACAATATCTATGTAGTCTTCTAGCTTGTACTTAGTTTATGTATTATATGTAATATAATGTATTTAGGATACATATTTGACTAGGGTTGCACTATCCCGCTAACCACTACGCATTTTTATTTTACCCAAAGGTTGCCTGGAAGAAATTGCTACCTTAGCAATAAGGCCGCCTATGTTGTACTTGCCTTTTTTTGTTATCTGTTGTGTTGTATGATTTGTATTCTTACGTGCAATAATGTATTTTTATGTTTTGTTATGTTACCCAGGGAAAAAGCAGTAGTAAAAGCTAATAGTTTAACTAAGTTCGACTCCATACATCATCCGATCATGCTGCTACATAGGCCTCCAGCACTCCACCAACTTGAGTATACCGGGTGTAAGGGACAGCATCCCGCAAACTGATAGGGGTTGCTCAGTCAATGACACTGAATAACTCTACCAAGAAATTCTTACAGATAGCCTTTTTTTGGGATTTCCATACAATTGTCTGCTCGAGGTGGTAATTTTTTATAGAAAAGTCAAAAAATATCCACTTTAATTTCTTTAATTTCTTACGTTTCATATTTACTCACCAGCAAGTTCAACGGCCTCATCGTAAGAATGTGCAACATTTTTTTTCTTCCCTATTTCTGCTGATTCGGAGCTCATGTTTCGTAAACGTCGACTCCGGCGCACTATTAAACAATCACTGTCTCAGTAGATAATTTCGCGTTGTACTTCAGTTTCAGTTGCGGTTCTCAAACTTTGGAACGTGGGAACCCCCCTTGGGTTCATCAGCCTGTCTGTATCGTAAATGATAAACTACGATCAAAAAACATAGAACACCTCTCTACTCGGACATACTATCAAAACCAATAGAAAAAACTGATGGGTTTTACAAAGCAGGGTAATGTGTTTCTGTGTTTGATTCCATTTAAGCGAAGGGCAGATAACCTGTCACTACGAATTTATTTCTCATTATGTAGATGGGGGTCGCATTTCGGCGCTACAGACCTTCTGCCGTCGTCCATACGTCGAAGTAGTATTTAAGTATTTATAAATATGTATGTTAGTCTGTAAGGTATATATTCTATGGGCCTCTGCTTACATTATTTACATACATACATACATATAATCACGCCTTTATCCCTAATGGGGTAGGCAGAGCGTAAACGACCTAAATAAAGGTCGTTCCGCCACGTCTGACAAAGTTTTGAGGGTTGTTTAAGATAGATTTGTAGGTATATTGCTGTAGTGACAGGTTGTCAGCCTGCAGCTTACATTATTTAATATCTACTAATGTAAATATTGCCTGAAATACAATGATTTATATTTATTCATTTATTTTATTTATGAATATTTATTACAAGAATATTTAGATATGCCAACTGGACAAACCATAGAAAGTTACATGGCATGTCGCTGAGTCAGCTAAAAACTATAATACAACCACAGTCAATACTCTCGCTAGTCACAAATATGGGCCACAGTTTATCGTCTGAAAAAGTTTCAGCACCGCTGACTGGACTTTACGTAATTACATTGAATAAACTTCTCATACAGATGATATTGAATGTTAGTATCTTTCTTGCTATACAAACATTTCCTGTATCTACTCTAATACTAGTTATGTAGGTATGGCGAGGAATTTTTGCCATAAATGTTAAAGAGACCATCAAAAATCTTGGATTGGACTGGATGACATTTAATTATCGAGATAGATTTAAACCATGTCGGCTACTTTTTCTCGGGAAAATGTATAATTTTCACTGATTTGAGAAGTCGCTACCGCTCCCTCTCTTCTGTGATAATTTCTACAAGAAAACTTAATTTTCTGCGGGTAAAATTTTGACTAGAAAATCAAAGCAATGGAGTTTCTCATGTGTGATTAAATTTCAAATACTTGTACAGTTTAATAACCTGCACAACTATACGAAATGTCATGACAGCTGCATTTCCTCCCTGGCATGCTGTAAAAACCAGCTAAGGGATCCGAGGGTTTCAGTATATTGCAATTTGGGCGATGGGTTGACAACCTGTCACTACAGCAATGTACCTACAAATCTAAATGACCCTCAAAACTTTATTAGACTTGGCGGAACTTTGTTTAGGTCGTTTACGGTCTGCCTACTCCATTAGGAATAAAGGCGGTATGTTTGTAAGTATTAGTTACTAGAAATTTTATAAAATGTAAAAGGCTTTAGCCTTTCACGCCATTTTTAAATCAAATGGAAAAACACCCAATTACATTTCATTATTCTTAAACTCAAAGTATTTAACAAACGAACATGAGACGGCACTGATCCTAAATTAGACATTAACTATGAAAGAGGCCTCTTACTGATTGACCAATCAAAAAGCATTTAAAACGTATGATTCAATCATCAAGACAATAAACGTTTGAGTTATGTATGAACTTCAATAATAAGCCACTGAAGATATCTGTTGGTTTAAGTTCTCAGATCTAGAAAGGCCGAGACGTTTCGTGCATGATAGTGTTTACTGGCTCATGAAAACTCTGACCTAATCTAGGATTGGGTCTGGTTTCCCTTCTGGGTTGCGGAGGTTAGAAGGCAGTCGCTCTGTGTAAAAACCAGTACCCTCGTTCAATCATCTAGATTAGGTAGCCGACCCCGAGAGATACGGGATAAGGCTAGGGAGATGATGATGAGTGTTTAGTGGCTCAATCTAGAAAAAAAATATAGTAACATATACGGGGTGCAAGGGACAGCGTACCACAAACTGATAGGGGTTGCTCAGCCAACAAAACTGAACAACTCTCACCAGGAAATGCTGATTGATGATTCTGAAAACTAAACTTTCCCATACAAAATTACCACCTCCATCAGACAATGTATATGGAAAAGCAAATAAAAAAACTTCTCTTCCTGAAAAAAAATCTTCTGGTGGTTATTCAGTTTCATTGACTGAGCAAACTCTATCAGTTTACGGGACGCTGTCCCTTACACCCCGTATGTCTAAATTAAAGTACTATACTATTAGTCCAGAAGAAACACTGTAAAGACGTTCAAACTAAAACGCCTGTTGAAATAATTTAGCATTCGTGAAGTAAAATTTGCTATGTAAACTTTATCAGGCGTTAGATCATACTGAGCCTGGTCTGACTGAACCTTGTACTCTTGATCAGCAGACTATCGGTTCAATTCCCATAAGCACACACAATGTTAATTAATCAATCTACATCCATTATTTGGTTAGGACAATGCAGACTGAAGCGACAGATTTTTCGGGAGGGCACGTTAATATATGGGCCTTTATCAGTACATGCTTTCTGTCTGCTATGCAGGACTGGAAGCTACGAAGAGAAAATGCAATGGCGCCATCGCTTAATACCAGGCTGTTGACATTCTACCTACCTCATTAAGGATATAGACGTGACTTTATGTACGTATGCTATGCTATTACATCAATGCAAGATTAGGTCATCCACCCATTGATAAAATCGTCCATATAACCTCGAATACTCAATCGGCAGTAAGAAATGAATGCAGATTGTAATTTGCCATACCGTACCCTGTTGATTGAATTGTATGACGTTTCTAAAGAATTAGATAAGAAATTCGACTGGGGAAAACGAATCTCTTATAATTAGATTTTTTGTGCATGTTACCATACACGTTCTTCCATGCTGGACTCGGGGCGAAAGGAAAACATAGAATGAGCTACCTGCATTTCCTCCCGGGCATGCTGTAAAGACCAGCTAAGGGATCTGAGGGTTTCAGTATATTGTAATTTAGGATGTGCCAGCTGCATTTCCTCCCGGGCATGCTGTAAAAATCAGCTAAGGGATCCGAGGGTTTCAGTATATTGTAATTTAGGCGACGGGCTGACAACCTGTCACTACAGCAATATACCTACAAATCTATCTTAAATAGCCCTCAAAACTTTGTCAGATGTGTACGACCTTTGTTTGGGTCATTTACGTTACACCTTTATCCCTAATGGGGTAGGCAGAGCGTAAACGACCTAAACAAAAGTCGTTCCGCCACGTCTGACAAAGTTATGAGGATTATTCAAGATGGATTTGTGCATATATTGCTGTAGTGACAGGTTGTCAGCCCATCGCCTAAATTGCAATATACTGAAACCCTCCAATCCCTCAGCTGGTTTTTACAGCATGCCTGGGAGGAAATGCAGCTGGCACATTCTATCTTAAATAACCCTCAAAACTTTGTTAGACGTGGCGGAACGACATTTGTTTAGGTCGCTTACGCTCTTCTTCTTCTTCTTAATATAATGAAGGCGTGATTATATGCATGTATAATGATAATTTATGTGCATGTTACCATGTCATAGACAACGTGAAATTATACTCATACATACACGTTCCATTTCTACCGGGTGTAAGGGACAGTGTCATATGGGTTGCTCTGTCAACGATACTGAACAACTTCCACCGAGAAAAACTTTCAGGAAGAGAAAATAAAAATTGGCTTTTCCAATCAAAATGTCCTCCTCAATCAGACAATTGGTATGGAAAAGCCATTTTATTTTTACTTCCTGAATGTATTTCCTGGTAGAAGTTGTTCAGTGTCGTTGACGTTGCTATCAGTTTGTGGGACGCTGTCCCTTACACCCCGTTTATAGTTGGGTTAGGTAGCCTAATTATAGGACTGAGAGTGATTATTAGAAACATCACAAGAATTTGTTTGAAAGCGGACCCCTAAAAAAACTGTTCTCAAAAATTTGGGTGGCCGTTCTTCGGAAATTTATCCTTAGGTCCTAAAGACGACGTTCAGATTTACAAAATCTAATAAATACTCTTATGTTCATAATATGTGTCGTGGGCAGACCCAACTAATGGGCGTTATTCGACTAGACAGCACGGCGACGGCGACGGCGATGGCGACGCCATGGCACCATCGATGGTACCGTGGAAGAGGTAATCTATAAATATCAATGAAATTATATGGCACGCTTTCCACTTGCCGACAGAGCCTGATGGTGTAGTGGATAGAGCTGCTGCCTCCTGAGCAATGAGGTCGTAGTTCGAATCCCACACATGTGGTTTTCGGTTTTCGAATTTCATATGTACGTTTATTCGTAGCTTTTTCCATGCTTCGGAAGGAACGTTAAGCCGTTGGTCCCGGTTAATATCGTTTAATACCGTAGATAGTCGTTAAGCCATGTAAGTGGCCAGAGCTAAGCATTGGCGGCTTGAAAACTCTGACCTAATCTAGGATTTGGTCTGGTTTCCCTTCTGGGTTGCGGAGTTCAGATGGCAGTCGCTCTGTGTAGAAAACAGTAACCTCATTCAATCTCCTAGATAGGGTAGCTGACCCCGTGAGATACGGGATAAAGCTAGGGAGATATGATGATGCTTTCCACTTGCCAGCACGGCAACGGCACGGTATTGATTCCCACCGGTACCGTCGCCGGCCTGCCAAACTGCATGTGTTTTGTATTCGTACGCGTGTATGTGTGTGCTCAAATTGGAACTAGGTGGACGTTATCGAGACGTGCCGGCTAGTGGGAAACAGAGCCACGATATCGTGACGGCACCGTTGCCGTGCCATCTAGTAGAAAAACGACCAACCGAATAGTAAAATCGGTTACTCTATATGAAAAAAATCAAAGACACAGGGCAAATTATTACATACATACATACATATAATCACGCCTTTATCCCTAATGGGGTAGGCAGAGCGTAAACGACCTAAACAAAAGTCGTTCCGCCACGTCTGACAAAGTTTGAGGATTATTCAAGATGGATTTGTGCGTATATTATGGATCTGTACAATGTGTTGTTTATGTGCAATAAAGAATATTTGTATTGTATTGTATATTGCTGTAGTGACAGGTTGTCAGACCATCGCCTAAATTGCAATATACTGAAACCCTCCGATCCCTCAGTTGGTTTTTACAGCGTGGCTGGGGGGAAATGCAGCTGGCACATTCTATGATTTTTTCTCACTTAAAGTCCAGCATGGAAGTCAAATTATTATGATGCTATAATACCTATAATATCTTGCATCATACTCGTACGATAATGAAAGTAAAGAGCCGTGGTGTAGTGGATAGGACCGCTGCCTCCTGAGCGGGGTGGAAGTGGTTCGAATCCCACCACGTGCCAATGTGTATTTCGTTTATTCGGCGCTTTTGCCGTGCTTTGGAAAGCACGTTAAGCCGTTAGTCCCGGTTAATATCGTTTAATACTGGAGATATTAGTCGTAAAGCCATGTCAGAGAGCAGTGCAAAGCATTGGCGGCTTGAAAACTCTGACCTAATTTAGAACTGGTTCTGAGTTTTCGGATGGCAGTCGCTTTGTGTAGAAACCAGTACCCTCATTCATACGACTAAATTAGGTAGCCAATCCCGTGAGATACGGGATAAGGCAAGGGAGATGAGGATGATACGATATGAAAGTAATTTAAGTTTCATAAAGAATCCTCCTACCTACCATGTCTAGTTTTTTATTTACATACATACATAATCACGCCTCTTTATCCTTAATGGGATAGGCAGACCTAAAGGTCGTTCCGCCACATCTGATAAAGTTTAGATAGATTTGTAGGTATATTGCTGTAGTGACAGGTTCTCAGCCCATCGCCTAAATTACAATATACTGAAACCCTCCGATCCCTCGGCTGGATTTTACAGCATGCTCAGCAGCTGGCACATTCTATGTTTTTCTCTCACCGGTCCAGCAAGGAAGAATCTTTATTATTTGGCATGCCTACATTTGTTTTATTATTGAACTATACGTCTGTGACGATATTATTACAACACAGACTCTATCAATACGCGTCTGTGAAAAATCGAATGTAATCTAAACTAGAGACATACTTATTTAAAATTTTAAACATCTATGGCTCGTATTTATAAAGCGATATCAACATTGAGAGCAATATTAAGCATGGATTTGAAAAGTCGTTTTGTATTGAAATGATATTTCCGATACGAACTCAAACGCTATCACTCTTAAGAGCTGATTATAAATACGGGCCTAAATCGCTATTTTTTTTTTATTTTCCTATTTGCACCATAGTACAAAGTGTATATAATGCGTCACCGGACTAAAACTATATCGCTACACCTTTTAATTTAATAATAATATATAAAGCAGGCTCCTCAAAGAATGCAGCGGATTTTATTTTGTTTCAATATATTTTTCGATATTATATTATACGACAAAGAGTTATCACTTCCTGAAAGAATTTCTTGGTGGAAGTTGTTCAGTGTCGTTGACTGAGCAGCCCCTATCATTTTGCGGGACGTCCCTTACACCCCGTATTATATTACATGCAATGAAATGCACAAGCGATGCTATAGGGAATCTCATCTTATCTTATCTTATTTAGCCTACATAGGGATAAGTGGAAGGAGAAGAGGGAGGCCTTTGCCCAGCAGTGGGATGATGTAGGCTATAGGGAATATGCATGACTTTTTAATTAGAATTATTATCACCATTGATAAACAAATGTGAAAGAATTTTCGCAATAAAGTAACTAGTTTACGAGATTCGATGATTTAAAGGGGTTAGTTAATAAGGATCAGAACTAGCATATGACGTCAGATGACAGGAGCGCTATACTACTTCCATGTAAAATGTTATTTCAAAGAGAGAGATATATAGTCAAATTCAAATTCAAACGTTTGTGCACGTCACAATACAAAAGATCTTAAAAATATACCTTAATGATACATAAATAACAGTTTCAGTCTTATGTGACGCCCTGCACAGCAATTTAGAAAGAGAGCTTAGTTTAATATGATAACAATTCAGATTAACTTAAAAAATATAACACTAAAACTAATAGAACTAACTAATAGACTACCTTTATAATGGTATATCTCGGTGATTTCTTGATCAATTTTAAATCTGTTTTCACTGATATTATCATAATTTTGGATATTTCTTAAAAATATGTTCAGATACCGAAAATATTTTATATGCATGTACTCTGATTCTCCTCTACACGTGTCTGATCCCCTCCACAGGACATCCTCAGGAGCTGTTTGGTTAGACCATCCGGTCAATTCCGGTCCCGCGATCACCTATAGTATTTCCAACTTAGTTTTACATACATACATACATAAAATCACGCCTTTATCCCTTACGGGGTAGGCAGAGCGTCAAACTCCTCGTAAAAGGCGCTTTCGCCACGTCTGACAAAAATTGAGGGCAATTTTAGATTGTAATGTGTATTGCTATAGTGACAGGTTGTCAGCCCATCGCCTAAATTACAATACACTGTAACCCTCGAGTCCCTTTTGCTGACTTCTACAGCATGCCCGGGAGGAAGGGCAGCTTAGTTTTACAATAAAGGGAAACAAATTTCTTCCACGCTGGCCTCGGAGCGAGAGAAAGACATAGAATGGGCAAGCTGCATTTCCTCCCGCGCATGCTGTAAAAACCAGCTAAGGGATCCCAGGGTTTCAGTATATTGCAATTTAGACGATGGGCTGACAACCCGCCCTACAGCAATATACTGGTACATACAAATGTATCTTGAATAACCCTCAAAACCTTGTCAGATGTGGCGGAACGTTTGGGTCGTTTACGCCCTGCCTACCCTACTTTAGGAATAAAGGCGTTATTATATGTATGTATGTATGTAAACAAAGTTTCATGTCTTTCATAGAAAAAAATAAAACAAAAATAAACGGTACGTGTTGGCAAATTAGTCAAATTACTAAAACTACTATTACTTTATGTTGTCATATCTAATCGCTAAAACTTATTTTAAAAACAATAATTTCGATTAAAAGACATGAAACTTTGTTTACCTTTATTCTAAAACTGAGTTGAAAATACTATACCGGGTGAAAAGGATATCGTCCCGCAAATTAACAGGGGTTGCTCAATCACGAAACTGAACAACTTTCACCAGGAAATTCTTTCAGGAGATGGAAGAATATGACGTTCCCATACAAAATTACCATCGCGATCAAATAATTTATGTGTACAAGCATATATTTTTTTCGCTTACTGGAAAAACGTCCTGCTGTCAGTTGTTCAGTGTGGTGGACTGAGCAACCCCTTTAAGTTTGCGGGACGCTGTCCCTTACACCTGGTTTAGACAAATCGATTACGCTATGAAATTATGTCCATCATAGTAATGGAAATACCTAGGTATAACATGGGTATAACAAGGTTGTTTGGTTCCACATCGATTGATATTGAACTAAGTTTGATTTGCTTTCGGATTTAATAAAAAAACCTCAGCTTAATGACTTCATTCGGTATTTTTTATTCTGCATTCTTCCATGATGGCCTGGGAGCCAGAGAAAAACATGGAATGTGCCAGCTGCATCTCCTCCCGGGCATGCTGTAAAAACCAGCTAAGGGATCCGAGGGTTTCAGTTTATTGCAATTTAGGCGATAGGCTGACAACCTGTCACTACAGCAATATACCAATCAATACATCTGCTGGACATGGACCTCCCCTAAATTGGGGGTAAGTGCATTCACAGGGAACGCTGCTGCCCATTCCCTGGATATCCCTTTTTACGACACCCAATCAATAATATACAAATCTATCTTAATATATACCTACAAATATATCTTAACTAACCCTCAAAACTTTGTCAGACGTGGCGGAACGACCTTTGTTTAAGTCGTTTACGCTCTGCCTACCCCATTAGGGATAAAGGCGTGATTATATGTATGTATGTATAAAATGGATCGCTATCTTTTTAACTTTGATGAGTAGCATTTCCTTCAATAAAGATTAATAATAATAAAGTTTATATTTTAGAGTAATGTTATATAATTAGATTTATCCTGAAATCATCGTCTATCTATACCTTCCATTATAGTTTAGTATAGGTAGCTTTCGGTACTGCGGTTTCACCCGTTTTCCTGTACGATTTGTACATTTTTCCATGCTAAATAGAAGCCTAAACCAGGTGTAAGGGACAGCATCCCGCATGCTGATAGGGTAGCTCAGCCAACGAAACTGAAGAACTGTCCCTTACACTCCGTATGTTTCTTAAGATACATATACATACATATATTCACGCCTTTATCCTTAACGGGGTAGGCAGAGCGTAAATGACCCAAACAAAGGTCGTTCCGCCACGTCTGACAAAGTTTTGAGGGTTATTTAAGATAGATTTGTAAGTATATTGCTGTAGTGACAGGTTGTCAGCCAACCTACTGAATATACTGAAACCCTCGGATCCCTTAGCTGGTTTTTACAGCATGCCCGGGAGGAAATGCAGCTGGCACATTCTATGTTTTTCTCTCGCTCCATGGAAGAACTTAAGTTACCTGACTTAACTTACTTGGAACTACTTAAGATAAACGTAGCATTTTATTGGAGAACGTTTTTTTTTTAATTAGTCCAATAGTTTTTGAATTATTTCGTATCAAACAAACATACAAGAAAAGCTTTAGAATATTAGTAGTGTAAATGTATTATGTTGCATAATTTTTTTTATGGTAGCGGATATTCAATAATTACGCAGCAGCTGGCGCATACACACAATAAAGATTAAGAAAATACCTATGTATATGATATTTGATAGTATAAAAAACTCGTCATCAATTCGTTTAGTTTTGTTTAGTTTTATTTATCACACAGTGAAAATTACATTATAAAAGTTCACAATTACATGTCATATTATTCACAAAGTGTTCGTCAGTTGAACAAAATAAAATTAATAAAATCGGTATAAAATTATCATTGTGTGCACATTTCATTTTTGTGAAGTAACGAGGCTGCCTCCGTGGTCTAGTGGTCAGAGCCATGGGCTTACGATCCGGAGGTCCTGGGTTCGATTCCCGGGGGGGGAAGCTGTTATTTGTCAAATTATCTTTGTGTCAGGTTTCCCCAACTTGGTTTGGACATTGCAGGCTGAATAACCTGATTGTCTGAAAAGAGAATTGTGTGCTTCGGAGGGACGTTAAGCCATCGGTCCCGGTCGCAAGCTTTGATAGTAGTCGTTACTCAAAAATCATGTCAGAAGCCTATTTTCTGTAATACTAGGCGGTTTGAAAACTCTGATACTAGGGTTTATCGGGTCGTTCGACTCGAGAATCCAACCTTTAATTAGAAAAATAGAGGACCTACACATAATGTAAAGTAGATACCTATTTATAAACGTGTCCGTGTATTATTTATGTAGAATTTGAAATAGATATGTCACATATATCAATACCTAATAATAATACTGAACACCTGCGGAATAATTAGAAAATTTCTTTCCCTGATCTACCGAGCTAAACAAGTCATGTCATGACCTTTTAGGCCATTCAAAAAATCTGGCTATTTTACTTTTATAGCCACGCTATAGAATAATTCATTTTTCTCTGTATTTGACCGTACGCATATTGTATAAACGTATTAAGACCCGTATTTATAATCAGCACTTGAGACACACAGCGAGTTTGAGTTCGTATCAGAAATGTCGGAAATAAAATTTATGAATCAATCTTAAGATTGAGAGCAGTATTAAGTATGGATTTGTCTGGTCATAATGTACTGAAATGTAATTTCTTATATTAACTCAAACTTGCTGTCAGTCTCAAGTGCTGTTTATAAATATGGGCCTTAGTGTTTTACTCCATTGACTCACCACTGCAAGGGTCAACAAACAGCAATGACCTTGATACAGGGTGTTAATTGAATCCAGTCTGCGCGTGCGGCTAAATGGATTACGGGGATTCATCGCGGATCTAAGGCACTTCCGTAAACGTAAATTATTGCTGACTAACTTTTGTGAAACAATCAATATCTGGTGTGGACAGTTTGTCGAAAACTGCAGTCAATAAAACTGAAAAACACGCTCGTGTCTACAGAGTAAAAATAGAGTAGTCATAGAAATAAAAAGTGGTATACCTATTCTCACCAAGAAAATACAAACACAAGACTTGCTTTATGAAAAGTTCAAGACTAATAAAAAATACCACGACGTCTGAAAGGGCAGCAACACCCAGGCGTCACTTACTGCGCGCAAGGTTGCGCTCAGCACGCTGCTTTTTGCTTTTTGCAATTTGTTTTTTTTTTTTTTTATTTCAACATAAAGGTACATACATAAACATACACAAATATCTCGCCAAACTGAAACAGTTTGTTGGCGAGGAGACCGCTCTCTTAACTACTAATCATGCACCTATCATTAACAATTTTTAAGTGGTACCACACTGGTAGTACCACACACACACACTCACACACGCACGCACACACACATGCACACACCACACACACATACACGCATAAAATTTACAACTATTTCAAATATGTATTTAATATTTATCTGTTTATATCTCTAATAGTAATAATAATTTAAGTTTGTTTTTTAAGATGGTCTTAGTGACTTTGTTATCGTCTAAGAGCCATGGTGTTTCATTGTACATTCCAATGCACATGCGCCACCTTGCGCTCTACGCGCGCGATGAACTCTACGTCGGCGCACTCTCTGCCAGCACGCACGCGTAGAGCGTAAGGTGACGCATATGTGTTGTAGGTAATACAAAAAGCCCGTAATTATAATCAGCTCTCAAGAGTGACAGCGAGTTTGAGTTTGTATCAAAAAGGTAATTTCAATACAAAATGGCTTGCCAAATCCATACTTAATATTGCTCTCAATCTTGAGATAGCTTTACAAATACGAACCTTAATGACGCCTGTGTGATGCTGCACTAAATCCTAAAGGTAATGTCAAGTACGTTTTGGGAATAAAAGCATCTAGAACATTATTTTTTCCATCTCTCCCAGTCCATCATGGAAGCTGCAGTTTATCACCATCATGTCCCATTAAATCACTTATCTGGTGTGCATCACTGCAGCGTCCGATTGGAGGATAAATAGCATCAACGAGACAGGTGACAAAGGTCGTTCCGCCACGTCTGCCAAAGTTTTAAGGGTTATTTAAAATAGATTTGTAGGTATATTGCTGTAGGGACAGGTTGTCAGCCCATCGCGTAAATTGCAATATACTGAAACCCTCGGATCCGTTAGCTGGTTTTTACAACATTGCCCGGTACGAAATGCAGCTGGCACATTCTATGTTTTTATGTCACTCCCAGGCCAGCATGGAAGAATGACTAAATCTTTTACTTAATTTCCAGTACGTCTGGGGAACAGAAGCGTCTAGTGCATTCTGTGTGTTTTCTATCCCTCCCAGTCCATCATGGAAGCTGCAGTTTATCAGCATCATGTCCAATCAAATCACTTATCCAGTGTGCATCACTGCAGCGTCCGATTGGAGGATAAATAGCATCAACGAGACAGGTGAGACGCCCGCATCCTTTGTCACCCCTCATCCTCTGGACGCGGACAGTTCATTTACATACGTATATTACGACTCTCCCTTATAGGGTAGATAGATTGTCAACGGCCCAGTAAATTATTGCCTACGGCCTGTAATTTGAAAAATACATACATACATATAATGACGCCTTTATCTCTAATGCGGTAGGCAGAGCGTAAATGACCTAAACACAGGTCGTTCCACCACGTCTGCCAAAGTTTTGAGAGTTATTTAAAATAGATTTGTAGGTATATTGCTGTAGGGACAGGTTGTAAGCCCATCGCGTAAATTTCAATATACAGAAACCCTCGGATCCCTTGGCTGGTTTAACAGCATGCCCAGCACGAAATGCAGCAGGCACAATCTATTCAGTTCATTTACATACGTAAACAAGGCATGTGTCCCTTACAGGGTAGACAGATCGTCCACGGCCTAGTAATTTAAAAGATCCCTGCAATAAAAGTTAAAAACACATAGGTAAGTAGGCACTTAATTACACAACTTAACAATCTAGAAATAAAAGAAGATCTTTGCCTGAACCACCGACTAAATAAGCATTTTATTTCATCTTGGTGATTTTCTTAGGGAAAGTGGTTCACTTTCCTTCTGCTTCAGTAGGTATAGGTTATAGGTACACTTTTGCACCTTTTCTTTGACTCCAAAAAATGGACCTTAGGTGTGTTGACCATGACCTATATGGTGGTTTAGCATAGTCGGTACATCCCGAGATTTTATTAGCAAATTAGGCAGAGCTGCGCGCGACGCCACTTCACAAGGAGAGGTATACACAGGGACGGGCAGATCAGCGAGCGGCCACGACTAGGGTCCGAAACTTCGCGCCTCAAAGCTGTACAGGGTGTGCAGATTAGGCAGAGCTGCGCGCGACGCCACTTCACAAGGAGAGGTATACACAGGGACGGGCAGAACAGCGAGCGACCACGACTAGGGTCCGAAACTTCGCGCCTCAAAGCTGTACAGGGTGTGCAGATTAGGGAGAGCTGCGCGAGACGCCACTTGCCGAGGATATACCTACACAGGGACGGACAAATAACAATCCGTCATCCGGTTTACGACTCGATTCCTGCTTAAAGTCTGATTCGTTGTCTTGCATACCACAATTACAATAAGCAAGCAGATAATAATTGACAACTCTACCACTCGTTTTACATAGATATTTGACTGAGTCATATCTACGATTATATGCTACGATTTACCTAAAAGTATTGCGATAGTTATGAGTCGATTTAATAACTAAGTATGTACTTATTAACTAAAATAGGTACAATTTAAGTAAAATTAAGAAGTATTAAGTACTGCCTACCACGTTTATATAACAAAAAAAAGTTTGTAATATTTTCGCTAAATCGTCCAATCATTTTCAGAAGAACAGTTTTCTCGTTTTGATATTTTTTTCTTCTATCTGATATTTAGGTTTTCTATAAGTCAAATGAAATTATATTTTTCATTATATAGAATTAATGTAAGATCTACATATTGTCTATAGTTCGATTTTTTTTACGTTGAGTTATCGATACCAACATTTTTTGCAGCTCGTAAACAGCAACTCAGTAGAAGTTCAAATTTCGGAACCGCAGACAGTAAGCTTGTTACACACATATGTTTTGCGGTCAAATTTCGTTAAATTTGTAAAGAAAAAGCAGATTATGGGCTGCAAAACAAGTTGGTACCGATAACTCACCGTTAAATAAACCAACTGTACAGTACAATAGTTATACAAGACTGATTAAAAATATTCGAGGCATCTCTAATTGTACTTGTAATGTCCTCCGAAAACCATCTCAACCATCTCGATTTAAGTAGAACTAATCGATTAGCCACACAATTTCATGTAAAATCTTTCATCATTTCTTCGATTTCGTACAGTTTTTATCTATTGCATCTATTGGTTTCATTTCTATAACCATTATCAATTTGCTTTGCAACCGTGCTGACCGTGTGTATTCAGTTTCCTTTTATCACATTAATGGCCATATCAGCGGCAGTAGGGACATCCATCGCGGCGCTGTGCAGCGCAAAAACGATAAAAAAAGTTTGAAAAAAAAACACGACAAAAAAACTATATAAAAAAAATAAACGAAATTAGTGTCACTGTTTTAAAACTGGTGGTCTAAGGTGTAGACCAAAATTAAATAATTAATTGAATAGTTTGAATATTTACGTTGTACCTACCACAGAATGTTATAATATAATAACAGTTGTACAGTGTTAATTTTTTCAGTGAATTTCAGTGTTTAGTGTTTCTGTTTTATTTTTGAAAAATGAAGACAGTTTCAGTGATATTTGTCAGTTTTTTCGGTAAGTTTAAAAATACAGTTCATGATTCTGAATTGTCTATTTGCGGGAATAAATTAAATCAACATTAAACTTAACTCAAAAATTAATAAATTTCTAAAATATTTAAAAAATAATGTAACAAGAAAATACTAAGAACCCACAAAACGGTATTACAAAACTATTAAAAACAATTCTAGTCACAAATTGTTGATATTTCAGTCCAGCCAGGCTTTATCCTCCTAAAACTTATTGGAAAGAAAAATATATATATTATTATTGTTTACTTAAAGTGGCTTTCATAAAATATTATTGTTAATGAAGATTTAGAACTATAGTATTAACAACTTAGTTTTAGAATACAGGTAAACAAAGTTTCGTGTCTTTTAATCGAAGATTTTCTTTCTGAAATAAGTTTTAGCTATTAGATATGACAACATAATGAAATAGTAGTTTTAGTAATTTATTGTTCTTGATAAAGATTTAGAACATTAGAAAACTGAGTATAAACAACTTAGTATTAGAATACAGGTAAAAACAAAGTTTCATGTCTGAAATAAGTTTTAGCTATTAGATGACATGACAACATAATGAAATAGTAATTTTAGTGACTATTGGAGATCAACTGTGTGACTTTTGTCATTGATATGAAAAGAAGAAGTAGTTTTAGTAATTTGCCAACACGTACCATTTACGAGTATTTTTGAAATGATTTTTTGCATAAATGACATGAAACTTTGTTGACCTTTATTCTAAAACTGAGTTGAAAATACTATAGGAAGGATTTAGAACTTTACATATAAGAAAGTTCAGTCTAATCACAAGCAGTAATACAGTACAGTTGTAAATACTAGGGTATAGGAATATTCTTAATTAAAATCTCACACTTAATAATAAATATCATACTATAATTAGATTTTGATAATCTTTTAGTTATATAACAACAGTTTAGTACAACAAAGTGACATTATCTTCGCCTTTCAGTTAACTGTCAGATTATGTCCTAAATGTTCTGGAGAAGTTTATCTTAATTTACTTTAATTTTCGCGGTCGTCGACTGCCACGCCTACGTTTAATAAACAAAAAATATATTTATTTCTTCCATACTGGACTGGGAGCAAAAGAAAATCGTAGAATGTGCCAGTTGCATTTCTTCCCGGGCATGCTATAAAAACCACCTAAGGGATCCGAGGGTTTCAGTTTATTGAAATTTAGTTGATGGGCAGTCAACCTGACACTACAGCAATATATCGTTGTCGATATATTGCTGTAGTAAGATCTATCTTAAATAACCCACAAAACTTTGTTAGACGAGGCGGAACGGCCTTTATTTATGTCGGTTACGATCTGGTAACCCCAGATCTGGTAGGGAGAAAGGCGTGATTATATGTATGTAAAAATATTTTAACTAAAAGAAACTCTTAAAAATTGAGTCTGTGATGCCGTTGCCTATACCTAGACTGATAGAAGTTCTATTCTACACAGTGGTGTTGGAATAGAAGAAGGGTTTCCAATTGCCAAACTTGCCATAATTGTCAGTTTCACTATCTTATGGCATGCATTGCAAATGTCTCTGTTATTCCATGAACCTTATCGTAATCTTTCACACTCTACCGTTTCCATGCTCCAAACGTAAATATACTAACGTATGCCTGAGCAAGTGCCTGCAAAGGGCATTTTTACTAAGAATTATTACTAACTAGCGACCCGCCCCGGCTTCGCAAGGAATTATCAGTGTTTCTCTACTATATTATACATATAAACCTTCCTCTTCAATCACTCTATCCATCAAAAGAAACCGCATCAAAATCCGTTGCGTTGTTTTCAAGATTTATGCATACATAGGGACATAGGGACAGAAAAAGCGACTTTGTTTTATACTATGTAGTGAAGACAGTCAAGACATCCAAACGGTACATATCATAATTTAGATGAAACCGGCTGACAATCCGTCACTACAGAAATGGTCTACAATGCCCCCTAGATTTATTAGATGTAATAAGGTTTTACCGTTTCCATCTCCATATATGAATAACATACATACATATAATCACGCCTTTATCCTTAAAGGGGTAGGCAGAGTGTAAACTATCTAAACAAAGGTGGTTCCGCTACGTCTGACAAAGATTTGAAGGTTATTTTAAGATTTGTAGGTATATTGCTCTTGTAACAGGTTGTCAGCCCATCGCCTAAATTACAATATACTGAAACCCTCGGATCCCTTTGCTGGTTTTTACAGCATGCAGGAGGAAATGCAGCTGGCATTCATTGTTTGACATTCTATGTTTTTCTCTCGCTCCCAGGCCAGCATGGAAGAAAATAATAATCAAACTAGTCTATAACACACCCATTTGTATGTTACTTAAAACGTACATACTTTAAATGTTTGGTGCTCATTTGAATAATACACAAAACAAGAATATTCTTAAAGTAAATACAATTGTTATGTCATTTAAATGGAACATGCTTTTTGTCTCAGTCATACAAAATTACTATTTAATCTATTCTACTACAACAGAATTACATAAAATGCGATGGCTTAGGCTGACCATCAACTGCCCTTTAAATAAATTTTGGTCAAATGCGACAAAATATCGCCAGGGATAAGGTCATTGAAAATCAAGTGCAAATCTTGAAACGTGTAAATCTCTACCCATGAAACTGAACAACTTTCCCTAAGAAACATACGTCAAAAATAGAAAAAAAAAAATCTTCCGTAAAAACTCTACCAGCTGATAGCGTACTCAGTATGGGAAGTCATTTTATTTTTTATTTTTTCATCCTATGTTCTTAGTGAAAGTTATTTAATTTCATGGGTAGATTCACATGTTTTAAGATTTGCACTTGTTTTTAAATGACGTTATATAATCTGAGCCGATTTGACATTCAAATCGTTAACTATGTCAAATTGTATTTCGCCAATTTAATCAAAATTTTACCTCTGAATTGACATGATGTCAATCCATCCATTATGATAGTCTTCAAACACCAGTGTATTGAGACCATTGATATCCTAACTGCCTCCGTGGTCTAGTGGTCACAGCCATGGGCTTACGATCCGGAGGTCCAGGGTTCGACTCCCAGGGGGGAACGCATAGTTGATATTTATGAATTTATCACTTTGTGAGGTTTTTCCCAGTTTGGTTAGGACACTGCAGGCTGAATCACCTGATCGTCCGAAAAGAAACAGGATTCCGTGCTTCGATGGGCACGTTAAGCGATCGGTCCCGGTCGCTGTCTTTGATAGTGGTCGTTACTTAAACCATGTCAGAGGCCTAAATAGCTCTGCTACTAGGTGGTTTGAAAACTCTGACACCAGGGTTCATCGAGTCTATCGACTCGAGAATCCACTCGCTAAGAAGAGGAAGACTGATATCTTGGATCCCGTTACTGGCTTCTTTTACGGTATATCTGAAGGAGCAGCCGCTGGTATCTTCTATGATTGTGTAAACTAAAAACTGTAACTGTTTAATAATGGAATGAAAGGCTAAAATATTTTACGCATAAAGCAACCGAGAGTTGATAGGTGTTTAGAAGTTTTAAGTACGTTGTCAAAATTCATAAGCCGTATACGTTTGGGTTGGGTCCGTCTGGCGTCAAGCACATTTCTGTGCACCTGACGTTCGTGTGTAGTTTAAGATAGATATATAAAACGTTTATATAAGAAAAACATAGAATGTACCAGCTGCATTTCCTCCCGGGCAGCGTGTAAAAACCAGTTAAGGGATCCGAGGGTTTTAGTACATTGCAATTTAGGCGATGCAAAGCGGTGGGTTTCAGCTACAACCTAGAGGAAGACGCGGTTACGGTATCCAATTAGCTGAACGATGGTCAATATGGTTATTTATATGAATACATATATACATTAAATCACGCCCCCATCCCTTACGGGGTAGGCAGAGCATAAAACGCCTCGTGAAAGGCGCTTTCGCCACGTCTGACAAAAATTGAGGAAAATTTTAGATTGTAATGTGTATTGCTGTAGTGACAGGTTGTCAAACCATCGCCTAAATTACAATACACTGTAACCCTCGAATCCCTTTTGCTGACTTCTACAGCATGCCCGGGAGGAAGGGCAGCTGGAATATTCTATGTTTTCCTATCTCTCCCAGTCCAGCATGGAAGATTATTTATATGAATAAAATCTTATAAATATCAAATATAATATCGCGTAGAAAAATTTTTGGTCACTTATGATCTAGAGCAAACCCAAAAACAAAAATTTATAATATTTAAATGAGGAATGTTGGAAGGAGAAGACCTCGAAGAACGTGCCGTGACCAAATCCGGGACTTTCTAGAAAAAGGCTAGGTCAGGAGTACCCTCACCCGACGAGCATGCATGAAAAGATTGATGAATGTAGATGAAGCGAAAGAAGTTTGCAAGGACCATTTCCATTTGCTGGCAATTTGTGATGTATTTATATAATTTGTGAATTCGATCTATACCTTCCCTCCGGGAAAGAGGCGTGAGGTTTGTATATATGTATGTATATTTAAATGATATCGGTGTTACTGATTTGTTATATTGTTTCAGTTTTCGTCAAAGCCGGCCATGGTGGTGAACATTGGTCATATGGAGGTAGGTGAAAAAAAAAAAACGAAAAGGTGCCATGATGTTACCTAGTGATTTCTTCATAAACACAAAAGTATATCTTTAAAAAAACTTTCAAACATTCGACAAATTTCCGTAGCATTTTAACTCTGTAGCTACTGCTACATATTCGCTACGACCGCTACGCCGTAGCAGGGTGAGAGTTCAGAAATTTAAATAGTTCTAAAACTTTCTCGACAACTATCTCTTTGATAAGAAACATAACATATTATTTTAGTGTGTGTGTGTGTGTGTTAAAAAAGTAGTAGTAGGTAGTAGTAAAAAAAATGTAATGTAAAACAAAACTACACAATTATTATCAGGATCACAAAAGCATTACAGGATCGATTGATCCTGACGGTTTTTCCTGTCTTTCAAACTACCTATTAATTTCATATAATATGAAAGAAAGAAAATAATAAATTAATTTCTGGCAGGACTCGAACCTGTGTCTCTGGAACGCCAGTCCATCACTCTACCAACTGAGCTACAGAAACGGTAGCGGGAGTCCTGCCAGAAACGAATTTATTGTTTTCTTTATTTCATTAATAAAATGAAAATAGCGTTGTAAGTGCTAAATATCCTCAAAAAATACCTATTAATTTTTTTAATACTGCCTGATGATGGTGTAACGAAACCGGTCGCTTAAACAAATAATAACTGCCTCCGTGGTCTAGTGGCTAATACCATGGACTCCTGATCCGGAGGTCCTGGGTTCGAGTCCTAGGGGGGAAACACAAAGTTGATATTTGAGAATTAATCACTTTGTGAATTTTTCCCCAGTTTGGTTAGGACATTGGCTGAATCACCTGATTGTCCGAAAAGAAAAAAAAGATCTCGTGCTTCGGAGGGCACGTTAAGCCGTCGGTCCCGGTCGCTGTCTTTGATAGTGGTCGTTACTCAAAACCATGTCAGATGCCTGATAGTTGTGCTACTAGGCGTTTTAAATACTCTTATACCAAGGTTCATCGGGTCGGTAGACTCGATACCCACAACAACACAGACAGAAGAAGAAGAAGAATAAATAATATATAGTGGAACTAGTGGCAGTTAGCGGCTAGTTCCTTCCATGCTGGACTGGGAGAGATAGAAAAACATAGCATGTTCCAGCTGCCCTTCCTCCCGGGCATGCTGTAGAAGTCAGCAAAAGGGACTCGAGGGTTACAGTGTATTGTAATTTAGGCGATGGGCTGACAACCTGTCACTATAGCAATACACTTTTCAATCTAAAATTGCCCTCAATTTTTGTCAGACGTGGCGAAAGCGCCTTTTACGAGGCGTTTATCGCTCTGCCTACCCCGTAAGGGATAAAGGCGTGATTTTATGTATGTATGTATGTATGTAGTGGAACTAGTGTAAAAAGTGTTACTATGGAGTTCCATCAAGAAATAACAACACAAAGTTTAACATACCTATTTATTTATTGTCCCTTCCTGCACAGAGGAGAACCAGTGGCCAGGCATGTGCACCACGGGCCAAAGACAGTCCCCCATCAACATCTTGACGAGCGATGCCACCGAGGATCAGTATGGCTCCCACATCAGAGGACCTTTACAGTACGACGGATATGAGAGCGTGCATGTGCAGGCTGAGAATAATGGACATACAGGTAGGTTAATCTGTATACTAGTCTAGACTTCTGCTTCCATGTTGGCCTGGGAGCGAGAGAAAAACATAGAATGTGCCAGCTGCATTTCCTCCCGGGTACGCTGTAAAAACCAGCTAAGGGATCCGAGGGTTTCAGTATATTGTAATTTAGGGGATGGGCTGACAACCTGTCACTACAGCAATATACTTACAAATCTATCTTTTATAACCCTCAAAACTTTGTCAGACGTGGCGGAACTACCTTTGTTTGGGTCGCTTACGCTCTGCCTACCCCATTAGGGATAAAGGCGTGATTGTATGTATGTATGTATGTAGTCTAGACTGAATTAGAATTTGAACCAGCGAGTCAGAAATTCTAGGCCCCTGGTACATACATACATATAGTCACGCCTTTATCCCTAATAGGGTAGGCAGAGCGTAAACTACATAAACAAAGGTCGGTCCGCCACGTCTGACAAAGTTTTGAGGGTTATTTAAAATGGATTTATATGTATAGTGCTGTAGTGACAGGTTGTCAGCCTATTGCCTAAATTGCAATATACTGAAACCCTCGGATCCCTTAGCTGGGTTTTACAGCATGCCTGGGAAGAAATGCAGCTCGCACATTCTATGTTTTTCTCACGCTCCCAGTCCAGCATGGAATAAACATGATTTCACATGATAATAATGCCCATCCCTGGTACACATGATTATAAATTACAAACATATTTATAAAATTGCATTACAGAAATTGATTCTTAAGGCTAAATCTCCACGTGGAACGCTTAATGAAAAGTCTATTTTATGGCCATATCAAATTAGTGAATTTTCTGTTTGATATCTTCTGATGCTTAATTAATTTTGAAACTCTAGGGCCCGTATTGATAAGCAGCACTTAAGACTGACAGCTAGTTTGAGTGCGTATAAGAAATATCAAATCAAATCCGTACTTAATATTGTTCTCAATCTTTATAAATAATAAAAAGCTTTATAAATACGAGCCTAGATAGTGGCTCATAGGATAGTTCTAGGTAATCATACATACATACATATAATCACGCTTTTATCCCTAATGGGGTAGGCAGAGCGTAAATGACCTAAACATAGGTCATTCCACCACGTCTCACAAAGTTTTGAGGGATATTTAAAATAGATTTGTAGGTATATTGCTGTAGTGACATGTTGTCAGCCCATCGCCTAAATTGCAATAAATATACAGAAACCTTTGGACTCCTTAGCTGGTTTTTTACAGCATGCCCGGGAGGAAATGCAGCTGGCACATTCTATGTTTTTCTCTGATGGTCATATCAAATTAGTGAATTTTCTATTCGATATCTTCTGATGCTTAATTCATTTTGAAACTCTAGATAGTGTCTCATAGGATAGTTAGTTCTAGGTAATCAGCTGATCGTATTTTTTTCCTGTCCAGCGGTATGGAACAACCTGGACTTCCCGAAAGGTCCGACGCTGTCCGGTGGACCTTTACGAGCCAATTATACCCTCATGCAGTTCCATTTGCACTGGCTGTCAGAACACGCTATTGATGGAATCAAGTAAGTAAATTTGCTATGGATTTTCTCTACCGGGTGTAAGGGACAGCGTCCCGCAAACTGATAGAGGTTGCTCAGTCAACGAAACTGAACAACTTTCACCGGGAAAGTCTTTCAGGAGATGAAAAAAAAATTGATCTTCCCACCTCGATCAGACAGTTTGTATGGAAAACCAGAATTTTATTTCACTTCCTGAAAAAATATCAAGGTGAAGGTTGTTCAGTTTCGTTGACTGAGCAACCTCAATAATTTTTGCGGGACGCTGTCCCTTACACCCCGTATAGTCTAGGCTAGGTTAGGTAATAACTAAAACAAAATGGAGTGTGATCACATACGAGTTTTATTTTAATTTGAAATGGGTTTGCTCTTGACTCTAGACACTAGGTCAGGAATGACCGTGACAGAGTCAACGATGGAACAAGCTCACCCAGAAGATGCCTGTTATGGCACTAGCAATCTCTCGCACCGACGGAACACAGCAAGCTGTATGGCGCCGGACTCCGGTGAGAGGAGTCGTGAGCCGGGCGGCCCCTTGCGGAGCCTACCACTGGTAGAAATAATGGTCGCAAGCATAGGCGCCACTTTGTTGAGGCCACCATTTCTTATGTTAGATCGTTCAGTGATGCTCTTCCCGAGCATTCTGTATAAACCACCAATGGGATCCGATAGTTTAAATATATTGCAATTTAGGCGACGGGCTGACAACCTGTCATTACAGCAATATCTATCTTAAATAACCTTCAAAACTTTGTCAGACGTGGCGGAGCAAACTTTGTTTAGGGTGTTTTATTAGGACTTGCATTCACCCTCTGCAAAGGCGTCAACAAGCACCGCTGAACATATATACATACATGTAATCACGCTTTTATCCCTAATGGAGTAGGCAGAGCGTGAACGACCTAAACAAAGATCGTTTCGCCACGTCTGACAAAGTTTTGAGGGTTATTTAAGATTGATTTGTACGTATATTGCTGTAGTAACAGGTTGTCAGCCCATCGCCTAGCTAGTTTTTACAGCATGCCCGGGTGGAAATGCAGCTGGCACATTCTACGTTTTTCTCTCGCTCCCAGTCCAGCATGGAAGATATCCTCACGTATACATTTCTAATGTGACCTTCAATCGGCAGGTTTCCCGTAGAGATTCACTTCGTCCACGTCAAGCAGGGTCTCACCGCTGATGAAGCACTGACTCAAGATGATGGAGTCGCTGTCATAGGAGCCATGTGTGAGGTAAAACTATTCGACAATCAAATCATATCCCGCGAACATTAGAGTCGGTATACACACATATAGTCACGCCTTTAGCCCTGATGGGGTAGTCAGAGCGTAATCGACCTGAACAAAGGTCGTTCCCCCACGTCTAACAAAGTTTTGAGAGTGATTTAAAATAGATATGTGATATTGCTGAAGTGACAGGTAGTCAGCCCATCGTCTAAATTGCAATATACGCGCATGCTGATTTTTACAGCATGCCCGGAAGGAAATGCAGCTGGCACATTCTATGTTTTTTCTCGCTCCTAGTCCAGCTTGGAAATATCAGGGTCGGTATACACTTAGATCAAATAGTTATAGATCCACGGTGCTATACAGAATCAAACTCAAACCGTGGCACCACGTCAACTATGTGCCAAAAGGTCTTAGACTGGTTTGTTTACTTAGCTTCAATATGGATCTTTCTGCTTAAAAAATAAAGTTCGATTTGTCAAATAGTGACTGTTATAAAAGCAATGCATATGCCTTGATTTTTGGGTCCATTTTCAAGCGGCGTTTGTGTATACCTATATTTGATCTAAGGGTATACAGGACAGTATCAAATCATCTACATAAAAGTATCTACGAGTAGCGATGACAAACGACTGGTGGCCGCTAGGAAAATAATGCGAAGAGCAGAAGATCACGCTCAGTGGCGCACTTTACATACATATATACATATAATCACGCCTTTATCCCTAATGAGGTAGACAGAGCGAAAACAACCTAAACAAAGGTCAAGTCAGACAAAGTTCTGAGGGTGATTTAAGATAGATTTGTAGGTATATTGCTGTAGTGACGGGTAATCAGTCCATAGCCTTAATTGCAATATACTGAATCCGTCGGATCCCTTAGCTAGTTTTTACAGCATGCCCGGGAAGAAATGCAGCCCGCACACTCCATGTCTTTCTCTCGCTCCCAGTCCAGCATGGAAGAAAAATATATTACTCACTGAAAAAGCAATTAATTGATTTATAGTAATACAAGTGCTTTTCCCTTGTACAGATCCAGTTCCATCCGGACAGTAAGTACGCCATGATGGAAGTCATATTGGACGTCACCCAGGTCCTAGAGAGAGAAGCGCAACCAAGAAACCCTCACCGCATAGATGTTTCGTAAGCAATTCTATATTACAAACAGTCGCGCATCCGTAGTCTAGCTTACGATCCGGAGGTCCTGGGTTTGATTACCAGGGGGACATCTGATCTCAACTGATTCAGAAAAAGATTATGTTTTAGAAATTCTACATACATACATATAATCACGCCTTTATCCCTTATGGGGTAGGCAGAGCGTAAACGACCTAAACAAAGGTCGTTCCGCCACGTCTGACAAAGTTTTGAGGGTTATTCAAGATGAATTTGTATTTTGTACGTATATTGCTGTAGTGACAGGTTGTCAGCCCATCGCCTAAATTGCAATATACTGAAACCCTCAGATCCCTTAGCTGGTTTTTACAGCATGCCCGGGAGGAAATGCAGCTGGCACATTCTATGTTTTTCTCTCGCTCCCAGTCCAGCATGGAAGAAATTCTTTTGTCTGTTATTGTACTCTCTCTTTGATGACATAGGTATTATTATATTTGCATGCTATTTATACTTAGTGGCTAAGCAGGCATGTTCTGTAACTTGCATATAATGAACACCAAATTAATGTACGCTGTTTAAAGCAAATAAAGCAATTTTGATTTGATTTAAGCCCTGGCGGCTTCGCGGTTGCTGTCTTTGATAGTGATCGTTACACGAAAACCACGTCAGAGCCCTATTAGGTGGGCTATAAGGTGGTTTAAAAACTCTGACACCAGGGCCCAGGGAACTCGACACCCAGACTACAGACAAAGAAGATTACGTTCATAGTATAAAGATACTTCCATGCTGGTCTGGGAGCGAGAGAAAAGCATAGAATGTGCCAGCTGCATTTCCTCCCGGGCATGCTGTAAGATCCAGCTAAGGGATCCGAGGGTTTCAGTATATTGTAATATAGGCGATGGGCTGACAACCTGTCACTACAGCAATATACCTAGAATTCTATCTTAAATAACCCTCAAAACTTTGTCAGACGTGGCGGAACGACTTTTGTTTAGGTCGTTTACGCTCTGCCTACCCCATTAGGGATAAAGGCATGATTATATGTATGTATGTATAAAGATCCTTCAGATTTCACTATAGTATTTCCAACTCAGTTTTAGAACAAAGGTAAAGAAAGTTTCATGTCTTTTAATCGAAAATATTGTTTCTAAAATAGGTTTTAGCTATTAGATATGACAGCGTAATGAAATAGTAGTTTTATTCATTTAACTAATTTGCCAACACGATCTCTTACTTTTGTAATGTGTTTTTGAATATAAAGACATGAAACTTCGTTTACTTTTATCCTAAAACTGAGTTGGAACTTTAACTCATAATTACGTCCCTTAGGTTATGGACACGATAATAGTGTATTAAAAAAAAGTAAATACTATAGACTAGACCAACGTAGTAAATACTACACTACAATACAGCCAGCTTAGCGTGAAGGTCTAATTAGAGATTATAAGTCCTTGATACTACTAATCCAACCAAACTGCTAAAAGTACATACCTTATTCAATTAAATTACCTAATCTTATTACAACGGTTAACTTATTATTCGCGAAACCGCTATAAAAAAGATATATATACATACATATAATCACGCCTTTATCCCTGACGGGATAGGCAGAGCGTGAACGATCTAAACAAAGGTCGTTTCGCCACGTCTGACAAAGTTTTGAGGGTTATTTAAGATAAATTTGTCTTTGTCAGTCGTGGCGATAAGACCTTTATTTAGGTCGTTTACGCTTTGCCTACCCCATTACGGATGTATTATGTCAAAATACAAAATATGAAATCTAGAAAAATTATTGAGTCGAGGTACGAGTACGAGTGTAAGAATTATATTACACTAGCGACCCGCCCCGGATTCGCACGGAAATTATAAGTGTTTCTCTACTATATTAAACCATTCTCTTGAATCACTCTATCCATTTAAAGAAACCGCATCAAAATCTGTTGCGTAGTTTTAAAGATTTATGCATACATAGGGATATAGGGACAGAGAAAGCGACTTTGTTTTATAATATGTAGTGATGATATGATCTATGTAGACTCAAGATTAACGCCCGACGCCTTGTCTGAAGATTTTTAACCCCTATTTTAAGTGGCGGGGGAATAAAAGAAAGTAACCTTGGAAGGGCAAAATCCTTAATCAAACAGATTTTATATATTGACTCATTCATACCGGGTGTAAGGGACAGCGTCCCGCAAACTAATTGGGGAAGGACTTACCTATCAAAATATTATTTGTCATTTTATTTATTTATCGTATGGCATTAATTTACTTCCATGCTGGCCTGGGAGCGAGAAAAAAACATAGAATGTGCGAGCTGAAATCAGCTGAGGAATCCTGGGCCTTCAGTATATTGTAATTTAGGCGATGGGCTGACAACCTGTCACAACCTGTAACTGCAGCAATATACCTACAAATCTATTTTAAATAACCCTCAAAACTTTGTCAGACGTGGCGGGACGACCTTTGTTTTGGTCGTTTATGCTCCGCCTACCCCATTAGGGATGGAGGCTTGCTTATATGTATGTATATATTAATTTGTGCAGCAGCCGATATTGTTGCACTCTTAACACCGCCCCCCGGGCGGGGTCACGTGTAGGGTTTTTAGGGTCGGTCCTACGGTCATGGAGCAACATCGACCTGTAACGACCACTATTAAGAACATTTTATTTGTACTAGATATTTCGCTCATCTCTTCTAATATTTTTTCTTTCTTTTCTCCCAGGCGGCTGTTCAGTCCGAACCCTCAAACCTACTTCACGTACCATGGCTCGCTGACCACTCCTCAATGTCAGGAGGTGGTCACCTGGCTCGTCATGGAGCAGCCACTGGCCATTTCTGATGAACAGGTATCTTCTAATATATGCAGATGTTTTTTTACTCTTATCTAAAGCCCGTATTTATAAACAGCGCTTGAGACTGACAGCTAGTTTGAGTCCGTACGAGAAATGTCATTTCAGTACAAAAGGACCTGTCAAATGCATACTTAATATTGCTCTCAATCTTGAGACCGCTTTATAAGTACGAGCCTAAGACTTTTGTAAGATGGTAGTCCTAAGTCAGGGGGTATCTTATGAAGTCAACTACCGCTTTGTACATTAGTACTTCCCTAAAGTCTACAGACATCTAAATGGTAGACCGCTGATATGAAAACTCAAGGATGATATAAAAAGTATTGTAGATAAAGTAGAATGTGATTTTTGATTTTGATCTGTCCTGATTGATTTTTAAGATAGTTATATTAATTGCCAAAATTATCGTCTAGACACTACAAAGATATTATCACTGTTAAGATATTAAAATCAATCGCTGATATATCTTTCACTCCTTCTTTTATTTAACATACATACATATAATCACGCCTATAACCCTAATAGGTTAGGCAGAGCGTAAATGACCTAAACAAAGGTCGTTCCGCCACGTCTGACAAAGTTTTGAGGGTTATTTAAGATAGACTAGTAGGCATATTGCTGTAGTAACAGGTTGTCATCCCATCGCCTAAATTGCAATATACAGAAACCCTCGGATCCCTTAGCTGGTTTTTACAGCATGCCCGGGACGAAATGCAGCTGACACATTATATGTTTTTTTTGCTCCCAGGCCAGCATGGAAGATAACTATATCTTTCACTCTTTATTTTCTTTTACCCCGAACAAAATCCACCCAAAGTGACAACATTTTCTTCACCTATCTATACTAAAACACCAATTTGTCCTACAGTTCAAACTGATCAGCAAAATAGACATCGGAAGTCTCAACAACGCAAGAAGTCTACAACCTGTCAACCGAGTCATCTACAAAGTGAACGGCAACCCGTCAGCCAACTGCGCTCTCAACCTTCGTTCCAGTCCATCCTTCATCGCCACCCTGGCAACCCTGATCAACTGCTTCTCAGGTCACATGGGGAGGACTATGAAAAAATCAGCATGTGCTCTTTATAAGGCAAAGACGAAGTTGTTGAAAACCGCTGGGACACTGAAGGAGTGTGTCAAGTTTGGTTACTAAGTCTATTGATAATATAGACTAAGTTTGGACTAAGTCAGTTGTTTTTGGAATTTGTGATGCTTTTCGCCACCTTGGCAACCCTGGCCAACGGTTTCTCAGGTCATATGGGGAGAACTAAGGGCTGTATTCAAAAACAGCTCTCAAGAGTGACAGCGAGTTTGAGTTCGTATCAGAAATGACATTTCAGTACAAACTGGCCTGTCAAATCCATACTTAATATTGCTCTCAAGTTTGACATCTTTCATAAATACGAGCCTAAATCTGCCTGTTCTCTGTAAATGGGTAAGATGAAGCTGTTCAAAACTGTGGCAGGGACTTTAAAGGAGTGTGCCAAGTTTAGTTACTAAGTCAGTTAGGATTTAGAATTTGTGATGCCTTGCGTCTTTTTGCTCAACAGTATTCTTATTTTTCTTGCCAGATACAAGAAATGTGTAAGAGTTTGATACAATAATACGATCTACAAGATGAAGTATGTTTCTGAGGCAGAATATCAGCTGCGTTTATTTGTTCATGGTTATATTCGTCATTTTATATTAAGTGTAAACGTTACTAATAATTTTCCTTCACAAAATTCAGTCTAGAAGAGAGACAGACTTCCTGAAAGATATAGTGGTACTAGCAGAGATGGTCCGTTTCTTTGTAATTTGAAAATTTAACAGGCAACCTTGAATTAGAAAATCATTATCAATCCTTATCACTTGCAATACATAAAAATCATTCATAAAACAATAATCGTCTAATAACTTTTACTATGATAGGCACGACTACGTAACATTCTGCAGACATCAAATGACATTACAATGACATTAAATTGATGTAATCTAATCAGAATTACTTTTATCCTATTGAATGTCTTTATCATATTGTAAATTATGAAACGTTTAAATATTCACAATAATGATTATCAAAATATGATGATGCGTAATAATCCGGCAATTCAAGATTTAAATTCTAATCCTGTGATATTTAGTTTTTCTTGATATCAAAGTGATTAAATTTATATTACTAATAAGGGATTTAGGTCTAATGTCTTGAATTAAAAAGTATTGGGTATTAAGTTTATAACGACCATTTATAGTATTTTAATGATCGTAATATTTCGACAGAACACGTAGGAAAGTATTTTGTTATCACAAGATACCCAGTTAAAATATCGGTGAATTACAATACAAGTAAAAATACAATTCTGGGGTGTATCATTTCGAAGTATTATATATATCTTATTATAGTAGATACCTAACTAGTCATAAGAATTATAGAAGTAATTATTATAATTACCCATAACGAACTGAAATATTATTCTTTGTTTGCTTTAAAATACGATTTGCTATGTAAACTTGCAATATTATTTATTACGACATAATGTTTATAGATAACGTCAACGTAATATCGGGTTTATTTATGGTTGTAAACTAGTAGTACTTCCATGCTGGCCTGGAAGCGTCAAAAAAACATAGAATGTGACAGCTGCATTTCCTCCCGGGCATGCTGTAAAAACCAGCTAAGGGATCCGAGGGTTTCAGTATATTTCAATTTAGGCGATGGGCTGACAACCTGTCACTACAGCAATATACCTACAATTTTATCTTAAATAAACTGTGTCAGACGTGGCGGAACGACCTTTGTTTAGGTCGTTTACGCTCTGCCTACCCCATTAGGGATAAGGGCGTGATTATATGTATGTATGTATGTAAACTAATAAGAAAACCTAGTTAAATTTGCTTTTGCTCTCTATTTACATTTTTTATTTAAATAACAACAGGTAATTGTGGAATTTACACTGCAATTGGTAAAACAAATATTAGATTTTAAATAGAATACGTGACAAAAACAGGTACAATGTACCTAAATTTAAATTCAAGATGATTTTTAATATCTACCTAAATGTTGCACGTGTGTAGGTAGATATGTGTTTATTATATATTTATTGCATTATGTTCGTCGTCATATAAACATATCGTAATATACATACATACAATACATACATACATATAATCACGCCTTTATCCCTAATGGGGTAGGCAGAGCGTAAACGACCTAAACAAAGGTCGTTCCGCCACGTCTGACAAAGTTTAGAGGGTCATCCAAGATAGATCTGTAGGTTTATTGCTGTAGTGACAGGTTGTCAGCCCATCGCCTAAATTACAATATACTGAATCCCTCGGATCCCTTAGCTGGTTTTTACAGCATGCCCGGGAGGAAATGCAGCTGGCACACTATGTTTTTCTTTCGCTCCCAGTCCAGCATGGAAGAAAACATACAATCACGCCTTTGTCTCTAATGGGGATCGTAATATTGTGTCTTTTATTATTTAAACTTTATTTTAACACTACGAAACTTGACAAAGAGAGGATGAGCTATATTTATATCAATAAGAAACGAAATCTCAGAGACTATTGTTGTATTTTTATTTGTTATGACGTCATATAATATTTTAATTGTTTGCATTTTTAGGATAAGACATATATCATATCATTTTTTATTTCCAAAAGTCTGTAATTATAATAGACAGGACTAAAATAAATTTAGCTTTAGAAACTGTTTTCCAACAGTGAGTACATTGAGAAATACCTATTTTTTAACATGCTTTGTTCCTATTTATTTAAGTAATTTCTTCATTGTACACAAATGGTAAAAATATTTAGTAATCAAAGGCTGTGAAAAATCCTAGATTCATGGATAAAAATAGCAGTCGTTTATTTTCGAAGGTTGTGTTTTGTTTAGCTAAATAAGTAATTGTGTTCTTTTCTTAGCGTAAATAAATGTTTATTTATTATTTAAGTAATTATGAAATAAAGATAATTATTAAGTTAAAAATTGTATTTTCTTTCGTATTTTACCTACAACATAATTATAAAAATGGTTACAAGGCCTTAAAATAGCATTAAATAAAAAATAAACAATATATTGATTTTTGAAGCCTTAGTGGTAGGTACTTGGAAGTTATTTACCGATTCTATCAGCGAAACTTCAGAGTAGGCCTCCATAGATATGCGTTCACACATCTCCCTAGCCTTATCCCGTATCTCACGGGGTCGGCTTCCTAATCTAGGGGATTGAACGAGGGTACTGGTTTTTACACAGAGCGACTGCCATCTGACCTCCGCAACCCAGAAAGGAAACCAGACCCAATCCTAGATTAGGTCAGAGTTTTCAAGCCGCAATGCTTAGCACGTGCCTTCCGAAGCACGGAAAAAGCACCGAATAAACGTACATATGAAATTATAAAAACCGAAAAACACATTGGTACGTGGTGGGGTTCGAACCACGACCTCCCGCTCAGGAGGCAGCGGCCCTATCCACTACACCATCGGGCTCTCTACTACACCATCGGGCTCTCTACTACACCATCGGGCTCTCTACTACATCATCGGGCTCTCTACTACACCATCGGGCTCTCTACTACACCATCGGGCTCTCTACTACACCATCGGGCTCTCTACTACACCATCGGGCTCTCTACTACACCATCGGGCTCTCTACTACAACATCGGGCTCTCTACTACACCATCGGGCTCTCTACTACACCATCGGGCTCTCTACTACACCATCGGGCTCTCTACTACACCATCGGGCTCTCTACTACACCATCGGGCTCTCTACTACACCATCGGGCTCTCTACTACACCATCGGGCTCTCTACTACAACATCGGGCTCTCTACTACACCATCGGGCTCTCTACTACACCATCGGGCTCTCTACTACACCATCGGGCTCTCTACTACACCATCGGGCTCTCTACTACACCATCGGGCTCTCTACTACACCATCGGGCTCTCTACTACACCATCGGGCTCTCTACTACACCATCGGGCTCTCTACTACACCATCGGGCTCTCTACTACACCATCGGGCTCTCTACTACACCATCGGGCTCTCTACTACACCATCGGGCTCTCTACTACACCATCGGGCTCTCTACTACACCATCGGGCTCTCTACTACACCATCGGGCTCTCTACTACACCATCGGGCTCTCTACTACACCATCGGGCTCTCTACTACACCATCGGGCTCTCTACTACACCATCGGGCTCTCTACTACACCATCGGGCTCTCTACTACACCATCGGGCTCTCTACTACACCATCGGGCTCTCTACTACACCATCGGGCTCTCTACTACACCATCGGGCTCTCTACTACACCATCGGGCTCTCTACTACACCATCGGGCTCTCTACTACACCATCGGGCTCTCTACTACACCATCGGGCTCTCTACTACACCATCGGGCTCTCTACTACACCATCGGGCTCTCTACTACACCATCGGGCTCTCTAAGCGTACAGTACAGATTAAAAATAGTCTCGACTCTATCTAGACAGGTTACCCACTGCTTACGCGGCCTGCTATAAAATGAATGTAGATATAAGCTATGAAAACCAGCTAAGGGGTCTGAGGGTTTCAGTATATTGTAATTTAGGCAATGGGCTGACAACCTGTCACTACAGCAATATACAAATCTATCTTAAATAACCCTCAAAACTTTGTCAGACGTAGCGGAACGACCTTTGTTTAGGTCGTTCACGCTCTGCCTACCCCATTAGGGATAAAGGCGTGATTATATGTAGGTATGTAGATATAAGCTATGAAAACCAGCTAAGGGGTCTGAGGGTTTCAGTATATTGTAATTTAGGCAATGGGCTGACAACCTGTCACTACAGCAATATGCAAATCTATCTTAAATAACCCTCAAAACTTTGTCAGACGTACCAGAACGACCTTTGTTTAGGTCGTTTACCCTCTGCCTACTATATTAGGGATAAAGGCGTGAGTATATGTATGTATATATGTATATTAGCAATTGATTTGACTACTTACATGAAGTTACATGGCTCCTTCTTGTTACTTAGACCAAAATTGTTTAAATCATATAAAATACATTCATTCTTCCATGCTGGCCTGGGAGCGAGAGAAAAACATAGAATGTGCCAGCTGCATTTCCTCCCGGGCATGCTGTAAAAACCAGCTAAGGGATCTGAGGGTTTCAGTATATTGTAATTTAGGCGATGGGCTGACAACCTGTTACTACAGCAATATACAAATCTATCTTAAATAATCCTCAAAACTTTGTCAGACGTAGCGGAACGACCTTTGTTTAGGTCGTTTACGCTCTGCCTACCCCATTAGGGATAAAGGCGTGATTATATGTATGTATGTATGTATCACATAAAATGACCTCTGTCCCATCATGTTCATTGGCTGGTTAAGAATAGATACTGACAATAGTGGTAGGTATATGGTATGATTCCCTATTGAAGAGGCTCGCATTCATGTCTCACAAAAGATGAATTAAGGTGTAGGTCAGCTATCTGTTAGTCTGTTACATACCTACATATACGAGCTAAGCTGGACTGGGAGAGATAGAAAAACATAGAATGTTCCGGCTGCCCTTCCTCCCGGGCATGCTCTTGAAGTCAGCAAAAGGGACTCGAGGGTTACAGTGTATTGTAATTTAGGCGATGGGCTGACAACCTGTCACTATAGCAATACATATTACAATCTAAAATTGCCCTCAATTTTTGTCAGACGTGGCGAAAGCGCCTTTTACGAGGCGTTAAACGCTCTGCCTACCCCGTAAGGGATAAAGGCGTGATTTATGTATGTATGTATGTATATACGAGCTAAAATCTAGCTTAACTCGCTTACGCGTTTGGTAGAGCGTCAACAGCTTGACAAAAAACGTTTTCGCTTTTCCATGTCATGGACATACACAGAAACAACCACAAAGAACACCCACACCCAGAAACAGACATTTAAACTCATCATTCAAATGTCTGCACTGGCCGAGAATCGAACCCGGGACCCTCTGCGTAGCAGGCAGGTCCACTGCCAACTAGGCTGCGCGAGTCGCCAAATTATTGAAACAACTATTTAATTATGTTGTCATATCTAATAGCTAATACTTAGATATTAGTCGTTAAGCCATATCAGAGGCCAGTGCTAAGCATTGGCGGCTTGAAAACTCTGACCTAATCTAGGATTGGGTATGGTTTCCCTTCTGGGTTGCGGAGGTCAGATGGCAGTCGCTCTGTGTAAAAACCAGTACCCTCGTTCAATCCCCTAGATTAGGTAGCCGACCCCGTGAGATACGTGATAAGGCTAGGGAGATGATGGGAGATGATGATCTAATAGCTAATACTTATTTTAGAAACAAGTTCTTCGATTT
Source organism: Scrobipalpa costella (assembly GCA_949820665.1). Taxonomy (NCBI): domain Eukaryota; kingdom Metazoa; phylum Arthropoda; class Insecta; order Lepidoptera; family Gelechiidae; genus Scrobipalpa; species Scrobipalpa costella. The sequence continues at coordinate 25,896,849 of OX463296.1, read as the reverse complement.
TAGACTTGAAACTTTGTTTACCTTTATTCTAAAACTGAGTTGGAAATACTATAGTAGAGCTAACTTTAACAACATGCCTGGGAAAGAGCAGCTTTTACCTAGATTAATTCAATGGTTTTTTATCGCTTCCAGCACAGAATAATAAATACAGTATATGTACTTAGTACCTTCTTTCAGTCTAAGTAAGTTTTATTTTTCGACCTTCATCGCAAAAAGACCTAAAACTGAAAAGTCCTAGTTAATTATTTTAACAAGGTTTTTTATCTCATAAATTAATTCAGTTATTCAGGTGAATCACTCCGCCTCAAGTCATTATTTTTTGAAACTTGAATATCCTGAAATGTGCAGTAAAAACATAATTGCTCCAGTAAATCAATAAATAACACTTTTTATGTAAATGTTCACCTAAATACTTACCATTAATTTTATCAATGACTTTTATACATTTATGTTTAAATTATAAAGATTACGGAGAGAAATTGGGGCTATAAACATACCTGCGTAAGATAGGAGCTAATATTATCGCCTGCTGAGTCAGTCTTAAAACGGGTGTAAAGGATATCGTCCCACAAACTAATAGGGGTTGCTCAGTCAACGAAACTGAACAACTTTCACCGAGAAATTCTTTTAGGAGATGAAAAAAATAAATACCTTTCCTTACAAAATGACCACCTCGATCAGACAATTTGTATGGAAAACCAAATTATTTTTTTCACTTCCTGACTAAAAATCCTGGCGATAGATGGTCAGTTTCGTTGACTAAGCAACCCCATTCAGTTTGCGGGATTTCGTGCTTCGGAGGGCACGTTAAGCCGTCGGTCCCGGTCGCTGTCTTTGATAGTGGTCGTTACACAAAACCATGTCAGAGGCCTGATAGTTGTGCTACTAGGCGGTTTAAAACTCTGACACCAGGGTTCATCGGGTCCATAGACTTGATACCCACTGGACAGAAGAAGAAGAAGTTTGCGGGACCCTGTCCCTTACACCCCGTATATCTGTGAACATACATGATAGTTCGCACTATCACGCCTGTATCCCTAATAGGGTAGGCAGAGCGTCTAAGAACTAAATAAAGGTCGTTCCGCCACTTCTGACAGATTTTGAAGGTTGTTTAAGAGAGATCTGTATATTGCTGTAGTGACAGGTTGTCAGCCCATGGCCTAAATTGCAATATACTGAAACCCTTAGCTGGTTTTTACAGCATGCCCGGGAGGAGATGCAGCTGGTACATTTTGTTTATAAAAGTATTTCTGAAGATCAGCCCATCACTTCGCCAAACAATTCAAATACAGCTGGTATATTCTATGATCGAACGAGGCTGAAGTAATTTCAAATATTATTCAACAGTTAATTGTACACAATAAAATACAAGGGACATATACGACGCATAAAACAAAGATAAAACAGGCACAGCTTATTTCTAAAAAGAAATCTCTTCCAGCAGACCTAGGCTAGTGAAATAGCATTCTAAGAGGCAGATACGACGTGCACAATCATAAATATTGGAAAGAAAAATAATTAATTATAATTTACTTAGCACTAAAATAAAAACAAAACACAATTACTTTAATAATATGCTAAATATTCCTACTAATATATATTAATTATATACACGAGTTTCTTAGTCATGAGTTTCTGTATTTTGCAATTTAGGCGATGGGCTGACAACCTGTCACTACAGCAATATACATAACATAAACATAACATAAAAATACTTTATTGCACTTAATAATACAACATACAACACAAAAGATAACAAAAAACAAGTACAACATAGGCGGCCTTATTGCTAAGGTAGCAATTTCTTCCAGGCAACCTTTGGGTGAAAGAAAAAAGTGTATACGTACAAATCTATCTTAAATAACTCTCAAAACATTGTCAGACGTGGCGGAACGACCTTTGCTTAGGTCGTTCACGCTCTGCCTACCCCATTAGGGATAAAGGCGTGATCATATGTATGTATGTATAAAATATTGCAATATAATATAATGCTCTTTAACTCGCTTTTTGAACACAGAAATAGATGGACTGTCACGAACTGTGTGCGGTAGTGCGTTAGCCTGGCCATGTACAGTAAAATAGCAATAGCCATTTTCTTTTAGAAGCTAATTTAAAAACCGTGCCATCTTAGATATACTTAAATCTTAATCTAACTCCCCCTCCATCCTACCCTATCCAACCTGTCGTATCTAGATCTATCCAACTAGATAATAGCCCGGGATCGGTCTAGAAATCTAGACCGAATGACGTCACACCATCTGTTCTAATATTCTAGCATCCTGGAGGAGATTGTCTATTTTTGCTAACTAAATAAGTGCATGATTGTCTGAGACTTTGATTTTGTGAATTTCTAGCGAAAAGTACAGGGTGTAAGAGATGTCCCATCTCTCTGAATGCTGAAAAAGGTTGCTTAGTCAACGAAACTGAACAACTTTCACGAAAACAGTTTATGCATGAATCAGAGTGCTAAAAAAATATAGCATTTCCAAGAAAACATTTAAACAAAGTTTCATATCTTTTAATCGAAGATCTTGTTTCTAAACTAAGTTTTAGCTATTAGATATAACAACACAATGACATAGTAGTTTTAGTAACTTAACTAATTTGCAACACGTATCATTTATTTTTGAAAAGTGTTTTTGAATAAAAAGTCATGATTCTTAGTTTACCATTATTCTTAAACCGAATTGAAAATACAATACAATACAAGACACTTTATTGCACAAAGAAACAAATACATACAGCAGAAAAGTAAGGAACAAAACAGTACAATATAGGCGGCCTTATTGCTAAAGTAGCAATTTCTACCAGGCAACCTTTAAAAATACTATAGGGTCATAACTGTGACAGATGCAATTAGGTCTTTTCAAAATAACATAAGTGGTAAGATTCTCTAATTGCCGATAGGTGAATTTTCAAAAAGATTAGCTGTCAATGTCATACTTATTTTCTGTTTGATTTGAGGTTTCACACGAGCAGTTATTGAAAACTTATCTGTCTGTCTGTCATGTATATTGTTGCTTTGATACTCTTGTTATTCTTTTTCTGTCATTTGAATGTTTTTGATAAAAAAAACGTAAAATTAAACAATAAACTGTTCTTGCATGCTTTTTACTAAGAAATAGATGCTTGCTAACATAGTAGCCTGCGCTAGTTCTGTCGTAAAAATCTTTATTTCACGCAAAAATATTTTTTAAATACCCAAAACTTTGACAGTTATTTATTAATTTTGATGTACAGCTATCGGACCATCAGATGGAGCTTTTGAAACTATTAAGGTCACCTTGAAAAAGACCTTATTTCTATAGATTTCAGATACATTTTCTTTTATTTTCCTTCTGAAGGCATTTGTCGCTGCTGCCCTTCTAAATTTTACTTATTGAACCTTCCGTCAACTATATTAACAGTCAGACCACTGATTTGAGAAGTCGCTACCGATTTTACTCTTCTGTGAGTCAGACAGTCCTTCAGTATTCACTTTTAAAAAGAGACTCAAAGAGCATTTTATGACCTCTCTTTGATGTGATTAATATGTATTATATTTATTTTTTATTGATCATAAGATACGTATATATCTTATACATTATTTTTTTATGTATTCGTTTATTCTATGATTGTTATATATGCATAAGTATTACTATAATTAATTAGATTTTCTAAATTTACTTATTGTTTTTGTTCCCGTGTTTTTCCCTTCTTTCATCCCCACTAGGTTTGCTGGAAGAGATCTCTTATAGAGATAAGCCCGCCTGTTGTGTCCTAATTTTAAGTTCAACTGTATGTGTAAATTTTTAATTCAATAAAGATGGCAAATAAACGTTTTTATTTTATTTTTTTATTTTATTTTAAATTAATTCCGTGGCTGAGGGCTATATTCATCTGACCGCCTAACCTATAATTATCTAAACCCTCAGTTATGTCAACAAACATTACTAAAAGAAACCTTACACCTATAAAAATAAACATGCATTGTTTTATGTGAGTTTATAATCACAATTTCTTTTTGGAAAACATATTACGTCACCCATACAAAACAATGAATGAAACAATAAACTGACTAGACGGTTTCTGATTTGATCTGTGGATAGTTGATTAGGTTAGGACCATTTTGTCTTGCTCCTATTTAGAAACAGTTTGTTAGGTCTCTTCCTATTTTAGGGATGAAAGCCAAAGTCAAGACATAAATTGAGAACGATGTTCTTAACTCCTTGGTGATTTAAAATTAAGATGTACACTACTGAAATTCATTTATTTACCAAGAGACTCGGTCTATATTCAAAAGTTAGGATACTTGCGAATAAAATTTTACCGATTTCAGTGGTTATTTTTTTTTTGTAGAGTTATGAATAGTAGTGGACAAAGATGAGATTTGATGATGAGATGAGAATGTAAAATGACTCTACAGTTCTGGGATTTATATTTATCATTACTGAGAGCAGTGTATGGCAGACTCCTATTTGGCCGTTAGAAAAAGGTGTCAGCATAGTAAGTTAGACTTACCACTGGCCGCCCAAAGATAACTTCTTGTAGAAGTTACTAAAAATAAAAACATCGCATATCTAATCGAGTTTTTTCCGTGCTTCGGAAGGCACGTTAAGCCGTTGGTCCCGGTTAATATCGTTTAATACCGTAGATATTAGTCGTTAAGCCCTTACAGAGGCCAGTGCTAAGCATTGGCGGCTTGAAAACTCTGACCTAATCTAGGATTGGGTCTGGTTTCCCTTCTGGGTTGCGGAGGTCAGATGGCAGTCGCTCTGTGTAAAAACCAGTACCTTCGTTCAATCCCCTAGATTAGGAAGCCGACCCCGTGAGATACGGGACAAGGCTAGGGAGGTGATGATGATCTAATCGAGTCTTCTTCTTATTAGCAAGTGAATTTTCGAGTCAAACAACGACCCGATGAACCCTGGTGTCAGAGTTTTCAAACCGCCTAGTGGCACAGCTTTTAGACCTTTAACATGGTTTTGAATAACGGCGACTATCTAAGTCAGCGACCGGAGCTGACGGCTTAACGTGCCCTCCGAAGCACGAAATCCTTTTTCTTTTCGGACAATGAGGTGATTCAGCCTGCAATGTCCTAACTAAACTGGGGAAAACCTCACAAAGTGATAAATTGATAAAGAGGTATCAACTTTGTCCCCCCCCTCCCCTGGAAATGGAATATCTGACCAAGTGATCGAAAAACAATGTTGTTTGTACCTACATTATAACTATAGTAACTGCAATATTCCGCATAATATGATCAAACTACCCTTTGCTTGGCAGAAATTGCTACCCTAGCAATAAGGCCGCCTAATTGTACTCTGTTTGTTTTTTTTAATGGCTTCACATCTCGTGATTTGAGACGTATTTTGCCAATGACGACGTAGACTCGATCTCGACACAAAAGGAGATTGTTCGGTAAAAAAATTGAAAGTGTGAGGAAGAGACAGGAATACCTAAAACAAATAACACACTTTGTAATGTTTGTTCCAATGTGTTTATGTGCAATAAAGTATATTTGTTTTGTATCGTATTGAACATCCCTCGAATGCCCGAAATGATCAACAGACAAGGGAAACTGAAACATTATATAATAAATAACACTCAGTAACATCCTTTGTTGTCCAAATATCTCATACAATCGTGAATGGCCAGACAATTCGTTTAATTCTTTAAACATTTTAATTATTTACTTTTTCTCACATGAAACCAGAGTTTCCTCAGATTGGGTCGTGAATTTCGGTCGTCTCTCGTCGGACAGTTTCTTTTTAATTTAATGGAATAAATGGTGTGAAGTATACGAATTAATATCACAAATACACAAAATATGACAGTACAAAGAAGTTGGTGAAAATTACATAGGAGTAGATCGAAAATATTTATGGACTAACAATCAATTTCAAAAAATTTGAGGAGTAGAGTTTGAAATATGTTTCCGCGTGTGATTTTCTATGCGTTGATAAGTTTGAGTTATGACGTCAAGGCGAACAATACCTTGGCCAGAGTCTGGAACTATGATGGTAAGTAATGTTTGAATATCTAGTGTATCTGCCTCTTTAGTAGTCTAGTGGTCAGAGCGATGGGCTTACGATCCGGAAGTCATAGGTTCGATTCCCAGGGGGAACACGAAGTTGATATTTGTCAATTTATCACTTTGTACGGTTTACCCCAGTCTGGTTAGGATATTGCGGGCAGAATCACCTGATTGTCCGAAAAGTAAGATTCCGTGCTTCGGAGGGCACGTTAAGCCGTTGGTCCCGGTGGCTGTCTTTGATAGTGCTCGTTTCTCAAAACTATGTCAGAGGCCTAATGTCTGTGCTACTAGGTGATTTGAAAACTCTGACACTAGGGTACATCGGGCCGTTGTTCGACTCGAGAATTCACTCGCTGAATAGAATATCTAGTGTGGTCGATGTTATTAAATCTTCTTCCTTTCCTTCCACATTCTTCAGCCATTTCATTCAATCAGAATCTGACTCATCTCCCTAACCTTATCCCGTATCTCACGGGGTCGGCTACCTAATCTAGGGGATTGAACGAGGGTACTGGTTTTTACACAGAGCGACTGCTATCTGACCTCGGCAACCCAGAAGGGAAACCAGACCCAATCCTAGATTAGGTCAGAGTTTTCAAGCTGCCAATGCTTAGCACTGGCCCCTTACATGGCTTAACAACTAATATCTACGGTATTAAACGATACTAACCGGGACCAACGGCTTAACGTGCCTTCCGATGCACGGACAAAGCGCCGAATAAACGTACATATAAAATTCGAAAACCGAGAAAACACATTGGTACGTGGTGGGATTCGAACCACGACCTCCCCGCTCAGGAGGCAGCGGCCCTATCCACTACACCATCGGGAGCCTCTTAGGTATTTAAATCTCAGTAAAGAATTTCCAAAACAAAAAAATCTTCTATGCTGGACTGGGAGCGAGAAAAAGAATAGAATGTGCCAGCTGCATTTCCTCCCGAGCATGCTGTAAAAACCAGCTAAGGGATCCGAGGGTTTCTGTATATTTCAATATACTGGCCACCTGTCACTACAAATCTATCTTAAATAACCCTTAAAACTTTGTCAGACGTGGCGGAACGACCTTTGTTTAGGTCGTGTACGCTCTGCTTACCCCATTAGGGATTAAGGCGTGATTATATGTATGTATGTAAAGAATTTCTTGAATTACCGTGTATACTTTGCCATCGCAGAAGAAAACGTGTGGCCTGGAAAAAAATGTCAAGATGGGGGTAGACGGCAGTCTCCGATCGACATCCGCAAAGATGACGTTAAGATCGACTTCGAGGAGGATTTCATCAGGTTTTTATACACCGATTTTACTATAGTACTCCCAACTCAGTTTTAGAATAAAGGTAAACAAAGTTTCATGTATTTTTTTGTCAAAACATACGGGGTGTGAGGGAGGGTTGGCAAAATATTCGAAAAACTTCTGAAGAATAGACTTACATCTCACTTGAGTTGCAATAATATATTACATTCGAGACAGTTTGGATTTCAAAGAGGTATTGGCACAACTGACGCAATTGATACTCTCATTGACGACATCATGCGACAAATTAATGCAAAGAAAAAGGTTGCAGGGCTGTTTCTAGACCTAAGTTCCGCTTTTAATTTAGTTAGTCATGTATACCTATTGTTAATAAAATTAGAACACTATGGAGTACGAGGGAACTTACTTGAATTGTTTAAATCTTACTTGCTTAATCGTACTCAATATATTGAAATTAATGATTTGACACAAGATGCAACTGAGACAGTTCATACATCAAAATTCACAAAAGTAACAAGGGGGGTTCCGCAGGGCTCAGTCCTCGGGCCAATATTTTTTATAATTTTCATAAATGACTTATTAAATTATGTGTATAATAATAATTCTGACATTAACTTGGTAAATTTTGCAGATGATACAAATGCTGTTATATCGGCTAATAGTATGGATGACTTAAACAAGCTAGTGAACCGTGTTTTAGGATGCTTTGATGTCTGGTTAAAGGCTAATTACCTACAAATGAATGCCTCTAAAACTAATGTTCTTCTTTTTAAAACTACATGCCGTAATGATGATATTTTAGATGTATCTCTCAACGGACATAAAATTAATATGGTTAATGAAACGAAATTTTTAGGTATATACATTGACGAATTGTTAAATTGGAAATCAGAAGTAGCATCAATTGAGAATTCCATAAGCTCTGCGTGCTATGCTCTCCGCTCCTTACGAGACGTACTAACCCTTGATCAGTTGAAATCTGTATACTATGCATTAGTTGAGTCCAAGTTTAGGTATAGCATTCTCCTATGGGGTAATAGCTATAGATATAATTTAAACAGAGCGTTTGTAACTCAAAAGAGAGCAATACGTACTATTGTCCGAGCTCCACCGTGGGCGTCGTGCGTAGAACACTTCAAAAAATTATGTATTCTAACATTACCAAGTCTATATATTTTCATCTTGTTAACGAGCGTGATAAAAAAAAGGTTTATCTTTGAATCTGCACCTGAAATGGAACTCAAAGAGTCAACTAGACGGAAAGACTTAAATTATGTTATTTTGCCAAATTTTAACATCGTCTTTCACTGTCCTAGATACCAGGCTGTTAAATTGTTTGATAAAATGCCTACAGAATTAAAATGAATACGTAAGTTAAGCGAATTTCAACAAAAATTAAAAGCTCTCTTGCTGGAAAGGTGCTTGTGTTCCATTGACGATTTTTGATAGCAATTGCCTTCGATGTAATTCACAATTATTTACTTTAATAATATTTAAATTTGACATGTAAATTGACATCATCTTATTTAGTTTCATTAACATCATTAATTACTTATTTATTATAATTAGATATTTTAATGTAACTGTGATCGTATGATTGTAATTTAATTTTAGTGTACATGTATTTCAAACACAATATTATTGTTATTGAATAAATTGAATTGAATTGATCAGTCAACGACACTGAACATGAACAACTTCCACAAGGAAATTCTTTCAGGAAGTAAATAAAAATTCGCTTTTCCATACAAATTGTCTAATCAAGGTGGACATTTGGTATGGAAAAGCCAATATTTATTTTTACTTCCTGAAAGAATTTAGTGGTTTAAGTTGTGGTATTGCTGAGCAACCCCTATTAGTTTACAGGACGCTGTCCCTTACACCCGGTATTACAAAAATAAAGTATACGTTCTGGCAAGTTAGTTAAATTACTATTTCATGATGTTGTCATATGTAATGGCTAAATCTTCACCCTTTTAAGCAAATGACAACTAAGAGCCCGATGGTGTAGTGGATAGGGCCGCTGCCTCCTGAGCGGGAGGTTGTGGTTCGAATCCCACCACGTACCAATATGTTTTTCGGTTTTCGAATTTCATATGTACGTTTATTCGGCGCTTTTTCCGTGCTGAACGCACGTTAAGCCGTTGGTCCTGGTTAATATCGTTTAATACCAAAAATATTAGTCGTTAAGCCATGTCAGAGGCCAGTGATAAGCATTGGCGGCTTGAAAACTCTGTCCTAATCTAGGATTGGGTCTGGTTCCCTTCTGGGTTGCGGAGGTCAGATGGCAGTCGCTCTGTGTAAAAACCAGTACCCTCGTTCAATACCCTAGATTAGGTGAGATACGGGATAAGGCTAGGGAGATGATGGAGATGATGATCTAATGGCTAAAACTTATTTTAGAAACAAGATCTTCGATTAAAAGACACTTCATTCAAAACTGAGTTGGAAATACCATAGCAAGCAGATCCGTAAATATTCAACGAGATGTACGTAGTCTACGGCTCGTTAATGGTGGTTTTAAAAACACCCCATCTTCACCTACGTACCATAAATGCGGTAGCGTTTCCTGTCCAGAAAATCTGTTTTCTTTTAAATGAAATAAATCTATCAATATTTGGAACAAATACACTTGAAGTTTAATTTATTTTAGTCCTCTGTTTCCTATTGCCTGGTTGGCTGGAAGATATTGCTACATTAGCAATAAGGCCGCCAACTTTTCTGTTTAGCAATTTGTAATTTGACGTAGCTGCAGCGGAGAGGCGCAGCGCGGCATGGCACGGCACTGCAGCAGCGCGACACTGCGCGACAAAATCTATCTAAATGTATGAAATGACATTGCCACGTCGCTCCACTGCAGCTTCAGTGCCACTTCAGTGCGGTACATCTTATACATTTTGATACAAAATATAATTTATCGCGCAGTGCAACGCCGTGCCGAACCGCGTCCTGTAGTATTTCCAATTCGGTTTTAGAATAAAGGTAAACAAAGTTTCGTGCCTTTTTATTCAAAAACACATTTCAAAAATAAATTGTCCCTGTTGGCAAATTAGTTAAGTTACTAAAACTATTTCATTATGTTGTTATATCTCATAGCTAAAACTTATTTTAGAAACAAGATCTTCGATCTAAAAACATGAAACTGTTTACCTTTTTCCTAAAACCGAGTTGGAAATACTATAGTGCGGTCTAACCTTTAATGTTTTATAAAATAAATGTGTTGATGTCTTCAGGTTCGGCGCGCTTTACTTCCTCGGTTATAAGGGAGTCCTCATGACGGGAGTCAACAACGGGCTTACAGGTAAAATCTTCCACGCTTTGTCGCTCAGCTTGCCATCGACCAAATCTACAGAGGCTAGAAGCGAACTTAGGAGAGAAAGAACGCGTCTGCTCGGACGAAATCGCTTGTTACCAAGCTACCAAGCTTGATACCAAGTCGCTAGCTTGCCATCGACAAAATCTACAGAGGCCAGAAGCGAACTTAAGAGTGAAAGAACGCGTCTGCTCGGACCAAATCGCTTACCAAGTCGCTTGCTACCAAGCTACTAAACATGGTAGCTACCTTGATACCAAGTCGCTAGCTTGCCATCGACCAAATCTACAGAGGCCAGAAGCGAACTTAGGTGTGAAAGAAGCGTCTGCTCGGAAGAAATCCTGCGGTCCAGTCGCGTACCAAGCCCCGGAATTACTCATCAACTCCAAATTTTTTTAAGATACATGCATACATATAATTACGCCTTAATGGGGCAGGCAGGCGTTAACGATCAAAACAAAGGTCGTTCCGCCACGTCTGACAAAGTTTTGAGGCTCATTTAAGATAGATTTGTAGGTATATTGCTGTAGTGACAGGTTGTCAGCACATCGCCTAAATAGTAATATACTGAAACCCTTGGATCCCTTAGCTGGTATTACAGCATGCCCGGGAGGAATTGCAGCTGGCACATTGTGTGTTTTCTCTCGCTCCCAGGCCAGCATGGAAGAAAGGCCTCTGACATGGTTTGAAAAACTACCACTATCAAACACAGCGACCGGGACCGACGGCTTAACGTGCCCTCCGAAGCACGGAATCCTCTTTCTTTTCGGACAAGCAGGTGATTCAGCCTGGAATGTTCTAACCAAACTTGAGAAAACCTCCTCACAAAGTAATAAATTGACAAATATCATCTTTTGTGTTCCGGGGAGGACCCCTGGGAATGGAACCCAGGACCTCCGGATCGTAAGCCCATGGCTCTGACCACGGAGGCAGTTAGGAGTGAAAGAACGCGTCTGATCGGATGAAATCCTGCGGTCCAGTCGCGTACCAAGCCCCGGAATTACTCATCAACTCCAACAATTTTTAAGATACATGCATACATATAATTACGCCTTAATGGGGCAGGCAGGCGTTAACGACCAAAACAAAGGTCATTCCGCCACGTCTGACAAAGTTTTGAGGGTTATTTAAGATAGATTTGTAGGCATATTACTGTAGTGAAAGGTTGTCAGCCCATCGCCTAAATAGCAATATACTGAAACCCTCGGATCCCTTAGCTGGTTTTACAGCATACCCGGGAGGAAATGCAGCTGGCACTTTGTATGTTTTTCTCTCGCTCCCAGTGTACCATGGAAGAATTTACAATTTACACTTTTCTTCTTCTTTCTTTAAATTTAAGAGCAGGGCTCTTGTCTGTGAAGTAATCGCCATGCGGATCGATTTTGTGTAAGTTTCTTGACATCCTGGTACGACACGACCTCAGCTTTTTCTTTTATTTGGTCCATGTAAGTTCGTCTCGGTCTTCCTCGTCCTCTCTTTCCCTCTGTCTTTCCTTCCAAGATGGTCTTAAAGAAGTTGTCGTGTCGCATCTGGTGACCTATCATTTTCCCTCTTCTGTTTTCTATGGTCTTCAGCAAATTCCGCTTCTCTCCAACCAAACTCAGTACTTCATCGTACACTTTTAAGATACTTAATTCTTTTTTCTATTGCAGTACAATTCAGTTCTGACGGGGACCCTAGTATCCACCCTACTATAACAGGAGGTCCGTTGCAGTTCACGTATCGCCTAGAGCAACTGCATTTCCACTGGCTTTCCGAACACGCTATTGATGGACGAAAGTGAGTTATTTTATCAGAAAATCTGTAGAGTCATAACATAACAATATGTAGCGTCTAACCTCATTGGACGAAAACTCTTTTGTAAATATATTTTTTCACTACTGACAGATTGTCAAACTGTCATTCTTGTACAGACGCCACAGCTCTTGTTACTTGGTCTTCTTCTTATTCTGTCGAGTGGGTATCGAGTCTATTCACCCGATGAACCCTGGTGTCAGAGTTTTAAAACCGCCTAGTAGCACAAGGCCTCTGACATGGTTTGAGTAACGACCACTATCAAAGACAGCGACCGGGACCGACGGCTTAACGTGCCCTCCGAAGCACTAAATCTTTTTCTTTTTCGGACAATCAGGTGATTCAGCCTGCAATGTCCTAACCAAACTGGGGAAAAATTCACAAAGTGATAAATTCACAAATATAAACTTTGTGTTTTACCCCCTGGGAAACGAACCCAGGACCTCCGGATCGGGAGCCCATGGCTCTAGCCACTAGACCACGGAGGCACTTGGTTATTTCTTGCGATTTAGTTATAACAATATTTATATGTTTTATCGCACTGACCAACCTGTACATTCTGTAAATATACACTTGTAAATAACACGCAGCAGTTTTACTTCACCACCATCAACCGCACGCCCTTCTCGCCAAAAATACTTTATTGCACGTAAGAATACAACATACAACAGATAACAACAAAAGACAAGTACAACATAGGCGGCCTTATTGCTAACCTCAACCAACACCCTTTTATTGTATTCTTCTTTTATTTATTTATTTAACTTTATGCACAAAAATGTTACATGGGTGTACTTAGCCCATATTATCTACCAGTCTACCTTAGGGCATGTGGAAATGACAAGGCAGGTGCAAAAAAAATCTATTCTATTAACTTACAAAGTTAAAACAAAACAAAAAATATAAAATATATTTTTTTTATTCTATGGCCTTATGGTAACAGAAGAGCAAGTTAGTGCTCAGTGTGAATTTAAGCAATAGTCTGAAAATCGATGCTTTATTGGACGATTGATGATTCCCTGGGCTAAGTGGCGCCCTCATCAGACTATAAAAATCATAATTCACTGAAAACACAATCAATCGAGAATCCGGTAAAATCAATGAAAGTCATTTAGAACCTCATACCGTTGCAACTTATAGAGCCCGATGGTGTAGTGGATAGGGCCGCTGCCTCCTGAGCGGGAGGTCGTGGTTCGAATCCCACCACGTACCAATGTGTTTTTCAGTTTTCGAAATTTCATATGTACGTTTATTCGGTGCTTTTTCCGTGCTTCGGAAGGCACGTTAAGCCGTTGGTCCCGGTTAATATCGTTTAATGCCGTAGATAGTAGTCGTTAAGCCATATCAGAGGCCAGCATTGGCGGCTTGAAAACTCTGACCTTATCTAGGATTGGGTCTGGTTTCCCTTCTGGGTTACGGAAGTCAGAAAGCAGTCGCTCTGTGTAAAAACCAGTACCCTCGTTCAATCCTTTAGATTAGGAAGCCAACCCCGTGAGATACGGGATAAGGCTAGGGAAATGTATGGATAACAGTTGCAACTTATAGTTCGTTGTAGTTACAGATAGATAATTTGCGAATAACGGCTACTTTTAGAACTTTTGCTATCTGTAACTGCAGTGAAACCTGAATTATTAGTTTATAATGATTAAAATAAAATTCAGTACCTACGTGTAAGGGACAGCGTCCCGCAAATTGATAGGGGTTGCTCAGACAACGAAACTGAACAACTGTTAAGGTTTTTTTTAGGATCTGAAAATTTTGGTTTAACAAATTGTCTGATTGAGGTGGTCATTTTGTATGGTAAGCTCAATTTTTTTTCCAGTTCCTGAAAGAATTTCCCAGTGAAAGTAGTTCAATTTTGTTGACTGAGCAATCCCTATGAGTTTGCGGGCCGCTGTCCCTTACACCCGGTATACTCCAATCTGATCTACTGGATTTTCGATTAAAAGCTTTTTCAGTGAGTAATGACTTTTTTACTGATAAGGGCGCTGGCGTGCACCGGGGATCCCCCTAATGTCATAATTTTACCTGATTTTGAACCTGTCTTGCAGATTCCCGATGGAGATCCACTTTGTCCATGTGAGAACCGACCTCACAGTGTCGGAAGCCTTACAGCGGAAGGACGGACTTGCCATCGTCGCTATATTTTGTAATGTAAGTGGAATCAGGATATAAACCAATACTTTATGATTCGAACCTGACTACAGCGCTGTTAGAAGGAGACTAGATAGCTCAATCTATACATGGGAGCAAGAGAAAAACATCCCTCCCAGGCATGCTGTAAAAAACAGCTAAGGAATCCGACAGTTTCAGTGTATTACCGCCACGTCTGACAAAGTGTTGAGGGTTATTTAAGATAGCTTTGTAGGTATATTGCTGTAGTAACAGGTTGTCAGCCCATCGCCTAAATTGCGATATACTGAAACCCTCATATCCCTTAGCTGGTTTTTACAGCATGCCCGGGAGGAAATGCAGCTGGCACATTCTATGTGTTTCTTACGCTCCCAGTCCAGTATGGAAGACTAAGAAGATAGCTCAATTGTCGCAATGATTCCAGGTATGAGCTCGTACCCCTCTATGGGGCATATAAGAGCTGATAATTATGATGCTAAAGTATTTCCAACTTAGTTTTAGAATAAAGGTAAACAAAGTTTCATGTCTTTTAATCGAAGATCTTGTTTCTAAAATAAATTTTAGCTATTAGATATGACAACATAATGAAATAGTAGTTTTAGTAATTTAACTAATTTGCATACACGTAAAATTTATTTTTGAAATGTGTTTTTGAATAAAAAGACCAAAAGACGTATTTTTGAACCGCTCGAATCAAAATTCGCATACGAAAGACTAACACCCGGATGCAATAGCCATACAATTTGGTATGCGAATACCATTCGAGTGATTCAAAAATACGGCTCCTGAAACTTTTACTTTTATTCTAAAACCGAGTTGGAAATACTATAGCTCAGTTAGATAGAGTTGCGGAATCACGTTACGTTACGACCGAGGTGGGAATAGATCCGAAACTCTATCACAATTTTTATCGAGGTAACTAAAACAATCATTCAGAATCGAATATAAGCAAGTTTCTGTAACATTATTTATGCTAAACTGAACAACTATCTACAGGTAGAATCCCAGCTGACGATAGAACAGGACAACACTATACAAGAATTGATGGAGATCATACCACTTCTACAGACAACTGGGAACCGAATCAGCGGGGTACTACTAGACCTTATGTAAGTGACTTCTTTTTAATGTTATTAACACACTTGTACTAGTTTCACTTTATGTAATTTAATCCTACCGAAGAACGAATATGTTGCACTTCGTTCGCTAAATATGAACGGTTTATTTAAATGTTTTGTATTGTGTATGATGTGTATCAAATCCCTGATGATGCTATAAGTTAGCGAAACCGGTACGATTGAATTATATAAAGTGAAGCAGGTGTAAGTGTTTTAATAACAACATTATAAATATAGAGTTCCACCAAGTGCCGACAGTAGGATTGAATTATATAAAGTGAAACAAGTGTAAGTATTTTAATAACAACATTATAAATATAGAGTTCCACCAAGTGCCGACAGTAGGATTGAATTATATAAAGTGAAACAAGTGTAAGTATTTTAATAACAACATTATAAATATAGAGTTTCACCAAGTGACAATCAATCAAGACAATCGCAAGTATAAATTGTGACTTCTTATGTTTCGAAAATTATTACCGAATTAAAAATCACCTTAATTTAATGATAAACCGACGAACAAAAACGACCAAATGACTGTAAAAGCAGGACAACTTTACCAATAATCACGCCCTCAGGTGTTATCTATTAAAAAAACACGAATTTTGTCCCAAAACCAGATTTTAATCATTAGTTCATGTCTGTGGTTCAGATGAAGTAAATTAGCAAATAAGCAGGTCATCGTCTTCAATCTTCAATTTACTGTTCCCGTCGCTAATTTAATAAACTGCGGCGTTTTGGTAAATATGAGAATTTATAGTAACGACTTTAATCTCACTTATATACTTACTGAAATTATTTAGAATACAAATATAATAAGGAATAAGGAGAAAGGTGAGAGCCCGATGGTGTAATGGATAGGGCCGCTGCATCCTTTGCAGGAGGTCGTGGTTCGAATCCCATCAAGTACCAATGTGTTTTTCGGTTTTCGAATTTCATATGTACGTTTATTCGGTGCTTTTTCCGTGCTTCGTAAGGCACTTTAAGCCGTTGGTCCCGGTTAACATCATTTAATATCGTAGATTTCGCACCATTTCAGAGGCCAGTGCTGAGCATTGGTGGCTTGAAAACTCTGACAGATGAGTTGGTAACCTGACAAAAGCCTAATCTAGGATTGGGTCTGGTTTCCCTTCCGGGTTGCGGAGATCAGATGATGGCAGTCGCTCTGTGTAAAACCCAGTACCCTTGTTCAATCACCTAGATTAGGTAGTCAACCCCGTGAGATAGCGGATAAGGCTTAGGAAGATGATGATGACAAAGGTGATCCGAAACTTAATAAATCAACAGAGGCTCGACGAACAACATGACAGCGACAAAGAAATATTCTTTGATTCCTTTTCGATGCTTTCCTGCTGAATTAACAACGGTTTTCTTTTGTACAATTTCAGGAAAATAATAGAACCAAGCCAGTCGACATACTTCGCTTACGAGGGATCCCTGACATCACCAGAGTGCAATGAAGCCGTCATATGGATCATACTTGAGAAACCTCTCGCCATTTCTGACGCTCAGGTAAGTATCGCGAGGAACATAAATGAAAACTTTAGTTTTTATGGAATACAAACTGGAGCTGTTTTTTTCAAAGTAATTATTGAATTGAGGGCAATCTAAAATTGCCCTCAATTTTTGTCAGACGCGGCGAAAGCGCCTTTTACGAGGCGTTTAACGCTCTGCCTACCCCGTAAGGGATAAAGGCGTGATTTTATGTATGTATGTATGTAATTATTGATTTTATAAAATATTGGGACGTCTGATCACCGCCATGTCTAAAGAGCAAGCGAGATGAAGCTATACAATGCTAAGACGTATAAAAGAACGCCTGAAAATTATAGAATAGCAAATTTACTTTATAACGATTTGATATGAAAACTATATCAGGCGCTTAACTATTAGAATATTAATTAAAACAATAAAAAGCTACAATAGGCCGCAACACGGGGTGTAAGCGACAGCGCCCCTCAAACTGATAGTTGTTGCTTAGTCAATGAAACTGAACAACTATCAGCAGGTTATTTTTTTTTCAGGAAGTGAAAAAAGTGTTTGGTTTATCATACAAAATATCTGATCGAGGTGGTAATTTTGAATGGAAAGATCATTTTTTTCGTTTCTTGAAAGAATTTCCTGCTGAGAGTTGTTCAGTTTCGTTGACTGAGCAACCCCAATCAGTTTGGACGCTGTCCCTTACACCCGACACTGCGCCTGGTAGTAAGAGTAGCAGCGCCAAAGCGAAGTATTCGGTGTTCAGTGTTTCGGTCTGACGTGCAAGGGAGCCAGTGAAATTACTGGCACAAGAGACATTCCACCTAAGGTCTCACGGTGTGCCACTAAGATGTAGTGCCAAATAGCAATAGGTGTTATAGGCTTCGGTGCTGCTTACCATCAGGTAGACCGTATGTTTAGTTGCCACTGCTATCGAGTCGTTGAACGCACCACTTAACTAAATCTTGAGTATTATTATTATTGGCGTCCCTTTTGTGCTCTCTCATGATCATGAATTCATAAAAGAAAATTACAGGTAGGTACTTACGAGGGTCATTCAATAAATACTTAGCCTACAAAAAGAAAACGAAAATTTTGGAAAAGTGGCATTTTATTTTTCAACATAGTCTCCTTTTTGTTCTATACATTTAGCCCAGCGATGCTCCAACTTTTTTAACCCGTCCGAAAAATAGTTTTTGTCAAACTCTGCAAAATAGGCCTCCGTGGCGGCGATGACCTCCTCATTTGATCCATATCTATTCCCGGCGAGTGACTTTTTCAGATTAGGAAGCAGAAAGAAGTCACAAGGGGCCAAATCTGGAGAATACGGTGGATGGGGCAGCAATTCGTAGCGTAATTCGACCAATTTGGCCATGGCAACGGGAGACGTGTGAACCGGTGCGTTGTCGTGGTGAAACAGCACTTTTTTCTTCGCCAGATGGGGTCGTTTTTTCTTTAATTCGGCGTCGAATCGGTCCAATAAATCGGCATAGTAAAGCCCTGTAATTGTTTTACCCTTCTGGAGGTAATCGATGTAGATCACACCTTGTGAATCCCAGAAAACGGTGGCCATAACTTTTCCGGCCGATTTTATAGTTTTCGCCTTCTTTGGAGCACGTTCCTCGGTCTGGATCCATTGTTTTGATTGCTCATTGGTCTCTGGTGTGTACCAGTGGATCCAGGTTTCATCGAAGGTCACAAAACGACGCAAAAAATTCGCTGGATTCCGCTTAAACAGCGCCAAACACGTCTCCGATGTGGTCTCACGGTTGCGCTTGTTTTCCGGTGTGAGTAAACGCGGCACCCATCGCGCCGACAGCTTTCTCATGCCGAGTTCCTTGTGAAGAATATGATGCACTGTTCCTTCTGAAATGCCTACAGTCTCAGCTAGCTCCCGAACCTTCAATCGGCGATCTGCCAATACGAGATCATGGATTTTTTTAATGTTTTCCTCCGTAGTAGCTGTTTTCGGTGCACCTGGACGTGGTTCATCAAAAACCGACGTACGGCCACGTGCAAACTCGTTGAACCAATTCTTGACGGTGGCCATCGATGGAGAAGAGTCACCGTACACAGCATCCAAGCGCTCTTTGATTTCGAAGCGCGTTTTCCCTTCCAAAAATAGGAATCGAATCACCGAACGATATTGCTCTTTTTCCATTTTTGTAAAACCGATCGACACGTTCGCTTCCATAAGTTGTAAAATTAAAACAAATTAAGGGATTGGAATGAAAATTTGAAAAAAGAATTAAAAAAGAATGTGCTACACTGTGTTTAAACTCTTTTGAAACTACAGCGCCCTCTGGCGATGAGGCTCGGTACTTATTGAATGCACCTCGTATATTAGTTAAGTCGTGATTTTTGCAACTACAAATTGGTACCACTGTAAAAGAAAAGCGCCACTGCATCTCTTCTCGAAGATATCGCAAAAGTCGACTAAAACACTTAAACAGGTCCTGTCAGTGACATAAACGAGACAGACTTTGGTCTTTCCATATAACAAATTTATTCGTTTTTTTTTTGTTTTTTTTACACTGGGTTATAGACAGAAAACACCAGTATATTTTTTTTGACAAACCTTACGATACCCCTGGGAAGAGACACCTCTATAATTGAACTAATACAGTTCAATAATTAAAATACAGTTCATAACAACTAGTACAGTTCAATAATTGAACTAATGGGAACTTTTCTTACCAGAAGACAAAAGAGACATGACAAATAGCAAATACAGGAAAATTCAGATGCTAAAGTTATGTATTATTCTTCCATGCTGGACTGGGAGAGATAGAAAAACATAGAACTTGTCAGCTGCATCTCCTCCAAAAACCTCTCCTTAAAAACCAGCTAAGGGATTCGAGGGTTATAGTATATTGCAATTTTAGGCAATGGGCTGGCAGCCTGTCACGATAGCAGTATACATTATAATCATCTGTAATAACCCTCAACACTTGTCAGACGCGGCGGAACGACGCTTAGGTCGTTTTCACTCTACCTACCACATTAGGGATAAAGGTGTGATTTTATATATGTATATATGTCTTCCATGCTAGACTGGGCGAGATAGAAAAACATAGAATGTGGCAGCTCGATCTCTCGGGCATGCTGTAAATGTCAGCTAAGAGATTTGAGAGTTTCAGTATTGTAATTTAGGCGATGGGCTGACAACTTGTCTCTAAAGCAATATACAGATCGATCTGAAATAACGCTCAAAAATTGTCAGACGGAGCGGGACGACCTTTGCTTGGGTCGTTTTCACTCTGCCTACCCCATTCCCTTATCCCTATAAAGGCGTGATTTTATTAATGTATATATGTTAATTTATGTCTTACCTTTCTAGTACCGATTATTCGGCAAGATCGGCGTCAGCCGGCACAACTTCAGGAGCCTCCAGCCTCTCCGCCACCACCTGGTCTTCAAACCGAAACCTGACACCCCTTACTCCACTCCGACCTTCGTCAACGCAGTGAAAAACTTCTTCGCCGACATCAAACAGTTCTTCCAAAACGTGTCACGGTACGCGATCAAAAAAATCAACAACAAGTTCTATTCGTGTAGAAACTTCAGTAGAAGTTATCCTAAGTATGGGCTAGCTTAGTGGGGCTTTGCACATTAGTGGAAAGAACTATTTGTATGCACGATATGTTATCAGTGGCTTAGTATCTGTATGGAATATACACGTTCAGCTCTAGCAGTCTTGGTGGGATGCTCCTTATAAATGTTGAACTTTTCCCAAGGAACACAGATTGTATAATAGTCTCCCGCCTCTACGACGCGAGATGGTCTTCAAAACGAAGATTGAGAAACCTCGTACTCCGCTCCTCGTGACTGTAGTCAAGAATTTCTTCGCAAATATCAAGAATTTTTACAATAACGTAACACGGTAGGTACATGACAAGCCTTATGTATGTAGATGTAGAATCTTTCGTTAGAGTTTTACGATTACTTTGGTTTGTAATTTTAATTTTAATGTAATTCTGGTAGTGTAACTTGTAGGTCAGGATTCTGTATTTCTAAACATGTATTAGTTGTTTTTTTCTTGCATGTATGTTTGTTTTATGTAGTGTTTTTTACGTATTTTTGAATTAAGTATTTGTATTTGTTGTAATGAGATTTAAATGTGAATCTTTAGTAATTCAAAGCACCTTTCCATTGTGTTCCATACCGAGCGTAAGGGACAGGGGACAGCTTCCTTCAGCAAACTGACTGGGGTTGCTCAGTCAACGAAACTGAACATCTTTCACCAGGAAATGGAATTTCTTTCTTAATTCTTTCGAGAAATGAGAAAGAAATTTGAATTCCCCATACAAAATGAACATTGAACACCTTGATGAAACAATTTGTATTGGAATGATATATGGAATGTTTATAAAGGAGTCTATTTTTGAAATCTAGTTTAACATATATTATAAATAAAACATTTCTTTTTGTTACAGTTTCGTTACTAGAGTGCTGTAGCGACTGAATGGCTAAAATATGATGTAATGATCTCCCAGTTTTGTTGAATAGTTCGTTTGTAGAATTAGATTTATTGCAATGTCGAAACTAATGTCAAAAGATGAGCTTACGAATTAAAGACGGTTGATTCGTATTAAAGCTCAGAAGTACGTATGTAAAAGACATATTATGTGTGGCAGAAAAATATAGTACTTATTGTAAAAAAAACCAAGAAAAGCCTAGATTTAAGTTAAATGTAAATAAGGTGTGAAAAATAAACACAAGTTACCTCGTTATCTCTGATTTATTTCTTTAAATAATATTAACAACCAACCATAACTACTCACTCTAGTTCCCATACATTCGTTCACATTGTCAACAATAAGTAAATCATGTATTGTATTGGTTTTAATCTCACATTTAAATTAAAAGAAGGCTAGTTTAATTTTTAATAAAACAAAAACATTATAATGTCAAAATATCACCCTAAGGGCGTTTTTGCACTACTCCGTATTCAGTTCGTATTCGTGAAAAAAATTATGGAAGCTGTCATACATTTTCGCGCCAATAAAGGTCGATGCATATATTTTTTCACGGGTACGAACCGAATATGGAACAGTGCAAAAACGCTCTAAGAGTTGAATAGTTATTTTTTAGTAATAATCATGTTTTCCTCCACTTCCGGTACCCTAGTGGACTTCCGGCTATCAAAATTAAGTTCAGCGCCCTCTAATACCCTTGCCAGGATACCCCACTCGACTATAATCGAGTTATAAATAGGGTTTGATATCATTTTGGTCGCCATCTTGAATACTGAGCTTTCGGTCCAAATTCAAGCCAATCCTGATATTCGTGTTCAGCTAGTCTGACTTAGTCTAAAAACAGGGTACGCAAAATTTTATCTTTCAAAAAGCTAGAATTCATAAGACAGTACCGTCTTGAAAAAAAAACCTTTCTTCAAAATTACCTTCTCTATAGTATTTCCAACTCAGTTTTAGAATAAAGGTAAACAAAGTTCCATGTCTTTTTATTCAAAAAACACATTGCAAAAATAAATGATACGTGTTGGCAAATTTGTTAAATTACTAAAACTACTACTTTATTATGTTGTCATATCTAATAGCTAAAACTTATTTTAGAAACAAGATCTTCGATTAAAAGACATGAAACTTTGTTTACCTTTATTCTAAAACTAAGTTGGAAATACTTTAAATGGGGACAAGGAGCAAATAGAACAAAACCAATGCAATTTCATTCACATGAACTACATAAATCATTGCGGATTCGTACTTTAGTCAATTTGTATGTAAATACATACATACGGTAGTAGGTCCGACAGACAGTATAATAATAAATACCTCCCGTTTTTAGGATTACATAGTCTAGTAGATAGTATCTAGAATTTTACTATAAATCAATATAAAATTAATTTCTACTTCAATTTAACTTCTGTTAGAAGAAAATGCTTGCTTTGAAGTAAATAAAACTGGATTTAAGTTTGAATTGACTTCGAAATATTTGAGGTCTCGTTAAAAAAAACGGTGATTTCACGATTCTTTGAGTGTGACATATTTTACTAGCTAATACATAAATATACATATAATCACGCTGTTATCCCTAATGGGGAAAGCAGAGCGTAAACGACCTAACAAAGGTCGTTCCGCCACAACTGACAAATTTTGAGGGTTAATTAAGATACCTTTGTAGGTATATTGCTGTAGTGACAGTTTGTCAGCCCATCGCCTAAATTACAATATATTGAAACCCTCGGATCCCTGAGCTAGTTTTTACAGCAAGCCCAAGGTAGGAGATGCAGCTGGCATATTCTATGTTTTTCTCTCGCTCCCAGGCCAGCATGGAAGTAACTAGCTAATAAAAGCACTCAAAAGATTTTTAAACTTCGTTCGTACTTCGTTTTATTCCGTACAGTTAATTTAATATATTTTCAGTAGTGACAAGCACAAAGCTTAGCTTTTTACAAATATTCAGTTTCAACAAACAGAAACCGATGGAAAGTCTATATTAGAATTAATATATTGATTTTAATTTACTATATTAAACCTGTAAAATTTTACAAATAAAATACATACGTCGCTCGGTTTTACACAAGTTACCTCTACCGGGTGTAAGGGACAGCGTCCCGCAAACTGATAAGGGGTTGCTCAGACAATGACACTGAACAACTTCCACTAGGAACTTATTTCATTAAGTGAAAAAAAAATAGCTTTTTCATACAAATTGTCCAATCGAGGTGAACATTTTGAATGCCATTTTTTTTTCACTTTCTGAAATAAAATCCTGCTGGAAGTTGTTCAGTATCACTGACTAAGCCACCCCTATCAGTTTGCGGGACGCTGTCCCTTACATCTGGTATACTATTATAGGGTGACTTTTAAATAGTGTCCGTTACTTTAAAACTGTAAAAAGACACCCTATTTTGATTAAGAATAATAAGTACAGTAAAACGTCTTATTACTGGCCGCTGCCTGATACTGGCCGCTTCCAGGAATTGGTAAAAACTTTTTTTATTATAAAAGACAAGAGTTCCACTGAAAGACCTTACAGCGTGCTTATACAAACACAAAATAGTTTATTATCAGTTCATAAGATACAGAAAATGTTTACTAAGGTAACCACACTAGGCTAGGCCTGTGTCGTGGTTATATTTACATACATATAATCACGCCTTTATCCCTAATGGGGTAGGCAAAACGTAAACGACATAAACAAAGGTCGTTCCGCCACGTCTGACTAAGTTTCGAGGGTTAATTAAGGAAGATTTAAAGTTACATTGCTGTAGTGACAGGTTGTCAGCCCATCGCCTATATTGCAATATACTGAAACCCTCGCATCCCTTAGCTGGTTTACACAGCATGCCCAGGAGGAAACGCAGCTGGCAGATTCTATGTTTTTCTCTCGCTCCCAGTCCAGCATAGAAGAAATGTGGTTATATTTACAGTATACTTTTAACATAATTAGGACAATCTATATTACAAGTATGTATTATTTAAATAGGAAAAAGAGAAAAACATGCAAGCTCAACTTTCAATGGAACTCAGGAAAAAAATTGCTGCTTTAGCAATAAGGCCGCCTATATTGTACTGTCATGTTTGTTCCTTTTTATTTCTGTTGTATGTGTTTCTTTGTGCAATAAAGAATTTTGTATTGTATTGTAAAAAGTGGCCAATAACTGTCGATGGCCAGTAATAGGACGTTTTTATACGAATTTAGAAATAAGCGGATAGTCAAAAGTAAAAAAAAAACAGGCTCTGGGATTCATAAAAAATTAAGTTTTTCATAATGAAAACTGGTTTACTTGTTTTTGGTTGAAAAGAGAGTTAATCCTCGTAGGGCTGACACTAAAAAGAAAGCCGTTCAGTTTTCATTATGAATAACACATGTTTAAAGTAACTGCCATCGTGGTCTAGTGGTCAGAGCCAAGGGCTTACGATCCGGAGGTCTTGAGTTCGATTTCCATTGATATTTATCAATTTATTACTTTGTGAGGTTTTCCTCAGTTTGGTTAGGACAATGCAGGCTAAATCACCTGATTGTCCGAATAGTTAAAGGATTCCGTGCTTCGGGGGGCACGTGAAGCCATCGGTCCCGGTCGCTGTCTTTGACAGAGGCCTAATAGCTGTGCTACTAGGCGGTTTGAAAACTTTGACACCAGGGCTCTTCAGGTCGTTATTCCACTCGAGAATCTCGCTAAGAAGAAGTAAAAAAGTTAAAGTTTTGTGGGCATAAGGAATTTTAAATTATACCATACGCTTATTTGTAAATTCTTTACCAAATAATACACAAATTTGTACAATAATGTCTACACACCTCGTGGATTTACGTCTATGGTTCAGCTATGAGGGCTTTGAGTCGCTTCTCTATATACTGAACCCTGGCTGCCAATTTGTCCTTAGGGTTCCATTCTGTGTACGGGATCTGAAGCACTTTGTAACCCTGCGGAAGAAAGTATGGATATATTTAGTGGGTAGGCAGAGCGTGAACGACCTAAACAAAGGTTGTTATGACACGTCCGACAAAATTTTGAGGGTTATTTAAGATAGATTTGTAGGTATATTGCTGAAGTGACAGGTTGGCAGCCTATCGCCTACATACATACATGCATACAATCACGCCTTTATCCCTAATGGGGTAGGCAGAGCGTAAACGACCTAAACAAAGATCGTTCCGCCACGTCTGACAAAGTTTTGAGGGTTCTTTAGGATAGATCTGTAGGTATATTGCTGTAGTGACAGGTTGTCAGCCCATCGCTTAAATTGCAAATCACTGAAACCCTTGAATCCCTTAGCTGGTTTTTACAGCATGCCCGGGAGGAAATGCAGCTGGCACATTCTATGTTTTCCTATCGCTCCCAGTCCAGCTTGGAAATAATTGCAATATACTGAAACCCTCGGTTTTTACAGCATGTCCGGGAAGAAATTCAGCTGGCACATTCTATGTTTTTTTCTCGGTCACAGACCAGCATAAATAAAGAAAAAAAAATATCTATTCCAGGATATTGCTTTAGAAACCCTCGCAAAGACATGGGGTGATGCTATTCCGACCCAGCACATTCATATTTTAATTGTACCATGTCAATCTATATTTGAAAATATTATGTATGTAAGGAAAAATATTCATAGTTTTACCAAATACGATCAGCAAAGTGCGAGTTTCTCATGCTTCTTCTACATTGTGATACATTTTTATTTTATTTTGTGACATAGACATAATTTTCTTTGTAATAGCACAGAATATATATTGTACTACATACAGAATGGCCACTCACCTCCCCTCCCCAGTCCGATACACGTCACACTCCGCGCCGGATTGTGGATCACATTGTGGGTACGTTTAGCGGGTATGGCGCGCGCATGTTTCCCAGTGTAACGGAAATAATAAAGTTTTGTGTTCCAAAGATGATTAGGTACTGTTCCGTGTACGGATGTCTTTCTACCACAAGATATGACTCCAATAGGAACGTTTTTAGATTCCCAAGTGATCAGAGACGGTAAGTAACTTCATACAAAATATGCAACCTAACCAATTCTACCTATTCAGCCACAGCGAACTACTTTAAAACGTGGGTTTATTTAAGAACCAGATTAATCAAGTGTTGATTATGACCGGTTTAACGAAATTTGTCAACCCTTATAACACGCACACAAACACATGCCAAGTGCAACATGCCGTCTGTCAATGTGTGACCAAAATGACATGATAGTTAGGAGTGTCCGCGCTGTGGTAGAGTTCCAATATCATGTCTTACAAAATATGGATCCTTATTATAACAATGCTTTCAGATGGTCTCCATCCTGTCAGAATGGTCAAGCACCGACAAAATCAAGCTGGCAGACTTCGAGAAGGACCCTCGGTTCCTCAAGCTGTGCAGAATACTAGCCAGGACTCCGACGGCTCAAGCCATGTCCTCGTTGACCATGGCTGAGGATCTGAGCAATATACTCGCTTGTGTGGTAATAGACTCGCTTGTACATACATACATACATATAATCACGCCTTTATCCCTAATGGGGTAGGCAGAGCGTAAACGACCTAAACAAAGGCCGTTCCACCGCGTCTGACAAAGTCTTGAGGGCCATTCAAGAAAGATTTGTACGTATATTGCTGTAGTGACAGGTTGTCAGCCCATCGCCTAAATTACAATATACTGAAACCCTCCGATCCCTTAACTGGTTTTTACAGCATGCTCGGGAGGAAATGCAGCTGGCACATTCTAAGTTGTTCTCTCACTCCCAGGCCAGCATGGAAGATAATAGACTCGCTTGTGACTTTCTAAAAGTGTTCTTAGTACTTTGCGTACCTTTAACTGTAATAATCTGGTGTAGAGATGGAACACGCCCGTGGGCACGACAGACCGGCGCGTCATGTCGTGGTAATCTAGCCCCAGCACTGCTATCCTGAACACACTGCGGGCGAAGCATAATAAATAATAAAATAAAAAAGTATTTATTTCGCTAAAAGCATACATATAAAAAGGTTTACATAACTGTGACTGCATAAATATTTGTATACTAGGTTTATGAACCCTGTCTACTAAACTAGGTTATTTATTTATTTATTTATTTGATCACCAACAGAGTAAGCAACAATACAGACATAGAGGATACATACAATAAATTTTAGGCTAATTGCCACCCCAATTATAGGTGATGACGGCATGCACAGTTTTCACACGTATAACAACTAATTAATACAGTGAAATTTAGTAAGTACTAACATGCAGTTTTAACAAAATAAAAACTTAAAAAAACTAGGTACATAGCAAATAGATAGGAAAGTTATTCACATGTATCTCAGTAAGACAGTGTTCCTCCGAGGATCGTGCCACATTTTATTATTTACACAATCCGTTTGTTGATATAAAGTCTAAGCTAAGTAAGTACAACTTAAAAGCTAAGGGTGAGTGTGCGTGTGTGTGTATGTGTGTGTGTGCGTGAAACAATACTATACAATAATAATAATAATAGTCCTCCCACCGACTTTCGGTGATGGCGGCCAATCTCCCGGAGATCAGCCAACTGCGCAGGACTTGTTTTTAGTGCCCACGTGTTTGCGCTACACACAGGTGCACTCTCTTTTCCCTTAATCTCATATTCTGATGGGACAGATTGACTGACACGACCAGAGAGAATTCAGGCGCAGGACCAACTATTTACATGCCCATCCGACAGCATGGATCATCTTACTTTTCGGACAATCAGGTGATCAGCCTGCTATGTCCTAACCAAACTAGAAACAACAACACAAAGGCATTGTCCCCCGCCGGGAATCGAACGCGGGTCGAGAGCCCATGGCTCAGACCGCTAGACCACGGAGGCAGTTACAATACACAATATAATACACAATTCTTTATTGCACAAAGAAACACATACAAAAGAAATAAAGAGGAACAAACGTGACAGTACAACTCTTCTTCTTAGCAAGTAGATTCTCGAGTCGAACGACCCGATGAACCCTGGTGTCAAGAGTTTTTTTTTAGTACAGTACAGTACGTAATATTGTACAATACTCATTAAAAAGCCCGATGGTGTAGTGGATAGGGCCGCTGCCTCCTGAGCGGGAGGTCGTGGTTCGAACCCTACCACGTACCAATGTGTTTCGAATTTCATATGTACGTTTATTCGGCGCTTTTTCCGTGCTTCGGAAGGCACGTTTTGCTGTTGGTCCCGGTTAATATAGTTTAATACCGTAGATATTAGTCGTTAAGCCATATCAGAGGCCAGTGCTAAGCATTGGCGACTTGAAAACTCTGACCTATCTAGGAATGAGTCTGGTTGCCCTTCTGGGTTGCGGAGGTCAGATGGCAGTCGCTCTGTGTAAAACAGTACCCTCGTTCAATCACCTAGATTAGGTAGCCGACCCCATGAGATACGAGATAAGGCTAGGGAGATGATTATGAGTTCAATACTCATTATACGGAGTATTTTGCGGCCTATTGTAGCTTTTTATTGTTTTAATTAATATTCTAATAGCTAAGCGTCTGTTATAGTTATCACATCAAATCGTTCATAAAGTAAATTTGCTATTCTATAATATTCAGGCGTTCTTTTATACGTCTTAGCATTGTATAGCGTCGTCTCGCTTGCTCTTTAGACATGGCGGTCATCAGACGCCTTAATATTTTGTAAAATCAATAGTTCTATTTAAATAAACCGTTTCAGTTTGTATTCCATAAAAACTGAAGTTTTCATTTATGTGATGGTGATAGTTGTTCAGTTTTGTTGACTGAGCAACCTCTATCAGTTTGCGGGACGCTGTCTCATACACCCGGTATAAGTACGACTGCCTCCGTGGTCTAGTGGTCAGAGCGATGGGATCACGATCCGAAGGTCCTGGCTTCGATTTCTAAGGGGGATTACAAAGTTGATATTTGAGTTGGAGTATACGCTTTGGGGCGCTATGAAACGCAAAGAAAAAAATATAAAAAAAATATTGGAAAAATAAAAAAAAAATTTAAAGGGAAAAAAGACTTAGCAAAATTTCGGTTGAAAAATTTGACCCCCCATGACCCCCCCATTTTATGACCCCATCGGATGGGGGGTGTCAAGGGGGTCAACTTTTACTAACATCACTTCCCCGAAAAACCAACCCCCACCCCCCTGGTTGGCAAAAACGTTTTCCTTATTAATGAAGGCTTTGGGACTTAGGCGAAATTCGGATCGAAAAAATGACCCCCCATGACCCCCCCATTTTGTGACCCCATCAGATGGGGGGCCTCAAGGGGGTCAACCTTTACTTACATCACTTCTCAGGAAAACCATCCCCCACCCCTGGGGACGAAGGGGGGGTGAATTTTCCCAGTGACCCCCCCACTTTTTATCTCCCCGATGGATGGTGGGGCTCAAGCCGTACAACTTTTGCGAACATACCTACAACGTAAAACCAACCACCTCCCTCCTATGGATGAGAGTATGCAAATTTTTAACATAGCCAATTTTCTTTAGGCAGTGTAGGGTTTGGGGCAAGGACATAGCCGCATTTTTGATGAAAATTTTACCCACCTTCTTTATGCGCCCATCGTGTAGGGTGCTTCAAGGGGGTCAAATTACCTCGGGAACATTTTTTCGCCAAACCGACCCCCACCCCTGGGGACGAAGGGGGGGGTGAATTTTTTCCCCCCTTTTTATCTCCCCAATAGATGGGGGGGGCTCAAGCCGTACAACTTTTGCTAACATACCTACCACATTAAACCAACCACCTCCCTCCTATGGATGAGAATACGCAAATTTTTAACATAGCCAATTTTCCTTAGGCAGTGTAGGGTTTAGGGCAAGGAGATAGCCGCATTTTTGATGAAAATTTTACCTATCTTTTTTATGACCCCATCGTGTAGGGTGCTTCAAGGGGGTCAAATTACCTCGGGAATATTTTTTCACCAAAGCGACTCCGACCACTGGGAACAAAGGGGGGTGAATTTTCCCAGTGATCTCAAAAATCAACAAAATAAATCTTGAATTTGAAATTCAAATAAAAATGGCCAGAATGTAATGATTCTTAGAATTAAGAAACCTTAAGTACGATAAAAAATCAACAAAATAAATCTTGAAATGGAAATTAAAATAAAAAATGGCCAGAATGTAATGATTCTTAGAATTAAAAAACCTTAAGAACAAATGATAACGATAAAAATCAACAAAATAAATTTTGAATTTGAAATTCAAATAAAAATGGCTAAAATGTAATGATTCTTAGAATTAAGGAACCTTAAGTACAAATGAAAACGATTAAAATCAACAAAATAAATTTTGGAAATTCAAACAAAAAATGGCTAGAATGTCATGATTCTTAGAATTAAGAAACCTTAAGTACGATAAAAAATCAACAAAATAAACCTTGAAATGGAAATTAAAATAAAAATGGCCAGAATATAATGATTCTTAGAATTAAAAAACCTTAAGTACAAATGATAACGATAAAAATCAACAAAATAAATTTTGAATTTGGAATTCAAATAAAAATGGCTAAAATGTAATGATTCTTAGAATTAAGGAACCTTAAGTACAAATGAAAACGATTAAAATCAACAAAATAAATTTTGGAAATTCAAACCAAAAATGGCTAGAATGTCATGATTCTTAGAATTAAGAAACCTTAAGTACGATAAAAAATCAACAAAATAAACCTTGAAATGGAAATTAAAATAAAAATGGCCAGAATATAATGATTCTTAGAATTAAAAAACCTTAAGTACAAATGATAACGATAAAAATCAACAAAATAAATTTTGAATTTGGAATTCAAATAAAAATGGCTAAAATGTAATGATTCTTAGAATTAAGGAACCTTAAGTACAAATGAAAACGATTAAAATCAACAAAATAAATTTTGGAAATTCAAACCAAAATCTTAGAATTAAGAAACCTTAAGTACGATAAAAAATCAACAAAATAAACCTTGAAATGGAAATTAAAATAAAAATGGCCAGAATATAATGATTCTTAGAATTAAAAAACCTTAAGTACAAATGATAACGATAAAAATCAACAAAATAAATTTTGAATTTGGAATTCAAATAAAAATGGCTAAAATGTAATGATTCTTAGAATTAAGGAACCTTAAGTACAAATGAAAACGATTAAAATCAACAAAATAAATTTTGGAAATTCAAACCAAAAATGGCTAGAATGTCATGATGTCACGGTTATCTCTGACCTAGTGTCTAGAGTCAAGAGCAAACCCATCACGAATAAAAAAAAAAACTTACCTATAGGATAGCGGTAAATCAATTTCGACGTATTAAACTATAAGGTTCCGAAGGGCAAAACATAATCAAGTAATTACATACAGGGTACAATAATTTTACAGCTCACCCATTACACGAGTCGATGGTCTTGATTAGAGATGTCCCTGCGGCAATATTTCCGTTGCCAGCAATATTCCTAGTGGCAATATTGCCAAAGTTTCCAGTAAAAATATATTTAAAATAAAATTTGTTTATAAAGAAATGTAACGTTTAGTAACTTAACATTAGAATTCATTCGATATATTCGATGTATTTAATTATTTTTACGTAAAACATAAAAATTACTCAAAAACAAGTAAGTTTGAAATTGTTAATGCTTTAAAATAAAAACAACATCATGATTACTATCTTTGAAGTTAGACTGAACCAAGGTAGATTTTTTTTATTATTATTATTTACATGCAAAAACGCATTTTGTATCTTTTCTACTATATAATAGCATCCCTATTCAATTTTCATTTTTATGAAAATAAATAGTTAGGTATATCACAATTGCCGGTAAATTACCAGCAATATTCCCGTCAATATTGCTAATACTGCCGGAAACATTGACAATTTTGGTCATACAGTGTAATTTCAACTATTTAACCTGTAGAAATGATGAAGCGTATCAAACTGTTACACATAAAATACAAAATATGTATTTATTCATAATTTTTAACCATAATTGCCCTAAATTTTCGATCGGTGCAATATATTATTAGCTAACTTATTCCTCAACTATGACATTATACCATGTACGAAATATAATAAAAAAATACCACGTGGCTTTTACATTCCTGATAAGATGTAACACGACTGAAATACAGGAGGAAGGAAACATTTAGTAGGGCCCATACAGCATGCACTCTAATTTTACGTAAATAAGCTATCTTACGTCAGTTAGGAAATGCCAAATACGGCGAATCTGGCATAATGCGAGTATAAGAATTACACATGGTGAGATAAATTGTTAGCAAAGTACCAGAATTTTCATTCTGGTCATTTACATTTCCGATCAAATGCATAAAATGAAAAAAATCGCTATTAACCACAGAATTCTGTGCTAGTCGATTGCGTTTCTGGTACTGTGCGTCGGAATGGTATTTTTCATTGTTTTTTTTATTTCACTTTAATATTCCTCAGAATGAAAATTAAATAAAAATAGCGCCAAAATAGTTTCCAAGCTAAGTTTTACCTTCTTACACCCGGAATTAAATCGGTCAGGTTAAAATTTGTATATTTTCAGTTGCCCCAAACCCTAAACTGATTATTTAAAAATTTGCATATTTTAATCCATAGGAGGGGGAGGTGGTTGGTTTTACGTGTTAGGTATGTTAACGAAAGTTGTATGGTTCGAGCCCCCCCATTCATTGGGGAGATAAAAGGGGGGGGTCACTGGGAAAATTCACCCCCCCCCTTCGTCCCCAGGGGTGGGGGTCGGTTTGGCGAAAAAATGTTCCCGAGGTAATTTGACCCCCTTGAAGCACTCTACACGATAGGCTCATAAAAAAGATAGGTAAAATTTTCATCAAAAATGCGGCTATCTCCTTGCCCCAAACCCTACACTGCCTAAGGAAAATTGGCTATGTTAAAAATTTGCATATTCTCATCCATAGGAGGGAGGTGGTTGGTTTTACGTGGTAGGTATGTTAGCAAAAGTTGTACAGTTTGAGCCCCCCCATCCATCGGGGAGATAAAAAGGGGGGGTCACGGGGAAAATTCACCCTCCCCCTTCGTCCCCAGGGGTGGGGGTCGGTTTGGCGAAAAAATGTTCCCGAGGTAATTTGACCCCTTTGAAGCACTCTACACGATGGGCTTATAAAAAAGATAGGTAAAATTTTCATCAAAAATGCGGCTATGTCCTTGCCCCAAACCCTACACTGCCTAAGGAAAATTGGCTATTTTCATCCATAGGAGGGAGGTGGTTGGTTTTACGTGGTAGGTATGTTAGCAAAAGTTGTACGGTTTGAGCCCCCCCATCCATTGGGGAGATAAAAAGGGGGGGGTCACTGGGAAAATTCACCCCCCCTTCGTCCCCAGGGGTGGGGGTCGGTTTGGCGAAAAAATGTTCCCGAGGTAATTTGACCCCCTTGAAGCACCCTACACGATGGGGTCATAAAAAAGATAGGTAAAATTTTCATCAAAAATGCGGCTATGTCCTTGCCCCAAACCCTACACTGCCTAAAGAAAATTGGCTATGTTAAAAATTTGCATACTCTCATCCATAGGAGGGAGGTGGTTGGTTTTACGTTGTAGGTATGTTCGCAAAAGTTGTACGGCTTGAGCCCCCCATCCATCGGGGAGATAAAAAGTGGGGGGGTCACTGGGAAAATTCACCCCCCCTTCGTCCCCAGGGGTGGGGGATGGTTTTCCTGAGAAGTGATGTAAGTAAAGGTTGACCCCCTTGAGGCCCCCCATCTGATGGGGTCACAAAATGGGGGGGTCATGGGGGGTCATTTTTTCGATCCGAATTTCGCCTAAGTCCCAAAGCCTTCATTAATAAGGAAAACGTTTTTGCCCCCCAGGGGGGTGGGGGTTGGTATTTCGGGGAAGTGATGTTAGTAAAGGTTGACCCCCTTGACACCCCCCATCCGATGGGGTCATAAAAAGGGGGGGTCATGGGGGGGTCAAATTTTTCGACCAAAATTTTTTTCCCATAGTGCCCCAAAGGCTACACTCCAACCGATATTTGACAATTCATCACCTTGTGAGATTTTCCCCAGTTTGGTTAGGACAATGCAGGCCGAATCACCTGATTGTCTGGAAGAAAAAGATTCCGTGCTTCGGATGGCACGTTAAGCCGTCGGTCCCGGTCGCTGTCTTGATAGTGGTCGTTACACAAACCATGTCAGAGGCCGTTTAAAAACACTGACACCAGGGTTCATCAGGTTGATTGACTCGATACCCACACGGCAGAAGATAAATACGATAGAAAAGTCTAGAAAAGAACAAAAATTATTTCAACTAGTAACACTTACTGTTCCTATACAAACAATAGCATGTGTTGCCAATTTAAAACTGTATTGGCAATAGAAGTGACATCTATTTGTCGAAGATGGACGTGGGTGCCAACCACCGAATGATGGGCCATGGGATCACACCAAACGTCATTTTGACAGCAAAATTTGTTATTCTTGGTACTGCCATAATCACCGTCAGATGGCACTACACGTCAACCCGACTTTAGCGTACATTGCTTGTTTAAATCCATAGACAACAATTGTTATTTTTCTGTTAAAATCATGTTGGATTGTCGGGAGCATAAACTAAGTTTGTCGGGTCGTGCATAGACAAAGAAACGCAAGCGCATAGAGTTTCCCGCGCTTGGACATGGCCTTTTGGAGGGAAGTGACGTCCACTTGGAAAATCAATTTGAATTTCTCAAGTCAGTCATTTTTGATCAGTCGAACGGTGCGGTCGTGGATCGGTTACTTTCGGGGACTTGTCTGTTTCTTTGTCAAGTGCACGTGCACCGAATATATTGAGCTAAGAACGTTCCAATTGTGACTAGAATAAGATCGAAACGAATTAAAACTGTGCGATCAATTACTAAGAGTCTTTTTGTGCTTTGGGGAACCCGGGGATGATGGAGAACGCAGAGGAAGGCGATAATAATCGCTCAATAGATTTACGCCCACAAATCCAGCTGGGAAATGATCCCACCAGCTGAGGCCTATGCACACCATGACGCGACATATTTATAACTTACTTTTTGTTATTGAGAGCTTTATCTAAAGGAACGGGATGGCATTTGGCGTCAACTGCGAATTCAGCATCTGGAATGATAAATATTTATTGCATTAACTACATTAAGAACAATAAGATTAAACCTTCCATGCTGATTTAGACATGCTTGATTAGTACTTCCATGCTGGACTGGGAGAGATAGAAAAACATAGAATGTTCCAGCTGCCCTTCCGCCCGGGCATGCTGTTGAAGTCAGCAAAAGGGACTCGAGGGTTACAGTGTATTGTAATTTAGGCGATGGGCTGACAACCTGTCACTACAGCAATACACATTACAATCTAAAATTGCCCTCAATTTTTGTCAGACGTGGCGAAAGCGCCTTTTACGAGGCGTTAAACGCTCTGCCTACCCCGTAAGGAATAAAGGCGTGATTTATGTATGTATGTATGTAGATTAAACCTTCACAAGTTTACTTTGTACCCTATTACCGGCCAGCTCCAGCTATTTGCCACATCAATTAACTAAAAGTACCCAAGTATGTGATTTTAGGTAAATTTGAAGCGATCTCAAACTTGAGAGCAATATTAAGTATGGATTTGACAGGCCAATTTGTACTAAAATTTCATTTTTGAACTCCAACTTGCTGTCACTCTTGAAAACTGATTATAAATACGGCAATTAAGTCTTATTTCGAACAATTGAAGGAAATACATACTTATAAACAAAGGTCGTTCCGCCATGTCTGACAAAGTTTTGAGGGTTATTTAAGATAGATTTGTATATTGCTGTAATGACAGGTTGTCAGTCCATCGCCTAAATTGCAATGTACAGTAACCCTCGGATCCCTTAGCTGTTTTTTACAGCATGCCCGGGAGGAAATGCAGCTGGCACATTCTATGTTTTTCCCTCGCTCCCAGTCCAGCATGGAAGAATTGAAGGAAATAATACTGATTTACTGGAAGTACCCAATTACTGGAGCCAGCCGATAATAGAATCATTCGCCCTGTTAGAGCTGAATCCCGCTCGAATGATCTATTTGGTTTCAACCTCATATTTCAATAGCTTTAATCAGTTCAGACTTCTATACTAGACTGGGAGCGATAGAAAACATAGAATGTGCTAACTGCATCTCCTCCCGGACATGCTGTAAAGGCAGCTAAGGGCGATCCGAGGGTTTCAGTATATTGCAATTTAGGCGATGAGCTGACAACCTGTCACTACAGCAATATACCCACAAATCTATCTTAAATAACCCTCAAAACTTTGTCAGACGTGGCGGAACGACCTTTATTTAGGTCGTTTACGGTCTGCCTACCCCATTAGGTATAAAGGCGTGATTGTATGTATGTATAATCACGCCTTTATCCCTAATGCAGCTGGCACATTTTAAGTTTTACTCTCGCTCAGAGTCCAGCATGGAATACATATATGTTTTATGTTAAGAGAAAAAAAGTAAATAAAATACTTCCATGCTGGACTGGGAGAGATAGAAAAACATAGAATGTTCCAGCTGCCCTTCCTCCCGGGCATGCTGTTGGAGTCAGCAAAAGGGACTCGAGGGTTACAGTGTATTGTAATTTAGGCGATGGGCTGACAACCTGTCAATATAGCAATACATATTACAATCTTAAATTGCCCTCAATTTTTGTCAGACGTGGCGAAAGCGCTTTTTACGAGGCGTTAAACGCTCTGCCTACCCCGTAAGGGATAAAGGCGTGATTTATGTATGTTTGTTTAAAAAGTTAAAAAAAGAAAAGCACAGTGCAACTCACCATACAAGAATCCCATGCCGGAATTGACCTCCCTCTTCAAGAAGGCATCAGCCGACACCAAACTCTTGAACGTGTCCATGATGGCGTGCACGTATAGCGCCTTCTCTTTCGTGTGCATGACGGGCACGCCCACCGACACGTGCTCTCCGAGGCGCGGAGGGCTCTCGCCCGGCTTGCTGGTGAGCGCTACGTACGCATCGATAGCCATTAGCTTGCGGCGGGAGGGGATCGGGATCTCTGCAAAAAGGAATTTTAATTAAGATTTACATACATATACATACATATAATCGGGCCATATGTGGAGAGAAAATACCGAAAAATGGTCAAAATTGATTTCTGAATGGACACCACGAGAGGAAGCAAGAAGAAGAAGAGGTAGACCTCTTAGGAGGTGGTCAGATAACCTGAAAAAAATTGCTGGGGCCCTTTGGACCAGACTAACAAGAGACAGAGAAAGATGGGAAGAGCTGGGGGAGGTCTATGCGTCTTCAGGATGCGCAGATACTCGAAAAAGGAAAAAGAAAAACAATGATCAGTGATTATTTTTTTAATGTTAATGTTAAAATGAAATAATTTGTGTTTATATGTAATTAATATTTTTTGTATCTGTAATAAATAGACTAATAATAATAACATACATATAATCACGCCTTTATCCCTAATGGGGTAGGCAGAACGTAAACGACATAAACAAAGGTCGTTCCGCCACGTCTGACAAAGTTTTGAGGGTTATTTAAGGTCGATTTATTACATTGCATTACATTGCTATAGTGACAGGTTAGCAGCCCATCGCCTAAATTGCAATATACAGAAACCCTCGGATCCCTTAGCTGGTTTTTACAGCATACCCGGGAGGAAATGCAGCTGGCACATTTTAAGTTTTTCTCTCGCTCCCAGGCCAGCATGGAAGAATTAAGATTTATTCGATAGATAGTAATTTATCACTACATAGTATAAAACAAAGTCGCTTTCTCTGTCCCGATATCCCTATGTATGCATAAATCTTTAGAACTACGCAACGGATTTTCGCTTTCTTTTAGTGGACAGAGTGATTAAAGAGGAAGGTTTATATGTATAATACATGCATAATATAGTAGAGAAACACTGATGATTTCCGTGCGAAGCCGGGGCGGGTCGCTAGTTTAACAATATAAAAACACTTCCATGCTGGACTGGGAGTGATAGAAAAACGTTCAATGTGCCAGCTACATTTCCTCCCGGGCATGCTTTAAAAACCAGCCAAGGGATTCGAGGGTGTCAGTGTATTGCAATTTAGGCGATGAACTGACAACTTAGCGATATACATTTCAGTCTAAAATTGCCCTGAAAACTTATCAGACGCGGCAGAATGATCTTTTCTTGTTCGTTTATGCTCTGCCTACCCCATTCAGGATAAAGGCGTGATTATATGTATGTATGTATAAAAACACATTCATATAGAGAAAGGATGAAAAGGAATAGTCTCATCGAGGCTGCTGATTTTCAGTATTAGGGTAAAATATTACATATACATATAATCACGTCTTTATCCCTATCGGGGTAGGCAGAGCGTAAACGACCTAAACAAAGGTCGTTTCGCCACGTCTGACAAAGTTTTGAGGGTTATTTAAGATAAATTTGTAGGTATATTGCTCTAGTGACAGGTTGTCAGCCCATCGCCTAAATTACAATATACAGAAACCCTCGGATCTCTTAGCTGGTTTTTACAGCATGCCCGGGAGGAAATGCAGCTGGCACATTCTATGTTTTTCTACATATTTTTTTGTTTTGTTAATAATTTAAATTGCAACTTTTGAAAGGTATTTATTACGTTGTATGGTTGTGATTACTCATTTGTTAATTAACTGTACATACATATATTCTTCCAATATACAACATGTAACAGAAAGGGTATGTATAAAAAGGGTATATATGAAACTGAACAACTTTTCCAAAGGAATATTGGTCAAAATAGGAAAAAAAAGGTTTGATCTTCCATACAGAATGGATCAGCTGATAGCGCGTGTAGTACGGAAACACGAAATTTTTTTTTCGTTTTACGACCCATGTTCCTTTGGGAAAGTTGTTCAGTTTCATGGGCTAGTTCACATCTTCTCGAGTGCATATACCCTTTCTGTTACACTAGATTTTGTTGTATAGAGATCTTAACTATAAATATCAAATTCAATTTTTTTCAAATTCAAAAGTCTTTATTTGTTTAGAATATAGGATTACAATTGTGAGATACGGGATAAGGCTAGGGAGATGATGATAGGATTACAATTTGATCTTATATTTGTTCTAAGTAAAGCACGCTATCTGTTTACTGGTGTTGGCTGAAAAACAGCGTTGCAATGAGTCTTATTGTTTATTGCAACATTATGCTGAGCCAAAACCATTTCTAAGATAGTAGAATAGAATAGAATAGAAATGAATTTATTCTTAGAAAATAAGCAAACAAAGAAAACAGGGAGACAAAACAATGAAATAATAATAAAAACAAACCATAATTAATTACATAAAAATAATACAAAACTTAACAGTTACTTACTATCTAAGAAATGGTTTTGGCTCAGCATAATGTTGCAATAAACCATAAAGCTCATTGCAACACTGTTTTACAGCCAACACCAGTTTACAGATGGCGTGCTTTATATATTGGTTAGTAGGTAACTGTTAAGTTTTGTATTGTGTTTATGTAACTAATTATGGTTTATTTTTATTATTATTTAATTGTTTTGTTTGCCTGTGTGTATTTTGATTGCTTACTTTCTATGAATAACATACATATATACATACATATAATCACGCCTTTATCCCTAATGGGGTAGGCAGAGCGCAAACTACCTAAACAAAGGTCGTTTCGCCACGTCTGTCAAAGTTTTGAGGGTTATTTAAGATAGATTTGTAGGTATATTGCTGTAGTGACAGGTTGTCAGCCCATCGCCTAAATTACATTATACTGAAACCTTCGGATCCCTTAGCTGGTTTTTACAGCATGCCCGGGAGGAAATGCAGCTGGCACATTCTATGTTTTTCTTTCGCTCCGAGGCCACCATGGAAGAAACTTTGCTTACTTTCTATGAATAAATACATTTATTTTCTACTAGCGACCCGCCCCGGCTTCGCACGGAAATTATCAGTGTTTCTCTACTATATTAGCATGTATTATACATATTTTTATACTATGTAGTGATTCTTAAAACAGAAATACAAAATCTTACCTCCAGCTGATAGAAGTTTGTCAATGAACTCCGGTTGTAAAGTGGAGGCGAGATGATGAGGCTGCGCCTTCCCCAGGATCAGCAGCGAGAACACCAGGTCCAGCCAAGTGGAAGCCTTCGCCAGCTCTTCTTCTTTCAGTTCTAGCGCCACCTGCGGACAAAATAAACACATGTTACTACATACATATAATCAAGCCTCTATCCCTAATGGGGTAGGAAGAGCGTAATCGATTTAAACAAAGGTCATTCCGCCACGTCTGACAAAGTTTTGACGGTTATTACATACATACATATAATCACGCCTCTAACCCTAACGGGGTAGGCAGAGCGTAATCGACCTAAACAAAGGTCGTTCCGCCACGTCTGACAAAGTTTTTAGGGTTATTTAAAATAGATTAGTATGGTATATTGCTGTAGTGACCGGTTGTGAGCCCAACGCCTAAATAACAATATACTGAAACCGTCGGATCCCTTAGCTGGTTTCTACAGCATGCCCGGGAGGAAATTCAGCTGGCACATGGCTCCCAGGCCAGCATGGAAGAGCTACATACATACATATATTCACGCCTGTATCCCTAATGGGGTAGGCAGAGCGTAAACAACCTAAACAAAGGTGTCCCGCCACGTCTGACAAAGTTTTGAGGATTATTTAAGATAGAATTCTAGGTATATTGCTGTAGTGACAGGTTGTCAGCCCATCGCCTAAATTACAATATACTGAAACCCTCGGATCCCTTAGCTGGTTTCTACAGCATGCCCGGGAGGAAATGCAGCTGGCACATAGCTCCCAGGCCAGCATGGAAGAGCTACATGTTACTATACTAATCTCGCCAATCCGCTTGCCAAGATACGCTCATGAGGTATGTTAATTATTCTGCCTTGGCAATCAGTGGTGTGAAATCCCGCGCTCAATACTGCGAAATATTGCTACATGCTTTGCTCATGATATAAGTTGAAT
This sequence comes from Scrobipalpa costella, assembly GCA_949820665.1. Taxonomy (NCBI): domain Eukaryota; kingdom Metazoa; phylum Arthropoda; class Insecta; order Lepidoptera; family Gelechiidae; genus Scrobipalpa; species Scrobipalpa costella. The sequence goes on along the minus strand of OX463296.1, from coordinate 25,855,444 downwards.
ATGCCAGGTCACGGTCGTTTCTCAAACCATGTCAGAGGCCTATTAGCTGTGCTGCTAGGCGGTTTAAAATCTCTACCAGGGCTCATCGGGTCATTCGACTCGAGAATCCACTCGCTAAGAAGAAAAATATGCCTGGATCAATTTTATGTGAAATCTTGCGCTTTGATCAATGCCGCGAACAGTTACTCTCGCTACGTTCGCGATCTATTGGCATCGCTACACTTGCTATATGAGTTAAAATACATCGATCAACGATTCGAAATCTCGCGCTCACTACGATCACGTCGGTAAAAGACGTCAAATCTCGCGCTCACTACGATCACGTCGGTAAAAGACGTCAAATCTCGCGCTCACTACGATCACGTCGGTAAAAGACGTCAAATCTCGCGCTCACTACGATCACGTCGGTAAAAGACGTCAAATCTCGCGCTCACTACGATCACGTCGGTTAAAGACGTCAAATCTCGCGCTCACTACGATCACGTCGGTAAAAGACGTCAAATCTCGCGCTCACTACGATCACGTCGGTAAAAGACGTCAAATCTCGCGCTCACTACGATCACGTCGGTAAAAGACGTCAAATCTCGCGCTCACTACGATCACGTCGGTAAAAGACGTCAAATCTCGCGCTCACTACGATCACGTCGGTAAAAGACGTCAAATCTCGCGCTCACTACGATCACTTCGGTAAAAGACGTCAAATCTCGCGCTCACTACGCTCGCCATCTACGTTGCTACGTTGATAAACTTTGATTGATAGCGTGAAATCACTCGCTCGCTCCGCGCGCGCCGGTTTTCAATGTCAGCGAACTTGGCTTCAACTTGCGATCAACACTCATACAAAAATGGAATACCGCGGTAAATTTCCCGTTTTCAATTATTATAATGTTGATAACAGTGAGAGTTTGAAAAGGACTGGCTTCATTATGTTTACAGCCTCCGTGGTTTAGAGGTTAGAGCTATGTGCTTACGATCCGGAGGTGCTGGGTTCGATTCCCAGGGGGAAAACACAAATTTGATATTTGTCAATATATCACTTTGCGAGGTTTTTCCTAGTTTGGTTAGGACATTGCAGGCTGAATCACCTAATTGTCCGAAAAGAAAAAAGATTTCGTGCTTCGAAGGGCACGTTAAGCCGTCGGTCCCGGTCGCTGTCTTTCATAGTGGTCGTTAGTCAAACCATGTCAGAGGCCTATTAGCTGTGCTACTAGGCGGTTTGACAACTCTAACACCAGGGTTCATCGGGTCATTCGACTCGAGAATCCAATCACAAAGTGATAAATTCTCAAATATCAACTTTGTGTTTTCCCCCCTGGGAATCGAACCCAGGACCTCCGGATCAGGAGTCCATGGCACTAGCCACTAGACCACTGAGGCAGTTAACTACCTTGAACAGGTCGTCCTGATTGGGCGGTGGTTTCAATGAGAGGTAAAAACTATTTCTTTTTGTTCTTCCATGCTGGACTGGGAGCGAGAGAAAAACATAGAATGTGCCAGCTGCAGTTCCTCCCGGGCATGCTTTGAATACCAGCTAAGGGATCCAAGGGTTTCTGTATATTGCAATTTAGGCGATGGGCTGTGACAACCTGTCACTTCAAATCTATCTTAATAACCCTCAAAACATTGTCAGACGTGGCGGAACGACCTTTGTTTAAGTCGTTTAAGTTCTGCCAACCCCATTAGGGATAAAGGCGTGATTATATGTATGTATGTATGTACTAGGCGGTTTGAAAACTCTGACACCAGGGCTCATTCGACTCGAGAGCCCATTCGCTAAGAAGAAGATTATGTTTAAGACTAGAGCCTTTTAATGGTACTATTACGGGTTTAGCGATGTCTTATAGATTGTATAAGGGTCATTTATTGTAATAAAATTCTAATACTTCCATGCTGGACTGGGAGAGATAGAAAAACATAGAATGTTCCAGCTGCCCTTCCTCCCGGGCATGCTGTTGAAGTCAGCAAAAGGGACTCGAGGGTTACAGTGTATTTTAATTTAGGCGATGGGCTGACAACCTGTCGCTATAGCAATACATATTACAATCTAAAATTGCCCTCAATTTTTGTCAGACGTGGCGAAAGCGCTTTTTACGAGGCGTAAAACGCTCTGCCTACCCCGTAAGGGATAAAGGCGTGATTTATGTATGTATGTAAAATTCTAATAAAAAATGAGAGGTAAATCCTACCTTGAACAGGTCGTCCTGGCTGGGCGGGGCGTAGTGCAGCGTGGCGAGCGTGACGACCGCGGAGGCGAGGTGGTGCGCAGGCGCGAGCCGCAGCGACCAGCCGCACAGAGCCGCCGCGCACGCCTCGTGCCGGTAGCGAAGCAGGCCCAGCGACACCAGCATGGAGTTCACCACGGCTGGCCGGTCCTGGTTCGACGGCAGGCATTCTATCACGTCGCTGGAAGGAGACAGCTTTGGTTTTTTGAATGTAGCTTTGAAATTTTTATTCATTACATGAAGGAAAATCATGTCGAGAGCACATCAAACTGTATTTTTTATAAATTATACGTTTGTGCATGCGAGATTACGGTAGCTGCGCTCGCAATATTAGTTGGTACACCTCGATTAACAAAGGCGAACCTCACGCTCGCTTCGCTCGCAATATAAGTTTGTATACCTCGATCGATAATGTGGAACCTCGCGCTTGCTGCGCTCGCATATAAGTTTGTATACCTCGATCGATAATGTGGAACCTCGCGCTTGCTGCGCTCGCATATAAGTTTGTATACCTCGATCGATAATGTGGAACCTCGCGCTTGCTGCGCTCGCATATAAGTTTGTATACCTCGATCGATAATGTGGAACCTCGCGCTTACTGCGCTCGCATATACGTTTGTATACCTCGATCGATACTGTGGAACCTCGCGCTTGCTGCGCTCGCATATAAGTTTGTATACCTCGATCGATAATGTGGAACCTCGCGCTTGCTGCGCTCGCTGGAACCTCGCGCTTGCTGCGCTCGCATATAAGTTTGTATACCACGATCGATACTGTGGAACCTCGCGCTTGCTGCGCTCGCATATAAGTTTGTATACCTCGATCGATAATGTGGAACCTCGCGCTTGCTGCGCTCGCATATAAGTTTGTATACCTCGATCGATACTGTGGAACCTCGCGCTTGCTGCGCTCGCATATAAGTTTGTATACCTCGATCGATACTGTGGAACCTCGCGCTTGCTGCGCTCGCATATAAGTTTGTATACCTCGATCGATACTGTGGAACCTCGCGCTTGCTGCGCTCGCATATAAGTTTGTATACCTCGATCGATACTGTGGAACCTCGCGCTTGCTGCGCTCGCATATAAGTTTGTATACCTCGATGAATAATTTAGCACCTCGCGCCCGCTACGCTCGCAATATAAGTTCGTATACCTCGATCAATAATGTGGAATATCCCGCTCGCTACGCTCGCAATATAAGTTCGTTTTCTTCGGTCAGTAATATGGAACCTCGCGCTTACTATCAATAATGTGAAAGCTCACCTCGATCAACAATTTTATTTTTAAAAGTGGTCGCTGCGTTTGCGATATGTATTAGTAATCCTTGATCGATATCACGACATACCAATGTGTTTTTCGGTTTTCGAATTTCATATGTACGTTTATTCGGCGCTTTTTCCGTGCTTCGGAAGGCACGTTAAGCCGTTGGTCCCGGTTAATATTGTTTAACTTCGTAGATATTAGTCGTTAAGCCATATCAGAGGCCAGTGCTAAGAATTGGCGGCTTGAAAACTCTGACCTAATCTAGGATTCTGGATCTGGGTCCGGTTTCCCTTCTGGGTTGCGAAGGTCAGATGGCAGTCGCTCTGTGTAAAAACCAGTACCCTCGTTCAATCACCTAGATTAGGTAGCCGACCTTGTGAGATACGGGATAAGTCTAGGGAGATGATGATCGATATCACGAGATATCGTTCGCTATCCCATTCATTCATTTGCGATATACTAACTTGCATATTCGATCCAGCAACACAGGGTCGGGGAAGTTCAGAGACGCCATACAGAAGAGCAGATCAGCTGACTTCTTGAGGTCAATTATCTCCGACTGCTTCACTATGTTGTGTGCGAGCGCGCGGAGCAGCGGGGTGCTGCGCCGCCCTTTCTGGTGAAGGGCTTTCATCACCTGGGAAATGGAGAATGTACATACATACATATAATCACTCCCTTATCCCTGATGGGGTAGGCAGAACCTAAACGAAGGTCGTTCCGCCACGACTGACACAGTTTGGGGGTTAATTAAGATAGATTTTTAGGTATATTGCTGTAGTGACAAGTTGTCAGCCTATCGCCTAACTGCCTCCGTGGTCTAGTGGCTAGTGCCATGGACTCCCGATCTGGAGGTCCTGGGTTCGAAGACTAAGTTCAGCCGCATTTGCTGTGCGAAGAATCCGAGAGCTCACGGATGTCGCTACAGCAAGACTTGTATATTATAGTTATTTTCATAGCATTATGTCCTATGGAATTTTGCTGTGGGGCCGCGCTGCTGACCTTGATTCAATTTTTGTTTTGCAAAAACGGGCTATTAGAGCAATTTACAAACTCAGATGTCGTGATTCCCTAAGAGAATTGTTCAAAGAGATAAATATTTTAACTGTAACATGTCAATTTATATATGAAAATATTATGTATACAAGGAAAAATATTCATAGTTTTACCAAAAATGGTGACAGGCATAACCGAAACCTTAGAAGCAAGAATAAAATTGACCAACCCCCGTTTAGGTTAGTTAAAGTAAAAAAATCATTTTCAGGTCTAAGTATACAATACTATAACAAAATACCAGACCATATATTAAATTTGTCAGAAAATCAATTTAAAGATACTATTAAAAACACATTATGTCGGAAAGCCTGTTATTAGCCTAGGAACAATCCTGAATTTTTGGAATAATTCGCGATCAGCCTGAATTTTTTGTATTGACTATTTTGAGTAAATCTAAAAACCTATATTTTCGAATCCGCCATATAGATGGACCGGAAGTTATGGAAAAAAAAATGCATCAAAAAGTAATGAAATTTTACAGCAAATGTAGTATAAGTAATTCTTTTGTAAAAATGTTTTTGTCTAGGCTAAGTATAACTAACGGAACCAAAATCCACCAGTATATATAACAGGAACGAAAAAAATATATAAACAACTTCTCTGTCCGTTTATCTCGAAATATCGCGAGACAAAATAAAAATATAAGATTTTTTAAATTATGATTTGTAAATACATATATATTTATGTCCATTTTATTAAAAATCACCCCTACTTTTACTCAGGAAGATAGCCAACTCAATTTTCATTCTTATCAAGAACAGCAAAATTATAGCAGTTTTAAATATCGACAGACTTTTTATTTCAGACCCTAACAATGTTAATAATATGAAGATCCGCCACTAGTTTAAATTTAAGTATATTTTTTGCGAATTATCAAAAGCTACAAAATTAAGGTGCGTTCACACACACCAACGCCAACCGTCGCGTCGCACGCAACCGCAACCCTTTAAAAGCGCCGACAAAGCGTGCGCCGCGCGCCCGCCGCACACTGGTCCCAAAATAAAAAAAATGGGACATTAAGAATTTTCGGATCAACGGTCAACGGATCAGGCAGATTTTTTTTTTGTAGACAGCTGATGCAATTACAAAGCACTTCTATAGATTTAGTTTTTTCCAAATATGCCGTATCTACAGAGATAAAAAATAATAATTATTTTTTTGTATGAAAGAATTCATAATTTTGTCATTTTCTTCCAAGATTCAAACGTATTCAAAATAAATCATAGTACAGCTTATAGAGGGACTCTTGTTGTACATTATTGTCATAGACACTCAACTGCGCTTTTTGCGCCTTTAGGAGCTTCAGGCACTTTATTTTTTTTGGTCAGCGGATGAGGCTGATTTTTTTTGTAGACAGCTGATGCAATTACAAGTAACTTTTATGGATTTTGTTTTTTTCAAATATGCCTTATCTACACACAAAAAATATAAATAATTTTTTGTAGGGAAGATATCATAAACTTGACATATTTTTTTTCAAGATTCAAACGTATTCAACATAAATCATAGCACAGCTAATAGAGAGACTCTTGTCGTACATTTTTGTCAGACACTAAACTGCGATTTTTGCGCCTTTGGGAGCTACAGGTACTTTAATTTTTTATGTTTGGTATAATTCATTTTCAAGTATTTCATATGGATTTAAATAAATATTGTTAAGGATAGACAAATAATAATGATTCCTTTATTGACAAGTAAAGTAACTCTTACTTATGTCTTATTCAGAAAAATCCTATATTTACTGAAACAAATTAAAGTAGTAATCTCAAAACAGGTACGTACAGGTAAATTATTTTGACTCATCTAGTTTACAAACATCGTTTGGTAATAACTCATTGCCTAATTACCTCTATACTTGGAATTTGGGCTCTGTTTGTTATTCAGCGCTAGCAAACACTTTCAAAACGCTAAATAATAAATAGGCACATAGCTTGCAATTCAAATTTTCCCTTACGGGCTTAGGACCGTCAAAATACAAACTTATATGATTATGTAGGTAGGTAATGTATTAAGGCGTTCTTAAAAAATTTGAATTACCTATAAGGTTTACATACATTTATTATTATTATTATTTTTTATATACAGAACATTAATTAATATTAAACGCCGTTACACCATTAAATCTATAAAGGTATGTCTCGGTACTAGACATTCCTTTTACAATAAATAACTTTGAAATTAAAAACCTAAATAAACTATGAACTTAAAAACTTAAATAAACTAACTAATACCTGACTACAATGTGATTCATTGTAACGGATCTTGTGGGGGGTTATTCTCAATGTCAACGTATACTTCTTCCTCTTCAGTAACTTCTATTCCAAGGTCGTTGGGCGAATCATCCTTGAGAAGATTTTCAGTTTCTTCGAACCTCTGCTGTTTTTGAATTTTGGTGTACTTAGGTCTGATGTTCGTAATGTACGGATCTGAGCTGATTAATAGCTGGTGTATAATGTCTTCGTTTGTTTGAATTCTGCCTATCTTTCTCGTATGCTTTTCTCTGATTGAACGAAAGTCTTTATTTCTTGCTTCTGACGCTTCTTCGGACATCATACCAATTGGGATAAAAGAAAAGTGCTGGCAAATGTCTGCACCATGCACTAAAAGTTTATGTACACTTGAAGGCATGTAGTACCAAGAGTAATCCCTGACATAAAGTTCCGCTGTTTCTCTGCAATCAATTCTAAATCTATCAATATCAACATTTCTTCCAGAAGATATAGCCTGCAAAATTACTGCAAATCTCTTTATTAAATCACTGTTGACTCCCGTTATCTCTGATGACCTTTCGTAATCTTTAAAAAACCGCCGAGCTGTATTGCCATCGTTTGTTATCCCAAAGCCTTGTTTGACGATATCAATCATCAAACCAGTTACAACAAAAAACTCATTCTGCGTCAACTCTTTTCTTGTTTTTCGTAGCAGTTTGTTCTCACCTCTTCGAGCGGCCCATTTTCAAAATACATTCCATGCATCGCATCCACATGTGAAGGGAAGATAAACCATATTTGTACATATCATCGTTCACTGGTTTGTTAAAAACGTGATTCAAGTTGTTCATGTCTTTCGGAGTTGTTAAGCATATGTTACAATTGGCTGCAGAATCTGTCTCAGAAAGTGCTGTGCATACTTTGCCATCGATCATTGTCATATGCAACTCATGATAAACTTCAAATTCGCCATTTAATATTTTCGTTGGTATAAGATTCTGAATTTCTTCTTCTATTGTTGCTTCAACTTGCTGAATATATTCTTTTGTTTCTTGTTTGAATTCAAACATGATCGGTCTACAATAGCTTGTTGACGAAGGGCGCGGATTTTCCCATACTATGACATCGTCATCACTCATAAGGCGAAGTGGTACAAAACTAACCATAAATACAGAAGATTCTTAAAAAATATCACCAGTTGGTTTTTGTTTATAACAACTTTGTGACGAAGCTCCATCACAGCCCCATTTACTCACTAGCTTCAAAACACCACTATTAATATTCGAACCGGTCACTTTCACAATCTTCTCAGCAGTTAAATCTAAAACTGCTTGTAATTTAATTTTCGCTCCTGATTCTGATATGGTAATTTCTTCCTTTGCTGGATAACATTCTTTCTTCTTTAACAGTAACTTATGGTAAGATTGAAAAACCGCTATGCCATTTGTATTTAAAATAGACCTCAAAGTGAGATACTGCCATTTTGATAAACTTAATGCAGTGACAAGGGCTAAAGTTTCTCGGGAATCGATTGATTACAGTCTTTGAATAAAAAGTCACTTACTTCTTGCAATTTTTCTGGCTTACCAGAGAGGCACTTAATAACTTTAGCACAAACGGTGCGCCCGTTTTCTTTCAGTTTTTTTGCAAGGGCATAGAACAGTTCTTCTTCGGAATGCGAAAGAGACAAAGAACGTCTTTTCTTCTGTTTATTTAATTATTCTTCAAATGGTCTTTTATTTCTTGAGCTAGGGATATTTGTAGCAGCTTCTGGTGTAGATGCACCCACTTCCTCTTCATATGATAAATTATGCTCTTCTTCTACTTCAACATCTTCTATGGTATATTCTGGATCAAATAACATAGGGAAATTCACCGAAGTAGAAGTTGGCCACACAATTTTAGACTCCAACCACCTTTTGTTCGTAGTTGATTCACTAAAGCGATTGTTCCTACTTGATTTTTCCCATCTTCTAGCTAGGTTTGACGTGTAATTTTGGCAAAACTTTTTGATAATATTGAACTCTTCTTTTGAAATTTCACTAGGAATATATTTAATAATGGTTTGAAACAATAAATCGCTATTTTTAAGGCACCCACTTTTTTACAAAAAATTAAAAATATCTAAATTAGTTACAAACGTAGCCATTTTAATAAAAAAATACAAAAATAATTATAAGTATTATAAAACTAAAAATATATGGTGATAGTTGATGAAAAGTTGTTGTTTTTACGAGCACAAGACGCGTAATGAACAAAAACCGATCGCGCAAGCCTCATGTTACTTCAAGTAGTAGGGGTAATTAGACAATAAGTCATAAAAATGCTTGCAATACGGATGATTCACGCAATAATTTACATGTACAAACACGTGGGGTTTAGAGATTTCCACCATTGTTAATACATTACCAATATTTAGTTTATTTGAGTTTGAATATGACTTGTCGAAGTCCGTAAAAGTACGAAGGAAAAATTTTAATTGCAATCTATATGTTTTTTTTTTATTTAGCGTTTTCGAAGCATTCGCTAGCGCTAAATGACAAAATAGATCCCAAATCCCAAGTAATGGAGTAATTAGACCATGAGTCATTACCAAACAATGTTTGCAAACAAGTTGAGTCATAAAAAAATTTACCTGTACGTACATGTTTTGAGATTTCTGCTTTAATTAAGTATATAATATAAAAAGGTTTTTTTTTAAAGAATAAGACATTAGTAAAATTTACTCTACTTGTCAGTAAAGAAAACATTATTATTTGTCTATCCTTAACAATATTTATTTAAATCCATATGAAATACTTGAAAATGAATTATACCAAACATATGAAATTAAAGTACCTGTAGATCCTAAAGGCGCAAAAAGCGCAGTAGAGTGTCTATGACAAAAATGTACGACAAGAGTCCCTCTATAAGCTGTGCTATGATTTATTTTGAATACGTTTGAATTTTGCAAGAAAATGACAAGTTTATGATTTCGTCCATACAAAAAATAATTCATATTTTTTTCGTGTAGATAAGGCATATTTGGAAAAATAGAATCCATAAAAGTTATTTGTAATTGCATCAGTTGTCTACAAAAAAAACGGACTCATCCGCTGACCAAAAAAATAAAGTGCCTGTAGCTCCTAAAGGCGCAAAAAGCGCAGTTGATTGTCTATGACAAAAATGTACGACAAGATTCCCTTTATAAGCTGTGCTATGATTTATTTTGAATACGTTTGAATCTTGCAAGGAAATGACAAGTTTATGATTTCGTCCATACAAAAAATAATTCATTTTTTTTCTGTGTTGATAAGGCATAGGTAATTAGAGAGCCGCGTAAACAAATAAACATGTTGCATTGCATGCGTGCGGCTACGATCCGCCGCGCCCGCGCACCTCCCCCACCCCGCGCTGTCGCCCCCACGTCCCGCGCGCTCCCCTTGCACGCCATAGTCGATTCAATATTCATAATTTTATAAATAATATAGTTAATATGGGCGATTTTTTTATAATGTTATTTAATATATCTTAAACAGAAAGTCCACATAATAAACTTTGTTGCTATTATTTTTTCACGGATTTTATTGGCACTTTTTCTTTTTTTATATAAGTTAACTTATTTAAGGGCGATTCTTTCACAATTATGTTAAGAATAATATATGAAGTACTAGACACTTGAAATTAAATTGATACCTTTTTTTAACAAAACGCTACGAATTAAACAAACAATTCGGAAGTATTTTTGTAAACACAGATATGTTTCATTAATAAAAATAGGACGATTATATATTTGAACGGTCGGGAATAATATTGAGATGAAATGTTGCAAAATAATAGGGTTGATAACATTTTTGCTGTGTTCCTACGGAAATTAAATAAATTTATTATTTTTATTATTATTTGATGCGGCCATATAATATGGCCGATTCCCTGCAAATTTAATTTTACACTGAAATAGCTAACTATTAAAACATAAAAAATTGCTGATATAGAATTTTTGTTTAATGCCCATACAATGGATTAAAATTGATCCCAGGCTATATAGGTTAGATGACTATAATAATGACAAAGATGTCTGGAGCTCTGATATTTCAGTGAAGCCTAAGAAATTGGCACACATTGCGGTCACAAACCCTATTTTGAACAAAAAGAAGGATAAAAGTAAGAATAAGATAAAACGAAAGGTGGGGCGCAAAGTGCGATTTTCTAATGTTTCTTCTTCATTGTGATATAGTTTTACATATTTTATTTTGTGACATAGATGTAATTTAATTTTATTTGTAATAGACTCGCTTGTGACTTTCTAAAAGTGTTCTTAGGAATCTATTTGGAAATAAATAATTTGACTTTGACTTCGATTCCCAGGGGCGAAACACAAAGTTGATATTTGAGAATTTATCACTTTGTGAATTTTTCCCCAGTTTGGTTAGGACATTGCAGGCTGAATCACCTAATTATCCAAAAAGGAAAAGTTTTTCGTGCTTCGGAGAGTCCCGTCGGTCCCGGTCGCTGCCTTTGATAGTGGTCGTTACTCAAACCATGTCAGAGGCCTGATAGTTGTGCTAGGCGGTTTAAAAACTCTGACACCAGGGTTCATCGGGTCGATAGACTCGATACCCACTCGACAGAAGAAGAAGAAGCCTATCGTCTAAATTGCAATATACAGAAACCTTGGACGAAACAACCTCTGGACGTGCAATTATGACATTTTACTCCTTACCCCTCTAGACCGATAGTGTGCATTTTGGCCAGAGTAAACAAACTACCAACGTCAGTGTGACTTCAAATTTCGAGGAGGAAAAATACCTTTGATAATGGTGAAACATGCTGTTTTGTTTAGCAAAACTTATAGTAATCGAATCAGCAATATTTTTTTTCATTTGTTATTGTATTTTAGATCAATATTTCTTGTTATTTTCTTCTAAAATGAATAAAATGCGCGGTGACAGGAGTGAATAATACGACCCAATAAAACATCCAGGGTTTTGAATGCATGTAAACCAGTATGTTGTCATTCTCTAATGAGTCGGATTAAAATTGTTTTTTTCCATTCGTTCATTCATTTTTGTTCATCTAGAGACGTGACACTATCGATGAACGATATCGATAGGAATTATTTACAGTATCGTCGCCGGTATGTCGTAGGTCTAAGAAAAACATAAATTTTTGAACGGACAACGCTAATATTTTGTGATCTGTTGCCTGACATAAGCTTCATCTGTGGTCGCGTAACTTTTTATTTTCATTTATAACTAATTATGCCTACTTCTTAGTACGCGTGGTAGTCATGAACAATGTTGGTTATGCTGTTCTTTGTTTAAAAAGCTCCTGCCTCTGTGGTCTAGCAGTCTGAGCCATGGGTTCTCGATCCCAGAGGTACCGGGTTCGATTTCTGGCGGAGGACAATGACTTTGCGTAGTTGTTAGTTTGGTTATGATATTGCATTGCTGATCACCTGATTGTCCGAAAAGTAAGATGATCCATTCTGTCGGATGGACATGTAAATAGTTGGTCCTGTGCCTGATTTATCTCTGGTCGTGTTAGTCAATCTGTCCCATCAGAATAAGAGATTGAAGGAACAGAGAGTGCACCTGTGTGTAGTGCAAACACTTAGGCACTAAAAAACGAATCCTGTGCAGTTGGCCGATCCCTGGGAGATTGGCCGCCATCACCGAAAATCGGTGGGAGGACTAATTATTATAGTATGAAAATGAATAGGTACATTTTTTAAATCGAAGCCACGTAGCATAATTATAGCAAGTTCCAAGTCAAAACCCAAAATTCAATTTTTCATTTCCCCAAGTCGTAACTTAAGCTACGTGTAGCGTGATGAAATCTATGTTTGAGTCTACAAAATATTTAGATGAAAAAAAAAGATGCATCAAACTCGGTTGAAATACAACCAAAATTCAATTAACTGCCAACTCCCTAAATAAGGCAGTATGATAAATGTATCCTTTGTTGAGTCAACTGTCACTTGGTTGAATAAAAATACTCCCATCTAAATCGGTTCAGTAGTTTTGGCGTCATGTGGATATAGACAGATAGACAGATAAATATTTTAAATTTATTGTATAGGCGTTGGTGGTATCGCAATAATGCCTATTGCAAAAATGTTTTCTTGAAAATATTTAAAGTACATATAAAACCCCTCTAGAGATTTCTTAGTGTATAGATACATAATGGTATAAATTCAATGAATAGTGATCGATTTAAAAATTTTACTTTACTTTTATTTAAAAAATAATTTAATTAAAAAACGTGTTCAAATTTCTATGATTCAGGAAACATCATTCACTCAACATTCATTCTTTATCGATTATCGACTAGGGTACAACACTATCTATGCCACGATCAAAAAACACATACAACCCGAATATTTAAAAAGTGTCAAAAATAAACAAATATGTTAGGAAGCGCGTACTTTTTAAATCTGTTCGGGTATTATCTGTCATACCTCCCTCCCCCCTAGTTTTGGTTGAACGAGTTCTCATACATTTTCGTTTGGTGACGCGTCCAGAGGATTATTCGTCCAAGACAGAAACCCTCGGGTCACTTAGCTGGTTTTTACTGGATGCCCGGAGGAAATGCAGCTGGCACATTCTATGTTTTTCTCTCGCTCTGAGTCCAGCATGGAAAATGTATTTTTTTAATTTACAGATTTTTATTTCTGTAGGGACCATACTTTTTTTCTCACTAAATGAGATTGATAAAAACCACAAAATGTATCAGTTTCCTAGATATTTTTTCTACTTAGATATAGTGGTAAAAGTTTGTAAAAAAGGCAAAGTTCTAGGTTTCTCTGTAACTACCAATCTAATTCGGATAAAATCTTTCATAGGTAGAGGAAGCAACTTTACTTGTGAATGAACAAATGAATGAACGTAACTAATTCTACCTTTTATTGTACAAATTTTATTAGGCTACCTAAGAGGTATAACCAAAAAGGAAGGTAGTCGGTAGTTTAAATTAAAAACTGACTAATTTAAGTTCAAGTTTTCTATTAACAATCAATTGTAAATCCTATTGAATTAATAATCTCAAAACAAACTAACCTTGACCATCTGAGGCAAAGACAAGTTAGTAATCAGCCTAGCAGCCTCATCATCTCCAGTAATACCCAGTACGGTGCTCAGATCCTCAGCCATGGTCAACGAGGACATGGCTTGAGCCGTCGGAGTCCTGGCTAGTATTCTGCACAGCTTGAGGAACCGAGGGTCCTTCTCGAAGTCTGCCAGCTTGATTTTGTCGTTGCTTGACCATTCTGACAGGATTGAGACCATCTGAAAGCATTAAAAAGCGGCAATTAATTATAATTATAATGTATTTTGCATGGTTTGTACAAATGCCTTCATAAGCAAAATAAATAATTTGAATTGTTATAACAAGGATCCATATTTTGTAAGACATGATATTAGAACTACAGATGGAGTAATTTATACTAATACTAGCGACCCGCCCCGGCTTCGCACTGAAATTATCAGTGTTTCTCTACTATATTATGCATGTATTATACATATAAACCTTCCTCTTGAATCACTCTATCCATTTAAAGAAACCGCATCAAAATAGTATAGTTTTAAAGATTTATGCATACATAGGGACAGAGAAAGCAATTTTGTTTTATACTATGTAGTGTTTACTATAATAAAGGGAAAATTATATTATTCTATGCTGGAATGGGACCGAGAGAAAAACATAGAAAGTACCAGCTGCATTTCCTCCTGGGCATGATGTAAAAACCGGCTAAGGAATCCGAGGGTTTCTTTTCTAGGGTATATTGTGTTTAGGTGATGGCTGACAACCTGTCACTACCAATATACTTACAAATCTATCTTAAATAACCCTCAAAACTTTTTCAGACGTGGTGGAACGATCTTTGTTTAGGTCGTTTACGCTCTACCTACCCCATTAGGGAAAAAGGATAGTTATGTATGTATGTATGTTTGTAACTAATAATCTCAAAAACTACTGGACCAATTTCAAAAATTCTTTCACCAATAGAAAAGTATGTTTGCCCTGAGTAACATAGGCTACTTTTTACCGCGGAAAAATATCTGTTTCCCACGGGAAAAATCGTTAAGTAATCCGCGGGTGAAACTGCGGCGTAAACTTACTTGTACTTGTAATTGTATCTGTATACAATATACATCTGTATAGGTTCTGTATGTACAACTGTTAATAATACCAAAATGTTTTTTACAGTGTAAAAATTATTTGTACATACATACATATAAATAATCACGCATTTATCAATAATGGGGTAGGCAGAGCGTAAACAATCTAAACAAAGGTCGATCTCTATCTCTATCTCCCTCATTTCACTACGTCTGACAAAGTTTTGAGTTATTTAAGATGGATTTTAAGATATATTGCTATAGTGACAAGTTGGCAGTCCATTGGCTAAAATACAATATACTGAAACCCTCAGATCCCATAGCTGGTTATTACAGCATGCCCGGGAGGAAATGCAGCTGGCACATTCTATGTTTTTCTCTCGCTCCCAGTCCAGCATGTATTATTTTACAGCAAAACTTTAGGGATAAAGGCATGATTATGTGTATGTATGTAATATTTTAATTATTTGTAAACAATTAGAAATAGTTCTTCAAAATCTCCCAAGGACGTCTATAAATATATACCGAGTGTATAGATAGGACAGCATCCCGCAAACTGATTGGGGTTGCTCTGTCAAAGAAAATTAACAACTTCCTTTAGGAAATTCTTTCAAGAGATGAAAACAATTGTTCTTCCCATACAAAATGACTACCTGTCCTAGTAGGTCATTTACGATCTGCCTATCCCATTAGGAATAAAGGCGTGATTCATCATCATCATCTCCCTAGCCTTATCCCGTATCAAGGTGTGATTATATGTATTTTATGTATTAATGTTAAAGAATACCTTCAATGCATGTCTTCTAGATACAATGGGATTCTCTGCGACCAATAGCAAGCTGTTCACATCGGTAGCTTTTTGGATCTGGCCGTCCAGCTGCTGCGTTTTACTGACTTTAGCTGACTTTGGACTTGGTTTCCTGATTTCTTCTGATTCTGGAGCATTCAATGAGGCAAATGCAGCGGCTACAAGGCCTAGAAAAGAATACATTATTTGTATAAAGAATTGTGTTGTTGTTTCATTGTGTATTATTTAATCATATCAATTGACACATATTTATAGATAGATCAATATACCAAGAGATAAGATATAGTATATCCAACTCAGTTTTAGAATAAAGGTAAACAAAGTTTCATGTCTTTTAATCAAAGATCTTGTTTCTAAAATAAGTTTTAGCGATGAGATATGACAACAAAATGATATAGTAGTTGTAGTAATTTAACAACACATATCATTTATTTTTGAAATGTGTTTTTGAATAAAAAGACATGAAACTTTGTTTATCTTTATTCTAAAACTGAATGGGAAATACTAAATGTAAAACTGATAAAAGTATATTTCAATTACATCTACAAAGCAGTGCTTATTACAAATACAGACAATAATTTCAATTCTATTCCATATATGCATTTAATTTCAAGATATTCTAAGTAATTTACAAAATATAAGTTATGTATGACCACAATTATTAACATTAGGACATCAAAAATACATGTAGGTACTATTATTTATTTTATTCATATTTCTTCCATGCTAGCCTGGTAGCGAAAGTAAAACATAGAATGTGCCAGCTGCATTTCCTGCCGAGCATGGTGTAGAAACCAGCTAAGGGATGACAATTTAGGTGATGGGCTGACAACCAGTCAGTACAGCAATATACCTACAAATCCATCTTAAATAACCCTCAAAACTTTGTCAGGGGTGGCGAACGACCTTTGTTTAGGTCGTTTACGCTCTGCCTATCCCAATAGGGATAAAGGCGTGATTATATGTATGTATTATTTATCTTTTATTTACCTGAAGTATCGTCTCCAAGAGTGTTTGCATTCTTATCAGGGACATTACTGGGTTCAATTTTGTCCATTTTCTGTATTGAAGCTCCGGCGTTTGCATACTTTCTGATAGCAGTTCTGGTTCCTAACCTCCAAATTATGGAACCACTGAATTTCAACATCTAGAACAAATACAAGGTTTTTAACGACAAGAAATGGTAA